>OX031067.1:8663750-10142500 GCA_943736015.1 Tridacna crocea
AGAGTTAAATGATCCATTTTTCCTAACAACCAAGTCATGAGGTATAATGGTCCCTAGACAGGCAGAAAATTTACCAAAATCAGATATATGCATGCTGAAATGAGTTGATACTTTTTGCAGATAAGTCAAATCCCCTTTTACACAGCATGACTCATTTCTATTTATAATACAACAGGCGCTAGCCTTGACGTCATTAGCGAAACCGATGACATAGCAAAGGAGACATGTTTACACAAATCAGATGAGACATCTAAAGATTTTGATTGTGATTCTGTATTTGGAAGTGAAGCTATGCAAGAAAGAAACAATAACGATTGCAGAATTGTCCATTCCAATCGACCAAGACCAGCTAAACGAGTGTCTTTCGAAGAGACAGAAACTAAACCACTATTAGTTCGACAACTTTCACTCGACGAAAGTAGAACTTTGAATGGAAATGCTGACACCTTCAATGTGAACTCCGATATTTCCAAATCTTTACCAGACGACAAAAGTTGAAAGTCTTCCAAATTCAAGGCATTTGCAGACTGCAAATAAAATGGAACTGAAATGTCGGGATTTGTCTTTAAACCGGAAAAAAAATTGTGGGAAAACGAAATTCATAGACCTACTTGTTATATACCAATACCTGATGACAAAATTTTTAGTCTTTTCGATATAGATCTAAACCTTTTTAAAAATATTCCATGTTAATCTATTTCCATGATTTTATCAAGAAGTTGATCTGATTTGAGAACTCACCTTCTGGTTCATCACTACTGTTTTCCAGTGTCTTTAAAAAAATATAATTAAAATTCCTGATTTCGTCTGTACGGTGAAATATTCCACATGTTTTGCACAGTCCATGTGCGATTTCAACGCAACGCCCATATATGAAAGGTCGAAAATATTTTACAAGCAATACACAGCGCTTTTCTTTTGTCCGATTTAGATCTAAATGGTTTCAGCCATGACTTGTATCAGCAGATACCTTCCCACTTAGAGTTATGTATACACGGTCATTTGTTGCTAATTTTCGCATGAGAAAAGTCCGCTCAGACGTTCAGCAGACGATAGAAACGTAAACAGGAAACGGTGTACTAGAAGATCTACGGTGTAACAGAAAAGTAGCTGCACCGTGAAAAAAAATAATACTGACTATTCGTACTAAGACTTTTCGTTTCAAGAGTGATTATCGCCAACAACAATTCTATGTTGTCTTGGATAAATTACAAAATGGTTTTCATATTTTTAGGCAAAATTCCCTGATTTTTCCATAATGAAACCACGATTTTTCCAGTACAGCACCTGTTATCTATGACTTTTCCAGAACTGTGCGAACCCTGGTAACTTCAAAACATTAGCAGACGACAATTCAAATATGATGGAGTTTATCTAGGAAAGAGTAGATCTACCAACATTGTAGGAAATTTAGAAAATGCTGGTTACCAGCATTTTCTTCTTCTTTTCCTAACATGTTTTCATAAGCATTTATTCGCAATATCCTTACATTAAGCTCGAGATTAAGTTTGTTAACTCTTGGTTTCTGATGTATGACTTTCACCTTACTCGTAAATACAAATATGTAATACGGATTCTAATTATAAAAGTGTAAGCAACAATTCAGATTACCCAGCACAGTTTGTACAGGAAAACCCGAATCCGTACTGTATTACCTTTTTTTAAAACAAAAAGTTCAAAAGCAAAAGAGATAAGCACAGCTCTGTGGCTAGTGCTGCCTATATGGGTCAATACTTTATACAGATATAGGGTCATAGTTCTACTATATGAGACATTTTCAAAACCTGCTGGGCAGAGTGAATTTATTGTTATTTTCAAACTTGAGAGTTGCTAGAAAATAAATAATTATATACGGAGACTTTTTTCTTGAAATGCAGGATGTTATACCGGTACTTTGTTAAAAATTAAGGAGTACTCAACAAGGGTAATCTGTTACAGATAACCCCTATTGAGTTCTCCACACGACCATTAGATCAAGAAATCTGATTCTAGGCCTTCTCCCTTAACCCATTACCACACAATACCTACCTTTGACGACCCTGAGAAAGAAGCCTGTAGAAAACATTGTTGGAAAAGGAGAAAATGATGGTAACCAGCATTTTCTCCTTTTACGACAATGTTTTTTTACCCTTCACAAAATAAATATCAAATTTTCAGTCTCTTTCTTTTTATTGTCTGCAATTGTTTTCGATTTGGACAAGCCTAGAATATTGTCGTTTGGTAATGAGTTGAATGGTTGTCTGTTTAAGTGATCGTTCTACCCTAATCCTACTGCATAAGCGAAATCAGTTTTTCTTAGCCGAAAATAAAACACCAAAAACTGCTATTTCAAAGATCTTTTCTTGATGGCTAATATCTCCTTATAGCGTAGATCACTGTATGGAGTTTAAATGTATCTGTCACTGACAGAAAAAATAAATTCTGAAACCAGATAGCAGGTTTACAGAATTACTAATAAAATCTATTTTCTGTCAGCGACTTGGACTGACCATACAAAAGCAGATTGTCATCCTCACCATTACTTCTTTCTTGATTATATAGAGGATAATCAACTGGTTATTTTTGACATGAAAAATATCTCACAAGGATGCGTTGTTAGGCATTGAAAAACCCAGTGCGCAGAACAAGTTTTTTTTTTTTTTAATGCCTTACGATGCATCCAAGTGAGATATTTTTCATATCAAAAATAAGCAGTTGATTATTCTATTTATTATATACCTTATTAACATTATTATTTTTAATCTTTCGTTTGAAAGTCAAAATCAATACTTTGGACAGAGAGAAGAAATCAGGGACATAGTGCGGATCAATACATAATTTAAAAGAACAGAACTGAGAAAAGTAGTTGGATTGTCTGGTTGAAAATGTAGAACTTACAATTAACACTATCTATACGTGCTTAATGAAACAAAATAAGTAGTTCCTAAATACGGCAGGAAGTGAAAGTTGATATCATCACTAGAGATGATATCAAAATTTATTACACTGGGAAATTCCAGGATTTCACTGCTAGGTATATAAAATAATATCCATACTTTAACCCTTTTCCAGATAAGCCCTGGTTTTTACGGCTCTGAGGTTGAAAGCATTTGAAAACACTGGAAAAAGGAGAAAATGCTCATAATAAACATTTTCTCCTTTTTCCACAGTGTTTTCTTCCCTTACAGATAAAATTACCACCTTTGTAGCCAATCTAAATTTTCATCTGCAAATTCTTTCAATTTCAGCAGACTAAAATGACCTCATCTGGTAAAGAGTTAAAACAATATTATTTATCATTAGATGCATTTAACCTTTTCCCTAATGACAAATTTTTGACTGTCCCAAAGTCAAAGTGTTTGCGGATGACAGTGTTGAATTTGATGAGAATGGCAGATAGTTTTCCGATGGGCTAGAAAACACTCAAGGGAAAAAGAGAAAATGCTTGTTACGAGCAATTTCTCCTTTTCCCAGAGTGTTTTCTAAAGACTTGTACTGCAACAGACACGTAGAACCGAGGGCTTGTTTGGGAAGAATTAAGCATCTGCATTGTTTATTTTTGGCGTGTTCTAGGCCTTTTATAACTCCTGATCACTTGCTCCTTCCTCAGTTTATACAGATCTATGGCAAAACTGCTTATCATTTTCTTTAACTGCTTATCATTTTCTTTATTATCGCCCTCATTTTTGACAAAGTAAGGTTCACAGGTACAGAAAGAAAACTTGATCAAACTCAAACCAAGGCCAACATGTGCCTTGCTGATTGTACAAATAAATGACTGCCACAAAAACAGACTTTGTTAAGTACATGTACACATGTACCCACATTTGTTTAATGAATGAATAAATGATTGAATGAATGAATGAGTGCACGAACAAACGCTGTTGTATGGCACATGGACAGTTTTGGTCATTTGGCACGCATATGTACCATTTCTGGCTGATAACATCAACACAGAGGAGGACGAAATAAACCTACATCAAACACCACTTTTGTATGGGCTAATCTTTTTTCGTTTTCCACGCAGTAGATGTACCAAGTTTGATACATGGTCACAAAGGAATAAAGGAATAGTGTTTTAAGGCCCGTCGACAACTTAGGTCATATTGGGCACACTTACTTAGTAAACAATAATGCAAGATGAAAATAACATACATGTGCAACAACATAAGACAAACATGATAAATGAGAAATGGACAAAACACAAAATGATGCCCCTTTTGTAGCCTTTTACGACATGCATGCTGTCACGTTTGTTCCACCAGATGAAATGGCAGATGTGACGATCATGGGACTGCAGTGGTTTATTCTTATACCCCCGATTAAACCGGGTCCCGCAGGCCAATTGATTCCCATTCGAAATGCTATTTACATCGAGAAAAATATATAGGATTTAGAACAAGAACTACCCAGCCTGCTGCATTCCTACGAATTACGAGGAAAGCAGCCGTTTGTCTCTAATTTTAGTCGCCTTCTACAACATGCCATAGAGAAAGGCCGAGGTCCTATTCTATACAGTTAAAAAAAAAACGCGACCCCACGGGGAGATACATCAGAATAACAGTAAATACTTATTATAGACAACATAACTTACAGCAACATCACAACATTTATTTCTAGAGTTTATAGTAACAAACAAGCTGAATACATAACAATAGTATCAATAAGTATAATGTATAATTATCTTCAATGACAATCTTAAAAATTTAACTTTTACCCAAACAATTAAATCTTTTAGGAACTGTGAAAAAAGTGTTGGAAAAGATGAAAAAAAACAATGTAGTTGATAAAACCATGAATGTATCTAATAGTTTAGTTCTGTTTTTCCGAGCTCAGGAGTACAACTGATATATTTAGCGCTCTAAATGTACGACATAGAGGATCTTACATGAATATTTATGTATTATCATTTTTATAGAACAAGTTAAGTCTACCACACAACCAGGAGTTTCAACCACCCTGCTAAGGAAACCTTTTGAAAACATTGAGGAAAAAGGAGAAAATGCTGGTAATCAGCATTTTCTCCTTTTTCCAAAATGTTTTCAGTTCTTTCTGTGAAAAAATTCTATCACAACAGTCACAAGGCATCTGCATATGCTTTTGATTTGTACCAGTCTCAGATTTTACCGTTCCGTAAAGAATTATGTAAACTAATATTATGCAAGCCTTGGTGAAACTGGTTATACCTGACAGCAGCATGATACCAGATAAGCCTCCTGTCAGCAATGAACCAGTCCAAGATGAAATGCGAAAAATGATCGTTTCCTTAAATAGTCTATTCCGTACAATATTATACACAACATATAAAAATATTAGACTTGGCCAAAATGAAAAAAACTGCAGATGAAATATTAACTGTGAATGAGATGAGGGGATGTATGCATGAAAGAGTAAAATTATTGTGGAAAAAGGAAAAAAGACTGGTTACTGGCATTTTTTCCTTTTCCAACAATGTTTTCAAAAGCCATTTTTCTCAAGAAATTTATAATTTAGGATTGTTGGCAAAAGATTAAAGAGAACAAAACAAATAAATGAATTCTTATGTACAGAATTTAAAACAAAATGCCCATGAAATAAAAACCGTCCATATCAGTTAATGTAAATCCAAGATTAGAAGTTTCTTCTGTTATCTGATCTTGATCTACTCTTTTCACACGAGCACTGAAATTGCCCCAAGCAAAGCTAAACAAGGGCATCGAAAGTGAGTGCAATTGCTCTGCTGCAGTATCTCTTGCTTTTTCAGTGAAACTTGTTATGTCAAAAAAGGGGCATGTGTTAAAAATATTTTGAGGGGTTTTGTATGGGTTCCCCTTTGATACTCAACAAAGAGCCCAAGTTTGATATCCTTATTACTGAATGGCATTTTATCCTTGGTTGATTGTATGGTATTTAACGCTGTTTTCAACATTATTTCAGTTATATCGCAGCCACCAGTACATTTATCCAGGCGTTCAATAGAGTTTCTTTTACCAGTACTTTGCACAATTTTCTTTCCAAGCCACTGGCTGCTGTTCCACAATGGTCAGCAAAGGGAGGTAAATGAATCCTGTAGCAGTGACTATAATCAATCCTCGGAAAGAAATGGCCGAGCCAAGGATCAAACCCTAGACCCCCTGTTCTCAAGTCCTGCACGCTACCGACTGAGCTACCGGGGACTCAGCTGCATTTTACCGGCTTTCAACATTGTTTCAGTCATAACTGCAACAGCTCACATATTCAAGTAGCTCTGGGTTTCACCAGTACTGGGTTTAAGGCTCTGAAGAGTCTTGCCCAAGGAGATTCCAGACATGATTTAGTCCATAAGGGTTCAACCCGGGGCCTCCAGGCTACCCTCATTAAAGACAGGTCCATCAGTAAATATCAAATGTTTATCTAAGACACTCACTGGGACCGGGCTAAAACAATGTGGTGTTTCTTTCTTCGAAAACAACAGGTTCGAGATTGTAATAAAGTTAACCCTTTCCCGAACAATCCCTGGTTTTTATGACCCTCAGATAGAAGCCTTTAGAAAACATTTAGGAAAAGGAGAAATGCTGGTTACCAGCATTTTCTCCTTTTTCCACAATGTTTTCTACCATGTTCAAAACAATTTTCAATTGTTGAGGTATGTTTATTTTGTCGTCTGCAATTGCTTTCAATTTGTACAAGTTTAAAATTTTGTCATTTGTTGAAGATTTAAAACATCCTCTTTCAGATTAAAAATTTGTGTGTAGTTTGTGATATTTGTAACAATCTTACAACTACTCACTGTCCCTTTCACAGACACGTAGGTCAGAAGATTTATTTAAAAAAAATTTCCAAAAAAATGTGCATCAAGATCAGGCTGTACAGAGCATGCATTAGGATCTTAGATCTACACTATCTGCACCTTAACCCTTTACTCCATAGATACTCATTTCTACACATTGCTTGTTGGGGCCTTTGGAAAACATTGTGGCAAAAGGTGAAATTGCTTGTGATGAGCAATTTCACCTTTTGCCACAATGTTTTCTATGCTATCAAAAGATGTCATTTACACATAAGAAACGACTTCATCCTTGCTGTTATTTAGTGTCAATTGGAGATACCATAGAAATGCCTTATGGGGTAAAGGGTTAAATCTGAGCCAAAAAAGTATCTTCTTTCATATCACTTAATTAATGTTTGAAGCCACTTGGAAATGATAGTAATCTGAGCCAAAAAAGTATCTTCTTTCATATCACTTACTTATGTTTGAAGCCACTAGGAAATGATAGTAATCTGAGCCAAAAAAGTATCTTCTTTCATATCACTTAATTATGTTTGAAGCCACTTGGAAATGAAAGTAATCTGAGCCAAAAAAGTATCTTCTTTCATATCACTTACTTATGTTTGAAGCCACTTGGAAATGATAGAAGTGCAACTTGCTTCCTAAATATAGACTTAACTCTTTACCACACAATCCTGACTTTCAAGGACCCTGAGAAAGAAGCCTGTAGAAAACATTGTGGGAAAAGGGGAAAATGCTGATAACCAGTATTTTCTCCTTTTCCCACAATATTCTTTAGTTTACCCTATCAAAGTCAGAAATCATCCTATTACCAAGATTTAATCTGTTGTCTGCAGATGCTTTGAATTTGGTTCAATAAAAAAAATTGTTGTTTGGTAAATACTGAAAATACCCCAGGTTATCTTTACAGTCAAATTATGTTTTATGTCTTTTAATGTCTTCTGTCTTGGCAAAACGTGTAGAATGAGGCATACATATATGTTCATCAACAACCATAAGCAAAAAGCTTGACAAACGGATAAAAGTTCATAAAAGGTTTTTATAAAGGCTTTTCTGGTGGTGATCACAACTCGAAACAAGTGGTCAAGTCACAACCAATAATTTTTTGTGTTCCCAAAACAAATTATCAACTCAAAACCAATAATTAAACATGTATACAAAATAAGTGGTCGACTCAAAATCAATGGTTATTTGTTTACACAAATAAGTGGTCAACTCACAACCAATAATTATTTGTGTCCACAAAATAAGTGGTCAAGTCACAATCAATGGTCATTTGTTTACACAAATAAGTGGTCAACTCACAACCAATAATTGTGTACACAAAATAAGTGGTCAACTCACAATCAATGGTTATTTGTTTACACAAATAAGTGGTCAACTCACAACCAATAATTAATTGTGTGCACAAAATAAGTGGTCAACACACAACCAATAACTATTAGTCTAAATAACTGATCAACTTACAAACAATAATTGTTTGTGTTCTAAAAAACAAGTGTTCTAAAAGTCTCAAGCCTTTACCAAACAATTACGACTTAAAGGAACCTTGTGGAACACATCTGAAAACATTGTTTGAAAAGGATTTTCTCCTTATCCCGATATGTTTTCTGTGTTTTCTCTAAGGCAAGGTTTGTATTTCGAGTAGCATTTCATTTGTCATCTACTATTACTTTTAATTTGGACTTGGTTAAAATTTTGTGGTCTGGTATAAGGTTAAGCATTCTGCTGCCATTGAGCAAACTGACTATAGAAAAACACTGTCATCCACATAGTCAGTACAGCTGATAAATACATGTAACCCTTTACCAATCAATCCCTAGTTTCATTAAAACTTGAGACTGTGAATTAAAGAGTTCAAGCTTTTAAATTTAAAATATGGACTAGTCTAGAACTATGTTGACTCTTAGCAAGTTACAATAATAAATATCTTTTTTTTTTCTTAAGTCAACTGTCTTGAATATGGCCCAACAAAATCCAGCTAATGTGGAAATGGTCTCTGTTTTGGTCAGAACACACGGTTTAGTCTGCCTACTTTTTCTCTTATGTATGTTGTAATGCTCCAAATCCAAACCCCTTTGGTCCAAAGTTCTTGCTGTAACAATCTGAAGAAGAAAGGGAAAATATTAAACATCAATAGAAAACATAACAAGTTTTACAGGACCATGATTGTCATCTATTGCTTCCTTTCCTCTAAATTAAAAAAAACCCATAGCAGGCATAAAGTGTAAGAACCCTGTGCTGCAGTAAACTTTTATAAAGAAAATATTGAAGTCAAGCAAATAGAACAATTTATTTCATGCTTTCCGGCAGAGGGGTCCGTAATTTGACTCCGGTCACCCATAGACTATATACCGGTAGTATAATCAAGGGATTTAGCTGTAAGCAGCCCGTTACTATGGGTGCCAGGAGTCAAACTACAGACCCCTATGCTTTCAAGTAGGTTATCAAGAAATATTGGTAATTTCTCAATATTTTATGGTTACGGCTAGTGCAAATACCTATTTTATTATTATATATTCTTACTCTTCAATTGAAGAAGAAACAGTTGTTCCAGTGCACTAGTTACGTAAGTAAAATGTGTGTGTGTCACAACCAGATGGAAATATGATGTAATTTACCTTACATTTCTCACACTTGACGTAATATAGTAAAGTGTTGCTATGTGGAGGGGGTACGTAACGTGGAAAAACCAAAGTGAAGTGTACTGGATTTTGATTAAGTTCCCCCCATGAAATAAATAGAATATTTGTTTTGGGTTTCTTTTGGTGAAAGATCGAAATTTATTTCATCTCATGAAAATATTACTGATGATGTTCACTCGATGAAATAAATTTTGATCTTTCACCATAAAAAACAACTATCCTCTATATCATGCTTTATATTGAAACATGCAACATTTTGTTTTCAAACATGCAAAAACGGAGTCATTAGACAGCTGCAGAGGTAAACAGAGGTCCAGGACCCTTCATATGAGATATCAATGAGCTTTCGTAGTTTTCTTAAAAGAGAATTTAATTTTCAAATATTTTTTTTAAATCTTTACCAAACGACAAAATTTTGAAATGACCTCTGTATAATACCAAGAGAGTTACAGTTTAACAGTTTGTAACTATCTTAGTATTATACAGAGGTCATTTCTCTTTGACTTCCAAAGGCTTATTACAGCTTGTGAAGTGAAATTAAGCAAGCTCATTGCACGATATTCTCCATGTGAATAGGGTCAATCTAAAGATGATATAGGTCAATTTACAGTGAATTCCTAACAGTAGGTTTTGGAGGGCACGATTTCAGATTACAGATTTTCAATATTTTTTACATTTTATTCCCATGATACCAAGAGTACCAGATGTAATGAAATACTGTGGAAGTGTAAAGGTTTAAAACAGAATTCTAACATGACAATTAAATTTGGCTCTATAAACACAGTGCAATGAAAGCGTGGTAAAATCTACGTTATTCTATGTAGAGTGATGTCATTCTATATAGAGTGATGTTATTCGTTATAAAGTTAGTAAGTATTAAGTTATTCAATGGAATATAATCTGCATCCGCATTTTTTCTGTAAGTATGAACTTATTTTCCTTTGACTAAGAGTTGGTCATTTTAGAATCGAAATAATTTTCTTTCTATGGTGGTTTACTGTTCAGTAAATCATGTTGCGAATTATGAGGCGCAGTAAATAACCCACTCGGGCTGTCACCCTCGCGGATCATTTATTGTGCCTCACAACTCACAACTGTGGTTTATTGAATGATAAACCACGATAGAAAGAAGATTATCTTTTAAGTAAACACCCAAGAATGCCTGCACAGATTCATGCACAGCAAAATTTATTACTCTGTTGGAAACACACAGCAAAAGTTGACAATCTGTAGGAACATGGCAAACGGTAGCAAATCTGAATAAACATATTAAAACTGTACTCTGTATCAAACATGGCAAAACTCATATATCTGCAAAGCACACAGAAATTTACCATTTTTCAAAAACATAACATGACATTATACTTTGAAAAAAAATCGCAAAAATATTTGTATCTAAATCAAAAAATCATTCTGTTATTCTTACATATGACTGAAACTGAAACTAAAGAATTTTCACCATTCAGAAACCTTTTTTACCTTGCCTGTCAACCATGCAGTACCAACTGAATGGTGATTTTGCCACTTTCAGCATTTAGTCTTGTCACAGTAACAGCTCACTTTCCTATGTTTGACCGGTACTAGACCAAGGGTCTGAGGTGCCTTGCCCAAGAAGACTCCCACAAAAATCCCATGCCTTGGATAAGAATTGAACTCAGCTCCTCTGAATTATAAATCAAACAACTTTACCAGTGAGCCACATTGGACAATACTATTATCAGGAATTTCTGTGTATTTTTTTCAATAATATTTTTGATAATCTATAACATGTATGTCGAAATCTTTTTTGCATTATGATAGAATTAAAATTGTTTGGTACAAGCTGACTTTTGAGCTGTAAAAATTTTTCACAGAACACAATACACTCATTCTCATTTAACAGCCCATTTACAATTTGAAAAATGAAAAGAAAAAAAAGATATTTAGCTTTTTACTGTATTTTTGTTTTAGTAACATTTACCATAACTGAGAAAATAAATGGGGACATTATTTGACCAAAACTTTTCAATCTAACCTACTCTTCTAAATATCATACTGTTTTTTCTGTCAGGTACGTGACGAATAAATCTTTATGAGCATGTGCATTCGGTGGATATTATGTGGCTCTACAATGCGCATTCTTGAGCTCTTATCATAAATTAGCATCTTATGTATATATAACAAGTCTAACCCATAATTTCGTATCGCATTACACGACCCCGACACTTAACATTCTTGACGTTTTTTTTTCCTTTTTCGGCTGCTCATATGTGATATATGACTCACTCTAAGGGATGAAAATTATAATTAGACAATATGGGCTTGATGCTTTTCATTTAAAACCATAGGAAAAAACAAGCTGCTTATTGTTCTGTAAGTGATTTTGATATTTAACATCCCTGACATTCTTCTTCGTAACACTAAGAACTTTGAAGTATGACGATGCACTGCTTTTTTATGCTTTGTTTATGCTGATGGTTGTGTTTCTCTTGAAAAAGCTATACTCATAAAGGTTAAAAAAAACCACTTTACTGATTTTGAAAATCATCTAGAGTTTTGTTTATGTGCATTTAGATACTGCTTAACGTAACTGACTGCTATTTATGCGACATTGGTTTCAATGTCATTCCGGCGTGCTAAGACTTCCGATACAACAAATTTTCTATGCCGATACAAGATCAAGACCCTGCCCATTGAAAAAATCCAAAATTTGCAAGCAGCAACGTCTGGAACATAGAGTATTACAAAAACAAAACGTATCACTCCTCTGTGTGACAGCAGAAATTCGCTGAATTTAGGCTCTTTCGGCTTGTTTAATAGGTTTTGAAAATGTTAAAAGTGATCAGAAAGCTTATCAAATGACTTGGAATTCTTTCGTCATTTGTAATTTGACCAAAGTTATAGTCTCTGCTCTTGTATGCTCAGTTACATAGGTTACGACTGCAAAAAAAGTGGAAATGGGCTGTTATCCGAGAATGAGTGAATATTGAACACAAACTGAAGGAAAAGCAGTTTAACCCTTTACCACACAACGACAACTTTTGACAACCCTGAGAAAGAAGCTTTTTGAACACAATGTGAGAAAAGGAGAAAATGCTGGCAACCAGCATTTTCTTTTTTTCCCACAATGTTTTCTACCCTATCAATAAATAATTGCACCATTTGAATCATACTTAAATTGTGGTCTACAAATGCTTTCGATTTGGACAGTGCTAAAATGTTGAAGTCTGGTAAAGAGTTAAGTTCCTAACTGTATTGAAAAAAAAAACTGTGCGTAAACAAGCAATTGTTAAATACATGCAACAGCATTTTTTCCCCACAATACTTTCAGAAAGTGCAGGGATGTCACATGTCATATTTATCAGGCAGGGTTCCAGATAAGAGGGAGTGATGGTATTCTAAATTCATTATTTCTCTTTAAAACCCCATGTTGTGTGTACTCATTAGAATCGTCTCTATGAGATGATTCTAATGAGTACCCACAACATAGGGTTTAGAGGAGAATTGTTCATAATTTCAATTTTGTAATCGAAATCACTCCCTCTATCTGGAGCTCTGATATGATGAGTTGCCTCTTTACTCGAATACAATACTTTGAAACTGTTGAAATCAAATCAATTGTAGAAAACAGACTGGACATATCTCAAACAAATGGATATGTCTTGGAAAGGGTCTAAAACATTATTGGAAGAAAAGGAGAAAATGCTCGTTACTTTAATTTTCACCAATTTCCAACATTATTCCCCTAAGCCTTTGACCTTAGTTGGAATTGTGTAGTAAAGAATCAAATAAAGAATAAAACACATTAACCTTTTACCAAGCAATCTTGGTTTTTACGACCTAGACAAAGAAGCATTTTCTCTTTTTCCCACAATGTTTTCTACTCTTTTAAAGTCAAAATTCATTTTTAACTCACAATTATTTTGATGACTGCAAATGCTTTCAATTTCAACAAGTCTAAAGTTTTGTCCTTTGGTAAAGAGTTCATTCTTTGCCACACACAATCCAGTTCAAATGACTCTGAGGTAGAAGCCTTTTGTAAACATTGTGAGAAAAGGAGAAAATGCTAGTGACACCTATTCAAGGATAAGTAAGTTATTTTTGAAAACACTTGAATTGTCATCTTTATTTTCCTTTAATATGGTCAAATCCAAAATTTTGCTATGAGGTAAAGGGTTGATGGAAAATAAAACGACCTACTTTTGCAGAAGAGACTATTCTCCCTTTGTGTCATTGTATGTGAATCCAAGGTTTTTCTGCACCCATTACATCTGAAGCACTGCTTGTGATAAATCTACAAACAAACAACCAGGTAACTGATTTGAACAAAGTTAACCCCTTACCACACAATGCACAGACTTAACAACCCTGAGGAAAAACTCAATTGAAAACATTTTTGGAAATAAGAGCTTCACAAAGTGACCCATGTATGCCCAAAGGGGCTTGTCAGTGAATGGGTTAACATCTAAAATGCCTGCAGATATCCTTATTCTAAGAGTCACATGTACAACTACATATCATAAAAATTCATTGGGGTAAGTTTCCAATTAATTTCGATGGAAACTGTAGCAGGAGTTGTGCACATAAGAAATTGCAAACAGACGGACAGATGGGCAGACAGACGGTTTATTTGTTCGTTTTTATTTGAGTTTAACATCATTTTAACAGCTATGGTCATATCATGGTGGTCAGTGACACACCCATGTGTTTCCTGGCTTTCTCACACCAGTTCTAACAAAACTTTCTTTCCAAAGCCACTGACTACTTTTCTCACATACATCAACAGAAAGATGGAGAGATGGACAGAAGGACAGACAGACAGGCGGACAAACAACTGGGGCCACAACATAATATGTTCCTTTGGGCATATAAAAAGAGAAAATGCAGAAATCCAGCATTTTCTCCTAATTTCAACTATGTTCTCTGTCCTATCAAATATTTCAGCATTTGAGTCACATTTAAATCATTGTCCGCAAATACTTTTCAATTTGGACAGGTCTTAATTTTTGTCATTATGGTCTTGAGCTAAACTCATTAGTTCCTGCAGATAACTTTCTGCTTGTAGAAGGTGACCATGAAGATTGTGTGGAAAAAGAATATTGAAGCAAAAGGAGAAATTCATTGGGTTAGACAGTTAGACTTTCCTTTTGCTAGGGAATACTAGTTTTTGGTGATTTTCACCAAATCTAGGTTGTGGGTGGTTCTTTGAATTTTATTTTAACTCTATACCTAACAACGAAATTTCAGACTGGTCCAAATTGAAAGCATATGCAGATGACAAAATAAATGTGACTGAAGAATTGAAATTTGTTTTAGAGAGCGAAGAAAACATTGTGGGAAAAGGAGAAAATGCTGGTTACCAGCATTTTCTCCTTTTCCCACAATGTTTTCATAAGGCTTCTTTCACAGGGGTGTTAAAAGTCAGGATTGTGTGCTAAAGAGTTAACTGGTGTGTTTTCCCAAAAACCTATGGAGCGTGCAAAAATAAATGTATAAACAAAATTTTTGTTGTCACAAAATTCTATAATTGTATGGTTAGTATTGGTATTATCACCAAAATTTGTGATTTGAGTGATTCTCTGAACAATATTTACGTTTTTCATAAAAATATATGCTTTGGGATATAGCATTATCAATATTCATACTGTTTATAGAAATATAAGTTACTTGTCATACAGTTCACTAAAATATCAATATTCATACTGTTCACAAAAGTATATGTAATGTTTGATTGAATGAACAAGATTTATGTTCTCTACCAAAACCTCTGTTGTGGGTTATTATATGAAAGATATTTATGTATTTCATCATGAACGAAATTTATGCATTTCATCATATTCGTTCATAATTAATTACCAATTACCTTTGTTTTGCTAGAAAACAAATATTGTTCATTCAATCAAACATTACATATATTTTTGTGAAGAGTATGAATATCAGTATTTTATTGAACTGTATGACAAGCTTTTCTAAATAACTATTTATAGATTAAGTGGAAAGCTGACAATTCAGTGTACTTACGTTATTTCCACCCATCACTTTTTCTGCAAAATATACAGTCTTAGCACAACTAGCACAGCATTCTCCCCCTCCAAACCGTCCATTACCATTTTCTAGAAATGGTGCTGCCTGGGCCTGAGCCAGGGAGGACACATTCCTATAAAGGGAGATAATTACATAGTAATCAAATAAACTGTGTATAGTCACATCTATTGTGCATGTTCATGTGTATTACTTGTCAGTTATTATATAAATTGGAGTGCTTTTTTGAGCTATAAGTGCCTACAAAATACCAATATTCTGACCCAAGTCTACAGTAATGGTGTTTCAGATGGAGATTGTAGTTTACAGTATCAACTTACATGTATTTGCCGTAAAGAAATGTTTTCTCAAACAGTGTTGTCAGAATAAGCCCATACGCAATCACTTAAAATCGTATTTGGATCAGTTCGTTTTGCCATCGAAGTGAGTTTCTTTTATTTTTCGACAGCCTGGTTTGTTTCTATCAACCCTGTAACTTTTGGTCGCTCATCACAACTTAGCCAATTTCGTACCTACATTTAACTTGATCACCATATCACCAAAGATATGCCCAGAAACATTTGATGTGTCAACATAGAGACCACTTTCCATTATGGAAATATAGATTGGCTAGAAGTTTTTCATTAACCAATAAGCTTTTTTGTTACATGACACTCCTGGCTCTCAACCCAAGATGGCTGAAAAAAAAAGCTATTAAATGAAAGCCGATTAATTTGCTTAATTTCAGCAAGAACATGCATGGATATGCATATATAATAACAATGAGCAAATATAATGTATTTTGGCTAAGACTGTGAAAGAAGGATAAAGAGTTTTGTATGCAAGGAGATGGCTTCCAAGGTGTTCAGGATTTGGATGCATGTCAAATGACCATTCTACTTTGTCAGAGGCCAAGTTTCTGACATAATGAGTGTATATAGTGCCTCAAATTGCTTGGTAAAATTTATTACAAGTGTGCAATAGTCCCTTTTTTCAGAACATCTCTCAATTGTAATGGTAATCTAAATGGTTATGTAACTTTTTACCAAACAACAAAAAAAAAAAGACTTGTCAAAACTGAAAGCATGAGCAGACACCAATTCATACATGGCTCGACTGATGGAATTTCTCTCTGATAATGTGAAAAACATTGTGGAAAAAGGAGAAAATGCTGGTAACCAGCATTTCCTCCTTTTCTCATAATGTTTCCAAAAAGCTTTACTGTCATAGTTGTTAAAACTCGTGATCATGTGGTAAAAAGTGAACTGCTCTCTGCAAATTCAAGGCTTACTCTCTTGTCACCTCCCCATAGCGACCTGTGTCCATAGACAACCCAGAGGCTCCACCTGCAAACCCGTAACCTTTAGGTCCAAACTGCTTTGTATGACAGGCCTTACAATACACCTCTCCATCATGGTCTGTGCATGTTGTACTGTCCAGTATCTTGTTGCACTTGTTGTTGGCTAAAAATAGAAATTTGCATACTTAAAATTCTAACTCCTTACCTCTTGTAGAAAGAAGTTGATAGTATCGTTGTAAAATATACATAAATGTCTGAACTCTTCCAGAAGATCTTCAAAGAATTTAAATATTTTTCAGTTCTATTTCTTATGATAATGAAAGGTCAAGATAAACGCAGCATAGCTGAAAATATAAGCCGCCTCTGGCTGGATTCGAACCCATGACAGGCAAATATCCTTGTTTTTCGAGGTTTAAATGACCAGTACCATAACCACTGAGCTAAAGAGACATCTCTCTAACGCAGTTGTTAGGCACTGTCTTTAAATCGTGACGAAGGTATGTATGAAAGTCTGGTCTCCCGTAACACATCCCCTCTTAAAGTCATCATTCATTGATAACTCAAAGCCTTATTAGGCAGAAAGTCTTTGTTTTTAAAAGAAACCACACAATACCATAACCACTGAGTTAAAGAGATTTCTCCCCAAGGCATTGGTCAGGTATTGGTTGGCTGTATTGGAGTTAAACGCCACTTTAACAGCTAAGGTCATATCATGGTGGTCGGTGACGTACATGTGTTTCCTGGCTTTCTCACACCGGTACAAACACAACTTTCTTTCTAAAGCCACCGACTACTTTTCTAACATGCTTCAGCTGAGGTGAGAGGAAAAAATATGCTGGAAAGAAAGTTTGCCTCAACCGGGTATTGAACTCATAACCACCAGGTCATGAGCCCAACATGGCCACCACTGAGCCACCCTGGCGGGCTGGTCAGGTATTGTATTTAAATAGGGATGAAGCTATGCATGAAGGAGCGATCTCCTGTAACAATATAATGAAAATCTTTACCACATGTCAAGCACAATTTATGCCATTTCTTCCCTACTGCCCTGCACTCCTCCGCAAAATACACCGTTTTCCCACACCTAGGACAGCAATCGCCCCCACCCCACCTTCCTCCACCACTGTTCCTCTCTATTATAGGTGCAGCTTGGGCTTGCTGGTAAGAAGATATATTCCTGTAAAAAGAATTCTTAGCAAGTTATCTCCTACAAATCTGCAGTGGAAGATTGGTTGTATTAGGATTTAACTCATTACCACACGAGAAAATTTTAGACTGGTCCAAATTGAAAGCATTTGCAAACGACACAATAAAGGTGACTGAAAAATAGAAATTCGTTCTGGAAAGGGTAGAAAACACTGTGGGAAAAGGAGAAAATGCTGGTTACCAGCATTTTCTCCTTTTCCCACAGTGTTTTCAAAAGGCTTCTTTCTCAGGGGCGTCAAAAGTAGGGATTGAGTGGTAATGGTTAAAGCCACTTTAACAGCTAAGGTCATATCATGGCGGTCAGTGATGCACATGTGTTTCCTGGCTTTCTCACACCAGTACTAACACAACTTTCTTTCCAAAGCCACCTACTACTTTTCTCAACATGCTTCAGCAGAGATGAGAGGCGAAATTACGCCAGAAAGGAAGTTCGCCTCAACCGGGCATCGAACTCACAACCACCAGGTCATAAGTCCGACACACTCACCACTGAGCCACCCGGGCGGGCGAAGTAGAAGAACTTAGAAAACACTAAGCTACAACATCATGTATTGCTCAGCTTAACCCTTGACCAAACAATCCCGGATTTTCATGACTTTCTAGAAAAGGCCTTTTAAAAACATTGTGGGAAAAAAGTAGAAAATGCTGGTGACCAGCATTTTCTCCTTTTTCCACAATGTTTTCTACCCTGTCAAAGCTAGATTGCACCATTAGTCCTTGGTTAGGACTCTACCTTGTCTTGCTAAAGGACACAAAAGCCAAAAACCCAGTGAGGAACCAAACCAGAGTCAGAACTCAGCCATTCAGGAACCCTCTCAAGTTTGAAGTTTCAGTAATGACATAGACATGAAAAACATGTCAAAATTCATGCATGCCATCAACAACATCTTTGCCAGCCAAGTTTATGATCACTACGTGGATCTTACCTTGGCTGATTGAGCCTGATTTCGTGATTCCTGCGATGCGCCCTCTATTGGATGCCGGTTATTACCCCCTTTTACATCATATTTCTAAAAGCAAATGAAATATCGTTTTACAGACCGCTTACGAATACACATGAAGCGATAAGCAGACATCCACGTGGATTTCCATGTTTTGCCTTCTATTTCAAAGGTAGAGACCTTGTTCTATTTTTATCAAAGATGAAATGCTACAATCGATTTCATTCGTTGCAGCTAGAGATGGCTGTACCCAATGAAAAAGCGGATCAGGTAAACATAAAAATCAAGCTTGATCTGCCAAGGGTAGAGTAACGTAGTGAGTCGTCGGTCTTGGCTTGCGAAGATGCATCAACACAGACAATGACAAGCAATGACTTTGTCCTAATGTTTTCTTTGCAATCTATTCAACTAACAAGGAGAAAGATAGACATATTTACCCTCTTGTAACTTCATAAGGTTTCCCTGTGTCCATAGAGAGTCCTGAGGCACCCCCTGCAAATCCGTACCCTTTAGGGCCAAACTTCTTGGCATAGCAGGTCTTACAATAGATCTCATCTTCATGGTTTGTGCAGGTAAAACTGTCCAATAGCTTATTACACTGAGCTGAAAGTAAACATGGCGGTTTAAATCTTAACCACACAAGAAAACTTTAGACTAGTCCAAATTGAAAGCATTTGCGGATGACAAATGTGAATGAAATCTTGTTTGGGAAGGGTAGAAAATATCATGGGAAAAGGAGAAAATGGTGGTTACCAGCATTTTCTCCTTTTCCCACAATGTTTTCAAAAGGCTCCTTTCCAAGGGTCCTTTAAAGTCGGGACTGCGTGGTAAAGAGTTACCACATCTGGAAAAAAGTATCACAAAGCAGAAATTTAGACCTATCCAAATTGAAAGCATTTGCAGATGACAATTTCAAAGTGGCTCAAAAGGTGCAATTTTGCTTTGATAGGGTAGAAAACTTTGTGGTAAAAGGAGAAAATGATGGTTACCAGCATTTTCTCCTTTTCCCACAATATTTTCAAAAGGCTTCTTCCTCCTAGGCATTAAAAGTTGTCATTGTGTGGTAAAGGGTTAATTAAAGAAGCAATTCCTTTGATTCAGTCAGTTTTGAGACAAAATGGAACCCATATGGAAAGCACTTGCAAGTGACACATCAAAAGTAGTTCAAATGAAAGCTTTTGTCTGGTGTTTTCAATTAACTTATTACCAAACAACAAAATTTTAGACTGGTATGTACTGAAAGCATTTGCAGACTACAAAATTAAAGTGACTGCAAATCTGAACTTGTTTTGTGAAGAGTAGAAAACATTTAGGGATAAGGAGAAAATGCTGGTTAACAGCATTTTCCCCTTTTCCCACGATGTTTGCTAAGGGCTTCTATCTCAGGGTCGTCAAAAGTTGGGATTGTGTGGTAATGGGTTAACTGTCTGACTCTGGGAAATTGACTCTACCAAGCAATAACTTTAGATGTAGGTTAATTTTAACCAGGTGGCCAAGACCTTCTGGATGCAAAGATTGTTTAATCACACCCTGCAATATTCTAAACAAAGTCTGTATCATAGCCTCATCTAAACCCTTTCCCTCATTCCAGTATCTTTGACTTGAAATTTAAAGTGCAGTTTGTAGCATACAGGACTTAAAACCTGCGGGTTCCTAGTTTTGCACTTGGCTATTGTCTTTCCTTAACCTTTTTACACACAATCCCTACTTTTGATCACTCTGAGACAGAAGCCTTTAGAAAACATTGTGGGAAAAGGAGAAAATGCTGGTAACCATTATTTTCTCCTTTTCTCACCATGTTTTCTACCCTTCAACAAACAAATTTCAAATTTTCAGTCACTTTTATTTTGTCGTCTGCAAATACTTTCAATTTGGACCAGTCTAAAATATTGTTGTTTGGTAATGAGTTAACCCATTACCACAATCCCTACTTTTGACAACCCTGAGAAAGAAGCCTTTAGAAAACATTGTGGGAAAAGGAGAACATGCTGGTAACCAGCATTTTCTCCTTTTCCCACAATGTTTTCTACCCTTCACCAAAAAGATTTCAAATTTTCAGTCACTTTTATTTCGTCGCCTGCAAATGCTTTAAATTTGGACAAACCTAAAATTTTGTCGTTTGGTAATGAGTTAAAGATTGATGATTATCATTATGACAAGATTTATTTCTCTCTCAGAGATGATCTCTTTTTACAAAGTGGTTATGCAGTCAGCAGCCAGTGGCTTTGTATGAAGAAACTCTGGGAAAGCATGGATAAGTACAGTGGCCACCAGGAAATAACTAAAATAATGTTGTGAGCAGCATTAACCTTTTACCAAACTACCCCATGTTTCAACAAGTATTCTTTTGCAATTTGCAAACATTGTGGTGCGAAAAGGAGAAAATGCAGGTAACTAGCAATTTCTCCTTTTCCCACCATGTTTTCTACCCTTTCAGAGGCAATTTTTACTAATAGAGATAAAATCATATCTAATTTTGCTGTCTGCAAAAGCTTTGAATTTTGACAATTCTAAAAATTTGTTGTTTGATATAGAGTCAAACATGATACAAACAAACCTAAACAAATCCACTTTCAACAAACATGTCATTTGTAACCACCATTGCTCCTGGGATATCTGGTTAACCCTTTAGCACAAAATCCCGACTTTAAACGACCACAAGAAAGAAGCCTGCTGAAAACATTGTGGGAAAAGGAGAAAATGCTGGTAACCAGCATTTTCTCCTTTTCCCAGTGTTTTTTACCCTTCCCAGAACATATTTCTAATTTTCAGTCACCTTTATTTTGTCGTCTGCAAATGCTTTAAATTTGGACCAGTCTAAAATTTTAGTTTAGTTTAGTAAAGAGTTAAACATTTCCTCCTATATATAAATTAAAAACCCTTTGCCAAACTAGAGCTGTCACTGAATGTGACTTAATACCCCCGCCAGCATGTTGACAGAAAAAAAGGTGTCAAGTTCAAGGGGAGATAATTCCTCAACCAGGAAGAGTTGACACTTGAAAATTGCGTCTTGCAAATCTTCAATATATGATCAGTATATGTGCAACGTTTAAATACAATTGAAGGAAAACTGAAGGAGTAATTGCGGCACAAAATTACTAGTATTTTGTACACAGATGGACACATGGACGGACAAACATGGAGAGATGGGCACACGGACAGACAGATTGATTCCAGTACACCCCCGAAAACATTCGTTTTGCAGAAAAGACTTCTTGAAACTAACACTTGATTACTACCAATTTCTCCATTTCCAGCAATGTTTCCTTCCCATTATTTCAGGCCTATATCTTATGTCATTCTGCAACTACTTTTAATCTAAACAAGTAAAATTTCATACATTGGTTAAAAGTTACTGTAGTAATTTTATTTTTGCCTTTATTTTACATGTAATATCACTGTAATTGCATGTTACTTTGAAGATGTGAAAATATATTATTTTCTAAAATCCTCATATTTTGATAGGCTATTGAAGAATATCAAGAAATTTCAGATTGAAAGAGCAGGGTCAGTATTAACCAACCATTCTTAACAAAATACTAGTCATACTCTTCAAGGTTTCCCAAATTTGTGAGTAACACAATTTCTGATTGGCTAAATCAAATTGTTTAGCGAATCAGAGGCCATATTACTTTCAAATTTATAAAATTCTGCAGAATAAGACTATGAACAATCCTAAGAATGGTTGGTAGATACAAAACCAGGGCCCATATTCACCAACCATTCTTAAGAACTTTCTTTAGTTTTATTCTTCAGAATTTTGTAAATGTGAAAGTAACAGAACTTTTGATTGGCTAAACCAAATGGTATTTGGTTTAGCCAATCAGAAGTTCTGCTACTTTCACAGTCAGGAAATCTTGAAGAATAAGACCAAAACATTGTGAAGAATGGTTAATGAATATGGGCCTTGATCTTGAGACCTACAAGTAAGCTGACTGATGGATAAAACAGCTCTTTAACAATCCATGTCGTGACTGCAATATTTCATGATGATATCTGCTACAAATGTACCGTACTTAAACTCATCAAGGAAAACATAGCAAAGACATGACACAAAATAATGGACATGTACCTACCACATTTAAGACACAACTTATGGAATTTCTTTCCTAAGGCGATTACTTGTTCCGCAAAGTACACCCGTTTAGAACATCTTGGACACAGCTCTGCCATGGTCTTTACCTCAACGTGCTGAATACAGTAATACCTGAAATAAAGTTGAAAAGACCATTTGCTTAATCAATGCAAGTCTTATCCAACATTTTGCTTACGGTATATTGTAACAACTACTTGCTTCCAAGAAATAAATTTGATGTAGCATGACTTGGAATTAAGTTTGAAATACCCACGCAAATTAGCCAGAGCTTCGCAAAGCAGCGCATATTCGCCCAAAGAGGCTTGTCAGTAAAATGGCTCAAACTCTAGATCACCTGCAGATATCCAAATTCTAAAATTCTCTCACACAACTGCACATCATAGAGATTCATGCGGTAAGTTTGAAATTATTATGATGAAAACTATAGGAGTTAGGTGCACAAGAAATTGCTAACGGACAATGTTCATGCAGGCTAATCAGAGACGTCATTTTACAAGAAAAGAAGGCAGAATTAACGTAAACAGGCAATTTTGTTGAAATGATATCCCGAACGGAAAAAAAACGCATACCTTAAAATTGCTCCCAGTCGGCCACTTTGCATGGAATCAAAATAACAAAAAAAGTCTCTTGGCAGAAAGGGTTATTGTATACATGTATAAAGTTGTACGAAACTCCGTCCAATGGTATTAGAGATATTTGCTAGGACGGTCACACAGACAGCAGGATAGATGGAAGGATGGTCGGACAACACTAAAACTATATCCTTCCACCTTCGTAGGGGATTACAAGGCATTCATTCAGTGGAAAACTGCTTCTGAAGTTTGATAAGGTTATAACAGTCTACACAGGTTCTCCTTTTACTCTTTACCAAACATAATATTGAACTTGTCTAAATTGACAGCTTTTGCAGACAACAATATACATGTGATTCAAAATTTAAAATTTCTTTGTGGAAGGTTAGAAAAGATTGTGGGAAAAGGAGTAAAGGCTGGATACCAGCATTTTCTGCTCTTCCCAAAATGTTTTCAAAAGCTTTCATTCTTAACTCTTTCTTACACAATCCCGACTTTTAACGACCCTGAGATAGAAACCTTTTGAAAACATTGTGGGAAAAGGAGAAAATGCTGGTAACCAGCATTTTCTCCTTTTCCCACAATGTTTTCTACAATCCCAAAATCAAAAATCAATTTTTGATTCACATTTATTTTGCCGTCTGCAAATGCTTTCAATTTGGGTTAGTCCAAAATTTTGTTGTTTGGTAAACAGTTAAGGTCATTAAAAGTTGGGATTGTGTGGTAAAGGGTTAAGATTGTTTCTGTTTATGCAGTTCTATGAGAATTACTTGTTCAAGCATGAAATTTAGGATAAAGATCTATCTTTGAACTTGAGCATGCATTTATAACTAGATTTTGCCTGTGAAACTTATATGCCCTGTAGCTAACATATTGTTGGTTTACTTGGAAAAACCTTGTAACTATAGCTTGTAACAAGCTGTAGTTACAAAGTTTTTCCAAGTAAACCGAGGATATACAGTATCAACATTTAATTCTTTACCATACGACAAAAACTGTAAGACTTGTCCAAATTGAAAGCATTTACAGATGACAAAAAAATGGTAACTCAAATTATGCAATTTGTTCCCGATAAGGCGGAAAACATTGTGGAAAATGGAGAAAATGCTGGTTACCAGCATTTTCTCCATTTCAAACAATATTTTCAAAAGGCTCCTTTCTCATGGCCATCAAAAGTCAGCAGTATTAGGGAAACAGTTAATGAACATTTTACCACATTATAAATCCTGTCTTGTAATGAATCTGAGGCGAAAGCTCCTGAAAACATTGTGAAAAAAGCAAACCAAAGTTGTCAGTGTAATCAACAGTTTACTACACAATGCCGACTTTAAATGCTCCTGAAAAAGAAGCCTTTTGAAAGCATTGTTGGAAAGGAGAAAATGCTGGTAACCAGCATTTTCTCCTTTTTCCACAATCTTTTCTACCCTATCGAAGAAAAGTTGCACGATTTGAACCACATTGAAATTGTCTTCTACAAATTTATCCTTTCATTTTGGACAAAGCTAAAATTTTGTCATCTGGTAAAGGGTTAACCCTCCACCATTCTATCCAAAGGTTAAACAACGCCAGAAATTTACTTACATGTAACTCATTACCAAACGACAATATCTTAGGCTTGTCCAAATCGAAAGCATTTGCAGATGACAAAATAAAAGTGACTGAAAAATTGAAATTTGTTTTGTGAATAGTAGAAAACATTGTGAGAAAAGGAGAAAATGCTGGTTACCAGCATTTTCTCCTTTTCCCACAATGTTTTCTAAAGGCTTCTTTCTCAGGGGCGTCAAAAGTAGGGATTGTGTGGTAATGGGTTAACTCTTTACCCCATAAGGCATTTCTTTGGTATCTCTAATTGACCCTAAATAACAGCAAGGATGAAGCCGTTTCTTATGTGCATATGACACCTTTTGATAGCATAGAAAACATTGTGACAAAAGGTGAAATTGCTCGTCACAAGCAATTTCACCTTAGACCACAATGTTTTCCAAAGGCTCCAACAAGCAATGTGTAGAAATGAGTATCTATAGAATAAAGGGTTAAGAAACAATGTGGGGGGAAAAGAGTAAATGCTGGTAACCAACATTTTATGCTTTTCCCACATTGTTCTTATTCTAATACAGGCAAATCCAATCAGTTCAACCACACTAAATTGTCATCTAAAAATGGTTTCATCTTTGACAAGTTTCACAGAGTTTGTTCATGACCTCACAATACTGAGTCCCAACAACCGTGCGTGACACACATATCTTTCGAAAACATTGTTGGAGAAGTAGAAATGTTGGTGATCAACAAAGGGCAGGATTACAGAGCTAAAAGTTTATTACCCTTCACAATCCAGTGTTTCTATAGAAATAAATACCAGTGTTGGGATGTTTGCTTCCTTACCCTTATGCAAAGGAAAAAAATTTGTAAACCAACAAATTCTTTCATTTCCTCGACAGGAAAAATCCCTTGATTCAAGCCAAATTATATTATTATGCAAGTCTGTACATGCCTTCATTTCTTGCATGTCTAAAGGTTTATAGAGAGGTAAGTAAAGACTTATAGTAACATTTTATTATTTTGTTTTCTCAGGTAAAAGATAAGTAGTAGTTGAACAAGTTATGCCCCAGTCACATATAACGAACTGCTGTCGGATGGCTATTTTTCAGGAGATTTTCAGACACAACTGTCCGGGGACCACACGGGGACTGTCCAGAGGCAGTTCCATTTGAATGGTGGCAGTTCAATTTTGAGATGCCTTCTCGCGCCTGTTTATTGGATAGAAAGAAGTTATAATTGGACGGCAACTGGATGATTTTTGGGCCATCAGACAGCCCCTTAACTCATCGTCCGGGTTCCGTCATTGTAAGGCAATTGGTGACCAGACAGTAGCCAGACAGAGGCACAAAGTCCGAAAGATGTCAATACAGGCACCGCCCCCCAACGGTGTCCAGTCGCCTCCTGATGTCAGTTGGGTGGCCGCCCAGTGCCTTTCTGGACTGAAAAGTGCATGCACAGCATTTCTGAAGAAACTGCCATCCGGTGCCTGTTTATTTGTGACTGCTTGAGCAAATTGTCTTAAAATCCTACAGCATCCAGATGAATCTTTGAATGGGCAAAGTTGGAAGAAATCGTCTGGTGCCCGTTTTATTTGTGATCTAGGCCTTAGCTGTATCTGACCTTTAAAAACGTGAAAACCAGATGGCAACAGCTGAAGTTAGCAATCCTACCAGGCCCAGTCACAGATTGTGTATCTATAAGACAGAACAGACCATGTTGTAAGATATTATTTCTGAAAAATTTTGTGACCAGGATCTATATTCATCAATCATTCTTAATTCCATACATTACCTCATTCTTCGTTTGCGATAGTAACATAATTTCTGATTGGCTAAATCATTTGGTTTAGCCAATCACAAGTTGTGTTTCTTTAAGATTTAGAAAAGTCAGAACCATTGGAGATTTATGGACCAAGGTATTCCAAGGGTATTTGTTTCCAAGGATTTATTTTTATTCCCCAGGTATCAACATTTCCCTGAGTCCTGTCAATGCCTTATTGATTTCTATTTCCATGTCTGGGTTTTATATACAGGTCTTTACAGCAAACATGATCTGTAAGTTATTATCCTTCTCTTCCTATTACCCGATTGCCACTCTCCATCCTACTGTTTTTTAACCCTTCACTTTCATGACCCTGGGAAAAAAACCTTCTGAAAACAAAGTGGGAAAAGGAGAAAATGCTAGTTACCAGCATTTTCTCCTTTTCCCACAGTGTTTTCTACAGGCTTCTTTCTCGGGGTTGTTAAAAGTCGGGTGTCATAAAGTGTTAAGACCAAAATAGGACAAGGCGGAGATGATGGGCATAATTTTATGAAAGGCTTGTTAAAACAAATGAACAACAAGAGCACCACATGCCAACACCAATACCTGGTTTGGCTGCAGTTGCATAGTTTTCAGTGAATTTTTCCAGTTAACCCATAATACCACACAATCCCTACTTTTGACGCCCCTGAGAAAGGAGCCTTTAGAAAACATTGTGAGAAAAGGAGAAAATGCTGGTTACCAGCATTTTCTCCTTTTCCCACAATGTTTTCTACCCTTCACAACACAAATTTCAAATTTTTAGTCACTTTTATTTTGTCGCTTGCAAACGCTTTCGATTTGGACAAGCCTAAAATATTGTCGTTTGGTAATGAGTTAAGAAGGGATATAACTGTGTCAAAAATGCTACAACAGTTACCTTCTCTTGTTGTTTAGGTTCCCCTTTTGATATATAACAACTTATCCAAGTTTGGAGAAAATAGCTTCACTAATTACAGATTTATTATAAAATATCAAAGTTTTTGCACGACGCTATGGCAAAACCTCAACATTTACTCTGAAAACGGCCAAGCTAATATACAAAGTGAGAAGAGAGAACAAAGAAAGGATAGATTTATTATGTAATTATCCATCTTTCTTCATTGTATTTCATAACACAGCAACAGTTCAACCAATTCAAATTACACATGATTTCCATAATTATAAATTTACATCTTAACCACTACGCCATGAAGGATCACAGAGAGGAAAGAAATTCTGTCCAACAAATTGTACAAAATGGTAGAAAGACATTACCTCCCGCTAGATGGCATTCTATAAATACTCATCCACTAATATGGGCATCCTGGGTACAGAACCGAACCACTTTCCTACGCGACAACCGTTACTTTGAATTTAAAATTAGAATAAAGGTTTACTCAATAAAATGTTACCTTGTGCAACTCAATCAGCTATGATCAGCAGTTTAGCGAAATCTGGAGCTAAAGCAGGTCTCATTTCTCCTCAAACATATTGATAAAAGCTAAAGTCAACATTGCTACTTTATAGAGCGTAATATTACAGTCAGCCCGCTTTCGGGGCTTAAGTGATGTGTCATATAAGACTGTCGAATCTTCGAAGAATATGACATGGCCAGACAACAGGTAGAAAGATTCCATTTTAACATTGAGAACAGAATAAAAAGGACAGAAAGTTTTACTGTTCAGGTCCACAAGTGACTTAACATGACAAAAAAATTTTAGTCTTGCCCAAATTGAAAGCAGACTTGTATATGACCATTTCAATGAGGCTTCAAATGGTGCATTTTTTCTTCAATAACGTAGAAAACATTGTAGGACAAGGAGCAAATGCTGGTCAGCAGCATGGTGACCAGCATTTGCTCCTTTTCTTAAAATGTTTCCAAAAGGCTTTTTTCTCAGGGTCATTAAAGGTCAGAAATGTGTGGTAAAGGACAGATAATTTAGAACCAACTGGAGGTCAAATCTGTCTGAATGAAGGAAATTATGCAGCTACTGATAGAATGATTTAGATTGATTGAATGAATGATGGTCTGTTTAACCCTTTACCAAACAACAAAATTTTAGACTGGTCCAAATTCAAAGCACTTGCAGACAACAAAATAAAGGTTACACAAAAACTGAAATTTGTTTCCAGTATGGTAGAAAACATTGTGGGAAAAGGAGAAAATGGTGGTTACCAGCATTTTCTCCTTTTCCCACAATGTTTTCAAAAGGCTTCCATCCTAGGGTCGTAAAAACCAGGAATTGTTTGGAAAGGGTTAACTGTATAGTTTTATATCACTTTCACCACTGTTTCAGTCATTTCACATTGACAGCTCAAATATTTCTATTCCCTATATTGGGTTTCACCAGTACTACTAGGCTTGAGCTTTTAAGTATCGTGCCCAAGGGCTTATAACTCATTCCTTTCGGTCAATTTGTATTAGAATTTAACTCTTTACCATACAACAAATTTGTAAACTTGTCCAAATTGAGAGCATTTGCAGACAACGAATATTATGTGGCTCAACAAGAGCGGCAAATTGTCGCAAGAATTACGCCCGTCTTACCCAAAGTTGTAAAGCTGGGGCATGCATCGGACAAAATTCAAGTATGAAAAATGACAAAGGGCACTAACTCAAAAATTAAGCGAGCAAGAGTTATGATTCTTGCGCACTGCACTCCCCCTTGGTGAGATCTATCCACCCCTGAAATTTCATAACCCTAGCTAATATAGTTTTGGAGATATGCTCCGAACAAAATTCAAATATGAAAAACGACAAAGGGCACTAACACAAAAGTTATGATTCCTGTGCACTGCACTCCCCCTCGATGAGATCTATCCACCCATGAAATTTCATAACCCTTAAGCTAGTATAGTTTTGGAGATATGCTCCAGACAAAACTCAAGTATGAAAAACAGCATAGGGCAATAACTCAAAAATTAAGAGAGAAAGAGTTATAATTCCTTTACACTGCACTCCCCCTCGATGAGATCTATCCACCCATGAAATTTCATAACCCTAGCTAGTATACTTTTGGAGATATGCTCCGGACAAAGAACTGGACGCCGCCCGCCCGCCTGGACCCCCGACTGCCCGGACGCCCGCCCGCCACGGGTGATTCCATAATACGTCCCGTCTTCGATGGGCGTATAAAAATTGAAAATTTGTTTGGGAAGGGAAGAAAACATTGTGGGAAAAGGAAAAAATGCTGGCTATGGCCAAGGTCAACACTGGCAGGAAACACATTCTATTATTACATGAACAACTCGCTCAGGAAACACGTTCTATTATTACATGAACAACTCGCTCATTTACATTATAACCGGAAATACACAGACAAAGCTTAAAACGTAGCATCCGAAGGCGACAATGCTTTTTTAGCTTCTGGCGCGAAATCTAAAAATACCCTAAGAGGCTACGTAGCCTTTTAAGGGAACACCATCAAAAAAATACATTTTTGTAATTTTATTATTCTTAATTATAGACGATTTGTATTGTTTTTTTCATATGAATTTTCAGCGATATATATATCGATTAATTTGGTGAGATGTGAAAAATCTAAATATCCACCATTAAAATACATAAACCATAGAGCTACCCAGCCCCGGCTGCTTCCAATAAAGCTCAAACCTAGGGCCTTTAACCTTACGAGTTCTACCCTTTATGACCACAACATGTAAGCTGCTGTTACAAACTGTAATACACTTTATAATGCAAAAGCAAAGTTCAAAATAAAAGTATGTGAAACTAGAGCTGTCAATGAACGTGACTTAATACCCCCGCCAGCACTTTAACAGAAACAGGTAATTGCTAGTATTTTGTGCAGACGGGCAAAGAATACATGGACACACGGACACACACACAGGCACAGACTCGGACAGACAGGCTGATTCCAGAATACCCCCAAAAACATTCGTTTTGTGGGGTATAACTAGAGCTATCACCGAATCTGACTTAATAGCCCGCCAGCACTTTGATTTTGTACACAAAAGAACACACTGACAGACAGGCTGATTCCAGTATACCCTTGAAAATACTCGTTTTGCGCGGGTATAATAAAAGATGAAATTAAAATTCAATCTAAATCAATTCAATAATAAACCATATCCCACCTTCAAAAATCAAGTTGTTATTCAAGTAAACAACATTCCTTTCTACTGACAGAGACAGTTTAATGTCCTTTTACCTAAATAATCTTCTTTAATATGACATGACTGTAATATCATCCCTAAAACACTTCACTCTTTACCAAATGCAAAATCATAGCGACAACCTGGTTCAAATTGAAAGCATTTACAGACAACAAAATAAATGTGACTGAAAAATTGAAATTTTGTTTGAATAGGGTAGAAAAAGGTTGCAGTAAAAGTAGAAAATACTAGTTTCCAGTATTTTCCCCAAGGTTTTCAAAAGGCTTCTTTTGGAGGGTCGTTAAAAGACAGCTGAGACTATTTTGTAAAGAGTGAACTCTTTACCCACAATCCGAATTTTAATAACCCTGAGGAAATAGATTTATGAAAACCTTGTGGGAAAAGGAGAAAATGCAGCAGCTGCTTGACAGCATTTTCTCCTTTTCTCACAATGTGTTCTATGCTTTCAAAGATAACTATCACAATTTCAGCTAAATCTAATGTTGTTGTCTGCAGTTGCTTTCAATTTGGACAGGTATAAAAATTTTGCCATCAGCTATGTTAAGGTAAACACTTTACCAAACGACAAACTTTTACACTACATCTAATAAAAGCATTTTGCATACTATAAAGTAAATGTAGCTCAACAGACAATTTCTTTCTTTACTATGGAAGAAAAAATTGTGGGAAAAGGAGAAAATGCTGATAACCAGGACTATGTGGTATTCACTGATGATTAAATATATTTTACAGTGTTTCAAGGGCAACAAATAAAATTTTACCACAAAATGAAAACTGTTTGATCATAATCTAAAAGAGATATGGAAACTGTAGATCAAAGATCAGACTGCATGATCTGCACAGTCTTATACTGACCTACACAGTCCACAAAAGCTTAATTCTGGTGTCAACTTCAGTATGGAAGTTAAGTCTTTACCAAAGGATAAACTTTTACACTAGGTCAGACTTAACTCTTTACCAAACGACATAATTTTGGATTGGTCCGAATTGAAAGCATTTGCAGATGACAAAATGGATGTGACTAAAGAATTAAGATTTGTTTATGGAAGGTAAGAAAACATTGTGGGAAAAGGAGAAAATGCTGGTTACCAGCATTTTCTCCTTTTCCCACAATGTTTTCAAAAGGCATCTTTCATAGAGGTGTTAAAAGCCGGGATTGTGTGGTAAAGGGTTAAAACATTGATCAGTCTGTTACACAAATTGATAGATTGTTTAGGGAAGGATAGAATACATTGTGGGAAAAGGAGGAAAACGCCAATTACCAACGCTTTCTCTTTCCTCTTTCCCCACAATGTTTTAAGAAGCTTTTCTTTATTAGGGTCATAGAGAGTCCAGATTAACAGCATTTTCTCCATTTCTCACAATATTTCTAAAAGCCTTTTTTGTTGGGTTTTGACAACCCTTAAAAAAGAAAGCTTTTGAAAACATTGCGGGAAATGGCAAAAAAGGCTTGAACAGTGGGAATTTTGTTCAAGAGCGAAAAAAACATTCTGATCACCTGCATTTTTTCCTTTACACACAATGTTTTTAAAAGCCTGTGAAGGAGTTGAAATTCCAGACTGTGTGGAGATATGGTTAATTCCAATACCGGTTAATTCAACTCTTTACCAAACAATGAAGAAATAAAATTTGTTTCGGGAAGGGTAGAAAACATTGTTGGAAAAGGAGAAAATGCTAGGTACCAGCATTTTCTCCTTTTCCCACAATGTTTTCATGATGTTTCTTTCAATGAGTCATTAAATCTTTCATTGCATGGGCAGGGTTTTCCTTCAACTTTCTGTTGAAGAGGTCACAATGACCCCCTTCATATGAATTAAAGAAGGTAGAATAATAAATTTTGGGGGTCATTTAGAAAAATTTGGGGGTCAAAACCCTCAAAATTCAAAGAAACGAGGGGTCATGGAAAACCCTGCATGAGTTGTTAACGGGATTGTGAGGTAAAGGGTTTATTTCCTTACTAGTGTAAGAGACCACATCAATCATCCATCACACCTTTATACTGTACAATCCTGCTTCAACCTTTTGCCTCAGAAAGTTGCACTTAACAGCCTAATGGTTAACTCTTTACTACACAATCTCTACTTTTAACAACCCTGTGAAAGCTTTTTTAAAAACATTATGGGAAAGGAGAAAATGCTGGGGACACTCTGATGAGCAATCTCACCTTGAATCAATACTGTTCTGGCTTTCAAAAGGATGACCTGACATTTCTTTGCATGCGCAGCAAAATTCTTGTTCCTTTTTTTTTTATAATTCCCTAAATTGAATAATAGTCTTTTTAAATGGAGTTTAGCAACTTTCAACATTTTCTCATGCAGAGCACAGAGACAGCTTTTTTTTTTGTCTGAATTTGTGTTTATCACCTTCATAGCGTAGGTAGGATCCTGTTTTTTGTCCTTCCAAATGATACACCCAAATGACTAAAGTCACCAGCAGGGATTGTACCACGATCTTCTGGTTACAATTCATAAACCATTAATCACAAATCAATAGGTGAGTGCAACACTATTCTAAGTGCCTGTACATTGTACAGGCACTTAGAATAGTGTTGCACTCACTTATCGAAATAGGACTACTCCCTCATCTTTAGCCTATGTATCTCCCCATGCTCACCTGGAGTTTCTTTAATCAGTACTTCAAAGTTTTTCTCATGCCACCGGCTGCTTTCAAACAGTCAACCATCAATGGCAGAATAATCAGCAGGTTAGCTCCTCTCTGATGGTTATGTAAGAAAGCAGCCTGTGGTATGAACACAATTTTAACCCTTTACCACATGACAAAAATTTCTGCCTTGTCCAAATTGAAAGGATTTGCAGACAACAAAATAAAAGTGAATGAAAATATTTGATATTTGTTTCGTGAAGTGTAGAAAACATTGTGGGAAAAGGAGAAAATGCTGGTTACCGGCATTTTCTCCTTTTCCCACAATGTTTTCAAAAGGTGTCTACCTCAGGGTCGTCAAAATAGTCATTGTGTGGTAAAAGGTTAAGTTGTAGAGACCAAAGGGAAAAGACTTTTGAAAGCATTGTGGGGAAAGGGAAGAACTGCTGATAATCAGCATCTCCCTCATGCTCCCACAATGCTTTCTACCTTTCCCAACATTGTATCAAATTATTCGTGACCCATCATGCAAAAAGGGACTCTCTGGGAATTCCTTACATCAATCAGATGAAAACAGATGAACCAAAGTGCAGGTCAATTTATGTTAATGGTTAAGAAATGATTGTATAACAAGGTAGAATGACCACTTTTTACACAGGAAATATCTTAAAAGAGCAAAGTATCGACCCTGGTCAGCCCGTGCATATAGGGCAGTCTGACCAGGGTTGACACTTTTCACAGTTCCAGATGGTTCCTTTTTGCGTGACAGGTCACATTTGAGCTACAATAAATAGGTCTTCTACAGAAGGTTTTAGTTTTCACTTTGGACAACAGTTTTGTTGCCTGGTACAACATTAACTCCATACCTGAAACAACAAAATTTTGGATAAGTCCAAATTGAAAGTATTTACAGACAACAAAATAGATGTAACTCAAAAATTGAATTCTAATCTGGGAAGGGTACCAGCATTTTCTCCTTTTCCCAAAATGTTTTCAAAAGTTTTCTTCTCAAGGTTGTTAAAAGACGGTATTGTGTGGCAAAGGGTTAAATGCACTTATATCCCTCAACATGAAAAAATTCCCTTTCTAAGAATGTTTTCAACTGAGCTATCTAACACAGGAAAGGGATTTACAGAGGCATACTAGCTGTGAACTATTGACACCAAAAATGTACAAATGAAAAGTATCCCAACTATTTTACCAGATGTATAAAACACCTTTACATTTCAACAAACTAAATATACCATAAGCGTGTAACTGAATGTCCTCTAAATCTGAGAGTGTTTTAGATCAGGATCAGACTCTGTGCTATGGGTGATCCTCAAGATTTCTTGAGTCCAATTTTATTGAAGAAGAGGCATTTAATGGACCTAATGATGCTTTTTTCTTTACATCAAACTAAACAAGAGAGCCATGATGGCCCTGTAATGCTCCACTGGTATAAAACCTTTACCAGACAATTCAGTTTTAACGACCCTGTGAGAGAAATCTTCCAAAAACATTGTGGGGAAAGGAGAAAATGCTGGTAACCAGCATTTTCTTCTTTTCCCACAATCTTTTCTTATCTTTTACAGACAATTTCCATTACTTGTGCAACATTTACTATGTCCTTTAAGTTTGGAAATGATTCCAATTGGGATCTATCTAAAACTTTGTCATGGTGTAAAGAGTTAAAAATAAAAGTATGATGTACTTAATTGGCATTGACAGAGATATTAATTCATAAGATGTCTGCATACAGTATGGGAATAACCTTTCATACAGAAAGTAGCATAAACCCTCTATAAAAAGTCAAATTTTATTCAAATTAAAAAATAATGTATTGTGAATACAGACTTACATATATCATTAATACCGTAATATAAAATTTTCAATAAACATTTACCAAAAAGTGCCTGGACAAGAAACTTTCAAAAATGTATATATATGCTCAGGATAGATTTTTCAATGGCATGGATAGTAAAGTTTTGGAATAAAAAACTTAATGATTCAATCCTTACTTAAAAATGAATATTTAGCTCATCTCAGCATAACAATACAATACTTCTATGGAAGTAAATCAATCTGACTCCAATCTTTACCTTTTCTATCAAAAAAACTTGAGTACATGGTAAACAATACCAATCACATAGTGCTGGGAATAATCAAGGGAGATAAATGGTCACAAACTATAATTATTAGGAGTGAATGGGATTTATTTCCCTTCATCAGCCTTATGAGCTTTTAAACTCCTATTAACCCATTACCACTCAATCCCTACTTTTGACGCCCCTGAGAAAGAAACCTTTAGAAAACATTGTGGGAAAAGGAGAAAATCCTGGTAATCAGCATTTTCTCCTTTTCCCACAATGTTTTCTACCCTTGGCAAACAAATTTCAAATTTTCAGTCACTTTTATTTTATCGTCTGCAAATGCTTTCAATTTCGACAAGTCTAAAATATTGTTGTTTTGTAATGACTTAATTCATTTGTACTGCAAGAAGATTTTATTACCTTTTTGCTAAACAAAGAGTAAAGACCTTGTACCAAAAAATTTGGGAGAATCTCAACTGTTTAAAAGAATTAAGATTTTGTTAGATTTTTTGGTAAAAGGTTAAGGATCTCTTGATAACAGTCATAAAATTTGATCCTGACATATGGGAAATGCCTAACTGCTTGATAACCTGTATGGAACAGGGCTCTTCTACCTATCAAACAACACACTCTATTTCTTTTTCACTTACAAAATATGAACCCTTTACTCCATAGATACTCATTTCGACGCATTGCTTGCAGGAGCCTTTAGAAAACATTGTGACAAAAGGTGAAATTGCTCGTGACGAGCAATTTCACCTTTTGCCAAAATGTTTTCTATAATATCAAAAGGTGTCATATACACATGATATGAAACAGCTTCATCTTTGCTGTTATTTAGGGTCAATTAGAAATGCCATAGAAATGCCTCATTGGGTAAAGGGTTAAGCAACTTTTTAAATTTTTGAGAAAATAAGCATGTAACTGGTAGCAAAGAATTGGTCTTTTTAACCTTTTACCACACAATGACGACTATTAACACACCTGAGAAAGCAGCTTTTTGAAAACATTGCGGGAAAAGGAGAAAATACTGGTAACAAGCATTTTCTCTTTTTCCCACAAAGTTTTCTGAAAAAGTATGAAATTTTTCAGAGAACTTTAAGACATCCTGCAAATATATGTAACATTATAGACTTTCTGATCATTGTTTAGAAAATGTTGACTCATAGGTGTTGCTGATCGAGGATCACAGGTAATTTTTTGTGAAGTCTGATCCTGATCTATAGCATTCTTCAATACCCATCAAACAATAATTGAATTCCTTACAATGGAGGTATTATCAAACATCTACAGGTACTGGTATTTATACAATCAAATTTGATACTTGAGATAAAACCTTTGTCTTATCTATTATCTTAATTTGCTCTGTAGATATATCATAAGCACCCTTCATAAAATGGCAGGTACTTCAATCAAATTCCCTTTTGAACTAGCTGTTACTCCATTACTAAAAGGTTTCCTTTGCCCATTACCACGCAATCCCTAGTAACCAGCATTTTCTCCTTTTCCCACAACTTTTTCTTACCTTTCAGAAACAAATCCAAGCATTCGAGTTACATTTACATAGTTGCCTGCAAATCCTTTCAATTTGGACCAGTCTAATATATTGTTGTATGGTTAAGAGCTACTTATTCCTTTACCAAACAAATTTGACTTCTGACGACCCTGAGGTAGAGGTCTTTTGAAAAAATTGTGTACCCAGCATCTCCTTTTCCCACAATGTTTTCCACCTTATGAAACAAAAATTACATAGAAATTAAGCCACAAAGAAATTGTCATCTGCAAATGCTCTCTATTTGGACCAGTCTAAAATATAGTCACTAGTTGGCCATTTTATTATGTCTAGTTGGACATTTCATTTTGTCAAATACCCTCATTCAAATTTTTCTTGTAACAGCAAACCATCAGTAGTTTTACCAGTACAATCAGCTCATATTAAACTCTTTACAAGACAACTATAAAATTAGACTGATCCAAATTAACTCATTACCAAATGGCAAAATTTTAGGTTTGTCCAAATTTGTCCGTATCCACCAACCATTCGTAAGAACATTCTTCGGCTTATTTTTCAGAATGTGTAAATGGGAAAGTAACAACTTCTGATTGGCTAAACCAATTGGTTTAGCCAATCAGAAGTTTAGTTACTTTCACAGTCAGAAAATCTTGAAGATTAAGACAAAAAAAGAACAGTTGGTGATTACAAACCATTGTGATGATTTTCAGAAGAACCAACAATTTTGGTTAATCGATGCCATTAGGTCTGCCAGATCTAATTTTTATTTCCCAACTAACTTGGACTCCCGGTAATGAAAAATAATTGCTGATAAGAGATATATAGAATGCATGTTTATGATGCTGAATTCTGGCATTTCGGTATCAAATATAACAAGCATGACTCATGCACAACCAGAACTTACACAACATCACCTTGTTTGGCTTACAAGTTTTTTCTGCCCCTTTGATTTTGGCTTTGTACTTTTAATATCTGATATAGAACTTTATGTTAGCCTTTGCACAGATGCGATTTTAATTTTTAACTGATCGCCAGTTCCAGTTGAAACCTCCCCACAGATCTTGTGCACAACCTTGCACTTTCATGATTTCACAAACTTTAATAGAGTACAAAACCAGAATCTGAATATACCTGCTGCTTGCCCATACAATAAGCCTTTGTTTGAAACACAAATATTTTCAATTCAAAAGTTAAACATAGGAAAAAGCGTTTTATTTCATCTGTAACTTCCTGAAAATGGACACAAAATGGCTTACATATACAATAAATTTTGTCTTTTTTTAATTTTATTTTATTTTTATTTATTTACATGTTATAAACAATTTCTACCAGCGCTATAGGTAAAGAAAGGTTTACTTATTTGTCTTTGGCTATGTTTGTTACTATTTAAAAAGCCAACTGCATTTCACTACAATACAGTTTAAACTGATATAACAGAAAGTCAGTAAAATGCTCTATCATTTCTATTTGGAAGTTCACATTGGACGCATTTTCTCCTTTTCCCACATTGTTGTTTACCCTTCCCAAAATAAATTTTAGTTTTTGAGTCACATGCATTTTGAATTCTGCAAAACGCTTTCAATGTCTTCAATTGTCTCTGCAGCTGATTTCAGTATGAACCACCTACAATTTTGTCATTTTGATAATGGGTTTAAGGTGGGTATTTAGAATTTTGATATCACATCAAATTAAAAAACATAATTATATATCATTGAAATTTATATGAAAAAACAATACAAATCATCAATAATTAAGAATCGTAAAATTACACAATTTTTTTTTTTTTCGTGGTATTCCCTTAAAAGGCTATGTAGCCTCTTAAGCTATTTTTAGATTTTGCACCAAAAATCAATTAAGCATTGAGGGAATTTCAAGTGACTGGCACATGACTAATAACGCTTAAATTCCATTACATAACAAACATGTAATAATTATTTTCCATAATGTCTTCTTCGGACGGATGTTTGAAACTTCGTCTGTGTTTTCCTGTATTTAAATGAGAGGATTGATAATCTAAAAATAGAACGTGTCTCCCTTTGGTGTCAACCTGGTCCGTAATAAATCTTTAATAATTTCTCGTGTTATCGGATGGTTTTCGACTGGAGTTTTATGAACGCAAATTAAAAGGCTTTGGGAGTATAAGGATGATTGTTTTGCATTTTCGTAAAATTTTCGTCCCAAAATCTGGAGGGCCACCTTTAAGAACCAAGATTAGAATCTAGTGGGTAAGACTTAGTATAGGTACGCGTCAGAGAGCTTCCTTTACGAACAGGAATCAGCTGCTATGGCTTTTTTAACATTATCCTACATATTCTGGTATGTAAGCCAAACAATTTATCCCAATAACATATGAAATACTTCACATTTGGTCTAGAAACTCAGGAATTTGTGGTCTATATAGCCACCTTAAAGAACAGCATACGACAGACAAAGAAAAAGTTATGGAAGCTACAAGACTTGGAATATGTTAAACATTTCTACCACTGATGACTAATTCATCTTAATTTTGCACTGAACTTTTCCTTTTTAACACTCTTCAAAACAGCCAATTGACTTGTTGGCCCTTTAAAACTGAATTCCTCTGCAGATGTCATAATCAAAAACAAGAGGGCCATGATGGCCCTGAAATCGCTCACCTGAGTTTATTGATCAAACATGCACCATCTAGTTTCCTAGTGACCTAGTTTTTTATCAGACATTACCCATCATCAAACACTTTTGAGATATCAATAAGACAAACATTCTGGCCAAGTTTCATGAGTATTGGACTGAAAATGTGGCCTCTACAGTGTACAAAAAGTTTTTCTAAGATTTCATCAAGTGACCTAGTTTTGGACCCGACAAATACCCATTATCAAACTCTTTTGAGACATCACCAAAACAAACATTCTGACCAAGTCTGAAGAGTATCAGGCAGAAAATGTAGCCTCTGGAGTGTACACATGGTTTTTCTAATATTTGACCCATTGACCTAGTTTTTGACTCCACATGACCCATTTTCAAACTCATTCAAGGTATCACCAGGACAAATATCATGAACAAGTTTTAGGAGTATCAGACTGAAAATGTGTCCTCCAGAGCATACAAAAGGTGTTTATAACATTTGACCTATTGACCCAGTTTTTGACCAAACATGACCCATTTTCAAACTCTTCCAAGATATTATAAAGGCAAACATTCTGACTAATTTTCAAGAGTGTTGGACTGAAAATGTGGCATCCAGAGCATATACAAGGTTTTTCTAAGATTTGACCTGGTGACCTAGTTTTTAACCCCGAATGACCCATTTTCAAACCTGTCTGAGATATCATCAAGACAAACATTCTGACCAAGTTACAAGAGTTTCGGACTGAAAATGTGGCCTCTAGAGCCTACAAAAGGTTTTTCTAACATTTGACCTAGTGACCTAGTTTTTGACCCCACATGACCCATTTTCGTTCTTGTCTGAGATATCATCCAGGCAAACATCCTGACCAACTTTCATGAGTATCCAACTGAAAATGTGGCCTCTAGAGCGTACAAAAGGTTTTTCTAAGATTTGACCTAGTGACCTAGTTTTTGACCCCACGTGACCCATTTTCAAACTCGTCTGAGATATCATCGAGACAAACATCCTGACCAACTTTCATGAGTATCCGACTGAAAATGTGGCCTCTAGAGCGTACAAAAGGTTTTTCTAAGATTTGACCTGGTGACCTAGTTTTTGACCCCACGTGACCCATTTTCAAACTCGTCCGAGATATCATCCAGACAAACATCCTGACCAACTTACATGAGTATCCGACTGAAAATGTGGCCTCTAGAGCGTACAAAAGGTTTTTCTAAGATTTGACCTGGTGACCTAGTTTTTGACCCCACGTGACCCATTTTCGAACTCGTCCGAGATATCATCCAGACAAACATCCTGACCAACTTACATGAGTATCCGACTGAAAATGCGGCCTCTAGAGCGTACAAAAGGTTTTTCTAAGATTTGACCTGGTGACCTAGTTTTTGACCCCACGTGACCCATTTTCGAACTCGTCCGAGATATCATCGAGACAAACATCCTGACCAACTTTCATGAGTATCCGACTGAAAATGCGGCCTCTAGAGCGTACACAAGGTTTTTCTAAGATTTGACCTGGTGACCTAGTTTTTGACCCCACGTGACCCATTTTCGAACTCGTCCGAGATATCATCGAGACAAACATCCTGACCAACTTTCATGAGTATCCGACTGAAAATGCGGCCTCTAGAGCGTACACAAGGTTTTTCTAAGATTTGACCTGGTGACCTAGTTTTTGACCCCACGTGACCCATTTTCGAACTCGTCCGAGATATCATCGAGACAAACATCCTGACCAACTTTCATGAGTATCCGACTGAAAATGCGGCCTCTAGAGCGTACACAAGGTTTTTCTAAGATTTGACCTAGTGACCTAGTTTTTGACCCCACATGACCCATTTTCGAACTCGTCTGAGATATCATCGAGACAAACATCCTGACCAACTTTCATGAGTATCCGACTCAAAATGCGGCCTCTAGAGCGTACACAAGGTTTTTCTAAGATTTGACCTAGTGACCTAGTTTTTGACCCCACATGACCCATTTTCGAACTCGTCCGAGATTTCATCGAGACTAACATCCTGACCAACTTTCATGAGTATCCGACCAAAACTGTGGCCTGTAGAGCGTACACAAGGTAAAAAGTTGACGACGGACGACGCACGACGGACGACGGACGACGGACGACGGACACAGCACGATCACAATAGCTCACCATGAGCACTTCGTGCTCAGGTGAGCTAATAATGCACAAAAACTTGAATTCTCTAACAGGTTTAACCCTTATCCTACTATATAACTGAAATTAAATTTCTAATTTGATACTAATAACCCGAATATTGCTGTTTCAAACTCAGGTTTTCGAGAATGATATCTCCTTATTGGACAGTGTAGATCAAAGATCAGACTGCAGATTCTGTGCAGTCTGATCTTGATCTACACTGTTAAAGGTCAGCTAGTTGCCCTTAGCAGGCGAAGGGTTAAAAACAATGATGGGAAAAAAAGAATATTCAGGGTTGACATACCCTGGATTGTGTGGTAAATGGTCAACAGGTTTTAAACATGTTGAAAGCATTTCCACAGTGACAAAAGGCCCAGCTAATGGAATTTATCTTTTCAAGAGTAGGGACATGCTGTTCTCAAAAGCCTTGTTCCTTAGGGTCATAAAAGCATGCAAATGCTGGAAAAAAGTTTAAGCTTAAGGAAAAGGTTAAGCTTAACCCATTACCACACAATCCCTACTTTTGATGCCCCTGAGAAAGAAGCCTTTAGAAAACAATGTGGGAAAAGGAGAAAATGCTGGTAACCAGCATTTTCTCCTTTTCCCACAATGTTTTCTACCCTTTTCAAAACAGATTTCAAATTTTCAGTCACTTTTATTTTGTTGTCTGCAATTGCAATTGCTTTTAATTTTGACCAGTCTAAAATATTGTCGTTTGTTAATGGGTTAAGGAAAACTTAGGCTATAGAAAACAGTGAAAAGAAAAAAGAAAACGCTTGAAAGCAGCATTTTGTCAGGTTACTTAAACCTCTAAACTACAGCTTGTTCCAAGCTGTTTATATACATGTATATAGTTGCTAGGTTTTTCAAATAAACCAACAATTTCCTCCTTTTCCCACAATATTTTCTACCCTTTAACACAAAAAATCTTACAGTCAAGTCCCGATTCGTCATTCAAAAGGCAACGAAGACAAAACTTACATTTTTGAATTGCTGCTTACAATCCAATATTACCACAAATACCAAGACTCAAAATCTTTTGACACAGAATTCAAAAATCAGCCTTGCAATGGTCTCACATTAAGGGTTTCTAGAAATCCACAGCCATTTACACATGGTGCATTAGAACTCAATCAAGCCTGAATTTTATAAACAAAATCCCTCCTCTGTGTACATTTAAAACGACCAGCCTAACTGGCTTATCAGGTTTCAGAAATGGTAAAAACTATTAGGTGAGCAGTTTTTGGCCCCTTTTTTCAGGCTTATTATACATGTTTTCATCCTTTCTCACACAATCCTGAGATTTTACAAGCCCAAGAGAAAAATATCATTTGAAAGCCAGGAGTTTTGTTGTTAATTGCTTTGAATTTGGAATCTAAAAATCTTAACATGTTTAGTTTGCCACATGCAAATGTTTTCTATTTGGACCAGTCTTTAAGTTTTTTCTTGTACAGAGTCAAACTTTGATCAATCAATCCTTGTCCAAGGACAATCTGCTGCCCTGTTTCAAAGACTCTGAGTTGGTCATGGCTTTTATTCTATTAAATTTAAAAGGAGTAAATGCTTGTATTTACCGGCATTAATCCAGGATAAAGATAATAACACTTTCTCCCAGATCTCTACTGCTGACATGAAATTATACCTAAAAAGAGTCAGGAAAATAATCGAAGGGAAATAACTCAAAAAATGTACAAGCCAGAGTTATGGTTCTTGTGTATGACATCTCATCTCATGATGCTTTACAAATGAGTGAAGTTTTATTATAATATCTTAAAAGGAAAAAGGTTTATAAGTTAAAGAGCGGACACAATTTGTGACAGACAGACAGATGGATGGACGGACAGAAAGAAGCACAGGGAAGGGGGGGATGGAGAAATGAAAATATATTAACTGGAAATCAAAAATTTGCTTTGCTTTGTGATCAGTATACTAGTTACCAGCATTTATTCCTTTTCCCTCCATGTTTTCTATTAACCTTCCCAAACCAAACTTCAATTATTCAGTCACATTAATTTTGTGGACTGCAAAATGCTTTAAATTTGAATAGTCTAATTTTGGCATCTGCAAATATTTTTATATGGACTAAAGTCTAAATTTTTCTGTTTGGTAAATCCTTAAATTTAATGAAATGGGTAAATGAATCATGAAGCAGCAATGTCTTATCTCTCCACAAAATATTTTCACCTGTATTTTCTCGAACAAAGGGCTAAAGATTTGCCAGGTATCTAGGAGAACAGTGGCCTTTAAGTCTTCAGAATGATTTAAAGACAGATAAATGCTATAAAAAACAGAATTCAAAGACAAGAAAGCTGCTAAATCCTTTACCAAACAACAACATTTTAGACTGGTCCAAACTGAAAACACTTATAGATGACAAAATAAACTCAAAAATTAAAATTTATTTCTAGCAGGGTAGAAAATACTGTGGTAAAAGGAGAAAATGGTTTTCAACAGGCTAATACTGGTTCTATCTCAGGGTTGTAAAAACTAGGGGGTGTTTGATGAAGAGTTAACTCATTACCAAACGACAAAATTTTAAGTTTGTCCAAATCGAAAGTATTTGCAGACGACAAAATAAAAGTCACTAAAAATTTGAAATTTATTTTGTGAAGGGAAGAAAACATTGTGGGAAAAGGAGAAAATGCTGGTTACCAGCATTTTCTCCTTTTCCCACAATGTTTTCAAAAGGCTTCTTTCTCAGGGGCATCAAAAGTAGGGATTGTATGGTAATGGGTTAATCTTTATCCTGTTTAGCTCATCTAAATGAACAGTCTGTTAACCCTTTACCCCATGAGGCATTTCTATGGTATCTCTAATTGACCCTAGATAACAGCAAGAATGAAGCCGTTTCTTATGTATATGACACCTTTTGATAGTGTAGAAAATATTGTGACAAAAGGTGAAATTGCTCGTCAAGAGCAATTTCACCTTTTGCCACAATGTTTTCCAAAGGCTCCTACAAGCAATGTGAAGAAATGAGTATCTATGGAGTAAAGGGTTAATTGTGAGGCTGCCTTTATACCATTTGTATCATAATATGAAAATCCTGACTTTGTAACTCTCGATTGATTGAATTTTGTTTTATGCTGCTTTCAATTATCATTCTAGTCATTAATCACGGTGGCAAGCTGGCAGCTCAGAGACAAAGGTGTATTTTCTGGGTTTCACTAGGCTACGGCTCTGAAATGTCTTGCCAAAGGACATGCCTATGAAAGCCCCAGTGGAATGTATCAAGTGAGACTCACACATGGGGCTTCCAGGTCATGAGTCCTACACTTTACCAATAAGCGGCACAGGTTCTCAAGATTTGATATAAACTATGAAATATATTTAATTAGCCTTCTACAGCATATAAACCTGTAGTGTTCACTACTTGAAAAAGAAATAAAATAAATTATTGCCATAATCAAACATAAAATTTCACTTAGCAAAATTTATGTCTTACATTCAGGTTACTAGTATTTTTTCTGTTTTCAATTAGCTAATAAAACAATCTAACCCTTACACTACATCTTGTATTACTGAATTCATTAACTAAACTCTTTACCACATAATCCCAACTTTTCACCACCCAGAGAAAGAAGCCTGTAGAAAACATTGTGGGAAAAGGAGAGAAATGCTGGAAGCCAGCATTTTCTCCTTTTCCCACAATGTTTTCTACCCAGCTGGAAATTAATTTTAATTTTTTAGTTGCCTTTATTTTGTCATCTACAAGTGCTTTCAATTTGGACCAGCCTAAAATTTTATCATTTGCAAACGACAAACAAAAGATGGCTAAAATAGTAGAATATGTCCTTAACAGAGCAGAAAACATTGTGGAAAAAGGAGAAAATGCTGGTAACCAGCATTTCCTCCTTTTCTTACAATGTTTTCAAAAGACTTCTCTCCAGGGGTTGTTAAAACCAGGGATTGGGTTTTTTTTAATGGGTTAAAAAGAACCATAGTAGAGGCATCATGAGAATGAAAGGAATATAAGAAAAATATTGAAAATGTTGCAAGCAAAACAGCAATTTGATTTTAACATTTTCCTTTACATCAGAACCTTTGGTCAAGTGAACTTTTTCTGTCATTTACAAAAGCCACAATGATAACTGTGACCACCTGTCTTTTCCTACAATGTTTGCGAAAGCCTTCTTCTTTACAGCAATTAACCCATTACTACACAATCCCTACTTTTGACGACCCTGAGAAAGTTCTAAGCCTTTACAAAACATTGTGGGAAAAGGAAAAAATGCTGGTAACCTGCATTTTCTCCTTTTCCCACAATGTTTTCTACCCTTCACAAAGCAAATTTCAAATGTTCAGTCACATTTATTTTGTCATCTGCAAATGCTTTCAATTTGGACCAGTATAAAATTTTCTCGTATGGTAAAGAGTTAAAACTTAATATTGTTTGGTGAAGGGTGAATTCCATCAAGGAATTTGATACCAGTTCTATTTCTGGTTATCTGCTAGAGCCGACAGCTCTGACATCTTGAATGAAAATTCCTTTAACCCTTTATCCCAAAATTCAGAGTTTAACGACCCTTACAGAGCAGCCTTTTGCACACATTGTGGGAAAAGGAGAAAATGCTGATAACCAACATTTTCTCCTCTTCCCACAGCGTTTTCTACCTTTCTACTTAACTTGGGAAGAATAGAAAACACTGTGGAAAAGGAGAAAATGCTGGTTACCAGCATTTTCTCCTTTTCCCACAGTGTTTTCAAAAGGCTTCTTTCTTAGGGACGTCAAAAGTAAGGATAGTGTGGTAATGGGTTAAACTGCACAGTTTGAACAGTTTTTGCTGTGATATGATATTTCTGCACAGTCTGACCACTTTTCACTGTAATGATATTTTCTGTATGAAAAGTGGTCATCCTACCTTGTTATACAATCATTTTTGAACTATCAACTTAAACGGATCTATTAACTATTACCAGGGTGTGCAATTTCGGAACTTTCCCACTTGCCCACAGACAAGTTGGACTGAATTTCCTACTCGTCCGCATTTAAAGGTTGGTATTCACATCCCATCGAATTAAAAAATATCTATATCACTGAAATTTATATGAAAAAACAATACAAATCATCAATAATTAAGAATCATAAAATTAAAAAAAAAAAGTTTTTTGATGGTATTCCCTTAAATGGCTATGTAGCATCTTAAGCTATTTTTAGATTTCCCGCCAAAATAAAGAAAAAGCATTGTGGGAATGTTAAGTTACTGGCACGTGACTAATGATGCTGAAATTCCATAACATAATAAACATGTAATTATTTTCCATTATGTCTTCTTCAGGCGCTATGTTTGAAGCTTCATCTGTATATTTCCAGTATGTAGATGAACAAGTTGCTCATGTAAAAATAGACCGTGTTTCCTATCGGTGTCGACCTGGGCTGCAGTAAATCTCTAATTTCTCTAGTTGTCGGATGGTTTTCCACTACTGGGGTTTTATAAATTATAAAGCTTTTGGAGTATAAGGATGATTTTTTTGTATTCTTGTAAAATCTTCGTCTCAAAATCTGAAGGGCCACCTTTAAAGTTTACTTGTCCTTCTTCCCCCCCCCCCCTCCCACACACACAGCAATTGCATGTGGCGAGAGGCCTAACACCGGGTCAGTATATTTAGTTTGTGCCTTGAAGGTGTTTATTTCAACACACTTTATGCAAAATTTGGAATAAATAGAGCGTTTGAGGATCGTCATTGATGTAAATATGACATTTCCTTATCTGGTTTGGCTCAAAATTTCACTTGCCTGCGGACAAGTGCTCTAGAAAAATTCACTTGTCCGCAGGCAAAAAGTCCTGAGTCTAGCAAGTCGGGCATAGGAATTCCACACCCCTGATAACTGATCTGTTTTCATCTAATTGATGTGCAGAATTCCCAGATGGTCCCTTTTCCTGTGACAGGTCACATATTTCTCTTGCTTTAGGTGTACAACATGCAGCATACAGCGATAAAATCTCATTGGCATTCCAAAATTAACTCCTTTTTATCAGCGTTTGTAAATTAGCTCTTCTTGTTCTAACAGAGGTGAGAGCTGGGTGCATGTCGGAATCTTTACGCTTACCAAAAAAAACCAGCTGAGCCCTGGTAGCTCATTTGGAAACATGCCGGGAACTTGAGATCTCTGGTTTGTTCCCTGGCTCGGCCAATTTCTTTCCAAGTACTGATGATAGTCACTGCAATTATTGCAACAGGATTCATTCCTCTCCCAGCACTGACCACTGTTTCAGCGATGTTTAACTGGGAAAAAAGCCAATGGCTAAGAAAGAACATTGTGTGGAGTATACTATAGGTAAAGGAAACACCACGAAAACATGGATAGGTGCACTGGCTAGGGTCGTTAAAACTCACGATTGTCTGGTGAAGGAATAATGTTAGTTCCTAGCATTTTCTTCTTTTCCCCCAATTTCATCAAAAGCTCACTTCACTAGGGTTGTCAAGACAAAGGACTGTTTTGGTTAAGGATGAAGGGTTGGTTGCTTATAATTATACCTTACCAATTAAAGATGCCCATCTACAGCTGGTGAGCAAAAACACAGTTAAATTTCAAACAACTTAGAATGTAACAGCAAACAGTCCTTTGTGTAAACATGGATAAATTACTGACTTAATAATTACGGTGTAATTGAAAAAAAGAAACCCACAGATTTGTATTAGAAACCAAACACTGATCAGAAGAAAACTGGCTGACGATTGAAGCTGTAAACAAGAGCGGTGCGTCAAGGAAATCTATATTTGGTTTCTGTCTATAGTCGGATACGGTGTAATTTGCATATATGCCGCAACCTTCGTCTGAAAATCAAGGCTGCAACAGAGAAGCCTCCATTTTCCTTTGTTTTACCTCATTATACACTGGGAGGAGGTCAAAATTAATATATTCACTTGACAGAATGCATGATCATCATACAAATCTACCTGAACGTATAACAGATATAATATTGAAAATGTTCGATTCAAAAATCAGAAATGACAAATCTGTTTACATGGAAGGCCGCAAATCAGCGAAATGCATTTTCAATCAACCATAATCTAAGCAACCTGGGAACGGTCAGGCACAATATTTGGCATGAAGATATAAGAATGACTATAGTTTGATAAAATAAAGACAGAACGAGTTAAAACTGGCTGAAAATGAGTATAAGGGCCTCTTTAATGGACAATGTAGACCATACATCAGAGGCATGTTTTGAACTCAACACATGGTTCCATTATAAAGTTTCCAAAAACCCCAATTATCTTTTATGACTTTTAGGATGAAAAGAGGCTGTACATAGTAACTCCAAACTTCAGCAACTCATAAAGAAAATTATATATGTGGCCAGAAAGATATTAACCCTATCCCAAACAACAAATTTTAGACTCTTCCAAACTCAAAGAGTTTGCAGACGACAATTTCAAATTTGATAAAAATAGCAGAAAGTTCTTCAAATGGGTAAAAAACACTGTGGGAAAAGGAGAAATTGCTCATTACGAGCAATTTCTCCTTTTCCCACAGTGTTTTCAAAAGACTTAAACTGCAGACACATAAAACATGGGCTTGTTTGGGAAAGGGTTAAGTTAACCCTTAATCTTTACCAATCAAAAGATTTATAGACTCGTCCAAATTGAAAGCATAATGAAGACAACAAATAAAATTTAATGTGACTCAGAAATTGAAACTTGATATTAGAAGAGTAAAACATTGTAGGAAAAGGGGAAATTTCTGGTAACCAGCATTTCTCATGCTGGTAACCAGCATTTCTCCTTTTCCAACAATGTTTTGAGAAGGATTCTTCCTCTGGGTCGTAAAAACCAGAGATTATTTGGTAAAGGGTTAACCAACCAATTCCAAGTTTTTCAACAACCTTAAAGAAAACACCTTTCTAAAACAATGTATGAAAAGCAGAAAATGCTCATAACCAGCAGTTTCTCCATTTCCCATCAATGTTTTATATCTATTTATACTGAAATTTTATCATTTGACCAACATTTTGTTATAGGTCTGCAAATGGCTTAATCTGCACAACTCTTAATTCATTTAGCGATTTGGTCAAAAAGTTAATTGAAAATTAAAGTCGACTATTTCAGTTGGGAAAAAATCTTCTTATTACGTTCTAAATACTTTTTGAGTCTAAACAATGATCAGATCATGTGAAACTAAGATAAGGCTGTGCTCTTTTAGCATGCTTGCAAAACCAACCTTATGATCATATTCAAGGAATACTTTTGTTTAACCCTTTACCACACAAATCCTAGTTTTCACAACCATGAAAAAAGAAGGCATTTGAAAACACTATTGGAAAAGGAGAAAATGCTAGTGACCAGAATTTCTCCCTATGTTTTCTACTCTATCGAAGACATATAAAAAAAATGTAGCAACATTCGTAGACTGCAATTTTTTTTTTTCAATTTATACAAGTCTAATATTCTGTTGGTAAAGATTTAACCCTCTACTATACAATGTAGAGTTTGGCCGACCCTGCAAAACTATACCTTATGAAAACTGTGTAGGAAAAGGAGAAAATGCTGGTAACCATCATTTTTCTCCTTTTCCCAGAATGTTTCAACGTTTCCCAAAACAAACTTCAATTTCTTTAGTCTCATTTATTGTGTTGTCTGCAAATACTTTCAATATGGACAAATCTACAATTTTGTTGCATGATAAAGATTATAGCTTATTTATTGGTAGGGGTAAAAGTACCTGCCAAATTCTGTGATAACCACACACCAGTTTAATTGGTGCTATCTGGGAAAACTTTATATTCTGTTATCAATGAGAGAGAGCTGAGGAATGAGACAAAAATAAATTCTTCGTATGCAAGCAATACAGTCTATTTGATCAATCTGCCCTTTTTGATGCCCCTTAAACCCTTAACTCTTTACCACACGAGAAAATTTTAGACTGGTTAAAATTGACAGCATTTGCAGACTACAAAATAAAGGTGACTTCAGACTACAAAATAAAGGTGACTTAAAAATTGAAATTTGTTCTGGGATTGGTAGAAAATACTGTGGTAAGAGGAGAAAATACTGGTTACCAGCATTTTCTCCTTTTCCCACAATGTTTTCAAAAGGGTTCTTCCTTGGGGGGGGGGGGGGGGGGGGGGGTCGTTAAAAGTAGGGATTGTGTGGTAAACTGGTAAAGAGTTAACCACTCAACAAAATATTAGACTAGCCCAAATTCAAAGTATGTATCTTTGGACAGCAATATAAATTTGACTCAAAAGGTAATATCTGATTTTCAAAATGTAGAAAACATTGTGAAAAAAGGAATAAACTGCCAGTTATCAATTTTATCCCATTTCTTCAATGTCTTAAAAACTGCCTTTTTCTTTATGGTCATTAAAAGAGGGAATTGTGTAGTAAAGGGTCTGGCTCAAGTATTTACTCATTAATTCTCTATTAAACTCTTTTACAAACAACAAAATTTTGAATTCAACAAATCAAAAGCACTTGCAGAAGGCAGCAGGGTTTTCCTTGATGGAATATTTGGTACCTTTTGAAACATATTTAACCCTTTACCCCATAGATACTAATTTCTACGCATTGCTTATAGGAGCCTTTGGAAAACACTGTCATTACAATAATAGCAGTATTCTGTCAAAAAGAAAAATGAAAAACTTAGAATTTGTTAAATGGCAAAATAAGATTGTGTTTTTTTTTCTTTCAAATTGTTTTGGAATACTGACAAAGGTGACGTCAGTATCGGATACTGAATATTAACCCATTACCACACAATCTCTACTTTTGACAACTTTGAAAAGGATGCTTTTAGAAAACACTGTGGGAAAAGAAGAAAATGCTGGTAACCAACATTTTCTTCTTTTCTCACAATGTTTTCTACCCTTCACAAAACAAATTTTAAATGTTCAGTCACTTTTATTTTGTCGTCTGAAAATGCTTTCAATTTGGACCAACCTAAAATTTTGTCAATTGATAATGAGTTAAGACGATCCCTTATTTCCACCTGAACTTTGCATTCCATCGTTCAAAATGGCGCTAACAATTTCACAGATGGCGAAAATGGTGGCACAATTTTTTTTGAAAAAAGTAGGTGGATCACCAGTTTTACATTTCTCAACTCAAGAGTAGCAGTTGTGTCCGAATAAACTTAGGGACGAATCGACCTGGAATATCCTTGACAGATTATAAATTTTCGAAGTATTAAATGCGTATCTGAGAATCCAGTTGATATAGAAAATGTTTCGTGAAACATTCATATTAATTTGAAAGTTTTTTACAATATCTTACCTGAATCAGTCTTAGCAGTGCGTTCTTTGCGATATCTGTTGTTTATTTTTCAAGTGTCAACTTCCTGTTCCCTACGCGCCAACGACAGTACGTCTAAATATAGTATGGCTGGCGTTACGGTTCGTCTAACGTGTCCCACCCTCATGAATTTTAAAACTTTTTACCAAACGACAAAATTTAGGTCTTGGCCAAATTCAAATCATTTGTTGACTGAAAAATAAGGGTGGGTGTATCAAGTGATAATTTCTTCACTCAATAGGGTGAAAAAAATTGAGGGAGAGCAGGGATCGTACATGTCTACAGATCGTAGATCTATATTATTATGTGTATACGATCCCTGGGGGAGAGAGAAACTTTTTCCAATGATACTTTTAAAAGATTTCTTCCTCAGTGGCGGAGACATAGATCTAGATCTAGACTATATAAGATAGAAATGGAGAAAAAGTTGGACTGTATCCACACTTCAATGACAATCAGATGGTTGATCTAGTACAAGAAGAATTTAACGCAGCCAGGTTAAATCCACAAGATAGAAACTATAGATCTAGATCTAATTATTTTTTTGTTCAAATTTCTTAACCCTTTGACGACAAAATTTTAGCCTTATCCAGCACTTGCAGACGACAATTCTAATGCAGCTCAAATGGAGCAATGTTTCTTAGACAGGGTAGAAAACATTGTGGGAAGAGGAGAAAAAGCTGGTTACCAGGATTTTCTCCTTTTCCCACAATGTTTCAAAAGCCTTCTTTTCCAGGGGAGTTAAAAGTCGGACTCGTGTGGTAATGAGTTAAACCTAGATCTACAACATTTTCAAATTTTCCCGTATGATGACAAAAATATTGGAAAAATTGTCAACATTGTTAATGTCAATAACGTTGGCCTACGTACGCACGTATCAACAACGCAGAACTTTACGCACATATTCGCAAACAACGCTGTTCGACATTCTAGCTTAGAAACGTCATTTTTCCTGAAGTTTTCAGTTGAGAAGAGTTTAAAATTTGTCGTTTGTCGGTATAAATATATCTACTTCCATAAAAAAAATGCTGGGCAGTGTCAAATAGCATGATTATCTAAACAGATTCCTTGTTGTACGCATTGTGGTTGTAGGTATATATACGTCCTAGAAAAGAAAAGTCTCTTACGCCTACTTCTAGGCTTTGCCTATTTTCAAATTAATTTGCACGAATTTTAGAGGTTCCTGTATTTCACGAACACGTTTACTTTCCATCCACTCTATTTACACGGATTTACGTCAATGGGAATTTGTGTGTAGCACGAACCAAAACCGGCTAAAGTAAGAATTTTATGGTCAAAGGGAGAAAACTCGTATTTACTGAATATACTTTTTCATGGCAGAGTTACTTCCCTTATATTTGTGGACAGCATAAAACTGAAGACGAATAAACATCGTTGCAGCTTATGAAGACGATCTGTATCTAAAAAAAAGAAAATGTTCGTAGAGCTGTTTAGGACAGAATTGCAGATGCTACAACTTCTGAAAATATCATGACAGAAGACGAAAGAAAGAAAAACTAACTGCAGACGTAGAAACTTTACTATTTCTTGAATAGGCGGTAGTCTCCCTTGTATTTCGTCACATTTGTAAACAAGGCGACCGCCGAAATTCAAACTTGGAAGTAACAATTTGGCTATAAAAGTAAGAGCTCACGCAGAATCTACACTGTAAATGTAATTTTCGAAATGAAATTTATCAACAGATGAATGTATACGATAAGCTTTATCATGTTGCAATATCAAACTCGTGAACCAACGACATGTTTTCGTTCAATTAGGTTTTCGAGGTTATTAATGAACATCGTTAATATGGACTGAATTGTCAAATTCCAATCATTTCTTTGATCATTGACCGTAAGGAACAGGAGGACAGATACTGAATGTATACCTAGGTCTAAATGTTCCAAGCTAATAAATGGAGATGACAGCTATGCTTTTTCCCGATTTTATTTATGTTGATCCCAGTTTAGATTCCCCCCCCCCCCTTTCCTTTTTTCAGTGGAGAGGTGAGTGTACGAGGGGAGGTCACTCTCTATTAATTTGAACACTTAATCCCTAAGACAATAAATTAATATAAAATAACGCAACAGCACCCTGCCTCTGACATGAAAAATACCAGCGAGAAAACCATCAGCACAGACTTTACTCGGGTGTACCCTGTACTTATAAATTAACGTGCAGTCTTTAATCTACTAAACCCATTCAGAACATTTTCCTTAATCAAAATTCCTTTGAAATATGAAAGACTGGGTTTCAAAATCGGCTGGAAAGTCTCATTTGACTTATATAGCAGGATAAGTATTAACAGAGGGTCCGGGTTTTTCGATAAACCGTATGGGTATAAATTAACCCTGCACCGGTTCTTAAAGTTTCGGCGTGACTGTTTGTAATGGTTGAAAAAAAGACTATTCCGAAGGGGGAGGGGTTTAACAATAAGGGAGACTACTCTTTATAAATAATGGAAACCAGATTGTTCGAGTTTTTTCCCTTTGACCATCAAATCACAATGAAATCTAAAGGTGAACGTACCTGGGAAAGGCCCGAGACCGATGCATAGCGATACTTAGTTAGGAGCTTTCCCTCCTTTTTTAACTAGACTGTCTATGTCATGGCGAGGTTTCCGCCATCCATCCGTCGGTAGGTTCGTCCGTCTGTCTGCCCATCCGTTAATCTTTTTCTTGTTTACAGGACAAAGTCTGCATTTCTCGTCAGATTTTCGTGAAACTGACACAGTTTGTTTATCTCATAAATAGCTTGAAACCTATCGATTTTGATAAAATTCCAACAAATAGTTTGGGAAAAGTAGCCATTACAAGTTTGAAATTTCCATCTCTTGTTTATGCGATATTTAAAGTCATTTGTGGTCAGATTTCAGTGAAGCTGTCAGTTTCTTTATCTTATCAATAGCTTCCATCCTATTGATTTTGAAAAAAAAATCCAATCAACAATATGGGAAAAGTAGCCATTTCAAATTGAAAGTTTCCATTTCTATTTAAAGTCTGCATTTTTAATCAGATTTTTGTGCAACTTGCACAGTTTGTTATTCTCATAAAAAGCTTGAACCCTTTGAATTTGAAAAAAAAAAACAACTAACAAACAGTATGGGAAAAGTAGCCTTTTGCTTATGAAAGTTTCCATTTATTCAGTTTATGCAATGAAGTCAGCATTTTACGTTGGATTTTTATGAAACTTACACAGTTGCTTCATCTAACACCAACAACTTAAACCTTATCAATTTTGAAAAAAAAATCTGACAATCAGTATGCGAAAAGTAGCCATTTAAAGTTGAAATTTCCGTTTTTTGTAAATGCGATGAAGACTGCATTTGGGGCCGTATTTTCATTAAACTTGCACAGTTACTTTGTATCATAATTAGCTTGAACCCTATTGATCTGGGGGGGGGGGGGGAATGACAATCAGTGTGGGAAAAGTAGCCATTCAGGTAGAGTATCAGCTTCATAACCATAAGGTCCTGAGCTCAATACACTGGAGTGGGTGTCAATTTCGGGATTTTTCATTGGACCACACATTCGGCACGAGTACTGGTGTAGTTTCCAGGAAGCAGAATCACGAGAGATTAGTGTAAGTTGTTAGAGCTTGTTTCTCAATCCATGTCAAATAAATATGTTTAAACTAAGGTGTAAAATTTCCATGTCTTGCTTAGGCAATGAAGTTCAGTGTTGATTCAGTTCTGTTGAAACTTGCAAGGAATTGAACTCTTTTAAAAGTGAAGAAAATCTAGTGAACCATTCAGAAAAAGCAACCATTTGATGATTAAGTATTGTTTACTCAACAAAGCCCACATTATCAGCCACATTTCCTCGAAATTTGCTAGGATTGTGTAATGCAAGGCGTACTAAAACACTTTCAAAGCTTGGATTCCAAACATTTAGTTTTGAGAAATTGCACTTCATTTTATTTTTTTTCAATTCACCATACCTACTTATGCTGTCCTAGTGGGTTGAAGCCCAATTGCAAGATTACACTTTTGTGGTTTTTTTTTTCTTTTCTTTTTATAATTTTGCATCATAAATTCATAATGTATGTTAGCACAAAAGCAAATTTACTGCCAGTAGAACTATTTCAGGTTCTCAAGGGCCTCTAGTTTTTATTCCAGTCCAGTTTTGATCTATTAAAAAGTTCATCTCCTGCAGTGGACCTACTATCTTTATTGGCAATATTGCTAAAGATCTAGATCGGTTAGAATTTAATTTTCTTATTACATGTAGTTGGTTAACCCTTTCCCATACAACAAATTTTGGATTCTTCCAAACCAAAAGAGTTTGCAGACGACAATTTTAGATTTGGAGAAAATGGCAGGAAGTTTTCAAAAAGGTTAGAAAACATTGTGGGAAAAGGAGAAATTGCTTGTTACAAGCAATTTCTCCTTTTCCCACAGTGTTTTCAAAAGACTTTTAACTCTTTACCACACGAGAAAATTTAAGACTGGTCCATATTGAAAGCATATGCAGATGACAAAATAAAGGTGACTGAAAAATAGAAATTTGTTCTGGGAAGAGTAGAAAGCACTGTGGGAAAAGGAGAAAATGCTGGTCACCAGCATTTTCTCCTTTTCCCACAGTGTTTTCAAAAGGCTTTTTTCTCAGGGGCGTCAAAAGTAGGGATTGAGTGGTAATGGGTTAATGCAGACACGTAAAAACCAGGGCTTGTTTGGGAAAGGGTTAAGACACGAGACCTTCTATCGATTCGGAGGGTACTCTGTTGCTATTACTGTGGCTTTGTCTGGAGCACTACAGTCAAGCCCGGCTAGGGCATTTGCACACCCTTTGCTTTGGAGGTGGAGAGGGATTTGTTAACTCTCTTTCAAATGGGATTCAGGGACCTACCTCCTAGAAAAATTCAAATTTACAGCAATTCAGACACATTTTGAGACCAGTTGTGCCATTGAAACTCAAATAAATAGGACAGATTTTTTTTTTTTCAATAAATACTGGCTGAGTTACATAGATTTGGATCTACTGTAATCAGTCGAAACAGTATCAGGAGAAAACTCATACCTTGGATAACTCGTACCCCAATCTCAAGGGTATGAGTTCTCCAGAGAAGTTGTACCACCACTAAAACATGTAATGATAGTTTACCCTCATGATGTCAATTTTTATTTTTATGCCACTATTGTGATGTAGATTTGATGAAAAACGGTTGTTATTTTTCTTAGCTCACCTGAGCACAACATGCTCAAGGGGAGCTTATAGGATCACCCGGTGTCGTTCGTTGTGCATAGCCAATTTGGATCAAACTTGGCTTAATTGTTCCTTGGGAGATCCTCTTCAAAAATTGTTCACAGAATATGATTCTGTCAAAAACTCTGGTTGCCATGGCAACCAAATGGAATTTTCTAAGAAATTCTTTAAAAATCTCTGAAACCACTGACCAGATTTTAAAACAATTTCAGAGAGATGTTCCTTGGGTAGCCCTTTTCAAAAATTGTTTGCGAAATTTTGATCCATCAAGAAACATGGCTCTGGTGAATGGGGGCTACTTACAATATACAGAAATGAAGAAATTCTTAAAAATTCTTCTCTGAAACCGCTGGTCAGATTTTGAAATAATTTCACAGGGATGTTCTTTGGGTGACCCTTTTCAAAAATTGTTCGAGAAAGTTTGATAGGTCAAGAAACATGGCCCTGGTGAATGGGGGCTATATGCACTATACAGAAATTAGGAAAGTTTTAAAAATTCTTCTTTTCTGAAACTGCTGGTCAGATGTAGTAATGACTTTTACAGGTGACCTTTTGAAATTTGCTTGGCAAAATAATAATTTTGTTTCCAGTGTTTCAATACCTAAAAAAATAATCGGCTATGGCCCTCTCAAAAATTCAGGTGAGTGATCCAGGGCCATCTTGGCCCTCTTGTTTGAACATGTGTTGAAAGGACATAAATAAAGTAAAGAAACTGGAGTGTTTTCTCATGCAGTGTTCATATTTTATGTTTGAAAAGGTGAGAAAATATGTGGAAAAATGAGACCATCTTGGTTATATGAATTTGCACCTTTTTGCCAGAGAAAAATTGTGTTTAAGTGTTCAGTGATCAACCAAGGACAATTTTAGTGTTCCTTGGTAGACCAATAGAATTTCAAAGGCCTGTGTACTCTGATAACTCTAAGTCGGCTTCGAATCGAAAAAAAAAATGAATGAAAAACGAGATATGGTGGACTACTAAATTGGCAATACTTATTTTCTCTGCTCTACTAAGATCTTGATGCACAAAAATTGATTTGCCTCCAGAGATATTATTAACCCTTTACCCCATAAGACATTTCTATGGTATTTCTAATTGACCCTAAATAACAGCAAGGATGAAGCTGTTTCTTATGTGTATATGACAACTTTTGATAGCATAGAAAACATTGTGGCAAAAGGTGAAATTGCTCGTCACAAGCAATTTCACCTTTTGCCACAATGTTTTCCAAAGGCTCCTACAACCAGTGCGTAGAAATGAGTATCTATAAAGTAAAGGATTAAACGAGTCATGCTTTTTGAAAAAAGGGCTTAATGCATCTGCGAAAAGCAATTCGCGCAGGCTGACCTGGGCCAAAACTTTTCGTTATTGGTCGATTTTCTGTATGTCCAAGGACCAGTCTACCTCATGATGAAGCCATCTGTTACAAACAGTGGATATTATGGATTCATTAGAATGTGATGGCCAGTTTTGTACCATGGATCACAGAGATTCAATAAGCTTCCTTTTGCCTGAGCATGTCTCAACTTTATTAGAGTCTGATCAACTCGGTCGTTAACCCACCCACTCCACACAATCCCTTCTTTTGACGACCTTGAGAGAAAGAAGCCTTTAGAAAACATTGTGGGAAAAGGAGAAAATGCTGGTAACCAGCATTTTCTCCTTTTCCCACAATGTTTTCTACCGTTCACAAAACAAATTTCAAATTTTCAGTCACTTTTATTTTATCGTCTGCAAATGCTTTCAATTCGGTCAGACCTAAAATTTTGTCTTTGGTAATGACTAACTCTTTACCAAACAACACAATTTAAGACTTGTCCAAAGTGAAAGCATTTGCAGATGACAAAATAAATTCAAATCAAAATTTGAAATTCAATTTGGGAAGGGTAGAAAACATTGTGGGAAAAGGAGAAAATGCTGGTTACCAGCATTTTCTCCTTTTCCCACATAGTTTTCAAAGGCTTCTTTCCCAGGGTCGTTAAAGTCGAGATTGTGTGGTAATGGGCTAATTACATAATCACAGGTTTTAACAGCTCTAGTGGTAAAAGAAAAAACTGTGGAAAACATAGTGTGAAAAGGAGAAAATGCTGGTAACCAGCATTTTCTCCTCTTCCCATGAAGTTTTCTACCCTTTCATTAAAAATCTAATCAATATGAGGGATAATTTTTATGTCGTCTGCAGATGCTTTCAGTATGGATGTGTCTAAAATTTTATCGTCTGGTAGAGAGTTTAGTACATTTATGCCCGAAGAAAAGCGATAAAGCAGTTATTTTAAGAAAGCCATCTTTATTCCCTAGAAAATGACAAAACCATCAAATCATAATCTGAAAAACTTGTCACTGCATTCATCATATTTCTAAGACATTCCTTTACACGCTTACTAGAACGCTCGTGTGCGTTTAAAGCGTTTGTCTGAAGTAAGATCAAATGATCATGAATGGATCCCGAGTATATACATGCATCTCCACCACAGTAGGTACAACCATTATTGCCCACAGAGCTGGTTCCCAGATTTTCTAATGAGCAACTCTTTAAACACAGGTTGTTGTTGGATTTTTCTGGATAAAAGTACCTAAAAAACCGAGATGTTGCTTTGCCATCGATAGAATTGTTGCAAGAATTCTGGTACTGTTCATTACCTATACCAAGAGTTTCATCATTTTCCAATAGTTCCATGGCAACAGACTTTCTTCTGCCTTGTAAACCTTTTAGCCTCATTTCGATGGATCTTGAAAATACTTTATCAATCTTCTGATCTTTGTTGTCATCAAACGCTTGCTCAAATAAAGAAGCTCTCCTGTTCTCGATCACTGAGGCAGGAACATACGATTTCCTACGATTCTCTTTCCTCTCAGCCTTATTGCCTCTCTCTTTATCTGGGTGCTTATCATTTGGAACTGCAAGCCGAGCATTTGTCTGACCTTGACCCTTTGCGTCACTGACAGTATCAGTGGTTTCGTCTTCATCCTTGTCAGTGTCGTTATATTTCATATGGTTAAAACCTTCAAGCATAGTATTGACTGAATCTATTTCACTTTGGAGATAGTTCACATGCTTAATGTCCTTCTTTGTTCTCCTCTTCTCTTTCGTCTTTTTGTATGTTTTCATTAATTTAGTAATGGGGTTCTTTTTGTGTGGTTTAACCTTTTCTGGGGGAATCTCTTTGACACAAGTCGTTAACTTATCACCTAAATGAAAAGAAAATATTGAAAAGAAAAATAAAGCAAAAAGGTTATATGAATATTTACATATGTCAATTAACTCATTACCAGAAACAAAATTTCGAACTAGTCCAAATTGAATGCATTTGCAGATGACAAAATAAATGCTAATCAATAGTTGAAATTCAATATGGAAAGGGTTGAAAACACTGTGGGAAAGGAGAAAATGTTACCATTTTCTCTTTTTCCCACAATGTTTTCGAAAGCTTTCTTCTCCAGGGTCGCTAAAACTCAGGATTGTGTTTAATATAAAGAGATAAATTAAACATGTCTCCCTCCATCTATGTCTCTCCAGTTTTGATTCATCTACATGTACTTTTAACTCTTTACCAAATGACAAAATTTTGGGCTTGTCCAAATTGAAAACATTTGCACAGAACAAAATAAACGTGACTCAAAAACTGAAACTTGCCTTAAGAAGAGGAGAAATCATTGTGGGAAAAAAGGAAAATGCTGGTTACCAGCATTTTCTCACAATGTTTTCTGAAGGTTCTTCCCCAGGGTTACAAAAACCAGGAATTGTTGTGTAAAGGGTTAACCCTTTACCACACGACAAAATTTTAGACTGGTCCAAATTTAAAGCACTTGCAGACAACAAAATAAAAGTAACTCTAAAATCAGAATTTGTTTCAAGCATGGTACAAAACATTGTGGGAAACGGAGAAAAAGGTGGTTACCAGCATTTTCTCCTTTTACCACAATGTTTTAAGAAGGCTTCTTCATCTGGGTTGTAAAACCAGGTATTGTTCGGTAAAAGGTTAAGTAAAATTACCCTACAGTGCTTAGAATGTAATCCTGGTGGAAGAAGAAATACATTTACAAATTGATCGACATATTTCTTCTTCCTCCACGCCTTTATATTATGGTAGAACTTGGTTCATTTCTTTTTAGCTGAAGGGTTAAAGAAGTCATTCTGCACTAAAAATTAAAATTCACTTGTACAAGACTTACAGACAATCATATAAAACAGAAATTAAACTGTAAACATAACCATTTATTTTCTTTAGTCAATTCCTGATCTCTTCTTATGGTATTAGATCCCAAATGGAAAACAGCTATTTCCACTATAATATTAATTTATTCTACAAAATTTGCTATGATTGAAAATGGGGGTTATTGTACCTCTTTAACCCTTTACCCCATAAGGCATTTCCATGGCATCTCTAATTGACCCTAATGACAGCAAGGATGTGTAAATGACACCTTTTGATAGCATAGAAAACATTGTGACAAAAGGTGAAGTTGCTCGTCATGAGCAATTTCACCTTTTGCCACAATGCTCCTATAAGCAATGTGTAGAGATGAGTATATTTGGAGTAAAGGGTCAACTGAAGCCACCTTTACCTTTTTTCCCTCTTACAATTATCATTTACAAATCTAAAACCACTTTTTTCTCATTACAAAGGGAGATAATAATTACCTCCCTTTTCAGGAAACTGAGGAAAGCATAAACAAATAATTTCAAGATAGGCATCAAGGGAATTTTTGGTCAGTTAAAAAGGTGCAAAAGTATTATATCAGTCGTCTTCGCAAGCCAAGGATACTAAGGTAGTACCCTTGGCTGCACGCCTCTTTAAAAATCAAAGCTCCCGATGCTCCATTTCATTGGACGCGATCAAAACCCATCGCATCCAATCAAACCATCCGTAACAAGAAATATTTCGCAAAACAGAAAACAATAATGGCGGCACCCGTCGAAAACGAAAGTTGTCGTGTTTGTGACGAAAGTTTGCCAAAAACGAGTAGGCGATCGGTATTAAATGAGTTTTTATAGTTCATGATCAATTATGTGAAATATTAGGACAGGTTCCACAGCCAAATGATAGCGAATCATTGTATGTCTGTTAGTCTTGTTTTTGATGTAATGAATCTGAAAGCGCAGCCATATTTGATGCATAGCCTAACAAATTTTACTACGAGCATTTTGATTGGTCAGAAATAACATCAGCAAAGGTAACACAACTCGTGATATTCGAAAGGTGGCGCAGCGGGAGTTTCAATTTTTACAGAGGGGAGAGGCCAAAGGTACATAACGAACAAAGTGGAGTTAGTATCCTTGGCTTGCGAAGATGTAAATCAGTATATAAATCCTTATTTATTAAAAAAAAAGAAATTTTATACCATGTTGCACTAGAAGTCTAAGGGCTCTACTATTTTAAAATTGTACTAGTGTGATCATGCATGATGGACTTACTTGTAAGGCTCTGCTGTGCCATATCAGTCAAATCACCCTCCGGTTTGCTGTCAGCATCATCCGACTTCTGTTCACGGCTTTTCACTTTTGTCCCGTCACTTTGGTGCTTTTCCTTCCCTGATAAATTGGTAGCAACTGTTTTATATGTTTCATGTATAATTTCTTTCGATTTTTGTTCACAATAGCTTTCAATGGCTGGCATAACAACCAGTCTTTTGTTTATTTCTTTTTTATTTTCAGCAACAAGTTCAGCAGCGGGGTCAAATTCTTTTCTAAGACCGACTGGATACAACCTAGTTTTGGCAAGATGTTTCATATTACTGTTCTTTGTTTCACTGTTCTTTATTCTATGTAGATCAACATCACTGAGCAAAAACTTAACTGTTTTGCTCCTATGTAACTTGACCATTCCTAGTAAACGTGTTATTCCTTTCTGTTTCTTTTGATCTTCATGAACTTTTAATATTGATTTCAGTGGTTTTGAAGTTGTTGAATCAGCAGGCATTAACAAAGGCTGAATCTCTTTTCTGGGTTTTTTATTTTCTTTCTTGCATCTTGCATCTTGCATGGTAATGCGGTTTGGCTGTATGTTGTTGTGCAGCATCTGGCGAGACATTTTCTGTGCATCCACGCGATGTGGTGTTTTCCGGCCAAGGTAAAAAGGTGAGCTGCTCTTTTGTTTACAGTGGACCATAAAGTGATCAAACCAGGGTATGTAGGAAGAGTTCCTTGCATTGCAAACCCTAACCCTTGTCCTATAGCTCTTGTAAGATCCAGCTGGTGATAGGAGAGAAGTCATTGCTTGGAATTGACTGAAACAAGTAAGGACACAATTATGAAAACAATGAAGTTTATACAGATGTTGATGTCAGTTGACCCATTTCCAAACAGCAAAATTTTAGACTTGTCCAAATTGAAAGCATTTGCAGACAACAAAATAAAAGTGGCTGAAAATTTGAAATTTATTTCGTGAAGGGTAGAAAACATTGTAGGAAAAGGAGAAAATGCTGGTTACCGGCATTTTCTCCTTTTCCCACAATGTTTTCTAAAGGCTTGTTTCACAGGGTCGTCAAAAGTAGGGATGGTGTAGTAATGGGTAAATGCAGATAAGCTGCATATGAGTAGATATTAAACCCTTACCAAATGACAAAATCTTGAATCTCGTCCAACATGAGTTCAAATCCCACCTGATGCAGTTTGTATTTCAGCGATGCATTTGTTACTTAGATGCGGACTTTATACATAAGATGGGGGCTCGTCCGGGATTGGTCATTGAGCCATTAATCCCATGTTATGTACAAAAACGGACTCTCTGCCTATTAAGGCTTTGAGTCATCAATTAATGATGACTTTAACCCTTTCCCAACAAGCCCTGGTTTTTATGTGTCTGCAGTAAAAGTCTTTTGAAAACACTGTGGGAAAAGGAGAAATTGCTCGTAACGAGCAATTTCTCCTTTTTCCCACAGTGTTTTCTACCCTTTTTGAGAACTTTCTGCCATTATCTCAAAATCTAAATTTGTCGTCTGCAAACTCTTTCATTTTGGAAGATTCCAAAATTTGTTGTATGGGAAAGGGTTTAGAGGGGGTGTGCTAGGAGAGACCACACCTTCATGCATAGTTTCATCCCGATTTAAATACAATACCTGTCCACTGCATTGGAAAGATACCTCCTTGGCTCAGTGGTTATGGTATTGGTCTTTTAAACCTCGAAAAACCAGGATCTTGTCCGCCATGGGTACAAATCCCGCCAGATGTAGTTTGTATTTCAGCTATGTATTTGTTCATTTGTTTCTTTGTTACAGACTTTGTTCATAATGAATATACTGGTTGATAAATGTACATGGTAACAAGGAGATGCACTAACTACCCTGTTACCGGAGTATATATATGCTCTGGTAATAGTGGAGTTAACCCGTTACCACACAGCAAATATTTAGATTTGTCCATATCGATAGAATTTATCTGTGCAGACAAAATTTCAAATGGTTTTCAAAGGATATTATTTGGTCTTGAATAGGTAGAAAACATTGTCGGAAAAGGAGAAAATGCTGGTTACCAGCATTTTCTCCTTTTCCAACAATGTTTTCAAAAGGCTTCTTTCTCATGGTCATAGGGATTGTGTGGTAATGAGTAAATGCATCTCCACTCCATGATGCATTGTACATATAGTATATCAATCTGATCGTCACATAATTATGTCACCCACTTGAAATTACGCAGGCAGGATATCAGAGATAAATTAGAATGGCATCTGATATTCTGCACCCAGGTTATCAAAGAGAAATTCAATTTGGCAGCTAATATTTCACATGCAGGATGTCATGAATGAACTCGAATGGGCGCCGAATAAGTTGCATGCCAGATATCATGAATAAACTGGATCTGGCATCAAACATTTCACACTCTGGATATTACAGATGAATTCAAATTTAGCACCAAATTCAAATAAAAACTCTCACAGCAGCAACTGAAAACATGTTAAAAAGATTAATATTTAGCTATCACGTGTTACTCCTCCTTGGTCCAAGAGTAACACAACTGAAAATTTGTACATTTGGGTAAAAATCTGTGACTGAAATACACTAACCTCTGTATTCGACAATGCATACCTGAATTTGAGTGGCTCTTGAACAAGCAAAGTTGCCCATGTATTGTGAAGACGGTACACAGGAAGTGACACCATACCTCTGAGGACACAGATCAAGGACTGGAAGTCTGTTTTTGTGAATAGTAAGTAGTAACATACCTGTCATTTAAAGAAAAAAAATGAAGTAAAACAAGTCATGCTCAGAGAAGAGGAAGTCCACAGACCAATGCATCATGGAAATCATCCTATCATCACATAATTATGGATCCATAAAATCTGTTTGTCCAGCAAACAACTAAATTATGAAGTAGAATGGTCACTGAGTATGCAGAAAATGTACATTGAACAAGAGGGCCAAGATGGCCCTGGATCGCTCACCTGAATTTTTGAGATGACCATAGCCTATTTTTTTTTTGAGGTATTGAAACATTGGAACCAAATTTATAATTTTGCTAAGCAATTTTCAAAAGGTCACCTGTAAAATTAATTTCGACATCTGACCATCAGTTTCAAAAAGAAGAATTTTTAAGAATTCTTCATTTCTGTATAAGAGCAAGTATCCCCCATCCACAAGAGCCATGTTTCTTGATGGATCAAAATTTATGAACAAGTTTTGAAAAGGGTCACCAATGGAACATTTTGGAAAATTTCTTTTAAAATCTGACTAGTGGTTTCAGAGAAAGAGAATTTCCAAGAATTTCATCATGTCCATATAGTGCAAGTAGCCCCCATTCACAAGAGCAAGGATCACCCAAGGAACATCTCTGTCAAATTATTTTAAAATCTGACTAGGGGTTTCAGAGAAGAAGAATTTTCAAGAATTTCTTCATTTCCATATAGTGCAAGTAGCTGCCATTCACCAGAGCCATGTTTCTTCACGGATCAAAATTTTGTGAACAAATTTTGAAAAGGGTCACCCAAGGATCATCTCTGTGAAACCATTTCAAAATCTGTTTAGCCATTTCAGAGAAGAAGAATTTTTAAAAATTTCTTCATTTCCCTATAGTGCAAATAGCCCCCATTCATCAGAGCCATGTTTCTTGACCAATCAAAATTTCGCAAACACTTTTTGAAAAGGGTCATCCAAGGAACATCCCTGAGAAATTATTTCAAAATCTGACCAGCAGTTTCAGAGAAGAAAATTTTTTAAGAATTTCCTCATTTCCCTATAGTGCAAGTAGCCCCCACTCACCAGAGCCATGTTTCTTGACCAATCAAAGTTTTGCGAACAATTCTTGAACAGGGTCACCCAAGGAACAACTCTGTGAAATTATTTCAAAATCTGACCAGCGGTTTCAGAGATGATTTTTTTAAGAATTCCTTCATTTCTGTATAGTGCAAGTAGCCCCCATTCACCAGAGCCACATTTTTTGACGGATCAAAATTTCACGAACACTTTTTGAAAAGGGTCACCCAAGGAACATATCTGTGAAATTATTTCAAAATCCGACCAGTGGTTTCAGAGGAGAAGATTTTTAAAGAATTCCTTGATTTCTGTATAGTGCAAGTAGCCCCCATTCACCAGAGCCACAATTTTTGACGGATCAAAATTTCACGAACAATTTTTGAAAAGGGTCACCCAAGGAACATATATGTGAAATAATTTCAAAATTCGACCAGCGGTTTCAGAGGAGAAGATTTTTAAAGAATTTGCTAAAAAATTCCATTTGGTTGCCATGGCAACCAGAGTTTTTGACGGAATCAAATTCTGTGAACAACTTTTAAAGAGGACCTCCCAAGGAACATTCCTGCCAAGTTTGGTCCAAATTGGCCCAGCGGTTTAGGAGTAGTTGATGTTTAAAGAATTGTTGACGATGCACGATGGACGACGCACGACGGACACCCAGTGACCCTAAAAGCTCCCCTTGAGCATGTTGTGCTCAGGTGAGCTAACAAAAAGTATCAACCCATGTCAGCCTGAGTAAACCGCACAGGCTGGCATGGCTCTATACTTTTGCAGAGTCAATATACCAGTATCCCCTTTTCACAGGGCTTGATTCAAACAAAAGTTCCGTTGTGTGAAGGCGAATAGGCAGTGTACATTTTATGCCGTTACTAATCAAACATGGTATCCAGAGTTTACCATTTATGCCAGTATTAACTCTTTATCAAACGACAAACTTCTGGACTAGTCCAAATTGAAACCATTTGCAGACAACAAAATAAATGTGAATCAAAAATTAAAATTTGATTTGGAAAGGTAGAAAAAGATTGTGGGAAAAGGAGAAAATGCTGGTTACCAGCATTTTCTCCTTTTCCCACAATGTTTTCTAAGGCTTTCTTTCTCATGGTTGTTAAAAGTCGGGATTGTGTGGTAAAGGGTTAAACAAACCTTCCTCCCTGGGATCAGCTGATTTATTTTTCAGATAAATGAAAAATTATGTCTGTCATGGTAGTGCTTAGGTCGGACCATCCCCGAGAAAAATGGCTTCTTACTCACATACAACACTTGTAATCTGATCTTGATCAGTGCTTTCAATATAATCCTCTACATAGTAATAATCATTTTAAAAAGAAGAAAAACGCAACTTTCATCATTAAAAATGCAAACTTAAATCAATTAAAACGCAAAATTATGTCAATAAATTCGCAAATTTACATCAACAAAAATGCAACAAACTTACATCAATAAAAACGTAAACTTACACCAATAAAAACGCAAACTTAGTCAACAAAAGCACAAACTTACATCAGTAAAAAATGCAAACTTACGTCAATAAAAACGCAAACTTACGTCAATGAAAAATCTCAGAGTTGTAACACGGTCACTCATAACACTGTTACATAATATTTCAGCAACCACAAATTTTTGAACAGTGTCACCAAAAGTTATCAGTCTTCTCAAACATTTTGGTACCTATAAAATAGAAAAATAATAATAATAATAACAATGTCACAGATATACCCGTTTCTCAACAACAAGATTTCAACAGGTAACATTCGTTTATGAAAAAGACAGTTTAACCACCTGCGTTATGAGTTTTAAAATCTAGAATCTGACCTAAAATGTTTTTACGAATGGTTTAACCCTTTACCAAACGACAAAATTATACACTAGTCGAATTAAAGCATTTGCAGATGACAAAATAAACGTGACTGAAAAATTTAACTTTGGTCTGGGAAGGGTAGAAAACATTGTGAGAAAAGGAGAAAATGCTGGTTACCAGCATTTTTTCCTTTTCTCACAATGTTTTCAAAAGGCTTCTTTCTCAGGGTCGTTAAAAGTCAGAATTGTGTGGTAAAGAGTTAAGTAAATACAGACATTGGCTCAATCTCACGATAAAACTTTTTTTTGCTCAAATGTTAGTCATTTACAATAACAAAACAATATACATAATCCTATGTTAGTCTTTGTTTTTAAGATTTGTTGAATTTGTTATTTGACATGAATTTTGGTTGCTCAAGATTTTAAAAATGTTCGTAAAGACTGGTAATGTTAGTGAATTAAGGGATCCGACTTACGTCAGGAAATGAGTCTGTAAGCGTATTAGAGCATAATTAGAGACTTTTAGTTTTTTCTTGACACCAGGCTCTAGTCACTTTGGATTATTTTTGCATATCAGAATAACTAGTACTATGTTCTAATTTTCAGGGTAGCTTAACCCAATCCCGATCCCTATTTTTGATGACCCAAAGAAAGAAACTTTTAGAAAACATTGTGGGAAAAGGGGAAAATGCTGGTAACCAGCACTTTCTCCTTAACCCACAATGTTTTCTACCCTTCACAAAACAAATTCAAATTTTGAGTCACTTTTATTTTGTTATCTGCAAATGCCTTCGACTTGGGTAAACCTCAACTTTTGTTGTTTGGTAATGAGTTAAAGTGATCGCTCTTGACCTAATTTTGGAAGTGAAAAAAATGAAAAAAAAAAATAGAAATTTGTGATTGGTCTAAAATGGATACATGTTTATTTCCAGGGCCCCTGCCTAATTGCGGCCAAATTTATGCTGTCTCTTTTTTTTAACCCATTACCACATAATCCCTACTTTTGACACCCCTGAGAAAGAAGCCTTTAGAAAACATTGTGGGAAAAGGAGAAAATGCTGATAACCAGCATTTTCTCCTTTTCCCACTATGTTTTCTACCCTTCACAAAACAAATTTCAAATTCTCAGTTACTTTTATTTTTTGGTCTGCAAATGCTTTCAATTAAGACCAGTATTGTCGTTTGGTAATAGGTTAAAAATTTCTTGTTATACAGTGCCCATGTATTGCTGATTATCAATATAAAGACTCACATGTGATGAGCTAATGCTCCGGCACTCTTCAAGGTCACGTGGTCGGATTGTTAGTAAAAGTTTCTTTGACATAACAGTTAGTTCCTGGGCGATTTCAAGTGGGCGACAATCAAGGACACTTCTTGCTATTGGTTTTTTCCTGTTATTCAAATAAAATGTAACTACTGTTTTATCATGTTAAAGCTCCTCCGGCAGTGTATTAAACCCATGACTTATTTTTGATAATACAATAGCGTATTATCGTTTTTTGTGTCCCAGTTCTGATCAGTTTTCAGTCACGAGCATGTGAAGCCAGACAAACCAACCACAGTTTGTACTGGAATTTGTACTGTTACGCTCCTTGGGGAGAAAAATGACGTCACTGTTGCTAAGACATATACGCATGGAAAGTTTTTGATTTTCGTGTATTATAAAAACCAAGAAATGCAGCAAAAGTCTCTTAAAATCAATCTTGTTGCAGAAATAGCTGAACTTAACCTATCTATAAACAATTTCACTCTTTTTCGGAGCAAATGTCAAAGAAATATCTGCTTATGTATATACACATTTGTTACAAAACTACATCTGTAAACGTGAACGGTATAGAGATTGAAGGTGATGATGCTGGATATTTTACTGTCTTACATCCATTTTATGTGATAAATAGAATCTCACATTTGTGTTTATGTTTTATCATTTTTATCAAACTTGTTGACTAAAATGTATTTGACGCTCGCCAAGGCTTGTGTCATACAATTTTAGTCAACTCGTTTGATAAAAACGATAATACATGAACACTCATGTAAGATCCTCTATTTGTGTATATACATAAGATATTCAAGTTTTTTTTTGTGAAAAATGGAAATTTATTTGATCAAGTGAACATCATTGGTCATATCCTCACGAATTGCACAACCACTAGTGAAAATAGTACCAATGTTGTCCACTCAGTCAAGCAAATTTCTATCTTTCACTGAAAAAATGGCAACAAAATTAATATTCTAACATTATTTATCCCTTTACCAAATGACAATATTTTAGGCTTGCCCAAATTGAAAGCATTTGCAGATGACAAAATAAAAGTGACTAAAAATTTGAAATTTGTTTGTGAAGGGTAGAAAACATGGTGGGAAAAGGAGAAAATGCTGGTTACCAGCATTTTCTCCTTTTCCCACAATATTTTCTAAAGGCTTCTTTCTCAGGGGCGTCAAAAGTAGGGATTGTGTGGTAATGGGTTATTTCATAATTCAAAGCCCCCCCCCCCTTTATTCGAGCCTTTCATAAAAGCCCAGTACATTTCAGATGTGTATAAGCCCCCCCCCCCCCCCCCCCCTTTATTCGAGCCTTTCATAAAAGCCCAGTACATTTCAGATGTGTATTTGGAAAGATTCCTAAGGAAAATTGTGACTAGTGTTTGCTTTCTAATTTGTAGTACATGTATTACAATTTTAAGAACAGTGAACCGGTCGTATTTCGGGCCTTCTGGCGAAAAAATGTCCTGTGTAGATGCATATCAAGCTCTATGGATACAGCTGAAGGACTTGATATATGCATTGCCGAGATTTGCTGAACATAGCTACTAATAAAAGTTAACTAATTTTAAGCCTACCTTGCCGACAGTGTTTGGAACATGAAATGGTTCAGGGCCTCTTCAAGCTGTGATTTGTGAAAGCCACCTGGTGGGGTACCAAGCATGAGCTGTTTTGCCCGGCACCAAAGGTGTGCTCCCGATCTCTTGTTGTCTGTTGTGTGAATATTAACTGAAAAATGATGATGAAAAAGAGGTAATTGCTTTTGAAGTTACTTTCCATTATTTGACTAAAACCAACCAGTCAACAGAAACAGCTCAGAGTGGGGGGGCGGCAAAATGAAGACAAAAGTAATACATATGGCTAACTCTTTACCAAACCACAATTTTATTGAAAGCATTTGCAGGCGACAAAATATATGTGACTGAAAAATCGAAATTTTATTTTGGAAGGGTAGAGAACATTGTTGAAAAAGGAGAAAATGCTGGTTACCAGCATTTTCTCCTTTTCCCACAATGTTTTCAAAAGGCTTCTATCTCAGGGTCGTCAAAAGTAGGGATTGTAATGGATAAAAGAATAATATGGATATCATTATTAATTCAGAGTTTCAGATAAGAGTGAGTAAGGGCATTTTAAATCGGATATTTCTCTTCCAAACCCTATGTTGTGGGTACTCATTAGAAGTGTCCATAACAAAGGGTTCAGTTGAGAATATTTTATATTTTCAGTTGTGAAATCAAAATCACTCCCTCTATTTGGAGCTCTTACTACTATCATTAATTTAACCCTTATCCTACCAAGCTGATAATTAAAACCCAAATTTGCTATTTAACTCTTTACCAAACGACAAAATTTTAGACTGGTTCAAATTGAAAGCATTTGCAGATGACAAAATAAAGGTGACTGAAAAAATTGAAAATTGATCTGGGAAGGGTGGAAAACACTGTGGGAAAAGCAGAAAATGCTATTTACCAGCATTTTCTCCTTTTCCTACAGTGTTTTCAAAAAAGGCTTCTTTCTCAGGGGTGTCAAAAGTAGGGATTGTGTGGTAATGGGTTAAAAGGTATTTTTGGGAGAAAGACATCTCCTGATAGGACAGTGTAGATCCAAGATCAGACTGCATGCTCTGTGCAGTCTGGGTCCATATTCACCAACCATTCTTAAGAACATTCTTTGTCTTACTCTTAAAGATTTTTTAACTGTGAAAGTAACAGAACTTCTGATTGGCTAAACCAAATGGTTTAGCCAATCAGAAGTTCTGTTACTTTCACATTGACAAAATTCTGAAGAATAACACTAAGAATGTTCTCAAGAATGGTATGTGAATGTCGACCTTGCAGATCTTGATCCACAGTGTCCACCACAAAAGGTCATTGAGTTGCACTTACCAGCATAAGGGCTTATATTATGAGTCTCAAAGTGCGTTACTGTACAGTATGTCAAAGTTCTCATTGGTCTCAGAAAATAAATCTTAGAACTGGAAAAAATCAGTCATATGAGCTTTTTACGAATATAATACTTTGAAAGCGCTTGCTTGCTCTCTCTGTCTCTGTCTCTGTCTCTGATAAGAAATGATACAATTGGTATAAAAGACTCTCTCTCTCGCTCTCTCTCTCTCTCTCTCTCTTTCTCTCTCTCTCTCTCTCTCTCTCTCTCTGTCTCTGATAAGAAATGATACAATTGGTATAAAAGACAAGGTCTTAACAACCCAAAACATTTTTTTCTTCTGCAAAACTGTACCATAAAATATCAGACAATTAGATCAAAGATCAGACTGCACAATCTTTGTGTATAGATCAGTCTTGAACTATATTGTCTGCAAAAGGCTTGAACTGCACTCAGAGGCCTCATAATCAACATTTTACTGACTATCTTTTACCTTGTCTCATGTGAAACGTCCTTGCTTCATGAACCATAGTATCGATGTCCTCCTCGTCATCTTCGGAGCCATCACTGCAGCTGTCATAGAATGATTCACTGCAAATAAACAAGATTGGTTTTTTACAAACCAGTCTAAAGAACATTTCTAGTCTAATTCTAGATATAGACAGTAACACAACTTTTAGTTGGCTAAATAGCTAAACCAATTAGAAGTTGTGTTACTTTTAAATTAAGAAAGTTCTGGGGAAGAAGATAAAGAATGTTCTTAGGAATGGGATAAACAACCCCCCCCGCACACCGAGAAAAATATTTCAAGTCAAGGCTTTAACAAAAGCTGTGACATTCACTATAACATACCTGCTGAAGTATTTACTGTTCAATTTGTCTCGCATCTGCAATAGCTGAAATTAAAAAAAAAAGATAAAAAGAAAAGAATAAACTCTGGTTGCATGATTGCATTAAATTGTTTTAGTTTTATGATATGAAAAAAGAAAATTAAAATTGATACAATAATAGTGATTTAATAATGATAATGATTTTACTGATGATGATGATGATAATAATTTCATGAGGTAGACTAGAGCTTCAACATACAAAAATTTGACCAACAGCGAAAACTTTTGGCCTGACATGGGTCAATACTTTTCACAGATGCACTAAGGCCCTTTGGAAAACACCAGACGAAGCATTGTGCATTGTATAGGTCCTTTTTTTTTCTAAAAACCACCGAAAATATTCGAGAGATTAAACCTCCTTTCAAAAGAGCACAGCTGTTGTACTGTATGCAGTGAAATTTACTTTTTTTCCATAAAGTTGTACATGTACATGTACCAAGCCAGGCCATGGCTCCTGCAGAAAACAATGACTGCAGGACTGAACAGTTTTAACTCATTACAATATGACAAAATTTTAGGCTTGTCGAAATCGTAGGCATTTGCAAGCAGACAACAAAATAAAAGTGGCTGAAAATTTTTAATTTGTTTTGTGAAGGGCAGAAAACATTGTGAGAAAAGGGAAAAATGCTGGTTACCAGCATTTTCTCCTTTTCCCATAATGTTTTCGAAAGGCCTCTTTCTAAAGGTCGTCAAAAGTAGGGATTGTGTGGTAATGGGTTAATCAGCCGACAATGTTGTTGGATTCATAGAAAATATAGAAAAAAAAAAACCAAAATGAAAGATTTACTCTTGACAAAGTATTTTTGTCATTGCTTTGAATCTTCAAAGTCTTGGAAATTTAGTTCTAATTCTTTGTTTTTAATAAACCTCAAGGTAACATACCTTTTGAAATGACATTACGTCGATTCTGGACAAGGAGTGCTCAGATGTGACGTCACTCCATGACGATGATTTCACTGCGGACTCTGTCCGTTGTCGACTGGAATCTTTCATCGAGTGAAAGTGGATAGGATTTCCGCCAAACATAAACGCCAATCTTCTACTGGGCAATGCTCCAAACCGGTTGGGATCGGCATATAAATCAAAAGAGTCAGGAGACGAGATATCCGTGTCGCTGTAAGAACTCCAGTCTACGTCTTTCGAAGTTATTTGGACTACTTTCTGTCGAGATTCCGGTGTCCCTGAAGAGTACGTTTCAACTGAATTGTTCGACAACTGAAGATGGTCAGCGCTTTCGCTAACCATGTTACACCATATATTCCATTGGGTTCTGAAGCCAGGGTCAAGTTTACACATTTCATACTTTTGAATCTTTCCTCCAGGTATCGTAACTGAAAACGTCCTCTGTTGATCCTTGGATACAGAGAACGAAATCTCAGACAGTTGGAAAATAGCATCAATAAAAAGACCATCAAGTTCAAGGTCGTCTCTTTTCGTGATATCTATATGAAATGATATTTTCTGGAAAAAAAATCAAATCGTGAATTAAATTACAGTATAGATCTATAAATAATTGACAGAATATTGAGTGAAAAGGAAGAATATTATTTTAGCCTTATAACAAATAAAACAAACCTGCAGATGATAAAATTATTATAGTTGGCTTAATCGTTAATAGGTTATATTTATTTTGATAAGGAGGAAGCCATTGTCCGAAAAAAGGAGACAAAGCTGGTCACTAGAATTTTTCCCCGCAATGTTTTCGAGGGCCTCTTCATATAAGTTTTGTTAAAACTCGGAATGGTTTAGTAAATGTTCAAAGTAGGTCATCCTCGGAACCCAGGTTCAAAGCATTACGTTACTCTCCATGCATCTACCCCTGGGATTACAGACCAGCAATTTGTCGTTTCTTATGAATATTCATATGGTCGGAAAGTACCCTAATAGCAAATCGGAAGATCGAAAGCGTAATGATACTCTTTTGAAGAGAGGATAAGCAAGGGCCGGGATTTATGACCCATTTTGACAGGTAGGGCCGGGGAATACACTAAAATGTCTAGGATAATTTCTTCAGTCATAAAAAATAACCCAACTATGGAAAGAGGTTGTCAACAAATATGGCCCGTGAGATATGTCATCTTTTAGGAAGGATACTACCCGATCTTTGTGTACTGACAATCTTTCAATGTTACACCGAAAATCTCTTTAAAAAAACACTTCTCAATTGTGGTGTTGATGGGCGACGCCAGATTTAAAGTATTGTTAAGTTCCGATTTACAACAAATGGTACATGATTGGATATCGACAAGTTAAAAACAGAAATGACGGCGTATTTGTGATAAAAAAATAGTTTTCTTAAAGAAAAACTGAGATTACCAATCAAAATGCTTCATGAATAATTCATGAGAATGAGATGGCTATGGAACTACTTTTTGATACTGATAATGAGTGAATAAATAGAATGTTGTGATTGGTCAAAAATGCATACAAAATGTGTATGCTAATGGTCCAGTCAATTTACGGGCAAATTAACGCCGTCCATTTCTTTTAACCCATTACCAGTCCACACAGTCCCTACTTTTGACGACCCTGAGAAAACCTTTAGAAAACATTGTTGGAAAAGGTAACCAGCATTTTCTTCTTTTCCCACAATGTTTTCTACCCTGCTGGAAACAATTCAATTTTTGAGTTACTTTTATATTGTCGTCTGCAAGTGCTTTCAATTTTGAAAAGTCTAAAACTTTGTCGTTCGGAAAAGAGTTAAAGATATTGTGTTATAAATTCCTCGCCCCCCCCCCCCCCCTTTTCCAAAAAAAAAAAAGCACACTTTAATCAAAGGGACGTATCAAGGAAGTAACCACACCTGTTTTACAATAATTAATTCTTCGGAAGTCAATCCCAAAAACACCTGTTGAAGGGGAAGTCCGTTAGACGACAGTTCAATGAAGGGACCCTCAACCAAAACACGAGATGTGAGACCACAATTCTTTTCTAAATTCATCAGCTTTTCGACACGATGTTGTGGAAATTTACTTTCGTAACCAATGAAGTCATGCACCCCAAAAATTCGAGCGGCCATTTTTCCTTGTCCTAAGCTCCAACTTGATCTTCAGACTTCTGTACCAATCTGGAAATATTATATAGAGGAATATCAACTGGTTGTGTCTGATATTAAAATCTGTCACTAGGATGCGATTTAAAAAAAAAACGAGTTCGAAGGAATAGCACTAGAAGAAAAGTAGTTCCAGCAAATATTTTTCAGATTTCTGTGTCAGTCTGGAAATACTACATTGCGGATAATCAACTGCTTGCGTGTGATATTTAACCCTTTCCCAAATGACAAATTTTGGACTCTTCCAAACTGAAAGAGTTTGCACACGACAATTTTAGATTTTGAGAAAACGGCAGAAAGTTCTCACAAAGGGTAGAAAACACTGTGGGAAAAGGAGAAATTGCTCGTTACGAGCAATTTCTCTTTTTCCTGCAGTGATTTCAAAAGACTTTTACTGCAGACTCGTAAAAACCAGGGCTTGTTTGGTAAAGGGTTAAAAAATGTGTATTTATTTTACATTTGTTCAAAGATATCATTTATCCTGTCTTTTTACTTAGCCCTTTCCCAAACGATAAACTTTTGGACTAGACCAAATTGAAAGCATTGAAATGACTCAAAATTTGTAATTTGCATAAGGATGGGTAGAAAACATGGGATAAGGATAAAAAGCTGGTTAATGGCACGTTTTCATGGGCGTCTTTCCTTTGGTTTGTTAAATGTGGGGGTTGTTTGGCAGAACAATGCAGGACACATGTTATTACGACTTGTTCAAAGTACTCATCCAATACAAAGCTTAACTCTTTATCAAATATCAAAACATTCTGAGTCTCATAGACCTTGCGGTAGAAGACTTGAAAACATCCCAAGTAATCTGCAATTTCTCCACCTCCTAGGTCGCTTTCTATTCTCTCAAGGACAAATTACATTTTATCGCATAACTAATCTTGTTTCTGGTGAGATGCAGCCATTATGAATTTTCTTATCTCACACACACTTTAGACAAGCAAACTGCATTGTATTTGGTCAACAGGTTATAATCAAACGCCTCATTTCTAAGATAATGCTTACCTACATGTATTCTGCAGCGACGTAGGAAGCTTTTCAAGATTGGGGGGGCTAACTTCGAAATACCGAGATATTTTGCGTGGTTGTTTCATTGCGCTAAGAACTCATATTTTAGTTAACTATGATTTTCAAAATTATTGGGGGGGGGGGGGGGCTGAGCCTCCCCTAGCCCCCCCTGTCCTACGGGCCTGTTCTGGTACAGATAACTGTCCCCAAAGGCGATATTACTTTTTGACTGGTTGCCTCTGGTACGGTAAATGTCCAAATATGAAAAACAATCACTGTAGCCTCTCATCATTGAGACTACATGTATACAGTCTGTGCAAGGTTAACCCTTTCCCAAATGACAAGTTTTTGAACTAGACCAAATTGAAAGCATTTGCAGACAACAATTCAACTCTTGCTGAAAAGATGATTTCTATCTATGATAGGGTAGAAAACATTGTGGAAAAAGGAGAAAATGCTGGTTACCAGCATTTTCTCCTTTTCCCACAATGTTTTCAAAAGGCTACTATTCCAGGCCCGTAAAAACCAGGGATTGTTTGGGAAAGGGTTAAAAACTGACATTCTAGGTTATGAATGTACAGGAAGTGATTTGAGCAAGCCAGCATCACACAAATAAGATATCTTTTGTATTAGATCTATTTAATGATTTCATTATTAATTAATCTAAATTATTACTTTTAATCTTTAAAAGTAGTTTGTATAACTAGACGAAGAATAAAATATTAAATCAGATGTTCAAAATTACCACTCGGTGTTCTCCATTACTATCTCCTTCATGCGTATCGACTGATGTAACTAGGCAATCCATAAATCGCACGAGACGTTCATGGTTACCCATGGTTATGTCGATTGTGACGTCAAAACAAAACACTTTTTTTTTTTGCTAAATAGAAAAAATACTTTCAAACTTTTGAAATATAGATCTATATGAAAAATGACATAGAAATCTAATCAGCCTTATATAATATCGTAAGACGATCAAAAAACTCTCAATCTAAATTTTAGTGTTCTCTTGACGATTGTTGTGATGTCCAAAGTAAGATAGGTTGGCATACAATGACGTCATCAGATGACGTTAGTGTCAGCGTTATTGAATTGTAATAGATCTACGTAAATTATATTAGATCTAGACTTACTTTCTTTTTTTAATTTTTTACTCGTAAGCAAAAATGTAACGCTATCGACTGCCATTAGTTTATGTCTGGACAAGTACTTCAGCAGTTAGTTCTGTCTGGAGAATATGATGAATTTGATGACATCATAATTGTTGAAGGAGAGTTCATAGAATTCGATTCGTCGGGCTGTGCTGTAAGGTTGGTAGACATAGGACTTTATTTTTCTCGATTTGGCAAAGGTATGCAAATGGTATCCAGACATATATGACCCATCATGCAAAAAGGGACCTTTTGGGAAATGCGGAAAGTGTCGACCTGGTCAGACTGCGCGAATTGCGCAGTCTGACCAAGGTTGACACTGTTCGCTTTTATGGTATTTTCTGTTTGAAAAGTAGTCATTCTACTTTATTATACAATCATTTTTGAACTATCAGATTAAATTGACCTGCACTATCTTTGGACAGTCTTCATCTGATTTATGCACGGAATTCCCAGATAATCCCTTTTTGCCTGACGGACCGTAACATATATATTTGAGCCATGCAGTCGCACAATTCGGCCCCATGTATCTTCGTGATCAAAGATAAGACTGCCACGCAAGTCATCACATACTAATGGATCCACGAAAACCAATTTCTCTAATAATCGACTGAATCATGAGGTAGATAATGCCTATGGTATGCTGGATAAGCCTGCAGATTGCGATGGCTGACCTGGGTCGATAGTTTTCGCAGATGCATTAAGCCCCCCTTTTCACAGTGCACACCTCATGTTTTTTTCACTACGGTATATAGTCTCTAGATTATCAGTGCTGCACTTTTAATCGCAATTTTGTTGCCCTTATTCTGCTAAGTCAAGTGAAAACTTTCAGGTCGGCAGTAAACACCCTTATTCTCTATTTCAAAGGAAAGTTTTTGGAGGAACGGACAGCGTATAGATCCAAGCTGAATGTACTGGCCTACTCTTGGTAATGATAACATATAAATAGATATATAGAAATTTTTGATTGGTCAAAAAGAACATACAGATCGAGATTATCTTAATCCTTTACCAAATGACAATATTTTAGACTGGCTCAAATTGAAAGCATTTGCAGATGACAAAATAAACGTGGCTTAAAAAGTGAAATTTGGTTTGGGAAGGATAGAAAGCATTGTGGGAAAAGGAGAAAATGCTGGTAACCAGCATTTTCTCCTTTTCCAACAATGTTTTCTAGAGGCTTCTTTCTCCGGGTCGTCAAAAGTAAGGATTGTGTGGTAAAGGGTTAAAGTCCCAGTCTATTTGCAGAAAAATTTACGCTATATGTGTTTTCGGCACAGCTGAATGTGCTCGCACTTGACCTAATTCTTGGTAATGGTAAAGAATGAATTGATTGTAACTTGCGATTGGTTAAAAATGTGAATATGTTTATTCCGCGGGTTTTGCTGCCATATTTGATCGCACATTTATGAAAGTACAATTTAAACCTCTAATTAATAGATACCATGGGGTCTTGATTTGCACCATGGAGAATTACGATAATACAGAATTGTCATTTTTTTTTTTTTTATCATGTTCATCAAAATTTAATTGATTACTCATTACCAAACGACAATATTACAGACTTGTCCAAATTGAAAGCATTTGCAGACGACAAAATAAAAGTGACTGAAAATTTGAAATTCGTTTTGTAAAGGGTGGAAAACATTGTGGGAAAAGGAGAAAATGCTGGTTACCAGCATTTTCTCCTTTTCCCAAAATGTTTCTTTAAGGCTTCTTTCTCATGGGCGTCAAAAGTAGGGATTGTGTGGTAATGGGTTAAGGGCGAGGAATAAGAGGTTGTTGCCCGTAAGGTTACTTTTCATTGATACTTCATACTGAGCAGAAAAAGAAAGAGTTTTCGAAATGGCCTGCAACATGCGAAAAGGTGTATTTAGAGTCTTTTTAGACATTTGCGTAAAGTGTCCTCGTAAAGATCAGCCTGCGCAGTCCATGCAGGCTAATCCGGAGCAATACTGTTTTCTGTAATTTTCTGTTTTGCGCTAGCCCTCTTTGGGGAGGGACTTTATGAGCTTTCGTTAGCTTTCGTCCCAATCCCTATGTAATTATTCATTACAAATAAATATGTTTAAACTAAGTCAACTGACGGACTAAATCTAATATAGTCGTGAAGTGCCGTCTCGGATCGTCCTGCGCATGCGTAAATGTTCGAATGCCCCCTCATCGAGTGTTGCAGGTCAATTATTCATATTCCGGTATCGCTTACGCCACCTTTTTAACCAATTACCACACAATCCCTACTTGACACCCCTGAGAAAGAAGCCTTTGGAAAACATTGTGGGAAAAGGAGAAAATGCTGGGAACCAGCATTTTCTCCTTTTTCCACAATGTTTTCTACTCTTCAAAAAACAAATTTCAAATCACTTTCATTTTGTCGACTGCAAATGCTTTCAATTTGGACTAGCCTAAAATATTGTCGTTTTGTAATGAGTTAAAGATATCTCTTGTTTAAAGATTAATCTTGTTTAATAATAGTTTTTAATAAACGATATTTCTTTTTGAATGAAAGTTCTTGTTTAAGGGTGCTTCTTGCTAAAAAAAATCCTGTTTAATGATATTCATTGTTTAGGAATATTTCTTGTATAAAATTATTTGTTGTTAAAGATTTCTTGTATGAAAATATTTCTTGTTTAAAGATATTTGTTTAAGAATATTTCTTGTATAAAATTATTTCTTAAGATACTTCTTGTATAAAAATATTTTTTTAAGATATTTCTTGTTTAACCCTTTACTCCATAGATACTCATTTTGACGTACTGACAACAGACAGCTTTGGAAAACATTGTGGGAAAAGGAGAAATTGCTCGTAATGAGCAATTTCTCCTTTTCCCACAATGTTTTCCACCCAATCAGATATTTGTGTCCTCATTTACCCATATTTTTGACATCATACCTTTATTTGCGGCTGAAATGGAAGAGCCTCAAATTGGCATATCAGGTAAAGGGTTAAAAAAACATCTCCTGCTTAAAGATATCTCTTGTTTAAAAATATTTCTTGTTGAAAGATATCTCTCGTTTAAAGATATTTCTTGTTTAAGAATATTTCTTGTATAAAATTATTTGTTGTTAAAGATTTCTTGTATGAAAATGTTTCTTGTTTAAAGATATTTCTTGTTTAAGAATATTTCTTGTATAAAATTATTTCTTAAGATACTTCTTGTATGAAAATATTTTTTAAGATATTTCTTGTTTAACCCTTTACTCCATAGATACTCATTTTGACGTACTGACAACAGACAGCTTTAGAAAACATTGTGGGAAAAGGAGAAATTGCTCGTAATGAGCAATTTCTCCTTTTCCCACAATGTTTTCCACCCAATCAGATATTTGTGTCCTCATTTACCCATATTTTTGACATCATACCTTTATTTGCGGCTGAAATGGAAGAGCCTCAAATTGGCATATCAGGTAAAGGGTTAAAAAAACATCTCCTGCTTAAAGATATCTCTTGTTTAAAAATATTTCTTGTTTAAAGATACCTCTTGTTTAAAGATATTTCTGATTACCTAGACAGATAATTCTTGGAATCTCCCCACTTCACTTGGTAAAAGCCGACCGCAGGATACCTAACTACAAGACAAAACCAGAGATATTTTATGAAACTAATACTGATCCATACCTAGACGGTTTAGAGCTATCATCTGTTGTACCTTTATGTGTGATCAGTATAAACTATTCGCCGAAGGCCTATGAGCTTGAAGTTGATGTTAATGGAAATCAAAGGTAGGTTGTATGTCTATCTCATTACCAAACGACAATAATTTAGACTGGTCCAAATCAAAAGCATTTGCAAACGACAAAATAAAAGTGACTGAAAAGTTGAAATTTGTTGTGTGATGGGTAGAAAACCTTGCGGGAAAAGGAGAAAATGCTGGTTACCAGCATTTTCTCCTTTTCCCACAATGTTTTCTAAAGGCTTCTTTCTCAGGGGCGTCAAAAGTAGGGATTGTGTGGTAATGGGTTAAAGCACAAGCATTCGTGTTACGACGTAATTCGACATCTATACAATGTAATACTAGCATATGCTAGGCTAGGGCCCAAAGGTGTCTTGCCCTACGAAATTCCTGTGAAAGACCCATTATATCCAGTAAGACTCAAACCCGGGGCCTCCAGGTCAGGAGCCCCGCGCTTTACCTCTGACCCATTGCAGTACCCCCACTCCTTGTTCATTATGCAACTATGTTTATAGCTCCACAAAACAAATTTTTAGGGACCATATTTATATTCACAAACTAGTCTGAATTACATCGTTTGTCTCAACGCTGACTGAGAAAGTAACGCAATTTCTGAAACTGCGTTACTGTCAAATGTAGAAAATTCTTTAGAATGACAACGAGAATGTTATTAAGAATGATTGGCGAATACGGGTCCTGCAGTTCTAAACTGGAACTAGCCTTTAACACAAAACTCCCATTATTTCCATTGCAAGAAGCCTTTACGAATATTCTTGTCTTACACACATGTAAGATAACGAGATGTAACTAAGGGTAGAAAATAAAGCAGAAAACTGAGAAAACGTTGGTGATCAACATTTTCTTCTTTCCTCACGAAGTTTTCAAACGTTCTCGTCCTTAGTAGATGGATTTTCTTTTCTATCTAGTTACGTTAGATCTAGTTCTTTCTAACCTTTTCCTAGATCTAGAAGCTCGAATTGTTAATGTCCCTGCCAAAAGAAACTTTTGAGCACATTGTGGGAAAAAGTGATAATGCTGGTATCTTTTCCTACAATATCTTTACCCTTCACGGGGATCACATACGTACAGACACGATCCCTGCCCTTCCTAAGGCAAATACAGGCTAAACTTTTGTTTAATTTGTCGCCTGCAAATGCCTCCAACTTTAACAGGTCTTCACCCTTTACCAAACAATCCGTAATTTTTACGGCCCTGAGACAGAAGCCTTTTGAAAACATTGTGGGACAAGAACTTCGCAGAGCGGCGCATATACGCCCGAAGGGGCTTGTCAGTGAAATGAGTAACATTGACGGATGGGCCATGAATGAAGAGTAGTTCTTCTCCATGATATGTGAAAAATATTAAAGAGCAATAACTAAAAAAAGAAGGGTGGCAAAGTTACAAATTTTGTGATTTGCTCTTATCCACAAGGTGTTCTATCAGTCCTTGAAGGTCTAAAACCATATCATTTATATTTTAGAAATTATCGCCCAGACGAAAATTCAAAATTGAAACTATCAAAGGGCAATAACTCAAAAAGAAGGATGGCAGAGTTATGGTTCTTTTGCAATGCACTTCTCCATAATGGGTTCTATCAGTGTATAAAGTTCCAAGATAATAGCTTTTATAGTTTGGAAGTTATGGCCTAGACAAAAATTCAAACTGAAAATTAACAAAGGGCAATAACTCAAAAAATAAAAGTGACAAAGTTATAGTTCATGTGCAATGCACTTCTCCACAATGGGTTCTATCAGTGTATGAAGTTCCAAGTTAATAGCTTTTATAGTTAGAAGTTATGGCCTGGACAAAAATTCAAACTGAAAATTAATAAAGGGCAGTAACTCAAAAAATAACGGTGGCAGAGTTATGGTTCATGTGCACTGCACTTCTCCATAATGTGTTCTATCAGTGTATGTAGTTTCAAGTTGATACCTTTTATAGTATGGAAGTTATGGCCTGGACAAAAATTCTAAGTTGAAAGTTGTTTATTTTAGGAATCAAGGGCAGATAATTTCAGAACGCAAACAGCGATCCAAATTCTAAGACCCAGGTTCACAACTAGACATCATGGAGATTCATTGTGGCAAGTTTCAAATAATTCCGATGGAAACTGTAGGAGGAGTTGCACACACAAGAAATTGCTAACGGACGGACGGACGACCGGGGGTATAACATAATACAACCCTTCGGGCGTATAAAAAGGGAAAAATGCTGGTAACCAATATTTTCTCCTTTTCCCACAGTATTTTCCACTCTGCTGGAAAAACATTTCGTTTATTATGTCGTCTGCAAATGGTTTGAATTTGTACAGTCTAAAATTCTGTCATTTGGTAAAGAGTTAAATACATGTATATTAATCCTTATCTTTTCTGGTTCAGGTATTATTTACTGTGTACCACACAATTCAATGGAAACCTAGACGACACGTGGTTCAGATGGGTGCGCCGCATTCAATATATACAGAACGATCCGTATCATTACATCAGAGACATGTTAGACGAGCATCATATACCATACCCCGACCATTACCAAGACCTTGAAATACAAGAAACGCTTGAAATGACAGCTAAAATCGATCCTCCAAATACTGAGAAGACAACTGTTGTGAATAGTATTACTAGACCTAACAGTTCTAGCGAGTTCTCCGAAACGGTAAAAACTAAGGAAGACGAAAGTTTGTTACGTCATCAATTCGGGCGTAGCACAAATAAACATGGCTGCCCAAAGAAAGAAAAGAAGAAACGTAATTTAAAGAAGACGATATTTTCGTGGAAATATTTGTACTTGAAAAGAAAAAGACGATGATGAAATTTGTGTTGAGAAGTTTTACAGCATAGATCTATAGGCTGTTTTTAGAGTTAACTCTTTTCCCAAGGACAAAATTTTACACTGGTCCAAATTGAAAGCATTTGCAGACGACAAATTAAATGTTGTTAAGGGTGCTTTCTTATTTCGATGGGTAGAAAACGTAATGGGAAAAGGGAGACAATGCTGGTTACCAGCATTTCTCCTTTTCGCACAATGTTCTCGAAAGACCTCTTTCCCAAGGGTCGTTAAGGGTCGGGATTGTGACGTAAAAGGTTAAACCATATGGTCGATTTAGGAGAACATTGAAAAATGAGTATCAGACGTGCTAAAACGTCTTTAAAGAGCATTGAACATCGGTTAATGAAAACTGAACCAACTGTTTACCACACAATCCCGACTTTTAACGACCGTGAAAAATAAGCCTATAGAAAAGATAGTAAGAAAAGGAGAAAATGCTAATAACCAGCTTTTTTATTCTTTTCTCACAACATTTTCTACCCTGTCACATTCAGAAGTCATCACATTACCAAGATTTAATGTGTTGTGTGCAGATGCTTTGAATTTGGTCCAGTTCAAAAGTTTTTCGTTTGGTAAAGATTTAATGCGCACTGACCATCGAGTGATGTGTACTGAACGCCAATTAATGCTTATTTACATAATTTTTATGTTGAGACTAATGCAAAGTTACAAAATTTTTCGAGTACACTAAAAATGATTCTGATCTACAATTGTTGTTTTTTCCCTACTTAGTATTATATAATTGAGCCATGCTCTGGTAAATGGGGGCTTAATGCATCTCTGTGATGCAATATAACAAGCAAGCAATCACATTATCCTTGATCCCTTCACAAAACATTTCAAATTTTCAGTCCCTTATTTTGTCGTCTGCAAATGCTTTCAATTTGGACAAGTCTAAACTTTTGTCGGTTGGTAATGAGTTAAGTCCCATTTTGCTAGAGCATGGCTCAATTATATGAGCCATGCTCTGGCAAAAAAGGGTTTAATGCATTCCCTTCTTGTATTATACCAAGCAAGTAATCCTATAAAATCCATTTAGTCCAAGAATCACCTGGATCTGGAAGAAGAATGGCCCTGTAACATGTAAAAAACTTACAAATAGTAAAAAGTTTGACCCATGTAAGCCTGCGGACACTGTACAGTCTGATATGGGTCAATACTTTTTGCAGATGCTTTTAGCCCCCTTTTTTCAGAGTATATGGCACTTTTTTCTTTTTTAGTCATTACTTACACAGAATTTTTTTCCATAAGGGGACAATTTTCAAGTATAAGTTTTAATTTTTACGGCTATGATACAGTTCCCAGTACGCTGTAATGAACTAAGTACATGTAATTAATCTTTGACGTGGGACGTTTTTTCATACATTCTGACTGAAAGCAGATGACATTTTTTTTTTTAATTCTGTTCGAAATGACGAAATTGAAAGCATTTGCAGAAAACATAAATGTTAATCAACAATTCAAATTTGTTTTGAGAAGGGTAGAAAACATAATGGGAAAAGGAGAAAATGCTGGTTACCAGCATTTTCTCCTTTTCCCAAAATATTTTCAAAAGGCGTCTCGATTACAGGTCGTTAAAAGTCAGGATTGTGTGGTAAGAAATTAAAATGAAGGGATCTGCGTTTGAGTAAATGTATAAGCACCATTTCTCCTATACCCTCAACTTTTTTCTACGCATCAATTTTGAGTCACTTTTTTAATGCTTTCTGTTTAGACAAGACTAGCTGACATTTGCTATTTGTTGAGAAGTTAAATAATGGAGGGCTGACCTTACCCCGAATTGTTTTCAAAATTTCCCAAACAATCACAAGTGGTAGGCAAAGGTCCGAAATGGAATAGTTAAGGTGAAGGACGATTTTTTAACCACTAATTAAACCCTTTACCACACAATCTTGACCTTTAAAACCCCTGTAAAAGAAGTCTTTTTAACCCATTACCACACAATCCCTACTTTTGACGCCCCTGAGAAAGAAGCCTTTTGAAAACACTGTGGGAAAAGGAGAAAATGCTGGTAACCAGCATTTTCTCCTTTTCCCACAGTGTTTTCTACCCTTTCCAGAACAAATTTCTACTTTTCAGTAACCTTTATTTTTTCGTCTGCAAATGCTTTCAATTTGGACCAGTCTAAAATTTTCTCGTGTGGTAATGAGTTAAAGCATAGTGGGAAAAGGAAACAATGCTGGTAACCAGTATTTTCTCCTTTTCCCCACCATGTTTTCTTCCCTTCCTATGACATATTTTAATTCTTTAGTCACATTCATTTTGTCCTCTGAAACCACATTGAATTTGGACCACTCTAAAATTTTGTCATTTGGTAAAGAGTTAACCTGTTAAAGAAGCTAACTGAAACTTGCAGACCTACAGTAAAAAATCCCAATATTTCAACATGCATTTCAAAGTTATTTGGGGGTGGGGGTGAAATATCTCTTTATCGGGCGTTGTATATTTAAGAATTGACTGCATATTTTAAGCAGTTTGATCTTGATCTACAAAGTCTGCAAAAGATCATTGAGTTGCGCTTAGCAACCTCAGAGTTAAAGAAAATCAACATAATCATGTAATACAAAGTAAACCCAAAATGGCAAAAGACTTCAATGTAGATCTAAGATCGTTGGTACATATATACTATAACTATTAACAGATAGCACAAAATGTGACAAGCTTGGGAAACCGCTCATTCATCACGTATAATATGGGCAGATAACTATATCCGGTCGGACCTGCTTGGTTTTAAAAACTGGATCAAACCTTGAAGAAAACGGTGAAAAAAATGGTCTTTGTATGATTGTTTATAAATCTAGTTTATCTATGGTTAACACATCATGCACGTATATATGCATACTACCACCTAAAAAAAAGGTGTAATGGAGTCATTTTAAAGCGGGTATGAAGTTGTGTGGGGACAAATCTCTTTAATTTCCTGTCCTTAGGGTAGAACCCTGCTTGGGCGAATCTAAATGATTTGTTTGTATTCCGCCATCTCATTTTCCAACATTTGTCGTGATGTAAGCAAAAATGCTTACTAGGCACTTGTCAAGATTCAAATGCCTTCTTCTGGGGATTGTGTCATAAATCATTTGCAGAATACATATCAACTATGATTCAAGTTACAGAATTTGTCTTTGGAAGGACAGAAAACATTGCTGGAAAAGAAGAAAATGCTGTTTTCCATCATATTCTCCTTTTCCAACAATGCTTTCAAACACCTTCCTTCTAAGTCATTAAAACTCGAGATTGCGTGTTAAAGCAATTGCATAAGACATCTCAAATAAGGTTCAAACTGTGCAACCTGTCTCTGAAAGAGTAGAAAACATTGTTGGAAAAGTGTTTCAAAAGTGATTTCAAAAGGCCTCTTCCTCAAGGTCATTTAAATTCGGGATCATGTGACAAAGGACTGATAGCACTGGACACAGTCTCACAGATTCTGAGCAACCTCCTCACTACCATAGACGTCCATGTCATTTCTATCGATACACATTCCTGATTTCGAGTCGGAAGGCAAGCGGTTACAGTCAAGGACGTCAGGCCAGGCAAACCCAAAGGCCTTCAAAGTAGCGTCACATTTACTTCTGGCCCGTTCACACACCGATCTGTATAAAGATAAATCGCCTTATCATAGCCCAAATACGTGCCAAAAGTAAACAAAGTCATTGTTCAAATGCATTTACATTCATTCAAATCATTCTGTTACAAAGTATGGAAGTTATAGTGAAGGTAACAATCTGCTATTGTACAGTCGCTCCAAGTGTAAGTCACTACAAGAAAAATGAGTTTTATAAGTAGGTTAAATCTTACCAGGTAAACAAGTTTAGATGTATTCTTTCCCAAGCGACGAAATGTTAGGCTTTTCAGAGAAGAAGAATTTTTAAGAATTTCTTCATTTCTGTATTGTGCAAGAAGCCCCCATTCACCAGAGCCATGTTTCTTGACCAATCAAAATTTCGCGAACAATTTTTGAAAAAGGTCACCCAAGGAACAACTCTGTGAAATTATTTCAAAATCTGACCAGCTGTTTCAGAGAAGATTTTTTAAGAATTCCTTCATTTCTGTATAGTGCAAGAAGCCCCCATTCACCTGAGCCACATTTTTTGACGGATCAAAATTTCATGAACAATTTTTGAAAAGGGTCACCCAAGGAACATATCTGTGAAATTATTTCAAAATCCGACCAGCGGTTTTAGAGGAGAAGATTTTTAAAGAATTTGCTAAAAAATTCCATTTGGTTGCCATGGCAACCAGAGTTTTTAATGGAATCAAATTCTGTGAACAATTTTTAAAGAGGACCTCCCAAGGAACATTCCTCCCAAGTTTGGTCCAAATCCACCCAGGGGTTTAGGAGAAGTTGATGTTTAAAGAATTGTTGACAACGGACGACGAACACCAGGTGATCCTAAAAGCTCCCCTTGAACACGTTGTGCTCAGGTGAGCTAAAAATGCTGGTTACCAGCATTTTCTCCTTTTTCCACAATATTTTCTTTAGGTGTCTTTCTCTGTGTCGTCAAAAGTAGGGATTGTGTGGTAATGGGTTGATAAAATTGATTTTATCGGTCCTCTTTTTGCATCTCAAAAAGACCATTCTACTACATGGTTTAGTTGTTCATTTAACCCATTACTACACAATCCCTACTTTTGACGCCCCTAAGAAAGAACCGTTTTGAAAACACTATGGGAAAAGGAGAAAATGCTGGTAACCAGCATTTTCTCCTTTTCCCACAGTGTTTTCTATCGTTCCCAGAACAAATTTCTATTTTTAGTCACCTTTATTTTGTCGTCTGCAAGTGCTATCAACTTGAACCAGTCTAAAATTTTCTCGTGTGGTAAAGAGTTAATAAAATTGATGTTATGAATCCATAATTTTGTGAAGACTTGCTTGGTATCATGCATCACCATGTTGCATTCAGCCCCGTGTTTAACCCTTTCCCAAACAGTGAAATTTTGGGCTAGACCAAATTGAGAGGGTGTGCAGACGATAAATCAAATTTAATGCAAATGATGATTTTTGTCTATGAAAGGGTAGAAAACAATGTGGGAAAAGGAGAAAATGCTGTTTACTAGCATTTTCTCCTTTTCCTACAGTGTTTTCAAAACTCCTCTTTCCCAGCACCGTAAAAACCAGGGATTGTTTGGGAAAGGGTTAAAGAGCATGACTCAATTATATACTAACCTGCAGACAGGTAAATAGGTTCCTCTTGCACACATCGGTGTGTAGATGTTACAGAGGAGGAACTTCAAGTCTGGTGAACAACCAGTGTTAATAAAAGGAGCATAACTATTTAAAGGCAGTTTGGCTTCCTCTTGGCTTATGTGTCCAAGCTGAAAATAGAGGAATATAGGATCTTACATGAGTGGGCTTTTGTGACAAGATTTTATCACATAACCTCCCTTGTTTTGGTAGAGGTCCACTAGATAAAGCTAGATGCCAAATTTGGTAGTCCTAGGCCTTATGGTTTCAGAGAAGAGGATTTTTAAAAATTTTCAATATTTTTCAGTTTTGTTGCCATGGCAACCAGAAATTTTGAAGGAATAAAATTCTTTCAAGGAATTCTGAAAAGGACCATGGCAGGATCATTTCTGTGAAGCACATACGCATGCATGGACGGACTGATGCACGACAGACACTGGGCCATGACATAAGCCCACTGGCCTGGGCCAGTGGAGCTAATAAGGGAGTTTATGTGATAAAGAACAATCTTCTTTGATCCTGTCTGCTATAGTTCCAGTCATTACCAACATACTGTTTCTTTTGTGTACTGGTAACTACATTCTCATTGTGATGTGGTCAAACGCATCCTTCCGTGTGAAAATCATTAGTGTTTGCCACTTATTTTACCTTTGAAGTAAGGCCAGTAACACAAGAAACCAACAAAACTCGTAATACTGAAATTCACAGGACTAACAAACGTTTTTAACCCATTACTACACAATCCCTACCCGAGAGAGAAGACTTAAGAAAACATTGTGGGAAAAGGAGAAAATGCTGGTAACCAGCATTTTCTCCTTTTGCTACAATGTTTTCTACCCTTTACAAAATAAATTTCAAATTTTCAGTCACTTTTATTTTGTTGTCTGTAAATGCTTTCGATTTGGACAAGCCTAAAAATATTGTCATTTGGTAATGAGTTAAAAAAGTATTATTTGTGAGATTTCTAAATTTAACCCTTTAGCACACAATGATCACTTTCAAAGCAACTGAGGAAGAGGCCTTAAGAAAACATTGTGGAAAAGGAGAAAAATTGCTGGTGACCAGCATTTTCTCTTTTTCCCACAAAGTTTTCTACCCTATCAAAACAAGATTGCACCATTTGAGCCACTTTGAAATTTCGTCTGCAAAACGCTTTCAATTTGGACAGTTCTAAAATTTTGGTGGATGGAACAGGTTTAATCACTGTCTGAAAAAAGTGTCAAGTTCAAGGGGAGATAATACCTTAACCAGGAAGAGTTGACACTTGAAAATAGCGTCTTACAAATCTTCAATATATGATCAGTATAGATGTTCAATGTTTCAATACAATTGAAGTAAAACTGTAGGGGGAGTTTGCGACACAAAATTACTAGTTTTTTGTACACAGATGGATACACGGACAGACGCACACACAGACAGACAGGCTGATCCCAGTATACCATGGAAAAAGATTCATTTTACAGGGGTATTAACCCATTACCACACAATCCCTACATTTAAAAACCGCGAGATAGAAGCCCTTTGAAAACATTGTTGGAAAAGGAGAAAATGCTAGTTCAACCAGCATTTTCTCCTTTTCCCACAACCTTTTCTATCCTTCACAAAACAAATTTAAAATTTTTAGTCACATTTATTTTGTCATCTGCAAATGCTATCAATTTGGACAAGCCTAAAATATTGTGTTTGGTAATGAGTAAACATGATGTAAGAATCAAATTACATGTAGTACCATACTAGAGCTATCAAATCAATAAAATATCAGACCATAGCCAAACATTATTTCCACAAAATTACCAAAAAGCATGAAACAAAATGAATGAACAACTCAGTAACACTTTGAATTCCTCAGGGAATAATTAACCTCTAACCATACAGCAAAATTTTAGACCTATCAAAATTGAAAGCATTTGCAGACAACAATTCCAAAGTAGCCCAATGAGTGCAATTTTGCTTTGATAGGGTAGAAAACTTTGTGGGAAAAGGAGAAAATGATGGTTACCAGCGTTTACTCAATATTTCGGTTTTCACATTTTTCTAGAGTTACAAACACTTCATCATCTAGAACAATTCTTTTTATCATGTATCATTGCAGCCATAGCAAAATGATAATAGATGAAATATTGAACATTAGAGTGTTATTTTTCATAGTAAAATGGATAAAGGTTTGACTAACTTACAATATTTGGCATAAAAGTATAGTTGTATCCAATATCCATGCAAAGTGGGATCTCAATCTTCTGACATTGGATGTTCTCAGTCACTGGGCGTTCTACCTTCTTTTCTAGAAAAAAAAGATATCGGGGTTTTTTTTTATCGCATAACATCCTTTGTTTTCAGTCTAATATAACCATTACGAATTTTCTTAACTTATACATGTTTGATATCGCATTTGTGTGACGTCATTTTTGACGTCATTTTGTATGCATTTCATACAAGTGAATGGGTCTCGTGGAAAATACTGTGGGTATGATTTATGAATCTTTTTGTATCATCTGATCTATATTTTGTGAAATATTGTTATGATAAAATGAATCTTACATTTTTGGGTGTTTGAGATAGGATTTTTTTTTTTTCATCAACCTTGTCAAGGAAAATGTAATTAAGCTCGCCAGAGGCTCGGTTAATAACATTTCCCTGGACTCGTTTAATAAAATTTTATCTTAAAAGCCAACTCATGTCAGATCCTATATATCTTGTTGCATACTGCAATCTAGAATGACCTTTGTGAAGGGCAGAACATAAAAATGAGCAAGTATGCTTGTTAACCCCTTACCTAAAGACAAAATTCTAGACTGGTCCAAATTGAAAGCATTTGCAGACGACAAAATAAAAGTGACTGAAAATTCGAAACTTGTTTTGGGAAGGGATGAAAACATTGTGGAAAGGAGAAAATGCTGGTTACCAGCATTTTCTCCTTTTCCCGCAAAAATTTAAGAAAGCCCTGTTCTCATGGTCGTTAAAATTTGGGATTATGTGCTAAAAAGTTAAAGTAACAAAAGCTGCTAGGGTAAACAAAGCAGATGTTGAAATCAGGGGTGTGGAATTCCTACGTCCGACTTGTCCAACTTGGGTAAATTTGACGTCGGACAAGTGGCTTTTTGCAATCTACTCGTCCGCGGACAAGTAGAAAACGAAGGGTAATTTGGAAGAAAATGTCATTATTAAATAACATTATCCTTGTGAAACAGATATGTTCTCTTTACAAGAACAAGAACATTTTTAAATTGAATTATGATTAACTATTCCCTGATATCTTGAATCAGCAAAAAAACCCGAGTATTTGGCTGACTCTGACTTTATCCCCTGCGCAGGCTTTTTTTACTGCGCTGCAGTGCGGCCGAAATGTTGTGGTTTCTTGGCTCCATTTGGTTTGTTTAATGGAGGCAACAATAACCGAATCGAGTTAGCCTATTTTTTTTTTGCACACGATTACACCGCACATAGACTAGATACGGTTGTCATTCAATTTCTATCATTCAAAATTAAATTCTTTTTTGTCGTTTGCAAGAACTTACAGTTGACAAAAGAGAAGTTGTCTCAATTTAACACTTTGGAACACATTCTTACTCAGTCGCAGTATTTGAAAGAAAACCAAACAAACTGTATCCATGTAAAACATGTCAAGAACCGGGAAACATTACAAACAGCTTGTTAAAAGGGCTGTAGATGATAAAAGCCAGCGCAGCCGTTTTACTTTCGGCGTGAAATTTCGGCATGAAATTCTTTGCAGATCGATCTGCAGGTATTCAACTATCCGCTTTCTGAGTCTCAATCTGAAGTGTTGGACATCGCCGATCTCCCGTTGTCTGAAAACTTGACCGTTATGATCACTGCGCATCATGCAAACTCTACATCTCCAGACACAATAACCAAGCTACAGATAATTATTCCCTTATATCATTATGATGGCTGGTAAGCAGTTCTGCAGAAGTATTACATTTGGCACCCATGGGTGTATGACAGTAGCGTTAATAAGGGGCTGTAAGTGCAAACACTGGGATATTTGGCAATGGTTTAAGCAGCTATAGTGAAATTGTTGAATCTTTCTCAATTATTAAATTCTTGCACCTTTCTATTTACTGTACCTATGTACAGTGCCATTATTCTGTTAAATTGATGTATCTTGAAAGTCAGTCTGATATTTCATGATCATCATTAAAAAGCCAAACAAAGCAAATTCAAATAGTGAAAAGATCATAATAATCTACAAACTACATTCAGCTAGGTCTTTGAATGCTATATAAAACTGTTTTGTTTTGGACAAGTAAGCTTCTCTGACGGACAAGAACATTTTTTAGATTTACTTGTCCATGGACAAGTAGAAAATTTGAATATTTCCACACCCCTGGAAATGCATTTTTACTGAAATCAGATCATTTCAAAGCATGCACATTTTAATGAAGATGACGATCAGTCCAAACGTTAGTTGCTGGCACAAGAAAATAACTGCAAAACAAGAGGGTCATGATCGCCTTATATCACTCCACTGGCTTTTTAACCCTTTACCACACAAATTGAAGTGTATATGACTACGAAAAGGAGGGCCTTCGAAAACAATGAGCACTGTCAGGCAATATAAGCAGGTTAATTCATTGGCATGAAAGGTAAAGTTCTAGGAAACAAACCCACAATGAAAGAAACCTTACTATGAATTAATTATTCCACTCATGTGAACATAACTATTAGTATCAAAATGAATCACTCTCCCTGAAAACAATATTTTCTATAAAAAAAATTTAAAATATAGCACCACTTAACCTCTATAAAAAAAAGTTATTTCCCTTGATTAATGTTTAAATTGAAGTGACCATATTTTGAAGTTCATGTTAAACTTGTGATACCTGGGATGGAGCCAATTTTGACCCCAGGCCTATAATATGAAAAACTTGTTAAAGGTCCATTAGATAAAGCTACATGCCAAATTCCGTAGCCCGGGCATTGTGGTTTCAGAGAAGAAGATTTTTGAAAAAATTTTTTTTCAGTTTTGTTGCCATGGCAACCAGAGTTTTTGAAGGAATCAAATTCTTTCAAGAAATCCTAAAGAGGACCATGGTAGGATCATTTCTGTGTAGTTTCACCAAATTTGGATGGGTAGTTTCAGACAAGAATATGTATGAAATAAAAGTTAACGCACACACGATAGACAACGGGCCATGACATAAGCCCGCTGGCCTTGGGCCAGTGGAGCGAACTAGGGTGAAAATTGCCATGTTGCTCTATCTTTTGTTTATCTTTTGTTTGCTCTAAAAATTCCTTTTTCTGCCGGCTACTATTAGCTGGACCGACCACACAATAACAGATTGTCATCTTCACAATATTTTCCATACTTTTGAATGGTACAATTTAAATTTTAATGCATTTTAACACCTGCATTATCTTTTCTGCCTCTATTGGGCCTTTTAACTGTGGCCTCTTCTCTCTTCATTACTTACGATTAGCTTTTTCATACGCACATGTAACTATAATCCTTTACCAAACAATCCTTGGTTTTTACGACCCTGAGATAGAAGCCTTTTGAAAACATCGAGGAAAAAGGAGAAAATGCTGGAAACCAGAAAATGCTGGAAACCAGCATTTTCTCCTTTTCCCACAATGTTTTCTATCCTGCTGGAAAAAAGTTAAATTTTTTAATTACCGTTATTTTGCCATCTGCAAGTGCTTTCAATATGAACCAGTCTAAAATTCTATCTTTTGGTAAAGGGTTAAATGTCGCATTGATCATACATAAAGGATAATACATTAGCTCAACTTATTCAGGATAATGGTAAAATGTTTCCTTTGCTTAATCAGCACACATTTTTGAAGACATTTTTGATGAGTATCTTGGGTACTTTGCTTTATTTGCATTAGCCACTTAATTTGGTAGATAAATGAAATGAAATTTTCAAGCAAAAACCCAGATATTATTTCAAAGGTATGTTTTGATGCGAGAGGAGAAAAATTGCCGAAAGAAAGTTTGCCTCCACAAGGTATTGAACCCTCAACCACCAGGGCTAATTTTCACTAAACTGCGTACACACAAAATTTGCATAAGCAGTTTCCGTAAACAAGCATATAACACATCTTCACTTGTTTCCATCCATTTCTTCAATTTGTTTTTGGAGGGGGAAGGAGGGGAGGAGGGGGGGAATCATTATTATTTCATGAAGCCATAACCACTCTTGTATCTTCATGCCAAATTTTGCCCCTGATGGTTACAAGGTTGCACACGTTATTGCAGATAGAAAATGTACATCATTCTCTTGCAGCTAGCCACAGATATAACTATCACAGCTTCCGGATGAAATAGAAGACAAATCTCAAAAATCCTTTACCCCATACACCTTGTATTGATCTTTTATCTATGGTTACACAGCTGACTAGATTATAACACTATCAAGTTTTATGAGTATTTGTTTACTCTATGGCTGTTAAGATGTCCCTTTAAGTTTGAAAACAAGTTTCATTGACCTGAACAACTTTATGATCTTAGTAATTATTTACGTAACTTTATATCCTCAGGAAGACACAAATCATATGTGTGTTGAGTACATCTACACAGTTTCATGAAAGGAACCCTAGTCACCAGTCAGATAGGCTAACTTATAAGCTACTCTGTCCACTGACTTAAAAGGTAAACTTAAAAGACCAGGTATGTCTATGGGCTACAGAATTTGCTGAAATTCTTATGACATCTTATTGTGTTTTAACTCTTTACCAAAAGACAAAATTTTAGACAGGTTCAAATTGAAAGCAATTGCATACAACAAAAAAACCGCAACTCAACAATTGAAAATTGTTTCCAGCTGGGTAGAAAATATTGTGGAAAGAGGAGAAAATGCTGGTCACCAGCATTTTCTGCTTTTCCCACAATGTTTTCAAAAGGCTTCTAACTCAGGGTCATAAAAACCAGGGATTGTTTGGGAAAAGGTTAGAGTAAAGAAAGGGAATACTTTTTTCACCCTTTCCCAACAATTCTGTATTTTAATGACCTGTAAGAAAGCATTGGAATACAATAGTTGGAAAAGTAGAAAATGCTGGTAGCTAGCAGGTAATCTGTCAGTCCAATGAGGTTTGATGCAGTTAAAAAAACCCAATTTTTTCAAATGCATCACATCCAATTATATTAAAAGTTTTTAATATTACACAAAAAGTTGATTATCCTCTATACAACACCAAGCTGTGGTACCTCAGTCAATAGCATGCAGACTTGAGAACAAGGGGTCAGTGGTTTGATCCCTGGCTTGGCCAATTTCTTTTGAAGAGCTGATGATGGTCATTTTGACATAATACATTCCTCTCCCATTGCTGACCATTGTTTCCACCATAGCAGTCATTTTGACACAATACATTCCAATTTCCTCTACTATTGCTGACCATTGTTTCCATCATGGCGATGTGGCAAAACAGCCAGTGTTTGGAAAAGAAAATTGTGTTGAGACTAGTCAAAGAAACTCCCGGAAAGCATGGATAGGTAGACTGGCCACCGCAATATAACTGAATGATGTTGAAAACATTTTCATACCATACAATCAATCAATCTGTTCCATGACATACCATCTTCATTCACTGAATCTCCGTTATCCACAGCCCTTTTAAGGCAGATCTTTCCATCTGTAGATTTTGGTAATTTTGAACAGTCTAAACTTTCAGGCCAACCAAATCCGAACTTGTTCATCAATTTGTCACACCCAGACTTCGCTCTCAAGCACAAAGATCTATTGACAAAAAACAATATAAACCTTTATCACATAACCCAGAGCTCCAGATAAGAAGGAGTGATGGTATTCTAAAACCATTATTTCTTTTCCAAACCCTATGTTGTGGGTACTCATTAGAACTGTCTAGATGAGACGATTCTAATGAGTAGCCATAACATAGAGTTTAGTGGAGATTTGGTCGGTTGTATTGGGGTTTTACGCCACTTTAACAGCTATGGTCATATCATGGCAGTCGGAGACCCACATGTTTCCTGGCTTTCTCACACAACTAATAACACAACTTTCTTTCCAAAGCAAAGGACTATTTTTCTCACATGCTTCAGCAGAGGTGAGAGGTAAAATTATGCCAGAAAGAAAGTTCACCTCAACCAGTATCAAATTTACAACTACCAGGTCATGAGTCCAACACGCTCACCACTGAGCCATCCAGTGGTCTTTTGGTGGGGAATTATAGATATTTTCAACTTTGAAATCAAAATCACTCCCTCTATCTGAAGCTCTGTAACCTCTCTTGTTTTCGGTGCAGTATACTCATTATGATTTTTTTTCATTTTACACATATTTGATATCACATTTCTGTGACTCTGTAACCTCTCTTTGTTTTCAGTGTAGTATACTCATTATGATTTTTTTTTTATTCTACACACAGTTGATATCACATTTGTGTGACTATGCAACCTCTCTTTGTTTTCAGTATGGTATACTCATTGAATTTTTGTGTTTTACACACATTTGATATTACATTTGTGTTATGTCATATTTGAACTCATTTTGTAAGTATTTCACAGAAGTGAATAGAATGCTATGAATATTTCTGCGGGTGCACCTTTAAATGGTTTTAGATGGTTTTGCATCTCCTGATCTACAATTTTTTATTTTCCTTCTTTTTTAAATCATGTGATAAAAAGAATTTGACATTCCTTGGCTTATGAGATAAATTCTATTCAACTCGACAAGAAATAATTATATTAAGCTCACCACAGGCTCTTCAATAACATTTTCTCTAGACTCTTTAACTCCACTATCAGACGATCCTAACTTTTAATGACCTTAAGAAAGAAGCCTTTTGAAAACATTGTGTGAAAAGGAGAAAATGCTGGTAACCAACATTTTCTCCTATTCTCACTATGTTTCCTGCCTATTCAAGATTAGATATAATCACTTGAAAAATATTTGAATCATATTCAGTAAATTGCTTTAACCCATTACCACTCAATCCCTACTTTTGACGCCCCTGAGAAAGAAGCCTTTTGAAAACACTGTGGGAAAAGGAGAAAATGCTAGTAACCAGCATTTTCTCCTTTTCCCACCGTGTTTTCTACCCTACCCAGAACAAATTTCAATTTTTCAGTCACCTCTATTTTGTCGTCTACAAATGCTTTCAATTTGGACCAATCTAATTTATTGTCGTTTGGTAATGGGTTAATATAGGCGAGTCTGAAATTTCGCCATGTGGTAAAGGATTAATAAAATTTCTATCTCATGTCGGATCCTATACAAGTATTTCTGTTTCACCCACTGCTTTTTTACCTGAATTCAAATTCCATCTCTTGAGCCAGATTTTTTGTGCCCTCAACTAACGTTTTCAATGAGGAATGTGGGGGTCTTACAAAAATGGCATTAAGCTCGCCAACAGCTCGCTTCATAACATTTTCCTAGATTCATTTAATAAAACTATATCTCAAAAGCCAACTCATGTCATATCCCATATTTCTAGATTTTATTTTTGTTCTGTTTTGAAAAAAAGCAAAATCTGTTTCCTTTGAGAAAGTCCATGTGTGTCTATTTGTGTGCTGGCAAACATATTCCAGGTGACTTCTTGCAAATTTTAAAAGATTTCTCTTGAAATTATCACTGAAAATGAAATTGCCTGCAACCAGCATTTTCGCAAGTATCTATGATAAAACCGTTATTCATGTTGATTATTATTAGAATACATCAATGCTTTAAAAGTCATCATTAGCATAATTGTTTTTCAGAAAATAAAAGTATTAGTTGTACGGTTAGGTCGCAGGGGACTTTGAAACTTGTTCACGGCTGTGGTTAAATTAATCATATTGCCCTGAGCCGAAGGCAATGTGGCGACATGATTCAGCACAGCCGTGAACAAGTTTCCAAGTCCCCTGCCACCTGACCTTACCAGAAATTTATTACACTGTGAAGTTTTACCCTTTTTAAAGCGCATTAAGCGAAATTTTCCTGTTTTATAATTTCACGAATCGAGTATGCTGACGAAATAGAAATTCCCTTCTGAGTGCCCCAATTCAATGAAAACTGACGTCACTGGAAACTGACGTCACTAAAACGTGCAGTTTGGTGCAAAAATGTGCAGTCTGGTGATCGATCGCTGCCGCCATTTTGGATGTTGTGTTGCACGTGTAGTGATGTTTACGGGGCACTCAAAAGGGGAACTGGTTTTACGTGGTTTTTGCCAGGGAACATGATATATGCTCCCAGCATGTTAAGCAATCAGATCAAGAGAAATTTCTTTGCAGTATAATAATATCCTTTCAATTTTCAATGTGGCCTCTAGAGTGCACACAAGGTGACTTATTTTTTGACATGACATGACTCACTTTCCAACATGTCCGAAACATAAAGACAAACACTCTGACCAATTTTCATAGACATGGGGTTGAAAATGTGCACAAAATTTAATTTAAAACGCCTAGATGATGATCTATGGACACAGTATGACAGATAAAACAAGATGCTAAAAGCTCACCTCAAGCACTTTATGCTAAGGTGAGCTAAAAACAAGATTAACACATGCAAATTTAGACATCTATAGAAATACTAAAATGTTTGAAAAAGGAGAAAATATCATGACTTTTGTAGAACATATCGTACAAAACCTCCCATGAGCCAATTAGGATAGTCAATAACCAAAGACAAAAACCGTAGAATACACACAAAAAAAAATCTACAATTAAGAAGTAAGATTTAAAGACACAAAACTTTTCCTTTTATCCTGCTTCATTTTAGTGAGTAAACAAGCATATCAGCCCACCCATGCACACACACACACACACACATACCTGCACACTTTTGCACCTCATATAAAAAAAATAAGCTTTGTTGTCGCAATTTGATTAGTTTTTTGACACATCAATTACATATTAGTTAACTTGAAATTCTGGAATGAGGAAATTGTAAAATTGGAAAACATTTTAAAATCTTTTACACAATGAAACAATGATATTTATAAACATGTACTACTAACAAAATATTCACTAACAATGATATGTAAGGTATGTTGGGGGATGGCCACGACCCTCACATACCGATAGACGTGGCAATTAAAGCTTAAAAAAAAAAAGATTAACACATGCGACTGCCAAACTTGGTTGCCTTATAAGTAGTCACGGGGACATAGCTTCGTAAAAAATATCTTGTTAGTTAACTGCTCATGTTGTATGTGTTTGACTATTTAACCCTTTACCACACAATCCCTGGTTTTTATGACCCTGAGATGGAGGCCTTTTGAAAACATTGTGGGAATAGGAGAAAATGCTGGTAACCAGCATTTTCTCCTTTTCCCACAATGTTTTCTACCCTGCTGGTTACAAATTTCAATTTTTGAGTTACATTTATTTTGTCGTCTGCAAGTGGTTTCAATTTGGACCAGTCTAAAATTTTGTCGTTTGGTAAAGAGTTAAAGTTGACAACTAGTCTGAGTTTGAAGCAAGTATCTATGGTAACGACACAGATGTTATAAAATGTCCCAGTTTTCGAAATTGTCAAAGTTTTTGTTCAATAATAATAATAAGATGCAAACGTCTTCTCAAAAATACAAAAAAAAAACATTTGGCTATAAAAGTATACCTGCATGGTGGGATGTGTAGACCACTCCTGTCAATGCACATTGGAGTATAAAATGTACACAAGAAGAGGTTAAGATCTCGCGAGCACTGCACTTTAACTAAAGGAAAGAATTGGTGAATCTCCATACCAGCATCATCTTCTCTTACGTGACCAAGCTAGAAAACAAATAAAAATATGAAAAGTTCAGGTTCAAACATATTATCGAGTTTTTGATGATCCAAATGAAGTGCACTTTTGAAATCATTAACCCTTTCCCAAACAAGCCCTGGTTTTTACGTGTCTGCAGTAAAACTCTTTTGAAAACACTGTGGGAAAAGGAGAAACTGCTCTTAACAAGCAATTTCTCCTTTTCCCACAATGTTTTCTACCCTTTTTGAGAACTTCCTGCCATTTTCTCAAAATCAAAAATTGTCGTCTGCAAACTCTTTCGGATTGGAAGAGCCCAAAATTTGTCGTTTGGGAAAGGGTTAAAAGCCAGAGCGTTGTAAAGCAGCGCATATACCTCAAAAGGGGCTTGTCATGAAATGGATGAAAATCATGAACACTTACAGAGATCCAAATTTTAAAGAACCACATGCACAAATACATAGAGATTCATTGTTTAGTTTGAACTTTTTTCCAATAGAAACTGTAGGAGGAGTTGCACACCCAAGAAAATGCTAACAGACATACAAACAGACAGGCAGGCTGATGGACAGACAGATGGATAGACGACTGGTACCATAACATAATATGATTATCCGGTGTATGAAAAGGACAGTATACTGGAAACCAGAATTTCCTCCTTTTCTCATCATATTTTCCACCTTCTAAAGCACAAGACCCCATTTATTTAAGCCATGTCAAAACTTCATCTGCATTAGAACAAACCAAACTGGATGAGTCTTACATTCTGTAGTTGGGTAAAAGATTTCACCCATTACCAAACGACAATATTTTAGACTGGTCCAAACTGAAAGCATTTGCAGGCAACAAAATAAAAGTGACTCAAAATTTTAAATTTGTTTTGTGAAGGGTAGAAAACATTGTGGGAAAAGGAGAAAATGCTGGTTACCAGCATTTTCTCCTTTTCCCACAATGTTTTCTAAAGGCTTCTTTCTCAGGGGCGTCAAAAGTAGGGATTGTGTGGTAATGGGTTAAGGTATTAGACACCTAATGGAAAACAGCTATTTCCAGTATGATATTATCCTACAAAATTTGCATATGATTAGAATTTTCTACATTTGAAAGCAACATATTTCTTTCAAATATAGGGAGAATAGGACAGAGGACGTTCTTAACCTATTACCACACAATCCCTACTTTTGACACCCCTGAGAAAGAAGCCTTAACTCTTTACCACATGAGAAAATTTTAGACTGGTCCAAATTGAAAGCATTTGCAGACGACAAAATAAAGGTGACTGAAAAATTGAAATTTGTTCTGGGAAGGGAAGAAAACATGGTGGGAAAATGAGAAAATGCTGGTAACCAGCATTTTCTCCTTTTCCCAGTGCTTTCAAAAGGCTTCTTTCCCCGGGGGCGTCAAAAGTAGGGATTGTGTGGTAATGGGTTAAGAAAACATTATAGGAAAAAGAAAAAAAGTTGGTAACCAGCATTTTCTCCTTTTCCCACAATGGTTTCTACCCTTCACAAAACAAATTTCAAATTTTCAGTCACTCTTATGTTGTTTTCTGCAAATGCTTTCGATTTTGACAAGTCTAAAATTATGTCGTTTGGTAATGAGTTAAGAATGGTTGATGTATTGGATACGGACCCTTAATATCAGAATATTACTCTTTATCACACAATCCCAACTTTTAACGACCCTGAGAAAGAAAGCTTTCAAAAACATTGTGGGAAAAGGAGAAAATGCTGGTAACCAGCATTTTCTCCTTTTCCCACAATATTTTCTACCCATCCTGACACAAATTTTATATTTTGAGTCACATAATTTTTGTCATCTGCAAAATTAATGCTTTCAATTTGGACCAGCCTATGAATTTGTTGTTTGGTAAGGAGTTAAAGTGTTTTTCTCAGAATATAACTCAAATACATTCACCTTATTATTACTATTCATCAATTCGGGCAGACCTTATTTTGCTATTAGGCATATCTTGCTTGATCCAATGATCAAGCCTTTCGACTTTATCGAGCAGCCTGATAAGCACATAACAATGCAGTACATTTCTTTGCTGGAAATACACCAGTTTACCGTTTTGAAAATAGTGAGGCTCCTCTTATAAAAGAAACCTTGAGCCTTAATTTTCTATCGAAAGCTTTCTAGATCTAACAATATTTCAGTTGACAAACAGTTTGTATGCCCATTTTTTAATGTGGCTTATCAAATCTGATTGAAGTTTTAACTGACAGATAAATAGATGAGAATAACTTTCTCAAGGTTGTTAAACCCTTTCCCAAATGACAAAATTTTGGACTCTTGCAAACCAAAAGAATTTGCAGACAACAATTTTAGATTTGGAGAAAATGGCAGAAAGTTCTTAAAGAGGGTAGAAAACACTGTGAGAAAAGGAAAAATTGCTCGTTACGAGCAATTTCTCCTTTTCCCACAGTGTTTTCAAAAGACTTTTGATGCAGACACGTAAAAACCAGGGCTTGTTTGGGAAAGGGTTAAGTGGTTGCTGAAAGACTTAAGAGTGGCAGTGCAATATATAAGATCGATATATAAGATATATGAGCTCAAATGGAAATGACCATTGAACAAACGAGGTTAGATGAAGGTATGGAATCAGCCAAATTGTGACAAGTGCTTATTTTGTATCGCTGTGCTCAAAGCAATACCAATATGCCTTGTCTTAACCCTTTACCAAACAATCAGGACTTTTAACCAATCTAAAAATGAAGCCTTCAGAAAACATTGTGGGAAAAGGAGAAAATGCTGGCAACCAGCATTTTCTCCTTTTCTCACAATCTTTTCTATCCAATTCATTTTGTCGTCTGCAAATGCTTTCAATTTGGACCAGTCTAAAATTTTGTTGTTTGGTAAAGAGTCAAATGCCAGATAAACATGTGTAAATACAATATACAAGGGAGGACTTGTAACAGTTCAGGTCTTACGAAGTTTGGGAACGATGTCAGGCTGTAACCAATGTCTTTGCACAGTGGAATACGGATTGCTTCACACTTGTCAGGTTCTATTTGCAATGAAAGGAAAGAAGGTGAAAATGTATGTCAGCAGTTAATGGACAAAAAAAAATGTAGACATATGTCAGCAATAACAAAAAGAAAGCCATGCTCTTTGAAAAGGAGGCTTAACCCTTTACTCCATAGATACTCATTTCTACACATTGCTTGTAGGAGCCTTTGGAAAACATTGTGGCAAAAGGTGAAATTGCTCGTGACGAGCAATTTCACCTTTCGTCACAATATTTTCTATGCTATCAAAAGGTGTCATATACACATGAGAAATGGCTTCATCCTTGCTGTTATTTAGGGTCATTTAGAGATATCATGGAAATGCCTTATGGGGTAAAGGCTTAATATATACGGAGAAAAAGTTTGGATTAAGATCAACCTGCACAGTCCGAGCATGCTGACATGAATCGAAACCTCTTGCTTTTTGTGTATTTTTTGGCATGCCAAAGGACCTTTCTATCCAGATGGATTTGACTGTCAGACAAAATGGGTGTTATGGATCCATAATTATGAGAGATGACATTATTGGTCTGATGCATCACGAAAATGCATAAATCTATAAACCCATTACCACACAATCCCTACATTTGATGTCCCCGAGAAAGAAGCCTTTTGAAAACATTGTGGGAAAAGGAGAAAATGCTGGTAACCAGCATTTTCTCCTTTTCCCACAATGTTTTCTACCCATCACAAAACAAATTTCAAATTTTCAGTAACTTTTATTTTGTCGTCTGCACATGTTTTCAATTTGGACCAGTCTAAAATATTGTCGTCTGGTAATGGGTTAACACACAATGCCGACTTTTAATGACCCTTTAGGAAGAAGTCTTTTGAAAACAGTGTGGGACAGGGAGAAAATGCTGGTTACCAGCATTTTCTCCTTTTCCCACAATGTTTTCTACTTAGTAGAAGGAAAGTTTCCAACATTTGAGCCAAATTGAATTGTCTTCTGCAATTGCTTCAAGTTTGGATGGGTCTAACATTTTGTAGTGTGGAAAAGATTTTCATAAGTATGGCCCATTAACTCTTTATCAAACAACCAAACAACATAATTTTAGACTAGTCTAAATCAGTATGTATTTGCAGACGACAAAATGAATGCAACTCAAAAATTGAAATTTGTTTTTTGAAGGGAAGAAATCTTTGAAGGAAAAGGAGAAAATGCTGGTTACCTGCATTTTCTCCTTTTTCCACAATAGTTTCAAAAGTCCTCTTCTTCAGGGTCGTTTAAAGTTGGGATAGTTTGGTAAAGAGTTAAGATTTTCCAAAATAACATGATTTTAATCCAAATTGGAAGCATTTGCAGACAAAAAAATTAATATGACCCAAAAGCTGAAAACTGTTTTTGGAAGGGAAGAAATCATTGTGGGAAAAGGAGAAAATAAAATGAATGGAAATGGCTACATATAGGACACCAGCCAACAATTAAAGAAAAAATGTGAAAATATGTTTACATTTATGTATGGGATAAAGGTGAAAATTGAAAAAAAGAAAAGGTGCTTAATGAAAGCAAAATGTGAAGATCTATCATATTGGAAAAAGGGGGGAAAATGTGAAAAAAAAAGCTATCATCAACAAAAAGGAAAAGTGAGAAAAAAAAACAAGTTGGCAATGCAAAGACGTGATTATGTCAGGATTGAAACGGAAAGAAAGTGAAGAGAAGTGAACCCTGCTCTGTGAAAAAGGGATGTAATGCATCTGCAAAAAGTATTGATCTAGGTCAGCCTACCCTGTCCGCGCAGGCTGACCTGGGCCGAATTCTTTTTGCAATAGGTCAAGTTATTCACCCGTCAAGGGATCAGCATACCATATAATGCAGTTGTTTTTTAGGCAAAACAGGTTTTATGAATCCATAACCATGTATTAACTTAAATCTTCACTAAATGAGAGAAATTTAGCTTGGTCCAAATAGAAAGGGATTACAGTCAACAAATTAAATGTCATTGAAATGATGATTTTTGTTTTGGATGGGGAAGAAAACATTGCCGGAAAAGGAGAAAATGCTGGTAACCAGCATTTTCTCCTTTTCCTTCAATGATGTTAGAAACCTTCTCCTACAGGGTCGTTAAAGCTTGGGATTGTGTGGTAATGGGTTAAGTAGTAAAATGCACTACAGAAGAGCATTTACACGCCGCCCCCCCCCCCTCCCTTTGCCAGGGCATGGCTGAGGTATTTTAGTAATATCTACCATATTCATATTCAACAAAGATTTGCGCTGACGACACCCCTACAAGGTTGGATGCTTTGCAAGTGTAAGTGCCACTGTCTTTCTCCTGTAAATTATGTATGCTGAAATAGAAATAAAATATGTTGGTAAAAAAAAAAAGGCACATAGTGCCTTGACAAACAGGAGTTTAGTGCATCTCCATGATGCATTATAGGTTGCAAGTCATCAAAAAAAAACATGAGCCATGCTCTGGCAAAAGGGGGCTTAATGCATGTCTGTGGTACATGATACCTGTGGATCCAAAAAAGGCCACATTTTTAACAACCGACTTAATCCTGAGGTAGACTGGTCCTTGAACACAAGGAAAACTGATCAACACCGAAATGTTTCAGCCTAGGTCAGCCTGCGCAGACTGCTAAGGCTGACCTGGGTCGATACTTTTCGGAACTGCATTTAGCCCCCTTGTCAAAACAAGAGGGCCAAGATGGCCCTGGATCGCTCACATGAATTTTTGAGAGTACCATAGCCAATTTTTTTTTTTTTGAGGTACTGAAGCACTGGAAACAAAATCATTTTGCCAAGCAATTTTCAAAAGGTCACCTGTAAAAGCCCTTTCAAAATCTGACAAGCAGTTTGGGAAGAGAAGAATTTTTAGAAGTTTCTTAATTTCCGTATAGTGCAAGTAGCCCCCATTCACAATAGCCATGTTTCTTGACCTATCAGAATTTCCCAAACAGTTTTTGAAAAGGGTCATTCCAGGAACATTTCTGTAAAATTATTTCAAAATCTGACCAGCGGTTTCAGAATAGAAGAATTTTCAAGAATTTCTTCATGTCATATAGTGCAAGTAGCCCCCATTTACCAGAGCCATGTTTCTCGACGCACCCAAAGAACATTGCTGTGAAATTATTTTAAAATCTGACGACGAGTTTCAGAGAAGAAGACTTTTCAAGAATTTCTTCATTTCCATATAGTGCAAGTAGCTATGGGTGGTACTTACGTCATAACTCCGTCCTTAGACTGGAATGTGGTAATCATTCCGCCTACTTCCCTTTGCCAGAAGATGCGAACTGGCGTCCTAGACTTAATCACAGTGCAGGTTAAGGTGACCTCAACTGGTGATGTCCTCGTTTGAGATACAGCTATCTTCGGAATTGCTATCAATGACAAAAAAGCTTGTTCGTTTGGTGTTTAAGTCTCTAACATGACAAAATTTTAGGTACCTGTATGTCCAAAATGAAAATATTTGCAGATGATAGATTCAGCATGTCTCATGAGCTACTGGTGCAGGATTGTAGCCGTGATTTGGGCTAAATACCAGACCTCAGATTTGTAATTCAGTCAACATGAAAGTTGTTACTGTCATTAAAATTATTATCCACTGATTACACAAGACCTGAAGAAAACTAGTAGCGGTTTCAAGATAGAATATGGCACCGCACAATTGACAAGTTCCAGAGATTAACATGTCCATTTTCCAATTTTTCAAGGGCCATAGACCCCTTGTGACAAAAGAGGAAAATACCTGGATAGAGAGACACATGCATGTTGGAAGAAAAGATGCACAAACTTAAGAATGCACAAGTTAACATATGCATTTATGCTTGTAAACGCGCAGACTACCAAACACACATAATTTTTATACATCATGTACTTACAAACACATAGAATAACAATTGCTAGTTAACCCTTCCAAAACAATCCCTGGTTTTTACAGATCAGAAATAGAAGCCTTTTGAAAACATTGTGGGAAAAGGAGAAAATGCTGGTAACCAGCATTTTCTCCTTTTCCCACAATGTTTTTTACCCTATCATATAGAAAAATCATCTTTTTAGCAACTGTTAATTTGTCATCTGCAAAATGCTTCCACTTTGGTCTGGTCCAAAATTTGCCTTTTGGGAAAGGTTTAATCAATGCACTGGCCAATAGGCCATAGGCAGAAAAGCAGACAGAAAGAAATAGAGAAAGACACGGTAAAACCATATGAGCCATGCTCTGAGAACAGGTGGCTTAACTCTTTCCCAAACAAGCCCTGGTTTTTACATTTCTGCAGTACACGTCCTTTGAAAACACTGTGGGAAAAGGAGAAATTGCTCGTAACGAGCAATTTCTCCTTTTCCCACAGTGTTTTCTACCCTTTTTTGAGAACTCTGTGCCATTTTCTCAAAATCTAGAATTGTCGTCTGCAAACTATTTCAATCTGGACGAGACCAAAATTTGTCGTTTGGGAAAGGGTTAATGCATCTGTGAAAAGTATCTACCTAGGCCAGCCTGCACAGTCTGGCCTGCTTCATGTCAACGGACCAGTTTATGTCATGATTAAATCAGTTGTTTGAAAAAAAAGTCGCTATTGTGGATCCATAATCATGTGATGACTTGCTTAGTATCATGTATCACGGAGATGCAATAAGCCCCCCTTGCTAGAGCTTGGCTCATTTAATACAGTAAAGTTAACTTACATACTACATCAAAACTACGCATTACATGACAACAAGATGTGGCTTCATCGATATCGCTTCTGGTGAACACTCCATTTGCACACTTTTTTGACAGCTCTTCGGATATGCCTACCTGTAGTAGCAGTTGTAAAAAGTAATGCTTCAGTCACATACAATGATACAGCCTGGTTAGACTCGGATTTGATCTGGGTGAAAATAAGCCAGAAAAGTCTCTTGAATCCATCAGGAACTGACATGGGTTACTACCGCCTGCAATATATTAACTGCCATGGTGTTCTCCGAAGAAATGCAGTGCTTCCAAGCCTCACAATACTTCTAACTGTTAATCGTGAGATTCTTTTGCTATCATGCCCACAAATGGTGTTCTGTTCGCAGCAGACCTATCTTTAATTTGCTGCAGTTTCAGAACATCCTCGTCTCAGACCTAGTGAATTCTCCTTTTCCTTAAATGGTTTGCAGTCCTTCGTAGGAGGCATTTCGAGTCATCTTTGTGCTTAACAGACTTCAGTTTAGTGTGGTAAAAATTATCTAATAAAGCCACATATTGTAAATACATGTAATTAGAATGTTTATTCACTGCCATTTTGTTAATTCAAGATATCATGACACAGTAAAACTATTATGATAATTTCATCTCAGTTACAACTTCATGCACAAGTAAGAAATTTTGCTTTGAAATATTTAATGATCAATCTAAAATTTTCAAATGTAAAAATTTCAAATTAATGAAGCTTATTGAGTCATTTTTTCAGTTAACTTTTCAAGATATAAATAAAACTTCCAGTAATCTTTGATTTAACCCTTTACCGCACAATCGCGACTTTCAAAGACCCAGAGAAAAAAAGTCTAAAGAAAACATTGTGGGAAAACGAGAAAATGCTGGTAACCAGTATTTTCTCCTTTTCTCACAATCTTTTCTACCCTGTCAGAGTCATGTTTGGTGTGAGTAGTGGTGTAGTTCCTAGGAAGCAAAATTGAGGAAGCTTAGTATAAGTTGTAAGAACTTGTTTCTCAATCGATGTAAAATAAATATGTTTAAACTAAACTAATAGTGTAAAAAAATGGCAAGAAATAATAAAAAAAATCCTTTATACCTTTCTTTTACAGTAGAACCGCACAATGCTTTCCCCATCCAGAATGTCAATGGTCCAAAAGCCTGCAATATCAGGTGACTCCCTATCTCCTAGGTCTGGACCAAGAGCAGTTTGCAGTTTATCAAGTTGCTTTTGAAATGACTGAATGTGCTGTTCTTCCATTCTTTCAAGCATTGCACTGGCTTTGGTTAATTTGTTTTTGATAGCAGATAGCGTACCCGAGAGTTTCTTAAAGTTACCAGTCATACACTTGGCCATAGATCCAGGTTTGGGTATTCTATAAGCAGCACGTAAAGCTTCATTTGCCATAGGCAAATCGACACTCCGTCGCTTTCTCTTCACATATTTCATCACCTCATCTTCATCTTCTTCTTCAGACAATTCATGAAGGTCCTGTTCATCAACATCAATCGACTCTCCAGATTCAATCCATTCTTCAAGTGATCCAACCAGCCCTTTTAAAACAAACAATAACCTGTATATTACAATCTTCACCCATGAACAACGCTTTTAAAAACATCTTGGGAACCCAAGAAAATGCTGGTAACCAAAATGTTTTTCTATCTATTCAAAACAAATTCTGTCATTTATACCTCCTCTAAGCTGTGGCTCGCAGGTGTTCTTAATCTGGACAAGTCTAAATCAGCTTCTGTATTCACCAACCAATCTTGAGAAAATTCTTGGTTATATTATGGATTTAGAAACCAACAAAACTTCTTATTGGCTGACCTATTTATTTCAGCCAATCAGATGCTCTGTAAAGTTAGAAATGCGGATAATTTTTGAGAATAATACCAAGAATGTTTTTAAGAAGCCTGCAAACTAGTTTGGATTCATTCTGTGATGCATGGACAGTAACATAATGCTTCAATCCTGGGTTTTGAGGATGGACAAATCCCACCATTTGAACTCTATTTATCCTAAGCAAAATTTTAATGCTTCAATCGTCTGCAAATGCTTGCTACTTTGTACCAATCAATGTTTTTAATAAACCATTCAAGGGAAATGGCCGTTGAAAATATTTTGAGAAATGGAGAAAATGCCACAAATAAGCATGTTCTTTTTCTCCCACAAAGTTTTCAACAACATAATTCTATCTGTTGAGTCACATTTGATGTGTTATATGCAATATGCCATCAATTTGGCCATTACTAAATTTCTTTTCGTCTGGTAAATAGTTAAGTTTCTACCAAATGACAGAATTTTAGATTTATCCAAGTTGATTGAAGTATTTACAGATGACAAGGTAAAAATGACTCAAAATTTGTAATTTGCATAAGGATGGGTAGAAAACATGGGATAAGGATAAAAAGCTGGTTAATGGCACGTTTTCATGGGCGTCTTTCCTTTGGTTTGTTAAATGTGGGGGTTGTTTGGCAGAACAATGCAGGACACATGTTATTACGACTTGTTCAAAGTACTCATCCAATACAAGGCTTAACTCTTTATCAAATATCAAAACATTCTGAGTATCATAGACCTTGCGGTAGAAGACTTGAAAACATCCCAAGTAATCTGCAATTTCTCCAACTCCTAGGTCGCTTTCTATTCTCTCCAGGACAAATTACATTTTATCGCATAACTAATCTTGTTTCTGGTGAGATGCAGCCATTATGAATTTTCTTATCTCACACACTCTTTAGACAAGCAAACTGCATTGTATTTGGTCAACAGGTTATAATCAAACGCCTCATTTCTAAGATATTGCTTACCTACATGTATTCTGGTACAGATAACTGTCCCCAAAGGCGATATTACTTTTTGACTGGTTGCCTCTGGTATGGTAAATGTCCAAATATGAAAAACAATCACTGTAGCCTCTCATCATTGAGACTGCATGTACATACAGTCTGTACAAGGTTAATTGTAAAAACTGGTGATGTGATATGGCTACAAATTTTATCATCTTTACATTTAAAACAAAATCATTATATGCAATTTTCTCTGTAACTACTTGTTGGTAATCAATCTGCCAAGTAAGCAAATGGGCTTCATGTAAATTTCATGCACATGAAGCCTATGTTTTAGCACATCGTGAAATGTAATTCTGGATATACACAGATGCAATAAAAATAATGACATTTGTTGGCCTTTATGCTACGGTTACATGTGGCCCGGTCACAAACCGTTAACCAGATTTAATCGGGGTGAAAATGAACAGGATCAGTCCCAGAATGGAGGTTAATTTATACTGGCAGGGTAGAAATGGTTAGATGCAGTTTTTGTTTGCAGATTTAAAAGTTTGCCATGGGGATATGTAGGGGTTGATGTAGTTTTGCATTGTGGGTTGAAGCGGGTCAATGCAGTTAGAACCTGGCCAATATGGGTATCAATTATGGAATTGAAATCCATGCAACATGACCAAAAATTTTTCTACACCATATTGTACCCTGCAAAATCCATCGGGAATTGACACAGGTAATGATGTGGGTCCATACAGGTGGAACCACGTTGATACTATTTAAATTCTGTGTGGATCCCGTTCCAAATCCGGCCATGTGTGACTGTACATAGCATTACAGTAAAATTTTATTAAAGATTAAGTTGTCTACACAAAAATGTTGATGTGCTCTCGACAGGCTTGCTTAACTACATTTTTTGTAACCACGTTGATACTGTTTAAATTCTGTATGGATCCCGTTCCAAATCCGGCCATGTGTGACTGTAGCATTACAGTAAAATTTCGTTAAAGTTGCCTTCAAAAAAATGTTGATGTGCTCTCGAGAGGCTTGCTTAACCCATTACCACACAATCTCTACTTTTGACGCCCCCGAGAAAGAAGCCTTTTGAAAATATTGTAGGAAAAGGAGAAAATGCTGGTCCCACAATGTTTTCTACCAAAAAACAAATTTCAAATTTTCAGTCACTTTCATTTTGTCGTTGGCAAATGCTTTCAATTTGGACAAGTCTTAAATTTTGTCATCTGGTAATGACTTAACTACAATTTAATGAAACTCTATCTCAAATGCCAACCCCTGTCAGATCTAATAGGCCTACATCTAAGTCACGTTAAATGTCGTCTGCAAAATTCTTCAATTTTAAAAGGTCTAAAGTTGTGTTTTCTGTTTCAAAGCTAGAACATTGTCTTTCTTGTGATCAACAAGCTGGAACATTACTTTTCTTGTGATCTACAAGCTGGAACATGACCTTTCTTGTGATCTACAAGTTAGAACATTGCCTTTCTTGTGGTCTACAAGCTAGAACATTACCTTTCTTGTGATCAACAAGCTGGAACATTACCTTTCTAGTGATCTACACGCTGGAACATTACCTTTCTTATGATCTTCAAAGTTCTCCACATCATGCTCGTCTGCGTCATGTAACGATTCAAAGATTTCGCGGCTTGCTTCTCCGCCATGTTTTTTCGTTGTCATTTTCAAACCCCCAGCCTCGTCGTCCATGGCGCCATGATTTGTGGGGTTCTTCTTGAACTGAAGACTGCTTTCCAAACGCGATAAACGCCTCTCGATTCTCTCCAGATACTTGATGATGTCATTTTGGTCAGTCTCACAGACAACAAGGTTGACCGTTGCCCAAAAGAGGACCACAATGGCTGAAATGCGAGCTAATTCCATAGCTAGTCAACTCGCTTATAAATTATAATCCTTGGGGACTATTTTTTGTCAATACACTGATCAGCCCTGTAAACTGCTAAATAAGTCAAATGAAACTTTACAGCCAATAGCAAAATGTAACTCCGAATAACGCTACTTAAAAGTTTTCTTTTGGAGGAAAATATCCTAACCGGACAGTGTAGATCCAAGATTAGACTGCACGTCCTGTACAGTCTGATCTTGGATCTATATTGTCCGCACAAGGTCATTGGGTCGCGCACAGCAGCCTTTAGGTTAAGAGAATTTAACGATCCTGGCAAAGCAAGCTTTTGCAAACATCGAAGGAAAAGGAGAAAATGTAGGTATCCCGCAGTATTCTCTCCATTTTTTCTCAACGTTTTTCTTCCTTTCCACAGACAAAATTCTTTTTTTTTTTCTTTTGAAAAAATATAAGAATCACTTGTAAGTGCTGAGTTTGCAATCTGAAAATCTCTCCATTTTGAACCAGTCAATCCTGAACAACCCAAGATACTTTCTGGTAAATTAAATACATGTACTTTCGCTGATTTTGTGGACAGTGCAGATAAAAATCAGACTGCAAACGAAGTTCAATCCGATCTTAGACCTGTCCTGATATATATCTTTTCTTACAAATAAAACTTCAAGTATATTATCCTGGGCTGTTGTTGAACAATTAAACACTCAAAGCACGTTTGCTGACAAAAGAACAGACTCTGCTGTATACTTTTAAAAGCGAGAACATTGCGTCACTGTTATAATTAAACGAAGTTCGGTTATAAAAATCCAGAATGTATGTTATGAAATTTCATATAATTGTTTAGTCAAGTATATTTTTGGAAATTAATAAATCATCAAGAAGACTCATTTAGATAGCGTTTTCCAAACCTCTTCTATCTTATTGACCCGAAGGCTGCTTAGCGCGACTCACTGACTTTTTGCGGACGCTGTAGATCAAGATCAGACTGTACAGAACAAGCAGTCTGATCTTGGATCAATACTATCCGGTAAGGAGATAAAACCACCACCCCCTCCCCATGCCTTTGAAACAGTAAAACTTAGGTTTCAACTATCGGCCTAAAAATTTCACTTCACTTTTTTTTAAGCAAAAAAAAAATAATTAAAGTCAACAAGTTTATTTAAATCTTCAAACGTGACGCACTTTGCACCCTCTGTTAAACTATAGAACTACAAACTATGTGTTTTCTCACATAACTCTGTTCCTAAATGTTGACTAAAACGTCATGTTGTGCAGCGTGTATATTACAACTATGGTGGCATCTTTCTGCCACGAGAAACGAGATAGCTATAAAACTATCGCGATAAATGAAAGTTCCCTGCAAATTTCAAGATAGTGAAAAGTTTCCCGAAAACAGTATCACAATGAACTTAATATTTTAACGCAAAATTTCTCAATCGTGCACGCAGCTGACATCGTAATGAAATCATTGTGAAAGCTTCGTCTGGCTGTTTCTTGTGATTTACAATTATCTCCCACCAGATGGCATTCTACAAATACACATCTATCTAATCTGGACATCTTGGTACAGAGTCGGACTACTTTGCTAATTTCTAACTAAAATAAATGTTTACGTAATACAAACGCTACCTAGTGCGATTTATTCAGCTATGATCAGCAGTTTAGAGAAGTCTGGAGCTAAAACAGACCTGATTTCTCCTCAAACGTATGGATAAAAGCCATTTTCTCCATTGCTACTTTAGAGCGCGTATTTTTACAATCGCCCCAATATTTGGGAAGTGATGTGTCATAGCAGACAGGTTGAATCTTCGAAGAATATGACATGCGCAGACAACGGTGAGTTTTAAACAGAAAATTCATCATTTAGATAAACGAGGTAGTTTTTCGCTTCACAAGACCACAGTAAGTAAAACTTCGAACCATTTACAATTATAGCTTTACTGATACAGTATAAATTCTAACAAGACTCGAAATGAACAGAAGCCTGTAAAATCACAAAGACGACTCGAAATGCCTCCTACGAATAACTTTAAAACCGATATAGGAAAACGAGAATTCATGAGGTTGTAGACGAAGACTTTCCGAAACCGTATCTAATTAAAGATACCGTGAATTTCATATATGGACACAAAAGCAAAACAATCGTGATAACAGTTAGAACTATCACAATATCTTTATCGTGAAAATTTCTATTATCCAGATTTATCACATAACCTCCCAAGTTTTCAGTGTAATATTCCCATTACGATTTTTCTTATATTACACAAGTTTGATATCACATTTGTGTGACCTCATTTTTGACGTCATTTTGTACGCATTTCATTCAAGTTAATGGGTCTCATGTAAAACACTGCGGGTGAGTTTATGAATGTTTTTACATCATGTGATCTATATTTTGTGAAATATCGTTATGTGATAAAAAGAATCTGTCATTCTTGGGCGTTTGAGATTAAATTTTATTAAACTCGTCAAGGAAAATGTTATTAAGCTCGCCACAGGCTCGCTTAATAACATTTCCCTAGACTCGTTTAACAAAATCTTACCTCAAAAGCCAACTCATGTCAGATCCTATATAACATTTCCACACACACAAAAAAACTTTGTTTTATCACGATAGTACTCTTAGATTATCGCATAGCAATCTCCAATCTCGCGGCAGAAAATACCACCATACACAACAACACATACGGCGCTGTTTGTCAATCGACTTGGCATTTCAAAACACCCACTGAAAACGCAGATTACGCATTATTTACTTGCTTTTTGTAAGTAGCATTCAGGAACATCAAAATATAATATGTACCGTCTGATCTTGTCTTATGTTCTGTGAGAAATCCTGCCGAAACAGTATTGGTAGAACAACAGATATGCTTTACAAAAAATGATCTTTCTCATTTACAAAAACATGTATTGTCAGTTTAATAAGTTAAAACAGTAAAGAAAAAAAAATTGCTGTGTGTGTAAACGCACGTCATGAATGCTCGCTAAATGGCCCAAGGTGTCGATGTGCAATGAAATAATAAATGCACTAACTCTACCATACGACAAATTTTTGGACTCAACAAATTCAGAGCATCTGCAGAAGACAAACTATATGCACCCCACAATGCAACACTCGTCTTCGATAGGGTAGAAAACATTGTGAAAAAAAGGAGAAAATGCTGGTTACCAGCATTTTCTCCTTTTCCCGCAATGTTTCCGAAATCCTCCTTCAGCAGGGTCCTTGAAAAATCGAGATTGTGTTGTAAGGATTTCAAAATAATTTCATTCAAATGGGTTCCCCGTCTTTTTCCCAAGCCACTGGTCCCTAGCCCCGGTAACGTTTTGCCTACTTGCAGGACTTGAGAACGAGGTCGCTTGTTCGAATTCCTCACTCAGCTAATTTCTTTCTAAGGACTGATGATAGTCATTGCGACAGGAATAATTCCTCTCTCACCAATGATCATTGTTTCGACAATGATCATGTGGGAAAGCAGCCAGTGGTTTGGGAAGAATGCAGTGCGAGTTACAGGTGTAAGAAACTCCAGAAAAGCAGAACAGGTGCACTGGCCGCCTCGATACAACTGAAATAATGTTGAAAACAGTGTTTAATACTATAAGAATGATAATCCAAGCAGCTGGCTGCTTCCCACATTAAACAATCGAAACAGTTTCTGGCAGTGAGAGATTGAAGCCTGTCACATCGAAAGCCATGAATCATTGAAAGGAGTTGTGCCGAGCTAAGTTTATCAGTTAAATGTCTTATAAATGTAGTTTCCAACAATATTTCAGCTCTATCACAGTAGCCAGTGTGCTTTTCTATGCCTTCCTTAAGCTTCTTTTACATGAACTTCGCCCAACCTTATCTAAGCTGTTTTGCGATATCATACCGTCGAAAAACTGAAACCTGTCGCAATGACCATCGTTGATCTCTATAGAATTTGGCTCAGCTGTGAATACTCATTCAGCAGCACTTTGGTTTAAGGTTCTATAAAGTACCACAGAGCTCTGAAGTTTTTAGATGCTCGATTATCGGACACCGTTACTAAAAATAGACGATATAGAGATGCTACACCGGTGTGCTATTTTTAGTAACAGTGCCTAATTTGCGCATCGTCTCTATATTAGAATTTTTAAGCGCTTGATCAATGAACACCAAAGATAATCAGTAAATACGATGGCGATTTCAGGTACAAACTTAATTCTATTCAATATATTCACATGGTTTCTCTCTCTAACCATCATATATCATACTGTAAAGGAACGCTATTCCCGACTCTGCCAAATGATCAAAGGGAGACCACCAATACACAAATAATCCTAACTTTGTCATGAGTGCTCTTCCTTCAACTAAAAAGGTATTCATTTGCTTAGTAGGTTGAATTTCAAGCCAATATTTGAATATATATTTATCTTTTTCTTTCAAATTACTCATTCCATACAATGGCTTCCATGACAAATACCACTTCAGTGTTCTCAACGCTTTGATTCATATGTGTATTGCATTTCACTAGTGCTGGGTTAAGACTTGGACCGGGGTCACAAGGTTACAAGTCCTACATTTTACCAATGAGCCATGAAGGATCCCTTTAATCTTTTGGGGTAGCTAAGTCAGTAGCATGCAGGACTTCAGAACAAAGGATCATGGGTTTGATCCCTGGCTCAGCCAATTTCTTTTTCTGGACTGATGATAGTCATTGCGCCAGGATTCATCCCTTTCCCACAGCTGACCATTGTTTTGATGGTATATATGTGGGAAAGCAGCCTGTGGAAATCAATCAATCAATCGATCATCTATGATCTTTTAGACTGTTTTTGAAAAAACATTGTGGGTAAGGAGAAAATGCTACTAACTAGCATACATTTTCGAACTTGTTTTTCCCTAATAAAAAATAGCTCTGAAATTTACGAGACAGATGTAACGTTTCTTATCATCCAGCAAATCTTTCCTGTGAAGTTCCCCTAAAAATTCCCCTGCATAAAAAAAAGCATCCATCATTGTCAAGTTTCTAGAATTAACCTTTTACAAAACAACAAAACTTTTGACGTGTCCAAATGCAAAAGATTTGCAGACGACAATTTAAATGTGGCTCAAATGGTGAAAGTGAAGAAGAAAATGCTGTTTACCAACATTTTCTCCATTTTCCACAATACTTTCGTAAGTCTTCTTCCTTAAGGTCATGAAGATTTGGGAATGTATGGTGAAAGGTTATGCCTTTTAGCCTAAAAGGCATAAACAAAGACCTTTCGAGGAAGTGTAGATTAAGATCAGATTGCTCAGAGAGTGCATTTTTATCTTAAAATATCCGCTTAATTACCAGTGGGCAAGTGTACAAAACATCTTTCCAAGTTTCCACAAGTAAATTTCCTTTTCACTAAGAGGTTGAGTTTGTGTCAAAAGAGTAAAATCACTGTAAATGTCAGAGCTCTTATCAGCTTCATCAATTCAACCTAAATTCTAAAAATTTGTTTTTTATTTAATCCTTTAGGCTGCTAAGCACGATTCACTGACCTTTTGCAGACAGTGTAGATCAAGATCAGACTTTTATCCTACTTTTCCCAGTGACATAAAGTTTCTCTTATCGCAGAACTTTTTCTTCACAGCTTACAGCTGATGGTTATGAGAAGTTGCAAAGGTTCCCTTATTGCTTTGTGAATTTATTTCTAACATTTATGACACACAAACTAGAAATTACAGCCTAGTGTGCAGTAATTTTCAGCTGTGAAATTGCACAAAAACTGGCTTAATACTATATAAATTTAAAATAAATTTACGCAACGACAAGTTTTTGGACTGGACCAAATTCAAAGCATCTGCAGACAACAAATTATGTCTTGGTAGTATTATGATTTCTAACTTTGATAGGGTAGAAAATATTGTGGGAAATGGAGAAAATGCTGGTTATCAGCTTTTTCTCCTTTTCCCACAATGTTTTCAAAAGGCTTCTTTCTCATGGGTTGTTAAAAGTTGGGACTGTGTGGTATAGAGTTAACCCTTTAGCAAACAATCCCTGGTTTTTAGGACCCTGAGATAGAAACCTTTTGAAAACATTGTGGGAAAAGGAGAAAATGCTGGTAACCAGCATTTTCTCCTTCTCCCACAATGTTTTTCTACCCTGCTGGAAACGAATTTCAATTTTTTTGTTTACATTTATCGTCTGCAAGTGCTTTCAATTTTTTTTACAAGTCTAAGATTTTGTTGTTTGGTAAAGGGTTAAACTTTCAAGCTTATAGAAAAACGCGAAATAATACTACTTGCAAACTTTAGTTTTAAAGAAAACTATCTTTGTATCAGACAGTGCAGATCAAAGATCAGACTGCACGTCTGTTTTTTCATGAAAAAAACAGGAAATTTCTGGTATTTATCAACAGTTATCATGAACTTGTGGTAAAGGGGAAAAAAACAAAAGCAGCTTAATGTCTTTTTCTGTTTAACCCATTATCACACAATCCTTAGTTTTGATGCCTATGAGAAAGAAGCCTTTTGAAAACACTGTAGGAAAAGGAGAAAATGCTGGTAACCAGCATTTTCTCCTTTTCCTACAGTGTTTTTTACCCTTCCCAGATCAAATTTCAATTTTGCAGTCACCTTTATTTTGTTGTCTGCAAATACTTTCAATTTGAAACGGTCTAAAATTTTGTCGTGTGGTAATGAGTTAAATTCTGGAATTAGATAAACTTTCGGCTTCATGATTCTGACTCTTAACAACCCTGAGGAAGACAGCTTTTGAAAAGTCTGTAAGAAATGATTAAAATGCTGATAACCACAATGTTTTTTATTCTTTAACTCATTAGCAAACGACAAAATTTTAGGCTTGTTCAAATCGAAAGCATTTGCACATGACAAAATAAAAGTGACTGAAAATTTGAAATTTCTTTGTGAAGGATAGCAAACATTGTGGGAAAAGGAGAAAATGCTGGTTACCAGCATTTTCTCCTTTTCCCACAATGTTTTCTTAAAGATTCTTTCTCAGGGGCATCAAAAGTAGGGATTGCGTGATAATGGGTTAAGAAACTCTCAAGTCATATTTGTCATCTGCAAATGCTTCGAAATGCTTTGGTAAGGGTTATAACTTATGAGTGTACTTCAGAATACTGGCCCAGATTTCAACTCTTTTACCACACGATCCCGACTTTTAAACGACCCTGGAGATGAAGGCTTTTGAAAACATCGTAGGAAAAGGAGAAAATGCTGGTAACCAGCATTTTCTCCTTTTCCCACAATGTTTTCTGCCCTTCTGTAAACAACTTCAACAGATAAATCAGGTTCATTTTGTTGACTGCAAATGCTTTCAGTTTGGCTAAGTTAATATTTTGCCATTTGGTAAAGGCTTAACTCTTTACCAAACGACAAAATTTTAGATCGATCCAAATTGAAAACATTTGCAAATGACAAAATAAATGTGAATGAGATATTGAAAATTGATTTGGAAAGGATAGAAAACATTGTAGGAAAAGGAGAAAATGCTGGTTACCAGCATTTTCTCCTTTTCCCACAATGTTTTCTAAAGGCATTTTTCACGGGGTCATCAAAAGTAGGGATTGTGTGGCAATGGGTTAAGCTGGTCAGACTCCAAAGAAAGATCTAGTTATAACCCTGCTGCTGTCTGCAGCACTGCTGTTCTCACGAGAAAACTTTGACATTCTCTCATACCTTCCTTTATTACTGAACATATTTACTTCAATCTTGAGCAAGTTATCAACCCTTTCCCAAACAATCCCTGGATTTTACGGGTCAGAAATAGAAGCCTTTTGAAAACATTGTGGGAAAAGTAGAAAATGCTGGTAACCAGCATTTTCTCCTTTTCCCACAATGTTTTCTACCCTGTCATATAGAAAAATCATCTTTTTAGCAACTGTTAATTTGTCACCTGCAAAATGCTTTCAATTTGGTCTGGTCCAAAATTTGCCCTTTTGGAAAGGGTTAATTTACTATTCTAACATGTACATGAATTCGGCACTAATATATATAAACAAAGTGCAACAAAAGTGTGGTAAAATCAACGTTATTCTATATAAAGTGACATAGTTCTATGTAGAGTGACATCATTCTATATAAAGTAAGTTTAGTTTAATTAGTTTAAACAGATTTATTTCACATCGATTGAGAAACAAGTTCTTACAACTTATACTAATCTCTCTCGATTCTGCTTCCTGGGAACTACACCAGTACTCGCACCGAATGTGTGGGGCAATGAAAAATCCCAAAGTTGACACCCGCTCCCGGGTATCGAACTTGGGACCTTTAGGTTATGAGGCCGACGCCCTTCCTCACAACCACGGACACCACAAAAGTAAGTTATTCAATGGAATATAAGCTGCATCATGTTTTATCTCTAAGTACGAGCCTGTTTTCCTGTCATTAAGAGTTGGTCATGTTAGAATCGAAATAATCTTCTTTCTATCATGGTTTATCATTCAATAAACCATGTTGTGAGTTATGAGGTGCAATGAATAATAAACTACTCTGGCTATTGCCCTTGCAGATTATTTATTTTGCCTCATAACTCACAACCGTGGTTTATTGAATGATAAACCACAATAGAAAGAAGATTATGTCTTAATCAAAAGAGGAACTCATACAAAGACATAGTCTGTATTCACCAACCAATCTTAGTTTAATTCTTAGTCCTATGCTAGCTTTAGAAAGTAACACAACTTCTGATTGGCTAAACCATTCAATTAAGCCACTCAGAAGTTGCACTACTTTCAAATTTAACCCTTTACCCCATAAGGCATTTCTATGGTATCTGTAATTGACCCTAAATAACAGCAAGGATAAAGCCATTTCATATGTGTATGACACCTTTTGATAGTGTAGAAAACATTGTGGCAAAAGGTGAAATTGCTCGTGACGAGCAATTTCACCTTTTGCCACAATGTTTTCCAAAGGCTCCTGCAAGCAATGCTTAGAAATGAGTATCTATGGAGTAAAGGGTTAAGAACATTCTTAGTGTTGTTCTTCAGAATTTTGTAAATGTGAAAGTAACAGGGCATCTGATTGGCAACATGGTTTAGCCAGTCAGTAGTTCTCTTACTTTCAAAGTCAGAAAATCTTAGTTTAAACATATTTATTTTACATCGATTGAGAAACAAGTTCTTACAACTTATACTAATCTCTATCGATTCTGCTTCCTGGGAACTACACCAGTACTCATGCCGAATGTGTGGGCCAATGAAAAATCCCAAAGTTGACACCCGCTCCCAGGTATCGAACTCAGGACCCTTAGGTTATGAGGCCAACGCTCTACCTCACGACCACGGACACCACACAAAGAAAATCTTGAAGAATAAGACAAATGTAATTCAATTCAAAGACTCATAAGTTCCTATGAATAAATCAAGAGGGTAAAAACATACTAACATTTTGAAACAGAACAGTGTTTTATTAATGAAAACATTTCTTTTCATTTACAACAAAAATTAAAAGATCAACATGTTTTTTAAGAGGATAATGAACAACAAGAACAACATGTATAAATGAAATTAAAACACCCGAGATCAAACTGTTTATTTTGCTACCCTGACATGTTACCTTTAAACTTATAACATAATTATCTTCAACAATTATAAACTTCCATTTATTTCATGCTTTCCTGTAAGTTACTGAGAAATATCTGTAAAATATTTTTCAATATGTCATGAGTTCAACCAGTGAAAATTCCCTTTTTTTTTTTTAATGTAACTCTTCATTTGAAGGTGGAAACAGTTGTTCCCATGCACTGGTTACCTAGGTAAAATGTGTGTGCCTAATAACAAGATAGAAATATGAGATAATTCACCGTATATTTCTTGCGCTTAATGTAAATTGCAACAATGCGTTGCTATGCGGATGGGGGTACGCCATGGGGAATAGCCAAAAAGAAACTGGACTGGGTCAAAAGCATGAAATAAATAGAATACTTGTTTTTTTTCAGGGGAAAGATTGAAATTTCTTTCATCTTGTGAAGATCATTGGTAATACTTTCACTCATGGCTGCGTCAAAATATTACCAATGATGTTCCCTCCATGAAATGAATTTCAATCTTTCACCGTAAAAAACAACTATCCTAAATATCTATGATAAATAACTAAATGCTCAAACAAATAACCCCATATTAAAATTTTCAAGATGACAATGTTTAACTCTTTCCCAAACAAGCCCTTGTTTTTACATGTCTGCAGTACAAGTCTTTTGAAAACACTACGGGAAAAGGAGAAATTGCTCGTAATGAGCAATTTCTCCCTTTCCCACAGTGTTTTCTACCCATTTGGAGAACTTTCTGCCATTTTTATCAAATTTAATATTGTCGTCTGCAAACTCTTTCAGTTTCGAAGAGTCTAAAATTTGTCGTTTGGGAAAGGGTTAAGGAGTTTCAATATTCAAAATGAAGGAACAACTTGATTGTATTTCCCCTCTTCCTCAGCCCCATCAAATGATGACAGTTTGAACGAAAACAATTCCTGAAAAAGACGAAAAAAAGAAAAGAAACATGTAGCTCAATAAGGTTTGCTTGTATACTAATACCCTTTTCAACATTTATTCAGTTATAACTTATGCAGCCAGAGCACCTTTCCATGCTATCTCAGAGTTTCCTTTACCACTACTTGGCTCAATATTTTTACCGAACAAACGGCTGCTTTCACACAAAAAAGTTGTTGAAGTGAGAATGTCTTTTTGATTTTCACAAAAATGTTCAGTTGTTAGAGAATAATGTAAAATTGTTACCTCTCTCCTGTCTTTATTTCAAAGAAAACCATACTGGTTTGTAATGTATTGCTATGAAGAGTGGGAAATAAACAAAAAGAACTATACTTGATTTTGATGCGAATTCCTCCCAAAAAGGGTTAAAAACATGAAATAAGTAGAATATTTGTTTGATCTAAATTCATTTCATCCAGTGAACATCATTGGTATTATTTTCACAAAGTGAATATGTACCAGGGTTTAGAAAAAAAGTGTAGAAAAGTGTTTTATCAGTGAAAATTTCAAAGTTCAAGGCCCTTAATCTTTGAAAAATGAGTGGAGCCGAATGAAAATAAAATTTGATCTGTAAGTGATAGTAGTTGACCTACAGAGCAAAAATTAGGTCAATATCCACAATCGTTTAGAAAAAAAGTCTGGAAAACACTTTTTTGTCCATCAAAATTTCTATGTCCAAGGCCCATAATTTCGTTAAAAACCAGTAGACCGTAACAAAACTTGACCTTGATCTGTAAGTCATGGTGGTTGACTTACCTACCAGAAATCAGCTAAATATCTGCCAGCGTTCAGAAAAAAAACTCTGGAAAACTGATTTGCCAGACTTATGGACAGACAGACTGATGGACTGACAGACAGACGGAGTGCAAACCTAAAGTCCTCTCAAGCTTCGACAGTAGGCGACTAAAAAGAGAATTACCTCTTTACTGTCTTTATTATAAAGTATTCCGAGATCTTCATACTCTGCCACAAAGTTGAGATCATTGGAAACAGGGTAGAACTGTGAGGACCATTCAAGATATGTATCTGGAACCTCTTGACTGTTCTCAAGGACTTCAGCTAAACATTATTTACAGTCATTAAAGTTAACCCTTTACCAAATGACAAAATTTTAAACGGGTCCAAAATGAAAGCATTTGCAGATGACAAAATAAAAGTGACTGGAAATTTGAAATTTCTTTTGGTAAGGGAAGAAAACATTGTGGGAAAAGAAGAAAATGCTGTTTTCCCACAATGTTTTCAGAAGGCTTCACTCTCAGGGTCATTAAAAGTCAGGATTATGTGGTAAAGGGTTTAGCAGTAAACATAGAAGAATTCTGGTTCTGTATTCACCAACCATTCTTAAGAATACTCTTAATAGTCTGACGCTGAAGAATTTTCTAAATTTGAAAGTAACACAACATCTGATTGGCTAAACCATTTGATTTAGCCAATCAGAAGTTGCGTTACTTTCAAATTTAGAAAAATCTTGAAAAAAAAATGACTAAAAAGAAAGGTTGGTAAATATTGATCCTACTGTGAAATTTTGACAAAACTTTATCAAAAAGCATCCTTTGATGAAATCTAAAAAAATATGAGATTATTAGTTAACTTTCCTCCAAATGAAAATTTTTTAGGCTGGTCCAAATTGAAAACATTGGCAGACCATACAATACATATTACTCAAAATTTAACATTTGAACAGGGAATACTAGAAAAATCGTGGGAAAAGAAGAAAATGTTGCTAGCATTTCTCCTTTTCCCACAATGTTTTGAAAAGCTTTCTCTCTAGGGTCAATAAAAGTCAGGATTGTATTGTAACAGATTAACTCTTTAACAGACAACAAATCGAAAGCATTTGCAGACAACAAATTTAAAAAGTGACTGAAAATTTAAAATTTAAAGGATCAAAAGTAATGCAAACATACTTTTTATCTGTCTGACCTTGGGTAAGGGCTCAAGGTCAATATGGCCCATCCCACTAGATAGACCCATGGAATCTTCAATATAATCAAGGGAGACAAGTCCACTCTTCTTCTCTTCTTCATAACCATCAAACATGGACGGCATGGCAACAGACTTACTGGAATCATTGGTGTTTGTCCCAGCATTACTGTCAGCATATTGACTAAGACTTGATAAAAAGCTGAAAAAAAAATCATCACATCATAGTAAAAGCACATACATAATTATAATCTTTTAACCCCACTATTGTTGATTTGTTTGTTTTTGGTATGCTGTTTGACTCTTTATTTTACAACAAAATCTCAAAATGTCCAAGTTGAAAGCATTTGCAGATGACAAATCAAAGGTTACTAAAATGATAGGATTTATCTATGATAGGTTTGAAAACATTGTTAAAAAAGGAGAAAATGCTGCTTACCAGCATTTTCTCCTTTTTCCACAATGTTTTCAAATGCTTTTGCTCATGGTTATAGAAAGTCAGAATTGTTTGTTAAAGGCTAAATTTCGTTTATAACATCATTTCACTCATATTCTACCACCAGTGCACCAATCCGTTATTCAGCTCTGTATACTAAGCTTCCAGACCCAGGGACCTTTGCAGTTGAAACCATGAGATACATTATACATCATATAAATTAATTCATGGTTTGCAGTTGCTTTTAAGTTGGACTCAGGAAAAGTTTGACAAGGAAAAAAATAACAGCCTTTTGTAAAGAATTATCTCTTTTCCACATAATCCCGTCTTTTTGACCTTTTGAAAGAAGCCTTTGGAAAACATTGTGGGAAAACAGAGAAAATGCTTGTAACAAGCATCTTTTCCTATTCCGACAATGTTTCTATCCTATCAAGAACTACTTTCATCATTTCAGCCACCTGTTATTTGTTGTCTGCAAATGCTTTCAATTTGACTTAGCCCAGGCATGGTGGCTCAGTCGTAAGCGTGTTGGAATTGTTACCTGGTGGTTGTAAGTTCTCTACCCCAGTGAGGCAAACTTTCTTTCCGGCGTATTTTTGTCTCTCACCTCTGCTGAAGCATACGAGAAAAGTAGTCTATGGCTTTGGAAAGGAAGTTGTATTAACACTGGTGTGAGAAAGCCAGGAAACACATGTCCATCACTGACCGCCACGATATAACCTTATCTGTTAAAGTGGCGTTAAACCCCAATACAACCAACCAATCAATCTGACTTGTACAAAATTTTGCCATTTCTTAATTCATTACCAAACGACAATATTTTAGGTTTGTCCAAATCGAAAGCATTTGCAGACGACAACATAAAAGTGGCTGAAAATTTGAAATTTGTTTTGTGAAGGATAGAAAACATTGTGGGAAAAGGAGAAAATGCTGGTAACCAGCATTTTCTCCTTTTCCCACAATGCTTTCTAAAGGCTTCTTTCTCAGGGTCGTCAAAAGAAGGGATTGTGTGGTAATAGGTTAAAGAGTTCATGCTCTACCACAGTGACACTATCCTGACTTTTAACAACTCTCAGGAATAAGGCTTTAAAAACATTAGCGGAAAAGCGAAAACGAAGCAAAGGGAATGACTCACCTGTCTATTTTTAGATCCTGGTCAAAGACAGGCACTTTTTGATCATCTTTGTCGTTGTAACTTCTATAGATAAAGGAATAGCAAATGATAAAAAATATGTATGCAAAGCTAAGCGAAAGCAATCAGTTTAGATCAAAGGGTAAATTGGACCATTTGTGCAGTCTGACCTTGATATGCATTGGCTCCAAATGCAACTGTTGTGAAGGGTACAGCTGTTCCAGGACATACTTATCTGTTAACTCATTACCAAACGACAACATTTTAGACTTGTCCAAATTGAAAGCATTTGCAGACAACAAAATAAGAGTGACTAAAAATTCCAAATTTGTTTTGTGAAGGGTAGAAACATTGTGGGAAAAGGAGAAAATGCTGGTTAGCAGCATTTTCTCCTTTTCCCACAATGTTTTCTAAAGGTTTCTTTCTCAGAGGTGTCAAAAGTAGGGATTGTTTGGTAATTGGTTTATCAAACAACAAATGTTAAAAAAGGGAACCAGCATTTTCTCCATTTCCCACAATGTTTTCAATCCTTTACAAATCAAATTTCAATATTTGATTTGCATTCATATTGTCATCTGCAAATGCTTTCAATTTGGACTAGTCCAAAATTTTGTCGTTTGGTAACTAGTTAATACCAGTACTTACATATCTAGTCTCCTTCTACACTTGGGTCCATCCACTGCGGTGTGTTCAGATCTGTTTAAACAAATTATACACTTTATTTTGTACACATTCAAATACATACAGAATATTATGTTGTAGTAATTTTCCTTTTCCTTGTACATGTATTTGATTTAAGTCTTTAATTTAAAGACACAATCCCGACTTTAAACCACCCTGATATGGAAAGCTTTTTGAAAACATTATGGGAAAAGGAGAAAATGCTGGTAACCAGCATTTTCTCCTTTTCCCATTATGTTTTCTACCCTCCCAGAACAAATTTCAATTTTTGAATCACATTAATATTTGTCGTCTGCAAATGCTTTCAATTTGGATCAGTCGATAATTTTGTTGTTTGGCAAAGAGTTAAGCAGTGTGAGAAAATTGCAAGACCATAGGTCGAGGGAGATGTTGTCAAAGTACCTTACACAGCGAGATGCAAAACAAGCATTAAGAAAGATATAAGAACCAGAGATAAATCAAAGTTTCCTGGAAATTCTATCTAGATAAAAAGATCAAATTTTCAGGAAACTTTGATTTGATGCAATAGTTTTCTGATTTTCTGCATACATGGAAATATACATGATATGAAAATTTTGCAAATTACAGATTATGGATATTTGCTTATTGAAATGTTTGTGAATTCAAGGGATTTGTTATTTGTTAGTATACCTGTGGTAAAATATGAGAACAGAAAAGTTTGCAAATTTTCCAAATTCACAAAATCACAAAAATTTCCACTTCGCAAAAATGTACACTTATATGTTAACCCTTAACCCCATAAGGCATTTCTATGGCATCTCTAATTGACCCTAAATAACAGCTAGGATATAGCTGTTCCTTTTGCGTATATGACAGCTATTGATAGCATAGAAAACATTGTGGCAAAAGGTGAAATTGCTCGTTACGAGCAATTTCACATTTTGCCACAATGTTTTCCAAAGGCTCCTACAAGCAATGCGTAGAAATGAGTATCTGTGGAGTAAAGGGTTAATCATGATAGTTATTTTGTATCTTGTGGCAGAAACATGCCACCACACTACAGTTACGTAAAATTTTGTTCGTAACCACCTTGGCAAAATGGGCCCTGGTCACCCATTCGGGGACTACCCACAATGCACACTGCTTAACTATCATGGACAGAAATACATGAAACTACATCGCTTTAAAAGCTAGCCCTACAGCAAGGCGGGTTTGAAATGCTTATACATGTATATCAAACTTCTCTCTTTGACAGTACTGTCCCCTTCACCAAGTCTCGATCACATTATTTATACAAGTATACAAATAAACTAGGGGAAATTACGAGGGAAAGACAAGTCCGGTCCGATAGTCATCATGATGCCAACACTGCACCAAATGTAACGTACAATGACCTGATCACCCATCCAGGCCTGAACCGCAATGCACATTGCTTAACTCTTATCAAACAACAAAATATCAGAATCAAATTAAAAGCAATACTAGTATCTGATGACAAAATGAATGTGACTGAAATATCTAAACTTATTTTTGGGAAGGGTAGAAAACATGTGGGTAAAGGAGAAAATGCTGGTTACCAGCATTTTCTCCTTTTCCAACAATGTTTTCAAAATACTTCTGTCTCTGATCTCAGGGTCGTAAAAATCAGAGATTATTTGGTAAAGGGTAAACTATCACCAGGAGAAAGACTTCGCTGTAAAAGCTAGCTCTATAGCTTGGTAAGTGCTTTTATATATAACCTCTCTCTGTTACAATACTCACTTTTCTGCAGTGGAACTGAACTCATCCTTCATCAGCGACAATGTAGGTGTTCTAAAATTTCAGAAAGAAACATGACTAATCCATTACCTAAAAGATGAGTTTTAAGATCTTATTTACCTTATACCAAGCAACCTGATGGTAACCATAATATTCTCATTTTCCCACAATGTTTTCTTCACTATCATAGACGAGTTTCATCATTTAAGCAAACATTAATTTGTCGTCTACAAATGCTTTTAATATGCACATAAGTAAGATGTCATCTCGAAGTTTCATATTTTTTTTTCTTAATCACACTATAAGAATGATAAAATCAAAAGTTTGATATAAAATTACTGTTTCGAGATCACAGACTATCACTTACTCAGTCATACAATTCATTTCACAACCAACTGACAACTAATTCATTCTCTTTTTAGGTCTATTGACCCTTTACCACACAATCCCAAATCTTGATAACCCTGAAAAAAAAAGACTTGTGAAAACACAGTGGAGAAAATGAGTAATTTTTTTTATGCTGAATAGTTTTCAAAATTGTTGGCAGCAAGACAAACTAGAGCTGTCACTGAAGGTGACTTAACCCTTTACCCCATAATGCATTTCTAAGGTATCTCTAATTGACTCTAAATTACAGCATGGATGAAGCTGTTTCTTATGTGTGTATGACACCTTTTGATAACATAGAAAACATTGTGACAAAAGGTGAAAATGCTCGTCACGAGCAATTTCACCTTTTGCCACAATGTTTTCCAAAGGCTACTACAAGCAATGCGTATAAATGAGTATCTATGGAGTAAAGGGTTAATATCGCTGCCAGCACTTTGACAGGAACAGGAAATCATTTGTACACAGGCGGACATATGGACAGATGCATGGATGGACTGACACACAGACAGATAGGCTGATTCCAGTAAACCCCTGAAAACATAAGTTCTGTGGGGGTAAAACAAGAGCACCTGAGAGTCAGGGCAATATATACTCATAGGAAGCTATCAAATGCATGCGATTTTCTTCGACCCCCTCCCCCCTTCCGTGACCTTGATCTTTAACCCTGGCATCTGAAACTTCTGCTTTTCATCATGGATCAATTAGATGAAAACAGATCAACTATGGAGCAGGTCATTTTAAGTTGATAGTTAAAAAATGAAATGATTGTTTAACAGGGTAGAATGACAACTTTTCATACAGAAAATATCATAAAAACGAAAAGTGTCAACCCTGATCAGCCTGTGCAATTTGCTGCCTGACTAGGGTTGACACTTTTTGGAGTTCCAAGATGGTCCCTTTTTGCAGTCACATTTTGTTGTCTGTCAGTGGGTCAAAACAGACATAAAATGGAAACAGAATGTCAATCAAAACCACTTACAGTCCCAAATGTTCTGATTCAAAGTCTAGAGTGTCAATGGTTTCTGTACAGAGTAAACTTGAATTGTCATCTGTTCCCTGAAACATAATGACAACAACCTTTTTACATGTATACATGGATATATATGTGTGTCAAAAAATTTTCAAATTATGGTCTACTTACACAGGACATATTCCGGTCACCTGTTCTGGCACAATGTTCTGTCATCTGGAATGCTCTGGAATATTTCAGAACACATACACTGTTCTGGAATTATGTTCTGAATGAAGCATTTTCTGACCATTGTTATAATCAATACTGAAATGGATGTGCATTTCCATTATGGCTGTTGCAAGCGATACCATCTTCGCTGTTATAGTACAGGATATGATTAGCTGCAGAGAGGGAGTACAGAAAAGTCTACAATGCTCCTATTTATGGCGTTCATATTATACGAAAAGACAATTGCAAGTTTCACCATGAAGAACTGTACATCTTTCAGCAATCTTGTATCACCTAGCAACTGTTCAGCAGGAGTGCTGTACCTTGATTGAATTAGAACAGTCAAAACATGTCCTGAGGAACACGGCACCATGTTCCGAAATACTCCATTCACCTTGAATATGTTCGGAGTGTTCAGAGTAGCGAAAGGAATAAGCCCACAGTGTTATATGTACCACTAGAAACCTCTGTTCTGACCATTCTGGGATTCATAACATTATTGTGAACAGGTGGTATTAGGTTAAGATGATTTAACCCTTTCCCAAACAATAAATTTCGGACCCTTCCAAACCAAAAGAGTTTGCAGAAGACAATTTTAGATTTGGAGAAAATGGCAGAAAGTTCTCAAAAAGGGTAGAAAACACTGTGGGAAAAGGAGAAATTGCTCGTTACGAGCAATTTCTCCTTTTCCCACAGTGTTTTCAAAAGACATTTACTGCAGACACGTAAAAACCAGGGCTTGTTTGGGAATGGGTTAACTCTTTACCAAACGACGAAATCTTAGGTCCAAATTGGAAGCATTTGCAGACAACAAAATAAATGTGACTCAACTAAGGCTATCACTAAAAGTGATTATACCCACCACCAACTCCTTGTCACAAAAACAGGTCTTTGTCACAGAATGCAGTATGGTTTAGTTCAAAAGTAAGAGTTAAAAATAGTTCAAGGGGAGATAATTCCATAACAAATCGCAGCAAGGTCATGATAATTATACATGTACAACTTCATATATATAGAAACCCTGTGTGTAAATTTGAATTCAGTTCGTGAAAAACTGTAGTAGTATTGCTGAGGACAAATTTGTACCTACAGACAGACGGATGGACGGACAGACAGCTATGGCGATTGCAGTATACCACCCTCCACTACCTTGTGGGGATTATAGAAATGGAAACTTGACTTTGGAAGAGTAGAAAACATTGTTGGAAAAGGAGAAGATGCTGGTTACCGTTATTTTATCATTTTCCCACAGTGTTTCAGAAGGCATTTTCCCTGGGGTCATAAAAACTAGGGATTGTTTTGTACTCAATCATTTTAAATAACCTCATAATACATACGACTACAAATGGGCCAAAAGGGGATCCAAATGTCCTAGCAGGTGTTTCTTGTAGGGACAATAAGGGGTCAGCATTGTCAAATTCTGCGGGTAACTTGACAGGGGTAAATCCGGGGCTGGACAATGAATCCTGCAATGGGACAATAAATAACAGACATAATTATGAACTAAAAACAGTATGTTTAACCCATTACCACACAATCCCTACTTTTGACGACCTTGAGAAAGAAGCCTTTAGAAAACATTGTGGGAAAAGGAGAAAATGCTGGTAACCAGCATTTTCTCCTTTTCCCACAATGTTTTCTAATCTTCACAATTCGAATTTCAAGTTTTCAGTCACTTTTATTTTGTTGTCTGCAAATGCTTTTGATTTGGACAAGCCTAAAGTATTGTTTTTTAGTAATGAGTTAAATTATGTGTGGGTCATCATGCAGTGTTTGGACTCTTTCTTCGAAAAAAATAATGATTAGCCCTAAAAGCACCTATGACAACAGTTGCTTTTGTGGCTAGCATAGATCAAGATGAGACTGCAATTTTGTTTTCTGCCATTATCTGAGCATGTAATATTCTTCGAAGATTCCACCTGTCTTATAGGACGCATCACTCCACCCAATAATTGGGGATTGTAGTAATACGCACTATAAAGTAGCAAATGGAGAAAATGTTTTTTATCAATATGTTTGAGGGTCTGTAGTCACCAACCAAGAACATTCTTAGTCTTATTCTTCAGAATTTTGTCAGTGTGAAAGTAAAAGAACTTCTGATTGGCTAAAACGAATGGCTTAGACAATCAGAAGTTCTGTTACTTTCACAGTTAAAAAATTTCGAAGAGTAAGACAAAGAACATTCTTGAGAATGGTTGGTGAATATGGACCCAGGGCTCAGCTTGGCTCAAATGGTATAAATTGTTTCTCTGTGGTGAAAAGGATGAAATACTCGTAATTGGTAATTAATATTTCCTCCTTTTACCATAATATTTTCAAAGTCTTTCTTTTCACAGACTTCATAAAACTCAGGAGTGTTTGGTACAGCTATTGATTGCTCAAATCTGGACATTTTTATTGTCTTAGGCTGCATGTTTGTGTCAGTAAATGATGTGAACAAGGAGAAAATATGAAATACATGAACTGGCAATTAATTCTTTCCCAAATGATGAAATTTCAGACCATTTCAATTTGAAATTACTTGCAGATCACAAAATAATTATGACACCAATGATTGAGAAAGACAAGAAAACATTTTCACCTGGTGTTGCCGTTGCCTACCACTCACACTTGGACAGACAGCTCTATAACAGACTATCATCTTCACAATTATTTTCCACTTTTAAATGGTATGATTTAACTCGTTACCAAACAACAAAATTTTAGACAGGCCTAAATTGAAAGCATTTGAAGACAACAAAAGAGAAGTGACTAAAAATCTGAAATTTGTATTAGGAAGGGTAGAAAACATTGTGGGAAAAGGAGAAAATGCTGGTTACCAGCATTTTCTCACCATGTTTTCAAAAGGTTTCTTTCTCAGGATCTTTCAAAGTCGGGATTGTATGGCAAAGAGTTAAATGATTATGATATAGATTTAAATACATAATTAGAACTGCATTGTTTAATTTTGGCTGCTATTGGAGCTTTAAAATGTGGAAAACATTGTGGTTAAAAGGGAAAATGCTAGCAACTAGCATTATCTCCTTATCCCCCAATGTTTCCAAAAGCCTCCTTTCTCAGCTCTGTTAAAACATGAAATAAAAAGCAAAACTATGATATAGCCTTTCTCTCTCTTCCTCTCTCTCTCTCTCTCAAAACAAAGAAAGACCAAATGACCTTCACCTTACACAGTGGGCTTTTCAAAGCTGCCGTCATTTTGCCACATGGATTCTTCGCAGTTTTCGCTGTACGTGCACTCTTTAAACCCTTTAGAGGTGTTACACTGAGGTTACAGGGACTAGGTCCATTATTCTGAGCATCAAAAAGATATCGATCACACTGTACCACCGGGCTGTTCTCTAAAGTGGAGGTTACCTTGGTGTATCCTGCATCGTGCAATAGATCTTTAAGAACCTGAAATTAAATCAAACAGGATTTTAGAGATATATGTAGTACATCTTGCAGCCAAAGTCTTCATCAAGCTATGAATCAGGACATGACAGATTCAACGAAGGAAACAAATGAAAGTAGTATTTTCAGTCAGAAGGAGATATTCTGAGCCATGCTCTGTGAAAAGGGGGTTTAATGGATATGCAGAAAGTTTCAACTCATGTCCGCCTCTGCATTTCATGCAGGTTGACATTACTCATGTCCGCCTCTGCATTCCACGCAGGCTGACATAACTCATGTCCGCCTGTGCATCCCATGCAGGCTGACAAAACTCATGTCCGCCTGTGCATTCCATGCAGACTGACTTAACTCATGTCCGCCTGTGCATTCCATCCAGACTGACTTAACTCATGTCCGCCTGTGCCTTCCAGCAGGCTGACATGAGTTGAAACTTTTCTACTTTCTTGTAAAATTTATGCATGTCAAAGGACCAGTTTACCTCATGATTCAGTTGGTTGTTAAACAAAGTAGATTATATGGATCTATAATCATCTGAAGACTTGCTCTGTATAATGCAGCATGGAGATGCGTTAACCCTTTACCGCACAATGACGACTTTTGACGCCCCTGAGGAAGAAGTCTTTTGAAAAACATTGTGGGAAAAGGAGAAAATGCTGGTAACCAGCATTTTCTCCTTTTCCCACAAAGTTTCCTACCCTATCAAAGCAAAATTGCAGCATTTGAGCCACTTTGGAATTATTGTCTGTGAATGCTTTCGATTTTGATAGGTCTAAAAATTTGCTGTGTGGTAACGGATTAACCCTTTACCCCATAGGGCATTTCTATGGTATCTCTAATTGACCCTAAATAACAGCAAGGATGAAGCTGTTTCTTATGTGTATATGACACCTTTTGATAGTGTAGAAAACATTGAGGCAAAAGGTGAAATTGCTCGTCACAAGCAATTTCACCTTTTGCCACAATGTTTTCAAAAGGCTCCTACAAGCAATGTGTAGAAACGAGTATCTATGGAGTAAAGGGTTAAACCCTCCTTTGTTGGAGAACCCCTTATTTAGATGGCGCATTCAGACCATCATGCTATGTCATTCTTATACTTTCTCACAAAATACTGGAAAGTGTAATTCAACAGATGTACTTACCAGAGTAGATCTCACAAAATATAGGAGAGTACAGGACCAAAATCAGGGCCCATATTGCCAATATTTCCAAACTTGATCTGAATAATTTTTCTAGATTTGAAAGTAACACAACTTCTGATTGGCTAAACCAAATTGGTTTAGCCAATCTGAAGTTACGTTACTTTCAAATCTTAAAAAGTCTTCAAAACAAGACAGAGAATATTTCTACAAATGGTTGGTGAGTATTGACCCAAACGGCTTCTGAAGTTGTGTGGAGTCTGATCTTAAGCAACCTTGTCTGCAACTAAGTTCGCTTGACCTCTCACCTAACAATCCTGAGTTTAACACTTTACCAGACCACAAAAATTTTAGACTTGACAAGACTGAAAGTATTTGCAGATGACTTACAAATTGAAATTTGTTTTTAGAAGGGTAGAAAAAAAATTGGGAAAAGCAGAAAAAGCTAGTTACAAGCATTTGCTACTTTTTCTCAAAATGCTTTGAAAAGCATTCTTTTTAGGTTCTTTTAGAGTCCGTTTTATGTGGTTATGGATAAAAAACCCTGAGATAGCTTTTGAAAACACTGTGAGGAAAAACAAGTGATATTTTGTTCCCACCATGCTTGCTTCTACCCACAACGCTTATTACTTATTGAATATTCAAATTACTTACAAATGCTTTCAAAATGGATGAGTCTAAAACTTTATTATCTGGTAAAATGTTGACCCCTAGAGCACAAAATAAACCCAACCACAGGCCTTTGAAGCTCTACTGCTTTATCAAAGAACACTAATTGCACACTATGTGTGACTATACAGGATACAGAGTGAATCCCCAATGTGATATTTATAGTAAAAGTCCAATAATGAAAATTTCGTTATCCCTTGATAAACCAATGAAGTTTCAGAGACCTATGACCCAACAAACATTTTTAGTCAAGAAATAAGACCTAAATAGTTACAATTTCATGGTTGCTCTTGTCTACAGTGCTTGAGCTTGAGCTATGCGGAGAATGTAGATCAAAGATCAGTAAGCACATGTTGTGCAGTTTGATCTTGATCTACACTGGCTTTAAATGCAGCTATTGTTGTGAAAGCTGCCATAAGGATTAACCTTATTCAGGTTGTTTGAACGTGATTTTGTTCCACTTTTCTTAGTATTTCAGTCATGACCAATTGAGATATCAGTTCACCTGTTCCTATTTTTCCTGGTTTCACCAGTTTAAAGACTTGCCCAGCCCTGGATACTCTATAGATAGGTACAATATAGTTAATACATTGCCTTTAAAAAAGTAAAGAGAGAACCGCATGCAGGTGCCAACATTTTGGCTGCTGTTGCTTTTAGATAAAGATCAATTTTCAGTGAAAACGTTCAGTTGAAAGGGAAATAACTGTGACAAAATATTGTGATGGTTAAATGCCTTTGATGTATTGGTTCCCCTTTCATTAGTTAAGAAGTAGTCTGAGTTTAACCCTTTCCCAACAATCCCTGGTTTTTACGAGTCTGGAATAGTAGCCTTTTGAAAACATTGTGGGAAAAGGAAAAAATGCTCGTAACGAGCAATTTCTCCTTTTCCCACAGTGTTTTCTACCCTTTTTGAGAACTTTCTGCCATTTTCTCAAAATCTAAAATTATTGTCTGCAAACTCTTTCAGTTTGGAAGAGTCCGAAATTTGTCGTTTGGGAAAGGGTTAAGTAGATATCTTCAGTACTGACAGAGACATTACGAAATTCCAAAGTTTTTGCATGTTGACAGAGACAACAGGGCTTTGACAATACCTAATTGTGTTTGTTTTTAGCTGTTTGAACAGCTTCGGTTTCTATCATTGTGGTCAGTGCACCTATGCATGTGTCTCCTGGCTTTCTCACAACAGCACTTATACAACTTCCTTTTCAGTCATTGACTACTTTGCTTACATTAATCATATGTAAGAGGTGACAAAGTGCCAGAGAGAAAGTCTGCCTCAAACAGGTATCAAACTTGCAACCACCAGGTCACAAGTCAGATATGTTGACAAACAAGCTACTCAGTAGGTAACAATGCCTTGATGACTTTTTCAAAAAGCCGCTGGGCTAAAAATGATGCAAAGAAGAAAAAAGGAAAGATAAGTTTTGACTGATATCAGTATTATAAGCAATTGGTCCTTCTTCAGCATTATTTACAAAAAATTGTCAACCACAGATGTGTGTAACAAGTTAATTCTTTAACACATGACAAAACTTTAGATTTGTCTGAATTGAAAGCATTGCAGGCAACACAGTGAATGTAGCTTAAATGATGGAATTAGCAAATTTTGCTTTGGATCAAAGACAAAATGTGGTTCAAAAGAATTCTTTTACAAGGTTGTTAAAACTCAGGCATATGTGGTATATGGGTAACTCCTAACCAGACAATGAAATTGTACACTTATCCAAATTGAGAGCATCTATAGATGGCTGGATGCCAATTCAAATGTGACTCAAATTATAAACCTGTCTTTGACTGGTTTGAAAAAATTGTGGAAAAGGGAGAAAATGCTGGTTACCAGCATTTTCTAACCAGCATTTTCTACTTTCACCACAATGTTTTCAATAGGCTTCTTATTCAGGGTTGTTAATATTTGGGCTTGTGTAGTGTAGGGTCAATACCAGACAATACAATTTTAGACTAGTCAAAATAGAAAGCATTTCCAGATGACAAACTAGAAATGTTGAGGTTTTGTCCATGAAAGGGTAGAAAACACTGTGAGAGATGTTTCAAAGTTCTTCCAAAGTTCTTCCAAAGGGCATTTAAAACGCTTGAATGTTTGGTATGAAGCATTGATTTGATGGTCAAACGGTCAAGAAATAAATGAACTAACAGCTTTGTGCAACGTGTACAGTGATTTAATCAAATTGATGCAGTCACATTCAAAAGTGGTATTTACAAAGCTGTTTTCTCATGATTTGGCAAAGTACAACAAGTTAGTGAAAATTTGAAAAACAATTTAGATTGAAACCAGACTACACATGTAGTCTAGTTTTGGATATAAGTTTTGAAGTAAACGTAGAAGTTCTTTCTCCATGACAAAGTAAAACAAAAGATGTTGAATGGGTGAAATTGTGTATTCATAAAAATCATGCTTCTTTGCACAATGAGGATACACAAAAAATAAAAGTTACTGTAAATCCAAAATTAGTCTGAGTCAAGTACACAAAACTGGTAGTACATGTATTTGCAATTATCCTATGAATAGTGGGAATATCCATAATTCCAAAATTGTCCCGTGTAAATTTTGAATTCCTAGATTGTTTTGTATAGTTCTGAAGCTGCATGCTACAAGATCTCGACTTTAATATTATTCTATCAATGGAGTTTAGCATGTATTTATATAGTGTTATGCAATAATGGCTATCAGGAGACATGGGCAAAAAGAATTTTTAAAGAAAAAAATGGGACGTCTCTGGTGTGTTCTCCTTGTATTTCTTTCTTTAACTAAGCTTTAGTCATCTTTGTATGTGAATATAAAATAATCAGTTTTTGTTTAAATTTTATCCACAAAAAAAAAAGTGAAAAAGCCAGTTGTATGGCCCATTAAAAGTATAATTTACAAAAAATTGTTGAACAAAATGTATTGACATTTTCTTAACCCTTTACCAAACAGCCCTGAGGAGGAATGCTTTTGAAAATAAAGCCAGAAAATGAGAAAATGCTGGTTGTGTTTCTACCCCTTCAAAGTCATATTTTACTATCTGAGTGACATTTGAACTGTAGTGTGAAATTTTGTTGTGGTGTAAAAAATCAAAACATAAGTACTAATTTCTGATGATAAAATGGCACATAACAAATTTCTTGCTACTTACGTTTAAGAAATAATCTTTCTATCATAGTTTATTGTTCAATAAACCACATTTGTGAGTTATGAGGCACTATAAATAATCCATGAGGGCAATAGCCCAAGTGATTTATCTATTGCACCTCATAACCCGCAATGTGTTTTATAGAATGATAAACCATGATAGAAAGACGATTACTTCCAATCTAACATGATCAGCTCTTAATGAAATGAAAAGAATTCAATACTTAGAGTAAAAACACCAGATTATATTCTATTGAATAACTTAGTTACTTACTTTGTACAGAATGACGTCACCTTATATAGAATGATGTCACTCTATATAGGATAATGTAGAGTTTACCACACTTTTGTTGCACTGTGTTTATAGTGTCGGATTCATGTTGTCATGTTAGAATTTGAATTTAAACCTTAGAGTGCCAAATAAACCCAACAGAAATTTCCATTCTAGATAAAAGACCCTACAAGACCAAATTGCAAGGTTGTAACCATACAACATTGCTGTACAGACTAAAGATCAAACTGCTTATTTTTCTGCAGACTTCATCTTTTGCACAGTCTGATCTTGATCTACACGAGTGTACTGGCCTCAAAAGCAACTGTAGTAGTGAAAGGCCCTTAACCTTTTACCAAATGACAAAATTTTAGACTGGTTCAAATTGAAAGCATTAGCAGACGATAAAATAAATGTGACTCAAAAATTGAAATATCCCTTTAGAACAGTAGAAAACATTGTAGGATAGAAGAAAATGCTGGTTACCAGCATTTTCTCCTTTTCCCACAATGATTTCAAAGGCTTCTATCTTGGGGTCATGAAAACCAGGGATTTTTTTGGTAAAAAGTTAAGGGATTAAAATTTCCCACACACTGAAAACATTAATTAACTAGACAGCAATAGTAGTAAGAAAGTCCATGCTTAACCATGCAATGAATGAAAAAGAAAAATGGAAAATAAACAAAAGGCAATGTAATTACATCATGATTAAATGTAGAAGGGTATCCGCATGAAACCAATGTATCATGAGTATAAAAACTAGCTTAAAGATATTTGAGTCATGCTAAGACAAAGCGGGGGTAAATACGTGTAAAATTGCAATATTTGCATCTTTAACCCTTTACCAAACAATCCCTGGTTTTTTACCACCCTGAGAAAGAAGCTTATTGAAAGCATTTTGGGAAAATAAGAACATGCTGTAACCAGCCTTTTCCCCTTTTCCCATAACATTTTCTACCTTTTCCAAACCAACTTTCAATTTCTGAGTCACATTTATTTTGTCGTCTGAAACTGCTTTCAATTTGGACAGGTCCAGATTTAAACCCCCTTTTTGCCAGAGCATGGCTCAATTTTTTTTCTCTGGTCAAGAATTAAAAAGACATCAACTGGATCGAGTGGGTGCTGTAAGATCCAACAATCAATTTTCTTGTACAACCATTAATTCTCACTACCTGTCCATTCTCCACCAGTGGCCGTCTTGGTCTTGCAATCAGTGGTACACCAAGCCTAGCGTCGGCTCTGTCCAGAACAAACAGTTGACAGGTTTGTTTACTAAGGTTCACCAGACTAGCCTCAATGTCTGCTGGGATGTTGTATCGCTTTTTCCCGCTGCCTGAGCTACTGCAAAACAAAAGATGCCAGGTGAGGCTAATGTCTTGGGGATTTAACCCATTACCACACAATCCCTACTTTTGACGCCCCTGAGAAAGAGGCCTTTTGAAACACTGTGGGAAAAGGAGAAAATGCTGGTAACCAGCATTTTCTCCTTTTCCCACAGTGTTTTCTACCCTTCCCAGAACAAATTTCAATTTTTCAGTCATCTTTATTTTGTCGTCTGCAAATGCTTTCAATTTGGACCAGTCTAAAATTTTGCCGTTTGGTAATGGGTTAACTTTCTGCCAAATGACAAAATTCTGGATTTAACCAGATTGAAAGAAGTCACAGATTTCAATTTTTGAGTCAAGTTTTTTTTGTCGTCTGCAAACGCTTTCAATTTGGACAGATCTAAAATTTTGTCGTTTAGTAAAGAGCTCAATGATGAAAAGGAGAAAAATATATGAGCCATGAGCTGTGTACAAGGAGATTAAAGTATCTCCATGATGGATTATTCAATGCAAATTATCACATACAAGTATGAATCGATAACATGGATTTTGTTGACAGGCAGAAAAATGATCTATAGCACAAATTTCAACCAAGGTCTTTGCCTGCATAGGCTGTCCTAAATCAAAACTTCTTGCAGATGAGATCAACTGCCTTTTTTACAGAACATGGTTCCTATAAAGGAAGAGGGGAAGCCTATTTTAAGTGTTACGGGAGACCACTCTTTCATGTATGGCTTTGTCCTGATTTAAATACAATACCTAATAAACTGCATTGGGAAGATAACTCTTTAGCTCAGTGGTTAAGGTAGTGGCCTTTCGTCTGGGCATTCTAGGGTTCATATCTTGCCTGGTCCCTTATTTCTTCGTTTGTTATGGACTTTGTTCGAAAGATGGGGGCTTGTCTGGTATTAGCCACAGAGCCATTAGTCCCATTTGTTGTCCAAAAAACAGACTTTCTTCCTAATAAGGCTTTGAGTCATCTATTAATGATGACTTTAAGAAGGGGATGTTTGGGGAGACCATTCCTTCGTGCATGGCTTTGTCCCGATTTAAATACAATACATAACAGATACGTTGGGGAAATATCTTTTTAACTTGTTGGTTAAGTTATTGGCCTTTCGTCCGGGTGTTCTAGGGTTCGAATCCTGCCATGTCCCTTATTTCTGCCATACATTTGTACATTATTTCTTTGTTACAGACTTTGTTCATAAGGCAAGGTTTTGGAGTTGTCTAAACTAAAAGCATTTTGCAGACATGAGATTTGTCTTTGAATTGGTAGAAACATTGATAGGTAAAGGAGAAAGTGCAGGTTACAACAATTTTCTTCTTTTAACTCTTTAGCAGATAACAAAATTTTAGTCTTGTCAAAATTTAACTCATTACCAGACGACAAAATTTTAGGTTTGTCCAAATCCAAAGCACTTGCAGACAACAAAATAAAAGTGACTGAAAATTTGAAATTTGTTTTGTGTAGGATAGAAAACATTGTGGAACAAGAGCGGCAAATTGTCGCAAGATACGCCCGTCTTACCCCAAGTTGTAAAGGTGGGGCATGCACTGGACAAAATTCAAGTATGAAAAACAAAAATAAAGTGAGCAAGAGTTATGATTCCTGTGCACTGCACTCCCCCTTGGTGAGATCTCTCCACCCATGAAATTTCATAACCCTAGCTAGTATAGTTTTGGAGATATGCTCCGGACAAAATTCAAGTATGAAAAAAAACAAAGGGCAATAACCCAAAAATTAAGCAAGCAAGGGTTATGATTCCTGTGCACTGCACTGCCCCTATGTGAGATCTATCCACCCATGAAATTTCATAAGATTGGTAGTATAGTTTTTGAGATATGCTCCGGACAAAATTCAAGTATGAAAAACAACAAAGGGCAATAACTCAAAAATTAAGCAAGCTAGAGTTATGATTCCTGCACATTGCACTCCCCCTCGATAAGATTTATCCACCCATGAAATTTCATAACCCTAGCTAGTATAGTTTTGGAGATATGCTCCGGACAAAATTCAAGTATGGAAAACGACAAAGGGCAATAACTCAAAAATTAAGCAAGCAAGAATTATGATTCCTGCGCACTGCATTCCCCCTCGGTGAGATCTATCCACCCATGAAATTTCATAACCCTAGGTAGTATAGTTTTTGAGATATGCTCTTGACAAAATTCAAGTATGGAAAACGACAAAGGGCAATAACTCAAAAATGAAGTAAACAAGAGTTATGATTCCTGTGCACTGCATTCCCCCTTGATGAGATCTATCCACCCATGAAATTTCATAAGCCTAGGTAGTATAATTTTTGAGATATGCTCCGGACAAAATTCAAGTATGAAAAACAACAAAGGGCAATAACTAAAAATTAAGCAAGCTAGAGTTATGATTCCTGCGCACTGCACTCCCCCTCGATGAGATGTATCCACCCATGAAATTTCATAACCCTAGCTAGTATAGTTTTGGAGATATGCTCCGGACAAAATTCAAGTATGAAAAACAACAAAGGGCAATAACTCAAAAATTAAGCAAGCTAGAGTTATGATTCCTGCGCACTGCACTCCCCCTCAATGAGATCTATCCACCCATAAAATTTCATAACCCTAGGTAGAATAGTTTTGGAGATATGCTCCGGACAAAATTCAAGTATGAAAAACAACAAAGGGCAATAACTCAAAAATTAAGCAAGCAAGAGTTATGATTCCTGCGCACTGCACTCCCCCTTGATGAGATGTATCCACCCATGAAATTTCATAACCCTAGGTAGAATAGTTTTGGAGATATGCTCCGGACAAAGAACTGGACGCCGCCCACCCGCCCGGACGCCCGCCTGCCACGGGTGATCCCATAATACGTCCCGTCTTCGACGGGCGTATAAAAAGGAGAAAATGCTGGTTTCCCACAATGTTTTCTAAAGGATTCTTTCTCAGGGTCGTCAAAAGTCGGGATTGTGTGGTAATGGATTAAAGCATTTGCAGTCAACAATTTCAGTGTGGCTCAAATGGTGTAATTTTTCTATGATAGAGTGGAAAGCATTGTTGTAAAAAGAGAAAATGCTGGTTACCAGCATTTTTTTCTTTTCCCACAATGTTTTCAAAAGGCTTCTTTTCCAGGAGCGTCAGAAGTAGGCATTATGTTGTAAAGGGTTAAAGCAGTGCTTTCAAAAGCCTTCATCTTCAGAATTTATAGTTCTCGGAATTGTTTGGTGAAGGCTTAACCACATGGACAATATTTTAGAAAAAAGATTAACATTGCTCAATACAAAGTAAAGAAAGAAAAAATACAAAATTAATGCTCACTTTGAGAAGAATGTGACTTGCTTGATGGCAAAGTCTCGCTTAATATCTTCGAAAGTGGCGCATCTCATCTGGCCATGTGCATCCGAAATCATCACAGCTTTTCCACAACATGGAGCTTTATTAATTCAAGCGAGAAAAGGGAAATGGAACACATGTTCAGAGCTCCAGATACAGGCAGAGCTCCAGATGGAAGGAGTGATTTTTCTTAGAAAATTGAAAATGTTACTTATTGTCTACTAAATCCTATGTTGTGGGTACTCATTAGAATAGTCTCATTGAGACGATTCTAATGAGTACCCACAACATAGGGTTTGGAAGAGAAATAATGGATTTAGAATACCATCAGTCCCCTTTATCCGGAGCTCTGCATGTTTTTACCTATTTGTAATCATTTCAGCATAGCCAACTTGTGCTAAATATCATAAGACATTCCAAGATGCCTTTGGGCAAGTTATCATCATGAAAGTTAAAAACAATTACAGGCTAAATACTAGATTAATCTTTTACTTTGACTCTTTACCAAACAACAGAACTTTGGACTAGTCCAAAATGAAAGCATTTGTAGACGACAAAATAAATGTGAATCAAAAATTGAAATTCATTTTAAAAGGGACCCGTAGAAAATGTTGTGGGAAAAATGAGAAAATGCTGGTTGCCAGCATTTCCTCCCTTTCCCACAATGTTTTCGAAAGGCTTTTTTTATTAAGGTCATTAAAATTCAGGATTGTGTGGTAATGGGTTAACAATCCCAAGTTTTAATGTCACCCTAAGAAAGAAGACTTTGGAAAACATTGTGGAAAATGGAGAAAATGCTAGTAACCAGCATATCCTTTTCTGACAATGTTTTCTACCCTCTCTCAGACATATTGTAACCTTTTGAACCCTCTACATTTGTCATCTGCAAATGCTTTCTACTTGAACAAGGCTGACTATCTGTGTATGCTAAAGGGGGAAATTTATTATTTTCACATTTTATGTTTTTTTTTTTATATAAATAATGGAACCAGCTATTGTCTAATTCTGTACAGATATATATTTTCTTTGTTCATTTTTGTGCCTCTGTTAAATTGTTGTTTGCAAAATTTTGCAGATGACAGTTTAAAGGTGGCCCTTCAGATATTCGGACGAAAATTTTACAAAAATACAAAGAAATCATCCCTATACTCCCAAAGCCTCATAATTTTCATTTATTAAACCCCAGTAGTCAAAAACCATCCGACAACTAGATAAATTAGAGATTTACTACAGCCCAGGTCAACACTGAAGGGAAACACGGTCTATTTTTACATGAGCAACTCGCTCATTTACATACCGGAAATATACAGACGATGCTTCAAACATAGCGTCCGAAGTTCTGGACATTATGGAAAATAATTACATGTTCGTTATGCCATGGAATTTAATAGTCATTAGTCACGTGCGAGTCACTTAACATTCCCACAATGCTTTTTTGATTTTGGCGGGAAATCTAAAAATAGCTTAAGGGGCTACGTAGCCTTTTAAGGGAATACCATCAAAAAAATTTTTTTTTGGTAATTTTATGATTCTTAATTACTGATGATTTGTATTGTTTTTTCATATAGATTTCATAGACATATATATTTTTTAATTTGGTGTGATGTGAAAATTCTAAATACCCACCTTTAACTGCAGCATAAAAGTGACAGAAAGTGCACCAGACAAGATGGAATCAATGAGGGAAAAGAATAAAATGCTAGTTACCAGCGTTTTCCTCTTGTACCACGATGTTTTCCAAAGCCCTCTACCGAACTGTTGTTAAAACACCGTATTATGTGGCAAAGAGTTAACTCATTACCAAAAAACAAAATTTTGAAATTTGTTTTGTGAAGGGTAGAAGACATTGTGGGAAAAGGAGACAATGCTGGTTACCAGTATTTATAATTTTCTCCTTTTCCCACAATGTTTTCTATAGGCTTCTTTCTCAGGGTGGTCAAAAGTAGGGATTGGGTAATGGGTTAACCCATTACCACACAATCCCGACTTTTCACGACCCTGGGGAAGAGGCCTTTTGAAAACATTGTGGGAAAAGGAGAAAATGCTGGTAACCAGCATTTTCTCCATTTCCCACAATGTTTTCTACTCTATCAAAGAAAATTTGCACCATTTGAGCTACACTAATATTGTCATCTTCAAATGCTTTCAATTTGGATAAGGCTAAAATTTGTCATCTGGTAATGGGTTAAGACACATTCATCTGGAAATAAAGTGGGAATTTACCAACCTTTTTCTTCCATCAGTTCCCGCAGTTTTCTTTCCAAATTTACAATATGACGCTCTGTCTCTGTCAGAGTTAAAGCCTGAAATTATAAGTTTATAGAATTGCTTTCTGATCTCAACCCTTTGGCTGCGAAACCTTGTTTAACTCTTTACCACCAAATGACAATATTTTAAACTGGTCCAAATTGTAAGCATTTGCATATGACAAAACAAAAGTGACTGAAAATTTGAAATTTGTTTCCGTAAATGGTAGAAAACATTGTGGGAAAAGGAGAAAAAACTGATTATCTGAGGCTTCTTTCTCGGGGGCGTCAAAAGTAGAGATTGTGTGGTAATGGGTTAAGGACATTTTGCAGACATTGCAGATCAAGATCAGACTGCACAGAACTTGCAGCCTGATCCTGGATCTACACTGTCTGATAAGGAAGTATTTTTTCCCCTATATATAATAATATTACCCTTTACCACAGAATGCTGACTTTTATCAATCCTAGGATATGAGCCTTTTTCCACAATGTTTTTTTTAAAGACTTCTTTCTCAAGATCGTCAAAAGTAAGGATTGTGTGGTAATTGGTTAACAGGTTCTTGAGCTATAACCATTTACCAAACAATTCTGAGCTTTACAGACACTGAGGAAAAGGTGATTGAAAACACTGTAGGAATAGTAGAAAAAGCTGCAAACTATTATTTTTCACCCTTACTGCAAATCTTTTCAAATGCTTTTAAAAACATTTCAACCCTTTACCACACCATTCTGAGTTTTAAATCTTTGCCACACGACAAAATTTTAGACTGGTCCAAATTGAAAGCATTTGCAGATAACAAAATAAAGCTGACTAAAAAATAGAAATTTGTTCTAGGAAGGGTTGAAAACACTGTGGGAAAAGGAGAAAATGCTGGTTACCAGCATTTTCTCCTTTTCCCATAGTGTTTGCAAAAGGCTTCTTTCTCAGGGGCGTCAAAAGTAGGGATTGCGTAGTAATGGGTTAAAGACCCTGAGGAAGAGGCCTGTTGAAAACATTGAGGGAAAAGGAGAAAATACTGGTAACCAGCATTTTCTTCTTTTCCCACAATGTGTTCTACTCTATTTAAAGGCAAATTTCATCATTGCAACTACTTTTGAATAATTGTCTGTTTCTGCTAAATTAATTTGGACTGGTCTGCATTTTTGTGTTGTTGTAAAGAGTTAAGTGTTATCTGCAATTGCTCTTTGAATTAAGCAATCCATGTTGCTTGGTAAGGCCTAAAAAAAAAAAATCTGTATTTGGGGTTTCAGTCGAGATGTTGCAGGCTGGGTTGGTATGGATTTTTTTTCCCAAAAAACCTTTTATATGCAAAATGCACTGTAATCATACCAGACATTCTTTTTGTCAATCCTAGTGTAAAAAAAGTTTAGGGTCAGCAGCATTTTCTAGGCTAGGGAAAACTCAAACACAGAATTTTTTAAGGCCATAAAGGTGTAGGGTTAAAGAATAGTATAGTATAACAGCCCCAAAAGGCAATTTTACTGTTTGACTGGCCACCTCTGGTACATCTTCGCAAGCCAAGGCTGACGATTCACTATGCTACTCTACCCTTGGCAGATCGAACTTGATTTTTACATTCCCCAAATACTCTTTTTCATTGGATGCAGCCAGCTCTAACTGCAACAAATGAAATCGCTCATAGCATTTCATCTTTGATAAAAATAGAATAAGGTTGATACCTTTTGAATAGAAGGTGAACATGGAAACCCACGCGGATGTCTGCTTATCGCTTCATGTGTATCCGTAAGCGGTTTGTAAAACGATATTTCATTGGATTTTAGAAAAGGGGGGTAATAACTAGCAACAAATAGAGGGTGTATTGCAGGAATCACGAAATCAGGCTCTATCAGCCATGGTAAGATCCACGTAGTGATCGTAACCTTGGCTCGCGAAGATGCCTCTGGTATGGAGCATGATGAATGTCTAACTATGAAAAAACTACAAAAAAAATACTGAAACTAGGTTGAAGGAAACATAGAAAATGGGTATAAACCTTTGAAACTTTCCTCCTTCCCAGTATTTTCTGATTGGGGATGACATTTTTCATTATATTGTAGCACATGGCAACACTTGCTCTCCATTTGGCATCACTCTGTCTTCTACGTACTCTTATTGGTGTTATTCCTCTAGGCATGATAAAACTAAAAATTACAAACTTGAGAATGAAATCGGAAAGACAGATATTTCATCCAGACAAATTACATAAAAAAAACACAGTCATATCACACACACAAACATTGTAATGAAAATAAATCAAGAATCTGCCTAAAAAAAGCTGAACACCAAAAATTTTCTCAGTAGACCTAATCCATATAGAGAGTGTTATGTGAATTAACTTTGTGAGTCTATTAATTAAATGCGAAAAAGACATTCTTTCTATGAATGCTTGCATCGCGTCCAACAAAAAGTTGAAAAAGCCTCTTTTACTATTTAATAGAGCAGCTGTAATAGCCAAGTCACATGATTTAGTTTCAAAATGGTTGCTGGAAAGTGATGCAGGTCAAGATGGTGTTTTATCTTATAAACATTTGGCTGAAATGCCATACTTTCTATGATGCTAACCAAGTTAAGTATGCTTATGTTACTGGTTCCATACTCTATTCAAATAATGGTATTTTTTTAATCAGACCGTAACAATCGTGCACCAATGAATTACATTGCTACACAATTGTGAGAAAATTGAGATGAAAAATTAAATGCATTTTCAAACAAAGGTTAAGTTAGATAAGTGTAAAATGTATGCTAATAAAAGTGATTGGTATAACAGTAAGTCATATTTCGAAAGTGGACCTCAAGAAAAGTAGGCCGTTTTGGACCGGACCGTTTTGGGAGTGTGGTGTTTTAGCCCACCCTAAAAGGTCGACGTTGATGCAAATTAATTTAGTCCGTACTTTTTTGTTCGTTTGAATTTACGCGCTATGCAAACTTTCAAAAGTTGAAAAAATATGTAACAAAACAGAGATGACAATTAAAAAATGTTGACCATTACATAAAGCCATAAATACTTTTCAGGTTAAACAAATAAAACGCATCGATTTTACCCTTGAGAATCCTGCAAGAAGGTGAAAATGAAAGGGAATAAAACGGGTTTTATTTCGGTAGTGGAACTCGTGTCAAGATGTAACGCTGACATTTTTGCGAGAAAAAAGTCCAAAGATCAAAAGGAGAGTGATAATATTTAAATGGATGGATGAATGGATGGATGGATGGATGGATGGATGGTGGGGTGGGTGTGTGGGTGGATGGATGAATTGGAGGCCATGTAGTCTAGGTGGATGGGTAGATCGATAGCATTTTTTGCTTGAGTCAAACAAACAAAATATTCAAGATCCTCATTCAAGGACCTAAAATGAAGGGGCACCTGAAGCTAAGGCTGCATAAAATACCATATTGCTGTGGGTTGAAAATCGATCCTTGCCAACTGTTAAACAGGTATCCTTTGTACATACACACATCTGGTGCAGGCGATTGTGACAGTTGTTTTTATTGGATAGGCTTGATAAGGTGTATTAGCTGATCTGAATGTCTGTCATATATCACATCCGGATTTGATAGATTGGTTATTGATGAAGGTAATTGACTATTACATAGAAACATCAGGACCATCAGACCAGGGATCGTATATATATGTATATATATGTATATAAGATCCCTGATCAGACTCAGTTAGATATACAAGTACATGTATAAAGCTTGCCTTGCTGTTTTGGCTAGCTTTTGTACAAAGCAATATGGTTTGGTGTATTTCTCTCAGTACATATATATTGATTCTTTACAAACAAATCCCCAATTTAACGACCCTAACAGAGAAGCTTTTGAAAACAATGTGGAAAAGGAGAAAATGCTGCATTTTCTCCTTTTCCCACAGTGTTTTTACTCGTCAAGGGGGGGAACTTCAGTATATTAGCCACAATCAAATCTATCATACGCAGATGCTTTGACCTGGACCAGTCTTCCTTTTTTTTCATCTGGTAAAGGTTTATCAAGCATGCGTAACATTTGGTTGACTGTGTGTCTGGATCGATGATCCAACAAAAGTACATGTTAGTACCAATGCAATAGTAAATGAATACATGGCTTTTACTGATTTTCAAAATATGCAAATTACTTAAAATGCAAAAATCGCCTCAATTTTACCATTTGATCTGCGTAACAGACAAAAAAAATCCCGAGGGCCACTCCTCCCGAATGTAAAGCCAGCAAAAGTGATAGGTCTGCCATTTGTTGTTGTCTTAAATTCCTCCCTTTCTCTGTTTGGAGAACCTCAGAAAGCACTAAGTTGTGAATCTGTAGTTGAGTATCTGTGTTTTCGGAATAGAGGTTTTCAGCTTCAATATCACTAATTCTATGTACATCACACTATATATGCCACAAATCGGGTTGCATGCCTATAGTCGTCGCGTAGGATTTTATAGTTCGTACTTAACACAATTATAGTTTAAAGTAGGAATTTGTTTTTATGCTATTCCGCCACATTACAGACAGGAGGAAATCTGTCCGATTTTTAGTAGCCTAAATCTTTGCTATCAGGGGAGTAAACGAAGCCGACTTACTCGGTGGCCGTTTTAGCCTTATCCTTACCTCAAATTTCCATGACGTAGTACACACACACAGCTGGAAATAAAATCTTTGCAACCTGTTGAGTTGCATTTTACCTGTTAAATAAACTCCAGGTACAGGTAACAATAAGCTAGTGCGGTGTCAATTTGCATGTTGAACTTTTTTTAATTATTCCGGTCCTTGAATATGAATTTATCCCTTGCGATTTAACTTAGAGAGTGATTATCTAGCAGGTGCGCTGTCATTTTTCTAGTTTTTGCAAGTGGCACATTTGATCCAAGAGTCTATTTAGAGGGATAGTGTTTATTAGTAAAATCGGTTAGTTTTTGGAAAGTAGGAAAGTAAAAGATAATTGTCATTCTTTTTTAGATGTCTTAGTATTTTGCTAGACGTGTCTGATTTTTTTTTTTTTTAAAGTGTCCCCCCTCACCTAAGAGGTCCGACATTGCCAGACAAGACAAGCTGTCATACTGTTTGTGACTAACCACTATGGATTTTAACATTACTATGTCATTTATTTCATTCAAACTACATTCACTCCCTCAAATTTCAACTTTGGTTGTGCACTAACTAGTACAGATAACTGTCCCCAAAGGCAATGTTATTTTTTGACTGGTCTCCTCTGGGTACAGAGACGATCAAGACAAAACCAGTTGATTGAAAGTGCCGCACAGATTTTGTGGGCACATTTGAACTCTCATAATTTTGCAAATAGCACACAAAACTATGATTTAAACATAACTGTTGCTACTGTATTTAATAAATCCTTTGTTTGAAGTACAAATATTTTCTATTTAACTCTTTACCAAACAAAAAAATTTTAGACTGGACCCAATTAAAATTTACCAAACAAAAGATTTTTAGACGGGGCCCAATTAAAAGTATTTGCAGATAACAAAATGAAAGTGACTGAAATTTAAAATTTGTTTTGGGAAGGGCAGAAAACATTGTGGGAAAAGGAAAAAATTCTCCTTTTCCCACATTTAGTGTTTATTCTATAGCGGAATAGCAGGGCGCGCCGCCCTGCCCCTTTTTCACTCCGCCCTGCTGCCCTCGAATCTGTGAACACCCGCCCTGTTGCCCTTTTCAAATACATACAAAACTTGTCTGTGTATTGTTCTGGTTTCAGAACAAACCTCCGGGCTACATGGGCAAAAAACTCATCTTCAGTGTCTCGGCTCTGTCTCGTCAAGCTTGCACAGTCACAAAAAGTCGCCATAAATTTCTTCCGACCTGACTATATTCATGAAATACAGCCGATCTAAGACTAAGGGTGACACTAATTATCCTTTATCAACTTCGTCAGTTAAGACAGGACAGCAGGGTGTTATAATCCTTCTCTGTCATTAACTTGCTAAACCATCCCTTTATCCCTCGAAACCCTGACCTTTTTCCCCCACAGGTACTTTAACGTCTGCTAATATCTTAAAATGACGTCACACAATCAGTGAAATTTATCAATACTTGAATAGTTTTAAAATAAAGCTGAATTAACTCTTATTGCAGCTGGAGATTATCATTTCGTATATTTTTTGCATAAATTACATGAATGGATGGTAAACCAAAGTTGCCAACTATCTTGAAAATACTCGATGTTTGCTATTCAAGCATCGGCAATTTTTTTAAAGCAAAATCTGCATTGCAGTGTTCTATTTTTAGCAGTCTATTTATAGAATGGCTGTGCAGTAGTACACTACCCCATCAGTAGGCCTACCTACACATTTTGTAATTCTTTCTATGTAATAATTAAGTTTTTTTTATTTTTTTTAATCAAAATTATTGTCATTTCTTAAAACAGCTGAGAAGAAGGGTTTTTTTTTTCTAATTACCCTAGACATTTTTTGTTATCTGACGAGAAGTTAGGTAGTGGACCTGTAATAGAAAACAGCTATTTCCACAATATTATTATCCTACAAAATTTGCTAAAATGAGTATTATTGTACTACTTTAACCGAGCCATTTTTTTCTTTTTTTCCTCCCTAGAATTATTATATATAAATCCAAAACCATTGTATTCTCATTACAAAGCAAATTAATAATTACCTCCCTTTTCTGAAAACTAACAAAAGTATCAACAATTGTTTTTAAGAGACATCAAAGGCATTTCTAGTTGGTCAAAAATATGCATATGTATTTTATCTGTATAAATCCGTATTTATCAACTATCTAGAACTTTTATTCCATACTACACCAGAAGTGTTAAGAGTCTACTGCATTAAAACTAAGTGTGACAGTGCATCATGGGATCATAAATTACATGGCAATCAAAACCTGTATAGTCAGTCAGATTGTGTTGCTTTGAGTCTATGAGTTGATAAGAATCTTTTCTTATTCTTTTCTTTAATATACAATTCATATCCAAAGTTATAGTTAGAACTTGTTTCGAAAAGAGTGAAGGACACTGATTTGCCTTTATCTGATATGAGAAGTTGTTCAACAAGGCAATGGTCCTCCCTGCCCCTTTTTCCTGCCTCCCTGCCCCTTTTTCCTGCCTCCCTGCCCTTTTGCCTGGTCTAGAATAATCACTACACATTATTTTCAAAAGGCTCCTTTCTCAGGTTCATGGAAAGTCGGGATTATGTGTTCAACTCTTTACCACACAATCCCGACTTTTAACGACCCTGAAAAAGAAGCCTTCTGAAAACATTGAGGGAAAAGAAGAAAATGCTGGTAACCGGCATTTTCTTTTCCCACAGTGTTTTCTTCCCTTCCAAAAACATATTTAATTTTTTCAGTCACTCTTATTTTGTCATCTGCAAATGCTTTCAATTTTGACCAGTCTAAAATTTTGTCATTTGGTAAAGAGTTAAGGGTTAAATGCTGTACATAAGAGAAAACCTCGTATTTCATTTGTTACACAAGTTGTTTTCATTCCGAAAACGGTCAAAATTGCTGCCAAGGATGATAAATTTTGTTGGTGCTTTTTCCGAGATTTATATGTCATAAACAACTTCTACAAGCTTTTAAGGTGATGAAAGGTTTAATAACCTGCCTTTGGTCATGTTAGTTTCTTAAATTAAATTTAGTCATATTTCGCAGCAATACAGATTAAACGGACAAAACAGAAGGCAGTATAGCGCTCTACCTTTGCTACCGAAAGTTTTGATAGACTTGAGATGGTATGATGCACAATAAAATGTCCAAATATTAGAATATCACTGTAGTGTCTCATTATTAGGACTAGGTTGTGCACATGCTCACATGCACCTTGGGTACAAGTTTACTGCTCCTTTTTTTCCTTATATCAGATTTTTGTCAAAATGTTTGTTGTTGTTGTTGTTGTCTGTCAGGATGATTGGGTTTTTGGTCTTAAACTTAGAGAATCCCGATGAAATCTTGAGGTTTAGAAAGCATGCTTACATGCCACAATGAAACTGCTTGTAAACAAAGGGTATTGAACATATGAATGATTTTTTTTTTTCAGGATTAGATATTAACTGTCCAGAGTCATTGGGAAACAAAAATTCCGATCTTGCTCTGCAATTTTAACCATTTCCCAAAAGGCAAATTTTGGACCAGAGCAAACTGAAAGCATTTTGCAGGTGACAAATCAACAGTTGCTAAAAAGATGATTTTTCGATATAACAGGGTAGAAAACATTGTGGGAAAAGAAGAAAATGCTGGTTACCAGCATTTTCTCCTTTTCCCACAATGTTTTCAAAAGGCTTCTTTTCCTGACCCGTAAAAACCAGGGATTGTTTGGGAAAGGGTTAAATATAGCCTAAATCTTTGAGTCATGAAAAGAATCATTTTCACAAGTTTTGATAATGTCCCTATACTTTGGGTGTCCAAAAACTTAACCCTTTACCACATTATCCTTACATTTTTTATGATCCTGAAATGGAAACCTCTTGAAAACACTGTGGGAAAAGGAGCAAATGCTGATAACCAGCAATTTCTCCTTTCCTACTCTGTTTTCAGTCCTTTCTAAGACAAATTTCATGATCTGAGTAACATTTAAATTGTCATCTGCAGATGCTGCAGTTTAACCCTTTACCAAACAATCACAAGTTTTAATTACCCTAACAAAAAAGCCATTTGAAAACATTGTTGGAAAAGAAGAAAATGCTGGTAACCTGCATTTCCTCCTTTTCCAACAATGTTTTCTGTCCTATCGGAGAAAATCAATTATCATTTGAGCTACATTTATTTTGTTATCTGTAAATACTTTCAGTTTGGTTCAGTCCAGAATTTTACAGTTTGGTAAAGAGTTAAGCCACATTGAAGCTTTGCTCTGGAATAAATTGTACTCCTAGTCCCATATGAAATTTGTCTTAGAAAACACTGTGCTAAAAGAATAACATACTGGTTACAAACATTTTCTTGTTTTGCCACAATGTTTTAAGAATCCATCCCCCTTTCGGGCGATTAAAACTCGGGATTGTTTGTTAACCCATTACATCAGGTTTAACTCTTTACAAAATTTTATACTGGTCCAAATTCAAAGCATTTGCAGACAACAAAATAATCAAAACTGAAATATTGGAATTTGTCCAGCAGGATAGAAAACATTGTGGAAAAAGGAGAAAATGCCGGTCACAAGCATTTTCTCCTTTTCCCACGTTTCCAACAGATTTCTATCTCAGGGTTGTAAAAACTGGGGATTGTTTGGTAAGGTTAAATGATCCTGAGGAAGAAGCAGTAGGAAAACATTGTGGGAAAGCAAGAAAATGCCTGTAGCCAGCTTAATATTCTTTTCCCACAATGTTTTCTGTCTGTCTTATTGAACACAAATTCCATAATTGAATTGTTGTCTGCAAAAGTAATCCTTTCATTTTAGACAAGTCTAAAACTTGGTTGTCTGTTAAAGAATTATAGGATGAACCCTTTACCACACAATGACGACTTTTGATGACATTTGATGACCCTTACGTCCAGCATTTTCTTCTTTTCCCACGCAGTTTTCTACCTTTCCTATATCATATCAAATTTGGATTCTTCAGTCACATTTATTTTGTTGTCTGCGGTCAATTTGGACCAGTTTATAAATTTGTCATTTGGTAAAGAGTTAAGGTAAGATAAGTTAGTTGTCTATTAGATCTAGATTACTGTTTTGACTCATAACATCTGTTCTCTTTATCATGCTGAGTGACAGAGCTTGTGTATAGTCGGAAATGTAGTACCAAGAGCAAAGATATCCAAGGTTACTCACCAACTACTGGTATTCTTAACCTTTACCACAAAGCACAATTTTAGACCTGTCCAAATTCAAAGCATTTGCAGACAACAATTTCATAGTGGCTCAAATGATGCAATTTTTCTTTGATAGGGTAGAAAACTTTGTGGAAAAAGGAGAACATGGTGATTACCAGCATTTTCCCCTTATACCTCAATGTTTTTGAAAGGCTTCTTTCCCATGGTGGTTAAAAGTTGGCACTGGGTGGTAAAGGGTTTCAGACTGATTCAAATTGAAAGTTTTTGCAGACAATAAAGAAACTGTGGAACAAATGAAATTATGTCTCTCAGAAATGGTAGAAAACATTATGGGAAAAGGAGAAAATAATAGTTAAAAGGATTGTGTTTAAAGCTGAAATGGCATGTTGTGAGCATTTTCTGCTTTTGTCACAATGTTTTCAAAAGTTTTTTTTTTTTAATTCACGCTCAATAAAGGGTAGTCTATTTTCAAGTGTATTGTGCCAAAATAAGTGCATTACATTTCAGCATGGTACTGTCAAAATGTCAGTGCAAAAAAAAAATAACAGATCTTTATCATAGTTGATAGCTAGGAGAATGCTCTTCTTTTTTCCTGTTGAACTGCTCAGGAAATAGTCCTGAGTTTTAATAGCCTATTGCCTTTGAAAACATTGTGGGAAGAGAAGAAAATGCTGGTAACCAGCATTTTCTTCTTTTCCCACAATATTTTCAAACCTTATAAAGAGGAATTTCACAAGTTTAAACACATTTGATTTGTCTGCAAAAGCTTTGGATTTGGAGAAATCAAAAATTTTTGTTGTGTGGTATAGATTTAACCCTTGCCAAGTCATGATGTTTTTGTAGAGGAAAAGTAGATCTAATACTTACCTACCTGATCCAGACTTTTAATACTCTTGAAGGATATTAACTAGCATTTTCCTTCTTTTCTCACAATGTTTTTTAAAAGCATCTTTCTCTGGGTCGTTAAAGGTAGAGATTGTGTGGTAATGGGTTAAAACCACTATCTCTCTATGGCATGTGAAAGATAACGACAAAATTGAATTATTTATGTGGAGTAGGCGGAAAAACAATTTGGATGCTTCTCAAGGCTATACAATGTTTTGCATACCTCTGACAAATCCACCCAGCCCAGGTAGCTCAGTCAGTAGCTCAGTCATTAGCATGCAGGACTTGATAGCAGGGGGTTGTGAGTTCGATCTCCGGTTTGGCAAATTTTTTTCCTCTGATTGACTTTAGTTTTTACTGTGACAGAATTCATTCCTCTCCCACTGCTGACCATTGTTTTGATGATGGTTTATGTGGGAAAGCAGCCTCTGGTTTGGAAAGAAAATTGTGTTGGGTAATGATAAAAGGGACTCAAGGAAAGCATGGATAGGTGCACTGGCCACTGCGATACATCCTCGGATACCCCGGGGTCTCCCTATTTGCTACGCTACATTGACCCCTGGAACAATTGACTAATGAATCAGCCACCGAAAATCGATATGAAACGTCATAGCGTACAGTCCACTCGCCCATCACAAAATGATGATGGAACCAATGAAAAGCCAGCATTCGGCCAGAGGTAAAGTGAAGGAAATTCAATTAATTGTCCCAGGGGTCGATGTAGCGTAGCAAATAGGGAGACCCCGGGGTATCCGAGGATGACTGCGATATAACTGACATAATGTTGAAAGTAGCGTTAAACACCATACAATCAACAATTGATCTGACAACCCGTAGAGGTCCTGCATGGCTTACTAGTAAAGTTTAGGAAATCCTAACCTGAAGGCCCTGGGTTGAAGCCTATGTACAAGCACTGGGTTTTTCGTTGGAGTGTCCTTGGTGTGCTTTTGCTGTGATATGACTAAAGCAATATTCAAAGTCACATGAAATTCAATCAATCTGATGATTGGTTTATCAAGTACCATTTAATATGATAACCTAAGCACAGTATGTGACTCTGTTCACTACATTTAACCCTTTACCAAATAAATCTGGGGTTTTAATGACCCTTAGGACGAAGCCTGCTGAAAACATAGTGGGAAAAGGAGAAAATGCTGGTAACCAGCATTTTCTCCTTTTCCCACGATGTTTTCTACCATGCTGGGGAGTGGAACCTGTGATGTGCTGTTTTCAAGTCCAGAATGTTCCTCGATTGCACTGGGGAGGGTAAGCTGTTATTTGGTTAAATCTTTACCAAACAACAAAGTTTACACTTGTCCAAATTCAAAGCAATTGCAGAAGACAAAATTTAATGTGAATCAAAAATTAAAATTTGATTTGGAGAGGGTAGAAAACATTGTGGGAAAAGGAGAAAATGCTGGTTACCAGCATTGTCTCCTTTTCCTACAATGTTTTTAAAGGCTTTCTTTCTCAGGGTTGTTAAAAGTCAGGATTGTGTGGTACAGGTTTAAAAGTTAAATCACTTTGCAGCAAATGGTAGTAGAGTTAGACAATAATAAGTACGGTATTTTTTTTCTTTCAATCTTAGATCTCTACAGGTCAATTGTTGTGTTGCATGCACAAACATTCCATCCCTTTAGGAGACAAGTGACGCAGCCAACAGGCCAAGATGCAGAGTGACACAGGTCGCAAGAATGGAAGTCTGACAAATAACAGACGTAAAAACCCAGACTACTGTGGAAAGACCTTCCTGAGGAATGTTCTCTATGTGTTTAACTTTGTTTTCATTGTGAGTACCTTAAGCTGTCAATTCAATACCAAATAACAGATTTCGGGACTGGACCAAAATGAAAGCATTTGCAGGCGACAGTATGATTTTGACTCGAATGATTTCTCTCTTTAATGAAGTAGAAAACATAGTGGGAAAAAAGAGAAAATGCTGGTCACCAGTATTTTTTCCTATTCCCAATATGTTTTCAAAAGCCTTTTTTGTCAAGGTTATTAAAGATGCCTGTCTACAGCCGATGAGCAGAAACGCTGTTAAATTAAAAAAAAAAATAGAATGGTACAGGAATCTGTCTTTTGTGTACACAAGGATAAATTACTGACATAATTATACTGTATGGTGTAACTGGAAAAAAGAAACACAGAGGTTTGTGTTAGAAATGGAAAATTGGCCAGAAGAAAACTGGCTGACAATCGAAGCTGAGTCACGGAAATTTATCATTGGTTTCCGCCTAGAGTCGCATAGGGTGTAACTTGCATACAGGCCTCAACCTCTGTCTGAAAATTGAGGCTGCAACAGAGAAGCCTACATTTTCCTTTGTTTTCCTCAGTATATGCAGGGCAAAGGTCAAATATAGTCACGTGACAGAATGCATGATCATCATACAAATCTATCGGAGTGTATAATGGATATCGAAAATCTTCGATTCGAAAACCGGAAACAACAAGTCTGTTTACATTGAAGGCCTCAACTCTGCGAAATGCATTTTCTATCGACCGTAATCTAAGCAACCTTGCAACTGTCAGGCACAAAATTTGGCATAAATATATAAGAATGACTATATTTTGATAAAACAAATTGAGTTAAAACTAGCTTAAAATGAGTATTAGGGCCTCTTTAAAACTCAGATAGTGTGGTAAAGAGCTAATTGCCACCTGTATTTTGGACAAGTCCAAGATCAATATTTGAGTCCCTTTCTAGCCAAATGGCCTCAAATTTGCAATACTTTTGACATTTTCCGGAAAAAATGGGCTTAAAATTGGAACACTCTGGTCTTTTTGTATGACAGTGTAGGAATGACATGGCAGTAATTTGATCTAAAATTATGACTCATATTTTTTTTTACTTCTTGATTGACATTGTGTTGCCTGTTTGGCCCCAGCAGATAGGTCAGTAGTAAGGGTATCATACTTACGACCTAGTGAATGAGGGTTTGATATCTGGATGAGGCAAACTTTCTTTCTGGTGATTTTTTGTTGACTCACAACTCTGATACATGTGAGAATATAGGCAGTGACTTAATAAGAAAGTTGTATTTGTACTTTTGTTTAACTCATTACCAAACAATAATATTTTAGGCTTGTCCAGATCGAAAGCATTTGCAGACAACAAAATAAAAGTGATTGAAAATTTGAAATTTGTTTTGTGAAGAGTAGAAAACATTGTGGGAAAAGGAGAAAATGCTAGTTACTAGCATTTTCTCCTTTTCCCACAGTGTTTTCTAAGGGCTTCTTTCTCAGGGTTGTCAAAAGTAGGAATATGTGATATGACCTGAGCTTTTAAAGTGGAATTAAACTGCGAATTTAACCTGCTTTTCACCAATTATACTTGTAGCTCTCTGGGTTTGCATTTATCCTGGTTGGATTGTATGTGATGTTGTACCGACACTCCTTTGTCAGTCTGCTCGGAGGAACCATGTTTCCTGTCACCACTTACCTTCTTGTTGCCACCGGAGGTTTGATCTTGCTTATGGGAGCCCTCGGATGTTTTGGGGCATGCCAGGATAACAGATGTCTGTTGGTCACGGTAAGTTTTTAATTTTTGGAAATCTTTTCCCGCCACTTAATACATTATCAAACAACTTCAAGTTTTAACCTTTACCAAACAATTCCTCAATTTTATGACCCTGAGGAAGAAGCCTACTGAAAACCATGGAGGAAAAGGAGAAATTGCTGGTAACAACCATTTTCTCTTTTCTCCTCTTCTAAAGTCAAGTTTCAATTTTTGAGTTACGTTTATTTTGCATCTGCAAGTGCTTTCAATTTGGACCAGTCTAAAATTTTGTCACTTGGAAAATGGTTGAAGATCTTGAGGGAATACGCTTAGAAAACGATGTGATTACCAGCATTTTCTTTTTACCCCGCATTTATTTCTAACCTTTGTATTAAAAGTTTGGAAGAGTTAACCCTGTATCCCACAATGACAACTTTTAATGCCCCTGAGGAAGAAGCCTTTTGAAAACATTTTGGGAAAAAGAGAAAATGCTGGTAACCAGCATTTTCTCTTTTTCTCACAAAGTTTACTACCCTATCAAAGCAAAATTGCACCATCTGAGCCACTTTGAAATTGTTGTCTGCAAATGCTTCAAATTTGGATAGGTTTAAAATTTTGCTGTATGGTAAGGTGTTAAAGAAAAGTCTTCTATTTCCTGGTCTTAACCTTAGAACCCTTTACCCCATAAGGCATTCCTATGGTATCTCTAATTGACCCTAAATAACAGCAAGGATAAAGCCGTTTCTTATGTGTATGTGACACCTTTTGATAGCATAGAAAACATTGTGACAAAAGGTGAAATTGTCATGAGCAATTTCACCTTTTGCCACAACATTTTCCAAAGGCTCCTACAAGCAATGTGTAGAAATGAGTATATATAGAGTAAAGGATTAACTCATTGTTGTTTGGTAAAGAGTTAAGCTTGTTTACTTTCTGTTTGCAGTATGCATTTTTCCTGGTGTTAATTTTTCTGTTGGAGGCTGTGTGTGGTGTGCTGGCATACATGTACAGTGGGGTGGTAAGTGGCTGTTTTAATGCTGTAACTTTGTTGAAAAATTAAACTATAGCATTTTTTTTTTTTGCTTTACATTTTTGTCCACCCTATAAGCATGTATTTTATCGAAATTCAAACAGCACCTTATTGCTTGATATCGGGATGATTTTGCTAATGTGGTTTTTGCAAAGTCGCAATTTTTTGTAATTTTTTTTTAGCTCACCTTAGCACAAAGTGCTAAAGGTGAGCTATTGTGATCGCCCAATGTCCGGCGTCCGTCGTACGTCGTCCGTCAACAATTTCTTTAAACATCTTCTCCTCCTAAACCACTGGGCCAATCTTCATGAAACTTGGCAGGAATGTTCCTTGGGTGAAGCTCTACCAAAATTGTTCAAAGAATTTAATTCCACCCATAACTCTGGTTGCCATGGCAACAAAACGAAAAAAAAAAAATGAAATCTTTGAAAATTTTCTCCTCTGAAACTAGAAGGGGTAGAGCTTTGATATTTGGTATGTAGCATCTCCCAATGGACCTCTACCAAGTTTGTTCAAATTATGCCCCTAGGGTCAAAACTGGCCCCGCCCCGGGGGATAACGCGTTTTAGCGCGTTTGAGCATAGGAACAAAGAAGGAAAACTTTAAAAATCTTCTCCTCTGAAACCTGAAGGGGTAGAGCTTTGATATTTGGTATGTAGCATCTCCTAGTGGACCTCTACCAAGTTTGTTCAAATTATGTCCCTGGGGTCAAAACTGGCCCCACCCCAGGGGTCACAAGTTTTAGCATAGGAACAAAGAAGGAAAACTTTAAAAATCTTCTCCTCTGAAACTTGAAAGCGTAGAGCTTTGATATTTAGTATGTGACATCTCCTAGTGGACCTCTACCAAGTTTGTTCAAATTATGTCCCTGGGGTCAAAACTGGCCCGACCCCGGGGGTCACAAGTTTGAGCATAGGAACAAAGAAGGAAAACTTTAAAAATCTTCTCCTCTGAAACTTGAAGGCGTAGAGATTTGATATTTAGTATGTGACATCTCCTAGTGGACCTCTACCAAGTTTGTTCAAATTATGTCCCTGGGGTCAAAACTGGCCCCACCCAGGGGGTCACAAGTTTGAGCATAGGAACAAAGAAGGAAAACTTTAAAAATCTTCTCCTCTGAAACTTGAAGGCGTAGAGCTTTGATATTTAATATGTGGCATTTCCTAGTGGACCTCTACCAAGTATGTTCAAATTATGTCCCTGGGGTCAAAACTGGCCCCACCCCGGGGATCACAAATTTGAGCATGGGAACAAAGAAGGAAAACTTTAAAATTCTTTTTCTCAGAAACTAGAAAGCATAGAGCTTTGATATTTGGTCTGTTGTATCTCCTAGTGGACCTCTACCAAGTTTATTCAAATAATGTCCCTGGGGTCAAATCTGGCCCCATCCCGGGGGTCACTAGTTTGAGCATAGGAACAAAGAAGGAAAACTTTAAATTTCTTCTTCTCTGAAACTAGATGGCGTAGAGCTTTGATATTTGGTATGTAGCATCTCCAAGTGGACCTCTACCAAGTTTGCTCAAATCATGCCGGTGGGGTCAAAACTGGCCCTGCCCCAGGGGTCACAAGTTCGAACATAGGAACAATGAAAGAAAATTTTAAGATTCTTCTTCTCTATAACTAGAAGGCATAGAGCTATGATATTTGGCATATAGCAATTCCTAGTGGATCTCTACCAGGTTTGTTCATATTATGCCCTTGGGGTCAAAACTGGCCCTGCCTCGGGAGGTCACAGGTTCGAACAAAGCAACAAAGAAGGAAAACTTTAGAAATTTTCTCTGAAACTTGAAGGTGCAGAGCTTTGATATTTGGTATGCAGAATCTTCTTGATGCAACTTGGCAAGGATGTTCTTTGGGTGAAGCTTTACCAAAGTTGCTCCAAGAATTGAATTTCACTCATAAGCTATAGTCTAAGGTGAGCGTTCCAGGGCCAATGGCCCTCTTGTTTTAATTTGGAAAATATGCAAACTTTCCAGTTTTAATATTTTACCTCAAGTATACCAGGAAATAATGACTTCCATTTTCTCCTTTCCCCACAATGTTTTCTATCCTATAAAATACAAATTCCATTGTATAAGTTTTCGTCTGCAAATACCTTCAATTTGGACTTGTCTAAAATTTTGTTGTGTGGTAAAGAGAGAAAAAACATGGTTATTTTTAAATTTGATTACCAATACATATGGTTTGAGGGAGAAGGAAACTGAAGGGATATGTCTTCCATTTAACCGTTTACCAAACAACAAAATTTTAGACTGGTTCAAAATAAATATTATTAAAAAACTGAAATTTGTTTCCCACAGGGTAGTACATGTGTGGTCTACAAATGTTTTCAAGTTGGACTTCACTGGTACAGTAAAGAGTTAAGAATATTTATTTGGTTAACCATGTTTTCAACCACTTAAACTCTTTACCTAATGACAAAATTGTAGACTGTTTCAAAGTGAAAGCATTTGCAGACGACAAAATAAATGTGACTGAAAAATTCAAATTTGGTTTTGGACGGGTAGAAAACTTTGTGGGAAAAGGCTTCTTACTCAGGGTCGTTAAAAGTAGGGATTGACTGGTAAAGAGTTAAAAGCTAAAATTCAAGAGAATAAATGTTTTTCCTTTGATATCATACTTCAGATTCATGAAGAACTTACACGAAATCTGAACAAAACAATGATGGCGAATTATAATTTTGACACATCTATGACTAAAGCAATTGATGAGATGCAAGAAGAGGTAAGATCAATGATTATAAATTTTACTGGTTTGTTTGTAGCGTCTGTGAGTGGTTTGTGTGGCAAGCTTTATAATTTATAAAACCACAGTGACTTAACCCTTACCACACAGTCCCGAATTTTGTCGACCCCAAGAAAGAAGCCTCTAGAAATCATTGTCGGAAAACGAGAAAATGTTGGTAACCAGCATTTTCTCATTTTCCCACATTGTTTTCTACCCTGCTGGAAACAAAATTTCAGTTTTTGAGGTAGGTTTATTTTGTCGTCTGCAAGTGCTTTCAAATTGGACCAGTCTAAAATTTTGTTGTTTGGTAAAGAGTTAAAGGTTTTCATCCCTTTTCCAAACAAGTCCTCATTTTCAGGACCCTGACAAAGTAAGCTTTTGAAACCATTGTGCTATGAACTTGCGTACCCCTTTATCACGCAATTCTGAGAAGGAAGACACTGAGAAAGAAGCTTTTTGACAGTTTTGTGGGAAAAGGAGAAAATACTGATGACCAGCACAAAACAAAACATGTAAATCATGTAAACTTTGCATGCATATACCGGTAATATGCCACACATTCAGTAATGATTACCTGCGAAATTGAGTCCTTCACGCTATAGTTTGTTCTTTCTACTTCTATTTTCCTGCGAAAGAGATTACATCAAAGTTCTTGCACATGCTATGGTTCATTATACCCCGCAAAACGAATGTTTCCGGGGATATACTGGAATCAGCCTGTCAGTCCATCTGTGTGTCCGTCTGTGTACAAAATACTAGTAATTTTGTGTTGCGAACTCCTCCTACAGTTTTCCTTCAATTGTATTGAAACTTTGCATATATTCTGATCATATATTGAAGATTTGCAAGACACAATTTACAAGTGTCGTGGTTGAGGAATTATCTCCCCTTGCACTTGACACTTTCTTCTGTCAAAGCACTGGTGGGGGTATAAAGTCATATTCAGTGACAGTTCTAGTTCTTCCTACTTGCATGTTCACAGTTACATAGAAACAACATTAGGACCCAGGGGAAAAAGGCACCAGCATATAAACCAATATAGGACAAGGGTTCGATTTATTATCTCCTTTTCCATGCAGTGTTCTGTACCCTGTCACAGACAAATCTCATTAATTTAGCCTTATCTAATTTGTTGTCTACAGCAATCACTTTGAATTTTGGTAGGGTGAAATATTTTGTGATAAAGTGCATATTTAATAAAATAGTAATATAAATGATACAAACATGTATGTTACATGTATAACTGCCTTTATTTAAGTTTAAATGCTGTGGAGCTGCATCCTTTGAGGACTGGAAACATTCCAAATGGCTGCAGTCAAACAATACTCTCAAAACCCCGGACAGCTGCTGCAAATCGCCGAGTGGACTTTGTGCAAAAAGGGACCATCCCTCAAACATAAACTATGTTGTGAGTATCTGACATTATTTTAAGATCAAAAGTTTATGTAACTTTTCTTGTAAATCATTTTATGTATCTTACATGTTCCAAGATCAACAGTTTTTGTATCTTACAAACATTGTACAGGTAAAAGGAAAATGCTGGTAATCCATATTTTCAGCCAACTTGAGTACTCGCTTTGTATTTGGTGCTGGAAGAACAAATGAATACATGTATACACAACATGATTTCAAAGAAGAATTAAAGATTTTCCAATACAAGATTGAATGATTTCTCCTATCCATTTCTACATTATTTAAGTCAAATATGTCCTCCCTTTTTGTGTCTCAAATACTAGGCTATAGTTCTGAAGTGTCTTGCCCAAGGACACACCATTTAAAAGCCCCTAGCCACCACTAAGTTGAATCATGTATGCCCTCTAAAGATTGTACAAGAGAAATTTTCCTATTACCCTGTCCCATGCTTGCGGATCAAGAGATTTCATGCCATATTGGGGCAACTATTTCAATTTCCACATTTATTTTTGAGAAACATGGTGGCAGCAAATCCTTTTCCTTTTTGTGTCATAGGGATGCAGTGCAAGACTGGAGCAAGTCACAAAAGAATCTCTTATTTTGATTGGAGGAATAGGTCTGGGATTTTGTTGTATACAGGTAAATGTTTTACATCATACAAAATTAAAGACTTGTCCAAATTGGTATCATTTACAAGCTACACATTTAACCCTTTCCCAAACGACAAATTTTGGACCCTTCCAAACCGACAGAGTTTGCAGACGACGATTTTTGATTTGGAGAAAATGGCAGAAAGTTCTGAAAAAGGGCAGAAAAACACTGTGGGAAAAGGAGAAATTGCTCGTTACGAGCAATTTCTCCTTTTCCCACAGTGTTTTCAGAAGACTTTCACTGCAGACACGTAAAAACCAGGGCTTGTTTGGGAAAGGGTTAATTCTTTACTGCACAATTCTGACTTTTAACGATCCCGAGAAAGCATTGTGGGAAAAGGAGAAAAAAGCTTGTAACCAGCATTTTCTCCCTTTTTCCACAATATTTTCTACACTTTCCTAATCAAAGTTTGATTTTCACATGTTATATGTCGTCTGCAGGTGCTTTCAATTTGGACCCTTCTATAACTGTGACACAAAGAATGAGATTTTTCTGTGAGAGGAAAGAAATGTTTAACCCATTACCACACAATCCCTACTTTTGACGCCCCTGAAAAAGAAGCCTTTTGAAAACACTGTGGGAAAAGGAGAAAATGCTGGTAACCAGCATTTTCTCCTTTTCCCACAGTGTTTTCTACCCTTCCCAGAACAAATTTCAATTTTTCAGTCACCTTTATTTTGTCATCTGCAAATGCTTTCAATTTGGACCAGTGTAAAGTTTTCTCGTGTGGTAAGAGTTAACCAGCTTATTTTCTTTTTCCCTCAATATTTTTCAAGATGCTCTTGCCTCGAAATAAAACACAGATTTGTATAGTAATGGGTAATGCATATTTTTAGCAGACAACCTTAAATCTATACAAAACTACAAAATTTAGACTTGTCCAAATTTAAAGCATTTGTATGGAAAAAAACAGATGTGACTGAAAAATTGAAATCTTATTTGGCAAGAGTAGAAAACATTGTGAGAAAAGCACAAAATGCTGGTAACCATCATTTATTCATGCTTTCTCACTGTAAGTTTTTATACACTTCATTGCCCAGAATTGTTAGATAACATTGTGGAAAAAAGAAGAAAAATGGTCTCTGTAATTTCCTCCTTTTCCATCAATGTTGTCTACTCTTTCAAGAGTACATCTCATCATCTTCAGATGTCAGATCTTGCTAAAAAAAAAACAGACGAAATTTGTCTCAGAAAGGGTAGAAAATATTCTGATAAAAGGAGATCAGATCCTGGTTACTTGTATTTTCCTCTTCTCACAATGTATTCAGAAGCTCCTTTTATCAAGGCTGATGAAAATATGAAAATATTTGGTCAAATGTTACCATTATATTCCATGAAATACAGGAAAACTGTTGCACTACCCCATGGCATTTGCAATAGCTATGGAGTTTGTATCCACATAGTTTTTAAAGAGCTCACTTTTCCCAATGCTTATTATGGCTTTGATTCGTATTTGGTTTGACTATAGATACTTGTATTGGTTTGAGGTTTCTTTCAGCAGTAGCACCACCTACACCCATGATGTAATTCAATGTCGTAGACTTTGATATGTATTTTATATCAGCTTGTATTTTCTAGACAAAATGGTGGATGTGGTTCATATTTTTGGCTTGATGAAAAATACAGATCTAAAATTATATTAACCCATTACCACACAATCCCTACTTTTGACGACCCTGAGGAAGAAGCCTTTAGAAAACATTGTGGAAAAAGGAAACCAGAATTTTCTCCTTTTCCCACAATGTTTTCTACCCTTAACTAAACAAATTTCAAATTTTCAACCACTTTTATTTTGTCGTCTGCAAATGCTTTTGATTTGGACAAGCCTAAAATATTGTCATTTGGTAATGAGTTAAGCAATATGTTAGCCATTCCCATGATCCCAATTTTAAGGTCACAGAGTTTCGTTATTCTGTCCTAGACTGAACCTCTGTCTCTCTTTCTAGACTTGTCCATTCCCAATGGTATATTTGTCAAGGTCGAGCCTTGTTGTCTGATGACAGTTTCTTGTTTTATTTGCTTCAGATCTTTGGAATCATCTTTTCCTGCTGTCTCATCAGAAAGATCAAGGAGAGTAAATATCGCTACTGACAGCAAAATAAAGTCAGGTTGAGGATACGGTTTAAACCAAGGCCAGCATTTCACGATTTACAAGACTAGAGATCATCGCTGCAGTTTTGTCATGAGATTTACAATACGATAGATTGATTAAGCAATTTTGTCTATTACGTATTCCTTAAGGCGCTTTTCAAAATGTTGCGGCCAGCGGAGATCAATAAAAATGCCTTGCAAAATAGTTGTCTTTTGCGGCAACTGTAGATCAAGATCAGAATGCACAAAACATGCAGTCTAAACTTTAATCAACTCTGTACGCATAGCTAAAACATTCTTAACATCAGCAACCTTATAACTGTTTAAATTTATAACTATAAATTTCTGTTTTGAGTCAGTTATTTTGTCAACTGCAAATGCTCTAACCCTTTCCCAAACAATCCCTAGTTTTTACCGGTCAGGAATAGAAGCCTTCTGAAAACATCGTGGGAAAAGGAGAAAATAATGGTAACCAGCATTTTCTCCTTTTCCCACAATGTTTTCTACCCTATCATATAGAAAAATCATCTTTGTAGCAACTGTTAATTTGAAATCTGCCAAATGCTTTCAATTTGGTCCGGTCCAAAATTTGCCGTTTGGGAAAGGGTTAAATTTGGACAAGTCAAAGGTTTTGTCATCTAGTAAAGGATTAAAGCAAGCTTAGATAAATCTCTTATGGGTAATAAAAAATGTAGGGTAAGATAAGGCGAGCAACCCCTTTTGCTTTGTTACCTCGTGCATTCTTATATGTAAGTTGTGAAACAATAATGTTAATTGTGAGACTGATGATATATTTAGTCTAGCTTCAATGCATCAGTAGAAACTGCTAGAAATCCCCATCACTGACTCTGAAAAAGAAGCCTTTGGACAACATTGCTGGAAAAGGAGAAAATGCTGGTAACCAGCTCTTTTTCCTCTTTCCACAATGTTTTGTACACATTCACTGTTTTTAACCCTTTACCATACAATGATGCCTTGTTAAAAACATAGTGGGAAAAGGAGAAAATGCTGATAACCAGCATTTTCTCCTTTTCCCACAAAGTTTTCTACCCTATCAAAGAAAAATTACATCGTTTGAGCCAGTATGAAATTGTGGTCTGCAAATGCTTCCAATTTGGATAAGTCTAAAATTTTCCCGTGTGGTAGAGAGTTAAAAGCCTTCTCCAAGGTCATCAAAACTTGGGATTTTAGGTTAAAATTTACAATGTTGTAATAACAGACTTCACTTCTGATATGCTGTCTTGTAGTGTAGAGTAGGTATCATGCTATCTTCTGCCTTGATTTAAACCTGCTTTAGTGTTAAATTTGTCACCATGAACTCATGTATAATTCATGATATGCATGATATGCAAATTCATTAAGGTATATCTAATGTATATTCGTTAGCTTTTGCACACTTCATGATTTGCAAATTTTTCACAATGATATGCAAAATGACTCCTCCCTTGACGATGCTTACGTATGTACATGTATTTTTATTTATATTTTTGTATCTTTTTATACTGTAGATTGTTTGAATATTAATAAAACGCCATATAGTAATACTTGTATGTTTATAGATCGTTATTTTTGTGGTCTCATGAATTGTAAAAAGTATTGTTTTTCTTTTTAGCTGGGTGGCCATATCACAGAAATATCACACAGTAGATCCAAGATCAATATGCATTTTATGTATAGTCTGATTTTGATGTACTTTCTCTTTAAAGGCCACTCGAGTTGTGATAGGCATTCTAAAGCTTATGATTTGAATTCATAGTTGAATTAGTAGAAAATTGTATTAACCTATTACCACACAATCGCTACTTTTGACACCCCTGAGAAAGAAGCCTTTTGAAAACACTATGGGAAAAGGAGGAAATGCTGGTAACCAGCATTTTCTCCTTTTCCCCCAGTGTTTTCTACCTTTCTCAGAACAAATTTTTAATTTTTAGTCACCTTTATTTTGTCGTCTGCAAATGCTTTCAATTTGGACCAGTCTAAAATTTTCTCGTGTGGTAAAGTTAATGTATGGCTTAATTTGTACATTTGCATACAGTGTCGGCTCTGATCAGCCTGCGCAGGCTAATCTGAGACAGCACTTTTCGTACCTACGTTAGATTTTAATCTTCAATAGGCTTGAGTGAAACAGAAAATTACATAAAAACAGTGTGCGCATCCTGATCGGAGACGAATCTAAGCAAATGTCTGAATGCCCTTATTCGCCTGTTGCAAGCCGTATCACATATGTTTGTTAGTTTGTATTGCTTCTAACATTCCCATAATTTATTAGAAATAAATTTTGTAATCAATACATCAAACCTTGATACAAATTTGCCACAGATGTTGTTGAAAACAACCTTTGTAGATATTTAGGCAAAAAGAAGAATAATTGTGGAAAAAAAAATTTTTTTTGTTTTGCAGCAGAACATTTTTTGAAAGAGTGTGTAGCAAAATGAGAAATTAATTGCAAGTAATTTCTACGCTATTACTGGTGTAGTTTCCAGGAAGTAAATTGGGATAGATCAGTATTTAATTTGTATGAACTTAATTCTCAGTCGATGTAAAATAGTTAACTCGAAGGAAAAAGCTTTTTTAATGTTATGTAAAATAAATAAACTAGTCGTCTGCTGCAAATTTTCCTGAACTCTTTACCAGACGACATAATTGTATACTTGTCCAAATTTAAAATATTTGCAGATCTAATTATGACTTCTCCCTCATAATGCTTTCTTCCCTTTTTCATAAAGAATCTTTCTATGTGAGCCAAATTGGTTTTATATTGTTTTGTGTTTTTACGTTCCATTTTCAATTTTGTCATCTGGTAAAGACTAAACATTTTTCTAAGATTTACAAATGAGGCTTTGAAAGATGACAAATGCAACAAAAGTATGCAAATTTATCCATGCACTAAAATTGTTTCAAAGTTGAGTTTGAACTCGGTGTTAGCATTCTCTTTGTAAGTTTATGTTACATCAAATAATGCCATTTGTATTATTTTTTGATAATCGTTAATAAACTTCAATAATTATTATGCTTTTAGTTTTATTTTAGTTCAACTCTTTACCAAACGACAAAGTTCTAGACTGGTCCAAATTAAAAGCATTTGCAGACGAAGGAATTAATGTGAATTAAAAATTTGAAATTTGTTCTTGGAGGATAGAAAAAATCGTGGTTACCAGCATTTTCTCCTTTTCCCACAATGTTTTCAAAAGGCTTCTATCTCGGGGTCATAAAAACCAGGGATTGTTTGGGAAAGGCTTAACCCATTACCACACAATCCCTACTTTTGACGCCCCGGAGAAAGAAGCCTTTAGAAAACATTGTGGGAAAAGGAGAAAATGCTGGTTACCAGCATTTTCTCCTTTTCCCACAATGTTTTCTACTCTTCACACAACAAATTTCAAATTTTCAGTCACTTTTATTTTGTCGTCTGCAAATGCTTTCAATTTGGACAAGCCTGAAATATTGTTGTGTGGTAATGAGTTAACTCTTTACCAAACTGCACTTTGCTTATAGTAACCCTATTCCCACAGTGTGAATTCCTTTTCAAAGGCAGATCTTATCATTGGAGACAAATGTAATTTGTTCTTTGCCAATACTTTGAATTTAGGCAAGTCCAAAGTTTTGTAGCCTGGTACAGTCTAGAGGTGGTATTCATTTACCCTTTACCACACAATACCTTTTTTCGACAACCTTGAAAGAAAAAGCTTTTGAAAACATTATGGGAAAAGGAGAAAATGCTGATAACACCAGCATTTTCTCCTTTTCTCACCATCTTTTCTACCCTATCAAATACAGAAATGATAATTTTTGGAACATTTCAGTTTGTCGTCTACGGTTGGTTGTATTGGGGTTTAACGCTACTTTAACAGCTAAGGTCATATCATGGCGGTCGGTGACGCACATGTGTTTCCTGGCTTTCTCACACCGGTATTTACACAACTTTCTTTCCAAAGCCACCGACTACTTTTCTCACATGCTTCAGCAGAGGTGAGAGGCGAAAATATGCCAGAAAGAAAGTTCGCCTCAACTGGGAATCAAACTCGCAACCACCAGGTCGCGAGTCCGACACGCTCACCACTGAGCCACCCGGGCGGGCTTTGTCATCTACGAATGCTTTGAGTTTGGTCCTGCCCCAACTTACTCTATCAATGAAACATTCTGACCTAGTTTCATTAGTAGCGTACTGAAAATGTGGCCTATAAGAGCATACACAGGTTTTTTCAAAGATTTGTCCCAGTGACCTGTTTTTCACCTGACATGACCCCTTTTCAAACTCCTCCGAGACAATATGAAGACAAATATTTTGACAAACTTTAGAGAGTACTGAACTGAAAATGTGGCAACTGGAGCATACACAAAGTTCTTCTAGAATTTGACCTAGTTTTTGACACAACATGGCCAATTTTCCAAAAGTCTCCTGAGTATTATATGTGTGTTATCTATATGAGAGTCCAAAAATTTGTGATTTACAGATTTTGGACAGTTTGCGATCGATCGGAAAAGTTTGCAAATTCAAGTCACTTGTTATTTGTTGGTATACATGTGGTAAAATATGCAAGCATAAAAGTTTGCAAATTTTTACAAATTCACAAATTTTTCAAATTCGCAAAATCGCAAAAATTTCAAGATCGCAATAATTTCCACTTAAACAGTATCAGACTGAAAATGTGGCATCTAGAGCATAAACAAGGTAGAAAATGACAACTGACTCCACATGATGGATGGAAAAAGTTAAAGAGGAGATAATTCCATAACAAATTGCAGAAGGGTCATGAAATTTGCACATGCACAACTTCATATATGATAATAGGAACACTGTATGTAAATTTGAGTTCAGTACATGAAAAACTGTTGGAGTATTGCTCCATACAAATTCATATCTACAGACGGACATATGGCCATGATGATTCCAGTATAGCCCCACTCCACTACGTTGTGGGGGGGGGGGGGGGGGGTGTATAAACAGTATCGACCCATGTCAGCCCTAGCAGTCTGCACAGGCTAACATAGGTTGAATCTTTTTTATATAAATTTTGTAAAGTTTCTGCATGTCTTTGGCCCAAACTACTGGCAGATTCAGTCAGTTGTTTGACTAAATGGGTTTTTGGGATCAATGATTATATGATGACTTATTTAGTACAACGCATCACACAGTTGCATCAAAACCCATTTTGCCAGAGGATGGCTCATATTTTACTGATAGTCAAAGGTCAAATAAGTCTCTACTTTAGTCTAAATATATTTAAACCCATTACCACACAATCTAGAGTTTTATCGACCTGCAAAGGAAGGCTTTTGAAAACATTGTGAGAAAAGGAGTAAATGCTGGTAACCAGCATTTTCTCCTTTTCTCACAATGTTTTCTACCCGATCCAAGACAAAAATCATCAATCCAGTTGCATTTAATTTGCCATCTGCAAATACTTTCAATTTGGACCAGTCTAAATTTTTGTCGTTAGGAAAGTGTTAAACAAATTATTCAAATAAATCTCTAGTTTAAACATATTTATTTTACATCGATTGAGAAACAAGTTCTTACAACTTACTACTAATCTCTCTCGATTCTGCCTCCCGAGAACACTACAACAGTACTCGCGCCAAATGTGTTGGCCAATGAAAAACCTCCAAGTTGACACCCGCTCCTGGATATCAAACCTGGGACCTTACGGTTACGAAGCCAACGGTATACCTCACAACCACGGATATTACTTAGTCTCTACTTTGAGGAAGACTTTTTCTCATTCTGCTTTGAAGCTGCTTTCTTCTTCATCATTTGTAAGCGCTTGTCCGCATTAGCAGCAGAACTGCTTCCTCCTTGACTTGAAGATTTACTTCCAGAACTAGATGATGATGATGAAGATGATGATGATGTTTTTGATGACTTTGAAGATTCCGATGATTTTCCAAAAAGCTTGAGAGATTCAGAAGAGGTCGATGATGACCTTGATCCTAATTTCGATGCTTCTGTGACGCTATGTCGTTGAAATGGTCGTACATCGTCAGCTTGCTTAGACTTATCCTTCGATTGACTGCTGGATGAACTTTTCTCGGATGAATCACTTTTAGACTTCGAATCACTTTTTCCAGAAGAGCTAGATTTAGAACTGTCTTCCTTCGAAGAACTGGACTTGGATGAGGAATCTGATGTTTTACTAGAGCTGGTTTTAGACTGGTCCCCTTTTGTTGATGAACTTGATGACTTGGACTGGTCTGACTTGGTACCAGTAGACTTGACTGGCTCTGGCTTACTTCCAGACTTTGACTGTTCACTTTTAGATGTACTAGACTTTGACTGTCCTGACAGATTAGCAGCCAAACTTGCCAGCCCACTAAGCGGTTTGCTGCTTCCAGAGGTGGGCGACTCTTTCAGGTTAAGAGATGGCTGAAATAATACAAAAATAATTCAACTTTCTAATACTAGCAAAAGGATAAAAATGAGGACTGGTATGAAATGAAAGCTTTTGCTGATTACAATTTAACTCTCTACCAAACAAAATTTTAGACTGGTCCAAATTGGAAACACTTGCAGACATCAAAATAGACGTAACTCAAAAATTGAATTTTTTTTCCAGCATGGTAGAAAACATTGTGGGAAAAGAAGAAATTGCTGGTTACCCGCATTTTCTCCATTTCCAAAAAATGTTTTTCAAAGGCTTTTATCTCAGGGTCATTAAAACCAGGGATTGTTTGGTAAAGAGTAAACATGGCTCAAATGATGTACTTATCTCTGATGACATTGTAAACACTGTGGGAAAAGGAGAAAATGCTGGAAACCAGCATTTTCTCCTTTTTCCACAATGTTTTTGCTAATTTTTTTTCCTCAGGGTTGTTATGAAATAAAATTTGTGTGGTCAGGGGTTAACAGAGTACAAAAATTCAGATTGTAGAATTTTTTTTTTCAGAGATAAGAGAAAAGTACATGAAGGGGAGAAAATGTTGATATACCAATAATTCCTTTAAATCTTAAGCTTACATAAAAAAAAAAAAGGGTATGGGAAGCTCTCAAGGTGCCAAAAAATTAAGCCACCTTGATGGTCGCCATTTTTATGATGTTCGCAGCGAGTTACCAAAGCCCTGGAGCAGTTGCAGACTTACAACATAAATTTTACATCATAGCTACGATTTTGTTGATAAAACAGTTCACGGTCGCACTTACGACAGAATGTTGGCTACAATGTGTTGTACGACCGTTGATAAACCTTAGAACCTGTCATGTTTAACCCCAAAATAATCTTAGACATTGCAATAATTATGTAAACAAAAATTATTCAGCATAACCTAAACACATACACACACACCAACAAACACCAATAAAAAAAAAGTTGACAAACCTTTGGTCTGCTAAATGAAAACAAGTTTGAGGGTTCACTTTTAGCTGGTTTAATTGTTGGAGATTTTTCTGTTTTCTCCAGAACTGCAGGGGTTGTGGACTTTGTTTTCTGTGGCTTAGACACCTGCAGAATATTCAGAGTAAACTGAAGTGAGTCATAGTACTGAATACAGTAACAAGATTTATCTTGGAGCTAATCAATTATCCATGCAATAACATATATGGCCTGCAACATGTGAAAAGGAGAATTCAAGCATTTGTGTAAAGTGCCATCTCAGATCAGCCTGCGCAGTCCAAGCAGGCTGACCCGAGAGGGCACTTTACAACTACAGTAGGATTTGTTCTTCAGTTGACCTTTACAAAACAAAAAGTTACATAAAAACGGTAAGTGTTGTTTCGGATTAGCCTGCACGGATTGTGCAGGCTGACCTGAGATGACACTTTACACCAATGTTTGAATGTCCCATTTCGTGTGTTGCAAGCCATGTGTAATATTTATTTTTGATGTACCACAGGTATTCATAGAACATGAAAGAATTTTCTTTGGGCAAATGTAATGTTTTATGGCACAATCAACATTCATTATGTCATTATAATATATTCCAATAAATTAAATAGATCCATTTTGCTCAACTCGTTACCAAATGATAAAATTTTAGGCTTGTCTAAATCGAAAGAATTTGAAAACAAAATAAAAGTGACTGAAAATTTGAAATTTGTTATGCAGAGGGTAGAAAATAGTGGGAAAAGGAGAAAATGATGGTTACCACAATGTTTTCTAAAGCCTTCTTTCTCAGGGTCGTCAAAAGTAGGAATTGTTTGGGTTAAAACACAATTTTTTTTCAAATCTTTTTCATGATGAGTACAAAATCAGATTTAAAAACATTCACAGAATACACTGTACACAGATAGAGTTTTCATATACCAATAACATCTAATTTGGTTGTGAGAATCAATAATTATCTCGCCAAAGCTTGAAAATTATCCATTTTCCAAACTGGTTACCACCTTAGATATTTTTGCTATATATATGTATATATTGCAAGTAGTCAGTTAACTTACCAATTTCTTCATTGATTTCTCACATCTAGAACAATACCAGACAAATCTAGGGTCATTTACATCTTGTTCTATGACTGGCGGCTTGTGACATTCCTGAAAAATAATGTGAAAAGAATGTGCTCTAATGTGACTTAATACCCTGCCAGCACTTTGACAGAAAGAAAGTGTCAAGTCCAAGGGGAGATAATTCCACAATTACTAGTATTTTGTACATCGGCAGACAGACACACGGACGGACCGATGGGCGGACACAGGGACAGACAGGCTGATTCCAGCATAACCCAAAAAAACATGTTTTGCAGGGGTATAATAACCAATTAATACAACTGCTACCTTTAGAAGACAGCCACAATTTACAAACAACAACAGCACAATCTTCTCTACATTTGCTTTTTCAACAGAAATTCTAAAAGAAAAAGAGCGGCATACCTGTATCACAAAATGTATTTAGGGTTATGTGTCATTTTGGTTCAGAGGTTGTCATCTTCACCATATTTTCCATACTTTTGAATGGTTTAATTTGAACTTAAATGTATTTAACATCCACATTGTTTGCTTTTGGCCCTTGACCCTTTACCAGACAATGACAATTTTTAACGACCCTGAGAAAGAAGTCTTTTGAAAACAGTGTGGGAAAAGGAGAAAACGCTGGTAACCAGCATTTTCTCCTTTTGCCACATTGTTTTCTACCCCATCACAAAATGATTGCACCATTTGAGCCAGTATGAAATTGTTGTCTGCAGGTGCTTTCAATTTGGACATGGCTAAAATTTTGTCGTCTGGTAAAGTGTTAAAGGGCCTTGCACTGTATGAGTGTAAAAATCAACTGAAAGTAAAACCTCTACCTGGTGATACAGACTGTGACATTCTTGGCATTCAACAAGCTGATTTCCTGAGGTCACATCAAATTGTCTGCAATAGAAAAGTACATGTACATGTATATATTATATTTAATGTGTCTATTTTTAGAAATGTTGCAGGTAAAGAAATGTTGAAATTTAAGCTGGGGGGAAATATTTCCCTGTCACAGTGAATATTTTCCTCCTGCCGAAAATCTGGAACTACTTTTTTCGAAAATATCGATTATCACATTATCTCCTGCTAGATGGCATTCTATAAATACTCATCTATCTAAATTAAGAATCCTGAATACAGAACCAAACCACTTTCCTACACGACAACCGTTACTTTGAATTTCAAACTAAAATAAACGTTTACTCATTAAAATGCTACCTCGTGCGATTCACTCAGCTATGACCAGCAGTTTAGAGAAATCTGGGGCTAAAACAGGCCTGATTTTTCCTCAAATGTATTGACAAAAGCCATTTTCTCCATTGCTATTTTATTGCGCTCATTACTACTGTCTGCCCAGTATGGGGGCTTGTGATGCGTCATATAAGACAGGTCGAATCTTCAAAGAATATGACATGTGCAGACAGCGTTGATTATCCGGTTAATTGTCTTGAGTTTTAAAAGTGGCATTTGTTGACTAATAATCAGAGGAAATATATAATTATTTCATCAGCTTCAACAGTGATTCCTTACAGCACTCGTTATTTTCACATACTTTTCTCTTTTTCAGCAAATATTTCCCCACATTAACCACAAGCTGATGAAATAAACTATTTATTCCTTGACTTAACAATGTTGTGTTTTAACAATAGGCCTTTGAAGCTCTACTGGTCTACCATGGAACACTAAAATTGTCCTTGGTCGATCACTGAACACTTATAGCACATTGCTGCATCACCTGTTTATCACGGGATATACACGTATATTCAAATTTTCATTAACATTGTTTCTATATATAGCACATATGAAATTCCTTATATACCATATATAGTTAGACAAGGTGTGCAACGAAATAAGAAAAAAAATCTGACCCCTGTCTCCTTTCAGAGATAATATTAAAAAGAAAAGGGAAAAATAAACCCAGTTATCTGTGTTTTGGCAGTATTTTGTATTTCATTTCTGTCATTCATCAGACCCTGACTTGATCCTTTACCACTCAATCCAAAACTTTAATGATCCTGTAAAAGAAGCTTTTTTGAAAACACTGTAGAAAAAGAAGAACATGCTGTTAACCTGCATTTTCTCCTTTTCCCACAATGTTTTTTCCCTTTCGAATACACACCGTTTTATTTAGGCTTATTTCATGTGTCCTCTGTCAATGCTTTCAATTTGCACAAGTCTAAATATTCTTCATATATTATATGGTTGACAAGTTACCAGTATGGATTATTTCACTTACTTGCACACCACACAAGATAGTCCAAGACCAATAGCAAAGTCATCTGCATCCATACTCTTGTCCATTTCTTCTTCATCTGTCGATTCCTCCTCTATTTTGGGCTGCTTTTTCTCCTTCTCTCTCTCTTTCTGCTTCTGTTTCTCTTTCTCCCTTTCCAATGCTTTGGCTTTCTCCCTCTCTTTCTCCTTTTCTTTTTCCTTCTCGTGTTCTTTCTTATCCCTTCTCTCTTTCTCTTTTTCTCTGGATTCTTTGTCTTTCTTAGACTTTTCTTTCTCTCTGTCTTTCTCTCTATCTCTGTCTGAATGTTTATCTTTGTCTTTGGGTTCCTTTTCTTTTGTTGATTCAGATGATTCTAGCTTGGGTTTCTTTGCAGGAACTGCATCTGGGGAAGAATCTGTAGCACTGTACTTGGCCTACACAATACAAAGAAATTTCCCTTTACCAAACAATCCCTGGTTTTCACAACCCAGAGACAGACACTTTTTGAAAACATTGTGGGAAAAGGAGAAAATGTTGGTAACCAGTATTTTCTCCTTTTCCCACAATGTTTTTTACCCTGCTGGTCATCTGCAGACAACAAACAGAAGGTAGCCGTCATGACAAAATTAGTTCTTGATAGGGTAGAAAACATTGTTGGAAAAGGAGAAAATGCTGGTTACGACCATTCTCTCCTTTTCCCACAATGTTTTCTAAAGGCTTCTTCCTCAAGGTCGTTAAAACTCAGGACTGAGTGGTAAAGAGCTATAGGATAAATAATAACATGATGTGCAGATATCCCAAAACTCTTCAGCAAGATAATTAAATTTTCTTCTTTTTTCACAATGTTTTCAGAAGATTTTTTTTCTCTTTGTCATTTAAAGTCTGAAATGTGTAATAAAGAGTTAAATATAAAATCTACCTTGTCAATATGTCTCTTTTCTGCATCTCTTTTCTTTCCTTGCTCTTCATCTTTCTTAGAACTACTGGAATGTTTGGAGGAAGGTTTTTCAGAGGTCCTCTCTGATTGCCCAGAACTAGACTGAAACAAGATACGAAAACTTTTTGTCTCATGTAAGGTAGACACAATCCACTCTACACCCACACTAAACAGCTAATTGAAGGGAATACTAGTATTTTGAAGGCAATCAAACATGTATATTTAACTCTTTACTCCACAGATACTCATTTCTACCCATTACTTGCAGGAGCCTTTGGAAAACATTGTGGCAAAAGGTGAAATTGCTTGTGACTAGCAATTTCACCTTTTGCCATAATGTTTTCTATGCTTTTAAAAGGTGTCATATACACATAAGAAACAGCTTCATCCTTGCTGTTATTTAGGGTCAATTAGAGATACCATAGAAATGCCTTATGGGGAAAGGGATTAATTAATTTTTTAAGGTTTTTACCCACCAATGTACATGTACAATACTTTTCAAACATCCTTGTTTATCATTTCAGCCTTATTCAGACCTTGCTTCTATGAGACAGTTGAGACTGAGGCAGTGTAGAGCCAGAATTTTTCAAGCAGACACCCTTCACTCTTACCCTGTGAAAGAAGTGTTTTGAAAATATTTTGGGAAAAGGCAAAAATGCTGATTACCAGTTTTTTTTTTTCTTTTCCAGAATGTTTTCTACCCTATCAGAGACAGAAATCATGGTTTGAGTTACAGTTAACCCTTTACCACACGACAAAATTTTAGACTGGTTCAAATTGAAAGCATTTGCAGACGACAAAATAAAGGTGACTGAAAATTTGAAATTTGTTCTGGGAAGGGTAGAAAACACTGTGGGATAAAGAGAAAATGCTGTTACCAGCATTTTCTCCTTTTCCTACAGTGTTTCAAAAGGCTTCTTTCTCAGGGGCGTCAAAAGTAGGGATTCTGTGGTAATGGATTAATATGTCATCTGCACATGTTTTCAAATTTGGTCATGTCTAAAATATTGTTGTTTGGTAAAAAGGAGACAGTCCAAAATTTAAGACCAAAACATATCAATGTCATAGATTATTTGATGTAATACTTCACAAAACAAATAGAATAGAAATGTTTAAACTGTCCCCTGCAAATGCCTTCAAGTCTACATTTTTGTTTTGTGCTAAAGACTTACGCTCAGGGATCATTTGCTATAGGGTCAAAAACTAAAAGGCATCAACATGACATCAGTTTTACCTTTGACTTAAGCAGGCCTTTTCTTTGAGCTATTGCATCATCCAGCATTTGCTTGAGCTGCTCCCCAGACTCCTTGCTTTTAGAATGAAGAAGCCTCAAGGCTTTCACAAAAATGGGGTCCAAATCCAAAGATGCCATCTTAACAAGAATCTTCTTATTTCAATAATGACCAAATATGGCAGTAATTCTCTGAATCTGCAAAAGATTATTACCATACTGTATTCATGTATAAAACTATTACCATATTTTGTGTTACAACAACCCTGAAGAACAATGACTGATCATATGGTGTCAACTCTTTACCAAATGACAAAATTTTAGACTGGTCCAAATTGAAAGCATTAGCAGATGACAAAATAAATATGACTCAAAAATTGAAACTTTACTTTGGAAAAGTAGAAAATATTGTGGTAAAAGGAGACAATGCTGGTTGCCAGCATTTTTTCCTTACCCATGGTGTTTTCAGAAGGCAATTTCCTCAGGGTCTTTAAAACTAGGGATTGTTTGGTAAAGGGTTATATATACTCTGCACAATTTTTTTTTTCAAGCCACTGGCTGCTTACCAAACATAAGTATAGTTGAAACAATGGTCAGTGATGAGAGAGGTATGAATTCTGTCACAATGACAATCACCTGAAGAACAAAGGCTCCTGAAAAATCTTAAAAAACATGGAAACATAAAAATTGAAAGCAGCAATCAAAGATTATTAAAGCCATTTAACAGGGTTGAAAAAAAAAAATCGATGAAATATCGAAACTGCCCCAATTTTTGAAAGAGCGAAACCAAATGGGACGAATAGCCCTTTGCACTAAAACTCTTCGGGTAGTCCTTCAATAACAGACCGCTTTCTTTTCAAAGATAGTAAGGCGACAGAAACGTATCATGCTCAGAGAGTAAATGAAAACAACATAAATGTCTACCTTAACAGCAAGAAATTTACTTTTTATTTCATCTGTAAAAATTCAATCTGGGTTACCGGACTCTTGATGTAAAGTGAGTGCAGTTTCGTACAACAGTCCCTACGTACCAATACAACCCGGTGCTATTAATTTTCATTCAGTAAGTTTTGTAACAGATGCAAATCATTTCGGGGGAGCATATAGTCGCAACGCTGTGCGTACGCCCGTGCGTCCGTCCTTCCGAAGCCATTTCTCCATAACCCCTGGACCAAATTTTATGAAACTTCATATCTGAATTCCTTGGAACAATGCGCAAATACTTCTTTCCCGGTTTCTCAATTTGAGGCTGCGTCACGAAAAAAGGGGGCTTCATTTAAAAAATTATGTTTTTCACTAATATTTCCTACATCAGTGCTCAAAACTGTGAAATTGCAAATCTGAAGTCATTGGAACATTGCTTAAATACCTCTTTCCCGGTTTCTTGATTACAGGCTGCGTCGCGGAAAAAAGGGGCTTCATGCAAAAACAAGAGGGCCAAGATGGCCCTGGATCGCTCACCTGAATTTTTGAGATGACCATAGTGTTTTTTTTTTTTGAGGTATTGAAACATTGGAACCAAATTTATAATTCTGCCAAGCAATTTTCAAAAGGTCACCTGTAAAAGTCATTTCGAAATCTGACCATCAGTTTCGAAAAGAATTTTTAAGAATTCTTCATTTCTGTATTAGAGCAAGTAGCCCCCATCCATGAGAGCCATGTTTCTTGATGGATCAAAATTTACGAACAAGTTTTGAAAAGGGTCACCCAAGGAACATCTCTCTGAAATAATTTCGAAATCTGACAAGGGGTTTCAGAGAAAGAGAATTTTAAAGAATTTCATCATGTCCATATAGTGCAAGTAGCCCCCATTCACAAGAGCCATGTTTCTTGATGGATCAAAATTATATGTACAGCTTTTGGAAAGGGTCCCCCAAGGAACATCTCTGTCAGATTATTTTAAAATCTGACCACAGGTTTCAGAGAAGAAGAATTTTCAAGAATTTCTTCATTTCCATATAGTGCAAGTAGCCCCCATTCACTAGAGCCATGTTTCTTGGCCAATCAAAATTTTGCGAACAAATTTAGAAAAGGGTCACCCAAGGAACATCTCTGTGAAATTATTTCAAAATCTGTCCAGCCATTTCAGAGAAGAAGAATTTTCAAGAATTTCTTCATTTCTATATAGTGCAAGTAGTCCCCATTCACCAGAGCCATGTTTCTTGACCAATCAAAATTTCGCGAACATTTTTTGGAAAGGGTAACCCAAGGAACAAGTCTGTGAAATTATTTCAAAATCTAACCAGCGGTTTCTGAGAAGAAGAATTTTTAAGAATTTCTTCATTTCTGTATAGTGCATGAAGCCCCCATTCACCAGAGCCATGTTTCTCAACATATCAAAATTTCGCGAACAATTTTTGAAAAGGGTCATCCAAGGAACATCTCTGTGAAATTATTTTAAAATCTGACCAGCGGTTACAGAGAAGAAGAATTTTTAAGAATTTCTTCATTTCTTTACAGTGCAAGAAGCCCCCATTCACCAGAGCCATGTTTCTTGACGGATCAAAATTTCACGAACAATTTTTGAAAAGGGTCACCTAAGGAACATCTGTGTGAAATTATTTTAAAATCTGGCCAGCGGTTTCAGAGAAGAAGAATTTTTAAGAATTTCATCATTTCTGTATAGTGCAAGAAGCCCCCATTCACCAGAGCCATGTTTCTTGACGGATCAAAATTTCACGAACAATTTTTGAAAAGGGTCACCCAAGGAACATCTGTGTGAAATTTTAAAATCTGGCCAGCGGTTTCAGAGAAGAAGATTTTTAAAGAATTTGCTAAAAAATTCCATTTCGTTGCCATGGCAACCAGAGTTTTTGATGGAATCAAATTCTGTGAACAATTTTTAAAGAGGACCTCCCAAGGAACATTCCAGCCAAGTTTGGTCCAAATCCGCCCAGCGGTTTAGGAGGAGTTGATGTTTAAAGAATTGTTGACGACGCACGACGCACGACGCACTGACGCACGACGGACGACGCACGACGCACGACGGACGACGGACGACGGACACCGGGTGATCCTAAAAGCTCCCCTTGAGCACGTTGTGCTCAGGTGAGCTAAAAAAAAAGAAAAATGTTTTTCTCCAATATCTAATACATTAGCGCTCATAGTTCAAGAGATTTCAAATCTGAACTCGGAGGAACATTGCCTAGATACCTTTTCCCCGTTTTCTCAATTTCAGGCTGTGTCACGGAAACAGGGGGCTTCATGTAAAAAATCATTTTATAATACCTCTTTCCCGGTTTCTCAATTACAAACTGCTTCGCGGAAAAAGGAGGCTTTGTGTAAAAAGTTTTTGTTTTTTTCTAATATCTCCTACAATTGTGCTCAAAAGTTCATGAAATTTCAAATCTGAACTTGTTGGAACATTGCCCAGATATCTTATCCCTGGTTTCTCAATTTCAGGCTGTGTCACGGAAAAAGGGGACTTCATGTAAAAAATCGTTTTGTGTAATATCTCCTCTACATTACTGCTCAAAATTTCATAAAATTTCGAATTTGAATTATTATACAAAAATGCCACAAACCACACACCCTTTGTATTTAATTATGCAATATTGTCTTGAGGAAAAAGGGGGCTTAGTGGGCTCAGTGTCCTCTACAAGTTTGTAATAGCTATTATTCCAAAAGTATTACAGCTATTAACCCTTTCCCAAACAACAAATTTTGGACCTTTCCAAACCGAAAGAGTTTACAGACGACAGTTTTAGATTTGGAGAAAACTGCAGAAAGATCTCAAAAAGGGTAGAAAACACTGTGGGAAAAGGAGAAATTGCTCGTTACGAGCAATTTCTCCTTTTCCCACAGTGTTTTCAAAAGACTTTTACTGCAGACACGTAAAAACTAGGGCTTGTTTGGGAAAGGGTTAATGTCAAAATTCATAAACAGATAGATCTTATTGATTGATTAATAGAACATGTAATGTTCTATGTTTCAAGACGTTTTTGGGGAATAGTAGAGTTAGAGTCAGTTTTTCTCCATTATCTTGCCAGTCAAAATTTTACATTTCAGTTACTATCCTCCCCAAAAGTTGCTGTCAGTCTGTCCATTCATTTGTCGACTTAAATATATATTGGGAATATCACTAAGATAGTAATTGCCTTTTCGCTTCAATTTTTGGGGGCATGAACAGGTCCTTTTAAGATAAAAGAAGTGAATTTAGATTAATTTCATACATTTTATGACAAGCACTTGTTCGAGGAGCATAACCCGTCTCTGACGGCTCGTTTGCATTTATATTGGTTGGAGCTCTTTAATCAGTATTCTTTCATGATGAACTAAACAAAATAAACTTCCTTCAAATTTTATGGCTGAAAAAGTATTTAGTGCATAATTTAGAAGTTTGAAACCGTCAAGTTCTTTGGAGACCTCTTTTCATTAAGTCCCTTGCCTTCCTGAACATTTTGGTAAACAAAGAAATTAATTATCATGAGAAATTTCTGTCTTTGCCACAATGTTTTCATGTGTATTAAAACTTTCCCAAACAATACGGAGTTTTAATGACCATAAAAATGAAGCCTATTGAAAACACTGGGGGAAAAAGACAAAATGCTGGTAATCAGCATACAATGTATTTCCTCTTTCAGTAATGTTTTTTATCCTGTTGAGGACATGTAAGGAAATTAGATAAGAAGCAAAACACATGGGGTATAAGCTAGAAAAAGCTTTATTTCCATAAAATATGCTAACATAATACTAAAAGAAACAAGTGCACCACCTACGGGTACCAAGGATGGGTTGCAACTGCTGTCAGACCTACATGGGTCATACTTGATTCCATTCAAAATTGCTTCCTTACCCTTTGCCACACAACCCCTACTTTTGACAACCCCAGAAAGAAGCCTTTAGAAAACATTTTGGGAAAAGGAGAAAATGCTGGTAACCAGCATTTTCTTTTTTTCCCACAATGATTTCTGCCCTTCACGAAATAAATTTCAAATTTTCAGTCACTTTTATTTTGTCATCTGCAAATGCTTTCAATTTGAAAAAACCTAAAATTTTGTTGTTTGGTAATGAGTTAACTATTTATCATACAATAAAATTATAGACTTGTCCAAACTGAAAGCATTAAATTTTGCAAACAACAATTTTAGTGTGGCTCAAAATGGTGCGATTTTATTTGATGGGTAGAAAACATTGTGATTATCAGCAATTTCTCCCTTTTCCACAATTTTTTCAATAGGCTCCTTTCTCAGGGTCATTAAAAGTTTGTATTGTGGGGTAAGGGTTAAATCAACAAGAATTGTCATCAAACGGCACAGCATGCCTACAAAAATGTTAATTGTTGGAGGGGTGGCGGTGCCTTGAAACAGCAATGTCCTAGCCTAGGTCAGAATACTCATCACAATTTCTGATGCCAGGCTTAGTGCAAGAGCCCTTGCTGGCCTTTTGTCCAGGAAATGCCTGTGACCTTGACCTTCTGGCCACAGACAAGGGTAGGGGTATAGCTGAATGAAAGTGCAAACATTCATCCATCGTCGTACTTAACTAAGTAGGAAATGCATCTTTGTGTCTGGAAAAGAGGAGCTCTAGAAAAACTTTAACATGAAGTTCCAAAATCTGCTGATCTTCAGATCAAGGGCATGGTTAAGATATTGCTCAATAAAACATTGGGCTTGTGTCTGTCATCAAGCCAAATATGCAAATCCATCTATTAGCTTGGAAAATATCAGCTCTTAAAATTGGATATAAAATATAAAAAAAACTGCCAACTTGACTTTAGGATCAAAGGAGTAGGAGTGGTTGGGGACAATGATATGGCCTGCAACACGCGAAAAGGGTCATTCGGACATCTGCGTAAAGTGTAGTTTCGGATCAGCCTGTGCAGTCTGCGCAGGCTAATCCGAAACGACACTTCCCGTTCTGATGCAATTTTCTGTTTTGGACAAGTGTACTGTAGCAATAAGTCTAATGCAATCGTAAAGTGTCGTCTCGGATCAGCCTGCGCGGACTGCGCAGGCTGATCTGAGACGACACTTAACGCAAATGTCCAAATGTACCTTTTCGCGTGTTGCTGCCCATATAAGAAACATTTAACCTTTGACATACAGATATCGCCATGATGTATAGAATCAAAATCCATCACATGGTCTGGAAAATCTGCTCTCTTAAGAACTTAAATATAAACATGGACACTGACTCCAACACCCATCCTGAACTCTGCCCAGACAAGCTAATAAAGGGGCATATTTGTCTTAAAATTACATTATACAAGCACACTGAAGGTCACCTGCTCTACTGGTATGAATTAAAACTGTTGATAGCGAGCAAAGAGCCAGAGTTTGATGTATATAATAATTATCTTCTGTAATGACAGAGACATTTGAAAATGTCATATAATTCGCACCGAAATGTTGACACATGTGTCCACAGAGCCATGACAACAACTCGCTGTTTCCTTAAAAGATAGTCCAGCTAAAAACGGAAATGCTGATTCAACAACCTGCTCAAACCTACTCATCTGACTGCCCAATATCTTCTAAACCTTTTGCCAAGGAATTCCAAGTCTGAGGTCTGTTACAGCTATAACTTTTCTCTGGTTTCACAAATGAGCCATGCTCTGGCAAAAGGGGGCTTCTCAATGATGCACAATACCAATGTGGATCCATAATGGTCACTTTTTTTAACCCTTTACCCCATAAGGCAAATCTATGGTACCGACCCTAAATAACAGTGAGGATGAAGCAGTTTCTTGTGTGTATATGACACCTTTTGATAGCATAGAAAACACTGTGGCAAAAAGGTGAAATTGCTTGTCATGAGCAATTTCACCTTTTGCCACAATGTTTTCCAAAGGCTCCTACAAGCAATGTGTAGAAATGAGTATCTACGGAGTAAAGGGTTAAACAACCCACTGATCCATGAGGTGGCATTGTCCTGTGGCATGCAGAAAATTGATCAGTAGCAAAAACTTTCGGCCCAGGCTGACCTGGGTCGATACTTTTCAAAAATGAATTAAGCCCCCTTTTCACAGAGCATGGCTCAAACATTTTTTGTGCTACATGTAACTCTTTACCAGATGACAAAGTCTTGAAATTCAAAGCACTTACAGACGACAAATTAAATGCTGATAATTGTCTAAAAAATGGTAAAAAAAAAAAAACGATATGAAAAGAAAAGAAAATGCTGGGTAATGCATGGCTTTGTGATGATTAATTTAACTCCTTACCATACAACCTCGACTTTTAATAACCTAAGAGTTAAGCCTATTGAAATTATTTTGGGAAAAGGAGAAAATGTTGTTAACCAGCATTTTCTCCTTTTCCAACAATGTTTTCTACCCTACCTCAACAGATTTCAATTTTTGTGGCACATTTTTTTTTTTGTCGTCTGCATGTGCTTTCAATTTGGAAAAGTCTACAAAATTGTCGTTTGGTAAAGAGTTCAGTTGTCTCCTTTAAATACTTATATGACAGCAGATGTAAAACTTTGTAGCTGAATACCAATAACAAACATTTCTCGCATACAAAGCTTTCTCAGTTCATATTTGAAAATATTACTGATTGATTCTTAATTCACACATGATCAATTTCTCAAAGAAACTATGCCTAAAATCATTTAACCAAACCTTTTTCTAATTTGTTTGAAAAAAGAAAACAATTCTTTTAAAGTCTTAATTTTCTTCATATTAAACGCATGATTTCCCAGTGAAAATAAATCTGAACAATTGTTTGGACAAGAAAAAAATTGAAAAAGTTGTAAATAAACATGATTCCATTGGCAAGAATGAGAAAAACAATGAAAAAATTCAAATATGGTATGCTCCATTAACATAATTGACATTTATTATTTCATATTGCTTTTCTTTTTTAAACACTAACAACCCTTGAAAAGAAAAGAAATCCTGTTTGCTTTCAACTTGCCCTTATTCACCAACCATTCTTGAACACAATCATAGTTTTCTTGTCAGGAATTTTCTAAATCTGAAAGTAATGCAACTTTTGATTGGCTCCATCAAAAATGGTTTAACCAATCAGAAAGTATGTATGCATAACTTTCTGGATCTAGAATTGAACTCAGAATGCAATCTAGCAGGTTGGTGTATAGATGCCCCGAGTCCATATTCACCAACCAATCTAAAGACTATTCTTTGTCCTACTCTTCAAGATTTTCTAACTGTGAAAGTAACAGAACTTCTGATTGGCTAAACCATTTGGTTTAGCCAGTCAGAAGTTCTGTTACTTTCACACTGACAAAATTCTGAAGAATAAGACTATGAATTTTCTTATGAATATTTGGTGATTATGACCCCAGGTTTCACAAAGATTGGTATATGAGCCGTGCCCTGGAAAATGGGGCTTAATGCATCTCCATTTTCAACCATAGCAAGCAAATCATCACATAATTAGATATCTAAAAAATCAACTTTGTTCAATGAATGACAGAATCTGGAGGAAGAGCGACCCTTTACCAGACAAAAGTTCAAGACTTTCAAATTTCCCCTTTTCTCGACGATCTTTTCAATTCAAAAGCCTTCTTTATTAACCTGTTACCACATAATCGCTACTTTTGACGACCATGAGAAAAGAGCCTATGGAAAACATTGTGGGAAAAGGAGAAAATGCTAGTAACCAGCATTTTCTCCTTTTCCCACAATGTTTTCTACCCTTCATGAAACGAATTTCAAATTTTCAGTCACTTTTATTCTGTCGTCTGCAAATGCTTTTGATTTGGACTAAGCTAAAATATTGTCGTTTGGTAACGAGTTAAGGTTGTATATACATGTATACCAGAGCATTTGGTACAGAGAAAAGTCATTAACAAAAAACTTCTATACATAACATCACTTTCAGTCATATCACACTTCCACATGTAGGGAGTCTTGATTGAAAAAATCAGGAAAAATGCAGCTGTCGCAGTGAAAGTAAATGCCTCCATTTTCTACAATGATTTGCAATGCCTGTCACTGCATCGTAGTTAAAAATAGATTTCGTCATCTATTATTTCCAGTGCAACCAAACCAAGGGGTTTGCGGTTGACTGTGAAATACCCAAAATAAACACAACCGATCTTTCTTGAACACAGCATCCTTATCGGTTTGAATAATCGCCAGTGTTTAATCTAGGTCGTGGCCGATCACCAAAAATGTAGCGGTTGTCATCGGTAATACTCTGAGCTAATGCCTGCATGCTGGCAGCGATCTGGTCTGGTTCTGAGGGTGTATTCTACAAAAGAGAAATAGAAATCATGTAATTACCAGTTATCAGTATAACAATTATGACCACCTAGATAGTTCTCATCTTACACATTTCTTAACCCTTTACCTGTTATGCCAATTTGAGACTCTTCCATTTCAGCAGCAAATAAAGATATGATGTCAAAAATATGGACAAATGAGGATACAAATATCTGATTGAGTGGAAAACATTGTGGGAAAAGGAGAAATTGCTCATTACGAGCAATTTCTCCTTTTCCCACCATGTTTTCAAAAGCTTTCTGTTGTTGATGCGTCAAAACGAGTATCTATGGAGTAAAGGGTTAACTCTTTACAACAGAATACCAAGTTTTAAATTCTTTACATTACAACAAAAAATTAGACTGGTCCAAATTGAAAGGATTGGCAGTACGACAAATTCAATGGTTCTGAGATAATGATTTTTGTTTTAGATGGAGAAGAAAACATTGTGGAAAAAGGAAAAAAAATACTGGTTACCGTTTCTCACAATGCTCTTTACCATTGCAATTTCAGTCATATTTAATTTGTCCTCTTTAAATGCTTTAAATTTGGACAAGTACAAAATTTTATAATTCAGTAAAGAATTTTCAAGATTTGAAAGTAACAAATCTTCTTATTGGCTAAACCATAATTATGGATTAACCATACTTTTGGTTTAGCCAATTAGAACATATGCCACATTCAAATTTAGAAAATCTTGGAGTATAAGACTAAGAATATTCTTAACTCTTTACCAAACGAAAAAACTTTATACTTGTCTAAATTGAAAGCATTTGCAGACGACAAATTAAACACGACTCAAAAATTAAAATTTGTTCTTGGAAAGGTCAAAAACAGTGTAGGAAAAGAAGAAAATGCTGGTTACCAGCATTTTCTCCTTTTTCTACAATGTTTTCAAAAGGCTTCTTTCTCAGAGTCGTTAAAGTCTGGATTGTGTAGTAAAGGGTTAAGAATTGTTGGTAAACAGGAATCCAAGATCTGCATTCATCAACCATTCTTAAAGATATTCTTAAGGAGCCGTCACACCATGACATTCTGGTTAATGTTTTCTGACATTTGAGGAAACATTGTTAGTTGCCCATGGTCGCTGGGATTGCGCCAGAAGAGCATTGTGTGAACGCTAGTGAACGTCGGTGATCGACAGGAATCGGCGGAGAACGCTAGTCCAGAAAAAAAGTTTTTAACATGCACAAAAGTTCTCACTGACACCAACGTTCTTCAACGTTTAATTTTAAATGCTGAAGATCGTTAAAGAACGCTGTGGGACGTTTTACAAACGTTCATCGAGCATTAAGGCGTTCAGCTATCGCTAGTCAGTCGTTACGGTAGCGTTACTTGGTTGTTACTAATCGTTTGCTTTGCAGTAAAGGACTCACTAGCGACCTGTCAACGACCGCTGAACGGTCTCCTAGTACACGCAGCGTATGACTAAAATGAAACAAACAACCTTTTGGCGTTCATTTAGCGTCATTCGAGTGTTTCCCAAGCATCCATGCATATGGAGTTATCAGAGGTATCTTACTTGGTCGCTGTTACACGCTTCTCGTACGTTAGATACACGCTAGTCATGCGTTAGGCGTTAGAACGCTAAAAAATCGAACAATTGAAACGCTCAAAGAATGTTGACCAGAACATCACGGTGTGATGGCGCCTTTAGTATTATTCTTCAAAATTTTGTCAAAGTGAAAGTAACAGAACTTCTGATTGGTTGACCATTTGGTTTGGCCAATCAGAAGTTATGTCACTTTCACAGTCGGGAAATCTTGAAGAATAAGACAAAGAACATTCTTAAGAAGTGTTGGTGTATAATACCCCAGGTCTTTTTGCAGAAAGAACACAGTATACTGAGATAACATATTCATGAACAGTATGTTCTCTGACAAACCTCCTGTACTTCATCGATATGCCACTGTTCTGGCTTGTCTCTGCTCCACGTTGGGACAGATATGGGAACAGACGAAGAGTACTTCAATGCTCGTTTTGGGCTTGGACGGTCTCGAGTACTCCTGTCATCCTCAAATATGTCTGTAGAAAAGTAATACAAGGTGTAAAAATATAGGATCTGAGAGGAGTTAGCATTTGAATGATTGATAAACTCTTTACCACACAATCCCTACTTTTCACGACCTTAAGAAGGAAAGCTTTTGAAAACATTTTAAGAAAAGGAGAAAATGCTGGTAACCAGCAGCATTTTCTCCTTTTCCCAAAATGTTTTCTACTCTTTACAAATCAGATTTCAATTTTTGAGTTGCATCTATTTTGTCATCTGCAAATGCTTTCAATTTTGACTAGTCCAAAATTTTGTTGTTTGGTAAAGAGTTAATTGATTGTTTGGGATTTAACACCCATTTCAACATCATTTTAGTTATATTGTGGTGGCCAGTGCACATGTCCATGCATTCCTGGAGTCTCTCTTTATCAGTACTTCGCACAATTTTTTTTCCACGCCACTGGCTGCTCTCCCATTATAATCATTTTTGAAACAATGGTCAGCGGTGAGAGAGGAATGAATCCTTTCACAGTGACTATTATCAGTCCTCAGAAAGAAATGGACCGGGGTCATGTCCAGGTATCAAACCCTGGACCCCATGTTCTGAAGTCCTGCACCCTATCGACAGAGCTACCTGGGCTCAGAGAGTTGGCATTTGAAATTAACAACCTCTTGCAAGCTTTATCATGTTTTTGAAGACAAGTTTAATAAAACTTCATCTATAAAGCCAACAAGTGACAGATTTTTTTCAGCACATTATAATATCTCACACATAATAGATCAAACTAGAGTAACTATCACTAAAGGTGATAAATACCCCCACCCCTATATTTCATGTCACAGGGGCAATAAGTCATTAATTCTTTATAGAATTTTCAGGAAAATTACATTATGCACATCTACAACTCCTAATGAACACTTCTGCCAAGTTTAAAGTGAATCAGACAGAAACTGTAGGAGGAGTTGTCCGGACAAGCATTTTTAAGTCAAATCAGGGGCAATAATTCTTGAAGGAACTTTCACAAAATATGCATCTTGCACATCTACAACTCCAAATGGACACTTCTGCCAAGTATAAAGCGAATCGGACTGAAATTGTAGGAGGAGTTGTCCGGACAAGCATTTTAAATGTGAATCAAAGGCAATAACTCATTAATTCTTGATGGAATTTTCACAAAATTTGCGTCTTGCACATCTATGTACAGCTCCAAAGTTTCAAGCGAATTGGACTGAAACTGTAGGAGGAGTTGTCCGGACAAGATTTTGCGGACAGACAGACCGACCGACCGACCAACAGGCTGATTCCAGTATACCCCCAACAAACTTCGTTTGCAGGGGTATAAACATGCAAAACCATTCACACATTCTGTGGAAATTTCCATGCTGAAATCACGCAGGATTTCAGTTACAATGTCAAATTATGCTTATCTACAAGAAGTGTAAAGAGAAAATATTTGTAAAGACTGTTTGACACTAAAAACAAGGGTAGTTTAGTGATAAATATAAACCTAAGTGCAAAACAGAAACATAGGAGGAATTCTCTATAATTAAGAACCAATTATTTCAAAGGTTCCTCATATCAAAAACATGTCAACAAAGACCAGATTGCAGCTTAATTCATTACCAAACAAAAAAATTTGAGACTAGTCCAAACTGAAAGCATTTGCAGATGACAAAAACTTGGGAAGAGTAGAAAGGGTCTTAGCCCATTACCACACAAAAATATTTTGAACAAGTCCAAAACGTAACCATTTGCAGATGACAACATGAATGTGAATCAACATTTGAAATTTGATTTGGGAAAGGTAGAAAACATTGTGGGAAAAGGAGAAAATGCTGGTTACCGGCATTTTCTCCTTTTCCCACAATGTTTTCATAATGCATCTTTTTTAGGGTTTTTAAAAGTCAGTATTGAGTGGTAAAGAGTTAACTCAGTGTACAAAGTGGAATAAATTCAACAAAAATCATCATTACTTTGTCAACAAAGTCAACATTCTAGGTCTTATCCAAAAAGTAGGTAAATCATATTACCGCTTACAATTGTGCTACTAAATCATGATTTTAAACAACTCAGAGGAAAACAGCTTTTGAAAACATTGTGGGAAAAGGAGAGAATACTGGTAACTTACCATCATTTGTGTCGTCATCATCCGTGGACGAGTCTGCATAGAATTCTTCATCATTGACATCATCTCCATCAAATGAAAACAGCGCTGCAAAAGACCAAAATGTATATGTGGCACTTATATGTAGTAGTTTGTGATGCCAGTGTAGATTAAGATCAGACTGCACAAAATTTACCACAAAATCATGAGTTTCAACAACCCTGAAAAAGAATCTTACTTGAAAACATTGTGGGAAATTGCTGGTTAAAAAAAAAAACCTTTTTCCCCCTAGGAGGTCAGTCCTTTTTACCACAAGACAAAATATTACACTTGTCAAAACTGAAAGCATTTGCAAACGAGTAATCTTAGGCAGCTAAAATGACGAAATTTCCCTTCAAACGGTTGGAAAACATTATTGAAAAAGGAGAAAATGTTGGTTACCAGTAGTTTTTTCTTTTCCAACGTTTTCAAAAGCCCCCTATCCCCAGGGTTATTTAAACACTGAATTGTATGTAAAGGATTAAAATACAGAATTGACCTCTTTATTCAATAATAAGTTAACCCATTACCACACAATCCCTACTTTTGAAGACTATGAGAAAGAAAGCCTTTAGAAAACATTGTGGGAAAAGGAGAAAATGCTGGTAACCAGCATTTTCTCCTTATCCCACAATATTTCCTACCCTTTCCAAATCAAATTTCAAATTTTTGATTCACATTTATTTTGTCGTCTGCAAATGCTTTCAATTTGGACCAGTCTAAGATTTTGTCGTTTGGTAATAAACAAGGTTCACCTACCATCATCACTGAAGTCCTGCGGAGGTGGCAATGACTGCACCCTTGCCAAAGGCTTCTGTCAACAAAGATATAATGAAAAAACATTAAATCGTGAATGACTATGTGGAAAAAAAGGCCTGTAATAAAACATTGTGGGAAATGGAGAAAATGCTGTTAACCAGCATTTTCTCCACTTCCCGCAATATTTTCTAACCCTCCACAGACATATCTTAATTTTCGATTTACCATTGTTTTGTCATCTGGAAACCAAATTGTACCAGTCTACCAGTTTTGTTGTACAGTAGAGGGGTTAAAAACTACATAAAAGTTCATTTTTGCAAATACCTCATCAAAAAAATTCAAACAATGAGTATTCCAGCTATAAATTTAAATGTCATGGTATTTGCAATAGTTGTTTTTTTTCCTGGTTGATAAAAGTCTACATTGTGTGCTAATGGGCTAACTCTTTGTCATAATCTAATGATAACATGTTTTCACAGCTTGGTAAAATCATAATGGGAAAAGAAGAAAATGGTGGCATAAGTATTCTCTCCTCTTCCTACTATGTTTTCTACTTTTCCAATGGTAAAGTCATTGGTGAAAGATAGATTTTGAAAAATCCTGAAATCCAAAAAGATGCTTCATTTTTACAGGGAAATATGAAAAGAAAAAGTGATAGGGCGGGGGAGTTCTAAAAGACTTACAAACTTGCATCACACATAAGTTAACTCTTTACCACAAAATCCCTACTTTTAAAGGTGAGTATTTAGAATTTTTACATCTCACCAAATTAAAAAATATATATATCACTGAAATTCATATGAAAAAATAATACAAATCATCAATAATTAAAATTCATAAAATTACAAAAAAATTTTTTTTTTTATGGTATTCCCTTAAAAGGCTACGTAGCCTCTTAAGGTATTTTTAGATTTCGCGCCAAAAATCAATAAAGCATTTCGGGAATGCCTAGTGACTGGCATGTGACTCATAACGCTTAAATTCCATTACATAACAAACATGTAATAATTATTTTCCATAATGTCTTCTTCGGACGCTATGTTTGAAACTTTGTCTGTGTATTCCTGTATATAAATGAGCGAATTGATAATCTAAAAATAGAACGTGTCTCCCCTCGGTGTCAACCTGGGCTGTAGTAAATCTCTAATTTCTCGTGTTGCTGAACGGTGTTCAACTGCTGGGGTTTTATGAATGAAAATTAAAAGGCTTTGGGAGTATAAGGATGATTTTTTTGCATTTTTGTACAATTTTCGTCCCAAAATCTGAAGGGCCACCTTTAACGACCCTGAGAAAGAAGTCAACAGAAAACATTGTGGGAAAACGAGAAAATACTGGTAACCAGCATTTTTTTCCCCACAATGATTTCTACCCTTTCCAAATCAAATTTCAATTTTTGATTCACATTTATTTTGTCATCTGCAAATGCTTTTGATTTGGACTTGTTCAAAATTTTTTGTTTGGTAAAGACTTAACCCAAATTGATCTGCTTTAACTGCTAGTAACATGGAAAACTTTTGTTGAATCATTTAAAAAATACCACATTACCTTTTTAAGGGGTGTTTTCCTTGAGTCCATTGACATCTTTCCTGATTCTGTAAAATATCATTAACAATGGACAGGTATGACAATATATCGGACATTAAATATTTTTTATATTTCTTGTAACTCCATCGACAAGAAATTCTTGCCACATTTTTTTTAAACAAGAGCTTTGCAGAGTGGTACATATACGCCCTAAGGGGCTTGTCAGTGAAATGGGTTCAAATCTAAAAAGTCTACAGAGATCCAAATTTTAAGAGTCACATGCACAACTACACATCATAGAGATTTATTGTTGTAAGCTTCATGTTATTCCTATGGAGGAGTTGGGCCCACAAGAAATTGTTAATGGATGGACGGATGACTGAGGCGCTAACATAATACCACCCTTCTGATGTATAATAAAGTATTTTAAGATTGCATTCCCATTTTATCATAGACACCAAGAAGCAAAAACAATGAAAAAGTTTCTGTATATGACACGGGACTCTGCCACAGCTGATTTTCGTTTGGCTGTCAGTGCTTGACTTCCAATGAAAACTAGAACTTGCTCTAGAAAGAGCCATCAGAGACGGGTTATGCTCCCTGAACAAGTGCTTGTCATAAAATGTATGACGCCCACTAAGCCCCCTTAAGCCCCTTTTCCCTTAAGACAATATTCCAGAATTGGAATAAATACAAAGGGTGTGTGAAGCCCTCTTTTTCCATGATGCAGCCTCAAATTGAGAAACCGAGAAAGAGGTGTTTGCACATTGTTCCGAGGAGTTCAGATATGAAGTTTCATAAAATTTGGTCCAGGTGTTGTGTACTTCGGACAGACAGACAGACGCATGAATGAACGGACACACGCACAGCATGGCGACTTTAGGCTCCCCCAAAACATTTCGGGGAGCATAAAAAACCCAATGTCTCCCCCTTTTTGGTGTCATAAAGATTAATAATCCAAGATAAAGTTAATAACATTTTCTCCCAGATTTCTACTGTGGACATGAAATTGTACATAAAATGAGTAAGGAAAATAATCAAAGGCAAATAACTAAAATGATATACAGGCCAGAGGAATTGTTCTTGTGCAAAATACTCATTTCATGCTCCTTTACAAATATGTGAACTTTTATCAAAATATCATCAGAGGTTTTAGAGTAATAGCGCAAACACAATTTGTGACCGACCAACCAACAGACAGACGGACCTGGAAAACAATATGTCTCCCGACAACCCCTGTCTGGATGATGGGAGACATAATTCTAAGGTTGAAAAGGGGGCGTAGTTACTTGCTAAGGTTGATAGTTACTTGCCCCTGTTGTATGAGTTCCCCTATGGTTAGTTAACAACTTCTCAAAGTTTGAAGTAAATACACGTCTTCACCCTTTACCAAACAATCCTTGGTTTTTACGACCCCGAGATACAATCCTTTTGAAAACATACTGGGAAAAAGAGAAAATGCTGGTAACCAGCATTTTCTCCTTTTCCCACAATCTTGTCAAGCCTGCTGGACACAAATATAAATTTCTGAATTATGTTTATATTGTCGTCTGCAAGTGCTTTCAACTTGGACCAGTCTAAAATTTTGTCGTGTGGTAAAGGGTTAAGTAATTACAGAGATATCACAAAATGTCAAAGATTGTGCATGATGAGGCCAGGGCTACAATAATAACATATAATTTTCTTTGAAAACAGTAGAGCTAATAAATACACACCTGATCTGTGTGATGTCTCATCACCGGTGTCAAACTTGGAAGACTGTAGCACCAAACTGTAATTATATGAGAACAGCTACTTTCATTCTGTAGGCTACACCTTGTTATATACATACATTATATTTTCAGATTAACAAATTAACTCTTTACAACACAATCCCGACTTTTAACGACCATGAAAAAGAAGCCTTTTAAAAACATTGTGGGAAAATGAGAAAATGCTGGTAACCACCATTTTCTCCTTTTCCCATAATGTTTTTTACCCTTCCAGGAATAAATTTCAATTTTTCATTTATGTTTATTTTGTCGTCTGTAAGTCCTTTCAGTTTAGACCAGTCTAAAATTTTGCTGTTTGGTAAAGAGTTAAATATGGCTGAGATGATTTTACCATTGACAGAGTAGAAAACATCAGGGGCATATTCTGGTTATTCTCATTTTCGCCTTTTTTTTTCAACAATGAGTTCAAAAGCCTACCCCCTTAAACCCTAAAACTCCGGAATGTTTGGTATAGGATTAATACACAAGACACAAGCATAATGCATAATTATTATAGAAAGGGAGTGGGGGGGAATGAAATTCAATCTACATCATCAAGTGCTGCAGTATCAAACAGCTCAGTCCGTAACATGCACCGCTTGAGACAAAGGAGTAGTTGGCTTGATTCCTAGCTCAGGCAATATCTTTCCAAGGATTGATGAGAGTGTAGAGAACATTGTAGAAGATGGAGAAACTAAGCCATCACTAAACTTGATCATACCCCCACCAGCTCCTTGTCACAAAACAGGTCTTGTCATAGAATGCAGAATGGTTGGATACAAAAGTATGAGTTGAAAGAAGTTCAAGGGGAGATAATTCTGCAAGGTAACGCAGCAGGTTCATGGAAATTGCACATGCACAACTTCTTGCATATAGGAAATTTGAGGTCAGTACCTGAAATACTGTTGGAGCATTTTGACGGACAAGTTTGTGCCTACAGACGCACAGACTGCCATGGCCATGTAGTATATCCCCCTCCACTTTGTTGCAGGGATATAACAACAACCCTCCTTGAAAGGGTAGAAAGCAATGAGAAAATGCTGGTTACAATCATTACTTCCATTTCCCACTTTGTTTTTAAAAGCTGTTTAGCAAAAGGTTATTAAAACTCATATGTGCAGTAAACAGCCAAAAAGAGAAGCTGTCTGTACCTTATCATTCTCTTTTTGTCCTCTTTCACTTTCAGCTGTAACTCTGCTAGAGCAGCTTTCTGTGATTCTTCATACTCTCTGAAATGAAACTTACATTAACTCTTTACCAAACAACAAAGTCTGAGACTGGTACAAATTGAAAGCACTTGCAGATGACAAAATAAATGTAACTCAAAAATTAAATTTTGTTACCAGAAGGGCATTTTCTCCTTTTCCCACCATGTTTTCAAAAGGCTTCTTCCTTTGGTTCAATACAGTTGGCATTAAGTGATGAAGGTTTAATCCTTTACCAAACAACCTCTGGTTTTTACAACCCTGAGATAGAAGCTTAATGAAAACATTGTGGGAAAAGGAGAAAATGCTGGCTACCAAGATTTTCTCCTCTTCCCACAATGTTTTCTTAATTCTAAAGTCAAGTCTAAATTTTTGAGTTAATTTCATTTTGTTGTATGCAAATACTTTAAATTTGGACATGTCTAAAATTTTGTTGTTTGCTAAAGAGTAAAACTACCAGACAACAAAAGTTTACACCAATCCAAATTGGAAGCAGTTGAAGACAACAAAATAACAGTGACCTGAATAATCATTTTTTGGGAGGGAAGGGTAGAAAACATTTTGGGAAAAGGAGAAAATGCTGGTTACCAGCATTTACTCTTTTCCCACAATGTTTTCAAAAGGCTTCTTCCTTTGGGTCATTAAAAGTTGGTATTGTGTAGTATAGCTTTAACCCTTTCCCAAACAAGCCCTGGTTTTTGTGTGTCTGCAGTAAAAGTCTTTTGAAAACACTTTGAGAAAAGGAGAAAATGTTCATAATGAGCAATTTCTCCTTTTCCCACAGTGTTTTCCACCCTTTTGAGAACTTTCTGCCATTTTCTCCAAATCTAAAATTGTTGTCTGCAAACTCTTTTGGTTTGGAAGAGTCCAAAAGTTGTCATTTGGGAAAGGGGTAACCTTCAAACCTACACACCAAAACAAAAATTGGGTAGACATGCTGATCACTTTAAAGATTATGAAATGTTGATGTATGGTTCATTGTCAGTGAATTCAAGCAGTACAGAGTAATGTTGTATTTGGATATGTTTATAGACCGAGGTTGATGTTTTCCTTTTGAAATCTTTATTGTCCCTGTATGTGACTTGAAGTCTATATCTGGCAGGTTCCTTGACCCTTGACCTTTATATAAATTAACCCTTTACCACACAATCCCGACTTTTAGCGACCCTGATGAAGAGAGCTTTTGAAAACAATGTGGGAAAAGGAGAAAATGCTGATAACCAGCATTTTCTCCTTTTCCCACAATGTTTTCTACCCTTTCCAGATCAAATTTCAATTTTTGATTCACGTTTATTTTGTCGTCTGCAAATGCTTTCAATTTGGACTAGTCCAAAATTTTGTTGTCTGGTAAAGAATTAAGACATATCCATATTGCAAACATTTGCATATTTAACTCATAAGGAACTGATGGGATTTGATCTAAAAGGGTAGAAAAAAATTGTGGAAATAGGAGAAAATGCTTTTCTCACAATGTTTCAAAAAAAATCCTTGTCCTTCAGGGTTGATGGAACTTGGAATTGTGAGGTGAACAGGTAAGCTAGGCTTGTGATGCATAACAAGAAAGCTTGTTTACTTGTGAAGGATAGCAAAGAAACGCTACATGTTCTGGAGAACATATGTTTTCCCCAAACTTTCATTTAAATTTCTGACGATGGAAAAGAAAGAGAAAAAAAACTTAATACTGGTGATCTTTCAAGAAAAAAAGCATTTTGAATATGTCATAAGAAAAGAAGAAAATGCTGCTGATCGACATTTTTTTCCTTTTCCCACAATATTCTTTCTTACTTAACTTAACCAAAATAAATCAATCAGTTAAAATGATTACCTAATTCTACTCTCCATAGCTGATTCTTCGTTGACAATGAACTCTGCCAGTTGTTGTTGTACCTGGTTCAATTTGCTCTGTAGAGATTCAAACTGGTGTGATTTAGGGTCTGGAAAAGTAAAAAAAAAAAAATATACCACTCATTGTAGCATGTATTTGAACTCAAAATTTTACACAAGTCCAAATTGATAGAATTTGCGAAGGATCAATGAAAGTGGCTAAAATAACAAAACCTGTCCTTGCTAAGACAGAATACAAAATAGGTTAAGGAAGAAATATCTCTATTGTCCACAATGCTCTTCAAAGCCTCTATACTCAGGTTTGTTTGAAAAAAAGTGCGAATGATGGAAATCCCAAGAGAAAACCATTGCTCTAACTGCATTTCGCAAGGATCCGAGAGATGTCACTAAGATAACCTTTTGATCCTGGGACAAAGTTTCTTTCGACCAAGTACACAAAAAGGCCATGAGGAGACATTTCCTTATTCAGGAGTCACCAAAGAAAAAAACATCAGAACTTCAATGTGAAAAAATTTGCGCTAATTTGACCAACAGGACATTATCCCAACAACCATACCAGCAAAATTCCATTAAGAATATCTCAAAACAAACAATACCAGCTTACCTGGCATTCCACCAAAGTCTGTGTCTTTATTTAAGAGCACAATTCTAAAGGCTGCAGAAAACTCATCAGATCTAATCAGCCTTTCAATTATGTCGGGGTTACACTGTAAAAGATTTGAGAAAAGCAAATTAAAATATACTTGCTACGTAAAAAGTGTTGTACAATTTAACATAGCTGCTTTACCAAATTATCCCCCTTTTGTAAAGACCCTGACAAAGACTTTCAAAAACATTGTGGAAAACTGAGTAAATACTGGTAACCAACATTTTTTTTTTCTGTTTCTTACTACATGTATTGATTTTCTGTCTTCAATCAATAGTGCCCTCAGCTTATGATGGTATTCTACATCCATTATTTCTAAACCAAAACCCTATGCAGTGGGTACTCATTAGAATTGTCTTGGTAACAGGTTTATCGGAGAAAAATTTCCTTTTTCATTTTGAAATCAAAATTACTCCATCTATCTGAAGCTCCGACTGACCTGCAGCTGTTTGTTGATGATAACATTTTCCCCCGTAACAGCCACAGCATAAGTGTCCAGACAACAACTCAAACACTTAAAGACAGTGTAATTTCCAATCTTCTTCTTGTGGACTAGATAACTGTGTTCCTAAAGAAAAATGTGATTGAAAATCAGCCATGCTCAGTAATAGACGGGTTTAACCCTTTACGACACAATCCTGACTTTAAATGACCCTGAGAAAGAAACCTTTTGAAAACATTATGGGAAAAGAAGAAAATGCTGGTAACCAGCATTTTCTCCTTTTCCTACAATGTTTTCTACCCTTCGTAACACAAATTTGGATTTTTCAGTCACATTTATGTTTTCATCTCCAAGTGCTTTCAATTTAGACCAGTCTATAATTTTGTTGTTAGGTAACGAGTTACCACATCTGTAAAGAATATTGACACAGGTCAGCCAGCGTAGTCCACATGGACTATTCTTTCAAGTGTTATGTGAGACCCTTCCTTCATGCATGCCTTCATCCTGGTTTCAATATGATACCTAACAAATAATGCATTCAAGAAAATTCTCTTTAGCTTCATGGTTATGGTGTTGCCCTTTCATCCAGGCATTCTAGATTTGAATCCTGCCTGGTCCCTGTTTTTCTGTTATGCATTTGTTCTTTTGTTTCTGTTATGAACTTAGATTGTAAGACATGTCAAAACTTTTTGCTTCTTGTAATTTTTTTTGCATGTCAAAGAACCATTTTATCTTATGATTTAATCATTTGTCAGACAAAATGGATTGTATGGATCCAGAACAATGTCAGGATGTGCTTGGAAGCATGCATGAGAGAGCTGTGCAGGCTGACCAGGGTTGACACTTACTTTTTGCAGTTCCCAGATCGTCCCTTTTTGCAAGACAGGTCACATGTACATGGTGACCCAAAATGAATGCAACCCATTAAAGTACCCACAACTTCTGCAAATGGGAATGGATTAAGTTTACTTTTTGCACACATCAATGTAAGATGATAACAATTAAGTTCTGCAAGTTTGAGTTACTTCGGTTGGGTGGTCTACAGGTCAGTGACGTTCAAAGAAATGCTCCAAATGTCCACCACTTTGACGGAGAAACTCCTGAATGCGCCTTGCAAAACTGTCCACCACGCGGACACACTCTGCCCCTGGAATCTCCCTGATCCTTGCTGTTATTGCAGACTTCAAGTCCATGATTGTCTGGGGGTTGTTCTCATAGATGTGTTCTATTAAATAACCCCACAGGTAGAAATCTGGGGGGGATTAAGGCCAGGTGAGTGCGGGGCCCACTCTGGGTCACATCTTCTGCTGATCAGTCGCTCTGGAAAAGTTGTTGCAGCTAGGTCAGCATTTGGTTTGTGTGTGTGTGAAAAATAATCTTAATCCATTCCCATGTGCAGAAGTTGTGAGTACTTTTACGGGTTGCATTCATTTTGGGTCACCCTGTATATACTAGTTTACTTTGCAATATTACTGTAATCATTAATATTACTTCTTCATTGAGCCATTACTCCACAATAGGACAATTTACAGTCCTGCTATTGACAGCTATTACGAAAACTGTGAGTCTAATAGATAGACATCAGGACTAATGTCTGCCATGGACCCTTTGATATGTACCAATCATATTGCACAATAGGTCCTACATTTTGAAATGAATATAGACATAAAAACCCTTTGAAGAAGTATCTTCTAGCTGTTTGCCACTTGTCATATTTCATATTAAAGTCCTCTATCTTCAGTTGATGAAACGAATTTCAATCATACACCAAAATAGATAATTAATCTCCATATCTAGTTGTGTTTATTGGTCTTTTACAAGAACTTTTGATTTATGGCAAAAGATCTAAGTCGGCCTTTTAGCCCAATATACCGGTATCATTCAAACCTGAGTTATTCCTTTGCTATCCAATTCGACTTCATACTCCTCCCTAAAAAGGCCAGAAGGTATGTAGTCTTCAGATTCACCTGTAAATAAAACAAAGTCTTTTGTTAACCCTTTACTCCATAGATACTCATTTCTACAGATTGCTTGTATGAGCCTTTGGAAAACATTGTGGCAAAAGGTGAAATTGCTCGTGATGAGCCCTTTACTCCATAGATACTCATTTCTACAGATTGCTTGTATGAGCCTTTGGAAAACATTGTGGAAAAAGGTGAAATTGCTCATGACGAGCAATTTCACCTTTTGCTACAATGTTTTCAGTGCTATCAAAAGGTGTCATATACACATAAGAAATGGCTTCATCCTTGCTGTTATTTAGGGTCAATTAGAGATACCATAGAAATGCCTTATGGGGTAAAGGGTTAACTCATAATACATATGTAATGACTATTTTTTATTGCATCATAAAAAAAGATTACTTTTTGAAAACATTGAGGCTAAGAGAGAAACTGCTTGTTTTGAGCATTTTGTTTTCTATTTTCAAATTGTCTTACATTTTTTTCATGTATGGCTTTTGGCTGTGTTTAACAATCTCATGTTTTAACCCATTACCACACAATCCCTACTTTTAACGCACCTGAGAAAGAAGCCTTTTGAAAACACTATGGGAAAGGGAGAAAATGCTGGTAACCACAGTGTTTTCTACCCTTCCCAGAACAAATTTCTATTTTTCAGTCACCTTTATTTTGTCATCTGCAAATGCTTTCAATTTGGACCAGTGTAAAATTTTCTCATGTGGTAAAGAGTTAACCCATTACCACACAATCCCTACTTTTGACGCCCCTGAGAAAGAAGACTTTTGAAAACACTATGGGAAAAGGAGAAAATGCTGGTAACCAGCATTTTCTCCTTTTCCCACAGTGTTTTCTACCCTTCCCAGAACAAATTTCTATTTTTTAGTCACATTTATTTTGTCATCTGCAAGTGCTTTCAATTTGGACCAGTGTAAAATTTTCTCATGTGATAAAGAGTTAAAGCATCTGATGTCTTCTGAAGAAGGCTTCAGAAAAACATTGTGGGATAAGGAGATACTCTCCATTTCCAACAATGTTTTCTACTATTTCACAGTCAAATCCTATTATCTGAATCAGATAAAAATTGTCATGGAAAATATTGTGGGAAAACAAGCTGCCAGTACCCAGCAATTACATGTATCTCCTCTTCCCAATGTTTTGTACCATGTAAATGACAAATCTTAGGATTTGATTGCCCAAAATTTGTCATACCCTCAAAATATGAAATGAATTACAGTTAAAAATCTGATCATTTGATAAAGATTTGAACAATTATTTAGTACAGACTATCAATATTTCAAAGAATGCTCTCAAAGCTATCTGCTGTAGGTGGGTAGAGTGTTGTTTTACACATTTCAGTTTAAGACCAAAACAAATTTTATATGTGGTCCTGATTATGTGATTTTGAGAACTAGGGTTGGCAAAAACAAGTTGAGTTGCTTTAGTATTGTAGATCAAGATCAAGTCACCACAAAACAACAGTATGTTCTTGAAACCACAGGAATTTGACATTCTATAACCAAAATGAATAACACTTTATCACACAATCCCTACTTTTGACGACCCTGAGAAAGAAGCCTTTAGAAAACATTGTCACATTTGTGGGAAAAGCAGAAAATGCTGGTAACCAGCATTTGCTCTTCACAAATCAAATTTCAAATTTTCAGCCACTTTCATTTTGTCGTCTGCAAATGCTTTCCATTTGGACAAACCTAAAATATTGTCGTTTGGTAAAGGGTTAAACTAGAACATAATAAACATCTTACATTGCTGCTTCAGTTCCACCTCTGTACCTCGGACATGAATCTTTATGTTAAGACACTTACAGGTGAAAATTGTCATCTGAAAAGGGGGAAAAAAAGGTAACTGAAAAAAAGACAATTGTCATAAGATGAATCTTTACATACACATTTACAACAACCATAGCAAAATATTTCAGACTCATCAAAATTGTTTGCCTTTGCAGAGCTGCTCTTCAGCCTTGAGGTTTGGGACTCCTGTGAACTGTGGCCTCAGTTACCCATGGTTAACCCTTTACCACACAACCTTTTGAAAACATGGGAAAAGGAGAAAATGCTGATAACTAGCATTTTTTTTCTTTTTCCTACCCTTCACAAAACAAATTTAAAATTTTCAGTCACTTTTAATTTGTCGCCTGCAAACATTTCCAATTTGAACAAGTCTATAATTTTGCGGTTTGGTGAAGAGTTAAACTGCAAAACCAGGAGTCCATGATCTAACTGACACATGAAACATTTTTGTGTTTCTACGAAAAGTGACTGAAAGAACGTCTTTAAAAAAATTTGGAATAAGATCACCAAAGAACTGGTTGAACTGGTTAGCATGATGATATTGTTTTCATTCTAGCACTTCTTCAAATATATGTACTTGAATTCAAACAAGGCTAAACTTTTGTCCTTTGTAATTTTTAAACAAATCACATTTAAAGTGTTTGCAGATGACAAAGTAAAGATGGCTAATATCACAAAATTTATCCATGAACGGATAGAAAGATTGTGAGAAAGGAAAACATGCTTGTTTGCATTATTTTCTCCTTTTCCAAAAGTTTCCAAAAGCCTTCTTCTTAAGGGTCATTGTCGGGATTATGTGGGAATTGGTTAACTCTTTACCAAACAATCCCAAGTTTTCACGACTCAGAAAAAGAAGGCTTCTGAAAACATTCTGGAATAAGGAGAAAATGCTAGTTACCACCATTCCCTTCTTTTCCCACAATGATTTCTACTCTTCCCTAAACAAATTTCAATTTTTGAGTCACTTACTTTTGTTGTCTGCTAATGGTTTCAACTCGTACCAGTCTAGAACTGGTGAAGAGTTTCATCATTTGAATCACATGAGAAGTGTTATCTGCAAATTATGTTTTCAGTTTGAATGGGTCTAAATTTCCATTGTCTGGTAAAAAGTTAACTTCTCATCTTGAGTTTGATAAGGACTTACAACAAAGGAATTGACTTTTTGCAACATCATCAAAATTTGGAAATATTGTATATTTACAAGTCAAATAATTCTTTATCTGACATTAGCAATGACCGGAAAAACACACACCCCACATGCACATTGAAAAGAAATAAAAAATCATAAGACCATAGAATGTGTCATGCAACAGTCACACTAGAACTTACATTTACTACTCCCTTGACATTAACTGCTGTACTTGCATCTAGCTAAAAATGGCCCAGGCTAGGTTTGCACAACGCTCCAGGCTAATTTTTCATACCAGAGAATTAGAAGTAGTGCATCATAACTGTGTAGGTTTCTCACAAATTTCTGATAAGGACATGCGTGTAGTTGTATGACAATGTCAATCTGTGCTAGACAATTAGACAAGAGTTGTTTTGTTTTGCTTCAATATTTATCACAGCTGATCGAGATTACGTCATTGATAAATGGGTCATCTCGACTGGAAATTTACCCAGAACTAAAAGACTGATACATTGCCTTGGAAAGTGCGATTTAATGCTTAAAAAATAAATAATCATTCCAGTGTGAAAAAAATGTAATTTTATTCATGTTTCAAGAAGTAAAGAGAGTTTGCAAACTCCGTTAAACACTTACACTGATGAAACCCCGGTGAACTCCTAACCTTTCGGTGGTAGTAGAGTTATGATATCATTGACCGATATTCGCTTCGAATTTCTTAAAAGGAAAAAAAAAAGTGACGCTATGTTTATGACTTTCAATCTTAAATTGACAAGCTAAATCTCAGTTTGATGACAATTCTTAAGTAAATACTAAAAAAAATTCATTTGAAATTTCATTCGAAACAACGGACATCAGAGAAATAGGATTTTCGATTACAATACCACTTTCCCTTGCCCATGACTATTTTTTAGCCACACTGAAAAAAGAAAAAAATGTTGAAACTTGCGTAAAACATTGATTTTGAAGAAAACTTAAATTGAATCTCACTGAAAATAACATTATAAAACTTATTAAAGGCATTTATATGCTTTAAAATCCATAACGATCTGACTACCCGAGTCTTAAAAAGATAGAAGGTCGAAATAGAGTTACAGTTTGTTTTCCTTGGAACCGCCCTACTCAAAGAGTACGAAAAGGAGCAGAATATCAGGCCTGTATCAACTTCTCATAAGTATGATGGACAACAAACTAGTTCAAAGATTTATGCACCAGGTAAAATCTGTTTTATTCAAGTTGGGCGAGAATTTATTGAGAAATTGACGTCATTAGTGACTATTTTTTACATTCACTATATTCGGACGCGAAGTATTGGCGACCTACCTGTTTTCGAAGGGTACCTATTTTCGAACTCAAAAAGATATTCAAATTTTGGCATAATACCGTAAAACGCCCCTCTGCTATACAGTCAATGCTTACATATGGCATCGTTTTTTAGAGTTTAAAGAAGAAATTTAATGACATTTTCAGCTTCATTCAGTTGAAAAATATTGTATTTTATGTATACGAAATGAATCCATAAACCAGTTGCATTTTTTTAACACATAATTTTGATTTTCATGGGTTTTCGCGCTTTATGGCGGGGCGTTTTACGGTATTATGCCCAAATTTTTTAGACTAGAAGATAAGTTCTAATGCTGTTCTTACGAATGCACTACGGAAAAATCACGGACAAAATTTATCGTGCGTGGTGGCCATTTTGAAGGTTTCAAGACAGTTCCCCGACAAGACAGTTCCCCGACAGGGCTTTTCGAAACAGTTCCCCGACAAAATTGAAGACAGTTCCCCGACACTTTTGAAGACAGTTCCCCGACACATTCATTATTAGCAAACTTGATTTTCATCGACATTTATCATTGATATCTACAACTTTTAAGGAAAGGAAATGGGGGTGTTGTACTTGTGAAAGGATGTGAATAATTGAGAGTATTTCTCCTTTTTAGTTTATTATTGATGATCACTCACAGTTCGGAAATGATACAGTACCTTGGCCGTTATGCAGATCAGAATGTTAGTACGTGTGTTATATGAATATGTGTATTTGATTACTAAAACAAATCGTTATCCCAGTGTTGGCCTAGGTTAAGCGCATTTTTTTTACATCTCTTTATGTTACTTCTGGAGAAACTGAAATAATCCGCTAGTAATGTACTGGATAATATGAATGTAGATCCCCTTTACATATTTTTTGTGTTTTTATGGACAGTAGTAATATTACAGTTATACAGTCCAACGAGAATCAACAAAAAGTTTCAATGTTTAACTTTATTCAAGAAATTTATTGCACATAGGGCCTACATTACATGAGTTATACATGTTAGAATTGCATTTCAACAGCCAATACTCAAGTCGCAGATTCCCTCCTTCTCATCTTCTTCTCTTTTTCTTTTCTTTTCCTCACAGCTTACTTTTCCTCTATCGACAATTATATTCGGTCATGAATTTGTTTTCATGTACTATATTATTATAGATCTTGTTCTAATACCACACTGATAATGTTTGTATATTTTCTTTACCCCATGTATAATGTTTATCATTACTGGGTGAAATAAAGCGTATATTGTTGTTGTTGTAGCTGAACTACATGCCATTAAAGACAGTTTAAACACTGCAATCATACACAATTAACGGAAACTCGAAAGGTTCCCGCCAATTAAACCAATCATTATTACAAACACCCAGTCCTGGCAACAAACAGTCTAATCACAATATATCGACCTCCTTAATTGGGCATAATACTTGAATTTAATAACCACCAAAGTTGAAATTTACTTCAATCATTTCAAACAAATGTATATAAAAATATTTAAAAAAGAAAAATCCAAACTTATTCAATATACTAATAATAAAAGTGTCGGGGAACTGTCTTCAAAAGTGTCGGGGAACTGTCTTCAATTTTGTTGGGGAACTGTCTCGAAAAGCTGTGTCGGGGAACTGTCTTGCCGGGGAATTGTCTTGTTCCCATTTTGAATGTTTTCGGGAACGTAAACAGCTCGGGTCACTGATGAAATGCACGGTATTTTCTCACGATCAGCATTTGAATTGAAAATATTTGTATTTCAAATGAAAGAATATTGAATACGCAAGCCACAGGTATGTTTAAATCCTAGTTTTGTGCTCTATTTAGGAAATTATAAGAGTTCAAACTTGCGCACAAAATCTGTGTGGAACTTTCAATTGATTTTGTCGGGATTGTCTCTGTACCCAGAGGCGACCAGTCGAAAAGTAACATCGCCTTTGGGGACAGTTATCTGTACTACCTAACTCATCAGCATCATTTCAAATAGCAATATGTGCCAGTATTTAACTCTTTTATTGTCAGCTAACAATATGGTCTTTGATCAATGGCTAAATGATTAATAACCACTAAAAGCCATTCACATTTTTGTGAAGTACTCAACAGTAATGAAAACTACTACTTGACCTGATTTGGCTTTAACACTCTCTTTTACTGGTATGAAAGCAAATATACTTTTCCCACAATGTATTAAGAAGGCTTCTTTCTTTGGGTCATGATAATCAACGATTGTTTGGTAAAGGGTTAATTTGAAATTACTCAGTTTTCAGTCATCATAATAAGGCTTGCAATATGTGAAAAGGGGCATTCAGACATTTGTGTATAGTGTCATCTCGGACCAGCCTGCAAAGACACAGTAGACATGCTGAACAGAAAATTACATGAAAATGGAAGAGTGTCGTTTCTGAAACTGCGCAGACTCCACAGGCTGATTCGAGACTACTTTTTACGCAAATGTCCAAATGTCCCGCTTCCTGTGTTGCAGTCCATGTGCATTTTTTTGATGTTTTTATCTCACAATGAAACTTTCCAACAAGTGCATAGCAGAAATAGCTGGCATTTTAACCTATGTGGTACAGATCCATGTTTATTAACTCATTACCAAACGATAATATTTTAGGCTTGTCCAAATTAAAAGCATTTGCAGATGACAAAATAAATGTGACTGATAATTTAAAATTTGTTTTGTGAAAGGTAGAAAACATTGTGGGAAAAGGAGAAAATGCTGGCATTTTCTCCTTTTCCCAAAATGTTTTCTAAAGGCTTCTTTCTCAGGGGCATCAAAATTTGGGATTGTGTGGTAATGGGTTAAGCAGTTGCTAGGAATTAACTTTTTACAGGTAGAAACTATGCTGTTAAGAAGGAATGATCTCTTGTAACACAGGGTAATGTGTGTGGTGTTCGGTTTTTCTTACATTTTTCTCAAAGCACCCAGTTTTTAAGATGCTGAGGAAGAGGAATTCTTAACTCTTTTTACCGAACAACAGAATCTTTGACTGGTTCAAATTGAAAGCATTTGCAGACAACAAAATAAATGTCAGTCAAAACTTGAAATTTGTTTCCACCAGGTTAGAAAACATTGTGGGAAAAGGAGGAAATGATGGTTATCAGCATTTTCTCCTTTTCCCACAATGTTCACAAAGGGCGTCTTCCTCAGGTTTGTTAAAAGTATGGATTGTGTGGTAAAGAGTTAAAACATTGTCGAAAAAGGAGCAGTGCTGGTAATCAATATTTTCTGCTTTTTCAACAATGTTTTCCACCGTGTCAGATACAACTTCCACCATTCCAGTCATGTATGATTTGTCGTCAGCATTATTATGCATTGACAGATTCAGAAAGGTCCAAAATTGTGCGTTTGGTAAAAATTTAATTATTAACAAGCAGGAACTGGCTTTAATTGATTTCCAGACAGTTCAGATTAATATCAAACTGCAAAGACCATGTAGACTACTACTAGTCTGATCTTTTATTTACACAGTTTTTCACTTTGTTTCAAACTGGTAGTATTCAGAAACATGGTGATATGGAAATAGTACAGTTGCTTTTCTTAATTGAAAAGGTTTATTCAATTAATTCAGCGCTCGAAGGGCTAGTGAATTGTCCATTGAAGCTGGATTTATTTGCCTGTGTTGAATTACACAGTATTTATTTTTAACTTTTATTTTTCGACTTTTAACAACCCTGAGAAAGAAGCCTATAGAAAACATAGTGGGTAAAGGATAAAATGTTGGTAACCAGCATTTTCTCCTTTAACCAAAATATTTTCTTCCCTATCAAAGTCAGCAGCCATCATGTTAACAAGATTTAAATTTGTCATCTGCAGATGCTTTGAATTTTGGTCCAGTTCAACAATTTGTCTTTTGTTAAAGAATTAAAACTGGAAGTTATTGTGAAGATGACAATCTCTTATTAAAAGGGACATGTATAATCCAGTGTAAAAAAAAGTTAATTCTTTACCATAAGATGAAATTTTAGCCTTGTCCAAATTGAAAGTATTTGCTGACAACAATTTCAGTGTGGCTCTAATGGTACAAATTTTGTTTGATAGTGTAAAAAACATTGTGGAAAAAGGAGAAAATGCTGGTTACCAGCATTTTCTCCTTTTTCCACATTGTTTTCAAATGGTGTCTTTCCATCCTCGGATACCCCAGGATCTCCCTATTTGCTACGCTACATCGACCCTGGGACAATTGACTACTAAAACTTTGAATCAGCCGCCGAAAATCGATACGAAACGTCATACCGTACAGTCCACTCGCCCATCACAAAATGATGATAGAACCAATGAAAAGCCAGCATTCGGCCAGCGGTAAAGCGAGCCGCCGAAAATCGATACGAAACGTCATAGCGTACAGTACACTCGCCCATCACAAAATGATGATGGAACCAATGAAAAGCCAGCATTCGGCCAGCGGTAAAGCGAAGGAAATTCAACTAATTGTCCCAGGGGTCGATGTAGCGTAGCAAATAGGGAGACCCCGGGGTATCCGGGGATGGTGTCTTTCCAAGGGACATTAAAAGTAGGAATGGTAAGATAAAGGATTAATTATGTACCTTGGTAAAATGTTGAAAAGTCCAACTATCGTTTGGTTGATTTTTTTTTAGCTAGTTTTAAAATCTTTAGCTGGTTTTAAAATTCATTTTCCTGTGGTAATTTTACCTCTTTTATACAAAAAGGTCATACTGGATTTGTCGTCTGCAAATGCTTTTAATTTGGATAAGTCTAAAAGGTTATTCTTACTTTGTTTAACCCATTACCACACAATCCCTACTTTTGACGCCCCTGAGAAAGAAGCCTTTTGAAAACACTGTGGGAAAAGGAGAAAATGCTGGTAACCAGCATTTTCTCCTTTTCCCACAATGTTTTCTACCCTTCACAAAACAAATTTCAAATTTTCAGTCACTTTTATTTTGTCGTCTGCAAATGCTTTCAATTTTGACCAGTCTAAAATATTGTCGTTTGGGAAAGGGTTAAGAATCATTTCTATAGAATAGGAACATAGCCAGGTCAGAGTCATTGTTTGTTATATTGCTTGGTTGATAGGTTATTTTGAAATTTTGTTTGTTTTGTGACATTAAATCATTGATAATAACACAGCATGAATGGTTTGGTAGTATTTCAAACGGATTTTATCATGTTTACTTTGTATTTTTTGATTGTGCAACTGTTTGAAATACAGTCATGTCCATGATATATAATATATACGAGATATCATATTGTATTGACTTTCCTCGTGTTAGTATTTGCTTTGAGCTCTGTGGAAAAATTTCACATCTCACTAGAATGAAGCAACAGGAAAGTTCCTACAAAATTATGGTGCTTATATTTCATACCTACAAACTTAACTCTTTACTAAACAACAAAGTTTTACACCTGTCCAAATTGGCAGCATTTGCAGACGACAAAATTATTGTGACTCAAAAGTTGAAATTTTGGATGGGAAGGATAGAAAACTTTGTGGGAAAAGGAGAAAATGCTGGGTACCAGCATTTTCTCCTTTTACCACAATGTTTTCATGAGGCTTCTTTCTCGGGGTCGTGAAAACCCGAGATTGCTTGGTGAAGGGTTAAACAACATAATAGTTTGATAATGAATGAGGAATGAAAATCATTACATAATTTCTGACCAATTAACTCTGTACCAAACGACAAAAAAATTTGGACTTGTCCAAATTGAAAGCTTTAGCAGATAACAAAATAAATGTGAATCAAAAATTGAAAATTGATTTGGAAAGGGTAGACAACATTGTAGTAAAAGGAGAAAATGCTGATTACCACAATGTTTTCAAAGGCTTCCTTTCTCAGCATCGTTAAAAGTTGGGATTGTGTGGTAAAGACTTAAATCAGAAACATTGTTGGAAGTATGCTAGTCTGCACACATACACCACTCAGAAGAATTAATCACTCACTCAGATGCTGAAATTTTAATCTTTCACTTTGCTAAACCCTCGGTCTTTGTGCTCTGAAAACCATCAGCTTACATTCTTACTAGACAAAATGGCTCAACAGTTTTATTGTTTGCTTCATTTTTAATGCTGATAAGCCATGAAAGAAGGAAAGAAAATGAAGAAATTTGTTTTCCTTATTCTTTTGTTAAACAGCTTATAATTTTTTTTTTTCCAATCTTTTGTTCATATTCTTGTCAAATCTAATGAAACAAGAGGAGGAGATGAAACAATGACACCTCCGATTTTCTAAAATGCCTGGCATGTTAAAAAAGCGGTCTTGACAGGAAAAGCCCATAAATCTTTTGTGAAAACCTATTTTTTTTGCCTGTTCTGAGGTTTTAGAGTGTTTACAATGCCGACTTTTGACGGTCCTGGAAGAGAAGCCTTTTGAAAACATTGTGGGAAAAGAAGAAAATGCTGGTAACCAGCATTTTCTTCTTTTCCCACAATGTTTTCTACCTTATCAAAGAAAATGTGCACCATTTGAGCAACATTGAAATTGTCGTCTACAAATGCTTTCAGTTTGGACAAGGCTACAATTTTGTCGTCTGGTAAAGGGTTATCTACGATGTTGTAACCCTTTATCATAAGATGCCCAGTTTTAACAAGCCCCAAGGAAAAGTACCCTTGAAAACATTGCCGGAAAAGAAGAAAATGCTGGTGCAGCGTAATTCTCCTTTTCCCACATTGTTTTGTATGTTTACAAAGAGAATTGTTGTATTTTGAAACATTCTGTGTGTTATCTGCAACTGCTTTCAATTTGAACCAGTCTAAGAACTTTTTTTATTTGGTAAAGAGTTGACAACAAAATTTTAGACTGGTCCAAATTGAAAGTACTTGCAGATGTCAAAATGAAAGAAACTCAAAAATTGAATTTTGTTTCCAGCAGGTTAGAAAACATTGTGGGAAAAGGAGAAAATGCTGTTTACCAGCATTTTCTCCTTTTCCCACAATGTTTTCAAGAAGCTTCAATCTCACAAAACCAGGGATTGTTCAGTAAAGAGTTTAAGTTGTTACATAATGTTTACATGTATTTGATAACAGTTTATAATATCAAAGGATATATAGTTGGCAGCAGTTTTTGAGAAATGAACTACCGTTTAAGGAAACTGAAATCCTTTTAGAAAGTTACAAAATACTTAATTTTCTTTTAATTTAGTAGACCTCTGTCTTTCAAAAGAAAAGTGTTGACATAAAATACGTGAGAATAGACAGGTTTTCTTCTGTATTTTTGTGTGTGTGTTTTTGAATGCGGTGTTAACCTATAAATCGGAGATAAATTGTTTAGCATGGATCTACAACCGCATGTTACTCTTGATAAAAAGGTAAAAAAAAAGCTCGGATATTAAAATATTTATTTAATCCTTTAGCACACAACGACAAGTTTTAATTACCTTAACCCATTACCAAACAACAATATTTCAGGCTTGTCCAAATCGAAAGCACTTGCAGAGGATGAAATAAAAGTGACTGGAAATTTGAAATTTGTTCTGTAAAGGGCAGAAAAAATTGTGGAAAAAGGAGAAAATGCTGGTTACCAGCATTTTCTGCTTTGCCCACAGTGTTTTTCCAAAGGCTTCTTTCACAGGGTCATCAAAAGTAGGGATTGTGTGATAATGGGTTAAGAAAAGAGCCTTTTGAAAACATTGTGGTTAAAGGAGAAAATGCTGGTAACCAGCATTTTCTCCTTTTTCCACAATGTTTTCTACTCTATCAAAGAGTATTTCCATCTTTTGAGTAAGATTGGAATTGTTGTCTGCGAATGCTTCCAAATTGGATAAGTCCATAATTTGCTTTTGTGGTAAAGATTTAATGTCATTGAAATTGTGCAGTTTAACTCATTGTCACACGAGAAAATTTTGGACTGGTCCAAATTGAAAGCATTTGCAGACGACAGAATAAAGGTGACTAAAAATTAGAAATTTGTTCCGGAAAGGGTAGAAAACACTGTGGGAAAAGGAGAAAATGCTGGTTACTAGCATTTTCTCCTTTTCCCACAGTGTTTTCAAAAGGGTTTTTTCTCAGGGGCGTCAAAAGTAGGGATTGAGTGGTAATGGGTTAACATTACTAGAAAGAAAATTTTAGACAAGTAAAATGTGGTTGAGGTGCTAAGATTTGTTGTTGTTGGGAGTGAAAACATTGTGTTGAAAAGAAGAAAGGGCTTGTCACCAATATTTTTTTCTTTTCTCACAATGTTTTCATAATCTCTTTATATCAGTGTTTTTGAAATTTGAAATTGGGGTGTAAAAGGTTAACTGAATTAATACTTTCTTTAGATTATTTCTTTAAATTCATTCATAAAAAAGAATGTGTTGTTCACTCTTTACCAAACGACAACCATTTAGATTGGTCCAAATTGAAAGCATTTGCAGACGACAAAATAAATATGACTAAAGAAATGGAATTTGTTTAAGGAAGAATATTTTCATAGGCTGTCTTTCTAAAGGCCATTAGAAGTCCGAATTGTATAGTAAAGAGTTAAGGATTTGGAATGCTATCTTATTTAACTCTTTACCAGACGACAAAATTTTAGACTGGTTCAAATTGAAAAGATTTGCAGACGACAAAATAAAGGTGACTGAAAAATTGAAATTCGATCTGGGAAGGGTAGAAAACACTGTGGGAAAAGGAGAAAATGCTGGTTACCAGCATTTTCTCCTTTTCCTACAGTGTTTTCAAAAGGCTTCTTTCTCGGGGGCGTCAAAAGTAGGGATTGTGTGGTAATGGGTTAATTAATTGTTGCTAGATCTATTTCTTCAATTTAACTCTACCGAACGAAAAAAAAAGTTAGACTGATCCAAATTGAAAGCACTTGCAGACAACAATATGAAGGTAATTCAAAAATTTAAATTTATCTCCAGCAGGGTAGAAAATGTTGTGGGAAAAGGAGAAAATGCTGGTTACCAGCATTTTCTCCTTTTCCCACAATGTTTTCAAAAGGCTTTTATTTCAAGGTCATAAAAACCAGGGATGTTTGGGAAAGAGTTAATCCATTACCACACAATCCCTACGTTTGACACCCCTGAGAAAGAAGCCTCTAGAAAACATTGTGGGATAAGGAGAAAATGCTGGTAACCAGCATTTTCTCCTTTTCCCACAGTGTTTTCTACCCTTCACAAAACAAATTTCAAATTTTTAGTCGCTTTTATTTTGTCGTCTGCAAATGCTTTCAATTTGGACCAGTCTAACATATTGTCGTTTGGTATTGGTTAAAACAGTTTAAGAAATGACCGAACTGCACAAGAAGTAAGACTCTTATCAACTGATTTGCAGGTGGAGGAGGTCGTACAGACCCAGAGTGATAGAGAACTGCTGTTTGAGGCCTTGAAAAGATATCAGTCGTACGTATCCTTGTTCATTTAGATAAAACGATACATCCTTGTAGAAAACATATAGCTGGGCTATTGACAATAAAGTGTCAAGGTATCGTCATAGCCTTTTAACGGTGGCCCTTCAGATTTTGGGACGAAAATTTTACAAAAATGCAAAAAAAGCATCCTTATACTCCCAAAGCCTTTCAATTTGCGTTCATAATACCCAAGTAGTCAGAAACCAGCCGACAACACGAGAAATTAGAGATTTACTACGGCCCAGGTTGACACCAACGGGAGAGACATTCTATTTTTAGAAGACATATTCGCTCATTTACATACAGAAATACACAGATAAAGTTTAAAACATAACGTCCGAAGAAGACATTATAGAAAATGTTTGATATGTAATGGAATTTATGCGTTATAAGTCACGTGCCAGTCACTTGACATTCCCACAATGCTTTATTGATTTTTGGTGCGAAATCTAAAAATACCTTAAGATGCTACATAGCCTTATAAGGGAACACCATCAAAAAATTTATTTTTTTAATTCTATGAGTCTTAATTATTGATGATTTGTATTATTTTTTCATAAACATTTCAGTGATATATATATTTTTTAATTTGATGAGATGTATAAATTCTAAATACCCACCTTTAACCCATTTCCAAATGACAATATTTTAGGCTTGTCCAAATTGAAAGCATTTGCAGACGACAAAATAAAAGTGACTGAAAATTTGAAATTTGTGTTCTGAGGGGTAGAAAACATTATGGGAAATGGAGAAAATGCTGGTTACTAGCATTTTCTCCTTTTTCCAAGATGTTTTCTAAAGGCTAAATCTTTCACAGGGTCCAGGTCGTCAAAAATAGGGATTGTTTAGTAATGGGTTAAGTTAAATATTGTGCAAAACATTTAACATTATCAGAGACCTCCCATTTTTATACGTCGAAGTGTCGTATTATGTTATAGCACTGGTCATCTATCTGTCCCTCCATCTGTTAGCGATTTCTTGTATGCACAGCTGCTCCTACAGTTTTCATCAGGATAAGTTCAAACTTACCAAAATGAATCTGTTATTTGCAGTTGTGCATATGACTTAAAATTTGGATCTGTTAAGGCGTTCTCAATTTCAACCCATTTTACTGACGAGACACTTGGGGAATATATATGCCGTTCTTCAAAGCCCTTGAGAAATTACATAATTATATGAGTTTATTTAACTCTTTAACACACAACAAAATTTTGAACTGGTCCATATTAAAAGCATTTGCAGATGACAAAATCAACATGAATCAAAAATTGATTTTTTTTCCTGGAAGGATACAAAACATGGTGTAAAAAGAAGGAAAATGCTGGTTACTAGCATTTTCTCCTTTTCCAACAATGTTTTCAAAAGGCTTCTACCTCAGGGTCGTAAAAATCAAGGGCTAACTCATTAGCAGACAGCAATTAGTAGACTGGTCCAAATTTAACTCATTACCACACAAGACAATTTTGGACTGGTCCAAATTGAAAGCATTTGCAGACGACAAAATAAAGGTGACTGAAAAATAGAAATTTGTTCTGGAAAGGATAGAAAACACTGTGGGAAAAGGAGAAAATGCTGGTTACCAGCATTTTCTCCTTTTCCCACAGTGTTTTCAAAAGGCTTCTTTCTCAGGGGCGTCAAAAGTAGGGATTGAGTGGTAATGGGTTAAAGCATTTGCATGTGACTTACAAAAACTATGAAATTCTCTTCGAAAGAGTAAAAAACCAATGCTGGTAACCAGCATTTTCTCCTTTTCCCACAATGTTTTCAGAAGGCTTCTTCTTTTGTGTCGTAAAAACCAGGGATTCTTTGGTAAAAGTTTAAAGATTTTTTCCAGGGTTCGTTTTACAGACGGCTCTTCACATTTTTTCATGAGAAAAGGATGAATTGCCTTGAAGAAGCATGATACATGTATCTTCCTGTATAGTTATCTTCGGGATCATGACATCAAGATAATAATTATCAATATCAAATGATAATCACTGCTTTTATCTATATTGCCTAACAACTTCTGTATGTTATCATACAGAGTTGCATACACCCAGAATTTTTGTTTAGTGTCACTGTTTCATGCTCTGTTGACAGTGCATTTCTTTATCAACACTCTTGGCAATTCCATATAAACATTATCTCCAGCTTAAAGGTAGCCCTTCAGATTGGGACAAAAATTTTACAAAAATACAAAAAAAATCATTCTTACACTCACAAAGTGGTATAATTTTCATTCATTAAACCCCAGTAGTTGAAAACCATCCGACAACAAGAGAAATTAGAGATTTACTACAGCCCAGGTCAACACGGTCTATTTTTACATGAGCAACTCGCTCATTTACATACCGGAAATATACAGACGAAGCTTCAAACATAAGTTCAAGACATTATGGAAAATAATTACATTTTTGTTATCTTATGGAATTTAATAGTCATTAGTCATGTGTAAGTCACTTAACATTCCCAAAATGCTTTTTTGATTTTTGCGGGAAATCTAAAAATAGCTTAAGAGGCTACATAGCCTTTTAAAGGTGGCCCTTCGGATTTTGTGAGGAAAATTTTACAAAAGTGAAAAAATATCATCCTTATACTCCCAAAGCCTTTTAATTTTCATTCATAAAACCCCAGTAGTGGAAACCTGTCCAACAACACGAGAAATTAGAGATTTACTACGGCCCAGGTTGACATCAATGGGAGACACATCCTATTTTTAGATGATCAATTCGCTCATTTACACGTTGTCTGCGCATGTCATATTCTTCGAAGATTCGACTGTCTTATATGACGCATCACTACTAGCCCCGAAAGCGGGCTGACTGTAAATATTACGCTCTATAAAGTAGCAATGTTGAAAATAGCTTTTACGTATCAATACGTTTGAGGAGAAATGAGACCTGCTTTAGCAACAGATTTCTCTAAACTGGTGATCATAGTTGAATGAATTGCACGAGTTAGCGTTTTATTGGGTAAACCTTTTTTTTGTTTTAAATTCAAAGTAACGGTTGTCGCGTAGGAAAGTGGTTCGGTTCTGTACCCAGGATGCCCATATCAGATAGATGAGTATTTATAGAATGCCATCTAGCGGGAGATAATGCCCATTTACATACTTACAGAAATACACAGAAAAAGCTTCAAACATAGCATCCGAAGAAGACATTATGGAAAATAATTATTACATAATTGTTATGATAGGGAATTTAAGCATTATGAGTCACATGCCAGTCACTTGACATTCCCACAATGCTTTATTGATTTTTGGTGCAAAATCTAAAAATAGCTTAAGAGGCTACGTAGCCTTTTAAGGGAATACCATTACAAAATTTTTTTTTGTAATTTTATGAATCTTAATTATTGATGATTTGTATTATTTTTTCATATGAATTTCAGTGATATACATATTTTTTAATTTGGTGAGATGTAAAAATTCTAAATACCCACCTTTAAGGGAATACCACCCATTTTTAGCTCTACTGGCTTTCAGCCAGCAGAGCTTATGTCATGGCGTGGTTTCCGTCGTCCGTCCGTCCGTTAGTCTTTTTCTTGTTTACGCGATAAAGTCTTCATTTCTGGTCAGATTTTCGTGAAAATTACACAGTTTGTGTATCTCATCAATAGCTTTAACCCTATTGATTTTGAAAAAAAATCTGACAAACAGTATGGGAAAAGTAGCCATTTCAAGTTGAAAATTCCTATTTCTTGTTTACGCGATTAAGTCTGTATTTTTGGTCAGATTTCCATGAAACTTGCAGAGTTTGTTTAGCTTATCAATAGCTTCAACCCTATTGATTTTGAAAAAAATCCAACAAACAGTATGGGAAAAGTAGCCATTTCAAGTTGAAAACTTTAATTTCTTGTTTACATGATGAAGTCTTCATTTTTGGTCAGATTTCTGTGAAACTTAGCCAGTTTATTTATCTCATCGATAGCTTTAACCCTATTGATTTTGAAAAAAAATCCGACAAACAGTATGGGAAAAGTAGCCCTTTCAAGTTTAAAATTTCCATTTCTTGTTTACACGATAAAGTCTGTATTTGTGTTCAGATTTCCATGAAACTTGCAGAGTTTGTTTATCTTATCAATAGCTTCAACCCTATTGATTTTGAAAAAAATCCAACAAACAGTATGGGAAAAGTAGCCATTTCAAGTTGAAAATTTTCATTTCTTGTTTACGCGATAAAGTATTCATTTTTGGTCAGATTTCTGTGAAACTTACACAGTTTGTTTATCTAATCAATAGCTTTAACCCTATCGATTTTGAAAAAAATCCGACAAACAGAATGGGAAAAGTAGCCATTTCAGATTGAACAATTTCATTGTCTGTTTAGATGATAAAGTATTTATTTGTGATCAGATTTTTATGAATTTTTCAGCTTGTTTATCCCATCAATAGCTTTTTAACCCTTTTGAGTTTGAAAAAATTCAACAAACACTAATGGAAAAGTAGCCATTTTGAGTTGAAAATGTCAAGTTTTTTGTCTTTTTGTGCAATGAATTCCTATGTATGCTTTATTTAAAAGCAAACTCTCTGCCAGTAGAGCATATTCAGGCCCTTCAGGGCCTTCTAGTTTTTTTTGTACTATCATGATTCTTAATTACTGATGATTTGTATTGTTTTTTCATATAAATTTCATTGACATATATATTTTTTAATTTGGTGTGATGTGAAAATTATAAATACCCACCTGTAAGTCTTTTCCATATGATGAAACTTTAGACATGTCCAAAATGGAAAATCTTTTCAACAAAAGAAAAGTTTGGCCTCATTTAAATTGGAAGTACATGTACTTATATGCAGATGATGAAATGAAATCTCAATCATTGATTAACTTTGTCTTACAGTGGATAAAAAAGATTGTGGTTATCAGTATTTTCTAATTCTCCCACAATGTTTTAATAAGAATTTTTCCTTAAGGTTGTTAAAACTGGAAATCATCTGGCAAAGAATTAAGTCAGTTGTCATCATCATATTATGGTTGAAATATTATTGAAAACAAAATAGAAATGCCAAACTAACAAAATAAAAAAAAATATTTGCAGGTCCTCAGACGTCAAAAAACTGGTACAAGACTTGAGAAAAGTGTTAAATGAGCCAATCAGGCTTGAGATTTATGATTATGTGAGGTAAAGTATTGTTAACTCTTTATCGGAATACAAAATTTCAGACATCCAAATTTAAAGGATTGGCAGACGACAATTTAACTCACTACCAAATGACAAAATTTTTGGCTTGTCGAAATTGAAAGCATAATATGCAGACAACAAATAAAAGTTACTGAAAATTGAAATTTGTTTTGTGAAGGGTAGAAAACATTGTGGGAAAAGGAAAAAGTGCTGGTTACCAGCATTTTCTCCTTTTCCCACAATGTTTTCTAAAGGCTTCTTTCTCAAGGGCGTCAGAGTAGGGATTGTGTGGTAATGGGTTAAATGTAGAGATTGCAGGAAATTTGGATGATTACTGAACTTTTCACCAAATGACAAATTTGGACACAACCAAATTGAAAGCACTTTGCAGACATCATACAAAATTTGGCTTAACTCTTTACCACATAAACAAATAATAGACTTGTCCAAATTGAAAGCATTTGCAAATGACAATTTAAACACAGCTCAAATGATGGAATTTGTCTTTTATGGAGTAGAAAATATTGTGGGAAAGGAGGAAATGCTGGTTACCAGCATTTTCTCCTTTTCCCACAATGGTTTCAAAAGCCTTCTAGCTCAGGGTCGTCAAAAGTCGTCATTGTGTGGTATAGAGTTAAATGATGAAATTTGTCTTTCAAAGCAATTTTCTCCTTTTCCAACAATGTTTTCAAAAGCCTCTTTCCCCACTGTCATTAAAACTTGGGATTGTTTGTAAAGGGTTAAAATTAAGTCACTGAGACCTATGTGATTCAGAAAAATCAGCAGAAACACCCCAATTTTACCAAGTATCCATAACATTAGTATAGGTTGAGTATCAATGATTTTACACCCCCCCCCTTTCCCAATATAGATCTCTTTTATTGAATAATTGCTCCCTTGGGGGATTGAAGGGTGTAAGAAAGTCAATAGCTTAGAATTATTTATTTCATCGCTTACCCAATATTGATTAGGAAGGAATTTCAACCCTTTGTCTGCTATCAACAAATAACTCCATTGAAAAATACTGAAGCAAACAATATGTAACTCTTAACAACACAATGGCAAGAGGAAATAGCCCTGACCAACCAGTCTGTTGAAAATATTGAAGAAAAAAGAGAAAATGCTGGTGCTGGTAACCAGCATTTTCTCCTTTTTCTTCAATGTTTTTAAAAGCCTTCATCCTTGGGCCAGTTACAATGCAGGATTGTAGCGTAAAAGGTTAAGATCCAGTTTCTAGAAAAGAATATTTCGTTGAGAACTGTTGACCACTAGTAAATATTGTGATATCAGAATGAAGCTGTCAAAATTGTTAAAATTAAGAAAGAGGAATAAAACGCTGGATAACTCATGGGTGAAAAGAGCACACGCCCAGTATTCTTGGGTTCACAGGAAACCTAAACCCAAATCAAAGTAGGCGATTCTTGTAATTTTTTTTTTCATTAAAAATTTTGTACAATAAATTGTTTGTTTATTATATACCTAGCAGTGAAAACCTGGAATTTCCCAGTTTAATAAATTTTGATATCATCACTAGTAACGTTATCAACTTTCACTTTCACTTCCTGTCGTAATTTTCGTAATTTGGGAACTACCTTTTTTTTCAAATACATTTTTTTTTTTACTTTCAAATGCAAAATTACAAATAATGATGTTAATAAGGTATATAATAAATAGAATAATCAACTGGTTATTTTTGATATGAAAATATCTCACTCGGATGCGTCATAAGGCGTTAAAAAAACTCGTGCTGCCCACTCGTTTTTTCAACGCCTAACAACGCCTCCTCGTGAGATATTTTTCATATCAAAAACAACCAGTTGATTATCCTCTATATATCAGCATTTCTAGGTACATGTATATGCGCTAAATTGCAAACATACAATATTTTGCAGTTGTGCAAATTTTTGCTTGCTGTTATAAAGATTATAAAGGTAGATGTAAATTCAGACGAGGTTAGATTATTATGATGGAGATATGATTGTCATCTTTAACCCTTTATCAAACAATCCCGAATTTCATCGACCCTGAGAAAGAAGCCTTTTGCAAACATTGTGGGAAAAAGAGAAAATGCTGGTAACCAGCATTTTCTCCTTTTCCCACAATGCGTTCAGAAGTCAAGTTTCAATTTTTGAGTCACATTTTTTTGTTGTCATCTGCAAATGCTTTCATTTGGGACAAGTCTGAAATTTTGTTATTTGGTAAAGAGTTTAAAACATAAATATGACCATATTCTGAGTAATTTTATCATATTTAACAGCTTATACTTGTAATTAATATTGTTGTCAATAGCTCTATTCTTCAGGGTAGTTCAGACTTGAGATTAGGTGGTAAAGGGTTAAAACAGTGGGTGAAATTAGAGAAAAATTGTGTTTGCCTGTTTTAGAGAACGTTATGTTTGCCCGTTTGTGACAGACACCCCCCCTCAAAAAAAAAAAAAAAAAAAGAAAAAGTGAGTTGTCTTCAGTATCCAAAAGGGATCAATCTGGGGTTTTTTTTGTTTGACAGGCCCCTTATCAGACCCCAACACCAGCAGACCTATGACAAGATCACGCCTTCTGCTCCAGGTACAAAGTCTCGCATTATCAAATTGAGGAGGAGAGGAAATGAAAGTTTTGGTTTTGCTGTCAGGGGAGGTAACTCATGTGTATTTACTTTTATTTCTGTCAGGGGCGGTAACTCATGTGTATTTACTTTCATTTCGTTTAACTTTACTAAATGACAATTTTTTTTTTAGACTAGTTAAAATTCAAAGAACTTGCAGACTGCAAAATAAACATAGCTCAAAAATTGGAATTTGTTTCCAGAAGGGTAGAGAGCATTGTGGGAAAAGGAGAAAATGCTGGTTTCAAGAGACTTCTAACTCAGGATCGTAAAAACCAGGGATTGTTTGTTAAAGCATTAACTCATTACCAAACAACATAATTTTAGGCTTATCCAAATCGAAAGCATTTGCAGACTACAAAATAAAAGTGACTAAAGATATGAAATTTGTTTTGTGAAGGGTAGAAAACATTGTGGGAAAAGGAGAAAATGCTGGTTACCAGCATTTTCTCCTTTTTCCCACAATGTTTTCTAAATGCTTCTTTCTCAGGGGCGACAAAAGTAGGGATTGCCTGGTAAAGGATGAAAACAAAAGTAGGGATTGCCTGGTAAAGGATGACAACAAAAGTAGGGATTGCCTGGTAAAGGATGAAAACAAAAGTAGGGATTGCTTGGTAAAGGATGAAAACAAAAGTAGGTTTCAAGAGACTTCTAACTCAGGATCGTAAAAACCAGGGATTGTTTGTTAAAGCATTAACTCATTACCAAACAACATAATTTTAGGCTTATCCAAATCGAAAGCATTTGCAGACTACAAAATAAAAGTGACTAAAGATATGAAATTTGTTTTGTGAAGGGTAGAAAACATTGTGGGAAAAGGAGAAAATGCTGGTTACCAGCATTTTCTCCTTTTTCCCACAATGTTTTCTAAATGCTTCTTTCTCAGGGGCGACAAAAGTAGGGATTGCCTGGTAAAGGATGAAAACAAAAGTAGGGATTGCCTGGTAAAGGATGAAAACAAAAGTAGGGATTGCCTGGTAAAGGATGAAAACAAAAGTAGGGATTGCTTGGTAAAGGATGAAAACAAAAGTAGGGATTGCCTGGTAAAGGATGAAAACAAAAGTAGGGATTGCCTGGTAAAGGATGAAAACAAAAGTAGGGATTGCTTGGTAAAGGATGAAAACAATAATGATACCTCATAGTTACAAAAATTTATTATTAAAGTACTGCATCATACGAGTTTTCTGCTTGACTATTTGCCAAATAACCTCTGTTGCAGACATTGCTGGAAAAGTAGAAAAATTTTGGTAACCAGAATTTTTCTAAATTCCCGCAAGGTTTCCTATCCTATTAAACCATTATCACAAAATCCCTACTTTTGACGCCCCTGAGAAAGAAGTCTTTTGAAAACACTGTGGGAAAAGGAGAAAATGCTGGTAACCAGCATTTTCTCCTTTTCCCACAGTGTTTTCTACCCTTCCCAGAACAAATTTCAATTTTTCAGTCACCTTTATTTTGTCGTATGCAAATGCTTTCAATTTGGACCAGTCTAAAATTTTCTCCTGTGGTAAAGAGCTAAAGAAAATTACAATCACCAGAGCCCCTTTCTTTTCTGTCATGTTTAGAAGCTTTCAACTTTAATAAATATACTCAGAAGAAAATTTCACTCAAATGAAAGAATTTGTCCTGGACAGAATAGAAGACACTGTAAAAAAGAAGAAAATGCTGGTTACCAGCATTTCCCCCTTTTCTTACCATTTTCACAAGAGTTGTTCAAATAGTCTAAATTTTATCAAAATGGGTTTATCATTATATGTTGTCAGGATTTGAACATGGTATTGGGATCTTCGTGTCTCATGTTGAAAAGGGGTCACAAGCAGAGCAGAGGGGACTGAAGGTAAGGGTGCAGAATCTAATATGTGATGCAACCAGAGCTCCAGATTGGAGGGAGTGATGGTATTCTAAATTCATTGTTTTGCTTCCAAACCCTATGTTGTGGGTACTCATTCGAATTGTCTTGAGACGATTAATTGAGAATAATGGATATTTTTCAATTTGAAATCAAAATCACTCCCTCTATCTGGAGCTCTAATGCAACCATATGTAATGTTTGGAATTAATGTTCAGTAACCTTTTGCCACATGACAAAAATACGGACTTGAAAGCATCTGCAGACGACATTTCACTGTGGCTCAAGTGATAAAATTTGCATCTAATTGTGTAGAAAACACGAAGGGAATAGAAGAAATTACGGACTTGAAAGCATCTGCAGACGACAATTCACTGTGGCTCAAGTGATAAAATTTGCATCTAATTGTGTAGAAAACACGAAGGGAATAGAAGAAATTGTTGATTACCAAATGCTGGCTGATCATTTAACTCAGTACCACATGAGAAAATTTTAGGCTTGTCCAAATTGAAAGCATTTGCATACGACAAAGTATAAGTGACGGAAAATATGAAATTTGTTTTGTGGAGGGTAGAAAACATTGTGGGAAAAGGAGAAAATGCTGGTTACCAGCATTTTCTCCTTTTCCACAATGTTTTCTAAAAGCTTCTTTCTCAGACGTGTCAAAAGTAGGGATTGTGTGATAAAAGGGTTAACTTCAAAACTAGCTTAAACCCTGCCAGGTAGCTGTATGCTTTGTTTACTTTTTGCCTGATTTTAAAATTATTTTTTCTGCCAGCGACTAACATGGGGGCCGACCACAAGATACTAGACTGTCATCTCCAGAATATTTTTCATACTTTCAAATGGTATGATTTAAATTTAACCCATTACCACACATTCCCTAATTTAATTTGACGCTCCTGAGAAAGAAGCCTTTTGAAAACACTGTGGGAAAAGGAGAAAATGCTGGTGACCAGCATTTTCTCCTTTTCCCACAGTGTTTTCTACCCTTCCCAGAACAAATTTCAATTTTTCAGTCACCTTTATCTTGTCGTCTGCAAATGCTTTCAATTTGGACCAGTCTGAAATTTTCCCATGTGGTAAAGAGTTAAATGACACCTTTGATATTTTGGCCTGTACTCGGAAATGATATGATTTAACCCTTTACCACACAGCGGAATTCTAGGCGTATCCAACCCAAAAGCATTTGCAGACAATAATTTCATAGTGGCTCAAATGATGCCATTTTTCTTTGATAGAGTAGAAAACTTTTTGGAAAAAGGAGAAAATGCTGGTTACCAGCATTTTCTCCATTTACCACAAAGTTTTCAAAAGGCCTTTTCCTCAGGGTTGTTAAAATCGTCATTGTGTGGTTAAGGGTTAAATTTAAAGGACACTTGCTTCGACATTTCAGCCTGTACTGGGCTTCTAATGTATTGTAGATGGGTGATGAGATCGTAAGGGTGAATGGGTTTACGATTGCTGAGGCCATCCACGACGAAGTGTTGAACCTGATCAAAGGTAGAGATGAAATCGAGTTGAAAGTGACATGTAAGTCATTTCTTTAATTCATAACCATATTGAAAGACAAATTTTATGTTTTAACTTTTTACCACACAATCCAGATCTTTAACGAGCCTACAAAAAGAAAGCTCTGGGAAACATTCTAGGAAAATGCTAGTAACCACCATTTTCTCCTTTTCCCACAATGTTTTCCACCCTTTCCCATTAAATTTTAATTTCTAAATTGCATCTATTTTGTTGTCTGCATATGCCTTCAATTTGGACAGATCTAAAATTCTTTTGTTTGTTAAAGAGTGAAGTACACGTTAACATTAAATATGTTGTCTACAAATGCTTTCAATTTGGATGGGTCTAAAATTTTGTCATTTTTGTCATTTGGTAAAGAGTATATGGAGTTTGTGATCAAATTTCAACCCAACAAATCACAAATTTTCATGATCCTTGAGGACATCTTTGGAAAACATTGTAACCAGCACTATCCCTTTTTCCAACAGTATTATTTACCCCGTCAAGCACAAAGAACATTAATTTGGGCCCAATTTAATTTGTCAAACATGAATGCTTAGAATATGTGTGAAAAGGGGCAATCTGGGAATTTGCCCCAAGCTGAAGGTGACATGATTCACCACAGCTGGTTACAAGTTTCCAAGTCCCCTGCCACCTTACTGTACAACAAATTTTTTATACTGCAAAGTTTTACCATTCCAACATATGTTAAGTGAATTTCACCAATCTTTTGATTTAAAAAATTGAGTACGCTGACAAAGTAGAATTTCCTTGTCACATGAAACTGACGTCGCTGAAACCTTAGTAAAATGTGCTAAAATATGCAGCTTGCCACAGGGAAACCGCCTTTACATTGGTTTTGTTATATATGTGTTGGGCATATTATTCAATCAGATCATAAGAAATTTCTTTGCAGTACAGTGTTCATTTTATTCTTTCCTTCAGGTATTGGAATGGTTCCAATAAAACAGTAAGTACAATGATTCATCTTTTATTCACCTTGTTTAGTTCAGTACTGGTAGAAACTCATTTCCTTTGACATCAGCAACTGTCTTTTGAAGAAGAAGCAGTTTCCCCTTTAACTACAATGTTTTCACTGTATTGATGTTTTGAAACTGAAGTTACGTTGAATATTCAGTTTGCACGAATAATTTTCAAGGTCTTCAAAGATGACATTGTTTCAAATGATAATAAGCTGAAAAGGAGATAAAAATACCTATGTAAATATTACCCTTTACCACACAATGCCAACTCTTAGCTGTCCAGGAAAAGAAGCCTTTTGAAAAGAAGCCTTTGAAAACATTGTGGGAAAAGAAGAAAATGCTGGTAACCAGCATTTTCTCCTTTTCCCACAATGTTTTCTACTCTATCAAGGAAAAAATTACACCATTTGAGCCTCACTGAAATTGTAGTCTGCAAATGCTTTCAATTTGGACAAGGCTAAAATTTTACAGTCTAGTAAAGGGTTAAACAGAAATCTGGGAAAAGAGGGTTCATTAGATCTCCATGAAGCAGTATAACAAAAATTTATACATTATAAGAAATTGTTTAACTCTTTACCACACGAGAAAATTTTAGACTTGTCCAAATTGAAGGCATTTGCAGACAACAAAATAGAAGTAACTGAAAATTTGAAACTTGTTTTGTGAAGGGTAGAAAACATTGTGGGTAAAGGAGAAAATGCTGGTTACCAGCATTTTCTCCTTTTCCCACAAAGTTTTCAAAAGGCGTCTGCCTCTTGGTCTGAAAAACCAGGGATTGTTTGGGAAAGGGCTAATAACTGACTGGGTCATGTAGAAGTATGATTCCTAGACATGCAGAAAATCTTATGACAGCAAAATCTTTTGACCCATGTTAACCTGCACAGAACATGCAGGCTTACATTGGTCAGTGCTGTTTGCAAAAGCTTAAGCCCCCTTTTCACAGAGCATGAGTTATATCTATTTTATTTTGTCAATGTAATTCTGAGCCTTCTCTTGCTTCTTTTTCCCCCTTTTGTCTTAAAAGGTTATAGCATATTCTCTCAAAGCATTACTTTGAATTAAATGAATATACTTATACCCCCTCGAAACAAATGTTTTCAGGGGTATACTAGAATCATCCTATCTGTTCATATGTCTGTCCGTTGTATGTCCATCCATGTGGTATTAATTCACATTCAGTGACAGCTGTAGTTAGATTGATGAATGGTTGAGATCTTACTGTATTTTACAGGTCTCCCACTGATCCTGTTACCTGGCAGTATGTGGATAAAACACCATTATCAAAGCAACAAGTAAGTCTGCTTGTCAAAATTTGTCCATCCTTTTTTAATATGACCTGCAACACACGAAAAGGGGCCTGCAGACATTTGCGTAAAGTGTCGTCTCGGATTAGCCTGCACAGTTCGCGCAGGCTAATCTGAGATGGCACTTGATGACTATATTAGATATTGTACTAGAGTAGACTTGCGTAAAGCAGAATATTAAATAAAAACGGAAAGTGTCATTTCGGATTAGCCTGCGGGGACTCTGCAGGCTATTCTGAGACGACACTTTACGCAAATGTCCGAATGCCCCATTTCGCTTGTTGCAAGCCATATAGTATTTGGTATTAGTTATTATTTATATCACACTGTATTTTCAGAAAAATTGAAAACAGTAGAGTCTTTATTTTTATCCTTACTTTGGACAAAATGGCTAGAGTAAGAAAGTAAATCTTGATTTGACTGAACCAAGTGGTGCATTTGACAGTCACAAAGTATATAAATATATAAATGATCTCGTGATTGACTTCGTGTTTTACCTGTTTTCAGTCTACTGGTGCAGGACAACCTGAAGCAGAAAATGTCACCAAGATATTTATCAACATGCATGGAGCTCAGAGTCTGGGTTGTAGGTGAGATCAAGTTCCAACTGAATATTTGCAATTTGGAATACAGCATTTTTATAGACATAATTGACATAGTTTTTCTAGCTTCCTAAACCATTCTGTATACAGTCAGGCTTTAATCTCAAGAAAAAAACTTTTCAAGGTTTAGAGAAGTAGTTTTTATCATCATGGTTATGTAACTGTGGACTACCTTCTGCCCCACAGGGCTCAGTGCTTTAGAACCTTAGTTATGAAGGACACAAATGGGCATTGAAACAAAGTTAAATTTTGTTCCCTCAGCTGTTTTTGAAGAGAATTTTACGATATTGTCATGGTTGTATTGTATTGGTTGTTCTGGGAAAACTTCTCACATAATTATCTCTTTAACCCTTTACCAAACAACAAAATGTCAGACTGATACAAATTGAAAAGCACTTGCAGACGACAAAATAAACGTAACTTAAAATTTGAAATTTGTTTCAAGCAGGGTAGAAAGTATTGTGGGAAAAGGAGAAAATGCTGGTTACCAGCATTTTCTCCTTTTCCTGCAATGTTTTCAAATGGCTTCTATCTCAGGGTCGTAAAAACCAGGGATTGTTTGGTAAAGGGTTAAATATTGCTGATATTTTACTGACAATTGGGCTTGGTGCTAACTGTCAAAAGGGGAACCGGTACTAGGAGGGCAGATAATCCTTAAGTCATTACCAAACGACAATATTTTAGGCTCGTCCAAACCAAAAGCATTTGCAGAAAACAAAATAAAAGTGACTGAAAATTTGAAATTTGTTTTGTGAAGGGTAGAAAAAAATGTGGGAAAAGGAGAAAATGCTGGTTACCAGCATTTTCTCCTTTTCCCACAATGTTTTCTAAAGGTTTCTTTCTCAGGGTCGTCAAAAGTAGGTATTGTGTTGTAATGGGTTAAAGTATTTTAACACAGTTATACTTGGTTTTCATATTAACCTTGTTCAGCTATGTTGTGCTCATGTTCTTTCATATATGTTACCCGTCACGCAAAAAGGGACTGTCTGGGAACTGTGAAAAGTGTCGAACCTGGCTAGACTGCACAGATTGCGCAGGCTGACCAGTGTGGACACTTTTCATTTTTGTGACTTTTTCTATATGAAAAGTGGTAACCAGCATTTTCTCCTTTTCCCTCAATGTTTTCAAAAGGCTTTTTTCCAAGGGTCGCTAAAAGTCAGGATTGTGTGGTAAAGAGTTAAGACCCCTCTTCCCAGAGCATGGCTCATATAAAAGAAACTTTTCAGGATCCCATCTTGAGAAAAAGTAGTAAGTAGAGAACAGTAACTCCAGGGTCTGTATTTAACAAACATTCTTAAGAACATTCTAAGTTGTATTCTTCATAATCTTGTGAGTGTGAAATTAACAGAACTTCTGAGTGGCTAAACCAATTGGTTTAGCCAATCAGAAGTTCTGTTACTTTCACAGTCAGGAAATCTTGAAGAATAAGACAAGGAACGTTCTTAAGAGTGGTTGGTGAATGCAGACCCAGATTTCCAAACAAATCTTGTTCCAGCATTGTAAGTGGGCCCAAACAGTTTCCTGGTATCTTCATTGAGACAATACGTCCCGGAAGCTTGGCAGAAAAGTACCAGCTTGAAGTAGGGGACCAGATACTGGAGGTGAATGAGAAAAGTTTCCTGGACATCAAACACAAGGAAGCCATTGTGGAACTGAAGGGCAGTAAGGAGCTAAACATGGTCATTAAAAAGCATGCTGTAAGTCTGTTTTCAATAAACAGTTAACTCCTGAGCAAGAAAACAACAATTAACATGTTTTGTTTAAATTTATGACACCCCAGCAAAACGAATGTTTTCTGGGGTATACTGGAATCAACGTGTCTGTCCATGTGTCCATCTGTGTGTCCGTCTCTGTTCACAATACTAGTAATCGCCTATTTCTGTCAAAGCGCTGGTGGTTGTATTAAGTCACATTCAGTGACAGCTCTAGTTTAGATTTATTTCCACTGTGACAGCATTTGCAGATGGAGAACTGATTGTGAATCAAACTGACAGGGTATGTCTCAAAAAAGATAAAGATTGTGTTAGAAAAAGACATGTACTAAATGAATAGGATTGAATGAGAAAAGTTCTTTGGTTATCATACAATTGTTAGTTTAATTAGTTTAAACATATTTATTTTACATCGATTGAGAAACAAGTTCTGACAACTTATACTAATCTCTCTCGATTCTGCTTCCTGGGAACTACACCAGTACTTGCGCCGAATGTGTGGGCCAATGAAAAATCCCAAAGTTGCATGCATACAATTGTTGAATTTAGTATGTAGAAAAAGTTAATAATTTTGTAGTTATTAGTGATTTTTTTTTATGTCAAATCATTACCAAACAACAATATTTTAGGCATGTCCAGATGGAAAGCATTTGCAAGCAACAAAATGAAAGTGACTGAAAATTTGAAATTTGCTTTGTGAAGGGTAGAAAACATTGAGGGAAAATGAGAAAATGCTGTTTCCCAGCATTTTCTCCTTTTCCCACAATGTTTTCAAAAACCTCTGTCATGGTTGTTAAAACATGGGATTGTATGGAAAAGGGTTAATCCATTAATCATGTAATTAACTCCCAACAGACATTTTCAGTCTAGAAATAAGATACAAACAATTGCAAATTCAAGATAGAATTGTCTCGGAATATCTCAGCTAAGTGGAGAATGTAGAACAAAGATCAGAGTGCATGCATGTGCAGTCTAATCTTGATCTACATCACCCACACAGGCAATTGTTGTCTTAAAAGGTGCTTTGAGGGTATATTTTTACTGTTCATAAGAGCTCCAGATAGAGGGCGTGATTTTGATTTCAAATTTGAAAATACTAATCATGCGCCACTTAACCCTTTCCCAAACAAGCCCTGGTTTTTTAAGTGTCTGCTGTAAAAGTCTTTTGAAAACACTGTAGGAAAAGGAGAACAATTTCTCCTTCTCCGTCAGTGTTTTCTACTCTTTTTGAGAACTTTCTGCCATTTTCTCCAAATCAAAAATTGTCGTCTGCAAACTTTTCGGTTTGGAAGGGTCCAAAATTTGTCGTTTGGGTAAGGGTTAACCCTATGTTATGGGTACCCATTAGAATCGTCTCATTGAGACGATTCCAATGAGTACCTACGACATTAGGTTTGGAAAAGCAATAATGGAGTTAGAATACTATCACACCTTCTTGTCTGGAGCTGTGATTCATGTATATTTGCAGGGCATAAGCCTGTTTAGCATGAAGAAAAGTGGACAGAGTGCAGGGGCAACAGACAGGGGCCAGGTAACCACTGAGGTACAACTTCATGCCGATCAGGACAGGTACGATGAACCAGACAAATCTCCCGATAAAACTGATAACTCTGTGAACTATTATAAAGATATAGAAGAAAGTTCTCCAAGAGAGCTTACTGAAGTAAATTCTGAACCAGTGGATAACAATCAGAATACTTTAGAATATCTAAACAAACAGGCCCATTGGTATGAAAATGTTGGTTTTGTCACTGGCATTGAGTCTGAAAGGTTTGAAAATGAAAAAGTGATTGATGGAGAGATAGGTGAGGCTGTGAGTGATTTTACTGAATATGAAAATGTTCTGGATGATATTGACAGAATGATTGATAAACAGGGTGATGAACAAAGTAGCTCTGATGATGAAATTGAGTCTGATAAGAAAGGTAATACTGATACAGTGGAGTATGAACTTGCAGAAGGTAAGATTGGAGAAATTACTGGAGTGAATGACAGTGTGAAAGTTGTGAAGAAAAAGAAGAACAAGAAGGGGTCTAGGGTTACATTTGCTGATTTGAAAGCACATGAGAATGAGTATAGAAATATGCAAGAACCAGAGAATTTTATTGCTATGAATTTTGATAATGAATTTTACTGAATGCTTCACAGAATATTATGAGAATACACAATAAGTATGTTATGAGAACAGACAATAAGTTAAAGGTGCTAGTTCATTTAAAACCTTCCAAATACATATACAAATTTTAATCATTTGACTCTTTACCAAATGACAAAAAATGTAGACTGGTCCAAATTCAAAGCATTTACAGACAACAATTTCCATGTGGCTCATATGGTGCATTTTTTCTTTGATAGGGCAGAAAGCATTGTGAGAAAAGGAGAAAATGCTAGTTACCAGCATTTTCTCCTTTTCCCACAATGTTTTCAAAGGCCTTCTGCTGCAGGGTTGTTAAAAGTTGGGATTGTGTTAACGTCAAATAAAAAAATTGAGGCAGACGCATAAAGAAAAAGTCAGTTACCACAGTCATTCTAAGCTATCCAATGATGATTTCCTTACTCTAAAGATAACATAACTTTTGTTAATCTGTAAATCTGTATTTTTCTAATGATTTTAAGATTGAAACGGTAAGGCTTGACCTTTTAAACTCTTTTAATCCCTGTATTTAATTTTCGTAATAACTTGATCTGTAGATTGTTGTCAAGATTTACAGTAAGTGACCAGAAATATTTCATCTAATTCCAAATTTGCATGTTTTATTAGTGTGCAAGAAAATTAATAACTCTGCTTCTGATTGTTTGATTATCAAGAAAATTATTTGAAAGCAAGGTTACTGGACCTATTTACATTTATAAGTTATTAGTTTTTGCCGCCTGACATAAAAGTTGTAGCTCTGTAGATCTTAGAGGCAATATTTACTACTAAATTTTGGCAATAACGCCATTGAAGTACAGTGGAAGGTATTTGTAAAAAATAATGATCTTTTTTGTAATAGCTGTATTTATATAATTTTACACTGTATAGAATTTAAAAATGTATATTTCATCATGAAATTCATTTAGCTCTAATTATCCCTCGTTGAAGGGGCAGAGATATACAGTAGTTTCAGCAATGTTGTCCATCCAACCTTTCGTCCATCTGTTTATCGATCTGAGAAAATATCTCTAATACCATTGGACAGAATTTTGTGAAACTTTGTATGTCAGTACAATAACCCAGTCTGCCCCTCCCAACACACATATATTTTTCCAATTTGATGCAAAATGGCCCACAGTCAAGTAGATTCTTTTGGCAGGGGATATCATTTCAACAAAATTACTTGTTTCTTGTAAGTTTCATAACTATAGCTTCAGCTTTTAACCAACGGTGAATAAAGAAATAAGTTTAAAACACATGTAAGTCAATGGATACTTCGACTTTAATGAAATATTTATGGTGGCTTACTGTACATTTCACATTAGAAGAAATTAGTTTACATTGTGCTTTCACCTTTAATTATGTACTATACTTTGATTTGTGTTATTTATCAATATGTTACAAATGTGCTTTTAAAGTTAGCTATGGCAACTCTGTTACAGAAGGTAGGAGTATCATTGAAATACAAATCCCATTTTGCAGACAACGTTCTATCCACAAGTCAAAATAGGATCAACTTTGATCTGTTATTGGGTTCGTAAATGGTTCAATGGTTAAATTAGTCAATAAGTTGATCTGTTCCCACAATCATGAAAGATTATGTGATTTTGGAGACATGATCTATCTTTGCTAGTTTGAATATACGCAAGTTGTTTTGAAGATGCATGGTTTTGTCATTTCAGTGACTTAAGTCTTTACCAAATGACAACATGTTAGACTTGTCCAAATTGAAAGCAGTCGCAGACAACAATTTTTATGTGGCTCAAATGGAGAAAATTGTCTCGGAAAGGGTAGAAAACATTGTGGGCAAAGGAGAAAATGCTGGTTACCAGCATTTTCTCCTTTACCCACAATGTTTTTTAAAAGATTTTTTATTTCAGGGTCGTTAAAACTCAAGATTGTGTTGTAAAGAGTTAAAATCTAATATTTATTTTCACTGTCATGTTTTGTATTTTATAATTTATATATATTTTTCATGTGTCTATAGGAAAACAACTTACATGTATTCATGTATTCAAATGTTACACTTGAAATTTATTTCGTTGATACAATATTATAATTTTGATTTTTGTGTAATTTTCTATATAACCTATCATTTTATGTGTTGTAGTGCTGACCTGATTTGGTAAGGCTTATTATTTTGTATTTTCTGTTAACACCTTATTCCCACATATGCAAAGAGTTAACTTACTAAAATTGTCAACAAGCAGAATACATAAAAAGTACATGCAACTGAATACTGTAATTAGTGTCTTGAATTCGCAAACACTGCAAAAACCCAAAATTTCCATAATCGATAATTCACCAATTTTTGGACATACTTATATATCCTCTACAAAGTACATAAGAATATGGAAAAAAGATACTAGAATACATAGAAACATGAGAAAAAATGAAGCCACAAAGATACAAAAAACTCATTTTGACTTTTTATATGCCCGCCGAAGACGGGACGTATAATGGGATCACCCATGGCTGGCAGGCGGGTGGGCGGTCGGCGTCCAGTTCTTTGTCCTGAGCATATCTCCAAAACTATACTAGCAAGGGTTATGAAATTTCATGGGTGGATAGATCTCACCAAGGGGGAGTGCAGTGCACAGGAATCATAACTCTTGCTCACTTATTTTTTGAGTTATTGCCCTTGGTTGTTTTTCATACTTGAATTTTGTACGGTGAATATCTCCAAAAGTATACTAGCAAGGGTTATGAAATTTCATGGGTGGGTAGATCTTATCAAGGGGGAGTGCAGTGCAAAAGAATCATAACTCTTGCTTGCTTAATTTTTGAGTTATTGCCCTTTGTTGTTTTTCATACTTGAATTTTGTCGGGAGCATATCTCCAGAACTATACTAGCTAGGATTATGAAATTTCATGGGTGCATAGATCTCATCAAGGGGGAGTGCAGAGCACAGGAATCATAAGTCTTGCTCACTTAATTTTTGAGTTAGTGCCCTTTGTCGTTTTTCAAACTTGAATTTTGTCCGATGCATGCCCCAGCTTTACAACTTGGGGTAAGACGGGCGTATCTTGCGACAATTTGCCGCTCTTGTTTCTTTTATAAATTCATGTTATGAAATTACGTAACTGTATAAATTTGAATAAGAATTTCTTTTATATATGTAGACAGACCCAGAAATCTGGGTCATATTTAGTTTTAGAATCATATTCATCTAATGTCAGGTTCATTCCGAAAACAAAATCATTGTCTGTACTTTTTGTGTTGCTGAGGTTTGGGGTTGGAGATATGAATCTTCCCTTCATGTAGTGTATGTTATTCCAGAGCTTTTGCCTACTAATGCCACAGTCACAAATAACGAACTGCCACCAGATGGCTAGTTGCGGCAATCATCTGGTGGTAGTGCAATTTGAATGGCGTCAGTTAGTTTTGAGATGTCATCCAGCATTTGTTTGAAGTTGAAACAAAGTTATAATTGAACGGCAACCTGACAGTTTTTGGGCCATCAGAGAGCCCATTAAGTCATCCTTTTGGCTCCTTCATAGTTAAGGCAACCAGTCGGCAGCACGACATCTGAAAGATGTCTGTACAGGTGCAGTCTGGTCGCTTCCCAATGTCCGTTTGGTGGCCGTTTGGTGGCCGCTCACACAGTGCCTTTCTGAACTGAAAAGTGCATGCACGGCATTTTGGAACAAACTGCTGTCCAGTGCACGTTTGATTTGAGACTGCTTGAGCAAAATGTCTTAAAATTGCACGGCACCCAGACGATGTCTCAAGTCTTTGAATTGGCAAAGTTGGAAAAAATTGTCCGGCGCCTGTTTTATTTGTGACCTAGGCATATTATCCTTGTGAAATTTTTATGTCTTAACTCTTTACCAAATGACAAAATATTAGACTGGTCCAAACGAAAGTATTTGTAGACAAAAAATTAACTTTTGCTCAGATGGTTTGATTTGTCTTTTAAAGATTAGAAAACATTGTGGGAAAAGGAGAAAATGCTGGTTACCAGCATTTTCTCCTTTTCCCAGACTGTTTTCAAAAGTCTTTTTTCCCAGGGTTGTTAAAAGTCTGGATTGTTTGGTAGAAGGTTTATTACTCTGGCATGCCTTCAAAGCCTCTATCTTGTCTATCTGAATGTTCTAAAACAGAATTTTATAAACTTGTAGGATAATAGGTTACAAGTATAAAGTTTATTCCTCAAAGGAAAGAACTACATGTACTTCTTAACCCTTTCCCAAACAAGCCCTGGTTTTTACGTGGCTGCTGTAAACGTCTTTTGAAAACACTGTGGAAAAAGGAGAAATTGCTCGTAACGAGCAATTTCTCCTTTTCCCACAGTGTTTTCTACCCTTTTTGAGTACTTTCTGCCATTTCCTCAAAATCTAAAATTGTCGTCTGCAAACTCTTTCAGTTTAAAAGGGTCCAAAATTTGTCGTTTGGGAAAGGGTTAAGCTGAGGTTTGTGGATGGTGTTATCACTCTACTACTCATGTTGTATACACATGTATATTATTCAAATGCTGAAACATACTAACCTTTTGTGTTTTCTTTCTCCTATTTCTTGTCTGTATAGCCCTATACCTGTTTGATTGCTTTTGACAGAATTGACATATAGACCACTTAACCCTTTACCAAACAACAGAATCTTAGACTGGTCCAATTGAAAGCACTTGCAGATGACAAAGTAGATGTGACTCAGAAATTGGACTTTGTTCTGGGAAGGGTGTAAAACATTGTGGGAAAAGGAGGAAATGCTGGTTACCAGCATTTTTTCCTTTTACTGTAATGTTTTCAAAGGCTTTTTTTAGGTTTGTAAAATGTCAGGATTGTGTGGTAAAGAGTTAACTCATTACCAAACGACAATATTTTAGGCTTGCCCAAATTGAAAGCGTTCGTTTGCAGATGACAAAAAAAAAGTGACTGAAAATTTGAAATTTGTTTTGTGAAGGGTAGAAAACATTGTGGGAAAAGGAGAAAATGCTGGTAACCAGCATTTTCTCCTTTTTCCACAATGTTTTCTAAAGGCTTCTTTTTCAGGGGCGTCGAAAGTAGGGATTGGGTGGTAATGGGTTAACCTATTGTTGTGCAAAGAGACATCTTTACACAGTGTTCTAGAAAATTGAAAATGTTTTAAGAAATTGCACAATTACTTACCTTTAGTCTGCCACTTTACTATCCAATATGCCAAGCAATATGATTTTGTCTTATCTCTAGCAACTTTTCTCAGTCTTTACCAAAAAGGAAAATTTTGGAATAGACCAATTTGAAAGTATCTGCAGACAAGAAATGGAATGAAGCCTAAATGATGATTTCTGTTTTTGTTAGGGCACAGTCTTAACTTATTTTGACATCAGTGAAAGCATTCAATTTGGACAGGTCCAAAAACTGTTCTGTAATAAGTTTTAAGTTTACATCAAGGCTGATCAATGAATTACAGAAGGTTACTGTCTTCGGTAAGTAACGGAGTATAGAATTTCAATTCTTTGGGTACTTGGTACAGAATATAAAGAAGATAACAGATATTCTTACCTGAGGAAAGAAGGCTTATGCAAAAATCATGGGAAAGAGACAAAGAATGCTGCTGAAAGGAACATTTTTTGTTCTCTTTTCTCTGCAATGTTTTGTTTTCTTTCAAATACAAGTCCTATCTTTTGAACTAAACTTGTTGCCTGCAAACACATTCAATAAGGGCAAGTGGTAATTTTTTTTTCCAATTTTTTTTTTTTCAGAAACCTTTTGGATGAGCCAATCAGAAATTGTGATACTTTTTAAATCTTTAATGAGCTTATGGAGGCCATTTGGCATCTTTGGTTAATAAAGCCCTATATATTTAAAAAATATCTTGCCTTTTAAAATACATTGTATTTGGACTTATTACGATAGCAAATTTATGAAAAAAAAAGGCGGAAATGTAGGTTTACAATATGTGTGGTTGATTATTAAAATGTTGTACATGTATTATTATGGTTTCAGTGAGGTATTGGAACAGGATGAAAAAGAAGAAAAAGAAAGGCTATTGTGGGAAGAAGAGCAACAACGGCTCAAAAAGGAGAAAGGTAAAAATTTGTTTTAAAACTTTTTTACCAAATTATCATATGTTTTTATCTGTGTACCACACAATCTGGACTTTTAACGAACCTGAGAAAGAAGCCTTTTGAAAACATAATGGGAAAAGGAGAAAAAGCTGGTAACCAGCATTTTCTTCTTTTCCAACAAAGTTTTCTACCCTATTAAGGCAAAATTGCACCATTTGAGCCACTTTGAAATTGTTGTCTGCAAATGCTTTCAGTTTGGTTTGATCTAAAATTCTGCTTTGTGGTAACAGATTAAAACCATGAGGAAAATAGCTTTTGAAAAATTGGAAAAGGAGAAATGGTTTAGCCAATCAGAAGTTGTGTAAGTTTCACATGGTTTAGCTAATCAGAAGTTATGTTACTTTCATTCAGTTTCAGTAAACCTTGGAGAATTAGACACTGAATGTTCTTAAGAATGGTTGGTGAGTAATGACCCTAATGTCAGTTGCAGGCTTGACAACATGAGGTACATAGTCTTCATATATTGCCCTTCAATGTTTCAATATTCAATAACATTTGAGTAATTATGGAATTTCCATCCTAAGGCTTCTAGTGCAATGTGGAATGAATTTTTTTATTAGCTGATAAATAACAATATTGTAGACCAAATTCCTTTGATGTCTTTCTACTTTTGTTAGTTTCCTGAAAAATGATGCAATTATAATCATATATAAATGAGAATTCTAAGAACAAAAAAAGGAAAAAAGGGCTAGGTTAAAGTAGTACAATAATACTCATTTTCAATCATAGCAAATTTTGTAGGATAACATTGTAGTGGAAATAGCTGATATCCATTACGATGGTACTACCTAAAGCATGTACATTGTAGAGATAGAATAACTGCTTGCAATCACAATTTTTTTTTTTCCTACTGTAAGAGAATTTTTTCCCACTCTCTCAGTCCCATGCAATGTTAAATAATACATTGTGCCTATTTCATTATTCTTGAGCATGTCTTTTCTAAAAATTTCAGAAATTCAAGATTTGAAGAGAAGAGAAATTGAAAGAAAGAGACAGGAAGAGGAAGAAAAAGCTAGAGAACTAGAGAGACAAGTAGAGATAGAGAGAATGGAGAGAGAAAGAAAACTGGAGGAGGAGAGGAGGCAAAAGGAGGAAGAAAGGAAACAAATAGGTAAGTGGTTGATTTACCACTTTTACTTTAGCTCATTACCTGCAGGAATAGATATGAAACAACCTCAAAACTTCTTTGTAAAATAAGAAATACTTAGCTTGACTTGATTAACTTTAATGTGAGAAATTTTAAAAAATCTCTGATGTCTTTGTGGTTGGAGAAATACATATTTACTTTTGATCAGGTCTTGTTGTTAACAATCTAAAGTTGAGCCATATTGGTGGGCAGTTAGCCCTCAAAATGTTTTCGACACAATTGTGCTTTTTTTTTTTTACTTTAATAGTTTACCAAACAATCCCAAGTTTCACTGACCTTAATGATAAAAGCTTTTGAAACGATTGTTGGAAAGGTAGAAAATGCTAATAATCAGCATTTTCTTATTTTCCCACAACTTTTTCTAATCATCCCCAGAGTATTGTCAATTTGATGGGCATGTTTAGGACTAGACTAAAACTTTGACATTTTGATATAGAATTAAATAAATAAAAAGGGAAATTTTGTGATTTGTCATTAAAATAGATGGAATTGTATCATTTAGAGGAAGAGCGGCTAAGACAGATTGCAGAGCAACAAAAACTGGAAGAAAGAAGGAGAAAGGAAGAAGAAAAAAGACAGGAAGAGCAAAGAAGAATAGCGGAACAGAAAAGATTGAGAGAAAAACAAAGACAGCAGGAAGAGGCAGAGAAGGAGGCACTGAGAGCAAAGAAACAAGAGGTAAATTTTGTCAAGGATACAAAAAAAGGAGCCTTGCTCAGACCATGCACTGTGCGGGATTAAATGCAGCGAGACGTCATATAATTACTCTTACCAACAAAGTCTATAACAAAGAAGCAAATAAATACATAGCTCGAGTACAAACTGCATCTGGCAGGATTAGTCACAAAGGACAGATAACATCACTCTTCAAGGATTAAAAGATCATTACCATAACCACTGAGCCGAAACTTTTAGCTACTGGTCAGTTTTCTGTATTTCCATGGACTAGTCTACCCCATAATAAAGTCACTTGTAAAATAGAGTGACTATTACAAATCCATAAGTATGTGAATGCTTGCTTTGTATGATGCATCTGCGAAGTTACGCTAAGCCCCCTAATGCCAGAGGGTGGCTTATACGTATTTTACATTATACAAGGTGCAAATATTTTGTACTTGTCTATATTGAAAGCTTTTATACACAAAAAATAAAATGGGGGTCCAAATAATTAAACTTATGCAAGAAAGGGAAGAAAACCGTGTGGGAAAAAAAGGAGAAATAGTTTGTCAAAAGTTGCCAAGTTACTCTACACTTTTCATTGGTTTTTACTCAATTTTGAAATTGGTTTATTCTGCTATTGACTTACACTTTGAAAGAACACAAAATAATATACATGTATTGTCATTTTCATAACTTCCATACTTTATATAACTTTTTACCAGATGACAAAATGTTAGACTGATCCAATTTTAAAGTAGTTGCAGACAACAATTTTGATATGTTTCAAATGAAAGATGGAAGAAATGGTCTTAGAAAGCATGGTTACCAGCATTTTCTCCATTTCTCACAATGTTTACTAGAGGCTTTCTTCTTCAAGGTTGTTAAAACTTGCGACTATGTGATAAAGAGTCAAATGGTATGATTTAAATTTAAAAGATTGCTTGAAAAGGAGAAAATTCTGCTAACAAGTATTTTTCTCCTTTTATCGCATTGTTGTTGAAAGAGTTTTACTTCATGGTTTTTATAATTGTTTGAGTTAAAGATTAAGTTAGATAAACAAATAATATTACATTCTTCAGCCCTGTGAGAAATGGTACAACAGTTTCAGGTAAATGATATTGGTCTGATGTTTGTTTTTTCTTGAGGCTAATACTAATACATGTATATGAACTGACCCTTTACTACATGGCAGCATTTTAGACTTGCCCCAAATTTACAGCGCTTTCAAATAAAAACAAAAACAAATACATCAATTAATTGGATTTATCTGTGAAAGATTGGAAAACAGTGTCGGAAAAGGAGAAAATGCTGGTTACCAGCATTTTCTCCTTTCCCCACAATGTTTTCATAAGCTTTCTTTTACAGGGTTGTTTAATGTTTGGATCTGTGGTAAAGGGTTAACTAATGTTTGGTAGTTTATAGGCATTTGATTTTAACAAATACTAACATAGATAAAATATGTCATTGGTACATTGCCTGAAAATTTTAGGGGAGCATTGAAGTCATTGAGTATTTTCCATCAGTGCTTCAATTCATGTGTCATTCGTATGCCCACAATTTTGTGTCTGCGCTATTTCGCGAAGTCCACTTGATGTTCATTTTGGAAGGACATGTGTACATTATCACCATGTTCTAGTTTGATGATTTCTTTCATAGTTTTGACCCTTTTAATTTGAAGTCCCTAATTTTGTGTCTGCAGTATTTCCAAGCAACTGTTTGATGGAATTGTACAAACTGGTTTTAACTGTATGAAGGTTTATGGGAAGGTATTTCTATAAAGAGGACTTGTGTGCATATTTCTGGTTAAATGATTTTCCTTTAACGTATGGAAATATAACCAATTGAATTATAAATCATGAGAAAGAAGTCCATCCCATGCTTCCAACAAATGTTTTAATGACAAAAGTACAGTTTGAGGACATCCTCTGTCTCTGATAGGTCATCTTTACAACATAATCCTATGTTTAAATGACACTTGTTTAGAAAGCCTGTTAAAAAACATTCCTGAAAAGGAGAAAAATGCTAGTAACCAGCATTTTCTCATTTTTTTTTTTTTTTGTTAATACTAGTATGTGAATAAACCTTTTAGCACACGGCAAAAATTTGGATTTGGTCAAATTGAAAGCATTCACAGACGACAGATTAAATGTAGCTCAGGTGGTGATTTCTGTCTGATAGGGTTGAAAACATTGTGGGAAAAGGAGAAAATGCTGTTTACAAGCATTTTCTCCTTTTTCCCAACTATGTTTTCAAAAGTTGTCTTTCTCTGGGTTATCAAAACTCGAAATTGTGTGGTAAAGGTTTAATTGATGGTTGGTAGATTTTAGCCATTTGATTACTAACTACAATAAAACCTGTCTGAAATCAGATCTCCAGATAAGAGGGAGTGATAGTATTCTATAGTCATTATTTTCTTTGAAGCCCTATGATGTGGGTACTCATTAGAATCGTCTCAATGAGATGATTCTAATGAGTACCCACAACATAGGGTTCAGTGGAGAGTAATTAATATTTTCTGTTTTGAAATGAAAATCATCGGAGCTCTGTATAATAGTGACCTGTGTTTAGCAAGTCATCTTAATAGAACAAACATATATTTGATCCATGCCGAAAGGGGGTTTAAATTCATCAGCAAAAAAGTTCCACACAAGTCAGTCCGTACAGTCCGTGACCCAAATATTCAGGCAGTTGTGTCACAGTGTGGATTTTATGGATCCATAATTATTACACCCCCGCAAAACGAATGTTTTCAGGAATCAGCCTGTATGTCCATGTGTGTGTGTCAGTGTGTGTTTCCTTTCGTGTGTCCGTCTATGTGCAAAATACTAGTAACTGCCTGTTTCTGTCAAAGCCCTGGCGGGGGTATTAACCCATTACCAAACGACAATATTTAAAGCTTGTCCAAATCGAAAGCACTTGCAGACGACAAAATAAAAGTAACTGAAAATTTGAAATTTGTTTTGTGAAGAGTAGAAAACATTGTGGGAAAAGGAGAAAATGCTGGTTACCAGCATTTTCTCCTTTTCCCACAATGTTTTCTAAAGGCTTCTTTTTCAGGGGCGTCAAAAGTATGGATTGTGCTGTAATGAGTTAAGTCACATTCAGTGACGGCTCCAGTTTTTCCTTATAATAATCTACACAAGTTTAGGGTGATACAATAGCCTTCCTCTTGTGTGATACACCATGTGACAAAATTTCATATTAACAGCATTTGCAGCTGACAAATCAAATAAAATTTAAATGATGGGGTTGATTTCTGAGAGAGTAGAAAATGTTGCATGGAAATGAGGAAAGGCTGGTCATCAGCATTTTTATTATTTCTTCCACATTGTTTTCAAAAGCCCTCTGACTTTGGCAGTGGGGAGGGGGAAGGGGGGAATTTGGTCGTTTAAAATTAAATAGGATTTTTTTTTTATTAAAAAAAGTAATTTTTGTCTACAAATCTGTAACTTATTATGTGTAGGCCTTTGGAAAGTTGATGAGACAGAGGGTAAGAGAACACAGTCACACAGCATGTCCCGCTGAATTAAAATACATGTATAGAAAAATGCCCCATTTATTTCGCATTTGGTACGAATTCACATTTTACCATCACTTCCTTCATGACTTGTGTGACCTTAACTCTTTACCAGAGGACAAAAGTTAGACTGGTCCATATTGAAAGCATTTGCAGATGACAAGTTGATGAGACAGAGGGTAAGAAAACACAGTCACAAAGCATGTCCTACTGAATCGGAGTACATGTATAGAAAAATGTCCCCTTTATTTCACATTTGATACAAATTAATATTTCATAACCACTTCATTCAACACTTGTGTGACCTCAACACTGTACCAGACAACAATATGTTAGACTGGTCCATTTTGAAAGCATTTGCAGACGACAAATTAAAAGTGTCTCAATTTATGAAATTCGTCTCTGAAAGGATAGAAAAACTTGAGCATTTTCTCCTTTTCACACAAGGTTTTCAAAAGCTTTTCATCCCAGGATCATGAAAACCAGGGCTTGTTTGGTAAAGATTTAATCCTTTACCATGCAACCTTGACCTTTAAAAAAGAAGCATTTTGAAAACATTGTCAGAAAAGGAGAAGGCTGGTGACTAGTATTTCTCCTTTTCCCACAATGATTTTTACTCCAACTAAGACATATTGCATCATTTTAACCACTTAAAAATTGTTGTCTGCAGATGCTTTCAATTTTGACTAGTCAGCATCTTTTGCCAGATGGTAAAAGGCAAATTACACATCCATCCTTTTTAGATAATGCTATGTACCAGCCCATTGCTGTCCTTGTTTTGGAGATTCTGTCCTCATAAAAGAGGATTGCGTCCTTACAATTGTAATTTTTAAACCTGTTATATCCACTGATTACTAATGCTTAATGTCACAATGTGGAGCACCGAATCAGGATGATTGATGTTTTTGGTTAACTCTTTACCAACCGACAAAATTTTAGACAGGTCCAAATTCAAAGCATCTGCGGCCGACAAAATAAATGTGGCTCAAAAATTGAAATTTGTTTTGCAACATGTAGAAAACATTGTGGGAAAAGGAGAAAATGCTGGTAACCAGAATTTACTCCTTTTTCCACAATGTTTTCTACCCTGCATGAAACAAGTTTCAGTTTTTTAATTACGTTTATTTTTTCGTCTTAAAGTGCTTTCAATTTGAACAAGTCTAAAATTTTCTTATGTGGTAAAGAGTTAATTGCAAGTTTTATCCTTTAGCCTCTCTTGATTTGTCATATATATGCAAATGCTTTTACAACTTACACTGTGCTAGAATCACAGTAGACTTTTAGACACAACCTTTTCATGATGCATTATACCAGACTTTATTCCTTTACTCCATAGATACTCATTTCTACACATTGCTTGTAGGAGCCTTTTGAAAACATTGTGCTTGTGACGAGCAATTTCACCTTTTGTCACAATGTTTTTCTATGCTATCAAAAGGTATCAAATACACATAAGAAACGGCTTCATCATTTCTGATATTAAGGGTCAATTAAAGATACCATAGAAATGCCTTATTGGGGAAAGGGTTATATAACAAACATTGTAGCATAATTATGCATTCATGAAATCCATTTTGTCAAAAAACTTACTGAATCATGAGGTAGACTGGTCTTTGGATTTGCAGAAAATTAATAGCAAAAAGTAGTGACCAAAGTGAGCCTGCATGGACTGTACTGGCTGACATGGCTCTATGCTTTTTGTGGAATCATTAAGCCCCCTTTTCACAGAGCATGACTCAAATCTGTTCTAACTTTTGTACCTCTTTGAATCACGATGATGATGAAGGAATTTATAAATCACTTTGAATATATACTGATCTAGATGTAAACAATTTACATTGGTTGATAGATGTATTACATGTAATTGGAAAATCGATTTTTACTTGCTCTAAATCTATGGTCAAATTTCTTTTATTTTACTCTTTACCAAACCACAAAGTTTTAGATTTTAGGACGCCAAAATAAAAGGGACTGAAAATTTGAAATTTGTTTTGTGAAGGGTAGAAAACATTGTGGGAAAAGGAGAAAATGCTGGTTACCAGCATTTTCTCCTTTTCCCACAATGTTTTCTAAAGGCTTCTTTCTCAGGTTCGTCAAAAGTAGGGATTGTGTGGTAATGGGTTAAGAAATAATCTTCTTTCTGTCATGGTTTATCATTCAATAAACCACAGTTGTGAGTTATGTGGCACAATAAATAATCCACGAGGGCAATAGTCTGAGTTGTTTATTCATTGCACCTCATAACTCACATGGTTTATGGAACAATAAACCATGATGGAAAGAAGATTATTTCAATTCTAACATGACCAATTCTTTATGAAAGGAAATCAAGTTAATTCCTGGAGTAAAAATGATGAAGACTATGTTCTCTTGGTTAATTCACTAAGTTACTTTATACAGAAATACATCACTCTGCATGAAATGTCACATATTTTACCCCCCTTTCCTTGCACTATGTTTATAGAGCCAAATTGATGTGTCATGTAAGAATAATGATTTAATCACTGATTAACCGAGTACCACACAATCCCTACTTTTGACGACCCTGAGAAATAAGCCTTTAGAAAACATTGTGGGAAAAGGAGAAAATGCTGGTAACCAGCATTTTCTCCTTTTCCCACAAAGTTTTCTACCCTTCACAAAACAAATTTCAAATTTTCAGTCACTTTTATTTTTGTCGTCTGCAAATGCTTTCAATTAGGACAAGCCAAAAATTTTGTCATTTGGTAACAAGTTAAATATATACAGATTTAGATGTAAACAATCTATATTGGTTGATAGATGTATTACATGTAATTGGAAAATAGAGTTTTACTTGCTCTAAATCTGTGGTCAAATTACTTTTATTAATCGTTTATTCAGTTATTAATACCATGCAAGGTCTACCTTGACCTTCATGCAATGTTTGCTGGAAATAAAGAATATCCTTGACCTTTCTTTCAGTCTGCAGTTCTGGCTGGAAGGTCAGGCCCCAAAAGTTCACTGAAGCCAAAATTACTTGGTGCAGCGTCTCTGTCTAAGGTAAGTGTCAGTGTACTTCCACTATGATCTAAACAGCTTCTCATGTGCTTCTCATGTTCCAGTTTAAAGGCCTTTTACTTCTATAGTGCTTTTGCAACCAGTGTAGATCAAGATCAGACTGCACAAAACTTGCAGTCTGATCTTTGAGCTGCACAGTCTGCATAACTTAAAAACCATAGACAAAGTGACCATCATATTGCAAATATTTCTTTTCTTATTCTAGACAAAATATGCCCTTTGACATTTTGACATAATTTTTGAGACAGAGTTTGAAAATTTGATTATAGATCTATTTCATGAGTATGGAATCCTGTTTCCGCCATCCACTTTTTGACCTACGAGGAACTCGAAAAGTAGAAATTAGGCACACCAACTTCCACTTTTCTAGCAAAAAAGTTACCTCGAAAAGTCGAAAAGTTGAAGTTTTTGACCTGACAATTGTCATAAAACTTTCCACTTTTCGACTTCACGTTTGTCTAGAAAAGTAGAAATTAGGAAGCATTAACTTCCACTTTTCACCTTAAAATGCTAAGTCGAAAAGTGGAAGTTTTTCACATGACAATTGTCAATAAAACTTCCACTTTTCGACCTAGAAAAGACAAAGTCGAAAAGTTGAAAAGTCGAAAAGTTGAAAAGTCGAAAAGTGGAAGTTAGTGTGCCTAATTTCTACTTTTCGAGTTCCTCGTAGGTCGAAAAGTGGATGGCGGAAACAGGATTCCGTACATGAGGGAAAAATCCTGACGGATGCAGATTTTATGAAAACTTGAGCCTCCATGGTCTGAACTTGTAAATTGTTGAGAATACAAGAATTGTCTAAGATTTTGATGTTCTGTAAAGGTTTTATCATGTTTGATAATAATACTTAATTGTGTATTTTTCAGTCTTCTGCATTAAGTGTGCCAGACAAAGTTGTCAAAGATGTTGTTCTGCATAAGGTATTCATTCTTTTTATTTCTTAACCCTTTACCAAACAAGAAAACTTTAGACTGGTCCAAACAGAAAGCATTTGCAGACGACAAAATAAACATATCTCAAAAATTGAAATTTGTTTCTAGCACGGTAGAAAACATTGTGGGAAAAGGAGAAAATGCTGGTTACTAGCATTTTCTCCTTTTCCCGCAATGTTTTCAAATGCCTTCTTTTTCAGGGTCGTAAATGTTTGGTAAAGGGTTAACTGTTTACCCAAAATGACGAAATTTTAAACTGGTCCAAATTGAACACATTTGCAGACAATAAACTGAATGATACAAAAATTGGCAAGGTTTTTGTGAATGGTAATAAATGTTGTGGGAAAAGGAGAAAATGCTGGTCACTAGCATTTTCTCCTTTTCCCACAATGTTTCCAAAAGGCCTTTGCCTTAGTAAACACATTTTCTTACTATTTTTGAAGTGTAGGCTTTTTTTCTATAAAGGTTTAAAAATAATTACATATAAATTTAGAATTGCAAACTGTGAGCATTAATTTTGCATATGAAAAATGAATGTGACACAAAAATTTAAATTTGTTTTTTAGGAAGGGATGAAAACATTGTTGGAAAAGGAGGAAATACTGGTCACCAGTTTTTTGTCCTTTTCCCACATTGTTTTCTTTTGGATTCTTTCTCAAGGTCATCAAAAGTCGGGATTGTGTGGTAAAGAGTTAAGGACACAGTCAGTGGCTGAGGAAGAATATTTGTTCAAAGTACATATTCTGGTAAAAGAAACCTAGGAAAACATAGATAGATGTACTGGCAGCCTGGATAATAACTGAAATGTTTATCATAGCATTTAGCAGTATACCAAAAAAATAAAAGTTATATTTTTTTTTAAAAAAACCCACAGGAAGACGATGTTCCACTGGACATAGAGATAGAGGGTGGGATAGGTTCACCTTTAGGAGGGAAAATTGTGGTGGCAGGTGTCTACGCTGGTGGACTGGCAGAAGCTTCAGGTAAAACACTGTGATAGATGGATAATTGAAACAATTATTTATCTCTTTACCAAACAGTCCCTGGTTTTTACGACTCAGAGGAAGGAACTGTCAGAAAAAATTGTGGGAAAAGGAGAAAATGCTGATAATCAGCATTTTCTCCTTTTTCCCACAATGTTTTCTTCTCTTCTAAAGTCAAGTTGCAATTTTTGAGTCACATTTATTTTGTCGTCTGCTAATGCTTTCAATTTGGAGCAGTCTGAGATTTTTTCATTTGGTAAAGAGCTATCTGAATGGTACCTCTTTAATGACAACAAAATTTTAAACTAGTCCTAATTGAAAGCATTTGCAGACAACATATTGAATGTGACACATTCCCAAAAGCATGGCTTCATCTTGGTTTAAATACAATAGCTAGCAACTGTGTTAGGGAGAATTCTCTTCAGCTCAGTGGTTATGGTGGTGACTTTTTATCTGGGCATTCTAGATTCAAGCCCTGCCCAGTCCCTGTATTTCTGCTATGCATTTGTTCATTTGTTTTCTTTGTTATGGACTTTGTTTGTAAGACAAGGTCAAGTTCCTTTTCAGATGGCTAAGTTCAAGATTAGACTGCACAAAACTTGCATTTTGACGTTGATCAGATTGTATTGTGAAACACTCTTATAACAGCATCCCTGAAATTATGAAAATTTTGCTTTACCTACAGATAAACCTCAAAGACCGAATATTCATGCAGAACTGGGCCCCGTTTTACTAGGGTAGTTACATACAAAATTTTTGTAAGTTTTATGTAACCAGGAAATTCCAGTTTCCTGGAAATTTTATCTAGATGAAATGAAAAGATTGAACCTTAGATCTATCGCAATAGGTTGCTGAAATAATCATGATAGTTACCGTATATCTTGTGGCAGAAATGTGCCACCATACAGTAGTAACGGAAAACTTATGAAAATTTTGTAAGAAACTACCTTAGTCAAACAAGACCATGATGTTTGTTAAATTACCTATGTGGGAAGCAAACCAAATTGAAGGACATTTAGTCATTCTAAGTACATGTAGTTAATTGTGTGAGAATTAAAAATGTGCATTAGATTTAAAAGTTCCACATTATTTGAATCTTCATATGCTTTGCAAGCCTTCATAAAGGATATAGAGGATATTTTTTTTTTTTTTTCGGTGAAAGATCGAAATTTATTTCATTGAGTGGACGCTATCGGTAACATTGTCACGTGTGGTGTGTGCCACGAGTGAAAATATTACCGATGGTGTTCACGAGATGAAATAAATCTCAATCTTTCACCGAAAAAAACAAGTATTCTATTTATTTCATGCTTTTAACCCTTTCTAGGAAGAGCTTTATCAAAATTCAGTACAGTTCTTTTACGTTATTCCCCATGGCGTACCCCTCCCGCATAGCAATGCATTACAATATTACGTGAAGCGCAAGAAATGTGAGCTAAATGACATCATATTTCCATCTGTTTGCGAGGCACCCGCAATTAACCTAGGCAACAAGAACATGAAAATCGGTATTTTCACCGGTGGTACGAGTGTAAGATCGAAAAATATTTTCACTGCTATTTCTCGATATCCTACCGGAAAGCATGAAATAATATTGGATTTTTTATAGGTAGATTTGTGTGTTACTTTAATTTTATGGTACATTGGCATAACAACAAAACAATAGTAAATTTTAGTTTAAACATATTTATTTTACATCGATTAAGAAACAAGTTCTTACAACTTATACTAATCTATCTTAATTCTGCTTCCTGCAATCTACACCACTATTCGTGCCGAATATGTGGGCCTATGGAAGATTCCAAAGCCAACAGCCACTCCCGGGTATCGAACTTGGGACCTCATGGTTATGAGGCTGATGGTTTACCTCACATCCATGGACACAATTTGGTACTTTAAGTTGAAAGTGAAGGTGTTTTCATAAATGAAGATCTACATGTATATTTATGGGAAGAAATATAGCAATGAGGTTAAAAAGTCAAAATTTAACATTTCCCTTTTTTTTTTTCTCAGGAGAGATAAAGAAAGGCGACAAACTGGTGAAGGTGAACGATCACAGTTTGGTAGACATCAGTCTGTCTGAGGCCCAGGAGATTCTCAGGCAGGCCGAACAGTCTCCCCAGGTAAGCAGACAACTTATTTATATGTTGAATCTTTTTCAAACAATACCTCTTCTAAATGTACCAGGAAACAGATGCTATTATATTCTTTGTCTTACTCTTCAAGATTTTCTAAACTTGAAAGTAAAACAACTTCTGATTGGCTTAACCTATTTCAGGGTCGTAAAAACTAGGGATTGTGTGGTAAAACGTAAACTCTTTACCAAACGACAAAATTTTAAAAAGGTTTAAATTGAAGCACATACAGACAATAAAATAAATGTATTTCAAACATTGAAATGTGTTTCCAGCAGAGTTTAAAACATTGTGGGAAAAGGAGAAAGTGCTGATTACCAGTATTCTCTCCTTGTCCTACATTGTTTTCAAAAGGCTTCTATCCTGGGGTCGTAAAAACCAGGGGTTGTTTAGTTAAGAGTTAATGCATGTCGACTGCTTGAGGTGGCTTATCTCTGGCAGAATCAGATGTATTTGATGTTTAACCCTTTACTCCATAGATACTCATTTCTACGCATTGCCTGTAGGAGCCTTTGTAAAACATTGTGACAAAAGGTAAAATTGCTCATGATGAGCAATTTCACCTTTTGCCACAATATTTTCTACACTATCAAAAGGTGTCATAAACACATAAGAAACGGCTTTATCCTTGCTGTTATTTAGGGTCAATTAGAGATGCCATAGAAATGCCTTATGGGATAAAGGGTTAACTGTAAATTCTTTGGATGTGTCTTTACAGAAAACAATCTTGCTTACAGTAGAAGAATCGGAGTTCAGGAATAATGAAGATGAGACGTAAGTGATTTTGAAATTGATCCTGGATGATATTTATGGATGTTAAATAGTTTCACAGTCAATCACATGGCTAGTTTTGGATTAGAATTTTGGGATAAAGTTAGAATTCTAGCTTTAACTCTTTCCCAAACAATCACTGGATTTTACGAGTCTGGAATAGTAGCCTTTTGAAAACATCATGGGAAAAGGAGAAAATGCTGGTAACCAGCATTTTTTCCTTTTCCCACAATGTTTTCTAGCCTATCATATAGAAAAATCATTGTTTTAGCAACTGTTAATTCATCATCTGCAAAATGTTTTCAATTTGGTCTGGTCCAAAATTTGCCATTTGGGAAAGGGTTAATTGTAAATTTCATCCCAGACTGATTTAGGAGACATCTGTTTGGAAGTAACATGTATCTAAATCTTCTTCTTGACTAATATTTATTATCAGTTAAAATTATCAGATTTAATCTATTAACTCTTTACCACACGAGAAAACTTTAGACTGGTCCAAATTGAAAGCATTTGCAATCAACAAAATAAAGGTGAAAGAAAAATTGAAATTTGTTCTGGGAAGTGTAGAAAACACTGTGGGAAAAGGAGAAAATGCTGGTTACCAGCATTTTCTCCTTTTCCCACAGTGTTTTCAAAAGGCTTATTTCCCAGGGGCGTCAAAAGTAGGGATTGTGTGGTAATGGGTTAAGTCATTAGTGCAAGAACCAAAAATGGCAGAAGAAGATTTTGAGACTTAAAAAGAAGGAACCAACTTTGTTAGAAACATTCGGAGAAAAATATGGCCAAGTTAAACTAAGTTGGCTTTGAATCTTTTCAGAGAAGTAATGTCAATGTTTTGATATACATTTATAAAGATCATATAATATAAACACATACATATTACGTCTTCAAATCAATTCCATATTGACCTTTTATTGTATAATCCCAAGTGTAAACAACCCAGAAGAAAGATGATTTTGGAAACAATGCTTGAAAAAGAGAAAGTGCTGGTGAGCAGCATTATCTAGTTTGCTCACAAGATTTTCTACTCTTCAAAACAAAATTCACTTTTTTATTTTTCGTAAAATTGTCATCTGTGAATGCTTTTTCCTTTTGTTTGTCTAAACAAGTGTAAAGTTTTGCTATGTTGTAAAGACTAAAGAGTTAATCCATTATCACACAATCCCTACTTTTGATGCCCCTGAGAAAGAAGCCTTTTGAAAACACTGGGGGAAAAGGAGAAAATGCTGGTGACCAGCATTTTGTCCTTTTCCCACAGTGTTTTCTACCTTTCCCAGAACAAATTTCAATTTTTCAGTCACCTTTATTTTGTCGTCTGCAAATGCTTTCAATTCGAACCAGTCTAAAATTTTCTTGTGTGGTAAAGAGTTAATATAGTCTGTATGTTCTTGCAGGGACTTCGCTCTGAGGAAGAAGCCTTTTGAAAACATTGTGAGAAAAAGAGAAAATTCTTGAAACCAGCATTTTCTCCTTTTCCCACAATGTTTTTTAACCTTCCCTAACCAAATTCCAACTTTTCAGTCACATTTATTTTGTCTCTGCAAATGCTTTCAATTTTGACCAGTCTATAATTTTGTTGTTTGGTAATGAGTTAACTCTTTCTTCAATTTTTCTGCAGTTACTGTAAAGAAGGTAACATAAGCATGAGTTGTTATGATGTTGTTGTTGTATTTTTCTACCAAACACTTTGTGTCATTGATCTTCACTCTAACTCCCAACTTTTAACAAACCTTCAAAAGAAAGCTTTTGAAAACATTGTTAGAAAAGAAAAAAATGCTGGAAACCAGCAGTTTCTCTTATTTCCACAATGTTTTCCATCTTTTCAAGAAGAAATTTTTTAGTTTAGAGCCATGTTAATTTTGTTGTCTGCAACAGCTTTCAATTTGAATAAATTTAAAATTTTGTCATTTGGTATAGGGTAAAACGTAGCTCACAAAATTATTTAACTCTTTACCACACAATCCCTACTTTCAACGACCATGAAGAAAATGATGGCTTTTGAAAACATTGAGGGAAAAGGAGAAAATGCTGGTCACCAGCATTTTCTCCTTTTCCCACAATGTTTTCCACCCTTTCAAAGACAGAAATCATCATATTTGCAACATTTAATTTGTCGCCTGCAAATGCTTTCAATTTGGCCTAGTCCTAAATTTTGTTGTTTGGTAAAGGGTTAACACATAATGCCGAGTTTTAGAAACGTTTAAGAAGAAAGCCTTTTGAAAACATTGTGGGAGAAAGAGAAAATGAATGGGATCAAACGAGATTTATATTGACAAAGTCAAAATTACCTAGGGCACGGAAAGGAAAAAAACCACTAATGGAGTAGGGCACCAGAAGCAAACCATGTTTCCAACTGAAACATTTTGAAGCAGGCAACCTTTTGTTATTGTCATGAAATGTGGATCAAATTTAATGCATTTTGAGATGACAAAAATGTTACTCAATAATTGAAGTATGTTTTTGGAGGAGTAGGTTGAAAGTGTTACCAGGGTTTTCTTCTTTTCCTGCCTCCTTCGCCAAGGTCGTTCACCTTCAACAAAGCAATCATATATAGAAACATCTCAGTAGGCATACTTTGAATAGTTACTGTGACAATTGATAGCAAACATGTATGCGTGTAGTATTATATCACCTCACCTTCTAGACCAGGAAAATTCAAGGATATTTCTTTCCCCCTCCCCCCACTCCTTAGGATGGGTATCACAGGTGTCTCCTACTGGAAAGTTTGACAATGCTGACACAATTAGGTGTCCATGGATGAGCATTTATTGCTAATTGTGTGTCTACTGACTGATCAAGGAAAAGAATTTTAAGATCAGTGCATTATATATGCCACAGTGAGTAAACTATTGAGCAAAGGTACCATATCCTTGAGAACAACATCTGTGCAAGCCAAGGGTTACAATCCACTACGCAACTCTACCCTTGGCGGATTGAGCTTGATTTCGACAATCACCCGATACGCATTTTCATTGGTTCCAGCTTGGTCCAGGATCTGTAATAATTTATTATGGAAGAAAACATAGACAAACAATATTTACATAAAGTTTCAATGCGACTAATCAATTATGAGATGTTTTAGGCTATATCCCAGCACCTGACTATGGAATGTTGATGTATGTTGTGGTTATTGCTTCATGTTGAATTATTGTATTCGTAAGGGGCTTGTAAAACAACATTTCATTGGCAATAAGAAATATGATGTAAAGGGAGATAATAAGCAGCATCCAATAGGGGGCATGTCACAGGAATCTCGAAATCGGGCTTGATCCACCAAGGTAAGATCCACAATGTTTTCAAAAGGCTTCTATCTCAGGGTTGTAAAAACCAGGTATTATTTGGTAAAGGATTAACAGCATTTTCTTCTTTTCCCACATTTTTTGAACATGCTTCTCTGTTAGGGTCATTAAAATACAGGATTGTGCAGTGAAGAGTAGAAATATTTGGAATAAAGTATGTTCTCCTGTCTTCCTCGTTCAAAAAAGAACACTTAAGTGCTTTTGTGTCTTTCTTTTTTCACTTGCACAAGTGAAGGGCACATCTAAAATTGGCTTGTATACAGATTTATTGAAAGGTTACGTAAGTTAGTAAGTATGAGAAGTTGGGCTCACAAGAAATTGCTAACAGACATGAATGTACTGTTAGGCAGAGGGCCGGTTGGCTGGGGCCATAACATAAAACAGATTTATTGAAAGGTTACGTAAGTTAGTAAGTATGAGAAGTTGGGCTCACAAGAAATTGCTAACAGACATGAATGTACTGTTAGGCAGAGGGCCGGTCGGCCGGGGCCATAACATAAAACAACCCTTTGGGTGTATGAAAAGGAGAAAATGCTGGTTCCCAGCATTTTCATCTTTTGCATCATTGTTTGCACAAAAGATCTTCCTCGGGATCATTAAAAATCCCGATTGTGCGCTACAGGGTTAAACTGGATTTGGCTTGTTATTCCAACTTGTGTTTTCAAAAGGCTTCTTCTCAGAGTCGGAAAAAGTCAGGATTGTATGGTAAAGGTGTAAGACTTCATCATACATGTTTGTTCACATGATGCGGCATTAAGTTTGTTAGTAAAATCATCCGGGTATGTCATTTCTATTTGTAATATAGTTATCCCTGTTCAGTTGGTACTGGTCATGTTTAAGTGCCAACTTGGCAAAATACTTTTAAGTCCCAGCCTTATATTGATTCATTGATAAAACCTATATTGATTAATTGATAAAGCCCAAAAAAACCCATGTACAGATTATACTATTAATTAAAAGTGGCATAGCTACAATCAAGGAATAGTTAATAGTGTCAAAACTATTGTTCTTTGTTTTTCATTTCAGTACTTACTTCTAACCTGGACAGTTTAGACAGTTACAGCACAGATTCTATGGAGGAATGGCCAATCACCTTTATTTACTGATCATGTGAACATTACCATTAAGTTTGTTAACTCATTACCAAACGACAATATTTTAGACTGGTCTAAAATGGAAGCACTTGCAGACAACATAATAAACATAACTCAAAAATGAAATTTGTTTCCAGCAGGGTAGAAAATATTGTGGGAAAAGGAGAAAATGCTGGTTACCAGCATTTTCTCCTTTTCTCACAAAGTTTTCAAAAGGTTTCTATCTAGGGGTCGTAAAAACCAGGGATTGTTTGGTAAAGGGTTAACCCTTTATCCCATAAGGCATTTCTATGGTATCTGTAATTGACCCTAAATAACAGCAAGGATTAAGCCATTTCTTATGTTTATATGACACCTTTTGATAGTGTAGAAAACATTGTGGCAAAAGGTGAAATTGCTCGTCTCGAGCATTTTCACATTTTGCCATGTTTTCCAAAGGCTCCTACAAGCAGTGCGTATAAATGAGTATCTATGGAGTAAAGGGTTAAGTTTGTTAAGCTTTGTCTTGCATCAGAAGATACGCAATAAACAGAAAAAATGAACACAGTTTGTCTTCCATAAACTTTCCTCCAGACAACTAGGTTTCAGACTTGTCCAAATTAAGAGCTTTTGCAGAAGTCAGATGTAGGTGACAAAAAAATAGACAATTGGAACTGTAGGAGGGGTTGGGTTCACAAGAAATTGCTAACAGACGGATGAATGGACAGAGGGCCGGTCGGCCGGGGCCATAATATAAAACAACCCTTTAGGCGTACGTAAAGGTACCCAGCATTTTCATCTTCTCCAACAATGTTTTCAAAAGAGATCTTCCTCAGGATTGCTAAAAATCCTGATTGTGTGTTACAGGGTTAAATAACTGGATATGGCTTGTAATTCTTTACCAAAAGACAAAACTTTAAATGTCCTATTCAAGGCATTTGAAAATCAAGTGAATGAAATGTAATCTATCTTCTATGAGGAATAAAATCATTCTGGGCATTTTCTCCTTTTCCAACCATGTCTTCAATAGCTATCTTCTTCAGGGTTGCAGAAAGTCTTGTTTGTGTGGCAAGGGGTTAATGCTGGTAACCAGCATTTTTTCCCATTTAATTACAGTGTCTTCAAAAGGCTTTTTAGAGTAGTCTGTAGCATATAAGACTTGAGAAAGGGGGGGAAATCCCTGAATCCTCAGCTCAGTCAGCTTCTTTCCCAAGAATGATGATAGTTGTTGCGACAGGATTTATTTCTCTCACTGCTGATCATAGTTTAGACAAAGGTTATGTGTGAAAGCAGCCAGTGACTAAGAAGAATACTGCACATAGTTGTGTTTAAAAAGATAACTCCAAATATGCATGCATATGTGCACTGGCCACTGGATCATAACTGACGAAAACAGTGTTAAATAATAAATGTTGTTTCATGGCCCAGTAGCAATGGCTGCATCATTTCTGTGATGTTTCATTGAAATTGGTGAATTTCAGAGAAGAACATGTTTGAAATAAAAGATTAATGCACCCACATGATTATGCACCTATGAGAGCATGACTGACACAGGGCCATGACATAGGCTGGCTGGCCTTTGGCCACTGGAGCTAAAGTACTCTTAAAAAAAAAAAAAGACCTTCTGACGTTTTGGGTCCGTATTCACCAACCATTCTTTCTTATTCTCCAAGATTTTCTAAATTTGGAAGTAACACAATTTCTGATTGGCTAAACCATTTGGTTTAGCCGATCGGAAATTGTGTTACTTTCAAATTTAGAAAATTCTGGAGAATAAGTCAAGAGAATGGTTGGTGAATACAGGCCTAGGTTTTGAAACAGTTCTATGAGACTATCATTTTTAAAGTCCAATCTGTGTTGCATTCAGACAATTTTTTTGACCTGTAAATGAATCTACTGCTACCAGCTTTTGTAAACACTGTAGCTTTAAAGAGAGAAGGCTTTCGATATGCAATTTTCCCAATGAGCAGGTGTTTGTGTTTGTCAAAGTACGAAACTCCCACCATATGTCCAAAGATGAACAATCTATGACACAGGATATAAAACCAACTCTTTATCATACGCCAAAGTTTGGACTGGACTAAAGCATTTGCAAACAACAAATTAAATAGCTACAATGAGGACTTCTGCCTTAGGTAGGGTAGAAAACATGATGGGAAAAGAAAAAAATGCTGGTTACTTGCATTTCTTCTTTTCCCAAAATGTTTTCAAAGGCCCTCCTTTATAGAATTCGTAATACCTGAAATTTTTAAGGTGAAAAAATAAATTGTTGGCTGATTGATTGTATGGTGTTTAACCTTGTTTTCAACATTATTTTTAGTTATCTTGCAGCAGCCAGTGCAAATTTTCATGCTTTCCTAGATTCTCTTTTACCAGTGCTCCACACAGTATTCTTTCCAAGCCACTGGCTGCTTTCCCCACATAACCATCCTCAATGGTGTAAGAGGAATGAATCCCGTCACACTGACTATCATCAATCCTTGGAAAGTAATAGGCCAAGCCAGGGATCAAACAACGCCCCTGTTTAACTCTTTACCGAACAACAACATTTTAGACTAGCCCCGATTGAGAGCATTTGTAGATGAAAAAATTAATGTAGCTAAAGAATTGAAATTTGTTTTAGGAATGGAAGAAAACATTGTGGGAAAAGGAGAAAATGCTGGTTACCAGCATTTTCTCCTTTTCCCACAATATTTTCAAAAGGCTTCTTTCACAGGGTCGTTAAAAGTCGGAATTCTGTGATAAAGGGTTACCATTATTTCAGTTATATCACGGTGGCCAGTGCACCTTTTCATGTTTTCCTAGATTCTCTTTTACCAGTATTTCAAACAATATTCTTTCCAAACCATTGGCTGCTTTCCTACATAACCATGGTCAGCATGGGTCGGCGGTGCAAGAGGAATGAATCCTGTCGCAGTGACTATCATCAACCCTTGGAAAGTAATAGGCCAAGCCAGGGATCAAATGCCTCCTCCCTGTTTAACCCTTTCCCAAACGACAAATTTTGGACTCTTCCAAACTGAACGAGTTGGCAGACGACAATTTCAGATTTTGGGAAAAACGGCAGAAAGTGCTCAAAAATGGTAGAAAACACTGTGGGAATAGGAGAAATTGCTCGTTACGAGCAATTTCTCCTTTTTCCACAGTGTTTTCAAAAGACTTAATGCAGACACGTAAAAACAAGGGTTTGTTTGGGAAAGAGTTAACATTATTCCAGTTATATCTCTGCACCCAGCACACCTTTTCTCTTTTAACCAGTACTCCATCACAATATTCTGTCCAAGCCAATGGCTGCTTTCCCACATAACCATCGTCGGCCATGGTCACCGGTGTAAGAGGAATGAATCCTTTCGTCAATCTATGGAAAGAAATTTGCTGAGACAGGGATCAAGTCCTATACCCCACCGAGCTATCGGGGCTCAAAAAAAAGAGTTAAATGGACTAGACTATAATAAATAGCAACACAACGAAGCACAAATAGATTTTATTTACATAACAAATTAATTACAATATATTACAGATTGTAAACTGTTTTACAACCATTAGAACTCGAACATAGCCCAACTAACACTATCAGTCTAGAAAGTAAACCCAATTGATCACAATTACAGGATTGCTCTTGTTCAGCTTAGCAGACAGTGTAGATCAATGATCAGACTGCAGATCTTGTGCAGTCTGATCTTGATCTACAGTGATTGCAAAGGCATCTATTGTTGAGAAAGAAGCCATAAGTGTAAAAAATTCCTCATACTTCCTAGGCTTTTGACTAATTTTGAGAGCAGAACTTTACAAAAGAATTGTTTAAAGTACCTTTGGAAGAGAATGAAGTCTTTACCCCTTAACCTTTTACCACATGGCAAAATTTTAGACCTATCCAAATTGAAAGCATTTGCAGATGACAATTTCAATTACATAGTAGCTTAGGTCGCAATTTGCCTTTGATGGTGTAGAAAACTTTGTGGAAAAAAGGAGAAAATGCTGGGTACCAGCATTTTCTCCTTTTCCTTCAATGTTTTCAGAGGGCTTCTTTCTCAGGGTCATTAAAAGTCGTCGTTGTGTGGTAAAGGGTTCACTCATTACCAAACAACAAAATTTTAGGTTTGCCCAAATTGAAAGCATTTGCAGACAACACAATAAAAGTGACAGAAAATTTGAAATTTGTTTTGTGAAGGGTAGAAAACATTGTGTGAAAAGGGGAAAATGGTGGTTACCAGCATTTTCTCCTTTCCCCATAATTTTTTCTATAGGCTTCTTTCTCAGGGCCGTCAAAAGTAGGGATTGTGTGGTAATGGGTTAATAACAATATTCCAAGTTTTCATGACAATAAGTTAGATGACTTGAAAATTTGGATGAAGGATACCTGATACTTTCTATAAACTATTTTCACTTTTGAAAAACATAATTTGTTGACAGCAAGCTACTTTTATTAGGATGAGTCTAAAATTTCATCGTTTGGTAAAGAGTTAACCCTTTACCAGAGAACAAATTTTAGAACTAATCAATGTTAGAGAGCACTGGAATGCAACAGATAAATTTCGCTGAAATGATGTCTTTGAAAGGTTAGTAAACATTATGGAAAAGAAAGAAAATGCTGGTAAAAGTACCATTTTTTCTCTTTTCAAACATGTTTTCAAAGCCTTCTTCTTTTGAATTATTGAGACACAGGATTGTTTGGTATACAGTTAACTCTTTACCCAATGACAAAATTTTGAAAGCATTTGCAGTCGACAGAATAAACGTGAATAAAGAATTGAGTTTTGATTTTGGAAGAGTAGAAAACATTGTGGAAAAAGGAGAAAATGCTGGTTACCAGCATTTTCTCCTTTTCCCACAATGTTTTCCAAAAGGCTTCTTTGTCAGGGTTGTTAAGAGTCGGGATTGTGTGGTAAAGGGTTAAACCTATTGCTATCAGCATTTCTCTCAATATGGGACATAAGCAGCAGCAAATGCTTGTTAGCCATTTCTCCTTTTACAACAATGTTTTTCACCATGATCAGCTGCAATAAAAAGAACATTTGTAGGTAGCCTGGATACAGGCACAAATCATTTTTTAACTACTTAAAAAGTAAAAATATTAATGACCTTTTAAAATGATTTTTACCTACCAAAGGACAAAAATGTAGACTAGTCCAAACTAAAGCACTTACAGATGACATGTAATTGTTGCTCTTAACTCTTTACCAGACAACACAATTTTAGACTAGTCCAAATTGAAAACATTTGCAGACAACAAAAGAAACGGGACTCAAAAATTAAAATTTGTTGTGGGAAGGGAAGAAAACATTGTGGGAAAAGAAGAAAGTGTGGTATACCAGCATTTTCTCCTTTTCCCACAATGTTTTCAAAAGGCCAATTTCTCAGGGTCGTTGGTGGTCAGAATTGTGTGGTTAAGAGATAATATAGAATGTCGTTGATAGGGTAGAAAATAGCATTTTCTCCTTTCCCCACAATATCTTCAAAGGCTTTTTTCCTCACTGTCTTTGAAATTCAGAATTGTGAGGTAAAATATAAACATGAATACATGTAACTTTAGTTTACTCGCAGTTACACAGTTCCCCAGTAAAAATTACTAGTTTTTGAGACATATTTCATGTTGTTCTTAACAATAGCACATAGTAGGACAATGACATTAAAATGCAGTATGTTATATTCCACAAAAATACACTAAACCAAGAAACAAAATGCCTTCAAGATGAAGCACCCACAAAACATTCGAAGTCCTTGTGTCTCCGTCATAGTTCCATGTTGACAAAATTAACACTAAAATCGTTCATTCCAAGATATTCTACACTGTTTTTGCTACACTGTGTTAAACATAAGTTTTCTATATTTATCAACCCCTCACCAGAGAAACCAATATTTTAACAAACTTGGGGAAAAAAAGGCTTTTGAAAACATTGTGTGACAAAATGAGAATTCTGCTTATCAGAATTTTCTCCTTTACCACAATAATTACTATTTACTGACTAATGCACTCTTTTCACTCCATTTACTCTATTTTGGCAAATGCTTTCAATCATTGCCGAGTCAAAAATTGTGTCATATGATAAAACAAGTTCTCCCAAACTTTATCTTAAACTCAAGTTTTAACATAAAAGGAAAAGAACTTCTGAAAATGGTAAAAGGCAAATTCATAGAAACTTATTTAAGTTCCACCTAAAACAAACTTGCAGCACAGACAACTTTGTTTGCCAAGACCACTTATGGATAAAAATATACTATGTATGAACACAAATTCCATCATTTGAGCCTCAGTTAAATTGTCGTCTGCAAATGCTTTCATATTTGACAAGTCTGTTATTTTCTTATGTGTTAATAGATAAATGATTCCAAGTAAAATATTGCATAAAATTGAGAAATTGTTTGCTAATGTTCTCAAAAGCCACATAACGATGTCTGCATCACATAATCCCGAGTTTTAACGACCCCTAATGAAAAAGGCTTTTGAAATCATTGAGTGAAACAGAGAAAATCCTGGTAACCAGCATTTTCTCCTTTTCCCACAATGTTCTCTACCCTTCCAAACACAATTTTTATTTTTGGAGTTGTTCATTTTGCGGTCTGCAAATGCTTTTAATTTGGACCAGTCTAAAATTTTATTCCAAGGTAAAAACTAAACCATTAACAAGAACACAATCCTGTGTTTTGATAACCCTTAGGACGAAGCCTTATAAAATACTGTGGGAAAGGGAGAAGATGCTTGTAAATGCATTTTCTCCTCATCTCATAATCTTCTCAATCTTATCAAAGAGCGTCCTAGTCCTTATAAACAGAGCTACAATGAATATGAATACTTGTATATCATCCTCAAGTGGACAAGTCTAAATTTCCATTGCCTGATGAAGCGTTCCGACTATCAATCAATACTTTCCCTCTTCTTTTTCTCTCTGAAATCCCAGATTTTCACCCATAATAAAACAGAAAACCCATTTTCATTTAGACAGAACTTACCAAATACTTATTCTATGGTTTCTCAGTCAGAAACTTGTGGACTTTGTTTCATCCATTCAATAAATCATCTTCCTGTATCTTGTCTTTAAACACCAAAAAATGCGAAGTGCGGATATACTAACTTAACCCTTTACCCCATAAGGCATTTCTATGGTATCTCTAACTAACTCTAAATAACAGCAAGGACGAGGCCGTTTCCTATGTGTATTATGACACCTTTTGATAGTGTAGAAAACATTGTGGCAAAAGGTGAAATTGCTCGTCACGAGCAATTTCACCTTTTGCCACAATGTTTTCCAAGGGCTCCTTCAAGCAATGCGTAGAAATGAGTATCTATGGAGTAAAGGGTTAAGTGGATATCATAGACCATGATCAGATAGGGGAAATTCTGGCGAAAACAGCCTAAAACTTCAGGACAATCTCAGTCTATTCAGTGACTGAGTTCATTTAGCAGCCTAATGCATAACCTCCTAAAGAGGATTTGGACATTTTGCAGCAGACTTACTTTGAAAACACTGGTCAACAGAAATTGCCCATAATTAACAGTTTCTCCCCCACCCTATCTCCAATGTATCACATGACTTGTATTGATGCATCAAATCTAAGTCATGATGAATATCCATCCTTTTGAAGGTCATCATGTGGGAGGTCACGAGTCAAGAGGTTTTACACTCAAGGTATGATCCAAATTGCTGTTTGGAAAGATGGATTCTACTTCTTAATTGACCAATCAAAGCATTTAAGTGTCTCCTAATTACATGTTTATTTAAATCTAATAGATTCTTCTTACTCTCGGTTGTTTCTATTTCTTTCAATCTCCGAATCATCTTTGATAATATCCTTTCTTCGGGTGTCTATCAAGACAGTGTATGATGCTCCCATTGACTTCCATTGAAGTATCACAAACCATCTTCTAAAAGAGTGGCAACTTCAAAGATTGATTCTCCCTCTGTCTGTCGCCAAAATCAATTCTCCATGCTCTTTTCATGGTTGACTACCGGTATTGACAATTAAATAATCCTGTTCTTTGAAATTCAAGCTGCTACATGTTGCAGATTACACGCATCCCATCATCATTTATTCGTCAAAACCTTTCTTTAATTCTTTTCATTGAGTTATTATTGCAACCTTGTTTCTTTCTAACTTCCAGAACATTTCCCCTTATTATAAAATAGTGCGTATGGTTATCTCCTTGATCAATTCATAGAAGGGCGATTTAATCAATATCTGTAAATGGCATCTCCCTCATGCTTTCAAATATAGTTTGTAAGCCATGTCAAATAAATGAAATGGCCATCAGTATTCTAATGTACTTAAGAAGATTTGTACTGTAAACAAAAAAAAGGGAGGAAACAGCCAGGCATCAGAGCAAAAGATATGTCAATTTGAAATGTTGGTACTTATACTTACCATGTATTTTTTTCTTATATAGATAGTGTTTAAAAATAAACCAAATAGTTGAAAATGAGTGGTGACAGGCAGCTCTTAATTAGTATCTAAATCTGACTAGATTATATCATGGGCTATCATCTTACTACAAATATTATATCGTATTCAAATGTAACATTTACTCATATGGACAGATTAAAAAAAAATTTGATCCTTCTGTAGTGCATAAATTTCAGATATATAAATGTTGGAAATATCTTATTCTCCATTTGTATTCAAAGACTAAGTTCATAAAGATGCCAATAAAATGTATCTTCTATTACATTACTCCATTAACTCTTTACCACACAATCCTGACTTTTAATGACCCTGAGAAAGAAGCCTTTTGAAAACATTGTTGGAAAAGGAGAAAATGCTAGTAACCAGCATTTTCCCCTATTCTGGTAATGTTTTCTACCCTTCAAAAAACAGATTTCATATTTTCACTCACTTTTATTTTGTCATCTGCAAATGCTTTCAATTTGGACAAGCTTAAAATACTGTCATTTGGTAATGAGTTAATACCTTCGTGTACTCTGATGCTTCGTGTGATGTGACTGTTTGTGGAAAACAAGTTTCTGCAACGTGCTAAACTGGGTACAACATGTTGGACAGATATACTTCTCATTTAAGCCTGCATGATTCTCTTTCTGTAAGTGTCTTCCAAGAGCCTGGCTGTGCGGGAAAGTAAGGTCACAAAAATGGCAGTTCCAGGAGTTTGGTTTATGCTTCTCATCGATGTGATCATCCAGTGCATTGGGACTAGAGAAAGCCAGTTCGCATCTGTCGCATCTCACATTAAACTGACCACTGGCAGATTTATCATGCCATCTTACATGTTTTCGCATGACTGTTTTCAACAGAAAAACCTTGTCGCATTTAGTACATAGCAGTTCACCTACGTCATCATCATCATCAGACTCTCCTTCACTGTCACCCTTTCTGCTTGAATTTCCCCCATACCTCCGGTTCTGGCTACTTTGTCTATTAGATGTGGATCTGTTCTCGTATTTTCCTTGTTGAACTGGTGACCTATTTACCTGGGATTGTTCATTGCCACTTCTTGACCTGTGTGAGGTAGTGCCCTTTCCACTAGACTCTTGACCTATAGATAGTGTATGTGACCCAGTTCCTCTCCCACTTTGCTTATCGTTTCTCTGAAAGCTGCCTTGTACTGGTTTCACCTGTACAGTTTTGCTGATGTGTGTAGACCCTGAAACATTACTATTTCCAGCCTTAGACAACAGAACCCCTGTACTCCCTCTCTCCGGCAAAGGCCGAGGTCTGGTAGCTGTCAGGCTAGCTGAACTTACATTGGCTATCTGTTGACCTCTGGTTGCCGAATTGCCAGTTGAAGTCATATTCAGACTCTGTCGACTTGGCGGATTAGACTGCTGTTGCAATGTTGTCATTGTTGGTCTTTGGGGTTCTTGCTTATTTTGTATCTGTCTCTGATTAACTTGCTCCACCTGACTCTGTAGCTGTTTTTGCTGTTGAGGGTGTGGTTGCTGCTGAATTAATCTTTCAACTGGTACACTATTCTGCTGGTTTGTTGCATTCACTACTGTTGGTCCACTATTAGCTTGCTGTATTTGTGCTTGAAACAGAGTTCTATCAATATTTTGCTGAACAGGCATTTGAAAAATGTTTTGGCTAGCACCAGCTGAACTGTTCAACTGATTTGTATTATTAAGTAAAGCTTGTTGTTGCAGCTGCAATAATTGCTGCTGCTGCTGTTGTATTGTGGCTTGCTGAAGTTGCTGGTTAGACTGTAAAACTTGATTTTGTAAGGATAGAATAGGCTGAGATTGAAGGGAAGCTTGGTAGGTCAAGTGAGACAGAGATGGCTGATTCCCCATCAGAGAGACTTGGGGTGGGGGCAATGACATATCAGGCCGTAACAGAAGGTTAGGCTGAGACAGCTGAGGGGTACTCAAAACTGGTGGTAAACTTTGGTCAACTGCACTCCCTGTATTGACTAGTGAAATATTAGACTGAATTTGCCCTGGGAGGTGCTGAACTTGAGATTTTAAACTAGAGGTTTGAAAGGGTGTTTGGGTAGATAACAGAGATTGATTCTGTTGCAACATTCCCTGATTATTTAGAAAAGGACTTTGCTGAAGACCTTGTTTCTCTTTAAGTAAATTGACCTGCATGTCAGGTTGTGAAATATATTTGCCACCTTGATCATGAGACCATTGACCTTTTGCTGTATTTTGAAGTCCTTCCTCCTCAATTGGAAAACGTCTGCTATGGTTATAATCAAACAAGGATGGAACTCTTGATCCGTTTCCCTCATCATGATTTTGTTGATAACCATCAGATCCATGATAACTTTCCTCTGTTCTAATTCCATACTTACTTCTTGAAATATCTGACATACCTGACTCATCATCTTCATAGTCGTCCACTATCATTCCCCGTCTGTTTCCTCTACTAGTACCTTTTGCATTTCCTGCTCCAGCTTGCTTATTGTGCCAGCTTTGTTGACCCTCATTTCTTTCATTACCAAAATATTTTCCTCTGTTTCTTGTTTGAGAATCTGAAAACTTGTCATTGTTTACTGTTATTTGTAATGGACTCATAGACCTATTTGCCCTTGGTTGAGGTCTGTCTGAAGTGCTTCCTCTTCGCACCTGGCTTCCAAGTGGCTTCTTTATTGTAACCAAATTTTCCTCTCCAGTAATTTCATGAACTGTGCGCTTTCTTCCTCTACCATAGCTTCTTTTAGAAATATCCCCCCTCTGCTGTCGGATTTGGTTCTTTTCCACAACACGTCTTACATCTGGGCTACTCTCTGAGGTGATTATCTGATTAATTCTTGGCTCTCCTGGTTTTCTAAAAGCCTTTCTTTGACTTCCCCTCTTTCTCGTGAAAGTTTCTTCATCATCCGAAATGGATTCTAAATCACTTACATCATCATACTTATTATCATCATCATCATCATCATCATCATCACTAACATCTTCCAAAGCAGGAGTTTGTCTCTTGCTTGCAATTTTCATTGCACAAGTTTTCTTTGGAGGTGACAGTCTTTTAATTCCCTTTTTAGTTTTCAGATTGCTTTGTAGATTAGTCTTGTCAGTTTTTGACAGCAGTCTCTTCAGTACTTTCTGTTCTATTTCTTTCTCAAGTCTTTGTCTCCGTTTAACCAGCAATTGTTTCCTTATCTTAGCTCTTTGTTCAGCACTAAGTCCTTTCTTCTTTGTTTTGTTGTTGTTTTTTCCAGGTTTTGTCTCACCAATACTATGATTATTTTCTTGACTTTGCACCCGACCTTCACTATCTAGTTGAACTGGCACAGCTTTTTCTGGCTGAAGTTGGTTGTTTACAAAGGGAATGAATATTAACTGATCTGAACCCTGTGGGTTGTCAGAAGGCATGTTTGTTTGAAGCAATGGGTATGGCAATGGTTGCATGCTTCCTTCATGTTCCACGTTATCAGTATTAATTATGTTGCCATACAAATCAGCATTATTCTGAAAGTCTGCTGTATTTGGAATAAATATAATTTGTTGACCAGATTCAGGTAGATGCATAACTTTATTTCTCTCAACATTCCCACCTATATCATCATTGACATTTTCATCCCCTGACCTTGTTCTATCATCTCTGTTGTACTCAATGTTTTCATTAAATTCTCTATCACTGTCATCATAACTATTCAACATGTCTCCATCATTTCTAGAAAAATTTGTTTCATTTTCAAATTTGTCATTTCTGGATCTTTTTTCTGAATACCTTTTCCCTGTTGAAGAATTCTGAGACATAACCCTTTCCTTCCTGTCCTGTTTGACCCTACCCCATATATTTTTCTTCTTATTCTTAAAATAGCCAAAACCTTTCCCAGCCCTACTAGAAAAATTTTTCTTACCATGTCCATTATTGAACCTATTTCTTGTACTAGTATGACCCTGACTTACCCTGCTTACTTGTTTCCTTTCAGATACATTGTTTGTTTTCTTCAATGATAACCCTTTACTCTGAAGATCTTTAACAGGTCTTTTAGAAAATTTTGAACCTCTCATTCTATTCTTAGAGAAAGCATTAAATGAGGATCTTCCTCTCATATTGAGTGATACATTTCTTTGGTAAAAACCCATTCTTTTCTGTCTAAAGATACCAACATGTTTCGCTTCTGGTCTATCATCTGATTGTTTATCATGATTACTCTTATCACTTCTTGTAGAATACCTGTCAGAGAAACGCTGATATTCCCGTCTACTACCATGCCTTCCTTCTAGTTTACTCTCCTCCATTTTCTCACTGTCTGCCCTTAGTAGTCCTCGTGTTTCCTTGTCAAATCTGTCATCATCAGCAAGAATGCTAAGTACATCATCATCATGATAAACATCTATACTTTCTGTATTTCTTCCTGAATTCTTCTGCCTATTTGAATTTGAATCCCCTTTACCTTCAAAACTTTTTCTACTAACACTAGATCGGCTTGCAGTGTCCTTAAAAGAACCTGTGCTTTTTCTGTCCTTTTTATCCACTGAACCTGTGGTATGTTTCCTCTTTGTATCAGTATGCGAGTCTTTACGCCTATCTGTGTGCGAAACATCTTTAAGTTCCCTAACCTTTGAGTCAAAACCTTTAATGCCTCTTGAAGAACTAGCATTCAATCCTTTGAAATCCTTGTTCTCAAATGTTTTATTACCATCTCGATTACTGTCATACTGCTTTTCTTTCCTCTCAATATTTGACCTAGGACGGTCTCTCCTATATTGCTCATTTTTACCCCCTTGATGTTTTACTGTTGATTTTGAACCAGCCTTCTTGTTTTTATTATCTAACCATGATCCTTCACGTCTATTTGGAGAATTTCTATCACCTGTGTGTTGTTTCATTTTAACACTCTCATGTCTTCTTTCTCTTGCTTGACTTTCTTTTCTTTTGTTAAAGCCTTCTTCGTTTGATCTCTTATGTGTTTCGTTTGTTCTGATCCCTAGATCAGTTTCATGAAATCTTTGGCTGGGACCCACATGATCTCTTTTATGTGTTTTCCCACCATACCTTCTATTAGATTCCCTAGAGTTTTGCCTAGCTTGATCTTCTCTTTCTTTGCTAATACTTCTGCCCCCTGAAAGGGTATGATGTCTTTCACTGTCTTGAGTTCTGTAAGCACTTCTAGTAGCATGGTCAGACTCTAATTCCTGTCTATCATCATAGAGAACAGCTCTTTGCTGACTAGCAGACTGTTGTTCATAGAGATAATCTGACGGATCCTGAGCATCAAACCTGTCCTCATACCTTCTACCTCCTGAAAATTTTTCAAATGGTCTATCATCATCACTAAATCTGTCTCTGCTGTTTTGCAAGTCACCATCATAATAATCTGATACATATATGTCCTCAGAAAAGTATTCATCACCAAATCTATTTCGACCTGTGTCATCAACATTATGAGCTGTCCTTCTGTCTGGATAATCTCTATCATCATTCCTTCTATCACTGTACAACTCTATATTTTCATCGTCATGACTAACAAAATCTTCCTTCAGCACAGCCTGATGATACTGTCCATGCCTATCCAAGCGCCTCCCACTACTGTGTCTATCTTTACCATCATGGTAATCTCTGACTCTTTGGACACCATCATGAGAACCACGTCGGTCATTCTGTCTGTAATTACTCCTTCCATCATTAAAACTGCGAGAAAAATTGTTATACCGCCTTCTTGACATCCTTTAACCTTTGTTATGCTATCAAATGTTTTTATCGTATGTAGTGATGCACAATGAGATTGATTTAAATACAGTGTGATGTCAGTACATGCATCATCAACAACATTTATACATTATATCTCCTGTCTATCACTTTCCTTTCTGCTGAAATACACCTGAAATGGAAAGAAAGTAGCAATAATGGTATCATGACAGTTTATCCACTGCAGCCTTTCTTTTTTCGGAATATGACTTCACCACTAGAGTACTAGGCTCATCTCTGATTCCTTTTGGAGGCAGTGTAGATTGTGATTAGAGTACTTATGCTGTAGGATTATGAACCCAGTAGTCATTGCATAATATTTGGTCCAAAACATCCCAAAAATTGGGATTTCTTTCTATAGTGATAATTGCAATTTTATTTAAATTTTAACCCTTTACTTATCATAAAAATGAGTATCTAGACTCATCCAAAAAGTAAAAATTCCAAGACAACATAAAAATGATGTGGTTCAAAGCAATGATGGAGGAGAAAATGTTGAAGGCAATTTTCACATGATGTTTATCTAGTGTTATTCCAAAGGGTTGTGAAAAAATAAGATTGTTCTGTAAAGGTTAACCCTTTGCCGAACAACCCCTGGTTTTTTCGACCCAGAGGAAGAAGCCTTCTGAAAATATTTTGAGAAAAGGAGAAAATGCTGGTTTCCAGCATTTTTTCCTTTTCCCACCATGTTTTCTAAGTCAAGTATGAATATTAGAGTCACATTTATTTTGTCATCTGCAAATACTTCAAATTTGGACATGTCCAACATAAAAAAAAAAAAATCTTGGAATAACCTGTGAACAAAGAGACTGCCGGTTAAATCAGTGAATTCAACGTTTAAACTTGTTTTGAATTCTGGGCCCCGTTTTACAAAGGAAGTAATGAACCAAATCTTTATAAGATTTTACGTATCCCTAAAGAAAATGTATAAGTGTATTTTAGTAACAACAATGCCACTGGTCCTTAAGTGGTCACCTTAGTCAAGTCATCTATGGTAATTAAAGCTGAAGAAACCCTGAAGTGACTTTTTTTTAACCTGACCATCTTTTGAACTTGTCAGAGATATAATAACCACAAATATTCTGATGTCGTTTATTGAGTATCCGACTGAAAGTATGGCCTTTACACGGCATGCAAGTTTTTTGTAAGATTTGGTGCAGCGACCTACTTTTTTAATCTTTTGTGACCAATTTCAAAATTGTCTGAGGTTTCATAAAGACAACCTTTCTGACACAGTTTCATGAGAATCAGGCTAAAATGTGGTCTTTTGAGTGTGTACATGATTTTCTGTAGGAGTTCGACTCTGTGACCTACATTTTTACCCCAAATAATCCAATTCAAACTAGTCAGAGTTACTATCTAGACTAACCTTCTGACAAAATTTCAAGGGTATCCAGCAAAAAATGTGTCCTCTGATGCACACAAGGTTTTTTAATATCTGACTTGGTAACCTACTTTTTCACCAGACATGACCCAATTTTGAAACTGTCTTACTTAACTCATTACAAAACAACAAAATTATTGACTGTTCCAAATCAAAAGAATTTGCAGACGACATAATAAAAGTGACTAAAAATTTGAAATTAAAATTTGTTTTGTGAAAGGTAGTAAACATTGTGGGAAAAGGAGAAAATGCTGGTTACCAGCATTTTCTCCTTTTCCCATATTGTTTTCTAAAGACTTCTTTCCCAAGGTCGTCAAAAGTAGGGATTGTGTGGTAATGGGTAGTAATTATTATCAAGACAAACACTCTGACCTAGTTCCATGAGTATCAGGTTGAAAATGTGGCCTCTAGAGTGCACACAAGGTTTTCCTAGGATTTGGCCTGGTCTGCTTTTTTACCTGACTTTAATCAATTTCAAGTTTCTCCCAGATATTATAAAGACAAACATTTATGTTCTGTCTCAGTTTCTTGAATTTCTGACTGAATTTTTGACCTCATTGGCTCAAGATTGCAACCAAGGTGAACGTTAACAACCATTGACAGACAACACACTATGCACACCTGACACTGCATGATCACAAAAGCTCACCTTGAGCCCTTTAAACTCAGGTGAGCTAAAAATAGGTTATGCCTCTTCTTCAGTAAGTTTAGGCAACCACTGGACCAGTTGGGAATTGCCCTTTATTTCTATCAGGAGAGGAAGACTAAAGGGTACACAGCCAAATATATATTTTCCAAGTTGTCCTGATCTTAAAAATAACTGGCATGGATCAATAACAGGACTGGTGTAAACTTGCCCTAGATAAGCAGTATGCTGTATCCTAGACTGAAAATCTGAAACATTTTTCTGGCTTTAACCTTTAACTCTTCACCACACAAGAAAATTTTAGACTGGTCCATAATGAAAGCATTTGCAGACGACAACATAAAAGTGAATCAAAAATTGAAATTTGGTTTGGGAAGGGAAGAAAATATTGTGGGAAAAGGAGAAAATGCTTTGTCACAGAAAATGCTGGTTACCTGCATTTTCTCCTTTTCCCACAATGTTTTCAAAAGGCACTCTTTCTCAGGGTCGTTAAAAGTCGGGATTGCGTGGTAAAGAGTTAACCACACGACAAAATTTAACACTTGTCCAAACACAAAGAATGTACAAATACCAAATTACCGGGGTAAATATGACAAAATTTACTTAAGTTGCGTTTGATAAGGTAGAAAACATTGAGAGAAAAGGAGGAAATGCTGATTATCAGCATTTCGCCTTTTCTTACAATGTCTTCAAAAAAGTTTTCTGTTTTCAAAAAAGTTTTCTCCTTCCAAGTTGTCAATATCCTGGTTTGTATGGTAGAGGGTTAAATGCATACTATGAATTAAAAGTCAGAAAATGCACTTGCCCAATCTGGTGAGTCTGGGTTTTTTCTGTACTTGCCTACAGTCAATTTTTCTGGTGAGTTTCAGCTTTCTTAATCTTCCTAATCAAACAGGAAAGACTTATCAAATCACACAACCCAGACTTCAAGAAACTGTGGGAGGTCTTTTAAATGCAAGTGAGTCAACTCAGCCTGGTGCCAACTTGGCCCCTGGGTCAACTTGCCCTCGGGTCAACTGGGCCGGGTCAACTCGACCTGTTCATAATCCATTGGGAAAAATGGGATATCCGGTATTTAAATAATTTAAATACAGTGTATGTGTGTTTTAGGTATTAATTAATTGATTCTCAGATGGTATAATTTCATTTATTTATTTATTCGGCAAATCAGCACAAAACATGCTTTTGGCCATAACAATATGTTATGAAAAATATGGCAAAAACATAAAGACTGAATGAAATATGAAAATATCATACAAAATAAATAGTGACAACAAAAAGTGAAAGCGCTGAACGCTACAAAATTTCTGAGAAAGTGAAAGCACCTGTTCATTTAATAGTAGACAATTGAAATGTAACATGTATGTACATGTAACATTTAAAAGCGCATAGGAGTTTATGCTTACTCTCAAATATTTAAGTATAGTCAAAGATTAGTATCGTGTTCGATACATGTAGTTACTACGGGAAATAAAAAGATATTTCAACAGACACACGTATTATGATAGTTTACTATTACAGAGTTCGAAAGCATCTCTTAAGAACCTAGCTGTATTAAGCAGAGTATTCACACTCTTTGATGATAATATATTGGTAAAAGTATGCATGTTTGGATGGGGAATATTACCGAAATATTTTTGACGTAAATCCGAATAAAGAGGGCAATACAACAAGAAGTGGTATTCTGATTCAACTTGATGATTAGAACATAGTTTACACAGACGGTCATTTTGTGGAACGTTAGAGTACCTGCCTAGCTCTATTTCTAGACAATGAGAGGACATACGAAAGCGACTGAGCGTCTTTCTCAGGAAATTATTTCTAATGATATCAACGTATTTTCTCTACCAAAATTGGTTTTGAATTGCCTATAATAGGATAATTTGGGAAGCTCCAGTATTGATGATTGCCAATTTTGTATGTACTGGTCTCTTAATCTCTGTTTTAATAAAGGGAGGTAATTAATGTTTTTGTCGAAGTTATCCCATATATTACTAAAACCTAGATTATCTATAAGTTCCTTGACTGAGTGTGCCCAACTTTTTATATTATTACTGTTTAGTTGTTCAATAAATACTCTATGCAATGGTGAATTTTCATTATTTTAATCCAATTCTTTAAAACTCTTTCTTTACAAATTAATGAGAGTGGGTATCTTCCAAGCTCCCCTAGAACAGATGTATTGGACGTTTGTTTGTTAACACCAAGAATGATTTTACAAAATTTCAGATGAAGATTATCAATATCTCTATAATTATATATACCCCACACCTCAGAACAGTAAAGGAGTATAGGAACGACCAAACTATCAAAGAGCGACAGTTTAGTTTTTACGTCCATTGATATTCTAGAAAATAGTGATAATAAACAATTATGTGCTCTTAATGCTTGGTCATGGAGTACTTTGACTGAGTTTTTCATGTTACCTGTATATAGAAAGTCTACACCCAAATATTTAAAATGATAATAATGTTTTAAGTACTTGTCAGAATATGGCGGAGAGAGCTTTAAGTTACAAGTGGATGTAGTGTTCAGCGAGTATTTAAAAACATTTCATGTCATTTTTATTAGAGTTCTTTCACAGGCATTTGACATCCTGAGAGCATTAAAACCAAGTTAACACACAGGTAACCCTTTCAAAACACTTTACATATATAACCTGGCTTTTTTTCTTTCATTACAGACTTTGATATGGTTATTTTAGAAACTAATGATTGAAAACGTTAAAAAGGAAAACATTCTTCTAATTGAATTCAAACATGTACTTAATTAAGTTGATTAAAGACATTGGCTAATCTCTGTAGATAAAGTTTTCACACTTGAAAACAATTATCAGTCATTGTTGTTTGTTGTTCAATTAAGAAAGAGCTTTAAAATGCAGGAAAGTTTAAAATTAATAGCAGCAGTAATGAATGATGAAACAGGGCCGTAGGAACTGGGGGGGGGGGGGGGGGGGGGGAGCAAGGCCCCCAATAATTTGATCACCAATAAAATGACTGTCAGTATTTCGCTGAATATTGCTAGGCAATCATCGTGCAGAAAGAGAATCAAATAACAGAAAATTTCGAACAATTTAAAATAGTTCTAAACAAATGGCGGTGAGCCATGGAGATTTTTCTTCTACTTTTGTTATCTGACAGACACCAAACAATTTCTGATATCACATTTCATTCCGTGTGATTTTCTGTTTTATTCTTTCTCCACATCTCATAATTCACCCATTGTTGAACAAATTTCCTTCTTTTTCGGTCATTGGTATTAGTGGGTGGGTTATTTCTTACTGCATACCCAAACAAAATATATGTAAAATCAGGACATGCCGATTCTAAAATGATGTTGGCCCCCCCCCATTCAAAAATTGCTTTGTACAGCTTGTGCAAGACGCTGCATGTCAAAGCCTTCGTATTAAGAATGAAAGACAAAAACCGATGAACATTTCTTGGCAAAATATGGCAAATATAACACAAATAAGTATTCTTCCTGTTTCAACCATCTCTCTGTATAAACTTGCTATCAACACATACCCAGATACCTTTTTAAGGCCAAGTTGACCCGGCCGACTTGACTCTGGCCGACTTGACCCAGATTCTTTTAAACATGGGAACAGAGCCTTTGGTCTTAACATCATATAAACAAATCTATAATACAACTTTCACATAAAGACCCTCGTGGCATAAAGAATAAGACTTTTGCAGACATTATGAGGAAAGGAGAAAATGCTGGTGGCCACTGTCTTTTGTTTTCCAAGGCCTACCTTCAGTCTAAAGGTCTGCTCTGATGCTATTTTTGTTTCTGGTCTCTGCAGGCCTTCATATCAGCCCTCTTTAAAGTTTAAACCATCTGGAATTAATATGATTTTAACCACATCTTTTCGAACGGCTCTATGTGACAAAGTTTCCAGTGACAGCTAAATAAAATGGGCATGGATCGTTAGATAAATGGTTAATCTTTAACAGCACACAAAATGTGCTGCAAAATACCAATTAAATCAATGGGAATTTACCTTTTTTCCCAACATAAATAAATCCAGTGTAATTTGTAAACAACTTACACGACGACTTCCGTTAAACAGGCATGCATGCACTCTCAACAGAATTTGAATTTTTTATAGTCTGGTTCCCTAACCCTAAACAGCCAAGTACAATAAAGGTGCTTTTGTTTACAGCAAAATTCGCAACTAAACCAACCTGTAGCGTGTCAGAGATACTGCGATTTCTGCCGAGACATGCACATTGACAAGATCACCATGTTTTGATTTCTGGTAAAGTAGGTCAGCGGTTATTCACATTGAAAAGTACAGATTTGCACAAAGGTAAGAATTGGATATTAACTAACACTAGTTTTTTTTTAAAGATTAATCAATTATCTAACAATCCATGCCCACTTTATTAGCTGTCATTGGAAATTTTGTTGCATATAGCCATTCGAAAAGATGCGAGTAAAATCAGATTTTTTCCAGATACTTTAAATGAAGGTTGGTCTGAAGGTGTATGCGAAGAACAGTAACAAAAATTGCATGGGAGCAGACACCTTCAGACAGAAGGTACAGTATCCAAGGCCAAACTTCGTCATGCGGTTTACAGTCAAAACGTACCCAAACCAAAACGTACCCAAGTCAAAACGTACCCAAGTGGAGTCAAAACGTACCCAACTGAAGTCAAAACGTACCCAAGTGGAGTCAAAACGTACCCAATGTAAAGTCAGTGTTGTGCCTAGGCCAAAATTTTTGGGGGACACAGGTGTCCCCCTACCTTAATTTCAAGGGGACACTAGAAAAATCTAGGGGACACATTTCATACTTCAATCCGACTCTTGTAACCACGGAAATTCTATGAGCCGATCTTTTCTGAAATTTTCTGTCCTTTTTCTTACTTGTTCCGGAGGTCGAAGAAGCCGCGATCGATTCGGGGTTTTCACAGTCCTCTGTAATTCAATTTCGTCTGCAACTTTTCTATTTTTAACCTTTCCCGACATAAAGTCGGTCAACCGCATCCGGCGTATCGCCATATTGTTTTATTGACAACATTATCTCCCGCTAGATGGCATTCTATAAATACTTATCTATCTGATATGGGCATCCTGGGTACAGAACCGAACCACTTTCCTACGCGACAACCGTTACTTTGAATTTAAAAAAAAAAAAGGTTTACCCAATAAAACGCTACCTCGTGCAATTCACTCAACTATGATCGCCAGTTTAGAGAAATCTGTTGCTAAAGCAGGTCTCATTTCTCCTCAAACGTATTGATACGCAATAGCTATTTTCAACATTGCTACTTTATAGAGCGTAATATTACAGTCAGCCCGCTTTCGGGGCTAGTAGTGATGCGTCATATAAGACAGTCGAATCTTCGAAGAATATGACATGCGCAGACAACGTTATTGACAACAGTAAGACTGGTTTAAATATCGGATTTCCCTATGCGACTTTATCTCAGTAAATTCCGCGATCACAGTCTACGTTATGCAGGTGCCCATTGTAATTAACGCAATATATGTAAATACCAAAAATGGACTCCAGATATGGAAAATTCGTCGGATTTTCATGAGCGCGCCCGACATCCCGCAATGGCTTAAATTTTAAGGGTCATTGTTAAAAAAATTGCGGGAATCCCGCAATCCCGCGGCCTAGGCACAACACTGTAAAGTCAAAATGTACCCATGATTTTTATAGTGTTTTTGTCTTCCATCTTTCCACAAATTAATAGAAATATTGTTTTCGCCATCTTGATGATGATAATTTTTAATTCTGCTTTATTTCAAATTTGCCTTACATGATTAAAACAAATAATGAAGCATATCACAGAACATATAGCTAAGTCTATCAAACGCTTCATGATAAAATTAACGTGTGTGTTTCTCTCTTTTTTGGGCAAATACAATTAACATTAGGGAAAAAGCATCAGATACCTTGGTATCGTTATTCATCATTATTAATATATATTTTATCAATATAAAAAAAAGTCGTGAAAAAAATCTTCATAAGAATTAGCACTTTCATTAAAAATTAGATACGTTAACAGCATTGTTTGGATAACAAAAGGTGCAATTTTCACACCCAAAAAGAGAGCAATAAACTATAATTACGTGGTGAATAAATCAATTATTCACAGTGGTATTTAAGCTGCTGTATATTACCTGATTATATATTTGAATGCTTTGTAAATATTGATGATTTGAGAGACAGTTTGCTTTAGATGGAAATTTTCCTCATATTTTCCTTTTCTTCTTTGTGAAAGTTCTTCTTTGTAACATTTTTATTATCATGAAATTCCCTAACATGGATAAGTAAAAGATTTTGTTGTCTATGTGTGGTGACTCGGTTACACTTTCTTATCATTACAAGTATAAATATTACAAAATTTTTCAGTTAATTAAATTATTAACATTTAGAGGGCGAATATTATAAGATATATTCTGCACTGAAAATATTGTAAACTTAACTCTTTACCAATCAATGAAATCTTTGACTCTTCCAGATTGAAAACATTTTCAACAACCGTTATAATATAAGGCTTCGAAGGGTAAAAAACATTGTAAGAAAGGGGAGGAAGTTGTTACAATATTGTAAAAAGCTATTTTTCAGAAGGATTATAAATACTACAGATCGTGTAATATATATATAAGGTAACATGTGCATTTTGTGGGTGAAACAAAAATGTTCAACTACATATCATTGAACATTTTCAGCTTAAACTTAAATTGACTAGATCTAACTTATTTTTTGTTAACTTTGAAAAGGGGCTGTGTGGTGAATATAATTAATACTATGTAGCATTGTGTATAAACAGTTGCAGGGTTCGAATTTCATTTTTTTATCCACTTGCAAATTTTAGCAAGTAGATCTAGCTTTTATTTCCATTTGCAAAATTAAAATTGCACTCGCATTTTTTTTTTTTAAAGCTCAGAACTAATGGCCGGTACAAACTATTCAATTCTATTTTATTACGTAACCTGTCGACTAAGACAACAACCAAACAAAAAATGAACGTTAATTGATACTAAAACCCTCATTGGACGATCAGGTCAGTTGAATTTCTGTTCTGAAACCAAGTTAAATTTATATAAAACATGCAATGGTAGACGAATTTGTAAATGAATTACAGACGTATCACATCCGAATATATGCATGTCCGGTAACTTGTTTAACGAGTCCACCACGTCCGACTTGCTTCTCGTTGCTATTAGTGCATAATAATTATCTTTTAATGAAAGATTGACATTATTTTTGTTTTATAATCAGAGATTGAATTAGCCTACCATTTTTTATATAAAAAAGCAAAAACTCATTATCGGCTGTGATTGCAGACGAACGCACTTGGCTTACCAAACTCAATTAATGAATGACAACTCGGATGCTTCAATGGCGACTTGTAAAATAATCAACACTCGCCGAAGGGTATTCTCAGTGCAACATGACCGATGTTTATTCAGAACGAAAAGAATTTACTCTTTTTTGTATTCTCATATGAAATTTAGTACATTCGGTAACTGTTCTTGAATAATTTGCACTTGCATTTTTTAGCAAGTGCTTGAAATTTCAACTCGCATTTTCCAATTCTGGCTTGCATTTTGCGAGTAAATATATGGGAATTTCGAACCCCGAGTTGTAAATCATCTTTTATGAAAATAAAACTTATGACAAGTACATGTAGTTTGTTACACCTGATTAGTCCTGACATAAACACATCACCCATAATTGAATGTAACGTAGGATTGAAACCATGCATCATTTTCAAAGAATTGAAAGGATGTAATTATAGTGAGTCTGGAGTTAAAACATCCTTAAAGGTTAAGAGACATGAAGTTTTTAATCTATATGGGTCTTTATCAGATAAATGGAAAAAATAACTTCCATCACTTTTTTCCCCAAGAAATACAATTCTGACAGAAAATAATTAAAATTTAGTGCATATTGATGTAGTTCCCATGATAGAGAGATATTAAAGATAATATAGAATTAAAAGTATTGGTCATTATTACAAAATGTGATTTTTGATTAAAAAAGTCATCATTTTGCGGCTCCCCAAAAACGATGTGTTGGGTATGATATGTCAAAGCCGATCGAGGTGGCGTCCTGTTGAAATTCTCGGTAGCGTGTTCATAATATTTTCAAACTAGAATGATTTTTCTGGATTATTCTGTGTTTATTTGACGTTTTTATGTAATTAATCAAATAAAATTCAGTTACCAAAAAACGTTATACGCCGGTTACGCTGTCGGTCAAAAACGTGAATTTTTTGTGTGATCCGAGACAACGAACTCGTCTCAAATCTGGACAGATTTATTATATCCGTTTCAAAAGCAGTTGTTAAACTGCCGATTAACAGCATTTACTGATTGAAAGGGCTTTCTTTCTTCAAAATAAGACCGATTTTTTACAACTACGGTATCTGTCGGTCAACTTCGTAACCTCCAATCAAATCGTCTTATCACGTAATGCAAAAGCTTACTCGAGTAAATTTAGCGCTGAACGAACCTGTATCAATACTATCTAGAGGACTACGTCATCAACTTTTGTGATCAAGCTTTCTCGTCGATGACAACCAGGTAAGTGGTCTGTCGGTCAACGTCTTTTCCCCTTGTTACCTCCGTCACATATTCAAAATATTATGTTCTTATTGTCGCTTGATATCCAATGGTTTCTTATGCCTATTCTTTTGATAACATTGTTCAACTAAGTCTCGAATTTTGAGAAGAGGTAACACATTTTAGACAAGTTCGATCGGCGGTTACATTTTGACCGGACGGCGTCTGATGCAGCGTTAGATTTGACTCGATTGTGTTGCCCTGGTATGTCAGAGGTAACTGCCGAACAGATATCAGTTGGTTTTAGCAACAAAATAGTTGTTCTCTCAATGATAATTATTCCTTTTATTCACTTTTTAAGTAAGTTGTTTGGATGAATCAAATTAATTGATATCTGCCTGAATCATTCCCCACCTGCAAAATTTTTGAAATGCCTGTTACATTCTGACATTATTCTGTTTGTATGGAAGTAACAGTTGACTTGGAAAAGTTGTCAATAGGAATATCTAGTCAAATTATATTTTCATGAACAAAACAAGTCTTTATTATGAAGAAATATCCAACAACATTAAAATTCCCAGAATTATTTAATTATTTGTCATTGATTTTTTTTGCTTTGGAGCAAACTCAAGTTGATCTGACTGTGCAGTCTTATAATATTCTATTACACTTTGGCTTTTTTTTTTTGAAATTGATCTTAGATTCATGCAACATCTCTGACAGTTTGCAATATATAGATCTCTCTTCTGACATTATATATTTACCTTTAAACTTTGACAAGCTGTTAATTATCAAAAACTAGGCCTGTACAATAACCATCAAAGTTTTTGTGTTGACTCAGAAATTCTACTGAAATCAAGAAACCACAGCGAAGCATTGTGGCACCCGCATGCAGTACTGGTTATAACCTGGCCTTCTCACAACAAAGGATGCATGTATATAATCTGCTTGGACACAAGATATAACATTGAGGCTAACCTAAGTACTTTTTTTTTCATTAATAAGGCTGCCTAGAACTCAAATTGTGCACAGCATCACAAATTCAGAGTTGAATTTTATCTAATTTTAGCGATCAAGTAGCCATTATAAAGTTCTCTTCAAAGAAGAATGAAGACATCAGCATATGTTCAAATGAGGGAGCCTTATCTCGGAAACTTTTCAGAGTACAGCAAGGTGACGTCACATACTTCTTCAGTCAAGCCATCAGGTAACATTCTGACAAAAGTAGAATTTTGTCTGAATTACACCCGTGACCCCCATTTAACTCCATTTTTTTTTAAAGAATTACTTGAAAGGGGGACATAATATTACCAAACAAAACCATATTTTTTTGGCCTAGAGAAAAGAAGCCCTTTAAAAACATTGTGGAAAGCAGAGAAAATACTGGTAAGCAGCTTTTTCTCAATTTCCCTTAATATTTTTTAACCTTTTCATGAGAACTTTTCAATTTTAACACTATAACAAGCAATCCTTGGTTTTTAGGACCCGGAGATAGAAGTCCTTTAAAAACATGGTGGGAAGAGGTACCTAGCCTTTTCTCCTTTTCCCATAATGTTTTCACGCCTTCACCAAACAATTTTTTGTATTTATGTTTAGTTTGTTGTCTGCAAATGCTTCCAATTTGGACCAGTCTAAAATTTTGTTACTTTAAAGTCACATTAATTTTGTCGTCAATTTAGACCAATCCAAATCTTCATTAATCAGGAGTTAACTCTTTGCCAAACAGCCAAATTAAGAGCCTTTGCAGACATTACAACAACACTGCAGAAATTATGATTGCTGTCTTTGATAGGGAAAAAATCAGTGTTGGAAATGGAGAAAATACTACTTACTGATATTTTCTCCTTTTCCCATTCATAATAAGTAGTTACTGATGTTCATTTCTCTTATCTTTGAATTACTTGTTGATAGTGCTTTGACAAGGCAATTCTAAGTCACCTGTAGATCTACAAGCTATGTTTTGAAGTAGTTATAAGCAAAGTGCTGCCATTTTGACATCTGGGAGAAAAAAATATTCATAGCACCACACAAATGACTTCAAATGGCTGTTTATCTTGTCTTTAATTCCATACATTTCCTTTTTATCTTTTCAGCTGATGAAAACTTGTAGAATGAAGTGGATACCAAAGTTTCCAAGGCTCATATTTTTGTTTTGTACTCTGGAACTTGTAGCAGAAAATAAATTAATGTATTCCATGTTTATCTTGCCTTGTCTTTTACTAAAAAGTAAGACATACCAGTCAACTTTGATACTGTTAATAAATTCATACAGTCTATCATACTGTTAAATCTTAATTTTGATTCATATTTTGTTTTCAGTAAAAAGGATCTGGTATGTTTTATCCCTGTATCAGAGTATGAGGGGTCCTGTGTGTCTCAGTGGTAAAGTGTAGGACTTGATACCTGGATCCACTGGGTTTTTCTTGGGAATGTCATTTGACAAGACACTTCAGAGCCCCAGCCTTGTAGCATTGCAACCCATGAAATGCACTAATTATGTGAGGTGTTGTCATATGGCTTAAAATGTTGAAAGCAGCATACAGCACCATTCAATCAAGTATCAAGTATGTTTGCCCCAGTACAAGGGTTTGTTAACTTATCATCTTCAGGTTCTACTTGATGTGATAGGTTGACCAAATTACTGAACAGAAGAAATTTCCAGCAATAACAGAGTTTCTACCTTAAGTTTCACTTGTTCCAGTATTTCAGACCTGTACACTGAGCATAGGCCAGCAGGCTTATGTCATGGCCTGATGTCTGTCATGTATCCCTCTGTCTGTGCCCTTTTCTGCGTATACTTCAATGTTTTGTCTTAAATATCGTCTTCTCTGAAACTACCCATCCAATTTTGATGAAACTTCATAGAAATGTTCCTACCATAGGCCTATTAAAAATTCTAGGAAAAAAAAAATCCTTGAAAAACTCTGGTTGACATGGTAACAGAAATGAAAAATATTGAATTTGTTCGAAAATCTTCTTGTCTTAAACCATAAGGCCTAAGGCTATTACTCTTCAGCTATTTAATTTTTTGTACATGGCAGACTCAAAGTCCATCAGTCTCTTGAAATATTAAAAAGGACAAGATAAATGGATATGGATGGAATATCAAGTCAGGTGTGACATCCATCACCTTTCTTCATTAGTCAATCTGTCAAGTGTAACATCCAAACACATTTATATCTATAAAAGGTTAAATTATGAAATGTATTACAACTATTGCATACTATAAGGCAGTCAACCTTAAACAGTAGAAATTTCACTTTTACCAACTTCATAATCAATGCCCTTTCCACAAAGCTGACTTGGTGAAAATGTAAAATGCATTGGAAAAATTAGTAACATCAGTCACTTTAAAATAAGTCTCAAAAAGGAGAGATAAGAATCCCTCCTTAGCCAAATATTTGTTTAAAAGATATACCACTTCTTTAACTATTTAATTAAAAGCTTATGTATACAAATAACAAAACTTACAATGTCATATAATGCACATAATATATTGACAAGGTAACTTCCATCACATTTGATAGGCCATAATTAATCGTTCATAACTTTTATAAAAAATCACAAACTATCTTTTTGTTGCCAATTTATGAAACTTTAGTGAATATTTTACCAGTATAAAGCAAAAAAAATGCCAAAATAAGATTTAGAAAATTTAAGTGTGATGGAGGTTATTTTTTCCATTTATCTGATAAAGGCCCATATATCCAACACTGAAATTATTTCAATGAAAATTTTACTTTAGGTACGTTTTGACTTAAATTTCGGGTACGTTTTGACTTAACTTTTGGGTACGTTTTGACTTATTTTTTGGGTACGTTTTGGTTTGGGTACGCATTTCCCTGTCATGCCAGTGGTCATTGGACATTTAGTTTGTCGTCTGCTACAGCCCTCAATCTAGATAACTCGATAACTCTAAACATTTCGTCGTTTGTTAAAGGCTTTAACAGTACAGACTTATAGATTCCAACCATACCAATGAAAAGCTGTCGAATAATAGCTTCATTTCAGACTTCAGTTTTCTCATATGGCACATGTAAACGACCGTCATCCTCGTAAAACTCGAAATATTCTTGAAGCTGTATCACCTCATGCCAGTTGTACGGTTTAGGCTAGATGTAGTAAAAGAAAATCTTCGTCCTGCCTGGCAATCTAAGGCAACAAAAAGTCATAACGTTTTCCACGGACTTTGACCTCGCATTCCTCAAAATGGCGGACATCAGTTTATCAGTTCCGGGCCTGTTCGTCCCAAAACCAGTTCGTCCCTGGGCTTGTTCGTCCCTGGGCTTATTCAGGTAACAGGACGTTTCGCCCCCAAGACGTTTCCCCCCTGGTCGTTTCCCCCCTGGTCGTTTCGCCTCTATTTTTCACCCCTAGTCGTTTCGCCCCCGGACCCTAGTCGTTTCGCCTCCAAACCATTTCCTCCCCTAGTCGTTTCGCCCCCAAAATAATTTAAAGAGAGAAGCAGAGAGACAATGAGCACCTTAAGAGAATAATGGTTCAAAGATTCTTGAATGATAGTGTATATTAAGAATCATTACGTTTAGATCTAATTCAAATCATAAAGTAATCGAGGCCATTACATAGTACATAAGCTAGTTAGCTTCTACAGAATCATAATTTTCTGAAAAGAAGTAGAAAGAAAATATATATACATACATGTTTACCGATGTAAGTGTCCTTGATAGTCTTTTGATACAATAAACTGAAGTATTAAGGTTTTTCATCCATACCGTAGATCACCTTGTTTATTTGGTTGAGTTAATAATCACGTAATTAATGTTTTTCGCGCAATGAATGTGACTAATGCTGAGGTGTGAAAACGCATGTTTTATGCAAAATTAAACTTCTTGAAATAGATCTATATCTGCTAGATTTTTTTTTACCCAAAAAGTAAAATGAAAAATCATGACAAGAAAAAAACTAGACTGAATATATATACCGATATAACTGCCGTTGTATAGTTATGAAATAGAATCATCTTTTCCAAAGGAAACGTGAATGTCCGTCAATAGTTTATATATACATGTATATATAAAAAAGCCAATCCTAGACTAAGGTTAAAATTCAGAACAAAAAAAAAATAGGGAAAGGAATCATTTAGAACTGTATCTCTTTTTGTCACGATGCTGATCACCTACGTATAGCAGACAAAGATGATGCATCACATGACGCCGACCTGATCTCGGTCTTTACCTCTCTTTCACCTTCTAGGTTATCTTTTAAAAGATTAATGACACCCAAAATTGTTTTCTGCTTGAAAGAATCCACCGTGTTGTTGGTCAAAAGGCTACCACGTGCCGTCATAATCCTATTAGGCTATTGATTATCAACTCGTTAATTACGTATTACGCAATCTTTGTCAATTTGACTTTGCTACTGTGAAGTCGCTTAATTGATTACGTAATCCTTTGTCACATTCAATATTGGCTGCACCAATTTTTTTCAAAAGGTATAGATGCGCTTAAATATCTTTATGTAGAAATACAAATGTGTAAAGAGATTTCACTGTTTTGATTTATCATTTATATTTCTGAGGTTCATCGTAAAAAGGGTTGATATTAAACAGAAGAGCTGAGAACTTCAATCCAGATTGCGTCCTTCTGTCCGTCTGTCCGTCTCTCCGTTCGTCCGAAGCCATTTCTCCACCGTTCGTCCGAAGCCATTTCTCCACAACCCCTGGACTAGATAGGATGAAACTTCATATATGAAGGATCTTGCGCCGATGTATTTTTCTCGGTTATCCAATTTGACGCTGTGTCATGGAAAAAGGGGGTTTCTTGTTAAAAAAAAATCCAATTTCTACTGATTAACTCCATCAGTTTTCGTCAAAATTCCATGAATGTTCGCATTCACATTGTTTATGAAAAGTTTCAACATGTGCCCCCCTTTCTTAATCTATGTCAAACCATGTTACGGGAAAAGGGTGCTTAATGTCTGATAAGTTGTTACCCTTATTGCCCTTAGTAAATTGAACATTGGCAAATGCTGTTTGCCAGACGGAACCAAACACAAGTAGCCTATTTCACCCCAACCCTCCTCTCCTGTGACCAACTAGTTACCGACACTTTCCTAAACAGAGACCTGTTCGGGGAGCACAATCCGTCTACGATGGCTCTTGTTTTACTCTTTATTATTTCCATGTACAATAATACAAAAAGGGGAGGTGTTTTGGTAAAATGCAATAACCGTTGATAGTCTGGTACTTGAAAGAAAACAATTTTAAAAAATGTGGAAAAAGGGTAAATGCTGGTTACCAGTATTTACTCCTCTTTTCATTGAATTAGACTATTCAGACACTAACATCACAATTCGAGCAAATCTTGATACTTCCTTTTTTTTCTGTCAGTAACCGAAAAATTGGCCTTTGTAAAGCTAGGGTGATGATTCTTTCATTAATAGAAGCTTTTTTGCTTTCTTTTTAATGTAACAATTTTTACCACACGAATAAGAATTAAATTTTTGATAAGGGTCTCATTGTCCAAATTATGCAAGTGCCAAACAAAAAAAATGCATATTGTGTTTCTTAATATTGTCCTGCTATTACAATTTATAAAAGTTCTAAGGTGCAATTCAGCTTTTCTTGAACAGGGGGCGAAACGACCAGGGGGGAAACAACCAGGGGGCGAAACGACCAGTGGGGGCGAAACGACCAGGGGGGAAACGACCTGGGGGGAAACGTCTTGGGGGCGAAACGACTAGGGGAGGAAATGGTTTTGGGGCGAAACGTCCCGGAACCCTTATTCATCCGGGCTCGTTCGTCCGGGCTTGTTCGTCCCACACCACCGTTTCGATCTTACTAGAATATAATCGATTTGTGCTCACCAAAGTAAAATGTTATTTAAACATGCCAGTACTTTGAACAAAACTTACTTATGCTTTCTTTTTGCCCCTCTTGAGTCGTATTTTGAACAGAACAGAAACTGAATTAATAATTCAAGACTTTAACATACAAGGTCTTCGTATTGCCTCTTGCCTTGACTAGTGGCCTAACATTACAATATTTATTAAAAATCCATATGTACGTGTATGTATATATGAATTGTAATTCAATTTCTTTCCTAATACCATGATGGGGGTGACGTCATTGGCATTTTCATTTCTTCTCTAAACCAGAGACATAAAATAAGTATTGTATGTCTCTGTCTAAACGTAACGATGGGAATGACGCCATTGATGTTTTTTCTTTTGCTTAGTTTAAACATATTTACTTTACATCGACTGAGAAACAAGTTCTGACAAGTTATACTAATCTCTCTCGATTCTGCTTCCTGAATGTGTAGGCCAATGATAAATCCTGAAGTTGACACCCAATCCCAGGAATCGAACTCAGGACCTTTTGGTTACGAGGCCAAACGGGATCTTTTTTGTACAATTATAACTTTGGTTGAGTACAATGGAAGGCAATAATGCACAGTTAAAACCTTTTCAAAATCAAAATCAGGGAAGAATTCACTATGAACACTTTGGTTGGCAGATACACAAGTTGGGACGAACAAGCCCGGATCAAGGAGAAATCAGTTGGGACGAACAAGCCCGGACGAATGAGCCCGGACGAACAAGCCCGGGCGAACAAGCCCAGGGACGAACAAGCCCGTTACCTAGTCTGGTACCCCTTCGTACTTAACAGTACGCACTCTCTTGCACTCCGGATCATTACATTTACCTCTGTAGTGGGCTCAGAAAGTAGACCGTCATTACGTCATATTTTTGTCACATGACCATAACTCAAAATAGCTACACAAACGCCGGTGAAAGAAAGACCAATACCGATTGTTTCGTGTGCTGTTTAAACAGCATGGGACCAATCAGACTTAAACGATAGTTAATGAATACAAGAGGGACTTTCTGAAAAGCCTAAATATCTTTATAGGACGATAACTTGATTTTTAATCGTACAAACTTAGATCCAGCGGTGTGTCAAATCAGTTGTCATCATTGATGGGCGCATCTATTTTTGTTACAATCGGCGTAAGATTCTTAAAAGTGAAGAGGCTAAAAGAAAAATAGTTCCATTTAATACAGGCAAATTCATCAGTTTGAACGCACCTATAATGTACCCAGAATCATATTTCCTTTGTCTAACTTACAATTTTACATATGAAACAGTTAAACAGTAACAAAACATCTTTTCCTCGGTTTGACAAGATTCTTGTCATTTAGCCCATCGCAGAGATGTATGTGAGGTAACGAACGACAACTCTGCTCGGAGATTGAACAGTACGATAACATAGTGATAGGGGCAGGTAATCCAGACTAGCCCGTTACCAAGTTTATCACCCGGCACCAATCTCCGAGCAGAGTTGTCGTTCGTTACCTCACATACATCTCTGCGATGGGCTAAATGACAAGAATCTTGTCAAACCAAGGAAAAGATGTTATGTTACTGTTTGACTGTTTCATATGTAAAATTGTAAGTTAGACAAAGGAAATATGATCCTGGGTACATTATAGGTGCGTTCAAACTGATGAATTTGCCTGTATTAAATGGAACTATTTTTCTTTTAGCCTCTTCACTTTTAAGAATCTTACCCCGATTGTAACAAAAATAGATGCGCCCATCAATGATGACAACTGATTTGACACACCGCTGGATCTAAGTTTGTACGATTAAAAATCAAGTTATCGTCCTATAAAGATATTTAGGCTTTTCAGAAATTCCCTCTTGTGTTCATTAACTATCGTTTAAGTCTGATTGGTCCCATGCTGTTTAAACAGCACACGAAACAATCGGTATTGGTCTTTCTTTCACCGGCGTTTGTGTAGCTATTTTGAGTTATGGTCATGTGACAAAAATATGACGTAATGACGGTCTACTTTCTGAGCCCACTACAGAGGTAAATGTAATGATCCGGAGTGCAAGAGAGTGACCCGGCACACTTCAGCGCAGAATGCTTTAACTCGGCCGATTCCGTAACTTGATCACCCGAGGTTTACCGAATGGCGGTATATGTTAGATTCACTAAAGCGTGACATTTGCAAATCAAGGATGGTACTGAATAGACTGGTTACCTCCCCTGATACACTACGTGTATAGGGACCGGTACAGGTAGCAGTACACGGTTGTCGGCTAAACTCGTCTCGGTCTGCCGTATGCCGACCTGAACTCCCTCAAACAAAGGTCTATTTAGTCAGCCTGAAATTATAAGGAGCACTTAAATGCAACAGCACAATCCTAATTCTTTAGATTTTATCAATAAATCATGTTCAACTTGTGAAATATTGATATCAATGATCAATATAAGCAAGTGACATGGTCGGAAAAAAACTGAAAAAAATTGCCATTTTAGCCTATATTCCAAAATTCACAAAATCCAAACCCAGGAAGCTAGCCTGAAAATGCCAAGCTGAATTGAAACTCCAAACAACACATAATCTGGGGATGAAATCCAAAATAGCACATTACCATGCCGTTTTTCCGCAATCTTTCGTGCCCTGACCCTACCCTTGTTTTCTCCGCTAAAAACAGCCGCTTGCTCCATGACCCCTCACTTTCGCATTTGGGGTCAAAACTATAGAACAAAGAAGGAAAGGTCATGACCCCCTGTTTCACATACAAAACAATGCTTCTTTTCCTTAATCTAACACAATTCATGGGTGTAATAACTACTCTTCTTATCAAAATTGCATTAAAAACCTACCTTACTCACTTATTTCTATTTTTGACCCTGGCCAATTCGAAGCAAACTGTTTACTTGTGCCACAGGCTAATCGAAACGGGGCGAATTCTGCCCGTATTATGCGAGGTAACTGTGCAAGTAGTAACTTAGAGTAGCGTCTCTTGATTTTTGTGTGTATGTTTTTGGTGGGTGCAAAAAGCAATAGCTATGAAAATAATTTTCAATATTACTGTCTTTTAAAGTGATTGTTTTGTGATCATAATATAATTACTTATGCATGGTATCATTTCAACAAACAATAGGTGAATGTCTAAAATTTGATAGAAAAAAAATGTTAATGATTATAAGAGTATTATTTGATTATTATGTTTATAATAAAAGCGAAATTAATGAATACATGAAAAATTTTCAAGTGCTGACGTTAAACTTTTACTAAAAAAAAATAACATCAAAATAACAAATATAATGCACAAGTTTGTACTTGATAAAGCAGAAAGGGTAATAAGAATAAGATAATCAATTATCTTATAAATTGAATTGTAGGTTGCAATTCTCAAAGATTAAAGTCTGTTGTCCCTTTGAAGAAGCCTGCAGAGATAAGCCTAGGGGCAATAAAACACATGTGGTGTCTAATTATCATTTAATTCTCCCTTAACATTTAATTTCTTTGTTTTGTAAGGAATAAAGAAGCATGTTTCAACATTTACCAACAAGTGTTTGGGGGAAAAAATTAAAAGGGGGGAAAATGGCTTGCCGAATATTTATGTATTACTCAGTTGTTCAGATGTCTAATAGTAAAAAAATTAAATGAATAAAGAATTTAGAGAGGATTTGAAATAAAAGTATCTAATTAACCCATTACCAGATGAACAAATTTTAGACTAGTCCAAATTGAAACAAATGTCAGACGACATTTTAAAGAGCATTTAAATTGAAAATAAGTACTATATAGGGTAGAAAAATTTGTGAGAAAAGGAGAAATTGCTTGTTACAAGTAGTTTCTCCTTTTCTCACAATGGAATGTTCATATTTCCCTCTCCTTTTTATTAAAAAAAAAGATGATCATTCTAGATGGAAAAGGTCCTTTTATCTGAAAGTTATAAATTATGCTCTTTGAATACCTGTATTCTATTATTTATTAATAACATAATAATCAAAATAAGAATGAAATAAAGTCAACTGAGCACATTGTCAGGTTACTCGATATATGTTTCGAGCCGTTTCATTGGCCGTATCAATTATCCAATCACAGGGCACGGTACGATTAGCTTGTGCCTGTTGTAATACACGGTATACAACGGTTGCCAGTTCAGGTACTGAACTGGCCACCGCTGTATCAGGGGCGGTAACCAGTCTAGGATGGTACTTTACGTACTTAGTACACATAACACATGGATCCGTGGAAATCGATATTTGACCAATCAGGACGACGCATTTATTCTACCCGATGTCCTGCATTGGTTTCTGCTATTTCGGCTCACAAATAAACGACTGTTAACGTTGGAAGAATGCAATTCTCTTTATTTATGTTGTGTTTTTTACGTCTGAATTTTAAAAAAAGCTTAAATAATGTGCTCTGCGAACGTGTACCGATGACGTGAGATCACGCAGAGGCTAAAGACAAGTTAAAATCATGATGATTACTGAAAGTTTGACTTAATGCAAAGAGCTGATCAGCGCTGGGTAATGGATTAATTTAAAGTATTCTATAATTTTTCCCCTCCGAAAGAGAAAACTGGAAAACAAGGGTAGGCTAAAAATAGACCTATATGAAATACTAATAAAAAGAGAATACGTTTACTTGAATATAGATTGTTCAATAACCTATGCACATCCAAAATGTGGCCGCGTAACTTGTCACCAATGTTTCAATTTGACACTAATCTTAACCCATGGTGCATGAAGAATATGCTGAATGTGTACTTGGATCGTATATAAGATCCCTGATGTGTAAATATAGATCAGATTGCAAATTACATGATGATTAGTCATGGATTTTTAAAGGTACCTGCTGATTACAATAAGCAATTTGACGAGTAGTTTTTCCTCACTAGGTGTATATTTCAATTTTTAAAAAGGTCTTAACTTCTGATCTGGTGGAAGTTTAGCTCATTAGGCAACTTGGAAATTTTTCTCTTGACTTAGCTGTTTTAACCGTTTACCATATCACAGGTTTTAACGACCCGTAGAAAGCTTTTAAAAGCATTGCGGAGAAAGGAGAAAATGCTTGTAATATTCATTTTATCCTTTTCTCATAGTGTTTTGTGCTATTTCAAAAACAAACTTCAAGTTTTGAATCATTTATTTTGTTGTCTGCAAATGTTTGAGTTTGGATTGCTCTAAAATATTTGTCATTTGATGACGAGTTTTTTAAAAGTGGATTAGCACATGTATCTGCACAATAGCACAAAGGGTGTCTTGGTAAACTGTTAATTTGATAGGAAGTGTGTTTGATTGCAAAGCAAATTGCCGCTCTAATCAACTTGACCACCCGTTGTCTTCAGAATATCATAAGATAAAACAAACTACTGTCAACACCCGGGGTTACCTGATTTAGCACACTCGGAGGGTTGGGGAACTCGGAGTTAAACAAAGACAGTCACGCTAGACTAGGGTCGATGTTTATCCTGATTTATCTTTAAAAGACAAACCTTTTCGAATATTAAATAAACGTACATGTTAAGTTTAGAAGCCAAATAATCTATAACCGTTTTTGGTGTTAGCTTACAGGCCATCTAACAATGAAAAAAAATTCATCTAAACTGGAAATTTTACTGTTTTGAAAATCAATTTCAACTCTAACCGTCTCGTATAGATTAAGGGGTGATTTGTCGCAATAGCTCTATTGGTGTCTTAAATTATACGGTCTCTTTTTAGGATCTAACACATTTTCAGTCTCCAGTATGTAAAAAATCATGTATTTTAAACCAGATGAAAGTGGGAGGTATCAAATTTTTGGGTGTGGTAAATCTCGGAGGTATAAAATTGTTAACTCGGAGTATCATCATATTCATGATATGGGTGAACTCATGGGGATTTATATACTGCAGAATGTGCTCGTTTGTCTCTGAACCTTACCAGGCTTTAATTCTACGAAATAGTGTCCTGTTAATTATAAGCCTCTGAAAATATATCGTGTAATACAACCTTTAAGCAAATATCTCGTCAAGGTAGCGTATGAGTTAACACTATTCCAAACAACAAATTTTAGAATCTTCCAAACTGAACAAGATTGCAGACGATAATTTAAACTAGATGAATATGATGGAACGTTCTCCAAACGGATAGAATAACTTGGGGAAAAGGACAAATTGCTTGTTACGAGCAATTTCCCTATTGTTACGGTGTTTTCAAAATGTTCGTACTACAGACACATAAAAAAGGGTTTGTTTGGGAAGTGTTACATCAAACTAGAGGCGCTTGAGCGCCTGTATTGCTCCACAGGCCTGATTTTTCTGTAAAGGTGAAGAGAAGTTTTTAACAATTACCATTCATCCCTGCATTTTAGGTCACTGAAGAAAAAAAGCTATGAAAAACATTGTGAGAAAAGAAGAAAATAATAGTAACCTACATTTTCTTAGTTTTACACAATAATATCTACCCTTTTTGATAAAAGTTTCACTAATTTGAAGATTTATTATGTTGTCTGCATCATCTTTCAATTATGACCAGTTATAAAAATTTTGTCTTCTGGTTATAGTTAAAGAGGATCCCTCTTTGTATAAGGTCACCAGTTGGTCAACATACCTTTACCAGAACTAATAAAAGTGCAGAGGTTCTCTTGTTTTATATGAAAGGGATTACAGATTATGTAAAGCAACCATTTTTAACTCTTTACCAAACGACAAAATTTGGGATGTGACCAAACTGAAAGCATTTCCAGACAACAAATTAAACACTGATGAAATGATGATTTCTCTCTTTGATGAAAACACTGAGAGAAAAGGAGAAAATGCTGATTACCAGCATATTCTCCTTTTCCAAGAGTGTTTTCCAAAGACTTCTTCTTTAGGGGCGTTAAAAGTCAGGATTGTATGGTAAAGACTTACCACCATAGGAACTAACCTGCAATACAACAATGAAATCCAACGAATAGTTTGAGAGAAGAAATTTTTCAAAGATTGTACTTTATACCATAAAAGGAAAATGAGTCTCCCATAAAAGCCATGTTTTTTGACGGATCCTTTTTTTTTAAAGGATTTCTGTAGACCTCTACCTAAGGAACATTCCTGCAAAATAATAATGCTATCCAATTAGCGGTTTCGGAGGAGAAGATTTTTAAAGGTTTTTTACTTTGGTTGCCATGGCAACCAGAATTATTCATAGAACTCCATTATTTGAAGGAATTTGAAAGAGGACCACCTAAGGAAGATTCCTGTGAAATTTGGTAAAAATCCACATCCCCAACTTTCAGCTGCAGGTCGAGCAAGAGTTACTCTCCTTGGAACTTATCGATTATCTGGTCCGAAAGGATTTCCGATAACGGCCTGTCATATAGGATTCAGAAGGAAAATTTTTTTGATCGACTAAAACACATTTTTCTTCTAAAATGATTAAAATCTATAACGTCTTGAAGTATTCTGTAATATCTCTACTTTACTTCAATATAATTGTAATTGCAGTAGCAAAATGGGAAGTTGCGTCCATTTTGATTTAAAGTTACTGACCCATTCTCCTTCTTATTTCTATAGAAAGGTTTAAGAAATTTGCTCTTGCGCCGTTTCTGACGCTAAATAACATAAAAATGAATTGCAAGAAAAAAATCTATAACGTCTTGAAGTATTCTATGTTTTGTTGTAATTATGATCATAGTATTCGTTTACATTTGTTAAATTGAGATCTTGCGTCCATTTTAGTTTAAAAACGACACTATCGTTAATTTTTGTATAAAAAATGCTGTATAGAGCAAAGTGAGATTTTAAGACTGGGTGAAAAGATTTAGCAACGGATAAAGGGAAGATAAGAACTGATGACATGATAACCTTGTCTGTATTGTTTTGTTAAACCTGGATCCTGTTTTTACACATTGTCCAAAATATAATGACTGTATTTATCATTTTTATACATGTACGTGTATATTATTTGCATCATTGAAAAGTTTTAAGAGATTTGTAAAAACCATTATCTTCCCACTATCGTCTTTTTTAATTCTTTCTCGGAAAATAATTTCAATTTAGTTAGCATAAATTTCTTTAAATTGCATTTTTATTCATTTATTTATTTATTTTTTTTTGTCTTTATTTCTAAAAAAGATTGAATTTGTTGTACTATTGGATCATTATAATAATTATGCAGTCAATAGACCAGTAACAAACTGTACAAAATAAGCAGTCTGATCCTGGGCCGAATCGGTTTTATTTAATGTGTCTAAATTCTTTTGGCTTAAAAAAATTGACGTTGCAATATCATTATGTGACTGAAATCAGCAGAAAACAATTTGCGTTTTGGGAGTATTGATGTGACCCGTACAGCACACTCCCGAATTTCAACGGTCCTGCATAAAACCTTTTGTAAACATTGTGAGAAAAGGAGAAATACTAATATTCAGTATTGTTTCCTTCTCCTACAATGTTTTCTACTCTTTTAAAGTGAAGAATATCAATTTAGCTACATTTGATTTATTTTCTGAAATTGCTTTTTTTAAAAGTTGGTGAAGTCAAAAAGTTCTCCATATAGGAAAAGGTTTTAAATTATTGACTTTTGAAAACACATGAGAGGGAGAAAATACATGTGATCAGATTGAAAATAGCGAGGAAATTTGAATATGTGAGCTGTCGATAAAATACTTTTGAAAATGCATTAATCATCACACATTTGCAAGTAAAGAGCTAAAGAGAGAAGGCGGCAAATTGGACTTCCTTATGCAAAATCTTGTTAAACTTGACTTTAAATCCTTATAAATAATCTCATAAAAAAAGTCTGATCTTAGTTTAAACATTTAGTTTTAATTTATTCAATATACTAACATCATTCATTTACAACCACATGTATTGCGAAAAGGATTGAAACGAAAGCATCAAAGCTTATATAGTTCCTCTTCCTAAAGAAGTCTGATTTTTTTCCTGATACATGTACTTTCTTTCCGATTACCCCTTATAAATGTATCAACGTATACCAATCAAGGAGTGTAGGACAATTGCCCCTGCGGACAATTGCCCCTGGGACAATTGCCCCTGCGGACAATTGCCCCTGCGGACGATTCCCCCTGCGGACAATTGCCCCTGCGGACAATTCCCCCTGATTCATTATTTTTTTACTTTAATTGATGTTATCTTTTTTCAAATTGTAACTTACATTTGATTTTGAGTGATATCATTTGTAATCTCAGAAATTTACAGTTAATAAGTTATAACTAGATGAATTTTTTCGCCGTTTCAGTTTTTCAAAATGAATATCTATTAACAATCATTTTTTTCTGTTAATTGTGTTTATGTTTCAGAATGGACATTGACCTGCTAAAGTTTCATTTCAATGTATATACAGTTTACTGGGTAGTTTAAATGTTAAATGTTAAGTTTTTCACTTTGAAGTATCAAAGAAAAGTAGAAACCTATTGTATGAAATACATTTATTTTATTTTCAGGCAGGTCATATGCATAACATGATTATATATGTTGTCCTTCACATATTTTAACCTTTAGTGTTCAAGTTTTTATACACATCAATTTTGAAGCTATTTAAAAATCCAACGGAAAATCTATATAAAAAATGCCATAAAACAGACTTATTTCAAAGAAAAAAAAACACATGTTATATTGTTAAAATAAGAGTAAATTTTTCAAAATAATAATGAAATTGCTATAAATTTAAAGATTAAAGCAAACAGAAATATTTCCGATTAAAATAAAAACCATTTTTAAGCTTTTTAAAGATTCAGGGGGAAATGTCCAGGTGAACAAATTTTGCAGGGGGAAATGTCCGCAGGGGCAATTGTCCACAGGGGCAATTGTCCCAGGGGCAATCGTCCGCAGGGGCAATTGTCCGTACCCCCCAATCAAGATACCCGATAGGCGTCTTATCTAACAGTGAGACTCGGTCATCATCGGAGAACTCCGGCACAATGCAAACGATCAGGGAAAAAGAAAGAAAATACGATAGTTGCTTTAAAAAAGTGTAAAAAGGGCTAAAAATGTATTTTCTAAATGACTGAAAACTACGTCATATTAAAGAACAATAAATAAGCTTTCTGACTTCCCTGAAGATAATTTTGAATTTCCAACAATATTGTGCAGGCTGATTTATGTTTACCGTGTGCTCACAAAACCACTGACTTCTTCTAAAAAATGACGAAATTATTTTAAACAGAACTGACCTTTTGAACATAAAGGTTAAAAAAATATAATTTGTATACGGTTTGTTTGTTTATGATAGATCAGACGATACCAGTGTGGTCTGATCTACCAACACACTTTCCCCAGCCTAATATACATGTGCGTACATGTATTTGTGACGACGCTATGCAAAACAATTACAATAAAATGCCGTCTGCTGACTATGTAATAGCTCTATGCTACAGGTTAGAAATTAATGTTTTCAAAAACATTGTAACAAGAGAAGCCTCTTCATAATATCCTTAACTTTGTGGGTAGCTATTCAGAAATATATCCTACCGACGTATTTTTACTATTGTACCATTTTTGTTGATAAATCAATAAAAATATCAGAGATTGAATTCAAAATTATGATGAAAAGATCAGAGATAAAATTCCAAAGATGCAGTAAACATATGTGCTGTTACATTTCGAGCGTTCGTGTCGCGCTCCTCCCGCGGCTTTAGTCTCGTCATAAGAAACTTGCACTGCGGATATTTTTCTTTTTTTTTTAACTCTTCAGGAGCTGGCAGTGTATGACTGCCCCAATATTTAAAGCAGTTGTAGACAACACAATAAATATGGCTCAAATTATTCAATTTGTATCAATTAAGGCATGACAACATTGCTTGAAAAAGAGCATTTGCTGGTCAAAAGCATATCTATAGCTGACCATAATTTTTCAAACGCACGTTTTCGGTAAAATTTGAGGTAGATCAAATTGTAAGGTCCTAAAGGAAAACAAATCCTACAAGTTTTGGTACCCCAGTAATTTACAACCCCAGATATCCCGCAGAGTTGTTTTCCAATAAATTGAAACCCTCTACACTCGAAGCGCTAAATTCGGGTTATAAGTGCAAAAAGTTTGCAGAGATCGCCAGTCAATATACAATTCCATATGTGATCGATTTCACGGCCAAAAGGGATCAAACTCTCATAATTTAATTGGCTTACATAACGGTCAAATAACAGTTACCGGGTTTGATTTGCATGATAAAGTTGGCCATGGTCAATAGTTTCTGAGGAGAAGTTTTTTAAAGAAGAAGTTTACGGACGCACGCACGGACGAACGGACGGTCGGACGCACGACGGACACAACGCCATGACAATATATAGCTCGCTGGCCTTCGGCCAGTGGAGCTAAAAAATTGTTAGATAAAATAGCCATTTTTGGCAGCGGGTGAAACCCGCTGTCATTGTCCCCAGGTATGAGTAACTGATTTTCAACGCCTACGATATTTATCTAGGTCGAGAATTCTTGCATCCGGCAGCTTTTTCCTGGATACGTGAGGTAAAAAAAACTTGATTCCTACGTGTGACTAAATAGTTCCTCTATGAATACCCAAACGATCATGTATAAATGCGCGCTACTCGTGCAGACGACACCCTTCAAAACCACTTTATACATGTACCTTACGAGTTCATCCGTAAATTTACAATGTAGAATAGAAATGGAAAGAGGGCATCGCTATCTACATAGACCGAGAAAGTGCAAAAGAAAATATTTTCAGAGTAAACGTTTTTATCGGTGTTTGTTTGCAAGCATGATGAATATTGAGCATAGGGCACCCTAATGGGGATTCATATAGTTCATCGCCTTTTATCACCAAAGTCGTACGGATTCGGCTGTGAAAGGTGATGTTAAACGAAAAGTCACATACAGTAGGATTAAGTCCTTAACAGGCGATGAAATTTCAACTGTGTTCAAATTGAAAGCGTTTGCAGACGACAATTTCATTGTGGCTCAAATGGCACAATTTTTATTTTATAGGGTAGAAAAGTTTGTGGAAAATGGCGAAATTGCTGGTTCCCAGCAATTTCTCCATTCCTACATTGTTTCTTTCTCATGGTTGTTAGAAGTCGGCATTGGGTGGTAAAGCGTTAAAAGTAGTGATAAATGCTGATTATGTTATACATTTACTTGTACAACACAATCCCAAGCTTTAACGACCCTTAGAACTTTTTACAAACATTGTAGGAATGGGAGAAAATGCTGGTATGCAGCATTTTCTCCTTTTCCAACGATGTTTTCTACTCTATCAAAGATGTACGCTGTTATTTGAGCCATGTTTAAATTTTTGTTTGCAAATGGCTTCTTTTAGTATAATTTATTAGCATTTGATGCGATTTAAACAGCTTGGGTCATACCAATGACCAGTACTGACACAACTTTCTTTCCAAACCAGGCATCAGAGGTAAAAGGCAATAAATCACAGAAAAGGAAGTTTGCTGAACAGGGTATTTTTGCCACACAATGAAGACTTAACGACCCTCTAGTGAGGCCTTCTGAAAAAAAAGTTGAAAAAGTTGTTGTTTCTACTTCAGCTGTTGCTGTTCATGATTTTGGACATTCTAACAAGTATCCTTTAAGTCATGCACTGAATAACAATATGGCATAAATGACAAGTGGATCAGAAAGAAGACCATGCCGGAAATTTAAACCAGCGACCCTGATTTCAAGTTTTTGAGCTACCAACTCCGTTAAAGGGATCGGCAAAACTTTTATAAAGCATATTATTTGGCCTACACGGATTTTGAGCTGTAAAACCTCAAAATTATACTAAAACTAGTTTTCAGTACTCTAAGATGCCTTTCAACAATTGCATTATTGTTACAGATTAATAAGATAGAAAACATTGGTTAGATGCGCTTTCTCCATTTCCACAAGTGTCTTTGAAGCCCTCTTCCACAGGGTCATAAAAAATTGGGATTGTTTTGGAAAGGGATCATTTATTCAAGTTCTTGTTTTCTGCTTTTGCCCCTGTATATCTGTTTAAGCCACAAATAAACGAGCCGTGCTTTGGCAAAAGGGGATTTCTTGCATCCTCATGATGGATTAAACCAAGCAAGACATAAATAATTATTGGTCCATAATAACCTATTCTTTTAACAACCTGCTTCGTTTTTGGGTAGACCGATCCTTCGATGTACAGAAAATTGACCTATGGCGAAAAGTTTCAGCCCAGGTCTGCCTATGCAGACTGCACATGCTGACCGTATGCAAAGGCTGACCTAGGTCTATACTGTTTACAGATCGATTAAGGCACCCTTTTACTTTTTTAGATTTTTATCGTCAAGTATAAAGGAAACCTGTGCAAAGAAAATAATACATATAAGATCTGTAGCTGGCAAAAACCCGCTGCCTTCAGTGCGTCAGCGTTTTGATTTTCTGTCAGTCTATGGTTACCTTTGGATTATGGAAATTTCCCCTCTCAAAAGCATATTTTTACCCTGCTGGAAACTACTTTCAATTTTTGAAATGTGCTTATATTGTCGTCTGCAAGTGCTTTCAATTTGGACCTGTGCAAAATTTTGCCGTTTGGTAAAGAGTTAACGAAACATTTCCACACTATATAATTATATAGTACTATGGCTAGTCGATTGATATTTTTGTAATTGAGTATATGATCAATGCAGATGCAAATCTATCGTTTGCCATCTATGAAGCAAATGTACAGTATGTTATATACCATAATCGTCCGTGCTCATTCTCCACTTTTCTGGCTTTTTTTTTTTCTGTTTTTTCTCTTTCATGTATTGTTATCGCAATTTTTTAAGTGACCTATTAGATGTCACATATGTATTTGTATGTACGAAATGCATGTGTATTCATAAGTATTCAATAAATTCTTCTTCTTCTTCTCTTCATGAAAATCTTAGCTAACTAGAAGGTTGTTCAGGAAAAACATGTCGAGCCCGCGTGACCTTGACCTTGGGCTTACGTTTAAAAAAATGTTTCAAATGGCACGTCATGGACACTCATGATGAGAACAATTGTGTAAATTTATACTGAATCCCATTCAAAATTGTATGAGTTATGGTCTGGGACCTCAGGTGTTTGCTGTAATTACAACATATTTCATTTGATAAGAAATGTGGTCTAGATTAGTTGGTTGATTGCATTGGGGTTTAACGCCACTTAAACAGCTAAGGTCATATCACGGCAGTCTTTGACACATGTGTTTCCTGACTTTCTTACACCGGTACTAACACAACTTTCTTTCCAAAGCCACCAACTACTTTTCTCACATGTATGCTTCAGCAGAGGTGAGAGGCAAAAGTACGCCGTAAAGAAAGTTCGTCTCAACCGGTATCAAACTCAAAACCACCAGGTCATGAGTCCGACACGCTCACCACTGAGCCACCCGGGTAGGCAAAATGTGATTTAGATGCAGAGAATTGACCTTACGGCTGACTAAGTTTTGATCCAGATCAGCCTGTGTTATCTGCACAGGCTGACCAGGGTTGATTCTTTTCCCTATTAGTCAATTTTCTGTCTATCAAAGGCTCAGTCTACCTCATGATTAAGTTGGTAGTAAAAAAGTTGGTATGTGATGGCTTGCTTGGTTCTATGGATCACCAAGATGCATTAAGCTCCATTTTGTCAGATCATGGCTCCCATACAAATGTAAAGATAGTGGGCAGTGCAGTTTCAATATCAGACTACAAGTTCAATGTAATCTGATCTTGACCTAACCTATGTGCAAAAGCAACTTGCATTGATGCTACCTCTCCAAGGAATTATGCTTTGATAGGGTAGAAAACTTTGTAGAAAAGGAGAAAATGCTGGTTACCAGCATTTTCTCCTTTTCCCACAATGTTTTCTAAAGGCTTCTTTCTCAGAGTTGTCAAAAGTAGGGATTGTGTGGTAATGGGTTAATTCCTCTGCGAAATGTGAAGACTGAACTGGGCCGAAACTTTTTGTTATCATTCAATTTTCAATCATTCATTAGACTACGGTAAATGAATTTTAATTGATCCCAAATTATGTGTTAACTTGTCTGGTATAACGGAACACTGATATTTGCATCATTCCTTTACCAATCAATCCCCGGTTTTTACGACCTTGAGATGGAAGCCTTTTGAAAACATTTATGGGAAAAGGAGAAAATGCTGGTCACCAGCATTTTCTCTTTTTTGCACAATGTTTTCTACCCAGTTGGCAAAAATTTCAATTTTTGAGTCATGTTTCTTTTGTCATCTGCAAATGCTTTCACCTTTCACCCTAAAATTTTGTCAATTGGTAAAGGGTTTGTCTCCTTTTGTAAGAGCATGCCTCATTTATGAAATAGTGGACTTTATGGATCCACCTTCTATGTGGTCTAATCTTGATCTACAGTATTATATAGGTTGATCTTACTTCCCCAAGTTTGTGTGAGTCGTATCTTGGTTTACAGTTGAAAATACTGTTTAAGGTTGTGTTGCATTTTATAAGCTCTGGGCCCTTCAGGATTCTACCATTCCAATACCAAACCAACAGTCTGTCATCATCGGTAAAACAGTGTGTAAGGTGGAAAAAATAAATAGGATAATAAAGAAAATTATGAAAATTCTTGATTATTTTATAAAGAAGTTATAAACCATCTCTTCCAAACTGCTTCATTATCCCTAGCAAAATCACCCTGTATCATCGACTCCGGAGTTTGGTACCAGCTTATCGATACAAAAGGCAGTGATCGCACGGAGTGGGTCGAATAAATCGTTTCTTAGAGTGTTTTTTAATGAGTGTTTCCCTTGAAAGTATATGCATCAGTGTTTAGAGATGTCTAACTGTTGTCCATGTTTGTGGATCGAAAATACTATTCTTGCATGCTGCAAAAAACAGCGAAATCCTACTAGCTGGTACTGCTCAAAAAACTGTATCTCATCGAAAATGGTTCGGTTTTCGTTGTTACAAAGCTTTTTACCCTTTGTTTTTAACATCAGAATATTCCGGACATTTGAAATTGACTTCGGTATAAGTTTCATATGCAACAATCAAGATTTGATAGAATTATTGTCGAAAAGGATAATCCTCGGGAGTACGGCGACTTGATTGGTCGCTGTACAGCAACATGAAAATTTTATTAAACTAACTGTACGGCAACTTACACACGTACGATGCAGGATATGAGTCAATTTTGACGCATTCTTTTATCACGTTGCAGGTTCTAATGCCCTTCATTTGCGGGTATTGTCCCGAGTCTTCAAGAGGGCCAAGATGGCTCTGAATCGCTCAGCTGAGTTTTTGAGAGAAACCATAGCCCTTTTTTTGGGATGGGGGGTGGGGTGGTATTGAACTTCCAAGCGATTCTGAAAAGGTCATTGAAAGTCATTTCAAAATATGTCACTACCCCTACAATCATCACCACAGAAATGATTTCAGAATCAGAATTTTGCAAATAAATTTTTGGATAGATCACCCAAGGACAATTTCTTGAAGAATAACACATGCTCGATAGTGACTAATAATAGAAGTCAAAAAAGAGCACCGCCTGCAGGTACCAACAAATGGCTGTTTTCTTTTTTTTTTTTTGAAGGATCAAAATTTCACGAACAGTTTTTGAAAAGGGTCATCCAAGGATCATTTCTATGAAATTATTTTGTTTTGACCAGCCATTTCAGAGAACAATAATTTTTAAGAATTTCTTCTTACTCTATAGTGCAAGTAGCCCCCATTAAACAGAGCTATGTCTCTGCTGGACGTATAAAAAATTTGCAAACAGCATTTGAAATGGGCCACCCAAAGAACATCTCTGTGAAATTATTTCAAAATCTGACCAGCGATTTCAGAGAAAAATAATCTTTAACAATTTCTTCATTTCCGTATATATAGTGCAAGTAGCCCCCATTTCCCAGAGCCATGTTTCTCAACGAATCAAAATTTCGCAAAAAAAGTTTTAAAAGGATCACCAAAGGAACATTTCTTTGAAATTATTTCAAAATCTGAGCCCACGGTTTCAGAGAAGAATTTTTAAAAAGTCCTTCATTTCCGTATATTGCAAGAGGCCCCCATTCACCAGAGCCACGTTTCTTGACAGATCAAAATTTCGCGAACAATTTTGAAAAGGGTCACCAAAGGAACATATATGTAAAATTATTAATCTGACCAGCAGTTTCAGAGAAGGGGAATTTTCAATAATTTCTTCATTTCCGTATACTGCAAGTAGGCCCCATTCACCAGAGCCATGTTTCTTGAGTCTTGATGGATCGAAATTTCGCGAACAATTTTGAAAAGTGTCATCCAAGGAACATCTCCGTGAAATTATTCCAAAATCTGACCAGCTGTTTCAAAGAAGAATAATTTTTATGAATTTCGTCATATCTGTATAGTGCAAGTAGCCCAATTCACCAGAGCCACGTTTCTTGACGGATCAAAATTTCACGAACTATTTTTGAAAAGGTCACCCAAGGAACATCTCTGTGAAATTATTTCATAATTTGGCCAGCGGTTTCAGGAGAAGAGTTTTAAAGAAGTTCCTAGAAAATTCCATTTGGTTGCCATGGCAGCCAGAGTTTTTGATGGAATCAAATTCTGTGAACATTTTGAAAGAGGATCTTCCAAGCAACACTCCAGCCACATGTAAGTTTGGTCCAAATTGGTCCAGCAGTTTAGGGGGAGTTGCATGTTTAAAGAATTGTTGACGACGCACAACGCACTGACGCACGACGCACCAGTTGACGCACGACGGACGACGAACACCGGACGATCCTTAAAAGCTCCCCTTGAGCACGTTGTGCTCAGGCGAGCTAAAAAGTCGGGATTGTGTGGGAATGGATTAATGAGGACAAATAACATATTCAGCATTTTGACGTCACGGAAAGGCAAAAAAGTACGGTTACATTAGAAAAGGACCACCATGAATCGCAGCAGTAGGGGTATTGGTAAGGCATGGGACAGTGAGCAGTGTGCTTTTTTCAGCACCATCCTCCAACAAATAAGTTATATTTTGAATATGGTGGCAATTATGAACGTGATGCTAATTAGTAACAAGAGGGCTAATTATTATTGATGCAAATTATTATTAATATACATGGAAGCCGGTCCACGCGATACTAGTCACATTTCTTACTTCGTATAGTATACAGGTCGTGACTGCGGCTTAATAAATACGGCTTGACCTCCGATTAATACAGTTGACCTCGTATCAGTATCGATAACCCACGACCAATACAGAAATCCTTGAAAATGACCGGTCAAAAGTTCAGTCATGTGAGCGTCTGCGCTTACTTAAGACCAATCATTTTCAAGGATTTTTGTATTGGTCGCCGGTCATCAATATTGATACGAGGTCAACTGTATTGATCGGAGGTCAAGTCGTTTTAAGCCGGGGTCACGACCTGTATAGTATACGAAGTAAGAAATGTGACTAGAAAACCCTGCTTTCGCTTCTCTTAGGTTGTCATATTGATTCTGTGCCAACAATTAATTAATAAAAATGTTATTAATCAAGTGAGTTCGTATTGGACCAGTTACAGGTCCTTGGCCAGCGGTATTGGCCCGAGGCCTTCGGCTGACCTCGGACCTGTAACTGGACCAATACGAACTCACTTGATTAATAACATTATAGAAATAACACCCTTTCGCGCTACAGCGTTAAATTTTATTCTTTTCAAAATAAATCGCCGTACAGTTAGCTAGCAAGACGCTGTCCAGTATTTTTTACATTGTCGCAAGTTGCTGTACTCAAGCCTTCCGAGTTTTATCATGTTTTTATCGAGATCCATTAGTGTTTGGACAAAACTATTGATAACATACATGGATAATCATGGATTGAAATTTGTTACAATCGTTTGCAAAATAACAGGTTGGTTTTGACGATGACATATATTTTAGGCAGTACCAGGCAGCTCATTTTACAATAAAAAGTGACATTAAAATCATTTTTACGGAATTTCTTGTTGTGTATTTCAAACATAAATATGTTCCATAAATGCTGGCATTCTCATTAATGCATAATACCGCGACAGAGCCTCAAAATTAAGAATTTTCTTACCCTGGACATGGCCAGTATTTGCTTGTCATCGCTTCAGCAGGTACCAAGTTCCGGAGTCGATGATACACGGTGAAAATAACCTGTGTTTTAATGATTCTGAGAAAGAAGGCTTATTAAAATATTGTAGGAAAAGGAAAACATACTAGTAACCAGCATTTACTCCTTTTCCTACAATGATCTCTACCTTTTCAGAGACAAATCCCATTATTGAAGCCACATTCAGGGTTTTATCTACAATATTATTGCTTTCTAAGGACAAAATCTAACACTTTATCATCTGGCATGGAATTAAATACAAGTCTATTTATTTTCAGAAATTTTGCTTCTTGGATTTTACTGTTTTTCTTGCATCTGCAGCTCAGCATAAGAATCCCATTCTTCAAAAATTTCTGCATAATTCTTTGTAGTTTTGAAGAAAATAGTCTACATTGGATTTGTTATCTGCTAATGATTTCAGTTTGGATGAGTTTAAAATTCTATTGTGGTGTCTGTGAGGTAGAACATCTGCCTCGTAAACCAAAGGTCATAAGATCGTTATGTGGGAGCAGGTGTCAACTTTGGGATTTTTCATTGGCCCTCATATTCGTGTGAGTACTGGTGCAGTTCCCAGGAAGCAGAATCGAGAAAGACTAATATAATTTGTAAGAACTTGTTTCTCAATGATGTATAATAAATTTGCTTAACCCTTTACCAAACAATTCCTGGATATAACAACCCTGAGATAGAAGCATTTTGAAAACATCGCTGGTAACTAGTATTTTCTCCTTTTCCCACATTGTTTTCTACCTTGCTGGAAACAAATTTCAATTTTTGAGTTACGTCTATTTTGTAGTCTGCAAATGCTTTGGATTTGGATCAGTCTAAAATTTTGTTGTTTGGTAAAGAGTTAAACTGAACTAAAATTTTGTTGTGTGGGAAAGGGTCAAATCTAAAAATTTGAGCTTCATACACTTCAAGAAAGTCCAATGCAGCTTAACAGATTATTTCTATCTTTAAAATTGTAGAAAACATTCTGAAACAAGGAGAAAATGCTTGTAACCAGCATTTTCTCCCTTTTCAACAATGTCATCAAAATGCTACTCCGGCAAAGTCATAAAAACCTCCGTTTGGAAATGGGTTAATGTAGTTTTAGAGTAAAGGGTAATGCATAATGTCATGTGAAGGGCAGATAGAGTGACTGTGTACATTATGTAGTTTTTAAAAGTTTAACCCTTTACCAGATGACAAAATTTTAGCCCCATCCAAATTGAATGCATAATTTTGAAGATGACAAATCAATGTGGCTCAAATGGTGCAATTGTTTAGTGATAGGTAGAAAACATTGTGGGAAAAGGAGAAAATGCTGGTTACCATCATATTCTTCTTTGCCCACAATGTTTTCAAAAGGCTTCTTTCCAAAAATCGTCAAGTCATAATTGTGTGGTTAAGGGTTAAATGTTTAAATGTTCTATTGGAGCGAAGAGTCCTGTGTGTGTTTGTTATCTATTTGGAGGGTTGTGCCTGTTCCATCGGCACATGGATTCTGTGAATCATGGGATAGCAAGTCATGTTAAGCTATAAACTGAGGGGTCAGCAAGCATCTTTAGACATGTATTTTTGCAAGGGATATACCTGAATAGTGTGCGGCTGTACTGGAAAGAGTTCTGGGGTAAGCTTTATCTTAGAGATTTTCAGTTTTAGAGCATATTTCTTTTAGGGTAGACTTTGAAACCATTGATTGTTGAAAGGTTGTCCTGTTTTTCAATAGTTGGTCAGTGCTGAAGAAGGAGCAGTGCTGTTTTTCTTGCAGTGCAATCATGGGTTGCAGAAGCATGTTGTTGAAATTTGTACATGTAAATACTGTATTGAGTTACGCTTTAGTACTATGGCTTCGCATATAGTATTTTAACAGCATTCTCCCCAAGAATCATGCAGGCCCTGTAGAAATGGTGATAAGTGACTTTTTCAGAATACCCAAAAAAGTTGGCGCAGTTGATTCCTTTAGTCACAAAAGTCCAAAAGCCAAAGGGAAACTTTTATTGTCATGCTGTTACCATGGCAACGGCCACTGAAAGTTTTTGCCCCCAGAAACATTTTTTCCTTTTTAAAACTTGAAAAATTATGCACTTTGAAGTTAATACAACATATTTGTCACCCAAAGTCCAGTAAGTTGTGCTAGATCATAACATTATCACCCATGTATTGGCTTTCAATATCAAGAATGCAAAAGTAAAATTAAGCTTTCAGATTGTGCTTCTATGGCAACGAACAATGGATGTATTTTGCACCTCTGCTGGTGGCTTAAATTGACAAATTTCTATCTCCATTATCTCCTAACAGCAAAGCTAGGATTCAAGGTTTCAGTATTAGACATACAGACTAATGTATTGGGTCACAAATGAAAAAATAAAAAAGGTCAAAATGGGAATTCGTACGGCAGTCTTGCGGAGTCCGCGCGAAGTCCTGCGATTTGTCAAAAAAACGTTCCCGCACGGCTGTCGTAAGGCTGATGTGAAACAGGCTTTAACAGCACGACTGTCGTGCGAATAAGAATGGTTATCGGCACGACCGTCGTGCCGATATCCTTCATTTTTGGCACGACTGTCGTGCGGATAGCCTCATCCAACGAGCTTTGACAATATTCAAGCGCCTGAAATTTATGCTTTCTACATTACTTGCTAACGATATTTCTTGTTTATCTATGAACAATGTACAGGGCTAGATTTTAGATCTCTTCTTTTGCTTACAGGTTTTCACACCCCTATGTAGTGAAATGAAAGTGACCAGATATAATTTATTCCTTATTGTACATAGAGCCATAAAAATACAAGTATTTGTATGTTTATTCTGCCACTTTCAAGATTACTTCAGTTATTTACCAGCCATTGCACCTATCCCTGCTTTCCTAGTGTGCCTTTAATCAGGATTACACTAACTTCTTTCCAGCCCAGTGGCTGCTTTCCCACTCTACACATTTACCCGATGACAGGTCGCAATGATTATCATTGGTTCTTGGAAAAAAAAACTAGTCCAGATGGGATTAGCGACTCCTGATAATTTGGACCAAATTAATTCTTCGGTAGTTAACCTTTTATCACACAATCCAGAGTTCAAACGGAGCTGAAGGAGAAGGATTCTGAGAATAATGCGGGAAAAGAATAAAATGCCAGGAAAATGTTACCTTGTTGAGGACTTTTGTTATAGTTGTATCACTTTCGAATTTGTTGTCTGCAGATAAAAATATATCGAATGCCATTGAAAATGTATTGGGCACTGTCAAACGAATATATCAGCACCTATCATATTCCGATTATGTTTTCATATCAAATGTCTGAGGAAAAAATTCTCTTTCGCCCGTTTCTAGGCTTTGCCTATTTTCATATTATCTTGTAATAATTACAGTCACGGCCATCATAAGACATAAGCTTTTAAGAAGGCGATTAATTCTAAACAATCAACCAATCAAACTACAATTTCTGAAATTAGTCAAACCTGTTTCGTGCAAACTTCTGTGAATCCGTCTTCACTTCACTTTCTGTTCATTTGGAGTAAACATATCTTTATAGTTTCGAATTGGCCAGGGTCAAAATTAGAAATAATAGAGAAAGATAATTTTTTCATCCAATTCTGCTAAGAAGAGAACTTAATACACACATAAATTGTGCAAGATGGTGATTTCTACCGTTCCTTCTTCCCAAGTTTAAAGCAAAATGCGAAACGGAGGTTAACGCTTTGACTGTAGCTGTCACAACACTATATAGCAAAATCGACTATCTTTGAAGCTTCAGTGATTGCTTAATCGCAGGCCATTAGCTTTTCTTTCTCTTGCTTTCTAAAGTAAATCCCAAGTCAAACAATAACAACAAAATAAACAATAAGATGTAAGGATAAGCAGGGCCAATAAAATACTTCCTATATATTGCTTAACTCATTACCAGAGGACAAAATTTTAGACTTTTCCAAATTGAAAGAATTTGCAGACGACAAAATAAAGGTGACTGAAAATTTGAAATTTGTTTTGTGAAGGGTAGAAAACACTGTGGGAAAAGGAGAAAATGCTGGTTACCAGCATTTTCTCCTTTTCCCACGATGTTTTCTATTTTTCTTTTTCATTTTCTCTCACTAGGGCCAATGATTTGGTTACGATGACCATCTCACTCATAAGTGACTGATACGTGTTGCGCATAAAATCGTAAAATCAACTTTGACACTTTCGGAGGCAACTGATACCTGTTAAACAGATCAAAGAAAGGTAAACAAAATTTTTCCCTGTTTTCTTACCAGGGTCACGAAAACATTGAACCAATTTTGATGACCGTGCGAGTCAAAAGTCAATTATATGTTTAATCGCTATGCAAAAATATAAAATTTAGAAGCAACCGGTTGCTGTTTTGGAAACTTTTTCCGATAAAAAAAATCTTGTTCTTGTTTGAAGAATTTAGAAGTAGGTCATAAAGATACAATAAGATGTAAGAATAACTAAAAGTCAATTTTTTCTTTGATAGGGTAGAAAACATTGTGGGAAAAGGAGAAAATGCTGGTAACCTGCATTGTCTCCTTTCCTCAGATTATTTTCAAAAGCCTTCTTTTTCAGGGGTGTTAAAAGGCGTCATTGTGTGGTAAAAGGTTAATAAGAATAAACAGATATTCCCCCCCCCCCGTTTCCCATCAGCCAATCAAATCTTTTCCCTCTCTGAAATTATCCAATCAGAGAAGCTCTAAGGAAATCAGAATGGGAACCAACAGCCTAAATAAGAATGGGAACCAACAGCCAATCAGAGAAGACTTTAGATATTCAACAGCCAATCAGAGAGCTTCAAAATCGCTCCAAAATGTCGCCCAAATTTATTGATAAAAAACAGTGAAAAAAAAAACGGCATGAAAGTGGATTTAAAGTCTTCTTTAAAGGCTGCTGTGCAGTCCTTGGCGAACTGCCAGGCATGCACCATCCACACATGCCAGATTTCACTGAAAATGGGCAAACATTTAAGAAAATAGGGGTGCAGCAGACCTTGTTTTGGTCTTTTCAAGCCCCTTGCAAGAATTACTTCCCTTAGACCCTCAATGCACCCCCCCTCCCCAGCCCTTAACTGGATTCGCTTTTCTAACTCAGCCCACAATAAATGCTGCACATTGAAACCTTCAATAAGCCAAAGTGATCAATGTACAGTGTAAAAAAGCCCCAGAAATTAATGCGACAAATGGCTAAAAAAAGACTGAAAACTCTTTTAGTTGCTTCCTATTGCATGTATCAAACAAAGGCAACTTAAGTGTAATTTTTCTAATCTCTTCAAACCGCAACAAGAAACCCAGTTACGTTGACTGTGCCAGTTACGCTCTTGCAAAAAAACCCAGAAAATAATGCGACAAGTGGCTAAAAAAAAGACTGAATGCTTCTTATTAGATAAATCAAACAAATGGAACAAAATTTTTAATGTATATTTTTTCAGGCATAAAAGTGGATTTAAAGTCTTCTTTAAAGGCTGCTGTGCAGTCCTTGGCGAACTGCCAGGCATGCACCATCCACACATGCCAGATTTCACTGAAAATGGGCAAACATTTAAGAATATAGGGGCGCAGCAGACCTTGTTTTGGTCTTTTCAAGCCCCTTGAAAAAATTACTTCCCTTAGACCCTAAATGCACCCCCCCTCCCCAGCCCTTAACTGGATTCGCTTTTCTGACTCAGCCCACAATAAATGCTGCACATTGAAACCTTCAAATAAGTCAAAGTGATCAATGTACAGTGTAAAAAAGCCCCAGAAATTAATGTGACAAGTGGCTAAAAAAAGACTGAAAACTCTTTTAGTTGCTTCCTATTGCATGTGTCAAACAAAGGCAACTGAAGTGTAACTTTTCTTATCTCTTCAAACCACAACAAGAAACCCAGTTACGTTGACTAACGTCTCATATGTGCCAGTTACGCTCATGCGGAAACCCAAGAAAATAATGTGACAAGTGGCTTAAAAAAAGACTGAATGCTTCTTATTGCATAAATGAAACAAATTGAACAAAATTTTTAATGTATATTTTTTTCCTCCAATCTCTTTATACCGTGACGACAAATCTATCTATGTTGACTACCGTGTCATAGATGCTGGTTACATATCCGCGAAAAACGGGAAAAATCGACTTACGGAACACTTCATAGCAGATAACACCTGTTGCTTAATAGGTCAAATATAGGGAACTTAATTTCTAATATCTGTTTTTTACTTCTCCAGTCTTTTTTTACCATGACAACAAACCCATTTAGGTTGTCTATTGTCTGGCAGGTGCCGGTTACGTACCCGCGAAAACATGAGAAATCGACTTACGGAATATTTTATAGCAGACGACAACTGTTGCTTAAAGTCAATTATAGGGCTTTTTCTATTTTTTCTTTTTCATTTTCTCTCACTAGGGCCAATGATTTGGTTACGATGACCATCTCACCCATACGTGACTGATACGTGCTGCGCATAAAATCGTAAAATCAACTTTGACACTTTCGGAGGCAACTGATACCTGTTAAACAAATCAAAGAAAGGTAAACAAAATTTTTCCCTGTTTTCTTACCAGGGTCATGAAAACATTGAACCAATTTTGAAGACCGCGCAAGTCAAAAGTCAATTTTATGTTTAATCGCTGTGCAAAAATATAAAATTCAGAAGCAACCCGTTGATGTTGCGGAAATTTTTTCCGATAAAAAAATCTTGTTCTTGTTTGAAGAATTTAGAAGTAGGCCATAAAGATACAATAAGATGTAAGAATAACTAAAAATCAATTTTTTCTTTGATAGGGTAGAAAACATTGTGGGAAAAGGAGAAAATGCTGGTAACCTGCATTGTCTCCTTTCCTCAGATTATTTTCAAAAGCCCTCTCTTTCAGGGGTGTTAAAAGGCGTCATTGTGTGGTAAAAGGTTAATAACAATAAACAGATATTTCCCCCCCCCTTCCCATCAGCCAATCAAACCTCTTCCCTCTCTGAAATTATCCAATCAGAGAGGCTTTAAGGAAATCAGAATGGGAACCAACAGCCCAAATAAGAATGGGAACCAACAGCCAATCAGAGAAGACTTTAGATATTCAACAGCCAATCAGAGAGCTTCAAAATCGCTCCAAAATGGCGCCCGAATTTAATGATAAAAAACAGTGGAAAAAAAAAACGGCATGAAAGTGGATTTAAAGTCTTCTTTAAAGGCTGCTATGCAGTTCTTGGCGAACTGCCAGGCATGCACAATCCACACATGCAAGATTTCACTGAAAATGGGCAAACATTTAAGAAAATAGGGGCGCAGCAGACCTTGTTTTGGTCTTTTCAAGCCCCTTGCAAGAATTACTTCCCTTAGACCCTCAATGCACACCCCCCCACCTCCCCAGCCCTTAACTGGATTCGCTTTTCTGACTCAGCCCACAATAAATGCTGCACATTGAAACCTTCAAATAAGTCAAAGTGATCAATGTACAGTGTAAAAAAGCCCCAGAAATTAATGTGACAAGTGGGTAAAAAAAGACTGAAAACTGTTTTAGTTGCTTCCTATTGCATGTGTCAAACAAAGGCAACTGAAGTGTAACTTTTCTAATCTCTTCAAACCACAACAAGAAACCCAGTTACGTTGACTAACGTCTCATATGTGCCAGTTACGCTCATGCGAAAACCCCAGAAAATAATGTGACAAGTGGCTAAAAAAAGGCTGAATGCTTCTTATTGCATAAATCAAACAAATGGAACAAAATTTTTAATGTATATTTTTTTCCTCCAATCTCTTTATACAGTGACGACAAATCTATCTATGTTGACTACCGTCTCATAGGTGCCGGTTACGTATCCGAGAAAACGCGAAAAATCGACTTACGGAACACTTCATAGCAGATGACACCTGTTGCTTAATAGGTTAAATATAGGGAACTTAATTTTAATATCTGTTTTTTACTTCTCCAGTCTTTTTTTACCGTGACAACAAACCCATTTAGGTTGTCTATTGTCTGGCAGGTGCCGGTTACGTACCCGCGAAAACATGAAAAATTGACTTACGGAATATTTTATAGCAGATGACAACTGTTGCTTAAAGTCAATTATAGGGCTTTTTCTATTTTTTCTTTTTCATTTTCTCTCACTAGGGCCAATGATTTGGTTACGATGACCATCTCACCCATACGTGACTGATACGTGCTGCGCATAAAATCGTAAAATCAACTTTGACACTTTCGGAGGCAACTGATACCTGTTAAACAAATCAAAGAAAGGTAAACAAAATTTTTCCCTGTTTTCTTACCAGGGTCATGAAAACATTGAACCAATTTTGAAGACCGCGCGAGTCAAAAGTCAATTTTATGTTTAATCGCTGTGCAAAAATATAAAATTCAGAAGCAACCGATTGATGTTGCGGAAACATTTTCCGATAAAAAAATCTTGTTCTTGTTTGAAGAATTTAGAAGTAGGCCATAAAGATACAATAAGATGTAAGAATAACTAAAAATCAATTTTTTCTTTGATAGGGTAGAAAACATTGTGGGAAAAGGAGAAAATGCTGGTAACCTGCATTGTCTCCTTTCCTCAAATTATTTTCGAAAGCCCTCTCTTTCGGGGGTGTTAAAAGGCGTCATTGTGTGGTAAAAGGTTAATAACAATAAACAGATATTTCCCCCCCTTCCCATCAGCCAATCAAATCTCTTCCCTCTCTGAAATTATCCAATCAGAGAGGCTTTAAGGAAATCAGAATGGGAACCAACAGCCCAAATTAGAATGGGAACCAACAGCCAATCAGAGAAGACTTTAGATATTCAACAGCCAATCAGAGAAGACTTTAGATATTCAACAGGCAATCAGAGAGCTTCAAAATCGCTCCAAAATGGCGCCCAAATTTAATGATAAAAAACAGTGAAAACAAAAAACGGCATGAAAGTGGATTTAAAGTCTTCTTTAAAGGCTGCTGTGCAGTCCTTGGCGAACTGCCAGGCATGCACAATCCACACATGCAAGATTTCACTGAAAATGGGCAAACATTTAAGAAAATAGGGGCGCAGCAGACCTGGTTTTGGCCTTTTCTAGCCCCTTGCAAGAATTACTTCCCTTAGACCCTCAATGCACACCCCCCCACCTCCCCAGCCCTTAACTGGATTCGCTTTTCTGACTCAGCCCACAATAAATGCTACACATTGAAACCTTCAAATAAGTCAAAGTGATCAATGTACAGTGTAAAAAAGCCCCAGAAATTAATGTGACAAGTGGCTAAAAAAAGACTGAAAACTCTTTTAGTTGCTTCCTATTGCATGTGTCAAACAAAGGCAACTGAAGTGTAACTTTTCTAATCTCTTCAAACCACAACAAGAAACCCAGTTACGTTGACTAACGTCTCATATGTGCCAGTTACGCTCATGCGAAAACCCCAGAAAATAATGTGACAAGTGGCTAAAAAAAGACTGAATGCTTCTTATTGCATAAATCAAACAAATGGAACAAAATTTTTAATGTATATTTTTTTCCTCCAATCTCTTTATACCGTGACGACAAATCTATCTATGTTGACTACCGTCTCCTAAGTGCCGGTTACGTATCCGTGAAAACGCGAAAAATCGACTACGGAACACTTCATAGCAGATGACACCTGTTGCTTAATAGGTCAAATATAGGGAACTTAATTTCTAATATCTGTTTTTTACTTCTCCAGTCTTTTTTTACCGTGACAACAAACCCATTTAGGTTGTCTATTGTCTGGCAGGTGCCGGTTACGTACCCGCGAAAACATGAAAAATCGACTTACGGAATATTTCATAGCAGACGACAACTGTTGCTTAAAGTCAATTATAGGGCTTTTTCTATTTTTTCTTTTTCATTTTCTCTCACTAGGGCCAATGATTTGGTTACGATGACCATCTCACCCATACGTGACTGATACGTGCTGCGCATAAAATCGTAAAATCAACTTTGACACTTTCGGAGGCAACTGATACCTGTTAAACAAATCAAAGAAAGGTAAACAAAATTTTTCCCTGTTTTCTTACCAGGGTCATGAAAACATTGAACCAATTTTGACGACCGCGCGAGTCAAAGATCAATTTTATGTTTAATCGCTGTGCAAAAATATAAAATTCAGAAGCAACCCGTTGATGTTGCGGAAACTTTTTCCGATAAAAAAATCTTGTTCTTGTTTGAAGAATTTAGAAGTAGGCCATAAAGATACAATAAGATGTAAGAATAACTAAAAATCAATTTTTTCTTTGATAGGGTAGAAAACATTGTGGGAAAAGGAGAAAATGCTGGTAACCTGCATTGTCTCCTTTCCTCAGATTATTTTCAAAAGCCCTCTCTTTCAGGGGTGTTAAAAGGCGTCATTGTGTGGTAAAAGGTTAATAACAATAAACAGATATTTCCCCCCCCCTTCCCATCAGCCAATCAAATCTCTTCCCTCTCTGAAATTATCCAATCAGAGAGGCTTTAAGGAAATCAGAATGGGAACCAACAGCCCAAATCAGAATGGGAACCAACAGCCAATCAGAGAAGACTTTAGATATTCAACAGCCAATCAGAGAGCTTCAAAATCGCTCCAAAATGGCGCCCAAATTTAATGATAAAAAACAGTGTAAACAAAAAACGGCATGAAAGTGGATTTAAAGTCTTCTTTAAAGGCTGCTGTGCAGTTCTTGGCGAACTGCCAGGCATGCACAATCCACACATGCAAGATTTCACTGAAAATGGGCAAACATTTAAGAAAATAGGGGCGCAGCAGACCTTGTTTTGGTCTTTTCAAGCCCCTTGCAAGAATTACTTCCCTTAGACCCTCAATGCACACCCCCCCACCTCCCCAGCCCTTAACTGGATTCGCTTTTCTGACTCAGCCCACAATAAATGCTGCACATTGAAACCTTCAAATAAGTCAAAGTGATCAATGTACAGTGTAAAAAAGCCCCAGAAATTAATGTGACAAGTGGGTAAAAAAAGACTGAAAACTGTTTTAGTTGCTTCCTATTGCATGTGTCAAACAAAGGCAACTGAAGTGTAACTTTTCTAATCTCTTCAAACCACAACAAGAAACCCAGTTACGTTGACTAACGTCTCATATGTGCCAGTTCCTCTCATGCGAAAACCCCAGAAAATAATGTGACAAGTGGCTAAAAAAAGGCTGAATGCTTCTTATTGCGTAAATCAAACAAATGGAACAAAATTTTTAATGTATATTTTTTTCCTCCAATCTCTTTATACCGTGACGACTTACGGAACACTTCATAGCAGATGACACCTGTTGCTTAATAGGTCAAATATAGGGAACTTAATTTCTAATATCTGTTTTTTATTTCTCCAGTCTTTTTTTACCGTGACAACAAACCCATTTAGGTTGTCTATTGTCTGGCATTTGCCAGTTACATACCCGCGAAAACATGAAAAATCGACTTACGGAATATTTTATAGCAGACGACAACTGTTGCTTTAGGTCAATTATAGGGCTTTTTCTATTTTTTCCTTTACATTTTCTCTCACTAGGGCCAATGATTTGGTTACGATGACCATCTCACCCATACGTGACTGATACGTGCTGCGCATAAAATTGTAAAATCAACTTTGACACTTTCGGAGGCAACTGATACCTGTTAAACAAATCAAAGAAAGGTAAACAAAACTTTTCCCTGTTTTCTTACCAGGGTCATGAAAACATTGAACCAATTTTGACGACCGCGCGAGTCAAAAGTCAATTTTATGTTTAATCGCTGTGCAAAAATATAAAATTCAGAAGCAACCCGTTGATGTTGCGGAAACTTTTTCCGATAAAAAAATCTTGTTCTTGTTTGAAGAAGTTAGAAGTAGGCCATAAAGATACAATAAGATGCAAGAATAACTAAAAATCAATTTTTTCTTTGATAGGGTAGAAAACATTGTGGGAAAAGGAGAAAATGCTGGTAACCTGCATTGTCTCCTTTCCTCAGATTATTTTCAAAAGCCCTCTCTTTCAGGGGTGTTAAAAGGCGTCATTGTGTGGTAAAAGGTTAATAACAATAAACAGATATTTCCCCCCCTTCCCATCAGCCAATCAAATTTCTTCCCTCTCTGAAATTATCCAATCAGAGAGGCTTTAAGGAAATCAGAATGGGAACCAACAGCCCAAATCAGAATGGGAACCAACAGCCAATCAGAGAAGACTTTAGATATTCAACAGCCAATCAGAGAGCTTCAAAATCGCTCCAAAATGGCGCCCAAATTTAATAATAAAAAACTGTGAAAAAAAAAAACGGCATGAAAGTGGATTTAAAGTCTTCTTTAAAGGCTGCTGTGCAGTCCTTGGCGAACTGCCAGGCATGCACAATCCACACATGCAAGATTTCACTGAAAATGGGCAAACATTTAAGAAAATAGGGGCGCAGCAGACCTTGTTTTGGTCTTTTCAAGCCCCTTGCAAGAATTACTTCCCTTTGACCCTCAATGCACACCCCTCCACCTCCCCAGCCCTTAACTGGATTCGCTTTTCTGACTCAGCCCACAATAAATGCTGCACATTGAAACCTTCAAATAAGTCAAAGTGATCAATGTACAGTGTAAAAAAGCCCCAGAAATTAATGTGACAAGTGGCTAAAAAAAGACTGAAAACTCTTTTAGTTGCTTCCTATTGCATGTGTCAAACAAGGGCAACTGAAGTGTAACTTTTCTAATCTCTTCAAACCACAACAAGAAACCCAGTTACGTTGACTAACGTCTCATATGTGCCAGTTACGCTCATGCGAAAACCCCAGAAAATAATGTGACAAGTGGCTAAAAAAAGACTGAATGCTTCTTATTGCATAAATCAAACAAATGGAACAAAATTTTTAATGTATATTTTTTTCCTCCAATCTCTTTATACAGTGACGACAAATCTATGTATGTTGACTACCGTCTCATAGGTGCCGGTTACGTATCCGCGAAAATGCGAAAAATCGACTTACGGAACACTTCATAGCAGATGACACCTGTTGCTTAATAGGTCAAATATAGGGAACTTAATTTCTAATATCTGTTTTTTACTTCTCCAGTCTTTTTTTACCGTGACAACAAACCCATTTAGGTTGTCTATTGTCTGGCTGGTGCCAGTTACGTACCTGCGAAAACATGAGAAATCGACTTACGGAATATTTTATAGCAGACGACAACTGTTGCTTAAAGTCAATTATAGGGCTTTTTCTATTTTTTCTTTTACATTTTCTCTCACTAGGGCCAATGATTTGGTTACGATGACCATCTCACCCATACGTGACTGATACGTGCTGCGCATAAAATCGTAAAATCAACTTTGACACTTTCGGAGGCAACTGATACCTGTTAAACAAATCAAAGAAAGGTAAAGAAAATTTTTCCCTGTTTTCTTACCAGGGTCATGAAAACATTGAACCAATTTTGACGACCGCGCGAGTCAAAAGTCAATTGTATGTTTAATCGCTGTGCAAAAATATAAAATTCAGAAGCAACCGGTTGATGTTGCGGAAACTTTTTCCGATAAAAAAATCTTGTTCTTGTTTGAAGAATTTAGAAGTAGGCCATAAAGATACAATAAGATGTAAGAATAACTAAAAATCAATTTTTTCTTTGATAGGGTAGAAAACATTGTGGGAAAAGGAGAAAATGCTGGTAACCTGCATTGTCTCCTTTCCTCAGATTATTTTCAAAAGCCCTCTCTTTCAGGGGTGTTAAAAGGCGTCATTGTGTGGTAAAAGGTTAATAACAATAAACAGATATTTCCCCCCCCTTCCCATCAGCCAATTAAATCTCTTCCCTCTCTGAAATTATCCAATCAGAGAGGCTTTAAGGAAATCAGAATGGGAACCAACAGCCCAAATCAGAATGGGAACCAACAGCCAATCAGAGAAGACTTTAGATATTCAACAGCCAATCAGAGAGCTTCAAAATCGCTCCAAAATGGCGCCCAAATTTAATGATAAAAAACAGTGAAAACAAAAAACGGCATGAAAGTGGATTTAAAGTCTTCTTTAAAGGCTGCTGTGCAGTCCTTGGCGAACTGCCAGGCATGCACAATCCACACATGCAAGATTTCACTGAAAATGGGCAAACATTTAAGAAAATAGGGGCGCAGCAGACCTTGTTTTGGTCTATTCAAACCCCTTGCAAGAATTACTTCCCTTAGACCCTCAATGCACACCCCACCACCTCCCCAGCCCTTAACTGGATTCGCTTTTCTGACTCAGCCCACAATAAATGCTGCACATTGAAACCTTCAAATAAGTCAAAGTGATCAATGTACAGTGTAAAAAAGCCCCAGAAATTAATGTGACAAGTGGTTAAAAAAAGACTGAAAACTGTTTTAGTTGCTTCCTATTGCATGTGTCAAACAAAGGCAACTGAAGTGTAACTTTTCTAATCTCTTCAAACCACAACAAGAAACCCAGTTACGTTGACTAACGTCTCATATGTGCCAGTTACGCTCATGCGAAAACCCCAGAAAATAATGTGACAAGTGGCTAAAAAAAGACTGAATGCTTCTTATTGCATAAATCAAACAAATGGAACAAAATTTTTAATGTATATTTTTTTCCTCCAATCTCTTTAAACAGTGACGACAAGTCTATCTTTGTTGACTACCGTCTCATAGGTGCCGGTTACGTATCCGCGAAAACGCGAAAAATTGACGACAGAACACTTCATAGCAGATGACACCTGTTGCTTAATAGGTCAAATATAGGGAACTTAATTTCTAATATCTGTTTTTTACTTCTCCAGTCTTTTTTTACCGTGACAACAAACCCATTTAGGTTGTCTATTGTCTGGCAGGTGCCGGTTACGTACCCACGAAAACATGAAAAATCAACTTACGGAATATTTTATAGCAGATGACAACTGTTGCTTAAAGTCAATTATAGGGCTTTTTCTATTTTTTCTTTTTCATTTTCTCTCACTAGGGCCAATGATTTGGTTACGATGACCATCTCACCCATACGTGACTGATACGTGCTGCGCATAAAATCGTAAAATCAACTTTGACACTTTCGGAGGCAACTGATACCTGTTAAACAAATCAAAGAAAGGTAAACAAAATTTTTCCCTGTTTTCTTACCAGGGTCATGAAAACATTGAACCAATTTTGAAGACCGCGCGAGTCAAAAGTCAATTGTATGTTTAATCGCTGTGCAAAAATATAAAATTCAGAAGCAACCGGTTGATGTTGCGGAAACTTTTTCCGATAAAAAAATCTTGTTCTTGTTTGAAGAATTTAGAAGTAGGCCATAAAGATACAATAAGATGTAAGAATAACTAAAAATCAATTTTTTCTTTGATAGGGTAGAAAACATTGTGGGAAAAGGAGAAAATGCTGGTAACCTGCATTGTCTCCTTTCCTCAGATTATTTTCAAAAGCCCTCTCTTTCAGGGGTGTTAAAAGGCGTCATTGTGTGGTAAAAGGTTAATAACAATAAACAGATATTTCCCCCCCCCTTCCCATCAGCCAATCAAATCTCTTCCCTCTCTGAAATTATCCAATCAGAGAGGCTTTAAGGAAATCAGAATGGGAACCAACAGCCCAAATCAGAATGGGAACCAACAGCCAATCAGAGAAGACTTTAGATATTCAACAGCCAATCAGAGAGCTTCAAAATCGCTCCAAAATGGCGCCCAAATTTAATGATAAAAAACAGTGAAAAAAAAAAAAACGGCATGAAAGTGGATTTAAAGTCTTCTTTAAAGGCTGCTGTGCAGTCCTTGGCGAACTGCCAGGCATGCACAATCCACACATGCAAGATTTCACTGAAAATGGGCAAACATTTAAGAAAATAGGGGCGCAGCAGACCTTGTTTTGGTCTTTTCAAGCCCCATGCAAGAATTACTTCCCTTAGACCCTCAATGCACACCCCCCCACCTCCCCAGCCCTTAACTGGATTCGCTTTTCTGACTCAGCCCACAATAAATGCTGCACATTGAAACCTTCAAATAAGTCAAAGTGATCAATGTACAGTGTAAAAAAGCCCCAGAAATTAATGTGACAAGTGGCTAAAAAAAGACTGAAAACTCTTTTAGTTGCTTCCTATTGCATGTGTCAAACAAAGGCAACTGAAGTGTAACTTTTCTAATCTCTTCAAACCACAACAAGAAACCCAGTTACATTGACTAACGTCTCATATGTGCCAGTTACGCTCATGCGAAAACCCCAGAAAATAATGTGACAAGTGGCTAAAAAAAGACTGAATGCTTCTTATTGCATAAATCAAACAAATGGAACAAAATTTTTAATGTATATTTTTTTCCTCCAATCTCTTTATACCGTGACGACTTACGGAACACTTCATAGCAGATGACACCTGTTGCTTAATAGGTCAAATATAGGGAACTTAATTTCTAATATCTGTTTTTTATTTCTCCAGTCTTTTTTTACCGTGACAACAAACCCATTTAGGTTGTCTATTGTCTGGCATTTGCCAGTTACATACCCGCGAAAACATGAAAAATCGACTTACGGAATATTTTATAGCAGACGACAACTGTTGCTTTAAGTCAATTATAGGGCTTTTTCTATTTTTTCCTTTACATTTTCTCTCACTAGGGCCAATGATTTGGTTACGATGACCATCTCACCCATACGTGACTGATACGTGCTGCGCATAAAATTGTAAAATCAACTTTGACACTTTCGGAGGCAACTGATACCTGTTAAACAAATCAAAGAAAGGTAAAGAAAATTTTTCCCTGTTTTCTTACCAGGGTCATGAAAACATTGAACCAATTTTGACGACCGCGCGAGTCAAAAGTCAATTTTATGTTTAATCGCTGTGCAAAAATATAAAATTCAGAAGCAACCCGTTGATGTTGCGGAAACTTTTTCCGATAAAAAAATCTTGTTCTTGTTTGAAGAAGGTAGAAGTAGGCCATAAAGATACAATAAGATGCAAGAATAACTAAAAATCAATTTTTTCTTTGATAGGGTAGAAAACATTGTGGGAAAAGGAGAAAATGCTGGTAACCTGCATTGTCTCCTTTCCTCAGATTATTTTCAAAAGCCCTCTCTTTCAGGGGTGTTAAAAGGCGTCATTGTGTGGTAAAAGGTTAATAACAATAAACAGATATTTCCCCCCCTTCCCATCAGCCAATCAAATCTCTTCCCTCTCTGAAATTATCCAATCAGAGAGGCTTTAAGGAAATCAGAATGGGAACCAACAGCCCAAATCAGAATGAGAACCAACAGCCAATCAGAGAAGACTTTAGATATTCAACAGCCAATCAGAGAGCTTCAAAATCGCTCCAAAATGGCGCCCAAATTTAATAATAAAAAACTGTGAAAAAAAAAAACGGCATGAAAGTGGATTTAAAGTCTTCTTTAAAGGCTGCTGTGCAGTCCTTGGCGAACTGCCAGGCATGCACAATCCACACATGCAAGATTTCACTGAAAATGGGCAAACATTTAAGAAAATAGGGGCGCAGCAGACCTTGTTTTGGTCTTTTCAAGCCCCTTGCAAGAATTACTTCCCTTAGACCCTCAATGCACACCCCTCCACCTCCCCAGCCCTTAACTGGATTCGCTTTTCTGACTCAGCCCACAATAAATGCTGCACATTGAAACCTTCAAATAAGTCAAAGTGATCAATGTACAGTGTAAAAAAGCCCCAGAAATTAATGTGACAAGTGGCTAAAAAAAGACTGAAAACTCTTTTAGTTGCTTCCTATTGCATGTGTCAAACAAGGGCAACTGAAGTGTAACTTTTCTAATCTCTTCAAACCACAACAAGAAACCCAGTTACGTTGACTAACGTCTCATATGTGCCAGTTACGCTCATGCGAAAACCCCAGAAAATAATGTGACAAGTGGCTAAAAAAAGACTGAATGCTTCTTATTGCATAAATCAAACAAATGGAACAAAATTTTTAATGTATATTTTTTTCCTCCAATCTCTTTATACAGTGAGGACAAATCTATGTATGTTGACTACCGTCTCATAGGTGCTGGTTACGTATCCGCGAAAATGCGAAAAATCGACTTACGGAACACTTCATAGCAGATGACACCTGTTGCTTAATAGGTCAAATATAGGGAACTTAATTTCTAATATCTGTTTTTTACTTCTCCAGTCTTTTTTTACCGTGACAACAAACCCATTTAGGTTGTCTATTGTCTGGCTTGTGCCAGTTACGTACCTGCGAAAACATGAAAAATCGACTTACGGAATATTTTATAGCAGACGACAACTGTTGCTTAAAGTCAATTATAGGGCTTTTTCTATTTTTTCTTTTACATTTTCTCTCACTAGGGCCAATGATTTGGTTACGATGACCATCTCACCCATACGTGACTGATACGTGCTGCGCATAAAATCGTAAAATCAACTTTGACACTTTCGGAGGCAACTGATACCTGTTAAACAAATCAAAGAAAGGTAAAGAAAATTTTTCCCTGTTTTCTTACCAGGGTCATGAAAACATTGAACCAATTTTGACGACCGCGCGAGTCAAAAGTCAATTGTATGTTTAATCGCTGTGCAAAAATATAAAATTCAGAAGCAACCGGTTGATGTTGCGGAAACTTTTTCCGATAAAAAAATCTTGTTCTTGTTTGAAGAATTTAGAAGTAGGCCATAAAGATACAATAAGATGTAAGAATAACTAAAAATCAATTTTTTCTTTGATAGGGTAGAAAACATTGTGGGAAAAGGAGAAAATGCTGGTAACCTGCATTGTCTCCTTTCCTCAGATTATTTTCAAAAGCCCTCTCTTTCAGGGGTGTTAAAAGGCGTCATTGTGTGGTAAAAGGTTAATAACAATAAACAGATATTTCCCCCCCCCCCTTCCCATCAGCCAATTAAATCTCTTCCCTCTCTGAAATTATCCAATCAGAGAGGCTTTAAGGAAATCAGAATGGGAACCAACAGCCCAAATCAGAATGGGAACCAACAGCCAATCAGAGAAGACTTTAGATATTCAACAGCCAATCAGAGAGCTTCAAAATCGCTCCAAAATGGCGCCCAAATTTAATGATAAAAAACAGTGAAAACAAAAAAACGGCATGAAAGTGGATTTAAAGTCTTCTTTAAAGGCTGCTGTGCAGTCCTTGGCGAACTGCCAGGCATGCACAATCCACACATGCAAGATTTCACTGAAAATGGGCAAACATTTAAGAAAATAGGGGCGCAGCAGACCTTGTTTTGGTCTTTTCAAACCCCTTGCAAGAATTACTTCCCTTAGACCCTCAATGCACACCCCCCCACCTCCCCAGCCCTTAACTGGATTCGCTTTTCTGACTCAGCCCACAATAAATGCTGCACATTGAAACCTTCAAATAAGTCAAAGTGATCAATGTACAGTGTAAAAAAGCCCCAGAAATTAATGTGACAAGTGGCTGAAAAAAGACTGAAAACTCTTTTAGTTGCTTCCTATTGCATGTGTCAAACAAAGGCAACTGAAGTGTAACTTTTCTAATCTCTTCAAACCACAACAAGAAACCCAGTTACGTTGACTAACGTCTCATATGTGCCAGTTACGCTCATGCGAAAACCCCAGAAAATAATGTGACAAGTGGCTAAAAAAAGACTGAATGCTTCTTATTGCATAAATGAAACAAATGGAACAAAATTTTTAATGTATATTTTTTTCCTCCAATCTCTTTATACCGTGACAACAAATCTATCTATGTTGACTACCGTCTCATAGGTGCCGGTTACGTATCCGCGAAAACGCGAAAAATTGACGATGGAACACTTCATAGCAGATGACACCTGTTGCTTAATAGGTTAAATATAGGGAACTTAATTTTAATATCTGTTTTTTACTTCTCCAGTCTTTTTTTACCGTGACAACAAACCCATTTAGGTTGTCTATTGTCTGGCAGGTGCCGGTTACGTACCCGCGAAAACATGAAAAATCAACTTACGGAATATTTTATAGCAGACAACAACTGTTGCTTAAAGTCAATTATAGGGCTTTTTCTATTTTTTCTTTTTCATTTTCTCTCACTAGGGCCAATGATTTGGTTACGATGACCATCTCACCCATACGTGACTGATACGTGCTGCGCATAAAATCGTAAAATCAACTTTGACACTTTCGGAGGCAACTGATACCTGTTAAACAAATCAAAGAAAGGTAAACAAAATTTTTCCCTGTTTTCTTACCAGGGTCATGAAAACATTGAACCAATTTTGAAGACCGCGCGAGTCAAAAGTCAATTTTATGTTTAATCGCTGTGCAAAAATATAAAATTCAGAAGCAACCCGTTGATGTTGCGGAAACTTTTTCCGATAAAAAAATCTTGTTCTTGTTTGAAGAATTTAGAAGTAGGCCATAAAGATACAATAAGATGTAAGAATAACTAAAAATCAATTTTTTCTTTGATAGGGTAGAAAACATTGTGGGAAAAGGAGAAAATGCTGGTAACCTGCATTGTCTCCTTTCCTCAGATTATTTTCAAAAGCCCTCTCTTTCAGGGGTGTTAAAAGGCGTCATTGTGTGGTAAAAGGTTAATAACAATAAACAGATATTTCCCCCCCCCTTCCCATCAGCCAATCAAATCTCTTCCCTCTCTGAAATTATCCAATCAGAGAGGCTTTAAGGAAATCAGAATGGGAACCAACAGCCCAAATCAGAATGGGAACCAACAGCCAATCAGAGAAGACTTTAGATATTCAACAGCCAATCAGAGAGCTTCAAAATCGCTCCAAAATGGCGCCCAAATTTAATGATAAAAAACAGTGAAAAAAAAAAAACGGCATGAAAGTGGATTTAAAGTCTTCTTTAAAGGCTGCTGTGCAGTCCTTGGCGAACTGCCAGGCATGCACAATCCACACATGCAAGATTTCACTGAAAATGGGCAAACATTTAAGAAAATAGGGGCGCAGCAGACCTTGTTTTGGTCTTTTCAAGCCCCTTGCAAGAATTACTTCCCTTAGACCCTCAATGCACACCCCCCACCTCCCCAGCCCTTAACTGGATTCGCTTTTCTGACTCAGCCCACAATAAATGCTGCACATTGAAACCTTCAAATAAGTCAAAGTGATCAATGTACAGTGTAAAAAAGCCCCAGAAATTAATGTGACAAGTGGGTAAAAAAAGACTGAAAACTGTTTTAGTTGCTTCCTATTGCATGTGTCAAACAAAGGCAACTGAAGTGTAACTTTTCTAATCTCTTCAAACCACAACAAGAAACCCAGTTACGTTGACTAACGTCTCATATGTGCCAGTTACGCTCATGCGAAAACCCCAGAAAATAATGTGACAAGTGGCTAAAAAAAGACTGAATGCTTCTTATTGCATAAATCAAACAAATGGAACAAAATTTTTAATGTATATTTTTTTCCTCCAATCTCTTTAAACAGTGACGACAAGTCTATCTTTGTTGACTACCGTCTCATAGGTGCCGGTTACGTATCCGCTATAACGCGAAAAATTGACGACGGAACACTTCATAGCAGATGACACCTGTTGCTTAATAGGTCAAATATAGGGAACTTAATTTCTAATATCTGTTTTTTACTTCTCCAGTCTTTTTTTACCGTGACAACAAACCCATTTAGGTTGTCTACTGTCTGGCAGGTGCCGGTTACGTACCCGGGAAAACATGAAAAATCAACTTACGGAATATTTTATAGCAGACGACAACTGTTGCTTAAAGTCAATTATAGGGCTTTTTCTATTTTTTCTTTTTCATTTTCTCTCACTAGGGCCAATGATTTGGTTACGATGACCATCTCACCCATAAGTGACTGATACGTGCTGCGCATAAAATCGTAAAATCAACTTTGACACTTTCGGAGGCAACTGATACCTGTTAAACAAATCAAAGAAAGGTAAACAAAATTTTTCCCTGTTTTCTTACCAGGGTCATGAAAACATTGAACCAATTTTGAAGACCGCGCGAGTCAAAAGTCAATTTTATGTTTAATTGCTGTGCAAAAATATAAAATTCAGAAGCAACCGGTTGATGTTGCGGAAACTTTTTCCGATAAAAAAATCTTGTTCTTGTTTGAAGAATTTAGAAGTAGGCCATAAAGATACAATTAGATGTAAGAATAACTAAAAATCAATTTTTTCTTTGATAGGGTAGAAAACATTGTGGGAAAAGGAGAAAATGCTGGTAACCTGCATTGTCTCCTTTCCTCAGATTATTTTCAAAAGCCCTCTCTTTCAGGGGTGTTAAAAGGCGTCATTGTGTGGTAAAAGGTTAATAACAATAAACAGATATTTCCCCCCCCCCCTTCCCATCAGCCAATCAAATCTCTTCCCTCTCTGAAATTATACAATCAGAGAGGCTTTAAGGAAATCAGAATGGGAACCAACAGCCCAAATCAGAATGGGAACCAACAGCCAATCAGAGAAGACTTTAGATATTCAACAGCCAATCAGAGAGCTTCAAAATCGCTCCAAAATGGCGCCCAAATTTAATGATAAAAAACAGTGAAAAAAAAAAAAAACGGCATGAAAGTGGATTTAAAGTCTTCTTTAAAGGCTGCTGTGCAGTCCTTGGCGAACTGCCAGGCATGCACAATCCTCACATGCAAGATTTCACTGAAAATGGGCAAACATTTAAGAAAATAGGGGCGCAGCAGACCTTGTTTTGGTCTTTTCAAGCCCCTTGCAAGAATTACTTCCCTTAGACCCTCAATGCACACCCCCCCACCTCCCCAGCCCTTAACTGGATTCGCTTTTCTGACTCAGCCCACAATAAATGCTGCACATTGAAACCTTCAAATAAGTCAAAGTGATCAATGTACAGTGTAAAAAAGCCCCAGAAATTAATGTGACAAGTGGCTGAAAAAAGACTGAAAACTCTTTTAGTTGCTTCCTATTGCATGTGTCAAACAAAGGCAACTGAAGTGTAACTTTTCTAATCTCTTCAAACCACAACAAGAAACCCAGTTACGTTGACTAACGTCTCATATGTGCCAGTTACGCTCATGCGAAAACCCCAGAAAATAATGTGACAAGTGGCTAAAAAAAGACTGAATGCTTCTTATTGCATAAATCAAACAAATGGAACAAAATTTTTAATGTATATTTTTTTCCTCCAATCTCTTTATACAGTGACGACAAATCTATCTATGTTGACTACCGTCTCATAGGTGCCGGTTACGTATCCGCGAAAACGCGAAAAATCGACTTACGGACACTTCATAGCAGATGACACCTGTTGCTTAATAGGTTAAATATAGGGAACTTAATTTTAATATCTGTTTTTTACTTCTCCAGTCTTTTTTTACCGTGACAACGAACCCATTTAGGTTGTCTATTGTCTGGCAGGTGCCGGTTACGTACCCGCGAAAACATGAAAAATCAACTTACGGAATATTTTATAGCAGACGACAACTGTTGCTTAAAGTCAATTATAGGGCTTTTTCTATTTTTTCTTTTTCATTTTCTCTCACTAGGGCCAATGATTAGGTTACGATGACCATCTCACCCATACGTGACTGATACGTGCTGCGCATAAAATCGTAAAATCAACTTTGACACTTTCGGAGGCAACTGATACCTGTTAAACAAATCAAAGAAAGGTAAACAAAATTTTTCCCTGTTTTCTTACCAGGGTCATGAAAACATTGAACCAATTTTGACGACCGCGGGAGTCGAAAGTCAATTTTATGTTTAATCACTGTGCAAAAATATAAAATTCAGAAGCAACCGGTTGATGTTGCGGAAACGTTTTCCAATAAAAAAATCTTGTTCTTGTTTGAAGAATTTAGAAGTAGGCCATAAAGATACAATAAGATGTAAGAATAACTAAAAATCAATTTTTTCTTTGATAGGGTAGAAAACATTGTGGGAAAAGGAGAAAATGCTGGTAACCTGCATTGTCTCCTTTCCTCAGATTATTTTCAAAGGCCCTCTCTTTCAGGGGTGTTAAAAGGCGTCATTGTGTGGTAAAAGGTTAATAACAATAAACAGATATTTCCCCCCCCTCCTTCCCATCAGCCAATCAAATCTCTTCCCTCTCTGAAATTATCCAATCAGAGAGGCTTTAAGGAAATCAGAATGGGAACCAACAGCCCAAATTAGAATGGGAACCAACAGCCAACCAGAGAAGACTTTAAATATTCAACAGCCAATCAGAGAGCTTCAAAATCGCTCCAAAATGGCGCCCAAATTTAATGAAAAAAAACAGTGAAAAAAAAAAAAAAACGGCATGAAAGTGGATTTAAAGTCTTCTTTAAAGGCTGCTGTGCAGTCCTTGGCGAACTGCCAGGCATGCACAATCCACACATGCAAGATTTCACTGAAAATGGGCAAACATTTAAGAAAATAGGGGCGCAGCAGACCTTGTTTTGGTCTTTTCAAGCCCCTTGCAAGAATTACTTCCCTTAGACCCTCAATGCACACCCCCCCACCTCCCCAGCCCTTAACTGGATTCGCTTTTCTGACTCGGCCCACAATAAATGCTGCACATTGAAACCTTCAAATAAGTCAAAGTGATCAATGTACAGTGTAAAAAAGCCCCAGAAATTAATGTGACAAGTGGCTAAAAAAAGACTGGAAACTCTTTTAGTTGCTTCCTATTGCATGTGTCAAACAAAGGCAAGTGAAGTGTAACTTTTCTAATCCTTTCAAACCACAACAAGAAACCCAGTTACATTGACTAACGTCTCATATGTGCCAGTTACGCTCATGCGAAAACCCCAGAAAATAATGTGACAAGTGGCTAAAAAAAGACTGAATGCTTCTTATTGCATAAATGAAACAAATGGAACAAAATTTTTAATGTATATTTTTTTCCTCCAATCTCTTTATACAGTGACGACAAATCTATCTATGTTGACTACCGTCTCATAGGTGCCGGTAACGTATCCGCGAAAACGCGAAAAATCGACTTACTGACACTTCATAGCAGATGACACCTGTTGCTTAATAGGTTAAATATAGGGAACTTAATTTTAATATCTGTTTTTTACTTCTCCAGTCTTTTTTTACCGTGACAACAAACCCATTTAGGTTGTCTATTGTCTGGCAGGTGCCGGTTACGTACCCGCGAAAACATGAAAAATCAACTTACGGAATATTTTATAGCAGACGACAACTGTTGCTTAAAGTCAATTATAGGGCTTTTTCTATTTTTTCTTTTTCATTTTCTCTCACTAGGGCCAATGATTTGGTTACGATGACCATCTCACCCATACGTGACTGATACGTGCTGCGCATAAAATCGTAAAATCAACTTTGACACTTTCGGAGGCAACTGATACCTGTTAAACAAATCAAAGAAAGGTAAACAAAATTTTTCCCTGTTTTCTTACCAGGGTCATGAAATCATTGAACCAATTTTGAAGACCGCGCGAGTCAAAAGTCAATTTTATGTTTAATCGCTGTGCAAAAATATAAAATTCAGAAGCAACCGGTTGATGTTGCGGAAACTTTTTCCGATAAAAAAATCTTGTTCTTGTTTGAAGAATTTAGAAGTAGGCCATAAAGATACAATAAGATGTAAGAATAACTAAAAATCAATTTTTTCTTTGATAGGGTAGAAAACATTGTGGGAAAAGGAGAAAATTCTGGTAACCTGCATTGTCTCCTTTCCTCAGATTATTTTCAAAAGCCCTCTCTTTCAGGGGTGTTAAAAGGCGTCATTGTGTGGTAAAAGGTTAATAACAATAAACAGATATTACCCCCCCTTCCCATCAGCCAATCAAATCTCTTCCCTCTCTGAAATTATCCAATCAGAGAGGCTTTAAGGAAATCAGAATGGGAACCAACAGCCCAAATCAGAATGGGAACCAACAGCCAATCAGAGAAGACTTTAGATATTCAACAGCCAATCAGAGAGCTTCAAAATCGCTCCAAAATGGCGCCCAAATTTAATGAAAAAAAACAGTGAAAAAAAGAAAACGGCATGAAAGTGGATTTAAAGTCTTCTTTAAAGGCTGCTGTGCAGTCCTTGGCGAACTGCCAGGCATGCACAATCCACACATGCAAGATTTTACTGAAAATGGGCAAACATTTAAGAAAATAGGGGCGCAGCAGACCTTGTTTTGGTCTTTTCAAGCCCCTTGCAAGAATTACTTCCCTTAGACCCTCAATGCACACCCCCCCACCTCCCCAGCCCTTAACTGGATTCGCTTTTCTGACTCAGCCCACAATAAATGCTGCACATTGAAACCTTCAAATAAGTCAAAGTGATCAATGTACAGTGTAAAAAAGCCCCAGAAATTAATGTGACAAGTGGGTAAAAAAAGACTGAAAACTCTTTTAGTTGCTTCCTATTGCATGTGTCAAACAAAGGCAACTGAAGTGTAACTTTTCTAATCTCTTCAAACCACAACAAGAAACACAGTTACATTGACTAACGTCTCATATGTGCCAGTTACGCTCATGCGAAAACCCCAGAAAATAATGTGACAAGTGGCTAAAAAAAGACTGAATGCTTCTTATTGCATAAATGAAACAAATGGAACAAAATTTTTAATGTATATTTTTTTCCTCCAATCTCTTTATACAGTGACGACAAATCTATCTATGTTGACTACCGTCTCATAGGTGCCGGTTACGTATCCGCGAAAACGCGAAAAATCGACTTACGGACACTTCATAGCAGATGACACCTGTTGCTTAAAAGGTTAAATATAGGGAACTTAATTTTAGTATCTGTTTTTTTACTTCTCCAGTCTTTTTTTACCGTGACAACAAACCCATTTAGGTTGTCTATTGTCTGGCAGGTGCCGGTTACGTACCCGCGAAAACATGAAAAATCAACTTACGGAATATTTTATAGCAGACGACAACTGTTGCTTAAAGTTAATTATAGGGCTTTTTCTATTTTTTCTTTTTCATTTTCTCTCACTAGGGCCAATGATTTGGTTACGATGACCATCTCACCCATACGTGACTGATACGTGCTGCGCATAAAATCGTAAAATCAACTTTGACACTTTCGGAGGCAACTGATACCTGTTAAACAAATCAAAGAAAGGTAAACAAAATTTTTCCCTGTTTTCTTACCAGGGTCATGAAAACATTGAACCAATTTTGAAGACCGCGCGAGTCAAAAGTCAATTTTATGTTTAATTGCTGTGCAAAAATATAAAATTCAGAAGCAACCCGTTGATGTTGCGGAAATTTTTTCCGATAAAAAAATCTTGTTCTTGTTTGAAGAATTTAGAAGTAGGCCATAAAGATACAATAAGATGTAAGAATAACTAAAAATCAATTTTTTCTTTAATAGGGTAGAAAACATTGTGGGAAAAGGAGAAAATGCTGGTAACCTGCATTGTCTCCTTTCCTCAGATTATTTTCAAAAGCCCTCTCTTTCAGGGGTGTTAAAAGGCGTCATTGTGTGGTAAAAGGTTAATAACAATAAACAGATATTTCCCCCCCCTTCCCATCAGCCAATCAAATCTCTTCCCTCTCTGAAATTATCCAATCAGAGAGGCTTTAAGGAAATCAGAATGGGAACCAACAGCCCAAATCAGAATGGGAACCAACAGCCAATCAGAGAAGACTTTAGATATTCAACAGCCAATCAGAGAGCTTCAAAATCGCTCCAAAATGGCGCCCAAATTTAATGATAAAAAACAGTGAAAAAAAGAAAACGGCATGAAAGTGGATTTAAAGTCTTCTTTAAAGGCTGCTGTGCAGTCCTTGGCGAACTGCCAGGCATGCACAATCCACACATGCAAGATTTCACTGAAAATGGGCAAACATTTAAGAAAATAGGGGCGCAGCAGACCTTGTTTTGGTCTTTTCAAGCCCCTTGCAAGAATTACTTCCCTTAGACCCTCAATGCACACCCCCCCACCTCCCCAGCCCTTAACTGGATTCGCTTTTCTGACTCAGCCCACAATAAATGCTGCACATTGAAACCTTCAAATAAGTCAAAGTGATCAATGTACAGTGTAAAAAAGCCCCAGAAATTAATGTGACAAGTGGCTAAAAAAAGACTGAAAACTCTTTTAGTTGCTTCCTATTGCATGTGTCAAACAAAGGCAACTGAAGTGTAACTTTTCTAATCTCTTCAAACCACAACAAGAAACCCAGTTACATTGACTAACGTCTCATATGTGCCAGTTACGCTCATGCGAAAACCCCAGAAAATAATGTGACAAGTGGCTAAAAAAAGACTGAATGCTTCTTATTGCATAAATCAAACAAATGGAACAAAATTTTTAATGTATATTTTTTTCCTCCAATCTCTTTATACAGTGACGACAAATCTATCTATGTTGACTACCGTCTCATAGGTGCCGGTTACGTATCCGCGAACACGCGAAAAATCGACTTACGGACACTTCATAGCAGATGACACCTGTTGCTTAATAGGTTAAATATAGGGAACTTAATTTTAATATCTGTTTTTTACTTCTCCAGTCTTTTTTTACCGTGACAACAAACCCATTTAGGTTGTCTATTGTCTGGCAGGTGCCGGTTACGTACCCGCGAAAACATGAAAAATCAACTTACGGAATATTTTATAGCAGACAACAACTGTTGCTTAAAGTCAATTATAGGGCTTTTTCTATTTTTTCTTTTTCATTTTCTCTCACTAGGGCCAATGATTTGGTTACGATGACCATCTCACCCATACGTGACTGATATGTGCTGCGCATAAAATCGTAAAATCAACTTTGACACTTTCGGAGGCAACTGATACCTGTTAAACAAATCAAAGAAAGGTAAACAAAATTTTTCCCTGTTTTCTTACCAGGGTCATGAAAACATTGAACCAATTTTGAAGACCGCGCGAGTCAAAAGTCAATTTTATGTTTAATCGCTGTGCAAAAATATAAAATTCAGAAGCAACCGGTTGATGTTGCGGAAACTTTTTCCGATAAAAAAATCTTGTTCTTGTTTGAAGAATTTAGAAGTAGGCCATAAAGATACAATAAGATGTAAGAATAACTAAAAATCATTTTTTTCTTTGATAGGGTAGAAAACATTGTGGGAAAAGGAGAAAATGCTGGTAACCTGCATTGTCTCCTTTCCTCAGATTTTTTTCAAAAGCTTATTCTTTCAGGGGTGTTAAAAGGCGTCATTGTGTGGTAAAAGGTTAATAACAATAAACAGATATTTCCCCCCCCCTTCCCATCAGCCAATGAAATCTCTTTCCTCTCTGAAATTATACAATCAGAGAGGCTTTAAGGAAATCAGAATGGGAACCAACAGCCCAAATCAGAATGGGAACCAACAGCCAATCAGAGAAGACTTTAGATATTCAACAGCCAATCAGAGAGCTTCAAAATCGCTCCAAAATGGCGCCCAAATTTAATGATAAAAAACAGTGAAAAAAAAAAAACGGCATGAAAGTGGATTTAAAGTCTTCTTTAAAGGCTGCTGTGCAGTCCTTGGCGAACTGCCAGGCATGCACAATCCACACATGCAAGATTTCACTGAAAATGGGCAAACATTTAAGAAAATAGGGGCGCAGCAGACCTTGTTTTGGTCTTTTCAAGCCCCTTGCAAGAATTACTTCCCTTAGACCCTCAATGCACACCCCCCCACCTCCCCAGCCCTTAACTGGATTCGCTTTTCTGACTCAGCCCACAATAAATGCTGCACATTGAAACCTTCAAATAAGTCAAAGTGATCAATGTACAGTGTAAAAAAGCCCCAGAAATTAATGTGACAAGTGGCTAAAAAAAGACTGAAAACTCTTTTAGTTGCTTCCTATTGCATGTGTCAAACAAAGGCAACTGAAGTGTAACTTTTCTAATCTCTTCAAACCACAACAAGAAACCCAGTTACGTTGACTAACGTCTCATATGTGCCAGTTACACTCATGCGTAAACCCCAGAAAATAATGTGACAAGTGGCTAAAAAAAGACTGAATGCTTCTTATTGCATAAATCAAACAAATGGAACAAAATTTTTAATGTATATTTTTTTCCTCCAATCTCTTTAAACAGTGACGACAAATCTATCTATGTTGACTACCGTCTCATAGGTGCCGGTTACGTATCCGCGAAAACGCGAAAAATCGACTTATGGACACTTCATAGCAGATGACACCTGTTGCTTAATAGGTTAAATATAGGGAACTTAATTTCTAATATCTGTTTTTTACTTCTCCAGTCTTTTTTTACCGTGACAACAAATCCATTTAGGTTGTCTATTGTCTGGCAGGTGCCGGTTACGTACCCGTGAAAACATGAAAAATCAACTTACGGAATATTTTATAGCAGACGACAACTGTTGCTTAAAGTCAATTATAGGGCTTTTTCTATTTTTTCTTTTTCATTTTCTCTCACTAGGGCCAATGATTTGGTTACGATGACCATCTCACCCATACGTGACTGATACGTGCTGCGCATAAAATCGTAAAATCAACTTTGACACTTTCGGAGGCAACTGATACCTGTTAAACAAATCAAAGAAAGGTAAACAAAATTTTTCCCTGTTTTCTTACCAGGGTCATGAAAACATTGAACCAATTTTGAAGACCGCACGAGTCAAAAGTCAATTTTATGTTTAATCGCTGTGCAAAAATATAAAATTCAGAAGCAACCGGTTGATGTTGCGGAAACTTTTTCCGATAAAAAAATCTTGTTCTTGTTTGAAGAATTTAGAAGTAGGCAATAAAGATACAATAAGATGTAAGAATAACTAAAAATCAATTTTTTCTTTGATAGGGTAGAAAACATTGTGGGAAAAGGAGAAAATTCTGGTAACCTGCATTGTCTCCTTTCCTCAGATTATTTTCAAAAGCCCTCTCTTTCAGGGGTGTTAAAAGGCGTCATTGTGTGGTAAAAGGTTAATAACAATAAACAGATATTCCCCCCCCCCTTCCCATCAGCCAATCAAATCTCTTCCCTCTCTGAAATTATCCAATCAGAGAGGCTTTAAGGAAATCAGAATGGGAACCAACAGCCTAAATCAGAATGGGAACCAACAGCCAATCAGAGAAGACTTTAGATATTCAACAGCCAATCAGAGAGCTTCAAAATCGCTCCAAAATGGCGCCCAAATTTAATGATAAAAAACAGTGAAAAAAAAAAACGGCATGAAAGTGGATTTAAAGTCTTCTTTAAAGGCTGCTGTGCAGTCCTTGGCGAACTGCCAGGCATGCACAATCCACACATGCAAGATTTCACTGAAAATGGGCAAACATTTAAGAAAATAGGGGCGCAGCAGACCTTGTTTTGGTCTTTTCAAGCCCCTTGCAAGAATTACTTCCCTTAGACCCTCAATGCACACCCCCCCACCTCCCCAGCCCTTAACTGGATTCGCTTTTCTGACTCAGCCCACAATAAATGCTGCACATTGAAACCTTCAAATAAGTCAAAGTGATCAATGTACAGTGTAAAAAAGCCCCAGAAATTAATGTGACAAGTGGTTGAAAAAAGACTGAAAACTCTTTTAGTTGCTTCCTATTGCATGTGTCAAACAAAGGCAACTGAAGTGTAACTTTTCTAATCTCTTCAAACCACAACAAGAAACCCAGTTACGTTGACTAACGTCTCATATGTGCCAGTTACGCTCATGCGAAAACCCCAGAAAATAATGTGACAAGTGGCTAAAAAAAGACTGAATGCTTCTTATTGCATAAATCAAACAAATGGAACAAAATTTTTAATGTATATTTTTTTCCTCCAATCTCTTTATACCGTGACGACAAATCTATCTATGTTGACTACCGTCTCATAGGTGCCGGTTACGTATCTGCGAAAACGCGAAAAATCGACTTACGGACACTTCATAGCAGATGACACCTGTTGCTTAATAGGTTAAATATAGGGAACTTAATTTTAATATCTGTTTTTTACTTCTCCAGTCTTTTTTTACCGTGACAACAAACCCATTTAGGTTGTCTATTGTCTGGCAGGTGCCGGTTACGTACCCGCGAAAACATGAAAAATCAACTTACGGAATATTTTATAGCAGACGACAACTGTTGCTTAAAGTCAATTATAGGGCTTTTTCTATTTTTTCTTTTTCATTTTCTCTCACTAGGGCCAATGATTTGGTTACGATGACCATCTCACCCATACGTGACTGATACGTGCTGCGCATAAAATCGTAAAATCAACTTTGACACTTTCGGAGGCAACTGATACCTGTTAAACAAATCAAAGAAAGGTAAACAAAATTTTTCCCTGTTTTCTTACCAGGGTCATGAAAACATTGAACCAATTTTGAAGACCGCACGAGTCAAAAGTCAATTTTATGTTTAATCGCTGTGCAAAAATATAAAATTCAGAAGCAACCCGTTGATGTTGCGGAAATTTTTTCCGATAAAAAAATCTTGTTCTTGTTTGAAGAATTTAGAAGTAGGCCATAAAGATACAATAAGATGTAAGAATAACTAAAAATCAATTTTTTCTTTGATAGGGTAGAAAACATTGTGGGAAAAGGAGAAAATGCTGGTAACCTGCATTGTCTCCTTTCCTCAGATTATTTTCAAAAGCCCTCTCTTTCAGGGGTGTTAAAAGGCGTCATTGTGTGGTAAAAGGTTAATAACAATAAACAGATATTTCCCCCCCTTCCCATCAGCCAATCAAATCTCTTCCCTCTCTGAAATTATACAATCAGAGAGGCTTTAAGGAAATCAGAATGGGAACCAACAGCCCAAATCAGAATGGGAACCAACAGCCAATCAGAGAAGACTTTAGATATTCAACAGCCAATCAGAGAGCTTCAAAATCGCTCCAAAATGGCGCCCAAATTTAATGATAAAAAACAGTGAAAAAAAAAAAACGGCATGAAAGTGGATTTAAAGTCTTCTTTAAAGGCTGCTGTGCAGTCCTTGGCGAACTGCCAGGCATGCACAATCCGCACATGCAAGATTTCACTGAAAATGGGCAAACATTTAAGAAAATAGGGGCGCAGCAGACCTTGTTTTGGTCTTTTCAAGCCCCTTGCAAGAATTACTTCCCTTAGACCCTCAATGCACACCCCCCCACCTCCCCAGCCCTTAACTGGATTCGCTTTTCTGACTCAGCCCACAATAAATGCTGCACATTGAAACCTTCAAATAAGTCAAAGTGATCAATGTACAGTGTAAAAAAGCCCCAGAAATTAATGTGACAAGTGGCTGATAAAAGACTGAAAACTCTTTTAGTTGCTTCCTATCGCATGTGTCAAACAAAGGCAACTGAAGTGTAACTTTTCTAATCTCTTCAAACCACAACAAGAAACCCAGTTACGTTGACTAACGTCTCATATGTGCCAGTTACGCTCATGCGAAAACCCCAGAAAATAATGTGACAAGTGGCTAAAAAAAGACTGAATGCTTCTTATTGCATAAATCAAACAAATGGAACAAAATTTTTAATGTATATTTTTTTCCTCCAATCTCTTTATACAGTGACGACAAATCTATCTATGTTGACTACCGTCTCATAGGTGCGGGTTACGTATCCGCGAAAACGCGAAAAATCGACTTACGGACACTTCATAGCAGATGACACCTGTTGCTTAATAGGTTAAATATAGGGAACTTAATTTTAATATCTGTTTTTTACTTCTCCAGTCTTTTTTTACCGTGACAACAAACCCATTTAGGTTGTCTATTGTCTGGCAGGTGCCGGTTACATACCCGCGAAAACATGAAAAATCAACTTACGGAATATTTTATAGCAGACGACAACTGTTGCTTAAAGTCAATTATAGGGCTTTTTCTATTTTTTCTTTTTCATTTTCTCTCACTAGGGCCAATGATTTGGTTACGATGACCATCTCACCCATACGTGACTGATACGTGCTGCGCATAAAATCGTAAAATCAACTTTGACACTTTCGGAGGCAACTGATACCTGTTAAACAAATCAAAGAAAGGTAAACAAAATTTTTCCCTGTTTTCTTACCAGGGTCATGAAAACATTGAACCAATTTTGAAGACCGCGCGAGTCAAAAGTCAATTTTATGTTTAATCGCTGTGCAAAAATATAAAATTCAGAAGCAACCCGTTGATGTTGCGGAAACTTTTTCCGATAAAAAAATCTTGTTCTTGTTTGAAGAATTTAGAAGTAGGCCATAAAGATACAATAAGATGTAAGAATAACTAAAAATCAATTTTTTCTTTGATAGGGTAGAAAACATTGTGGGAAAAGGAGAAAATGCTGGTAACCTGCATTGTCTCCTTTCCTCAGATTATTTTCAAAAGCCCTCTCTTTCAGGGGTGTTAAAAGGCGTCATTGTGTGGTAAAAGGTTAATAACAATAAACAGATATTTCCCCCCCTTCCCATCAGCCAATCAAATCTCTTCCCTCTCTGAAATTATCCAATCAGAGAGGCTTTAAGGAAATCAGAATGGGAACCAACAGCCCAAATCAGAATGGGAACCAACAGCCAATCAGAGAAGACTTTAGATATTCAACAGCCAATCAGAGAGCTTCAAAATCGCTCCAAAATGGCGCCCAAATTTAATGATAAAAAACAGTGAAAAAAAAAAAAAACGGCATGAAAGTGGATTTAAAGTCTTCTTTAAAGGCTGCTGTGCAGTCCTTGGCGAACTGCCAGGCATGCACAATCCACACATGCAAGATTTCACTGAAAATGGGCAAACATTTAAGAAAATAGGGGCGCAGCAGACCTTGTTTTGGTCTTTTCAAGCCCCTTGCAAGAATTACTTCCCTTAGACCCTCAATGCACACCCCCCCACCTCCCCAGCCCTTAACTGGATTCGCTTTTCTGACTCAGCCCACAATAAATGCTGCACATTGAAACCTTCAAATAAGTCAAAGTGATCAATGTACAGTGTAAAAAAGCCCCAGAAATTAATGTGACAAGTGGCTAAAAAAGACTGAAAACTCTTTTAGTTGCTTCCTATTGCATGTGTCAAACAAAGGCAACTGAAGTGTAACTTTTCTAATCTCTTCAAACCACAACAAGAAACCCAGTTACATTGACGAACGTCTCTTATATGCCAGTTACGCTCATGCGAAAACCCCAGAAAATAATGTGACAAGTGGCTAAAAAAAGACTGAATGCTTCTTATTGCATAAATCAAACAAATGGAACAAAATTTTTAATGTATTTTTTTTTCCTCCAATCTCTTTATACAGTGACGACAAATCTATCTATGTTGACTATCGTCTCATAGGTGCCGGTTACGTATCCGCGAAAACGCGAAAAATCGACTTACGGACACTTCATAGCAGATGACACCTGTTGCTTAATAGGTTAAATATAGGGAACTTAATTTTAATATCTGTTTTTTACTTCTCCAGTCTTTTTTTACCGTGACAACAAACCCATTTAGGTTGTCTATTGTCTGGCAGGTGCCGGTTACGTACCCGCGAAAACATGAAAAATCAACTTACGGAATATTTTATAGCAGACAACAACTGTTGCTTAAAGTCAATTATAGGGCTTTTTCTATTTTTTCTTTTTCATTTTCTCTCACTAGGGCCAATGATTTGGTTACGATGACCATCTCACCCATACGTGACTGATACGTGCTGCGCATAAAATCGTAAAATCAACTTTGACACTTTCGGAGGCAACTGATACCTGTTAAACAAATCAAAGAAAGGTAAACAAAATTTTTCCCTGTTTTCTTACCAGGGTCATGAAAACATTGAACCAATTTTGAAGACCGCGCGAGTCAAAAGTCAATTTTATGTTTAATCGCTGTGCAAAAATATAAAATTCAGAAGCAACCGGTTGATGTTGCGGAAACTTTTTCCGATAAAAAAATCTTGTTCTTGTTTGAAGAATTTAGAAGTAGGCCATAAAGATACAATTAGATGTAAGAATAACTAAAAATCAATTTTTTCTTTGATAGGGTAGAAAACATTGTGGGAAAAGGAGAAAATGCTGGTAACCTGCATTGTCTCCTTTCCTCAGATTATTTTCAAAAGCCCTCTCTTTCAGGGGTGTTAAAAGGCGTCATTGTGTGGTAAAAGGTTAATAACAATAAACAGATATTTCCCCCCCCCCTTCCCATCAGCCAATCAAATCTCTTCCCTCTCTGAAATTATACAATCAGAGAGGCTTTAAGGAAATCAGAATGGGAACCAACAGCCCAAATCAGAATGGGAACCAACAGCCAATCAGAGAAGACTTTAGATATTCAACAGCCAATCAGAGAGCTTCAAAATCGCTCCAAAATGGCGCCCAAATTTAATGATAAAAAACAGTGAAAAAAAAAAAACGGCATGAAAGTGGATTTAAAATCTTCTTTAAAGGCTGCTGTGCAGTCCTTGGCGAACTGCCAGGCATGCACAATCCACACATGCAAGATTTCACTGAAAATGGGCAAACATTTAAGAAAATAGGGGCGCAGCAGACCTTGTTTTGGTCTTTTCAAGCCCCTTGCAAGAATTACTTCCCTTAGACCCTCAATGCACACCCCCCACCTCCCCAGCCCTTAACTGGATTCGCTTTTCTGACTCAGCCCACAATAAATGCTGCACATTGAAACCTTCAAATAAGTCAAAGTGATCAATGTACAGTGTAAAAAAGCCCCAGAAATTAATGTGACAAGTGGCTAAAAAAAGACTGAAAACTCTTTTAGTTGCTTCCTATTGCATGTGTCAAACAAAGGCAACTGAAGTGTAACTTTTCTAATCTCTTCAAACCACAACAAGAAACCCAGTTACATTGACTAACGTCTCATATGTGCCAGTTACGCTCATGCGAAAACCCCAGAAAATAATGTGACAAGTGGCTAAAAAAAGACTGAATGCTTCTTATTGCATAAATCAAACAAATGGAACAAAATTTTTAATGTATATTTTTTTCCTCCAATCTCTTTAAACAGTGACGACAAATCTATCTATGTTGACTACCGTCTCATAGGTGCCGGTTACGTATCCGCGAAAACGCGAAAAATCGACTTACGGACACTTCATAGCAGATGACACCTGTTGCTTAATAGGTTAAATATAGGGAACTTAATTTTAATATCTGTTTTTTACTTCTCCAGTCTTTTTTTACCGTGACAACAAACCCATTTAGGTTGTCTATTGTCTGGCAGGTGCCGGTTACGTACCCGCGAAAACATGAAAAATCAACTTACGGAATATTTTATAGCAGACAACAACTGTTGCTTAAAGTCAATTATGGGGCTTTTTCTATTTTTTCTTTTTCATTTTCTCTCACTAGGGCCAATGATTTGGTTACGATGACCATCTCACCCATACGTGACTGATACGTGCTGCGCATAAAATCGTAAAATCAACTTTGACACTTTCGGAGGCAACTGATACCTGTTAAACAAATCAAAGAAAGGTAAACAAAATTTTTCCCTGTTTTCTTACCAGGGTCATGAAAACATTGAACCAATTTTGAAGACCGCGCGAGTCAAAAGTCAATTTTATGTTTAATCGCTGTGCAAAAATATAAAATTCAGAAGCAACCGGTTGATGTTGCGGAAACTTTTTCCGATAAAAAAATCTTGTTCTTGTTTGAAGAATTTAGAAGTAGGCCATAAAGATACAATAAGATGTAAGAATAACTAAAAATCATTTTTTTCTTTGATAGGGTAGAAAACATTGTGGGAAAAGGAGAAAATGCTGGTAACCTGCATTGTCTCCTTTCCTCAGATTATTTTCAAAAGCCCTCTCTTTCAGGGGTGTTAAAAGGCGTCATTGTGTGGTAAAAGGTTAATAACAATAAACAGATATTTCCCCCCCCTTCCCATCAGCCAATCAAATCTCTTTCCTCTCTGAAATTATACAATCAGAGAGGCTTTAAGGAAATCAGAATGGGAACCAACACTTCCCTTAGACCCTCAATGCACACCCCCCCCACCTCCCCAGCCCTTAACTGGATTCGCTTTTCTGACTCAGCCCACAATAAATGCTGCACATTGAAACCTTCAAATAAGTCAAAGTGATCAATGTACAGTGTAAAAAAGCCCCAGAAATTAATGTGACAAGTGGCTAAAAAAAGACTGAAAACTCTTTTAGTTGCTTCCTATTGCATGTGTCAAACAAAGGCAACTGAAGTGTAACTTTTCTAATCTCTTCAAACCACAACAAGAAACCCAGTTACGTTGACTAACGTCTCATATGTGCCAGTTACACTCATGCGAAAACCCCAGAAAATAATGTGACAAGTGGCTAAAAAAAGACTGAATGCTTCTTATTGCATAAATCAAACAAATGGAACAAAATTTTTAATGTATATTTTTTTCCTCCAATCTCTTTAAACAGTGACGACAAGTCTATCTTTGTTGACTACCGTCTCATAGGTGCCGGTTACGTATCCGCGAAAACGCGAAAAATTGACGACGGAACACTTCATAGCAGATGACACCTGTTGCTTAATACGTTAAATATAGGGAACTTAATTTTAATATCTGTTTTTTACTTCTCCAGTCTTTTTTTACCGTGACAACAAACCCATTTAGGTTGTCTATTGTCTGGCAGGTGCCGGTTACGTACCCGCGAAAACATGAAAAATCAACTTACGGAATATTTTATAGCAGAAGACAACTGTTGCTTAAAGTCAATTATAGGGCTTTTTCTATTTTTTCTTTTTCATTTTCTCTCACTAGGGCCAATGATTTGGTTACGATGACCATCTCACCCATACGTGACTGATACGTGCTGCGCATAAAATCGTAAAATCAACTTTGACACTTTCGGAGGCAACTGATACCTGTTAAACAAATCAAAGAAAGGTAAACAAAATTTTTCCCTGTTTTCTTACCAGGGTCATGAAAACATTGAACCAATTTTAAAGACAGCGCGAGTCAAAAGTCAATTTTATGTTTAATCGCTGTGCAAAAATATAAAATTCAGAAGCGACCCGTTGATGTTGCGGAAATTTTTTCCGATAAAAAAATCTTGTTCTTGTTTGAATAATTTAGAAGTAGGCAATAAAGATACAATAAGATGTACAATAACTAAAAATCAATTTTTTCTTTGATAGGGTAGAAAACATTGTGGGAAAAGGAGAAAATGCTGGTAACCTGCATTGTCTCCTTTCCTCAGATTATTTTCAAAAGCCCTCTCTTTCAGGGGTGTTAAAAGGCGTCATTGTGTGGTAAAAGGTTAATAACAATAAACAGATATTTCCCCCCCCTTCCCATCAGCCAATCAAATCTCTTCCCTCTCTGAAATTATACAATCAGAGAGGCTTTAAGGAAATCAGAATGGGAACCAACAGCCCAAATCAGAATGGGAACCAACAGCCGATCAGAGAAGACTTTAGATATTCAACAGCCAATCAGAGAGCTTCAAAATCGCTCCAAAATGGCGCCCAAATTTAATGATAAAAAACAGTGAAAAAAAAAAACGGCATGAAAGTGGATTTAAAGTCTTCTTTAAAGGCTGCTGTGCAGTCCTTGGCGAACTGCCAGGCATGCACAATCCACACATGCAAGATTTCACTGAAAATGGGCAAACATTTAAGAAAATAGGGGCGCAGCAGACCTTGTTTTGGTCTTTTCAAGCCCCTTGCAAGAATTACTTCCCTTAGACCCTCAATGCACACCCCCCCACCTCCCCAGCCCTTAACTGGATTCGCTTTTCTGACTCAGCCCACAATAAATGCTGCACATTGAAACCTTCAAATAAGTCAAAGTGATCAATGTACAGTGTAAAAAAGCCCCAGAAATTAATGTGACAAGTGGCTGATAAAAGACTGAAAACTCTTTTAGTTGCTTCCTATTGCATGTGTCAAACAAAGGCAACTGAAGTGTAACTTTTCTAATCTCTTCAAACCACAACAAGAAACCCAGTTACGTTGACTAACGTCTCATATGTGCCAGTTACGCTCATGCGAAAACCCCAGAAAATAATGTGACAAGTGGCTAAAAAAAGACTGAATGCTTCTTATTGCATAAATGAAACAAATGGAACAAAATTTTTAATGTATATTTTTTTCCTCCAATCTCTTTAAACAGTGACGACAAATCTATCTATGTTGACTACCGTCTCATAGGTGCCGGTTACGTATCTGCGAAAACGCGAAAAATCGACTTACGGACACTTCATAGCAGATGACACCTGTTGCTTAATAGGTTAAATATAGGGAACTTAATTTTAATATCTGTTTTTTACTTCTCCAGTCTTTTTTTACCGTGACAACAAACCCATTTAGGTTGTCTATTGTCTGGCAGGTGCCGGTTACGTACCCGCGAAAACATGAAAAATCAACTTACGGAATATTTTATAGCAGACGACAACTGTTGCTTAAAGTCAATTATAGGGCTTTTTCTATTTTTTCTTTTTCATTTTCTCTCACTAGGGCCAATGATTTGGTTACGATGACCATCTCACCCATACGTGACTGATACGTGCTGCGCATAAAATCGTAAAATCAACTTTGACACTTTCGGAGGCAACTGATACCTGTTAAACAAATCAAAGAAAGGTAAACAAAATTTTTCCCTGTTTTCTTACCAGGGTCATGAAAACATTGAACCAATTTTGAAGACCGCGCGAGTCAAAAGTCAATTTTATGTTTAATCGCTGTGCAAAAATATAAAATTCAGAAGCAACCGGTTGATGTTGCGGAAACTTTTTCCGATAAAAAAATCTTGTTCTTGTTTGAAGAATTTAGAAGTAGGCCATAAAGATACAATAAGATGTAAGAATAACTAAAAATCAATTTTTTCTTTGATAGGGTAGAAAACATTGTGGGAAAAGGAGAAAATGCTGGTAACCTGCATTGTCTCCTTTCCTCAGATTATTTTCAAAAGCCCTCTCTTTCAGGGGTGTTAAAAGGCGTCATTGTGTGGTAAAAGGTTAATAACAATAAACAGATATTTCCCCCCCCCTTCCCATCAGCCAATCAAATCTCTTCCCTCTCTGAAATTATACAATCAGAGAGGCTTTAAAGAAATCAGAATGGGAACCAACAGCCCAAATCAGAATGGGAACCAACAGCCAATCAGAGAAGACTTTAGATATTCAACAGCCAATCAGAGAGCTTCAAAATCGCTCCAAAATGGCGCCCAAATTTAATGATAAAAAACAGTGAAAAAAAAAAAAACGGCATGAAAGTGGATTTAAAGTCTTCTTTAAAGGCTGCTGTGCAGTCCTTGGCGAACTGCCAGGCATGCACAATCCACACATGCAAGATTTCACTGAAAATGGGCAAACATTTAAGAAAATAGGGGCGCAGCAGACCTTGTTTTGGTCTTTTCAAGCCCCTTGCAAGAATTACTTCCCTTAGACCCTCAATGCACACCCCCCCACCTCCCCAGCCCTTAACTGGATTCGCTTTTCTGACTCAGCCCACAATAAATGCTGCACATTGAAACCTTCAAATAAGTCAAAGTGATCAATGTACAGTGTAAAAAAGCCCCAGAAATTAATGTGACAAGTGGCTAAAAAAAGACTGAAAACTCTTTTAGTTGCTTCCTATTGCATGTGTCAAACAAAGGCAACTGAAGTGTAACTTTTCTAATCTCTTCAAACCACAACAAGAAACCCAGTTACGTTGACTAACGTCTCATATGTGCCAGTTACGCTCATGCGAAAACCCCAGAAAATAATGTGACAAGTGGCTAAAAAAAGACTGAATGCTTCTTATTGCATAAATCAAACAAATGGAACAAAATTTTTAATGTATATTTTTTTCCTCCAATCTCTTTATACCGTGACGACTTACGGAACACTTCATAGCAGATGACACCTGTTGCTTAATAGGTCAAATATAGGGAACTTAATTTCTAATATCTGTTTTTTACTTCTCCAGTCTTTTTTTACCGTGACAACAAACCCATTTAGGTTGTCTATTGTCTGGCAGGTGCCGGTAACGTACCCGCGAAAACATGAAAAATCAACTTACGGAATATTTTATAGCAGACGACAACTGTTGCTTAAAGTTAATTATAGGGCTTTTTCTATTTTTTCTTTTTCATTTTCTCTCACTAGGGCCAATGATTTGGTTACGATGACCATCTCACCCATACGTGACTGATACGTGCTGCGCATAAAATCGTAAAATCAACTTTGACACTTTCGGAGGCAACTGATACCTGTTAAACAAATCAAAGAAAGGTAAACAAAATTTTTCCCTGTTTTCTTACCAGGGTCATGAAAACATTGAACTAATTTTGAAGACCGCGCGAGTCAAAAGTCAATTTTATGTTTAATCGCTGTGCAAAAATATAAAATTCAGAAGCAACCGGTTGATGTTGCGGAAACTTTTTCCGATAAAAAAATCTTGTTCTTGTTTGAAGAATTTAGAAGTAGGCCATAAAGATACAATAAGATGTAAGAATAACTAAAAATCAATTTTTTCTTTGATAGGGTAGAAAACATTGTGGGAAAAGGAGAAAATGCTGGTAACCTGCATTGTCTCCTTTCCTCAGATTATTTTCAAAAGCCCTCTCTTTCAGGGGTGTTAAAAGGCGTCATTGTGTGGTAAAAGGTTAATAACAATAAAGAGATATTCCCCCCCCCCATTCCCATCAGCCAATCAAATCTCTTCCCTCTCTGAAATTATCCAATCAGAGAGGCTTTAAGGAAATCAGAATGGGAACCAACAGCCCAAATCAGAATGGGAACCAACAGCCAATCAGAGAAGACTTTAGATATTCAACAGCCAATCAGAGAGCTTCAAAATCGCGCCAAAATGGCGCCCAAATTTAATGATAAAAAACAGTGAAAAAAAAAAAAAAACGGCATGAAAGTGGATTTAAAGTCTTCTTTAAAGGCTGCTGTGCAGTCCTTGGCGAACTGCCAGGCATGCACAATCCACACATGCAAGATTTCACTGAAAATGGGCAAACATTTAAGAAAATAGGGGCGCAGCAGACCTTGTTTTGGTCTTTTCAAGCCCCTTGCAAGAATTACTTCCCTTAGACCCTCAATGCACACCCCCCCACCTCCCCAGCCCTTAACTGGATTCGCTTTTCTGACTCAGCCCACAATAAATGCTGCACATTGAAACCTTCAAATAAGTCAAAGTGATCAATGTACAGTGTAAAAAAGCCCCAGAAATTAATGTGACAAGTGGTTGAAAAAAGACTGAAAACTCTTTTAGTTGCTTCCTATTGCATGTGTCAAACAAAGGCAACTGAAGTGTAACTTTTCTAATCTCTTCAAACCACAACAAGAAACCCAGTTACGTTGACTAACGTCTCATATGTGCCAGTTACGCTCATGCGAAAACCCCAGAAAATAATGTGACAAGTGGCTAAAAAAAGACTGAATGCTTCTTATTGCATAAATCAAACAAATGGAACAAAATTTTTAATGTATATTTTTTTCCTCCAATCTCTTTATACCGTGACGACAAATCTATCTATGTTGACTACCGTCTCATAGGTGCCGGTTACGTATCTGCGAAAACGCGAAAAATCCACTTACGGACACTTCATAGCAGATGACACCTGTTGCTTAATAGGTTAAATATAGGGAACTTAATTTTAATATCTGTTTTTTACTTCTCCAGTCTTTTTTTACCGTGACAACAAACCCATTTAGGTTGTCTATTGTCTGGCAGGTGCCGGTTACGTACCCGCGAAAACATGAAAAATCAACTTACGGAATATTTTATAGCAGACGACAACTGTTGCTTAAAGTCAATTATAGGGCTTTTTCTATTTTTTCTTTTTCATTTTCTCTCACTAGGGCCAATGATTTGGTTACGATGACCATCTCACCCATACGTGACTGATACGTGCTGCGCATAAAATCGTTAAATCAACTTTGACACTTTCGGAGGCAACTGATACCTGTTAAACAAATCAAAGAAAGGTAAACAAAATTTTTCCCTGTTTTCTTACCAGGGTCATGAAAACATTGAACCAATTTTGAAGACAGCGCGAGTCAAAAGTCAATTTTATGTTTAATCGCTGTGCAAAAATATAAAATTCAGAAGCAACCCGTTGATGTTGCGGAAATTTTTTCCGATAAAAAAATCTTGTTCTTGTTTGAAGAATTTAGAAGTAGGCCATAAAGATACAATAAGATGTACAATAACTAAAAATCAATTTTTTCTTTGATAGGGTAGAAAACATTGTGGGAAAAGGAGAAAATGCTGGTAACCTGCATTGTCTCCTTTCCTCAGATTATTTTCAAAAGCCCTCTCTTTCAGGGGTGTTAAAAGGCGTCATTGTGTGGTAAAAGGATAATAACAATAAACAGATATTTCCCCCCCCTTCCCATCAGCCAATCAAATCTCTTCCCTCTCTGAAATTATACAATCAGAGAGGCTTTAAGGAAATCAGAATGGGAACCAACAGCCCAAATCAGAATGGGAACCAACAGCCAATCAGAGAAGACTTTAGATATTCAACAGCCAATCAGAGAGCTTCAAAATCGCTCCAAAATGGCGCCCAAATTTAATGATAGAAAACAGTGAAAAAAAAAAAACGGCATGAAAGTGGATTTAAAGTCTTCTTTAAAGGCTGCTGTGCAGTCCTTGGCGAACTGCCAGGCATGCACAATCCACACATGCAAGATTTCACTGAAAATGGGCAAACATTTAAGAAAATAGGGGCGCAGCAGACCTTGTTTTGGTCTTTTCAAGCCCCTTGCAAGAATTACTTCCCTTAGACCCTCAATGCACACCCCCCCACCTCCCCAGCCCTTAACTGGATTCGCTTTTCTGACTCAGCCCACAATAAATGCTGCACATTGAAACCTTCAAATAAGTCAAAGTGATCAATGTACAGTGTAAAAAAGCCCCAGAAATTAATGTGACAAGTGGCTGATAAAAGACTGAAAACTCTTTTAGTTGCTTCCTATTGCAGGTGTCAAACAAAGGCAACTGAAGTGTAACTTTTCTAATCTCTTCAAACCACAACAAGAAACCCAGTTACGTTGACTAACGTCTCATATGTGCCAGTTACGCTCATGCGAAAACCCCAGAAAATAATGTGACAAGTGGCTAAAAAAAGACTGAATGCTTCTTATTGCATAAATGAAACAAATGGAACAAAATTTTTAATGTATATTTTTTTCCTCCAATCTCTTTAAACAGTGACGACAAATCTATCTATGTTGACTACCGTCTCATAGGTGCCGGTTACGTATCCGCGAAAACGCGAAAAATCGACTTACGGACACTTCATAGCAGATGACACCTGTTGCTTAATAGGTCAAATATAGGGAACTTAATTTCTAATATCTGTTTTTAACTTCTCCAGTCTTTTTTTACCGTGACAACAAATCCATTTAGGTTGTCTATTGTCTGGCAGGTGCCGGTTACGTACCCGCGAAAACATGAAAAATCAACTTACGGAATATTTTATAGCAGACGACAACTGTTGCTTAAAGTCAATTATAGGGCTTTTTCTATTTTTTCTTTTTCATTTTCTCTCACTAGGGCCAATGATTTGGTTACGATGACCATCTCACCCATACGTGACTGATACGTGCTGCGCATAAAATTGTAAAATCAACTTTGACACTTTCGGAGGCAACTGATACCTGTTAAACAAATCAAAGAAAGGTAAACAAAATTTTTCCCTGTTTTCTTACCAGGGTCATGAAAACATTGAACCAATTTTGAAGACCGCACGAGTCAAAAGTCAATTTTATGTTTAATCGCTGTGCAAAAATATAAAATTCAGAAGCAACCGGTTGATGTTGCGGAAACTTTTTCCGATAAAAAAATCTTGTTCTTGTTTGAAGAATTTAGAAGTAGGCAATAAAGATACAATAAGATGTAAGACTAACTAAAAATCAATTTTTTCTTTGATAGGGTAGAAAACATTGTGGGAAAAGGAGAAAATGCTGGTAACCTGCATTGTCTCCTTTCCTCAGATTATTTTCAAAAGCCCTCTCTTTCAGGGGTGTTAAAAGGCGTCATTGTGTGGTAAAAGGTTAATAACAATAAACAGATATTCCCCCCCCCCTTCCCATCAGCCAATCAAATCTCTTCCCTCTCTGAAATTATCCAATCAGAGAGGCTTTAAGGAAATCAGAATGGGAACCAACAGCCCAAATCAGAATGGGAACCAACAGCCAATCAGAGAAGACTTTAGATATTCAACAGCCAATCAGAGAGCTTCAAAATCGCTCCAAAATGGCGCCCAAATTTAATGATAAAAAACAGTGAAAAAAAAAAACGGCATGAAAGTGGATTTAAAGTCTTCTTTAAAGGCTGCTGTGCAGTCCTTGGCGAACTGCCAGGCATGCACAATCCACACATGCAAGATTTCACTGAAAATGGGCAAACATTTAAGAAAATAGGGGCGCAGCAGACCTTGTTTTGGTCTTTTCAAGCCCCTTGCAAGAATTACTTCCCTTAGACCCTCAATGCACACCCCCCACCTCCCCAGCCCTTAACTGGATTCGCTTTTCTGACTCAGCCCACAATAAATGCTGCACATTGAAACCTTCAAATAAGTCAAAGTGATCAATGTACAGTGTAAAAAAGCCCCAGAAATTAATGTGACAAGTGGCTAAAAAAAGACTGAAAACTCTTTTAGTTGCTTCCTATTGCATGTGTCAAACAAAGGCAACTGAAGTGTTACTTTTCTAATCTCTTCAAACCACAACAAGAAACCCAGTTACATTGACTAACGTCTCATATGTGCCAGTTACGCTCATGCGAAAACCCCAGAAAATAATGTGACAAGTGGCTAAAAAAAGACTGAATGCTTCTTATTGCATAAATCAAACAAATGGAACAAAATTTTTAATGTATATTTTTTTCCTCCAATCTCTTTATACAGTGACGCCAAATCTATCTATGTTGACTACCGTCTCATAGGTGCCGGTTACGTATCCGCGAAAACGCGAAAAAACGGACTTTCGGAACACTTCATAGCAGATGACACCTGTTGCTTAATAGGTTAAATATAGGGAACTTAAATTTAATATCTGTTTTTTACTCCTCCAGTCTTTTTTTACCGTGACAACAAACCCATTTAGGTTGTCTATTGTCTGGCAGGTGCCGGTTACGTACCCGCGAAAACATGAAAAATCAACTTACGGAATATTTTATAGCAGACGACAACTGTTTCTTAAAGTCAATTATAGGGCTTTTTCTATTTTTTCTTTTTCATTTTCTCTCACTAGGGCCAATGATTTGGTTACGATGACCATCTCACCCATACGTGACTGATACGTGCTGCGCATAAAATCGTAAAATCAACTTTGACACTTTCGGAGGCAACTGATACCTGTTAAACAAATCAAAGAAAGGTAAACAAAATTTTTCCCTGTTTTCTTACCAGGGTCATGAAAACATTGAACCAATTTTGAAGACCGCGCGAGTCAAAAGTCAATTTTATGTTTAATTGCTGTGCAAAAATATAAAATTCAGAAGCAACCCGTTGATGTTGCGGAAATTTTTTCCGATAAAAAAATCTTGTTCTTGTTTGAAGAATTTAGAAGTAGGCCATAAAGATACAATAAGATGTAAGAATAACTAAAAATCAATTTTTTCTTTGATAGGGTAGAAAACATTGTGGGAAAAGGAGAAAATGCTGGTATCCTGCATTGTCTCCTTTCCTCAGATTATTTTCAAAAGCTCTCTCTTTCAGGGGTGTTAAAAGGCGTCATTGTGTGGTAAAAGGTTAATAACAATAAACAGATATTTCCCCCCCCCCTTCCCATCAGCCAATCAAATCTCTTCCCTCTCTGAAATTATCCAATCAGAGAGGCTTTAAGGAAATCAGAATGGGAACCAACAGCCCAAATCAGAATGGGAACCAACAGCCAATCAGAGAAGACTTTAGATATTCAACAGCCAATCAGAGAGCTTCAAAATCGCTCCAAAATGGCGCCCAAATTTAATGATAAAAAACAGTGAAAAAAAAAACGGCATGAAAGTGGATTTAAAGTCTTCTTTAAAGGCTGCTGTGCAGTCCTTGGCGAACTGCCAGGCATGCACAATCCACACATGCAAGATTTCACTGAAAATGGGCAAACATTTAAGAAAATAGGGGCGCAGCAGACCTTGTTTTGGTCCGTTGTCTGAGCATGTCATATTCTTCGAAGATTCGACTGTCTTATATGACGCATCACTACTAGCCCCGAAAGCGGGCTGACTGTACGCTATATAAAGTAGCAATGTTGAAAATAGCTTTTACGTAGCAATACGTTTGAGCAGAAATGTGACCTGCATTAGCAACAGATTTCTCTAAACAGGTGATCATAGTTTATTGGGTAAACCTTGTTTTTGTTTTAAATTCAAAGTAACGGTTGTCGCGTAGGAAAGTGGTTCGGTTCTGTACCCAGGATGCTCATATCAGATAGATGAGTATTTATAGAATGCCATCTAGCGGGAGATAATGTGTTTTGGTCTTTTCAAGCCCCTTGCAAGAATTACTTCCCTTAGACCCTCAATGCACACCCTCCCACCTCCCCAGCCCTTAACTGGATTCGCTTTTCTGACTCAGCCCACAATAAATGCTGCACATTGAAACCTTCAAATAAGTCAAAGTGATCAATGTACAGTGTAAAAAAGCCCCAGAAATTAATGTGACAAGTGGCTAAAAAAAGACTGAAAACTCTTTTAGTTGCTTCCTATTGCATGTGTCAAACAAAGGCAACTGAAGTGTAACTTTTCTAATCTCTTCAAACCACAACAAGAAACCCAGTTACGTTGACTAACGTCTCATATGTGCCAGTTACGCTCATGTGAAAACCCCAGAAAATAATGTGACAAGTGGCTAAAAAAAGACTGAATGCTTCTTATTGCATAAATCAAACAAATGGAACAAAATTTTAAATGTATATTTTTTTCCTCCAATCTCTTTATACCGTGACGACAAATCTATCTATGTTGACTACCGTCTCATAGGTGCCGGTTACGTATCCACTGCCGTCTCATAGGTGCCAGTTACGTATCCGCGAAAACGCGAAAAATCGACGTACGGAACACTTCATAGCAGATGACACCTGTTGCTTAATAGGTTAAATATAGGGAACTTAATTTTAATATCTGTTTTTTACTTCTCCAGTCTTTTTTTACCATGACGACAAACCCATTTAGGTTGTCTATTGTCTGGCAGGTGCCGGTTACGTACCCGCGAAAACATGAAAAATCGACTTACGGAATATTTTATAGCAGACGACAACTGTTGCTTAAAGTCAATTATAGGGCTTTTTCTATTTTTTCTTTTTCATTTTCTCTCACTAGGGCCAATGATTTGGTTACGATGACCATCTCACCCATACGTGACTGATACGTGCTGCGCATAAAATCGTAAAATCAACTTTGACACTTTCGGAGGCAACTGATACCTGTTAAACAAATCAAAGAAAGGTAAACAAAATTTTTCCCTGTTTTCTAACCAGGGTCATGAAAACATTGAACCAATTTTGACGACCGCGCGAGTCGAAAGTCAATTTTATGTTTAATCACTGTGCAAAAATATAAAATTCAGAAGCAACCGGTTGATGTTGCTGAAACTTTTTCCGATAAAAAAATCTGTTTCTTGTTTGAAGAATTTAGAAGTAGGCCATAAAGATACAATAAGATGTAAGAATAACTAAAAATCAATTTTTTCTTTGATAGGGTAGAAAACATTGTGGGAAAAGGAGAAAATGCTGGTAACCTGCATTGTCTCCTTTCCTCAGATTATTTACAAAAGCCCTCTCTTTCAGGGGTGTTAAAAGGCGTCATTGTATGGTAAAAGGTTAATAACAATAAACAGATATTTCCCCCCCTTCCCATCAGCCAATCAAATCTCTTCCCTCTCTGAAATTATCCAATCAGAGAGGCTTTAAGGAAATCAGAATGGGAACCAACAGCCCAAATCAGAATGGGAACCAACAGCCAATCAGAGAAGACTTTAGATATTCAACAGCCAATCAGAGAGCTTCAAAATCGCTCCAAAATGGCGCCCAAATTTAATGATAAAAAACAGTGAAAAAAAAAAACGGCATGAAAGTGGATTTAAAGTCTTCTTTAAAGGCTGCTGTGCAGTCCTTGGCGAACTGCCAGGCATGCACAATCCACACATGCAAGATTTCACTGAAAATGGGCAAACATTTAAGAAAATAGGGGCGCAGCAGATCTTGTTTTGGCTTTATTGCATAAATCAAACAAATGGAACAAAATTTTTAATGTATATTTTTTTCCTCCAATCTCTTTATACCGTGACGACAAATCTATCTATGTTGACTAACATCTCATAGGTGCCGGTTACGTATCCGCGAAAATGCGAAAAATCGACTTACGGAACACTTCATAGCAGATGACACCTGTTGCTTAATAGGTCAAATATAGGGAACTTAATTTCTAATATCTGTTTTTTACTTCTCCAGTCTTTTTTTACCATGACAACAAACCCATTTAGGTTGTCTATTGTCTGGCAGGTGCCGGTTACGTACCCGTATGAAAGTGGATTTAAAGTCTTTTTTAAAGGCTGCTGTGCAGTCCTTGGCGAACTGCCAGGCATGCACAATCCACACATGCAAGATTTCACTGAAAATGGGCAAACATTTAAGAAAATAGGGGCGCAGCAGACCTTGTTTTGGTCCGTTGTCTGCGCATGTCATATTCTTCGAAGATTCGACTGTCTTACATGACGCATCACTACTAGCCCCGAAAGTGGGCTGACTGTACGCTCTATAAAGTAGCAATGCTGAAAATAGCTTTTACGTATCAATACGTTTGAGCAGAAATGTGACCTGCATTAGCAACAGATTTCTCTAAACAGGTGATCATAGTTTATTGGGTAAACCTTGTTTTTGTTTTAAATTCAAAGTAACGGTTGTCGCGTAGGAAAGTGGTTCGCTTCTGTACCCAGGATGCTCATATCAGAAAGATGAGTATTTATAGAATGCCATCTAGCGGGAGATAATGTGTTTTGGTCTTTTCAAGCCCCTTGCAAGAATTACTTCCCTTAGACCCTCAATGCACACCCCCCCACCTCCCCAGCCCTTAACTGGATTCGCTTTTCTGACTCAGCCCACAATAAATGCTGCACATTGAAACCTTCAAATAAGTCAAAGTGATCAATGTACAGCGTAAAAAAACCCCAGAAATTAATGTGACAAGTGGCTAAAAAAAGACTGAAAACTCTTTTAGTTGCTTCCTATTGCATGTGTCAAACCAAGGCAACTGAAGTGTAACTTTTCTAATCTCTTCAAACCACAACAAGAAACCCAGTTACGTTGACTAACGTCTCATATGTGCCAGTTACGCTCATGCGTAAACCCCGGAAAATAATGTGACAAGTGGCTAAAAAAAGACTGAATGCTTCTTATTGCATAAATCAAACAAATGGAACAAAATTTTTAATGTATATTTTTTTCCTCCAATCTCTTTAAACAGTGACGACAAATCTATCTATGTTGACGAACATCTCATAGGTGCCGGTTACGTATCCGTGAAAATGCGAAAAATCGACTTACGGAACACTTTATAGCAGATGACACCTGTTGCTTAATAGGTCAAATATAGGGAACTTAATTTCTAATATCTGTTTTTTACTTCTCCAGTCTTTTTTTACCATGACAACAAACCCATTTAGGTTGTCTATTGTCTGGCAGGTGCCGGTTACATACCCGCGAAAACATGAAAAATCGAATTACGGAATATTTTATAGCAGACGACAACTGTTTCTTAAAGTCAATTATAGGGCTTTTTCTATTTTTTCTTTTTCATTTTCTCTCACTAGGGCCAATGATTTGGTTACGATGAACATCTCACCCATACGTGAGTGAAACGTGCTGTGCATAAAATCGTAAAATCAACTTTGACACTTTCGGAGGCAACTGATACCTTTTAAACAAATCAAAGAAAGGTAAACAAAATTTTTCCCTGTTTTCTTACCAGGGTCATGAAAACATTGAACCAATTTTGAAGACCGCGCGAGTCAAAAGTCAATTTTATGTTTAATCGCTGTGCAAAAATATAAAATTCAGAAGCAACCGGTTGATGTTGCGGAAACTTTTTCCGATAAAAAAATCTTGTTCTTGTTTGAAGAATTTAGAAGTAGGCCATAAAGATACAATAAGATGTAAGAATAACTAAAAATCAATTTTTTCTTTGATAGGGTAGAAAACATTGTGGGAAAAGGAGAAAATGCTGGTAACCTGCATTGTCTCCTTTTCTCAGATTATTTTCAAAAGCCCTCCCTTTCAGGGGTGTTAAAAGGCGTCATTGTGTGGTAAAAGGTTAATAACAATAAACAGATATTTCCCCCCCTTCCCATCAGCCAATCAAATCTCTTCCCTCTCTGAAATTATCCAATCAGAGAGGCTTTAAGGAAATCAGAATGGGAACCAACAGCCCAAATCAGAATGGGAACCAACAGCCAATCAGAGAAGACTTTAGATATTCAACAGCCAATCAGAGAGCTTCAAAATCGTTCCAAAATGGCGCCCAAATTTAATGATAAAAAACAGTGAAAACAAAAAAAACGGCATGAAAGTGGATTTAAAGTCTTCTTTACAGGCTGCTGTGCAGTCCTTGGCGAACTGCCAGGCATGCACAATCCACACATGCAAGATTTCACTGAAAATGGGCAAACATTTAAGAAAATAGGGGCGCAGCAGACCTTGTTTTGGTCTTTTCAAGCCCCTTGCAAGAATTACTTCCCTTAGACCCTCAATGCACACCCCCCCACCTCCCCAGCCCTTAACTGGATTCGCTTTTCTGACTCAGCCCACAATAAATGCTGCACATTGAAACCTTCAAATAAGTCAAAGTGATCAATGTACAGTGTAAAAAAGCCCCAGAAATTAATGTGACAAGTGGTTGAAAAAAGACTGAAAACTCTTTTAGTTGCTTCCTATTGCATGTGTCAAACAAAGGCAACTGAAGTGTAACTTTTCTAATCTCTTCAAACCACAACAAGAAACCCAGTTACGTTGACTAACGTCTCATATGTGCCAGTTACGCTCATGCGAAAACCCCAGAAAATAATGTGACAAGTGGCTAAAAAAAGACTGAATGCTTCTTATTGCATAAATCAAACAAATGGAACAAAATTTTTAATGTATATTTTTTTCCTCCAATCTCTTTATACCGTGACGACAAATCTATCTATGTTGACTACCGTCTCATAGGTGCCGGTTACGTATCTGCGAAAACGCGAAAAATCCACTTACGGACACTTCATAGCAGATGACACCTGTTGCTTAATAGGTTAAATATAGGGAACTTAATTTTAATATCTGTTTTTTACTTCTCCAGTCTTTTTTTACCGTGACAACAAACCCATTTAGGTTGTCTATTGTCTGGCAGGTGCCGGTTACGTACCCGCGAAAACATGAAAAATCAACTTACGGAATATTTTATAGCAGACGACAACTGTTGCTTAAAGTCAATTATAGGGCTTTTTCTATTTTTTCTTTTTCATTTTCTCTCACTAGGGCCAATGATTTGGTTACGATGACCATCTTACCCATACGTGACTGATACGTGCTGCGCATAAAATCGTAAAATCAACTTTGACACTTTCGGAGGCAACTGATACCTGTTAAACAAATCAAAGAAAGGTAAACAAAATTTTTCCCTGTTTTCTTACCAGGGTCATGAAAACATTGAACCAATTTTGAAGACCGCGCGAGTCAAAAGTCAATTTTATGTTTAATCGCTGTGCAAAAATGTAAAATTCAGAAGCAACCCGTTGATGTTGCGGAAATTTTTTCCGATAAAAAAATCTTGTTCTTGTTTGAAGAATTTAGAAGTAGGCCATAAAGATACAATAAGATGTAAGAATAACTAAAAATCAATTTTTTCTTTGATAGGGTAGAAAACATTGTGGGAAAAGGAGAAAATGCTGGTAACCTGCATTGTCTCCTTTCCTCAGATTATTTTCAAAAGCCCTCTCTTTCAGGGGTGTTAAAAGGCGTCATTGTGTGGTAAAAGGTTAATAACAATAAACAGATATTTCCCCCCTTCCCATCAGCCAATCAAATCTCTTCCCTCTCTGAAATTATACAATCAGAGAGGCTTTAAGGAAATCAGAATGGGAACCAACAGCCCAAATCAGAATGGGAACCAACAGCCAATCAGAGAAGACTTTAGATATTCAACAGCCAATCAGAGAGCTTCAAAATCGCTCCAAAATGGCGCCCAAATTTAATGATAAAAAACAGTGAAAAAAAAAAAAACGGCATGGAAGTGGATTTAAAGTCTTCTTTAAAGGCTGCTGTGCAGTCCTTGGCGAACTGCCAGGCATGCACAATCCACACATGCAAGATTTCACTGAAAATGGGCAAACATTTAAGAAAATAGGGGCGCAGCAGACCTTGTTTTGGTCTTTTCAAGCCCCTTGCAAGAATTACTTCCCTTAGACCCTCAATGCACACCCCCCCACCTCCCCAGCCCTTAACTGGATTCGCTTTTCTGACTCAGCCCACAATAAATGCTGCACATTGAAACCTTCAAATAAGTCAAAGTGATCAATGTACAGTGTAAAAAAGCCCCAGAAATTAATGTGACAAGTGGCTGATAAAAGACTGAAAACTCTTTTAGTTGCTTCCTATCGCATGTGTCAAACAAAGGCAACTGAAGTGTAACTTTTCTAATCTCTTCAAACCACAACAAGAAACCCAGTTACGTTGACTAACGTCTCATATGTGCCAGTTACGCTCATGCGAAAACCCCAGAAAATAATGTGACAAGTGGCTAAAAAAAGACTGAATGCTTCTTATTGCATAAATCAAACAAATGGAACAAAATTTTTAATGTATATTTTTTTCCTCCAATCTCTTTATACAGTGACGACAAATCTATCTATGTTGACTACCGTCTCATAGGTGCCGGTTACGTATCCGCGAAAACGCGAAAAATCGACTTACGGACACTTCATAGCAGATGACACCTGTTGCTTAATAGGTTAAATATAGGGAACTTAATTTTAATATCTGTTTTTTACTTCTCCAGTCTTTTTTTACCGTGACAACAAACCCATTTAGGTTGTCTATTGTCTGGCAGGTGCCGGTTACGTACCCGCGAAAACATGAAAAATCAACTTACGGAATATTTTATAGCAGACGACAACTGTTGCTTAAAGTCAATTATAGGGCTTTTTCTATTTTTTCTTTTTCATTTTCTCTCACTAGGGCCAATGATTTGGTTACGATGACCATCTCACCCATACGTGACTGATACGTGCTGCGCATAAAATCGTAAAATCAACTTTGACACTTTCGGAGGCAACTGATACCTGTTAAACAAATCAAAGAAAGGTAAACAAAATTTTTCCCTGTTTTCTTACCAGGGTCATGAAAACATTGAACCAATTTTGAAGACCGCGCGAGTCAAAAGTCAATTTTATGTTTAATCGCTGTGCAAAAATATAAAATTCAGAAGCAACCCGTTGATGTTGCGGAAACTTTTTCCGATAAAAAAATCTTGTTCTTGTTTGAAGAATTTAGAAGTAGGCCATAAAGATACAATAAGATGTAAGAATAACTAAAAATCAATTTTTTCTTTGATAGGGTAGAAAACATTGTGGGAAAAGGAGAAAATGCTGGTAACCTGCATTGTCTCCTTTCCTCAGATTATTTTCAAAAGCCCTCTCTTTCAGGGGTGTTAAAAGGCGTCATTGTGTGGTAAAAGGTTAATAACAATAAACAGATATTCCCCCCCCCCATTCCCATCAGCCAATCAAATCTCTTCCCTCTCTGAAATTATCCAATCAGAGAGGCTTTAAGGAAATCAGAATGGGAATCAACAGCCCAAATCAGAATGGGAACCAACAGCCAATCAGAGAAGACTTTAGATATTCAACAGCCAATCAGAGAGCTTCAAAATCGCTCCAAAATGGCGCCCAAATTTAATGATAAAAAACAGTGAAAAAAAAAAAAAACGGCATGAAAGTGGATTTAAAGTCTTCTTTAAAGGCTGCTGTGCAGTCCTTGGCGAACTGCCAGGCATGCACAATCCACACATGCAAGATTTCACTGAAAATGGGCAAACATTTAAGAAAATAGGGGCGCAGCAGACCTTGTTTTGGTCTTTTCAAGCCCCTTGCAAGAATTACTTCCCTTAGACCCTCAATGCACACCCCCCACCTCCCCAGCCCTTAACTGGATTCGCTTTTCTGACTCAGCCCACAATAAATGCTGCACATTGAAACCTTCAAATAAGTCAAAGTGATCAATGTACAGTGTAACAAAGCCCCAGAAATTAATGTGACAAAAGGCTAAAAAAAGACTGAAAACTCTTTTAGTTGCTTCCTATTGCATGTGTCAAACAAAGGCAACTGAAGTGTAACTTTTCTAATCTCTTCAAACCACAACAAGAAACCCAGTTACGTTGACTAACGTCTCATATGTGCCAGTTACGCTCATGCGAAAACCCCAGAAAATAATGTGACAAGTGGCTAAAAGAAAGACTGAATGCTTCTTATTGCATAAATCAAACAAATGGAACAAAATTTTTAATGTATATTTTTTTCCTCCAATCTCTTTAAACAGTGACGACAAATCTATCTATGTTGACTACCGTCTCATAGGTGCCGGTTACGTATCCGCGAAAACGCGAAAAATCGACTACGGAACACTTCATAGCAGATGACACCTGTTGCTTAATAGGTCAAATATAGGGAACTTAATTTCTAATATCTGTTTTTTCCTTCTCCAGTCTTTTTTTACCGTGACAACAAACCCATTTAGGTTGTCTATTGTCTGGCAGGTGCCGGTTACGTACCCGCGAAAACATGAAAAATCAACTTACAGAATATTTTATAGCAGACGACAACTGTTGCTTAAAGTCAATTGTAGGGCTTTTTCTTTTTCATTTTCTCTCACTAGGGCCAATGATTTGGTTACGATGACCATCTCACCCATACGTGACTGATACGTGCTGCGCATAAAATCGTAAAATCAACTTTGACACTTTCGGAGGCAACTGATACCTGTTAAACAAATCAAAGAAAGGTAAACAAAATTTTTCCCTGTTTTCTTACCAGGGTCATGAAAACATTGAACCAATTTTGAAGACCGCGCGAGTCAAAAGTCAATTTTATGTTTAATCGCTGTGCAAAAATATAAAATTCAGAAGCAACCCGTTGATGTTGCGGAAACTTTTTCCGATAAAAAAATCTTGTTCTTGTTTGAAGAATTTAGAAGTAGGCCATAAAGATACAATAAGATGTAAGAATAACTAAAAATCAATTTTTTCTTTGATAGGGTAGAAAACATTGTGGGAAAAGGAGAAAATGCTGGTAACCTGCATTGTCTCCTTTTCTCAGATTATTTTCAAAAGCCCTCTCTTTCAGGGGTGTTAAAAGGCGTCATTGTGTGGTAAAAGGTTAATAACAATAAACAGATATTTCCCCCCCCTTCCCATCAGCCAATCAAATCTCTTCCCTCTCTGAAATTATCCAATCAGAGAGGCTTTAAGGAAATCAGAATGGGAACCAACAGCCCAAATCAGAATGGGAACCAACAGCCAATCAGAGAAGACTTTAGATATTCAACAGCCAATCAGAGAGCTTCAAAATCGCTCCAAAATGGCGCCCAAATTTAATGATAAAAAACAGTGAAAAAAAAAAAAACGGCATGAAAGTGGATTTAAAGTCTTCTTTAAAGGCTGCTGTGCAGTCCTTGGCGAACTGCCAGGCATGCACAATCCACACATGCAAGATTTCACTGAAAATGGGCAAACATTTAAGAAAATAGGGGCGCAGCAGACCTTGTTTTGGTCTTTTCAAGCCCCTTGCAAGAATTACTTCCCTTAGACCCTCAATGCACACCTCCCCACCTCCCCAGCCCTTAACTGGATTCGCTTTTCTGACTCAGCCCACAATAAATGCTGCACATTGAAACCTTCAAATAAGTCAAAGTGATCAATGTACAGTGTAAAAAAGCCCCAGAAATTAATGTGACAAGTGGCTAAAAAAAGACTGAAAACTCTTTTAGTTGCTTCCTATTGCATGTGTCAAACAAAGGCAACTGAAGTGTAACTTTTCTAATCTCTTCAAACCACAACAAGAAACCCAGTTACGTTGACTAACGTCTCATATGTGCCAGTTACGCTCATGCGAAAACCCCAGAAAATAATGTGACAAGTGGCTAAAAAAAGACTGAATGCTTCTTATTGCATAAATCAAACAAATGGAACAAAATTTTTAATGTATATTTTTTCCCTCCAATCTCTTTAAACAGTGACGACAAATCTATCTATGTTGACTACCGTCTCATAGGTGCCGGTTACGTATCCGCGAAAATGCGAAAAATCGACGTACGGAACACTTCATAGCAGATGACACCTGTTGCTTAATAGGTTAAATATAGGGAACTTAATTTTAATATCTGTTTTTTACTTCTCCAGTCTTTTTTTACCGTGACGACAAAGCCATTTAGGTTGTCTATTGTCTGGCAGGTGCCGGTTACGTACCCGCGAAAACATGAAAAATCGACTTACGGAATATTTTATAGCAGACGACAACTGTTGCTTAAAGTCAATTATAGGGCTTTTTCTATTTTTTCTTTTTCATTTTCTCTCACTACGGCCAATGATTTGGTTACGATGACCATCTCACCCATACGTGACTGATACGTGCTGCGCATAAAATTGTAAAATCAACTTTGACACTTTCGGAGGCAAATGATACCTGTTAAACAAATCAAAGAAAGGTAAACAAAATTTTTCCCTGTTTTCTTACCAGGGTCATGAAAACATTGAACCAATTTTGACGATCGCGCGGGTCAAAAGTCAATTTTATGTTTAATCGCTGTGCAAAAATATAAAATTCAGAAGCAACCAGTTGATGTTGCGGAAACTTTTTCTGATAAAAAAATCTTGTTCTTGTTTGAAGAATTTAGAAGTAGGCCATAAAGATACAATAAGATGCAAGAATAACTAAAAATCAATTTTTTCTTTGATAGGGTAGAAAACATTGTGGGAAAAGGAGAAAATGCTGGTAACCTGCATTGTCTCCTTTCCTCAGATTATTTTCAAAAGCCCTCTCTTTCAGGGGTGTTAAAAGGCGTCATATTGTGATAAAAGGTTAATAACAATAAACAGATATTTCCCTCCCCCTTCCCATCAGCCAATCAAATCTCTTCCCTCTCTGAAATTATCCAATCAGAGAGGCTTTAAGGAAATCAGAATGGGAACCAACAGCCCAAATCAGAATGGGAACCAACAGCCAATCAGAGAAGACTTTAGATATTCAACAGCCAATCAGAGAGCTTCAAAATCGCTCCAAAATGACGCCCAAATTTAATGATAAAAAACAGTGAAAAAAAAACGGCATGAAAGTGGATTTAAAGTCTTCTTTAAAGGCTGCTGTGCAGTCCTTGGCGAACTGCCAGGCATGCACAATCCACACATGCAAGATTTCACTGAAAATGGGCAAACATTTAAGAAAATAGGGGCGCAGCAGACCTTGTTTTGGTCCGTTGTCTGCGCATGTCATATTCTTCAAAGATTCGACTGTCTTATATGACGCATCACTACTAGCCCCGAAAGCGGGCTGACTGTACGCTCTATAAAGTAGCAATGTTGAAAATAGCTTTTACGTTTCAATACGTTTGAGCAGAAATGTGACCTGCATTAGCAACAGATTTCTCTAAACAGGTGATCATAGTTTATTGGGTAAACCTTGTTTTTGTTTTAAATTCAAAGTAACGGTTGTCGCGTAGGAAAGTGGTTCGGTTCTGTACCCAGGATGCTCATATCAGATAGATGAGTATTTATAGAATGCCATCTAGCGGGAGATAATGTGTTTTGGTCTTTTCAAGCCCCTTGCAAGAATTACTTCCCTTAGACCCTCAATGCACACCCCCCCACCTCCCCAGTCCTTAACTGGATTCGCTTTTCTGACTCAGCCCACAATAAATGCTGCACATTGAAACCTTCAAATAAGTCAAAGTGATCAATATACAGTGTAAAAAAGCCCCAGAAATTAATGTGACAAGTGGCTAAAAAAAGACTGAAAACTCTTTTAGTTGCTTCCTATTGAGTGTGTCAAACAAAGGCAACTGAAGTGTAACTTTTCTAATCTCTTCAAACCACAACAAGAAACCCAGTTGCGTTGACTAACGTCTCATATGTGCCAGTTACGCTCATGTGAAAACCCCAGAAAATAATGTGACAAGTGGCTAAAAAAAGACTGAATGCTTCTTATTGCATAAATCAAACAAATGGAACAAAATTTTCAATGTATATTTTTTTCCTCCAATCTCTTTATACCGTGACGACAAATCTATCTATGTTGACTATCGTCTCATAGGTGCCGGTTACGTATCCGCGAAAACGCGAAAAATCGACGTATGGAACACTTCATAGCAGATGACACCTGTTGCTTAATAGGTTAAATATAGGGAACTTAATTTCTAATATCTGTTTTTTACTTCTCCAGTCTTTTTTTACCGTGACGACAAAGCCATTTAGGTTGTCTATTGTCTGGCAGGTGCCGGTTACGTACCCGCTAAAACACGAAAAATCAACTTACGGAATATTTTATAGCAGACAACAACTGTTGCTTAAAGTCAATTATAGGGCTTTTTCTATTTTTTCTTTTTCATTTTCTCTCACTAGGGCCAATGATTTGGTTACGATGACCATCTCACCCATACGTGACTGATACGTGCTGCGCATAAAATCGTAAAATCAACTTTGACACTTTCGGAGGCAACTGATACCTGTTAAACAAATCAAAGAAAGGTAAACAAAATTTTTCCCTGTTTTCTTACCAGGGTCATGAAAACATTGAACCAATTTTGACGACCGCGCGAGTCGAAAGTCAATTTTATGTTTAGTCACTGTGCAAAAATATAAAATTCAGAAGCAACCGGTTGATGTTGCTGAAACTTTTTCCGATAAAAAAATCTTGTTCTTGTTTGAAGAATTTAGAAGTAGGCCATAAAGATACAATAAGATGTAAGAATAACTAAAAATCAATTTTTTCTTTGATAGGGTAGAAAACATTGTGGGAAAAAGAGAAAATGCTGGTAACCTGCATTGTCTCCTTTTCTCAGATTATTTACAAAAGCCCTCTCTTTCAGGGGTGTTAAAAGGCGTCATTGTGTGGTAAAAGGTTAATAACAATAAACAGATATTTCCCCCCCTTCCCATCAGCCAATCAAATCTCTTCCCTCTCTGAAATTATCCAATCAGAGAGGCTTTAAGGAAATCAGAATGGGAACCAACAGCCCAAATCAGAATGGGAACCAACAGCCAATCAGAGAAGACTTTAGATATTCAACAGCCAATCAGAGAGCTTCAAAATCGCTCCAAAATGGCGCCCAAATTTAATGATAAAAAACAGTGAAAAAAAAAAACGGCATGAAAGTGGATTTAAAGTCTTCTTTAAAGGCTGCTGTGCAGTCCTTGGCGAACTGCCAGGCATGCACAATCCACACATGCAAGATTTCACTGAAAATGGGCAAACATTTAAGAAAATAGGGGCGCAGCAGACCTTGTTTTGGTCTTTTCAAGCCCCTTCCAAGAATTACTTCCCTTAGACCCTCAATGCACACCCCCCCACCTCCCCAGCCCTTAACTGGATTCGCTTTTCTGACTCAGCCCACAATAAATGCTGCACATTGAAACCTTCAAATAAGTCAAAGTGATCAATGTACAGTGTAAAAAAGCCCCAGAAATTAATGTGACAAGTGGCTAAAAAAAGACTGAAAACTCTTTTAGTTGCTTCCTATTGCATGTGTCAAACAAAGGCAACTGAAGTGTAACTTTTCTAATCTCTTCAAACCACAACAAGAAACCCAGTTACGTTGACTAACGTCTCATATGTGCCAGTTACGCTCATGCGAAAACCCCAGAAAATAATGTGACAAGTGGCTAAAAAAAGACTGAATGCTTCTTATTGCATAAATCAAACAAATGGAACAAAATTTTTAATGTATATTTTTTCCTCCAATCTCTTTATACCGTGACGACAAATCTATCTATGTTGACTACCTTCTCATAGGTGCCGGTTACGTATCTGCGAAAACGCAAAAAATCGACGTACGGAACACTTCTTAGCAGATGACACCTGTTGCTTAATAGGTCAAGTATAGGGAACTTAATTTCTAATATCTGTTTTTTACTTCTCCAGTCTTTTTTTACTGTGACAACAAACCCATTTAGGTTGTCTATTGTCTGGCAGGTGCCGGTTACGTACCCGCGAAAACATGAAAAATCGACTTACGGAATATTTTATAGCAGACGACAACTGTTTCTTAAAGTCAATTATAGGGCTTTTTCTATTTTTTCTTTTTCATTTTCTCTCACTAGGGCCAATGATTTGGTTACGATGACCATCTCACCCATACGTGACTGATACGTGCTGCGCATAAAATCGTAAAATCAACTTTGACACTTTCGGAGGCAACTGATACCTGTTAAACAAATCAAAGAAAGGTAAACAAAATTTTTCCCTGTTTTCTTACCAGGGTCATGAAAACATTGAACAAATTTTGAAGACCGCGCGAGTCAAAAGTCAATTTTATGTTTAATCGCTGTGCAAAAATATAAAATTCAGAAGCAACCGGTTGATGTTGCGGAAATTTTTTCTGATAAAAAAATCTTGTTCTTGTTTGAAGAATTTAGAAGTAGGCCATAAAGATACAATAAGATGTAAGAATAACTAAAAATCAATTTTTTCTTTGATAGGGTAGAAAACATTGTGGGAAAAGGAGAAAATGCTGGTAACCTGCATTGTCTCCTTTCCTCAGATTATTTTCAAAAGCCCTCTCTTTCAGGGGTGTTAAAAGGCGTCATTGTGTGGTAAAAGGTTAATAACAATAAACAGATATTTCCCCCCCCTTCCCATCAGCCAATCAAATCTCTTCCCTCTCTGAAATTATCCAATCAGAGAGGCTTTAAGGAAATCAGAATGGGAACCAACAGCCCAAATCAGAATGGGAACCAACAGCCAATCAGAGAAGACTTTAGATATTCAACAGCCAATCAGAGAGCTTCAAAATCGCTCCAAAATGGCGCCCAAATTTAATGATAAAAAAAAATGAAAAAAAAAACGGCATGAAAGTGGATTTAAAGTCTTCTTTAAAGGCTGCTGTGCAGTCCTTGGCGAACTGCCAGGCATGCACAATCCACACATGCAAGATTTCACTGAAAATGGGCAAACATTTAAGAAAATAGGGGCGCAGCAGACCTTGTTTTGGTCTTTTCAAGCCCCTTCCAAGAATTACTTCCCTTAGACCCTCAATGCACACCCCCCACCTCCCCAGCCCTTAACTGGATTCGCTTTTCTGACTCAGCCCACAATAAATGCTGCACATTGAAACCTTCAAATAAGTCAAAGTGATCAATGTACAGTGTAAAAAAGCCCCAGAAATTAATGTGACAAGTGGCTAAAAAAAGACTGAAAACTCTTTTAGTTGCTTCCTATTGCATGTGTCAAACAAAGGCAACTGAAGTGTAACTTTTCTAATCTCTTCAAACCACAACAAGAAACCCAGTTACGTTGACTAACGTCTCATATGTGCCAGTTACGCTCATGCGAAAACCCCAGAAAATAATGTGACAAGTGGCTAAAAAAAGACTGAATGCTTCTTATTGCATAAATCAAACAAATGGAACAAAATTTTTAATGTATATTTTTTCCTCCAATCTCTTTATACCGTGACGACAAATCTATCTATGTTGACTACCTTCTCATAGGTGCCGGTTACGTATCTGCGAAAACGCAAAAAATCGACGTACGGAACACTTCTTAGCAGATGACACCTGTTGCTTAATAGGTCAAGTATAGGGAACTTAATTTCTAATATCTGTTTTTTACTTCTCCAGTCTTTTTTTACTGTGACAACAAACCCATTTAGGTTGTCTATTGTCTGGCAGGTGCCGGTCACGTACCCGCGAAAACATGAAAAATCGACTTACGGAATATTTTATAGCAGACGACAACTGTTTCTTAAAGTCAATTATAGGGCTTTTTCTATTTTTTCTTTTTCATTTTCTCTCACTAGGGCCAATGATTTGGTTACGATGACCATCTCACCCATACGTGACTGATACGTGCTGCGCATATGATCGTAAAATCAACTTTGACACTTTCGGAGGCAACTGATACCTGTTAAACAAATCAAAGAAAGGTAAACAAAATTTTTCCCTGTTTTCTTACCAGGGTCATGAAAACATTGAACAAATTTTGAAGACCGCGCGAGTCAAAAGTCAATTTTATGTTTAATCGCTGTGCAAAAATATAAAATTCAGAAGCAACCGGTTGATGTTGCGGAAATTTTTTCTGATAAAAAAATCTTGTTCTTGTTTGAAGAATTTAGAAGTAGGCCATAAAGATACAATAAGATGTAAGAATAACTAAAAATCAATTTTTTCTTTGATAGGGTAGAAAACATTGTGGGAAAAGGAGAAAATGCTGGTAACCTGCATTGTCTCCTTTCCTCAGATTATTTTCAAAAGCCCTCTCTTTCAGGGGTGTTAAAAGGCGTCATTGTGTGGTAAAAGGTTAATAACAATAAACAGATATTTCCCCCCCCTTCCCATCAGCCAATCAAATCTCTTCCCTCTCTGAAATTATCCAATCAGAGAGGCTTTAAGGAAATCAGAATGGGAACCAACAGCCCAAATCAGAATGGGAACCAACAGCCAATCAGAGAAGACTTTAGATATTCAACACCAATCAGAGAGCTTCAAAATCGCTCCAAAATGGCGCCCAAATTTAATGATAAAAAACAGTGAAAAAAAAACGGCATGAAAGTGGATTTAAAGTCTTCTTTAAAGGCTGCTGTGCAGTCCTTGGCGAACTGCCAGGCATGCACAATCCACACATGCAAGATTTCACTGAAAATGGGCAAACATTTAAGAAAATAGGGGCGCAGCAGACCTTGTTTTGGTCTTTTCAAGCCCCTTGCAAGAATTACTTCCCTTAGACCCTCAATGCACACCCCCACCTCCCCAGCCCTTAACTGGATTCGCTTTTCTGACTCAGCCCACAATAAATGCTGCACATTGAAACCTTCAAATAAGTCAAAGTGATCAATGTAGAGTGTAAAAAAGCCCCAGAAATTAATGTGACAAGTGGCTAAAAAAAGACTGAAAACTCTTTTAGTTGCTTCCTATTGCATGTGTCAAACAAAGGCAACTGAAGTGTAACTTTTCTAATCTCTTCAAACCACAACAAGAAACCCAGTTACGTTGACTAACGTCTCATATGTGCCAGTTACGCTCATGCGAAAACCCCAGAAAATAATGTGACAAGTGGCTAAAAAAAGACTGAATGCTTCTTATTGCATAAATCAAACAAATAGAACAAAATTTTCAATGTATATTTTTTTCCTCCAATCTCTTTATACCGTGACGACAAATCTATCTATGTTGACTACCGTCTCATAGGTGCCGGTTACGTATCCGCGAAAACGCGAAAAATCGACTTACGGAACACTTCATAGCAGATGACACCTGTTGCTTAATAGGTTAAATATAGGGAACTTAATTTCTAATATCTGTTTTTTACTTCTCCAGTCTTTTTTTACCATGACAACAAACCCATTTAGGTTGTCTATTGTCTGGCAGGTGCCGGTTACGTACCCGCGAAAACATGAAAAATCGACTTACGGAATATTTTATAGCAGACGACAACTGTTTCTTAAAGGCAATTATAGGGCTTTTTCTATTTTTTCTTTTTCATTTTCTCTCACTAGGGCCAATGATTTGGTTACGATGACCATCTCACCCATACGTGAGTGAAACGTGCTGTGCATAAAATCGTAAAATCAACTTTGACACTTTCGGAGGCAACTGATACCTGTTAAATAAATCAAAGAAAGGTAAACAAAATTTTTCCCTGTTTTCTTACCAGGGTCATGAAAACATTGAACCAATTTTGAAGACCGCGCGAGTCAAAAGTCAATTTTATGTTTAATCGCTGTGCAAAAATATAAAATTCAGAAGCAACCGGTTGATGTTGCGGAAACTTTTTCCGATAAAAAAATCTTGTTCTTGTTTGAAGAATTTAGAAGTAGGTCATATAGATACAATAAGATGTAAGAATAACTAAAAATCAATTTTTTCTTTAATAGGGTAGAAAACATTGTGGGAAAAGGAGAAAATGCTGGTAACCTGCATTGTCTCCTTTCCTCAGATTATTTTCAAAAGCCCTCTCTTTCAGGGGTGTTAAAAGGCGTCATTGTGTGGTAAAAGGTTAATAACAATAAACAGATATTTCCCCCCCCCTTCCCATCAGCCAATCAAATCTCTTCCCTCTCTGAAATTATCCAATCAGAGAGGCTTTAAGGAAATCAGAATGGGAACCAACAGCCCAAATCAGAATGGGAACCAACAGCCAATCAGAGAAGACTTTAGATATTCAACAGCCAATCAGAGAGCTTCAAAATCGCTCCAAAATGGCGCCCAAATTTTGTTTTAAATTCAAAGTAACGGTTGTCGCGTAGGAAAGTGGTTCGGTTCTGTACCCAGGATGCTCATATCAGATAGATGAGTATTTATAGAATGCCATCTCGCGGGAGATAATGTGTTTTGGTCTTTTCAAGCCCCTTGCAAGAATTACTTCCCTTAGACCCTCAATGCACACCCCCACCTCCCCAGCCCTTAACTGGATTCGCTTTTCTGACTCAGCCCACAATAAATGCTGCACATTGAAACCTTCAAATAAGTCAAAGTGATCAATGTACAGTGTAAAAAAGCCCCAGAAATTAATGTGACAAGTGGCTAAAAAAAGACTGAAAACTCTTTTAGTTGCTTCCTATTGCATGTGTCAAACAAAGGCAACTGAAGTGTAACTTTTCTAATCTCTTCAAACCACAACAAGAAACCCAGTTACGTTGACTAACGTCTCATATGTGCCAGTTACGCTCATGTGAAAACCCCAGAAAATAATGTGACAAGTGTCTAAAAAAAGACTGAATGCTTCTTATTGCATAAATCAAACAAATGGAACAAAATTTTTTATGTATATTTTTTTCCTCCAATCTCTTTATACCGTGACGACAAATCTATCTATGTTGACTACCGTCTTATAGGTGCCGGTTACGTATCCGCGAAAATGCAAAAAATCGACGTACGGAACACTTCATAGCAGATGACACCTGTTGCTTAATAGGTTAAATATAGGGAACTTAATTTTAATATCTGTTTTTTACTTCTCCAGTCTTTTTTTACCGTGACGACAAACCCATTTAGGTTGTCTATTGTCTGGCAGGTGCCGGTTACGTACCCGCGAAAACATGAAAAATCGACTTACGGAATATTTTTTAGCAGACGACAACTGTTGCTTAAAGTCAATTATAGGGCTTTTTCTATTTTTTCTTTTTCATTTTCTCTCACTACGGCCAATGATTTGGTTACGATGACCATCTCACCCATACGTGACTGATACGTGCTGCGCATGAAATTGTAAAATCAACTTTGACACTTTCGGAGGCAACTGATACCTGTTAAACAAATCAAAGAAAGGTAAACAAAATTTTTCCCTGTTTTCTTACCAGGGTCATGAAAACATTGAACCAATTTTGACGATCGCGCGGGTCAAAAGTCAATTTTATGTTTAATCGCTGTGCAAAAATATAAAATTCAGAAGCAACCGGTTGATGTTGCGGAAACTTTTTCTGATAAAAAAATCTTGTTCTTGTTTGAAGAATTTAGAAGTAGGCCATAAAGATACAATAAGATGCAAGAATAACTAAAAATCAATTTTTTCTTTGATAGGGTAGAAAACATTGTGGGAAAAGGAGAAAATGCTGGTAACCTGCATTGTCTCCTTTCCTCAGATTATTTTCAAAAGCCCTCTCTTTCAGGGGTGTTAAAAGGCGTCATATTGTGATAAAAGGTTAATAACAATAAACAGATATTTCCCTCCCCCTTCCCATCAGCCAATCAAATCTCTTCCCTCTCTGAAATTATCCAATCAGAGAGGCTTTAAGGAAATCAGAATGGGAACCAACAGCCCAAATCAGAATGGGAACCAACAGCCAATCAGAGAAGACTTTAGATATTCAACAGCCAATCAGAGAGCTTCAAAATCGCTCCAAAATGACGCCCAAATTTAATGATAAAAAACAGTGAAAAAAAAACGGCATGAAAGTGGATTTAAAGTCTTCTTTAAAGGCTGCTGTGCAGTCCTTGGCGAACTGCCAGGCATGCACAATCCACACATGCAAGATTTCACTGAAAATGGGCAAACATTTAAGAAAATAGGGGCGCAGCAGACCTTGTTTTGGTCTTTTCAAGCCCCTTGCAAGAATTACTTCCCTTAGACCCTCAATGCACACCCCCCCACCTCCCCAGCCCTTAACTGGATTCGCTTTTCTGACTCAGCCCACAATAAATGCTGCACATTGAAACCTTCAAATAAGTCAAAGTGATCAATGTACAGTGTAAAAAAGCCCCAGAAATTAATGTGACAAGTGGCTAAAAAAAGACTGAAAACTCTTTTAGTTGCTTCCTATTGCATGTGTCAAACAAAGGCAACTGAAGTGTAACTTTTCTAATCTCTTCAAACCACAACAAGAAACCCAGTTACGTTGACTAACGTCTCATATGTGCCAGTTCCTCTCATGCGAAAACCCCAGAAAATAATGTGACAAGTGGCTAAAAAAAGGCTGAATGCTTCTTATTGCATAAATCAAACAAATGGAACAAAATTTTTAATGTATATTTTTTTCCTCCAATCTCTTTATACTGTGACGACAAATCTATCTATGTTGACTACCATCTCATAGGTGCCGGTTACGTATCCGCGAAAATGCGAAAAATCGACTTACGGAACACTTCATAGCAGATGACACCTGTTGCTTAATAGGTCAAATATAGGGAACTTAATTTCTAATATCTGTTTTTTACTTCTCCAGTCTTTTTTTACCATGACAACAAACCCATTTAGGTTGTCTATTGTCTGGCAGGTGCCGGTTACGGACCCGCAAAAACATGAAAAATCGACTTACGGAATATTTTATAGCAGACGACAACTGTTTCTTAAAGTCAATTATAGGGCTTTTTCTATTTTTTCTTTTTCATTTTCTCTCACTAGGGCCAATGATTTGGTTACGATGACCATCTCACCCATACGTGAGTGAAACGTGCTGTGCATAAAATCGTAAAATCAACTTTGACACTTTCGGAGGCAACTGATACCTGTTAAACAAATCAAAGAAAGGTAAACAAAATTTTTCCCTGTTTTCTTACCAGGGTCATGAAAACATTGAACCAATTTTGAAGACCGCGCGAGTCAAAAGTCAATTTTATGTTTAATCGCTGTGCAAAAATATAAAATTCAGAAGCAACCGGTTGATGTTGTGGAAACTTTTTCCGATAAAAAAATCTTGTTCTTGTTTGAAGAATTTAGAAGTAGGCCATAAAGATACAATAAGATGCAAGAATAACTAAAAATCAATTTTTTCTTTGATAGGGTAGAAAACATTGTGGGAAAAGGAGAAAATGCTGGTAACCTGCATTGTCTCCTTTCCTCAGATTATTTTCAAAAGCCCTCTCTTTCAGGGGTGTTAAAAGGCCTCATTGTGTGGTAAAAGGTTAATAACAATAAACAGATATTTCCCCCCCTTCCCATCAGCCAATCAAATCTCTTCCCTCTCTGAAATTATCCAATCAGAGAGGCTTTAAGGAAATCAGAATGGGAACCAACAGCCCAAATCAGAATGGGAACCAACAGCCAATCAGAGAAGACTTTAGATATTCAACAGCCAATCAGAGAGCTTCAAAATCGCTCCAAAATGGCGCCCAAATTTAATGATAAAAAACAGTGAAAACAAAAAACGGCATGAAAGTGGATTTAAAGTCTTCTTTAAAGGCTGCTGTGCAGTCCTTGGCGAACTGCCAGGCATGCACAATCCACACATGCAAGATTTCACTGAAAATGGGCAAACATTTAAGAAAATAGGGGCGCAGCAGACCTTGTTTTGGTCTTTTCAAGCCCCTTGCAAGAATTACTTCCCTTAGACCCTCAATGTACACCCCCACCTCCCCAGCCATTAACTAGATTCGCTTTTCTGACTCAGCCCACAATAAATGCTGCACATTGAAACTTTCAAATAAGTCAAAGTGATCAATGTACAGTGTAAAAAAGCCCCAGAAATTAATGTGACAAGTGGTTAAAGAAAGACTGAAAACTCTTTTAGTTGCTTCCTATTGCATGTGTCAAACAAAGGCAACTGAAGTGTAACTTTTCTAATCTCTTCAAACCACAACAAGAAACCCAGTTACAATGACTAACGTCTCATATGTGCCAGTTCCTCTCATGCGAAAACCCCAGAAAATAATGTGACAAGTGGCTAAAAAAAGACTGAATGCTTCTTATTGCATAAATCAAACAAATGGAACAAAATTTTTAATGTATATTTTTTTCCTCCAATCTCTTTATACCGTGACGACAAATCTATCTATGTTGACTACCATCTCATAGGTGCCGGTTACGTATCCGCGAAAATGCGAAAAATCGACTTACGGAACACTTCATAGCAGATGACACCTGTTGCTTAATAGGTCAAATATAGGGAACTTAATTTCTAATATCTGTTTTTTACTTCTCCAGTCTTTTTTTACCATGACAACAAACCCATTTAGGTTGTCTATTGTCTGGCAGGTGCCGGTTACGTACCCGCGAAAACATGAAAAATCGACTTACGGAATATTTTATAGCAGACGACAACTGTTTCTTAAAGTCAATTATAGGGCTTTTTCTATTTTTTCTTTTTCATTTTCTCTCACTAGGGCCAATGATTTGGTTACGATGACCATCTCACCCATACGTGAGTGAAACGTGCTGTGCATAAAATCGTAAAATCAACTTTGACACTTTCGGAGGCAACTGATACCTGTTAAACAAATCAAAGAAAGGTAAACAAAATTTTTCCCTGTTTTCTTACCAGGGTCATGAAAACATTGAACCAATTTTGAAGACCGCGCGAAGTCAATTTTATGTTTAATCGCTGTGCAAAAATATAAAATTCAGAAGCAACCGGTTGATGTTGCGGAAACTTTTTCCGATAAAAAAATCTTGTTCTTGTTTGAAGAATTTAGAAGTAGGTCATAAAGATACAATAAGATGTAAGAATAACTAAAAATCAATTTTTTCTTTGATAGGGTAGAAAACATTGTGGGAAAAGGAGAAAATACTGGTAACCTGCATTGTCTCCTTTCCTCAGATTATTTTCAAAAGCCCTCTCTTTCAGGGGTGTTAAAAGGCCTCATTGTGTGGTGAAAGGTTAATAACAATAAACAGATATTTCCCCGCCCCCTTCCCATCAGCCAATCAAATCTCTTCCCTCTCTGAAATTATCCAATCAGAGAGGCTTTAAGGAAATCAGAATGGGAACCAACAGCCCAAATCAGAATGGGAACCAACAGCCAATCAGAGAAGACTTTAGATATTCAACAGCCAATCAGAGAGCTTCAAAATCGCTCCAAAATGGCGCCCAAATTTAATGATAAAAAACAGTGAAAACAAAAAACGGCATGAAAGTGGATTTAAAGTCTTCTTTAAAGGCTGCTGTGCAGTCCTTGGCGAACTGCCAGGCATGCACAATCCACACATGCAAGATTTCACTGAAAATGTGCAAACATTTAAGAAAATAGGGGCGCAGCAGACCTTGTTTTGGTCTTTTCAAGCCCCTTGCAAGAATTACTTCCCTTAGACCATCAATGCACACCCCCACCTCCCCAGCCCTTAACTGGATTCGCTTTTCTGACTCAGCCCACAATAAATGCTGCACATTGAAACCTTCAAATAAGTCAAAGTCATCAATGTACAGTGTAAAAAAGCCCCAGAAATTAATGTGACAAGTGGCTAAAAAAGGACTGAAAACTCTTTTAGTTGCTTCCTATTGAGTGTGTCAAACAAAGGCAACTGAAGTGTAACTTTTCTAATCTCTTCAAACCACAACAAGAAACCCAGTTACGTTGACTAACGTCTCATTTGTGCCAGTTACGCTCATGCGAAAACCCCAGAAAATAATGTGACAAGTGGCTAAAAAAAGACTGAATGCTTCTTATTGCAGAAATCAAACAAATGGAACAAAATTTTCAATGTATATTTTTTTCCTCCAATCTCTTTATACCGTGACGACAAATCTATCTATGTTGACTACCGTCTCATAGGTGCCAGTTACGTATCCGCGAAAACGCGAAAAATCGACGTACCGAACACTTCATAGCAGATGACACCTGTTGCTTAATAGGTTAAATATAGGGAACTTAATTCCTAATATCTGTTTTTTACTTCTCCAGTCTTTTTTTACCGTGACGACAAAGCCATTTAGGTTGTCTATTGTCTGGCAGGTGCCGGTTATGTACCCGCTAAAACATGAAAAATCGACTTACGGAATATTTTATAGCAGACGACAACTGTTGCTTAAAGTCAATTATAGGGCTTTTTCTATTTTTTCTTTTTCATTTTCTCTCACTAGGGCCAATGATTTGGTTACGATGACCATTTCACCCATACGTGACTGATACGTGCTGCGCATAAAATCGAAAAATCAACTTTGACACTTTCGGAGGCAACTGATACCTGTTAAACAAATCAAAGAAAGGTAAACAAAATTTTTCCCTGTTTTCTTACCAGGGTCATGAAAACATTGAACCAATTTTGACGACCGCGCGAGTCGAAAGTCAAATTTATTTTTAGTCACTGTGCAAAAATATAAAATTCAGAAGCAACCGGTTGATGTTGCTGAAACTTTTTCCGATAAAAAAATCTTGTTCTTGTTTGAAGAATTTAGAAGTAGGCCATAAAGATACAATAAGATGTAAGAATAACTAAAAATCAATTTTTTCTTTGATAGGGTAGAAAACATTGTGGGAAAAGGAGAAAATGCTGGTAACCTGCATTGTCTCCTTTTCTCAGATTATTTACAAAAGCCCTCTCTTTCAGGGGTGTTAAAAGGCGTCATTGTGTGGTAAAAGGTTAATAACAATAAACAGATATTTCCCCCCCTTCCCATCAGCCAATCAAATCTCTTCCCTCTCTGAAATTATCCAATCAGAGAGGCTTTAAGGAAATCAGAATGGGAACCAACAGCCAATCAGAGAAGACTTTAGATATTCAACAGCCAATCAGAGAGCTTCAAAATCGCTCCAAAATGGCGCCCAAATTTAATGATGAAAAACAGTGAAAACAAAAAACGGCATGAAAGTGGATTTAAAGTCTTCTTTAAAGGCTGCTGTGCAGTCCTTGGCGAACTGCCAGGCATGCACAATCCACACATGCAAGATTTCACTGAAAATGGGCAAACATTTAAGAAAATAGGGGCGCAGCAGACCTTGTTTTGGTCTTTTCAAGCCCCTTGCAAGAATTACTTCCCTTAGACCCTCAATGCACACCCCCCCACCTCCCCAGCCCTTAACTGGATTCGCTTTTCTGACTCAGCCCACAATAAATGCTGCACATTGAAACCTTCAAATAAGTCAAAGTGATCAATGTACAGTGTAAAAAAGCCCCAGAAATTAATGTGACAAGTGGCTAAAAAAGGACTGAAAACTCTTTTAGTTACTTCCTATTGCATGTGTCAAACAAAGGCAACTGAAGTGTAACTTTTCTAATCTCTTCAAACCACAACAAGAAACCCAGTTACGTTGACTAACGTCTCATTTGTGCCAGTTACGCTCATGCGAAAACCCCAGAAAATAATGTGACAAGTGGCTAAAAAAAGACTGAATGCTTCTTATTGCATAAATCAAACAAATGGAACAAAATTTTTAATGTATATTTTTTTCCTCCAATCTCTTTATACCGTGACGACAAATCTATCTATGTTGACTACCGTCTCATAGGTGCCGGTTACGTATCCGCGAAAATGCGAAAAATCGACGTATGGAACACTTCATAGCAGATGACACCTGTTGCTTAATAGGTTAAATATAGGGAACTTAATTTTAATATCTGTTTTTTACTTCTCCAGTCTTTTTTTACCGTGACGACAAACCCATTTAGGTTGTCTATTGTCAGGCAGGTGCCGGTTACGTACCCGCGAAAACATGAAAAATCGACTTACGGAATATTTTATAGCAGACGACAACTGTTGCTTAAAGTCAATTATAGGGCTTTTTCTATTTTTTCTTTTTCATTTTCTCTCACTAGGGCCAAAGATTTGGTTACGATGACCATCTCACCCATACGTGACTGATACGTGCTGCGCATAAAATTGTAAAATCAACATTGACACTTTCGGAGGCAACTGATACCTGTTAAACAAATCAAAGAAAGGTAAACAAAATTTTTCCCTGTTTTCTTACCAGGGTCATGATAACATTGAACCAATTTTGACGATCGCGCGAGTCAAAAGTCAATTTTATGTTTAATCGCTGTGCAAAAATATAAAATTCAGAAGCAACCGGTTGATGTTGCGGAAACTTTTTCCGATAAAAAAATCTTGTTCTTGTTTGAAGAATTTAGAAGTAGGCCATAAAGATACAATAAGATGCAAGAATAACTAAAAATCAATTTTTTCTTTGATAGGGTAGAAAACATTGTGGGAAAAGGAGAAAATGCTGGTAACCTGCATTGTCTCCTTTCCTCAGATTATTTTCAAAAGCCCTCTCTTTCAGGGGTGTTAAAAGGCGTCATTGTGTGGTAAAAGGTTAATAACAATAAACAGATATTTCCCCCCCTTCCCATCAGCCAATCAAATCTCTTCCCTCTCTGAAATTATCCAATCAGAGAGGCTTTAAGGAAATCAGAATGGGAACCAACAGCCCAAATCAGAATGGGAACCAACAGCCAATCAGAGAAGACTTTAGATATTCAACAGCCAATCAGAGAGCTTCAAAATCGCTCCAAAATGGCGCCCAAATTTAATGATAAAAAACAGTGAAAACAAAAAACGGCATGAAAGTGGATTTAAAGTCTTCTATAAAGGCTGCTGTGCAGTCCTTGGCGAACTGCCAGGCATGCACAATCCACACATGCAAGATTTCACTGAAAATGGGCAAACATTTAAGAAAATAGGGGCGCAGCAGACCTTGTTTTGGTCTTTTCAAGCCCCTTGCAAGAATTACTTCCCTTAGACCCTCAATGTACACCCCCACCTCCCCAGCCATTAACTGGATTCGCTTTTCTGACTCAGCCCACAATAAATGCTGCACATTGAAACTTTCAAATAAGTCAAAGTGATCAATGTACAGTGTAAAAAAGCCCCAGAAATTAATGTGACAAGTGGTTAAAGAAAGACTGAAAACTCTTTTAGTTGCTTCCTATTGCATGTGTCAAACAAAGGCAACTGAAGTGTAACTTTTCTAATCTCTTCAAACCACAACAAGAAACCCAGTTACGTTGACTAACGTCTCATATGTGCCAGTTCCTCTCATGCGAAAACCCCAGAAAATAATGTGACAAGTGGCTAAAAAAAGACTGAATGCTTCTTATTGCATAAATCAAACAAATGGAACAAAATTTTTAATGTATATTTTTTTCCTCCAATCTCTTTATACCGTGACGACAAATCTATCTATGTTGACTACCATCTCATAGGTGCCGGTTACGTATCCGCGAAAATGCGAAAAATCGACTTACGGAACACTTCATAGCAGATGACACCTGTTGCTTAATAGGTTAAATATAGGGAACTTAATCTTAATATCTGTTTTTTACTTCTCCAGTCTTTTTTTACCGTGACAACAAACCCATTTAGGTTGTCTATTGTCTGGCAGGTGCCGGTTACGTACCTGCGAAAACATGAAAAATCAACTTACGGAATATTTTATAGCAGACAACAACTGTTTGCTTAAAGTCAATTATAGGGCTTTTTCTATTTTTTCTTTTTCATTTTCTCTCACTAGGGCCAATGATTTGGTTACGATGACCATCTCACCCATACGTGACTGATACGTGCTGCGCATAAAATCGTAAAATCAACTTTGACACTTTCGGAGGCAACTGATACCTGTTAAACAAATCAAGAAAGGTAAACAAAATTTTTCCCTGTTTTCTTACCAGGGTCATGAAAACATTGAACCAATTTTGACGACCGCGGGAGTCACAAGTCAATTTTTTGTTTAATCGCTGTGCAAAAATATAAAATTCAGAAGCAACCGGTTGATGTTGCGGAAACTTTTTCCGATAAAAAAATCTTGTTCTTGTTTGAAGAATTTAGAAGTAGGCCATAAAGATACAATAAGATGTAAGAATAACTAAAAATCAATTTTTTCTTTGATAGGGTAGAAAACATTGTGGGAAAAGGAGAAAATGCTGGTAACCTGCATTGTCTCCTTTCCTCAGATTATTTTCAAAAGCCCTCTCTTTCAGGGGTGTTAAAAGGCCTCATTGTGTGGTAAAAGGTTAATAACAATAAACAGATATTCCCCCCCCCTTTCCCATCAGCCAATCAAATCTCTTCCCTCTCTGAAATTATCCAATCAGAGAGGCTTTAAGGAAATCAGAATGGGAACCAACAGCCCAAATCAGAATGGGAACCAACAGCCAATCAGAGAAAACTTTAGATATTCAACAGCCAATCAGAGAGCTTCAAAATCGCTCCAAAATGGCGCCCAAATTGAATGATAAAAAACAGTGAAAAAAAAAACGGCATGAAAGTGGATTTAAAGTCTTCTTTAAAGGCTGCTGTGCAGTCCTTGGCGAACTGCCAGGCATGCACAATCCACACATGCAAGATTTCACTGAAAATGGGCAAACATTTAAGAAAATAGGGGCGCAGCAGACCTTGTTTTGTCTTTTTTTCAAGCCCCTTGCAAGAATTACTTCCCTTAGACCCTCAATGCACACCCCCCCACCTCCCCAGCCCTTAACTGGATTCGCTTTTCTGACTCAGCCCACAATAAATGCTGCACATTGAAACCTTCAAATAAGTCAAAGTGATCAATGTACAGTGTAAAAAAGCCCCAGAAATTAATGTGACAAGTGGCTAAAAAAAGACTGAAAACTCTTTTAGTTGCTTCCTATTGCATGTGTCAAACAAAGGCAACTGAAGTGTAACTTTTCTAATCTCTTCAAACCACAACAAGAAACCCAGTTACGTTGACTAACGTCTCATATGTGCCAGTTACGCTCATGCGAAAACCCCAGAAAATAATGTGACAATTGGCTAAAAAAAGACTGAATGCTTCTTATTGCATAAATCTAACAAATGGAACAAAATTTTTAATGTATATTTTTTTCCTCCAATCTCTTTATACAGTGACGACAAATCTATCTATGTTGACTACCGTCTCATAGGTGCCGGTTACGTATCCGCGAAAACGCGAAAAATCGACTACGGAACACTTCATAGCAGATGACACCTGTTGCTTAATAGGTTAAATATAGGGAACTTAATCTTAATATCTGTTTTTTACTTCTCCAGTCTTTTTTTACCGTGACAACAAACCCATTTAGGTTGTCTATTGTCTGGCAGGTGCCGGTTACGTACCCGCGAAAACATGAAAAATCAACTTACGGAATATTTTATAGCAGACGACAACTGTTGCTTAAAGTCAATTATAGGGCTTTTTCTATTTTTTCTTTTTCATTTTCTCTCACTAGGGCCAATGATTTGGTTACGATGACCATCTCACCCATACGTGACTGATACGGGCTGCGCATAAAATCGTAAAATCAACTTTGACACTTTTGGAGGCAACTGATACCTGTTAAACAAATCAAAGAAAGGTAAACAAAATTTTTCCCTGTTTCCTTACCAGGGTCATGAAATCATTGAACCAATTTTGACGACCGCGCGAGTCAAAAGTCAATTTTATGTTTAATCGCTGTGCAAAAATATAAAATTCAGAAGCAACCGGTTGATGTTGCTGAAACTTTTTCGGATAAAAAAATCTTGTTCTTGTTTGAAGAATTTACAAGTAGGCCATAAAGATACAATAAGATGTAAGAATAACTAAAAATCAATTTTTTCTTTGATAGGGTAGAAAACATTGTGGGAAAAGGAGGAAATGCTGGTAACCTGCATTGTCTCCTTTCCTCAGATTATTTTCAAAAGCCCTCTCTTTCAGGGGTGTTAAAAGGCGTCATTGTGTGGTAAAAGGTTAATAACAATAAACAGATATCCCCCCCTTTCCCATCAGCCAATCAAATCTCTTCCCTCTCTGAAATTATCCAATCAGAGAGGCTTTAAGGAAATCAGAATGGGAACCAACAGCCCAAATCAGAATGGGAACCAACAGCCAATCAGAGAAGACTTTAGATATTCAACAGCCAATCAGAGAGCTTCAAAATCGCTCCAAAATGGCGCCCAAATTGAATGATAAAAAACAGTGAAAACAAAAAACGGCATGAAAGTGGATTTAAAGTCTTCTTTAAAGGCTGCTGTGCAGTCCTTGGCGAACTGCCAGGCATGCACAATCCACACATGCAAGATTTCACTGAAAATGGGCAAACATTTAAGAAAATAGGGGCGCAGCAGACCTTGTTTTGTCCTTTTTTCAAGCCCCTTGCAAGAATTACTTCCCTTAGACCATCAATGCACACCCCCACCTCCCCAGCCCTTAACTGGATTCGCTTTTCTGACTCAGCCCACAATAAATGCTGCACATTGAAACCTTCAAATAAGTCAAAGTCATCAATGTACAGTGTAAAAAAGCCCCAGAAATTAATGTGACAAGTGGCTAAAAAAGGACTGAAAACTCTTTTAGTTGCTTCCTATTGAGTGTGTCAAACAAAGGCAACTGAAGTGTAACTTTTCTAATCTCTTCAAACCACAACAAGAAACCCAGTTACGTTGACTAACGTCTCATTTGTGCCAGTTACGCTCATGCGAAAACCCCAGAAAATAATGTGACAAGTGGCTAAAAAAAGACTGAATGCTTCTTATTGCAGAAATCAAACAAATGGAACAAAATTTTCAATGTATATTTTTTTCCTCCAATCTCTTTATACCGTGACGACAAATCTATCTATGTTGACTACCGTCTCATAGGTGCCAGTTACGTATCCGCGAAAACGCGAAAAATCGACGTACCGAACACTTCATAGCAGATGACACCTGTTGCTTAATAGGTTAAATATAGGGAACTTAATTCCTAATATCTGTTTTTTACTTCTCCAGTCTTTTTTTACCGTGACGACAAAGCCATTTAGGTTGTCTATTGTCTGGCAGGTGCCGGTTATGTACCCGCTAAAACATGAAAAATCGACTTACGGAATATTTTATAGCAGACGACAACTGTTGCTTAAAGTCAATTATAGGGCTTTTTCTATTTTTTCTTTTTCATTTTCTCTCACTAGGGCCAATGATTTGGTTACGATGACCATTTCACCCATACGTGACTGATACGTGCTGCGCATAAAATCGAAAAATCAACTTTGACACTTTCGGAGGCAACTGATACCTGTTAAACAAATCAAAGAAAGGTAAACAAAATTTTTCCCTGTTTTCTTACCAGGGTCATGAAAACATTGAACCAATTTTGACGACCGCGCGAGTCGAAAGTCAAATTTATTTTTAGTCACTGTGCAAAAATATAAAATTCAGAAGCAACCGGTTGATGTTGCTGAAACTTTTTCCGATAAAAAAATCTTGTTCTTGTTTGAAGAATTTAGAAGTAGGCCATAAAGATACAATAAGATGTAAGAATAACTAAAAATCAATTTTTTCTTTGATAGGGTAGAAAACATTGTGGGAAAAGGAGAAAATGCTGGTAACCTGCATTGTCTCCTTTTCTCAGATTATTTACAAAAGCCCTCTCTTTCAGGGGTGTTAAAAGGCGTCATTGTGTGGTAAAAGGTTAATAACAATAAACAGATATTTCCCCCCCTTCCCATCAGCCAATCAAATCTCTTCCCTCTCTGAAATTATCCAATCAGAGAGGCTTTAAGGAAATCAGAATGGGAACCAACAGCCAATCAGAGAAGACTTTAGATATTCAACAGCCAATCAGAGAGCTTCAAAATCGCTCCAAAATGGCGCCCAAATTTAATGATGAAAAACAGTGAAAACAAAAAACGGCATGAAAGTGGATTTAAAGTCTTCTTTAAAGGCTGCTGTGCAGTCCTTGGCGAACTGCCAGGCATGCACAATCCACACATGCAAGATTTCACTGAAAATGGGCAAACATTTAAGAAAATAGGGGCGCAGCAGACCTTGTTTTGGTCTTTTCAAGCCCCTTGCAAGAATTACTTCCCTTAGACCCTCAATGCACACCCCCCCACCTCCCCAGCCCTTAACTGGATTCGCTTTTCTGACTCAGCCCACAATAAATGCTGCACATTGAAACCTTCAAATAAGTCAAAGTGATCAATGTACAGTGTAAAAAAGCCCCAGAAATTAATGTGACAAGTGGCTAAAAAAGGACTGAAAACTCTTTTAGTTACTTCCTATTGCATGTGTCAAACAAAGGCAACTGAAGTGTAACTTTTCTAATCTCTTCAAACCACAACAAGAAACCCAGTTACGTTGACTAACGTCTCATATGTGCCAGTTACGCTCATGCGAAAACCCCAGAAAATAATGTGACAAGTGGCTAAAAAAAGACTGAATGCTTCTTATTGCATAAATCAAACAAATGGAACAAAATTTTTAATGTATATTTTTTTCCTCCAATCTCTTTATACCGTGACGACAAATCTATCTATGTTGACTACCGTCTCATAGGTGCCGGTTACGTATCCGCGAAAATGCGAAAAATCGACGTATGGAACACTTCATAGCAGATGACACCTGTTGCTTAATAGGTTAAATATAGGGAACTTAATTTTAATATCTGTTTTTTACTTCTCCAGTCTTTTTTTACCGTGACGACAAACCCATTTAGGTTGTCTATTGTCAGGCAGGTGCCGGTTACGTACCCGCGAAAACATGAAAAATCGACTTACGGAATATTTTATAGCAGACGACAACTGTTGCTTAAAGTCAATTATAGGGCTTTTTCTATTTTTTCTTTTTCATTTTCTCTCACTAGGGCCAAAGATTTGGTTACGATGACCATCTCACCCATACGTGACTGATACGTGCTGCGCATAAAATTGTAAAATCAACATTGACACTTTCGGAGGCAACTGATACCTGTTAAACAAATCAAAGAAAGGTAAACAAAATTTTTCCCTGTTTTCTTACCAGGGTCATGATAACATTGAACCAATTTTGACGATCGCGCGAGTCAAAAGTCAATTTTATGTTTAATCGCTGTGCAAAAATATAAAATTCAGAAGCAACCGGTTGATGTTGCGGAAACTTTTTCCGATAAAAAAATCTTGTTCTTGTTTGAAGAATTTAGAAGTAGGCCATAAAGATACAATAAGATGCAAGAATAACTAAAAATCAATTTTTTCTTTGATAGGGTAGAAAACATTGTGGGAAAAGGAGAAAATGCTGGTAACCTGCATTGTCTCCTTTCCTCAGATTATTTTCAAAAGCCCTCTCTTTCAGGGGTGTTAAAAGGCGTCATTGTGTGGTAAAAGGTTAATAACAATAAACAGATATTTCCCCCCCTTCCCATCAGCCAATCAAATCTCTTCCCTCTCTGAAATTATCCAATCAGAGAGGCTTTAAGGAAATCAGAATGGGAACCAACAGCCCAAATCAGAATGGGAACCAACAGCCAATCAGAGAAGACTTTAGATATTCAACAGCCAATCAGAGAGCTTCAAAATCGCTCCAAAATGGCGCCCAAATTTAATGATAAAAAACAGTGAAAACAAAAAACGGCATGAAAGTGGATTTAAAGTCTTCTATAAAGGCTGCTGTGCAGTCCTTGGCGAACTGCCAGGCATGCACAATCCACACATGCAAGATTTCACTGAAAATGGGCAAACATTTAAGAAAATAGGGGCGCAGCAGACCTTGTTTTGGTCTTTTCAAGCCCCTTGCAAGAATTACTTCCCTTAGACCCTCAATGTACACCCCCACCTCCCCAGCCATTAACTGGATTCGCTTTTCTGACTCAGCCCACAATAAATGCTGCACATTGAAACTTTCAAATAAGTCAAAGTGATCAATGTACAGTGTAAAAAAGCCCCAGAAATTAATGTGACAAGTGGTTAAAGAAAGACTGAAAACTCTTTTAGTTGCTTCCTATTGCATGTGTCAAACAAAGGCAACTGAAGTGTAACTTTTCTAATCTCTTCAAACCACAACAAGAAACCCAGTTACGTTGACTAACGTCTCATATGTGCCAGTTCCTCTCATGCGAAAACCCCAGAAAATAATGTGACAAGTGGCTAAAAAAAGACTGAATGCTTCTTATTGCATAAATCAAACAAATGGAACAAAATTTTTAATGTATATTTTTTTCCTCCAATCTCTTTATACCGTGACGACAAATCTATCTATGTTGACTACCATCTCATAGGTGCCGGTTACGTATCCGCGAAAATGCGAAAAATCGACTTACGGAACACTTCATAGCAGATGACACCTGTTGCTTAATAGGTTAAATATAGGGAACTTAATCTTAATATCTGTTTTTTACTTCTCCAGTCTTTTTTTACCGTGACAACAAACCCATTTAGGTTGTCTATTGTCTGGCAGGTGCCGGTTACGTACCTGCGAAAACATGAAAAATCAACTTACGGAATATTTTATAGCAGACAACAACTGTTTGCTTAAAGTCAATTATAGGGCTTTTTCTATTTTTTCTTTTTCATTTTCTCTCACTAGGGCCAATGATTTGGTTACGATGACCATCTCACCCATACGTGACTGATACGTGCTGCGCATAAAATCGTAAAATCAACTTTGACACTTTCGGAGGCAACTGATACCTGTTAAACAAATCAAGAAAGGTAAACAAAATTTTTCCCTGTTTTCTTACCAGGGTCATGAAAACATTGAACCAATTTTGACGACCGCGGGAGTCACAAGTCAATTTTTTGTTTAATCGCTGTGCAAAAATATAAAATTCAGAAGCAACCGGTTGATGTTGCGGAAACTTTTTCCGATAAAAAAATCTTGTTCTTGTTTGAAGAATTTAGAAGTAGGCCATAAAGATACAATAAGATGTAAGAATAACTAAAAATCAATTTTTTCTTTGATAGGGTAGAAAACATTGTGGGAAAAGGAGAAAATGCTGGTAACCTGCATTGTCTCCTTTCCTCAGATTATTTTCAAAAGCCCTCTCTTTCAGGGGTGTTAAAAGGCCTCATTGTGTGGTAAAAGGTTAATAACAATAAACAGATATTCCCCCCCCCTTTCCCATCAGCCAATCAAATCTCTTCCCTCTCTGAAATTATCCAATCAGAGAGGCTTTAAGGAAATCAGAATGGGAACCAACAGCCCAAATCAGAATGGGAACCAACAGCCAATCAGAGAAAACTTTAGATATTCAACAGCCAATCAGAGAGCTTCAAAATCGCTCCAAAATGGCGCCCAAATTGAATGATAAAAAACAGTGAAAAAAAAAACGGCATGAAAGTGGATTTAAAGTCTTCTTTAAAGGCTGCTGTGCAGTCCTTGGCGAACTGCCAGGCATGCACAATCCACACATGCAAGATTTCACTGAAAATGGGCAAACATTTAAGAAAATAGGGGCGCAGCAGACCTTGTTTTGTCTTTTTTTCAAGCCCCTTGCAAGAATTACTTCCCTTAGACCCTCAATGCACACGCCCCCACCTCCCCAGCCCTTAACTGGATTCGCTTTTCTGACTCAGCCCACAATAAATGCTGCACATTGAAACCTTCAAATAAGTCAAAGTGATCAATGTACAGTGTAAAAAAGCCCCAGAAATTAATGTGACAAGTGGCTAAAAAAAGACTGAAAACTCTTTTAGTTGCTTCCTATTGCATGTGTCAAACAAAGGCAACTGAAGTGTAACTTTTCTAATCTCTTCAAACCACAACAAGAAACCCAGTTACGTTGACTAACGTCTCATATGTGCCAGTTACGCTCATGCGAAAACCCCAGAAAATAATGTGACAATTGGCTAAAAAAAGACTGAATGCTTCTTATTGCATAAATCTAACAAATGGAACAAAATTTTTAATGTATATTTTTTTCCTCCAATCTCTTTATACAGTGACGACAAATCTATCTATGTTGACTACCGTCTCATAGGTGCCGGTTACGTATCCGCGAAAACGCGAAAAATCGACTACGGAACACTTCATAGCAGATGACACCTGTTGCTTAATAGGTTAAATATAGGGAACTTAATCTTAATATCTGTTTTTTACTTCTCCAGTCTTTTTTTACCGTGACAACAAACCCATTTAGGTTGTCTATTGTCTGGCAGGTGCCGGTTACGTACCCGCGAAAACATGAAAAATCAACTTACGGAATATTTTATAGCAGACGACAACTGTTGCTTAAAGTCAATTATAGGGCTTTTTCTATTTTTTCTTTTTCATTTTCTCTCACTAGGGCCAATGATTTGGTTACGATGACCATCTCACCCATACGTGACTGATACGGGCTGCGCATAAAATCGTAAAATCAACTTTGACACTTTTGGAGGCAACTGATACCTGTTAAACAAATCAAAGAAAGGTAAACAAAATTTTTCCCTGTTTCCTTACCAGGGTCATGAAATCATTGAACCAATTTTGACGACCGCGCGAGTCAAAAGTCAATTTTATGTTTAATCGCTGTGCAAAAATATAAAATTCAGAAGCAACCGGTTGATGTTGCTATAACTTTTTCGGATAAAAAAATCTTGTTCTTGTTTGAAGAATTTACAAGTAGGCCATAAAGATACAATAAGATGTAAGAATAACTAAAAATCAATTTTTTCTTTGATAGGGTAGAAAACATTGTGGGAAAAGGAGGAAATGCTGGTAACCTGCATTGTCTCCTTTCCTCAGATTATTTTCAAAAGCCCTCTCTTTCAGGGGTGTTAAAAGGCGTCATTGTGTGGTAAAAGGTTAATAACAATAAACAGATATCCCCCCCTTTCCCATCAGCCAATCAAATCTCTTCCCTCTCTGAAATTATCCAATCAGAGAGGCTTTAAGGAAATCAGAATGGGAACCAACAGCCCAAATCAGAATGGGAACCAACAGCCAATCAGAGAAGACTTTAGATATTCAACAGCCAATCAGAGAGCTTCAAAATCGCTCCAAAATGGCGCCCAAATTGAATGATAAAAAACAGTGAAAACAAAAAACGGCATGAAAGTGGATTTAAAGTCTTCTTTAAAGGCTGCTGTGCAGTCCTTGGCGAACTGCCAGGCATGCACAATCCACACATGCAAGATTTCACTGAAAATGGGCAAACATTTAAGAAAATAGGGGCGCAGCAGACCTTGTTTTGTCCTTTTTTCAAGCCCCTTGCAAGAATTACTTCCCTTAGACCCTCAATGCACACCCCCCCACCTCCCCAGCCCTTAACTGGATTCGCTTTTCTGACTCAGCCCACAATAAATGCTGCACATTGAAACCTTCAAATAAGTCAAAGTGATCAAAGTACAGTGTAAAAAAGCCCCAGAAATTAATGTGACAAGTGGCTGAAAAAAGACTGAAAACTCTTTTAGTTGCTTCCTATTGCATGTGTCAAACAAAGGCAACTGAAGTGTAACTTTTCTAATCTCTTCAAACCACAACAAGAAACCCAGTTACGTTGACTAACGTCTCATATGTGCCAGTTACGCTCATGCAAAACCCCCAGAAAATAATGTGACAAGTGGCTAAAAAAAGACTGAATGCTTCTTATTGCATAAATCAAACAAATGGAACAAAATTTTTAATGTATATTTTTTTCATCCAATCTCTTTATACAGTGACGACAAATCTATCTATGTTGACTACCGTCTCATAGGTGCTGGTTACGTATCCGCGAAAACGCGAAAAATTGACTTACGGAACACTTCATAGCAGATGACACCTGTTGCTTAATAATAGGGAACTTAATCTTAATATCTGTTTTTTACTTCTCCAGTCTTTTTTTACCGTGACAACAAACCCATTTAGGTTGTCTATTGTCTGGCAGGTGCTGGTTACGTACCCGCGAAAACATGAAAAATCAACTTACGGAATATTTTATAGCAGACGACAACTGTTGCTTAAAGTCAATTATAGGGCTTTTTCTATTTTTTCTTTTTCATTTTCTCTCACTAGGGCCAATGATTTGGTTACGATGACCATCTCACCCATACGTGACTGATACGTGCTGCGCATAAAATCGTAAAATCAACTTTGACACTTTCGGAGGCAACTGATACCTGTTAAACAAATCAAAGAAAGGTAAACAAAATTTTTCCCTGTTTTCTTACCAGGGTCATGAAAACATTGAACCAATTTTGACGACCGCGCGAGTCAAAAGTCAATTTATGTTTAATTGCTGTGCAAAAATATAAAATTCAGAAGCAACCGGTTGATGTTGCGGAAACTTTTTCTGATAAAAAAATCTTGTTCTTGTTTGAAGAATTTAGAAGTAAGCCATAAAGATACAATAAGATGGAAGAATACCTAAAAATCAATTTTTTCTTTGATAGGGTAGAAAACATTGTGGGAAAAGGAGAAAATGCTGGTAACCTGCATTGTCTCCTTTCCTCAGATTATTTTCAAAAGCCCTCTCTTTCAGGGGTGTTAAAAGGCGTCATTGTGTGGTAAAAGGTTAATAACAATAAACAGATATTTCCCCCCCCCTTCCCATCAGCCAATCAAATCTCTTCCCTCTCTGAAATTATCCAATCAGAGAGGCTTTAAGGAAATCAGAATGGGAACCAACAGCCCAAATCAGAATGGGAACCAACAGCCAATCAGAGAAGACTTTAGATATTCAACAGCCAATCAGAGAGCTTCAAAATCGCTCCAAAATGGCGCCCAAATTTAATGATAAAAAACAGTAAAAAAAAAAACGGCATGAAAGTGGATTTAAAGTCTTCTTTAAAGGCTGCTGTGCAGTCCTTGGCGAACTACCAGGCATGCACAATCCACACATGCAAGATTTCACTGAAAATGGGCAAACATTTAAGAAAATAGGGGCGCAGCAGACCTTGTTTTGGTCTTTTCAAGCCCCTTGCAAGAATTACTTCCCTTAGACCCTCAATGCACACCCCCCACCTCCCCAGCCCTTAACTGGATTCGCTTTTCTGACTCAGCCCACAATAAATGCTGCACATTGAAACCTTCAAATAAGTCAAAGTGATCAATGTACAGTGTAAAAAAGCCCCAGAAATTAATGTGACAAGTGGCTAAAAAAAGACTGAAAATCTTTTAGTTGCTTCCTATTGCATGTGTCAAACAAAGGCAACTGAAGTGTAACTTTTCTAATCTCTTCAAACCACAACAAGAAACCCAGTTACGTTGACTAACGTCTCATATGTGCCAGTTACGCTCATGCGAAAACTCCAGAAAATAATGTGACAAGTGGCTAAAAAAAGACTGAATGCTTCTTATTGCATAAATCAAACAAATGGAACAAAATTTTTAATGTATATTTTTTTCCTCCAATCTCTTTATACCGTTACGACAAATCTGTCTATGTTGACTACCGTCTCATAGGTACCGGTTACGTATACGGGAAAACGCGAAAAATCGACTACGGAACACTTCATAGCAGATGACACCTGTTGCTTAATAGGTCAAATATAGCGAACTTAATTTCTAATATCTGTTTTTTACTTCTCCAGTCTTTTTTTACCGTGACAACAAACCCATTTAGGTTGTCTATTGTCTTGCAGGTGCTGGTTACGTACCCGCGAAATCATGAAAAATCGACTTACGGAATATTTTACAGCAGACGACAACTGTTGCTTAAAGTCAATTATAGGGCTTTTTCTATTTTTTCTTTTTCATTTTCTCTCACTAGGGCCAATGATTTGGTTACGATGACCATCTCACCCATACGTGACTGATACGTGCTGCGCATAAAATCGTAAAATCAACTTTGACACTTTCGGAGGCAACTGATACCTGTTAAACAAATCAAAGAAAGGTAAACAAAAGTTTTCCCTGTTTTCTTACCAGGGTCATGAAAACATTGAACCAATTTTGACGACCACGCGAGTCAAAAGTCAATTTTATGTTTAATCGCTGTGCAAAAATATAAAATTCAGAAGCAACCGGTTGATGTTGCGGAAACTTTTTCCGATAAAAAAATCTTGTTCTTGTTTGAAGAATTTAGAAGTAGGCCATAAAGATACAATAAGATGTAAGAATAACTAAAAATCAATTTTTTCTTTGATAGGGTAGAAAACATTGTGGGAAAAGGAGAAAATGCTGGTAACCTGCATTGTCTCCTTTCCTCAGATTATTTTCAAAAGCCCTCTCTTTCAGGGGTGTTAAAAGGCGTCATTGTGTGGTAAAAGGTTAATAACAATAAACAGATATTTCCCCCACCCCTTCCCATCAGCCAATCAAATCTCTTCCCTCTCTGAAATTATCCAATCAGAGAGGCTTTAAGGAAATCACAATGGGAACCAACAGCCCAAATCAGAATGGGAACCAACAGCCAATCAGAGAAGACTTTAGATATTCAACAGCCAATCAGAGAGCTTCAAAATCGCTCCAAAATGGCGCCCAAATTTAATGATAAAAAACAGTAAAAAAAAAACGGCATGAAAGTGGATTTAAAGTCTTCTTTAAAGGCTGCTGTGCAGTCCTTGGCGAACTGCCAGGCATGCACAATCCACACATGCAAGATTTCACTGAAAATGGGCAAACATTTAAGAAAACAGGTGCGCAGCAGACCTTGTTTTGGTCTTTTCAAGCCCCTTGCAAAAATTACTTCCCTTAGACCCTCAATGCACACCCCCCCACCTCCCAAGTCCTTAACTGGATTCGCTTTTCTGACTCAGCCCACAATAAATGCTGCACATTGAAACCTTCAAATAAGTCAAAGTGATCAATGTACAGTGTAAAAAAGCCCCAGAAATTAATGTGACAAGTGGCTAAAAAAAGACTGAAAACTCTTTTAGTTGCTTCCTATTGCATGTGTCAAAGAAAGGCAACTGAAGTGTAACTTTTCTAATCTCTTCAAACCACAACAAGAAACCCAGTTACATTGACTAAGATCTCATATGTGCCAGTTACGCTCATGCAAAAACCCCAGAAAATAATGTGACTAGTGGCTAAAAAAAGACTGAATGCTTCTTATTGCATAAATCAAACAAATGGAACAAAATTTTTAATGTATATTTTTTTCCTCCAATCTCTTTATACAGTGACGACAAATCTATCTATGTTGACTACCGTCTCATAGGTGCCGGTTACGTATCCGCGAAAACGCGAAAAATCGACTTACGGAACACTTCATAGCAGATGACACCTGTTGCTTAATAGGTTAAATATAGGGAACTTAATCTTAATATCTGTTTTTTACCTCTCCAGTCTTTTTTTACCGTGACAACAAACCCATTTAGGTTGTCTATTGTCTGGCAGGTGCCGGTTACGTACCCGCGAAAACATGAAAAATCAACTTACGGAATATTTTGTAGCAGACAACAACTGTTTGCTTAAAGTCAATTATAGGGCTTTTTCTATTTTTTCTTTTTCATTTTCTCTCACTAGGGCCAATGATTTGGTTACGATGACCATCTCACCCATACGTGACTGATACGTGCTGCGCATAAAATCGTAAAATCAACTTTGACACTTTCGGAGGCAACTGATACCTGTTAAACAAATCAAGAAAGGTAAACAAAATTTTTCCCTGTTTTCTTACCAGGGTCATGAAAACATTGAACCAATTTTGACGACCGCGCGTGTCAAAAGTCAATTTTATGTTTAATCGCTGTGCAAAAATATAAAATTCAGAAGCAACCGGTTGATGTTGCGGAAACTTTTTCCGATAAAAAAATCTTGTTCTTGTTTGAAGAATTTAGAGGTAGGCCATAAAGATACAATAAGATGTAAGAATAACTAAAAATCAATTTTTTCTTTGATAGGGTAGAAAACATTGTGGGAAAAGGAGAAAATGCTGGTAACCTGCATTGTCTCCTTTCCTCAGATTATTTTCAAAAGCCCTCTCTTTCAGGAGTGTTAAAAGGCGTCATTGTGTGGTAAAAGGTTAATAACAATAAACAGATATTTCCCCTCCCCTTCCCATCAGCCAATCAAATCTCTTCCCTCTCTGAAATTATCCAATCAGAGAGGCTTTAAGGAAATCACAATGGGAACCAACAGCCCAAATCAGAATGGGAACCAACAGCCAATCAGAGAAGACTTTAGATATTCAACAGCCAATCAGAGAGCTTCAAAATCGCTCCAAAATGGCGCCCAAATTGAATGATAAAAAACAGTGAAAAAAAAAAACGGCATGAAAGTGGATTTAAAGTCTTCTTTAAAGGCTGCTGTGCAGTCCTTGGCGAACTGCCAGGCATGCACAATCCACACATGCAAGATTTCACTGAAAATGGGCAAACATTTAAGAAAATAGGGGCGCAGCAGACCTTGTTTTGGTCTTTTCAAGCCCCTTGCAAGAATTACTTCCCTTAGACCCTCAATGCACACCCCCCACCTCCCCAGCCCTTAACTGGATTCGCTTTTCTGACTCAGCCCACAATAAATGCTGCACATTGAAACCTTCAAATAAGTCAAAGTGATCAATGTACAGTGTAAAAAAGCCCCAGAAATTAATGTGACAAGTGGCTAAAAAAAGACTGAAAACTCTTTTAGTTGCTTCCTATTGCATGTGTCAAACAAAGGCAACTGAAGTGTAACTTTTCTAATCTCTTCAAACCACAACAAGAAACCCAGTTACGTTGACTAACGTCTCATATGTGCCAGTTACGCTCATGCGAAAACCCCAGAAAATAATGTGACAAGTGGCTAAAAAAAGACTGAATGCTTCTTATTGCATATATCAAACAAATGGAACAAAATTTTTAATGTATATTTTTTTCCTCCAATCTCTTTATACAGTGACGACAAATCTATCTATGTTGACTACCGTCTCATAGGTGCCGGTTACGTATCCGCGAAAACGCGAAAAATCGACTTACGGAACACTTCATAGCAGATGACACCTGTTGCTTAATAGGTTAAATATAGGGAACTTAATCTTAATATCTGATTTTTACTTCTCCAGTCTTTTTTTACCGTGACAACAAACCCATTTAGGTTGTCTATTGTCTGGCAGGTGCTGGTTACGTACCCGCGAAATCATGAAAAATCAACTTACGGAATATTTTATAGCAGACGACAACTGTTGCTTAAAGTCAATTATAGGGCTTTTTCTATTTTTTCTTTTTCATTTTCTCTCACTAGGGCCAATGATTTGGTTACGATAACCATCTCACCCATACGTGACTGATACGTGCTGCGCATAAAATCGTAAAATCAACTTTGACACTTTCGGAGGCAACTGATACCTGTTAAACAAATCAAAGAAAGGTAAACAAAATTTTTCCCTGTTTTCTTACCAGGGTCATGAAAACATTGAACCAATTTTGACGACCGCGCGAGTCAAAAGTCAATTTTTTGTTTAATCGCTGTGCAAAAATATAAAATTCAGAAGCAACCGGTTGATGTTGCGGAAACTTTTTCCGATAAAAAAATCTTGTTCTTGTTTGAAAAATTTAGAAGTAGGCCATAAAGATACAATAAGATGTAAGAATAACTAAAAATCAATTTTTTCTTTGATAGGGTAGAAAACATTGTGGGAAAAGGAGAAAATGCTGGTAATCTGCATTGTCTCCTTTACTCAGATTATTTTCAAAAGCCCTCTCTTTCAGGGGTGTTAAAAGGCGTCATTGTGTGGTAAAAGGTTAATAACAATAAACAGATATTTCCCCCCCCCCTTCCCATCAGCCAATCAAATCTCTTCCCTCTCTGAAATTATCCAATCAGAGAGGCTTTAAGGAAATCAGAATGGGAACCAACAGCCAAAATCAGAATGGGAACCAACGGCCAATCAGAGAAGACTTTAGATATTCAACAGCCAATCAGAGAGCTTCAAAATCGCTCCAAAATGGCGCCCAAATTTAATGATAAAAAACAGTGAAAAAAAAAATGGCATGAAAGTGGATTTAAAGTCTTCTTTAAAGGCTGCTGTGCAGTCCTTGGCGAACTGCCAGGCATGCACAATCCACACATGCAAGATTTCACTGAAAATGGGCAAACATTTAAGAAAATAGGGGCGCAGCAGACCTTGTTTTGTCCTTTTTTCAAGCCCCTTGCAAGAATTACTTCCCTTAGACCCTCAATGCACACGCCCCCACCTCCCCAGCCCTTAACTGGATTCGCTTTTCTGACTCAGCCCACAATAAATGCTGCACATTGAAACCTTCAAATAAGTCAAAGTGATCAATGTACAGTGTAAAAAAGACCCAGAAATTAATGTGACAAGTGGCTAAAAATAGACTGAAACCTCTTTTAGTTGCTTCCTATTGCATGTGTCAAACAAAGGCAACTGAAGTGCAACTTTTCTAATCTCTTCAAACCACAACAAGAAACCCAGTTACGTTGACTAATGTCTCATATGTGCCAGTTACGGCCATGCGAAAACCCCAGAAAATAATGTGACAAGTGGCTAAAAAAAGACTGAATGCTTCTTATTGCATAAATCAAACAAATGGAACAAAATTTTTAATGTATATTTTTTTCCTCCAATCTCTTTATACAGTGACGACAAATCTATCTATGTTGACTACCGTCTCATAGGTGCTGGTTACGTATCCGCGAAAACGCGAAAAATCGACTTACGGAACACTTCATAGCAGATGACACCTGTTGCTTAATATGTTAAATATAGGGAACTTAATTTTAATATCTGTTTTTTACTTCTCCAGTCTTTTTTTACCGTGACAACAAACCCATTTAGCTTGTCTATTGTCTGGCAGGTGCCGGTTACGTACCCGCGAAAACATGAAAAATCAACTTACGGAATATTTTATAGCAGACGACAACTGTTGCTTAAAGTCAATTATAGGGCTTTTTCTATTTTTTCTTTCTCATTTTCTCTCACTAGGGCCAATGATTTGGTTACGATGACCATCTCACCCATACGTGACTGATACGTGCTGCGCATAAAATCGTAAAATCAACTTTGACACTTTCGGAGGCAACTGATACCTGTTAAACAAATCAAAGAAAGGTAAACAAAATTTTTCCCTGTTTTCTTACCAGGGTCATGAAAACATTGAACCAATTTTGACGACCGCGCGAGTCAAAAGTCAATTTTATGTTTAATCGCTGTGCAAAAATATAAAATTCATAAGAAACCAGTCAATGTTGCGGAAACTTTTTCCGATAAAAAAATCTTGTTCTTGTTTGAAGAATTTAGAAGTAGGCCATAAAGATGCAATAAGATGTAAGAATAACTAAAAATCAATTTTTTCTTTGATAGGGTAGAAAACATTGTGGGAAAAGGAGAAAATGCTGGTAACCTGCATTGTCTCCTTTCCTCAGATTATTTTCAAAAGCCCTCTCTTTCAGGGGTGTTAAAAGGCGTCATTGTGTGGTAAAAGGTTAATAACAATAAACAGATATTTCCCCCCCTTCCCATCAGCCAATCAAATCTCTTCCCTCTCTGAAATTATCCAATCAGAGAGGCTTTAAGGAAATCAGAATGGGAACCAACAGCCCAAATCAGAATGGGAACCAACAGCCAATCAGAGAAGACTCTAGATATTCAACAGCCAATCAGAGAGCTTCAAAATCGCTCCAAAATGGCGCCCAAATTTAATGATTAAAAGCAGTGAAAAAAAAAAACGGCATGAAAGTGGATTTAAAGTCTTCTTTAAAGGCTGCTGTGCAGTCCTTGGCGAACTGCCAGGCATGCACAATCCACACATGCAAGATTTCACTGAAAATGGGCAAACATTTAAGAAAATAGGGGCGCAGCAGACCTTGTTTTGGTCTTTTCAAGCCCCTTGCAAGAATAACTTCCCTTAGACCCTCAATGCACACCTCCCCACCTCCCCAGCCCTTAACTGGATTCGCTTTTCTGACTCAGCCCACAATAAATGCTGCACATTGAAACCTTCAAATAAGTCAAAGTGATCAATGTACAGTGTAAAAAAGCCCCAGAAATTAATGTGACAAGTGGCTAAAAAAAGACTGAAAACTCTTTTAGTTGCTTCCTATTGCATGTGTCAAACAAAGGCAACTGAAGTGTAACTTTTCTAATCTCTTCAAACCACAACAAGAAACCCAGTTACGTTGACTAACGTCTCATATGTGCCAGTTACGCTCATGCGAAAACCCATGAAAATAATGTGACAAGTGGCTAAAAAAAGACTGAATGCTTCTTATTGCATAAATCAAACAAATGGAACAAAATTTTTAATGTATATATTTTTCCTCCAATCTCTTTATACAGTGACGACAAATCTATCTATGATGACTACCGTCTCATAGGTGCCGGTTACGTATCCGCGAAAACGCGAAAAATCGACTTAGGGAACACTTCATAGCAGATGACACCTGTTGCTTAATAGGTTAAATATAGGGAACTTAATTTCTAATATCTGTTTTTTACTTCTCCAGTCTTTTTTTTCCGTGACAACAAACCCATTTAGCTTGTCTATTGTCTGGCAGGTGCCGGTTACGCGAAAACATGAAAAATCAACTTACAGAATATTTTATAGCAGACGACAACTGTTGCTTAAAGTCAATTATAGGGCTTTTTCTATTTTTTCTTTTTCATTTTCTCTCACTAGGGCCAATGATTTGGTTACGATGACCATCTCACCCATACGTGACTGATACGTGCTGCGCATAAAATCGTAAAATCAATTTTGACACTTTCGGAGGCAACTGATACCTGTTAAACAAATCAAAGAAAGGTAAACAAAATTTTTCCCTTTTTTCTTACCAGGGTCATGAAAACATTGAACCAATTTTGACGACCACGCGAGTCACAAGTCAATTTTTTGTTTAATCGCTGTGCAAAAATATAAAATTCAGAAGCAACCGGTTGATGTTGCGGAAACTTTTTCCAATAAAAAAATCTTGTTCTTGTTTGAAGAATTTAGAAGTAGGCCATAAAGATACAATAAGATGTAAGAATAACTAAAAATCAATTTTTTCTTTGATAGGGTAGAAAACATTGTGGGAAAAGGAGAAAATGCTGGTAACCTGCATTGTCTCCTTTCCTCAGATTATTTTCAAAAGCCCTCTCTTTCAGGGGTGTTAAAAGGCGTCATTGTGTGGTAAAAGGTTAATAACAATAAACAGATATTTCCCCCCCTTCCCATCAGCCAATCAAATCTCTTCCCTCTCTGAAATTATCCAATCAGAGAGGCTTTAAGGAAATCAGAATGGGAACCAACAGCCCAAATCAGAATGGGAACCAACAGCCAATCAGCGAAGACTTTAGATATTCAACAGCCAATCAGAGAGCTTCAAAATCGCTCCAAAATGGCGCCCAAATTGAATGATAAAAAACAGTGAAAAAAAAAAGGGCATGAAAGTGGATTTAAAGTCTTCTTTAAAGGCTGCTCTGCAGTCCTTGGCGAACTGCCAGGCATGCACAATCCACACATGCAAGATTTCACTGAAAATGGGCAAACATTTAAGAAAATAGGGGCGCAGCAGACCTTGTTTTGGTCTTTTCAAGCCCCTTGCAAGAATTACTTCCCTTAGACCCTCAATGCACACCCCGCACCTCCCCAGCCCTTAACTGGATTCGCTTTTCTGACTCAGCCCACAATAAATGCTGCACATTGAAACCTTCAAATAAGTCAAAGTGATCAATGTACAGTGTAAAAAAGCCCCAGAAATTAATGTGACAAGTGGCTAAAAAAAGACTGAAAACTCTTTTAGTTGCTTCCTATTGCATGTGTCAAACAAAGGCAACTGAAGTGTAACTTTTCTAATCTCTTCAAACCACAACAAGAAACCCAGTTACGTTGACTAACGTCTCATATGTGCCAGTTACGCTCATGCGAAAACCCCAGAAAATAATGTGACAAGTGGCTAAAAAAAGACTGAATGCTTCTTATTGCATAAATCAAACAAATGGAACAAAATTTTTAATCTATATTTTTTTCCTCCAATCTCTTTATACAGTGACGACAAATCTATCTATGTTGACTACCGTCTCATAGGTGCCGGTTACGTATCCGCGAAAATGCGAAAAATCGACTTACGGAACACTTCATCGCAGATGACACCTGTTGCTTAATAGGTTAAATATAGGGAACTTAATTTTAATATCTGTTTTTTACTTCTCCAGTCTTTTTTTACCGTGACAACAAACCCATTTAGGTTGTCTATTGTCTGGCAGGTGCCAGTTACGTACCCGCGAAAACATGAAAAATCGACTTACGGAATATTTTATAGCAGACGACAACTGTTGCTTAAAGTCAATTATAGGGCTTTTTCTATTTTTTCTTTTTCATTTTCTCTCACTAGGGCCAATGATTTGGTTACGATGACCATCTCACCCATACGTGACTGATACGTGCTGCGCATAAAATCGTAAAATCAACTTTGACACTTTCGGAGGCAACTGATACCTGTTAAACAAATCAAAGAAAGGTAAACAAAATTTTTCCCTGTTTTCTTACCAGGGTCATGAAAATATTGAACCAATTTTGACGACCGCGCGAGTCAAAAGTCAATTTTATGTTTAATCGCTGTGCAAAAATATAAAATTCAGAAGCAACCGGTTGATGTTGCGGAAACTTTTTCCGATAAAAAAATCTTGTTCTTGTTTGAAGAATTTAGAAGTAGGCCATAAAGATACAATAAGATGTAAGAATAACTAAAAATCAATTTTTTCTTTGATAGGGTAGAAAACATTGTGGGAAAAGGAGAAAATGCTGGTAACCTGCATTGTCTCCTTTCCTCAGATTATTTTCAAAAGCCCTCTCTTTCAGGGGTGTTAAAAGGCGTCATTGTGTGGTAAAAGGTTAATAACACTAAACAGATATTTCCCCCCCTTCCCATCAGCCAATCAAATCTCTTCCTTCTCTGAAATTATCCAATCAGAGAGGCTTTAAGGAAATCACAATGGGAACCAACAGCCCAAATCAGAATGGGAACCAACAGCCAATCAGAGAAGACTTTAGATATTCAACAGCCAATCAGAGAGCTTCAAAATCGCTCCAAAATGGCGCCCAAATTTAATGATAAAAAACAGTGAAAACAAAAAACGGCATGAAAGTGGATTTAAAGTCTTCTTTAAAGGCTGCTGTGCAGTCCTTGGCGAACTGCCAGGCATGCACAATCCACACATGCAAGATTTCACTGAAAATGGGCAAACATTTAAGAAAATAGGGGCGCAGCAGACCTTGTTTTGGTCTTTTCAAGCCCCTTGCAAGAATTACTTCCCTTAGACCCTCAATGCACACCCCCCACCTCCCCAGCCCTTAACTGGATTCGCTTTTCTGACTCAGCCCACAATAAATGCTGCACATTGAAACCTTCAAATAAGTAAAAGTGATCAATGTACAGTGTAAAAAAGCCCCAGAAATTAATGTGACAAGTGGCTAAAAAAAGACTGAAAACTCTTTTAGTTGCTTCCTATTGCATGTGTCAAACAAAGGCAACTGAAGTGTAACTTTTCTAATCTCTTCAAACCACAACAAGAAACCCAGTTACGTTGACTAACATCTCATATGTGCCAGTTACGCTCATGCGAAAACCCCAGAAAATAATGTGACAAGTGGCTAAAAAAAGACTGAATGCTTCTTATTGCATAAATCAAACAAATGGAACAAAATTTTTAATGTATATTTTTTTCCTCCAATCTCTTTATACAGTGACGACAAATCTATCTATGTTGACTACCGTCTCATAGGTGCCGGTTACGTATCCGCGAAAACGCGAAAAATCGACTTACGGAACACTTCATCGCAGATGACACCTGTTGCTTAATAGGTTAAATATAGGGAACTTAATTTTAATATCTGTTTTTTACTTCTCCAGTCTTTTTTTACCATGACAACAAACCCATTTAGGTTGTCTATACATGGATCCGTGGCGAAAAGATAAACCGTTTACCTTAGTTACTGTTGCCAAGGTCTCACAAACAAACGTAGTCAATACATATACAGTATAGCAGATAGGCTACTTAAATCGTGCTTTCATGACTGTTTCTCTCAATAAAATTCCGGAAAAAGTATTTTAATCATAGATTTCTATCGATGATAAATTCTCAGTAAGAAATTTAAAGATGCTTAACTAATTTACATACGGAGATGTATTAAAAGGGCGAATTACGGGGGCGATGTACAATGTAACAGATTTACATGTTTAAACAAAAATTTGAACATAGAAAAAACAGCAACAAATCTCCGTTTTGCCACAGAATAATAGAATTAACGATACTTATTGCTTTCGTTGGGCTAGTAAAGTCATCTCAGCATCATATCAAATTAAAGAAACCTTTTGAAAAGTTTATAGAATGTCTGAATGTACAGAGAGGTTTAAGTTAATGAAAAATTTTAATATCAGGTTAAGGGGAAAAGGGTTGTCTGGTGGATTATAAAATGCGTTTAGTGTGTTGTCAATTAAGAAAATTGTAAATATAATTGACGGAAGTACGTGTATATGACATACTGATGACAACGGGTGGTCATGTTGATTAGAGCGGCAAATTGTGTTGCAATCAAACACACTTCTTATCAAATTAATAGTTTACCAACACACCCTTTGTGCTAATGTGCAGATGTGCTAATCCATTTAAACTCGTCACCAAATGACAAAATTTTTAGAGCAATCCAAATTCAAATATTAGCAGACAACAAGATAAATGATTCAAAAATTGAAATTTGTTTTTGAAAGAGCGCAAAACACAGTGAGAAAAGGATAAAATGAATGTTACAAGCATTTTCTCCTTTCTCCGCAATACTTTTAAAAGCTTTCTACGGGTCGTTAAAACCTGTTATGTGGTAAACGGTTAAAACAGATAAGTCAAGAGAAAAATTTCCAAGTTCCACCAGATCAGAAGTTAGACTTTTTTTAAAATTGAAATATACTCCTAGTGAGGAAGAAGTACACGTCAAAGTGCTTATTGTAATCAGCAGGTACTTTAAATCCAAGAATAAACATCATGTAATTTGCAATCTGATCTATATCTACACATCAGAGATCATATATACGATCCCAGTACACATTCAGCATATTCTTCATGCACCATGGGTTAAAATTTATGTCAAATTGAAACATTGGTGACAAGTAACGCGGCCACTTTTTGGATGTGCATAGGTTATTGAACAAGGTTCATATTCAAGTAAAAGTATTTTCTTTTTATTAATACTTCATATAGGTCTGTTTTTACCTTTGTTTTCCAGTTTTCTCTTTCAGAGAGGAAAAATTACAGAATACTTTAAATTAATCTATTATCCAGCGCTGATTAGCTCTTTGCACAAGTTCAAATTTCCAGTAATCATCACAATTTAAACTTTTCTATAGCCTCTGCATGATCTCATGTCATCGGTATACGTTCGTAAAGCACATTTTGTAAGTTTTTTTTAAAATTTAAACGTTAAAAACACAACATAAATGAAGAGAATTGCATTCTTCCAACGTTAACAGTCGTTTATTTGTGAGCCGAAATAGCAGAAACCAAGGTAGGACATCGGGTAGAATAAACCCAATGTCCTGATTGGTCAAATATCAATTTCCACGGATCCATGTATTGTCTGGCAGGTGCCGGTTACGTACCCGCGAAAACATGAAAAATCAACTTACGGAATATTTTATAGCAGACGACAACTGTTGCTTAAAGTCAATTATAGGGCTTTTTCTATTTTTTCTTTTTCATTTTCTCTCACTAGGGCCAATGATTTGGTTACGATGACCATCTCACCCATACGTGACTGATACGTGCTGCGCATAAAATCGTAAAATCAACTTTGACACTTTCGGAGGCAACTGATACCTGTTAAACAAATCAAAGAAAGGTAAACAAAATTTTTCCCTGTTTTCTTACCAGGGTCATGAAAACATTGAAGCAATTTTGACGACCGCGCGAGTCAAAAGTCAATTTTATGTTTAATCGCTGTGCAAAAATATAAAATTCAGAAGCAACCGGTTGATGTTGCGGAAACTTTTTCCGATAAAAAAATCTTGTTCTTGTTTGAAGAATTTAGAAGTAGGCCATAAAGATACAATAAGATGTAAGAATAACTAAAAATCAATTTTTTCTTTGATAGGGTAGAAAACATTGTGGGAAAAGGAGAAAATGCTGGTAACCTGCATTGTCTCCTTTCCTCAGATTATTTTCAAAAGCCCTCTCTTTCAGGGGTGTTAAAAGGCGTCATTGTGTGGTAAAAGGTTAATAACAATAAACAGATATTTCCCCCCCCCTTCCCATCAGCCAATCAAATCTCTTCCCTCTCTGAAATTTTCCAATCAGAGAGGCTTTAAGGAAATCAGAATGGGAACCAACAGCCCAAATCAGAATGGGAACCAACAGCCAATCAGAGAAGACTTTAGATATTCAACAGCCAATCAGAGAGCTTCAAAATCGCTCCAAAATGGCGCCCAAATTTAATGATAAAAAACAGTGAAAACAAAAAACGGCATGAAAGTGGATTTAAAGTCTTCTTTAAAGGCTGCTGTGCAGTCCTTGGCGAACTGCCAGGCATGCACAATCCACACATGCAAGATTTCACTGAAAATGGGCAAACATTTAAGAAAATAGGGGCGCAGCAGACCTTGTTTTGGTCTTTTCAAGCCCCTTGCAAGAATTACTTCCCTTAGACCCTCAATGCACACCCCCCACCTCCCCAGCCCTTAACTGGATTCGCTTTTCTGACTCAGCCCACAATAAATGCTGCACATTGAAACCTTCAAATAAGTCAAAGTGATCAATGTACAGTGTAAAAAAGCCCCAGAAATTAATGTGACAAGTGGCTAAAAAAAGACTGAAAACTCTTTTAGTTGCTTCCTATTGCATGTGTCAAACAAAGGCAACTGAAGTGTAACTTTTCTAATCTCTTCAAACCACAACAAGAAACCCAGTTACGTTGACTAACGTCTCATATGTGCCAGTTACGCTCATGCTAAAACCCCAGAAAATAATGTGACAAGTGGCTAAAAAAAGACTGAATGCTTCTTATTGCATAAATCAAACAAATGGAACAAAATTTTTAATGTATATTTTTTTCCTCCAATCTCTTTATACAGTGACGACAAATCTATCTATGTTGACTACCGTCTCATAGGTGCCGGTTACGTATCCGCGAAAACGCGAAAAATCGACTTACGGAACACTTCATCGCAGATGACACCTGTTGCTTAATAGGTTAAATATAGGGAACTTAATTTTAATATCTGTTTTTTACTTCTCCAGTCTTTTTTTACCGTGACAACAAACCCATTTAGGTTGTCTATTGTCTGGCAGGTGCGGGTTACGTACCCGCGAAAACATGAAAAATCGACTTACGGAATATTTTATAGCAGACGACAACTGTTGCTTAAAGTCAATTATAGGGCTTTTTCTATTTTTTCTTTTTCATTTTCTCTCACTAGGGCCAATGATTTGGTTACGATGACCATCTCACCCATACGTGACTGATACGTGCTGCGCATAAAATCGTAAAATCAACTTTTACACTTTCGGAGGCAACTGATACCTGTTAAACAAATCAAAGAAAGGTAAACAAAATTTTTCCCTGTTTTCTTACCAGGGTCATGAAAATATTGAACCAATTTTGACGACCGCGCGAGTCAAAAGTCAATTTTATGTTTAATCGCTGTGCAAAAATATAAAATTCAGAAGCAACCGGTTGATGTTGCGGAAACTTTTTCCGATAAAAAAATCTTGTTCTTGTTTGAAGAATTTAGAAGTAGGCCATAAAGATACAATAAGATGTAAGAATAACTAAAAATCAATTTTTTCTTTGATAGGGTAGAAAACATTGTGGGAAAAGGAGAAAATGCTGGTAACCTGCATTGTCTCCTTTCCTCAGATTATTTTCAAAAGCCCTCTCTTTCAGGGGTGTTAAAAGGCGTCATTGTGTGGTAAAAGGTTAATAACAATATACAGATATTTCCCCCCCCCCTTCCCATCAGCCAATCAAATCTCTTCCTTCTCTGAAATTATCCAATCAGAGAGGCTTTAAGGAAATCACAATGGGAACCAACAGCCCAAATCAGAATGGGAACCAACAGCCAATCAGAGAAGACTTTAGATATTCAACAGCCAATCAGAGAGCTTCAAAATCGCTCCAAAATGGCGCCCAAATTTAATGATAAAAAACAGTGAAAACAAAAAACGGCATGAAAGTGGATTTAAAGTCTTCTTTAAAGGCTGCTGTGCAGTCCTTGGCGAACTGCCAGGCATGCACAATCCACACATGCAAGATTTCACTGAAAATGGGCAAACATTTAAGAAAATAGGGGCGCAGCAGACCTTGTTTTGGTCTTTTCAAGCCCCTTGCAAGAATTACTTCCCTTAGACCCTCAATGCACACCCCCCACCTCCCCAGCCCTTAACTGGATTCGCTTTTCTGACTCAGCCCACAATAAATGCTGCACATTGAAACCTTCAAATAAGTCAAAGTGATCAATGTACAGTGTAAAAAAGCCCCAGAAATTAATGTGACAAGTGGCTAAAAAAAGACTGAAAACTCTTTTAGTTGCTTCCTATTGCATGTGTCAAACAAAGGCAACTGAAGTGTAACTTTTCTAATCTCTTCAAACCACAACAAGAAACCCAGTTACGTTGACTAACATCTCATATGTGCCAGTTACGCTCATGCGAAAACCCCAGAAAATAATGTGACAAGTGGCTAAAAAAAGACTGAATGCTTCTTATTGCATAAATCAAACAAATGGAACAAAATTTTTAATGTATATTTTTTTCCTCCAATCTCTTTATACAGTGACGACAAATCTATCTATGTTGACTACCGTCTCATAGGTGCCGGTTACGTATCCGCGAAAACGCGAAAAATCGACTTACGGAACACTTCATCGCAGATGACACCTGTTGCTTAATAGGTTAAATATAGGGAACTTAATTTTAATATCTGTTTTTTACTTCTCCAGTCTTTTTTTACCATGACAACAAACCCATTTAGGTTGTCTATACATGGATCCGTGGCGAAAAGATAAACCGTTTACCTTAGTTACTGTTGCCAAGGTCTCACAAACAAACGTAGTCAATACATATACAGTATAGCAGATAGGCTACTTAAATCGTGCTTTCATGACTGTTTCTCTCAATAAAATTCCGGAAAAAGTATTTTAATCATAGATTTCTATCGATGATAAATTCTCAGTAAGAAATTTAAAGATGCTTAACTAATTTACATACGGAGATGTATTAAAAGGGCGAATTACGGGGGCGATGTACAATGTAACAGATTTACATGTTTAAACAAAAATTTGAACATAGAAAAAACAGCAACAAATCTCCGTTTTGCCACAGAATAATAGAATTAACGATACTTATTGCTTTCGTTGGGCTAGTAAAGTCATCTCAGCATCATATCAAATTAAAGAAACCTTTTGAAAAGTTTATAGAATGTCTGAATGTACAGAGAGGTTTAAGTTAATGAAAAATTTTAATATCAGGTTAAGGGGAAAAGGGTTGTCTGGTGGATTATAAAATGCGTTTAGTGTGTTGTCAATTAAGAAAATTGTAAATATAATTGACGGAAGTATATGACATACTGATGACAACGGGTGGTCATGTTGATTAGAGCGGCAAATTGTGTTGCAATCAAACACACTTCTTATCAAATTAATAGTTTACCAACACACCCTTTGTGCTAATGTGCAGATGTGCTAATCCATTTAAACTCGTCACCAAATGACAAAATTTTTAGAGCAATCCAAATTCAAATATTAGCAGACAACAAGATAAATGATTCAAAAATTGAAATTTGTTTTTGAAAGAGCGCAAAACACAGTGAGAAAAGGATAAAATGAATGTTACAAGCATTTTCTCCTTTCTCCGCAATACTTTTAAAAGCTTTCTACGGGTCGTTAAAACCTGTTATGTGGTAAACGGTTAAAACAGATAAGTCAAGAGAAAAATTTCCAAGTTCCACCAGATCAGAAGTTAGACTTTTTTTAAAATTGAAATATACTCCTAGTGAGGAAGAAGTACACGTCAAAGTGCTTATTGTAATCAGCAGGTACTTTAAATCCAAGAATAAACATCATGTAATTTGCAATCTGATCTATATCTACACATCAGAGATCATATATACGATCCCAGTACACATTCAGCATATTCTTCATGCACCATGGGTTAAAATTTATGTCAAATTGAAACATTGGTGACAAGTAACGCGGCCACTTTTTGGATGTGCATAGGTTATTGAACAAGGTTCATATTCAAGTAAAAGTATTTTCTTTTTATTAATACTTCATATAGGTCTGTTTTTACCTTTGTTTTCCAGTTTTCTCTTTCAGAGAGGAAAAATTACAGAATACTTTAAATTAATCTATTATCCAGCGCTGATTAGCTCTTTGCACAAGTTCAAATTTCCAGTAATCATCACAATTTAAACTTTTCTATAGCCTCTGCATGATCTCATGTCATCGGTATACGTTCGTAAAGCACATTTTGTAAGTTTTTTTTTAAAATTTAAACGTTAAAAACACAACATAAATGAAGAGAATTGCATTCTTCCAACGTTAACAGTCGTTTATTTGTGAGCCGAAATAGCAGAAACCAAGGTAGGACATCGGGTAGAATAAACCCAATGTCCTGATTGGTCAAATATCAATTTCCACGGATCCATGTATTGTCTGGCAGGTGCCGGTTACGTACCCGCGAAAACATGAAAAATCAACTTACGGAATATTTTATAGCAGACGACAACTGTTGCTTAAAGTCAATTATAGGGCTTTTTCTATTTTTTCTTTTTCATTTTCTCTCACTAGGGCCAATGATTTGGTTACGATGACCATCTCACCCATACGTGACTGATACGTGCTGCGCATAAAATCGTAAAATCAACTTTGACACTTTCGGAGGCAACTGATACCTGTTAAACAAATCAAAGAAAGGTAAACAAAATTTTTCCCTGTTTTCTTACCAGGGTCATGAAAACATTGAAGCAATTTTGACGACCGCGCGAGTCAAAAGTCAATTTTATGTTTAATCGCTGTGCAAAAATATAAAATTCAGAAGCAACCGGTTGATGTTGCGGAAACTTTTTCCGATAAAAAAATCTTGTTCTTGTTTGAAGAATTTAGAAGTAGGCCATAAAGATACAATAAGATGTAAGAATAACTAAAAATCAATTTTTTCTTTGATAGGGTAGAAAACATTGTGGGAAAAGGAGAAAATGCTGGTAACCTGCATTGTCTCCTTTCCTCAGATTATTTTCAAAAGCCCTCTCTTTCAGGGGTGTTAAAAGGCGTCATTGTGTGGTAAAAGGTTAATAACAATAAACAGATATTTCCCCCCCCCTTCCCATCAGCCAATCAAATCTCTTCCCTCTCTGAAATTTTCCAATCAGAGAGGCTTTAAGGAAATCAGAATGGGAACCAACAGCCCAAATCAGAATGGGAACCAACAGCCAATCAGAGAAGACTTTAGATATTCAACAGCCAATCAGAGAGCTTCAAAATCGCTCCAAAATGGCGCCCAAATTTAATGATAAAAAACAGTGAAAACAAAAAACGGCATGAAAGTGGATTTAAAGTCTTCTTTAAAGGCTGCTGTGCAGTCCTTGGCGAACTGCCAGGCATGCACAATCCACACATGCAAGATTTCACTGAAAATGGGCAAACATTTAAGAAAATAGGGGCGCAGCAGACCTTGTTTTGGTCTTTTCAAGCCCCTTGCAAGAATTACTTCCCTTAGACCCTCAATGCACACCCCCCACCTCCCCAGCCCTTAACTGGATTCGCTTTTCTGACTCAGCCCACAATAAATGCTGCACATTGAAACCTTCAAATAAGTCAAAGTGATCAATGTACAGTGTAAAAAAGCCCCAGAAATTAATGTGACAAGTGGCTAAAAAAAGACTGAAAACTCTTTTAGTTGCTTCCTATTGCATGTGTCAAACAAAGGCAACTGAAGTGTAACTTTTCTAATCTCTTCAAACCACAACAAGAAACCCAGTTACGTTGACTAACGTCTCATATGTGCCAGTTACGCTCATGCTAAAACCCCAGAAAATAATGTGACAAGTGGCTAAAAAAAGACTGAATGCTTCTTATTGCATAAATCAAACAAATGGAACAAAATTTTTAATGTATATTTTTTTCCTCCAATCTCTTTATACAGTGACGACAAATCTATCTATGTTGACTACCGTCTCATAGGTGCCGGTTACGTATCCGCGAAAACGCGAAAAATCGACTTACGGAACACTTCATCGCAGATGACACCTGTTGCTTAATAGGTTAAATATAGGGAACTTAATTTTAATATCTGTTTTTTACTTCTCCAGTCTTTTTTTACCGTGACAACAAACCCATTTAGGTTGTCTATTGTCTGGCAGGTGCGGGTTACGTACCCGCGAAAACATGAAAAATCGACTTACGGAATATTTTATAGCAGACGACAACTGTTGCTTAAAGTCAATTATAGGGCTTTTTCTATTTTTTCTTTTTCATTTTCTCTCACTAGGGCCAATGATTTGGTTACGATGACCATCTCACCCATACGTGACTGATACGTGCTGCGCATAAAATCGTAAAATCAACTTTTACACTTTCGGAGGCAACTGATACCTGTTAAACAAATCAAAGAAAGGTAAACAAAATTTTTCCCTGTTTTCTTACCAGGGTCATGAAAATATTGAACCAATTTTGACGACCGCGCGAGTCAAAAGTCAATTTTATGTTTAATCGCTGTGCAAAAATATAAAATTCAGAAGCAACCGGTTGATGTTGCGGAAACTTTTTCCGATAAAAAAATCTTGTTCTTGTTTGAAGAATTTAGAAGTAGGCCATAAAGATACAATAAGATGTAAGAATAACTAAAAATCAATTTTTTCTTTGATAGGGTAGAAAACATTGTGGGAAAAGGAGAAAATGCTGGTAACCTGCATTGTCTCCTTTCCTCAGATTATTTTCAAAAGCCCTCTCTTTCAGGGGTGTTAAAAGGCGTCATTGTGTGGTAAAAGGTTAATAACAATATACAGATATTTCCCCCCCCCCTTCCCATCAGCCAATCAAATCTCTTCCTTCTCTGAAATTATCCAATCAGAGAGGCTTTAAGGAAATCACAATGGGAACCAACAGCCCAAATCAGAATGGGAACCAACAGCCAATCAGAGAAGACTTTAGATATTCAACAGCCAATCAGAGAGCTTCAAAATCGCTCCAAAATGGCGCCCAAATTTAATGATAAAAAACAGTGAAAACAAAAAACGGCATGAAAGTGGATTTAAAGTCTTCTTTAAAGGCTGCTGTGCAGTCCTTGGCGAACTGCCAGGCATGCACAATCCACACATGCAAGATTTCACTGAAAATGGGCAAACATTTAAGAAAATAGGGGCGCAGCAGACCTTGTTTTGGTCTTTTCAAGCCCCTTGCAAGAATTACTTCCCTTAGACCCTCAATGCACACCCCCCACCTCCCCAGCCCTTAACTGGATTCGCTTTTCTGACTCAGCCCACAATAAATGCTGCACATTGAAACCTTCAAATAAGTCAAAGTGATCAATGTACAGTGTAAAAAAGCCCCAGAAATTAATGTGACAAGTGGCTAAAAAAAGACTGAAAACTCTTTTAGTTGCTTCCTATTGCATGTGTCAAACAAAGGCAACTGAAGTGTAACTTTTCTAATCTCTTCAAACCACAACAAGAAACCCAGTTACGTTGACTAACATCTCATATGTGCCAGTTACGCTCATGCGAAAACCCCAGAAAATAATGTGACAAGTGGCTAAAAAAAGACTGAATGCTTCTTATTGCATAAATCAAACAAATGGAACAAAATTTTTAATGTATATTTTTTTCCTCCAATCTCTTTATACAGTGACGACAAATCTATCTATGTTGACTACCGTCTCATAGGTGCCGGTTACGTATCCGCGAAAACGCGAAAAATCGACTTACGGAACACTTCATCGCAGATGACACCTGTTGCTTAATAGGTTAAATATAGGGAACTTAATTTTAATATCTGTTTTTTACTTCTCCAGTCTTTTTTTACCATGACAACAAACCCATTTAGGTTGTCTATACATGGATCCGTGGCGAAAAGATAAACCGTTTACCTTAGTTACTGTTGCCAAGGTCTCACAAACAAACGTAGTCAATACATATACAGTATAGCAGATAGGCTACTTAAATCGTGCTTTCATGACTGTTTCTCTCAATAAAATTCCGGAAAAAGTATTTTAATCATAGATTTCTATCGATGATAAATTCTCAGTAAGAAATTTAAAGATGCTTAACTAATTTACATACGGAGATGTATTAAAAGGGCGAATTACGGGGGCGATGTACAATGTAACAGATTTACATGTTTAAACAAAAATTTGAACATAGAAAAAACAGCAACAAATCTCCGTTTTGCCACAGAATAATAGAATTAACGATACTTATTGCTTTCGTTGGGCTAGTAAAGTCATCTCAGCATCATATCAAATTAAAGAAACCTTTTGAAAAGTTTATAGAATGTCTGAATGTACAGAGAGGTTTAAGTTAATGAAAAATTTTAATATCAGGTTAAGGGGAAAAGGGTTGTCTGGTGGATTATAAAATGCGTTTAGTGTGTTGTCAATTAAGAAAATTGTAAATATAATTGACGGAAGTATATGACATACTGATGACAACGGGTGGTCATGTTGATTAGAGCGGCAAATTGTGTTGCAATCAAACACACTTCTTATCAAATTAATAGTTTACCAACACACCCTTTGTGCTAATGTGCAGATGTGCTAATCCATTTAAACTCGTCACCAAATGACAAAATTTTTAGAGCAATCCAAATTCAAATATTAGCAGACAACAAGATAAATGATTCAAAAATTGAAATTTGTTTTTGAAAGAGCGCAAAACACAGTGAGAAAAGGATAAAATGAATGTTACAAGCATTTTCTCCTTTCTCCGCAATACTTTTAAAAGCTTTCTACGGGTCGTTAAAACCTGTTATGTGGTAAACGGTTAAAACAGATAAGTCAAGAGAAAAATTTCCAAGTTCCACCAGATCAGAAGTTAGACTTTTTTTAAAATTGAAATATACTCCTAGTGAGGAAGAAGTACACGTCAAAGTGCTTATTGTAATCAGCAGGTACTTTAAATCCAAGAATAAACATCATGTAATTTGCAATCTGATCTATATCTACACATCAGAGATCATATATACGATCCCAGTACACATTCAGCATATTCTTCATGCACCATGGGTTAAAATTTATGTCAAATTGAAACATTGGTGACAAGTAACGCGGCCACTTTTTGGATGTGCATAGGTTATTGAACAAGGTTCATATTCAAGTAAAAGTATTTTCTTTTTATTAATACTTCATATAGGTCTGTTTTTACCTTTGTTTTCCAGTTTTCTCTTTCAGAGAGGAAAAATTACAGAATACTTTAAATTAATCTATTATCCAGCGCTGATTAGCTCTTTGCACAAGTTCAAATTTCCAGTAATCATCACAATTTAAACTTTTCTATAGCCTCTGCATGATCTCATGTCATCGGTATACGTTCGTAAAGCACATTTTGTAAGTTTTTTTTTAAAATTTAAACGTTAAAAACACAACATAAATGAAGAGAATTGCATTCTTCCAACGTTAACAGTCGTTTATTTGTGAGCCGAAATAGCAGAAACCAAGGTAGGACATCGGGTAGAATAAACCCAATGTCCTGATTGGTCAAATATCAATTTCCACGGATCCATGTATTGTCTGGCAGGTGCCGGTTACGTACCCGCGAAAACATGAAAAATCAACTTACGGAATATTTTATAGCAGACGACAACTGTTGCTTAAAGTCAATTATAGGGCTTTTTCTATTTTTTCTTTTTCATTTTCTCTCACTAGGGCCAATGATTTGGTTACGATGACCATCTCACCCATACGTGACTGATACGTGCTGCGCATAAAATCGTAAAATCAACTTTTACACTTTCGGAGGCAACTGATACCTGTTAAACAAATCAAAGAAAGGTAAACAAAATTTTTCCCTGTTTTCTTACCAGGGTCATGAAAATATTGAACCAATTTTGACGACCGCGCGAGTCAAAAGTCAATTTTATGTTTAATCGCTGTGCAAAAATATAAAATTCAGAAGCAACCGGTTGATGTTGCGGAAACTTTTTCCGATAAAAAAATCTTGTTCTTGTTTGAAGAATTCAGAAGTAGGCCATAAAGATACAATAAGATGTAAGAATAACTAGAAATCAATTTTTTCTTTGATAGGGTAGAAAACATTGTGGGAAAAGGAGAAAATGCTGGTAACCTGCATTGTCTCCTTTCCTCAGATTATTTTCAAAAGCCCTCTCTTTCAGGGGTGTTATAAGGCGTCATTGTGTGGTAAAAGGTTAATAACAATTAACAGATATTTCCCCCCCTTCCCATCAGCCAATCAAATCTCTTCCCTCTCTGAAATTATCCAATCAGAGAGGCTTTAAGGAAATCAGAATGGGAACCAACAGCCCAAATCAGAATGGGAACCAACAGCCAATCAGAGAAGACTTTAGATATTCAACAGCCAATCAGAGAGCTTCAAAATCGCTCCAAAATGGCGCCCAAATTTAATGATAAAAAACAGTGAAAAAAAAAAAACGGCATGAAAGTGGATTTAAAGTCTTCTTTAAAGGCTGCTGTGCAGTCCTTGGCGAACTGCCAGGCATGCACAATCCACACATGCAAGATTTCACTGAAAATGGGCAAACATTTAAGAAAATAGGGGCGCAGCAGACCTTGTTTTGGTCTTTTCAAGCCCCTTGCAAGAATTACTTCCCTTAGACCCTCAATGCACACCCCCCACCTCCCCAGCCCTTAACTGGATTCGCTTTTCTGACTCAGCCCACAATAAATGCTGCACATTGAAACCTTCAAATAAGTCAAAGTGATCAATGTACAGTGTAAAAAAGCCCCAGAAATTAATGTGACAAGTGGCTAAAAAAAGACTGAAAACTCTTTTAGTTGCTTCCTATTGCATGTGTCAAACAAAGGCAACTGAAGTGTAACTTTTCTAATCTCTTCAAACCACAACAAGAAACCCAGTTACGTTGACTAACGTCTCATATGTGCCAGTTACGCTCATGCGAAAACCCCAGAAAATAATGTGACAAGTGGCTAAAAAAAGACTGAATGCTTCTTATTGCATAAATCAAACAAATGGAACAAAATTTTTAATGTATATTTTTTTCCTCCAATCTCTTTATACAGTGACGACAAATCTATCTATGTTGACTACCGTCTCATAGGTGCCGGTTACGTATCCGCGAAAACGCGAAAAATCGACTTACGGAACACTTCATCGCAGATGACACCTGTTGCTTAATAGGTTAAATATAGGGAACTTAATTTTAATATCTGTTTTTTACTTCTCCAGTCTTTTTTTACCGTGACAACAAACCCATTTAGGTTGTCTATTGTCTGGCAGGTGCCGGTTACGTACCCGCGAAAACATGAAAAATCGACTTACGGAATATTTTATAGCAGACGACAACTGTTGCTTAAAGTCAATTATAGGGCTTTTTCTATTTTTTCTTTTTCATTTTCTCTCACTAGGGCCAATGATTTGGTTACGATGACCATCTCACCCATACGTGACTGATACGTGCTGCGCATAAAATCGTAAAATCAACTTTGACACTTTCGGAGGCAACTGATACCTGTTAAACAAATCAAAGAAAGGTAAACAAAATTTTTCCCTGTTTTCTTACCAGGGTCATGAAAACATTGAACCAATTTTGACGACCGCGCGAGTCAAAAGTCAATTTTATGTTTAATCGCTGTGCAAAAATATAAAATTCAGAAGCAACCGGTTGATGTTGCGGAAACTTTTTCCGATAAAAAAATCTTGTTCTTGTTTGAAGAATTTAGAAGTAGGCCATAAAGATACAATAAGATGTAAGAATAACTAGAAATCAATTTTTTCTTTGATAGGGTAGAAAACATTGTGGGAAAAGGAGAAAATGCTGGTAACCTGCATTGTCTCCTTTCCTCAGATTATTTTCAAAAGCCCTCTCTTTCAGGGGTGTTAAAAGGCGTCATTGTGTGGTAAAAGGTTAATAACAATAAACAGATATTTCCTCCCCCTTCCCATCAGCCAATCAAATCTCTTCCCTCTCTGAAATTATCCAATCAGAGAGGCTTTAAGGAAATCACAATGGGAACCAACAGCCCAAATCAGAATGGGAACCAACAGCCAATCAGAGAAGACTTTAGATATTCAACAGCCAATCAGAGAGCTTCAAAATCGCTCCAAAATGGCGCCCAAATTTAATGATAAAAAACAGTGAAAACAAAAAACGGCATGAAAGTGGATTTAAAGTCTTCTTTAAAGGCTGCTGTGCAGTCCTTGGCGAACTGCCAGGCATGCACAATCCACACATGCAAGATTTCACTGAAAATGGGCAAACATTTAAGAAAATAGGGGCGCAGCAGACCTGGTTTTGGTCTTTTCAAGCCCCTTGCAAGAATTACTTCCCTTAGACCCTCAATGCACACCCCCCCACCTCCCCAGCCCTTAACTGGATTCGCTTTTCTGACTCAGCCCACAATAAATGCTGCACATTGAAACCTTCAAATAAGTCAAAGTGATCAATGTACAGTGTAAAAAAGCCCCAGAAATTAATGTGACAAGTGGCTAAAAAAAGACTGAAAACTCTTTTAGTTGCTTCCTATTGCATGTGTCAAACAAAGGCAACTGAAGTGTAACTTTTCTAATCTCTTCAAACCACAACAAGAAACCCAGTTACGTTGACTAACGTCTCATATGTGCCAGTTACGCTCATGCGAAAACCCCAGAAAATAATGTGACAAGTGGCTAAAAAAAGACTGAATGCTTCTTATTGCATAAATCAAACAAATGGAACAAAATTTTTAATATATTTTTTTCCTCCAATCTCTTTATACAGTGACGACAAATCTATCTATGTTGACTACCGTCTCATAGGTGCCGGTTACGTATCCGCGAAAACGCGAAAAATCGACTTACGGAACACTTCATAGCAGATGACACCTGTTGCTTAATAGGTTAAATATAGGGAACTTAATTTTAATATCTGTTTTTTACTTCTCCAGTCTTTTTTTACCGTGACAACAAACCCATTTAGGTTGTCTATACATGGATCCGTGGCGAAAAGATAAACCGTTTACCTTAGTTACTGTTGCCAAGGTCTCACAAACAAACGTAGTCAATACATATACAGTATAGCAGATAGGCTACTTAAATCGTGCTTTCATGACTGTTTCTCTCAATAAAATTCCGGAAAAAGTATTTTAATCATAGATTTCTATCGATGATAAATTCTCAGTAAGAAATTTAAAGATGCTTAACTAATTTACATACGGAGATGTATTAAAAGGGCGAATTACGGGGGCGACGTACAATGTAACAGATTTACATGTTTAAACAAAAATTTGAACATAGAAAAAACAGCAACAAATCTCCGTTTTGCCACAGAATAATAGAATTAACGATACTTATTGCTTTCGTTGGGCTAGTAAAGTCATCTCAGCATCATATCAAATTAAAGAAACCTTTTGAAAAGTTTATAGAATGTCTGAATGTACAGAGAGGTTTAAGTTAATGAAAAATTTTAATATCAGGTTAAGGGGAAAAGGGTTGTCTGGTGGATTATAAAATGCGTTTAGTGTGTTGTCAATTAAGAAAATTGTAAATATAATTGACGGAAGTATATGACATACTGATGACAACGGGTGGTCATGTTGATTAGAGCGGCAAATTGTGTTGCAATCAAACACACTTCTTATCAAATTAACAGTTTACCAACACACCCTTTGTGCTAATGTGCAGATGTGCTAATCCATTTAAACTCGTCACCAAATGACAAAATTTTTAGAGCAATCCAAATTCAAATATTAGCAGACAACAAGATAAATGATTCAAAAATTGAAATTTGTTTTTGAAAGAGCGCAAAACACAGTGAGAAAAGGATAAAATGAATGTTACAAGCATTTTCTCCTTTCTCCGCAATACTTTTAAAAGCTTTCTACGGGTCGTTAAAACCTGTTATGTGGTAAACGGTTAAAACAGATAAGTCAAGAGAAAAATTTCCAAGTTCCACCAGATCAGAAGTTAGACTTTTTTTAAAATTGAAATATACTCCTAGTGAGGAAGGAGTACACGTCAAAGTGCTTATTGTAATCAGCAGGTACTTTAAATCCAAGAATAAACATCATGTAATTTGCAATCTGATCTATATCTACACATCAGAGATCATATATACGATCCCAGTACACATTCAGCATATTCTTCATGCACCATGGGTTAAAATTTATGTCAAATTGAAACATTGGTGACAAGTAACGCGGCCACTTTTTGGATGTGCATAGGTTATTGAACAAGGTTAATATTCAAGTAAAAGTATTTTCTTTTTATTAATACTTCATATAGGTCTGTTTTTACCTTTGTTTTCCAGTTTTCTCTTTCAGAGAGGAAAAATTACAGAATACTTTAAATTAATCTATTATCCAGCGCTGATTAGCTCTTTGCACAAGTTCAAATTTCCAGTAATCATCACAATTTAAACTTTTCTATAGCCTCTGCATGATCTCATGTCATCGGTATACGTTCGTAAAGCACATTTTGTAAGTTTTTTTTTAAAATTTAAACGTTAAAAACACAACATAAATGAAGAGAATTGCATTCTTCCAACGTTAACAGTCGTTTATTTGTGAGCCGAAATAGCAGAAACCAAGGTAGGACATCGGGTAGAATAAACCCAATGTCCTGATTGGTCAAATATCGATTTCCACGGATCCATGTATTGTCTGGCAGGTGCCGGTTACGTACCCGCGAAAAGATGAAAAATCAACTTACGGAATATTTTATAGCAGACGACAACTATTGCTTAAAGTCAATTATAGGGCTTTTTCTATTTTTTCTTTTTCATTTTCTCTCACTAGGGCCAATGATTTGGTTACGATGACCATCTCACCCATACGTGACTGATACGTGCTGCGCATAAAATCGTAAAATCAACTTTGACACTTTCGGAGGCAACTGATACCTGTTAAACAAATCAAAGAAAGGTAAACAAAATTTTTCCCTGTTTTCTTACCAGGGTCATGAAAACATTGAACCAATTTTGACGACCGCGCGAGTCAAAAGTCAATTTTATGTTTAATCGCTGTGCAAAAATATAAAATTCAGAAGCAACCGGTCGATGTTGCGGAAACTTTTTCCGATAAAAAAATCTTGTTCTTGTTTGAAGAATTTAGAAGTAGGCCATAAAGATACAATAAGATGTAAGAATAACTAAAAATCAATTTTTTCTTTGATAGGGTAGAAAACATTGTGGGAAAAGGAGAAAATGCTGGTAACCTGCATTGTCTCCTTTCCTCAGATTATTTTCAAAAGCCCTCTCTTTCAGGGGTGTTAAAAGGCGTCATTGTGTGGTAAAAGGTTAATAACAATAAACAGATATTTCCCCCCCTTCCCATCAGCCAATCAAATCTCTTCCCTCTCTGAAATTATCCAATCAGAGAGGCTTTAAGGAAATCACAATGGGAACCAACAGCCCAAATCAGAATGGGAACCAACAGCCAATCAGAGAAGACTTTAGATATTCAACAGCCAATCAGAGAGCTTCAAAATCGCTCCAAAATGGCGCCCAAATTTAATGATAAAAAACAGTGAAAACAAAAAACGGCATGAAAGTGGATTTAAAGTCTTCTTTAAAGGCTGCTGTGCAGTCCTTGGCGAACTGCCAGGCATGCACAATCCACACATGCAAGATTTCACTGAAAATGGGCAAACATTTAAGAAAATAGGGGCGCAGCAGACCTTGTTTTGGTCTTTTCAAGCCCCTTGCAAGAATTACTTCCCTTAGACCCTCAAATGCACACCCCCCACCTCCCCAGCCCTTAACTGGATTCGCTTTTCTGACTCAGCCCACAATAAATGCTGCACATTGAAACCTTCAAATAAGTCAAAGTGATCAATGTACAGTGTAAAAAAGCCCCAGAAATTAATGTGACAAGTGGCTTTAAAAAGACTGAAAACTCTTTTAGTTGCTTCCTATTGCATGTGTCAAACAAAGGCAACTGAAGTGTAACTTTTCTAATCTCTTCAAACCACAACAAGAAACCCAGTTACGTTGACTAACGTCTCATATGTGCCAGTTACGCTCATGCGAAAACCCCAGAAAATAATGTGACAAGTGGCTAAAAAAAGACTGAATGCTTCTTATTGCATAAATCAAACAAATGGAACAAAATTTTTAATGTATATTTTTTCCCTCCAATCTCTTTATACAGTGACGACAAATCTATCTATGTTGACTACCGTCTCATAGGTGCCGATTACGTATCCGCGAAAACGCGAAAAATCGACTTAGGGAACACTTCATAGCAGATGACACCTGTTGCTTAATAGGTCAAATGTAGGGAACTTAATTTCTAATATCTGTTTTTTACTTCTCCAGTCTTTTTTTACCGTGACAACAAACCCATTTAGGTTGTCTATTGTCTGGCAGGTGCCGGTTACGTACCCGCGAAAACATGAAAAATCGACTTATGGAATATTTTATAGCAGACGACAACTGTTGCTTAAAGTCAATTATAGGGCTTTTTCTATTTTTTCTTTTTCATTTTCTCTCACTAGGGCCAATGATTTGGTTACGATGACCATCTCACCCATACGTGACTGATACGTGCTGCGCATAAAATCGTAAAATCAACTTTGACACTTTCGGAGGCAACTGATACCTGCTAAACAAATCAAAGAAAGGTAAACAAAATTTTTCCCTGTTTTCTTACCAGGGTCATGAAAACATTGAACCAATTTTGACGACCGCGCGAGTCAAAAGTCAATTTTATGTTTAATCGCTGTGCAAAAATATAAAATTCAGAAGCAACCAGTTGATGTTGCGGAAACTTTTTCCGATAAAAAAATCTTGTTCTTGTTTGAAGAATTTAGAAGTAGGCCATAAAGATACAATAAGATGTAAGAATAACTAGAAATCAATTTTTTCTTTGATAGGGTAGAAAACATTGTGGGAAAAGGAGAAAATGCTGGTAACCTGCATTGTCTCCTTTCCTCAGATTATTTTCAAAAGCCCTCTCTTTCAGGGGTGTTATAAGGCGTCATTGTGTGGTAAAAGGTTAATAACAATTAACAGATATTTCCCCCCCTTCCCATCAGCCAATCAAATCTCTTCCCTCTCTGAAATTATCCAATCAGAGAGGCTTTAAGGAAATCACAATGGGAACCAACAGCCCAAATCAGAATGGGAACCAACAGCCAATCAGAGAAGACTTTAGATATTCAACAGCCAATCAGAGAGCTTCAAAATCGCTCCAAAATGGCGCCCAAATTTAATGATAAAAAACAGTGAAAAAAAAAAAACGGCATGAAAGTGGATTTAAAGTCTTCTTTAAAGGCTGCTGTGCAGTCCTTGGCGAACTGCCAGGCATGCACAATCCACACATGCAAGATTTCACTGAAAATGGGCAAACATTTAAGAAAATAGGGGCGCAGCAGACCTTGTTTTGGTCTTTTCAAGCCCCTTGCAAGAATTACTTCCCTTAGACCCTCAATGCACACCCCCCACCTCCCCAGCCCTTAACTGGATTCGCTTTTCTGACTCAGCCCACAATAAATGCTGCACATTGAAACCTTCAAATAAGTCAAAGTGATCAATGTACAGTGTAAAAAAGCCCCAGAAATTAATGTGACAAGTGGCTAAAAAAAGACTGAAAACTCTTTTAGTTGCTTCCTATTGCATGTGTCAAACAAAGGCAACTGAAGTGTAACTTTTCTAATCTCTTCAAACCACAACAAGAAACCCAGTTACGTTGACTAACGTCTCATATGTGCCAGTTACGCTCATGCGAAAACCCCAGAAAATAATGTGACAAGTGGCTAAAAAAAGACTGAATGCTTCTTATTGCATAAATCAAACAAATGGAACAAAATTTTTAATGTATATTTTTTCCCTCCAATCTCTTTATACAGTGACGACAAATCTATCTATGTTGACTACCGTCTCATAGGTGCCGGTTACGTATCCGCGAAAACGCGAAAAATCGACTTACGGAACACTTCATCGCAGATGACACCTGTTGCTTAATAGGTTAAATATAGGGAACTTAATTTTAATATCTGTTTTTTACTTCTCCAGTCTTTTTTTACCGTGACAACAAACCCATTTAGGTTGTCTATTGTCTGGCAGGTGCCGGTTACGTACCCGCGAAAACATGAAAAATCGACTTACGGAATATTTTATAGCAGACGACAACTGTTGCTTAAAGTCAATTATAGGGCTTTTTCTATTTTTTCTTTTTCATTTTCTCTCACTAGGGCCAATGATTTGGTTACGATGACCATCTCACCCATACGTGACTGATACGTGCTGCGCATAAAATCGTAAAATCAACTTTGACACTTTCGGAGGCAACTGATACCTGTTAAACAAATCAAAGAAAGGTAAACAAAATTTTTCCCTGTTTTCTTACCAGGGTCATGAAAACATTGAACCAATTTTGACGACCGCGCGAGTCAAAAGTCAATTTTATGTTTAATCGCTGTGCAAAAATATAAAATTCAGAAGCAGCCGGTTGATGTTGCGGAAACTTTTTCCGATAAAAAAATCTTGTTCTTGTTTGAAGAATTTAGAAGTAGGCCATAAAGATACAATAAGATGTAAGAATAACTAGAAATCAATTTTTTCTTTGATAGGGTAGAAAACATTGTGGGAAAAGGAGAAAATGCTGGTAACCTGCATTGTCTCCTTTCCTCAGATTATTTTCAAAAGCCCTCTCTTTCAGGGGTGTTAAAAGGCGTCATTGTGTGGTAAAAGGTTAATAACAATAAACAGATATTTCCTCCCCCTTCCCATCAGCCAATCAAATCTCTTCCCTCTCTGAAATTATCCAATCAGAGAGGCTTTAAGGAAATCACAATGGGAACCAACAACCCAAATCAGAATGGGAACCAACAGCCAATCAGAGAAGACTTTAGATATTCAACAGCCAATCAGAGAGCTTCAAAATCGCTCCAAAATGGCGCCCAAATTTAATGATAAAAAACAGTGAAAACAAAAAACGGCATGAAAGTGGATTTAAAGTCTTCTTTAAAGGCTGCTGTGCAGTCCTTGGCGAACTGCCAGGCATGCACAATCCACACATGCAAGATTTCACTGAAAATGGGCAAACATTTAAGAAAATAGGGGCGCAGCAGACCTGGTTTTGGTCTTTTCAAGCCCCTTGCAAGAATTACTTCCCTTAGACCCTCAATGCACACCCCCCCACCTCCCCAGCCCTTAACTGGATTCGCTTTTCTGACTCAGCCCACAATAAATGCTGCACATTGAAACCTTCAAATAAGTCAAAGTGATCAATGTACAGTGTAAAAAAGCCCCAGAAATTAATGTGACAAGTGGCTAAAAAAAGACTGAAAACTCTTTTAGTTGCTTCCTATTGCATGTGTCAAACAAAGGCAACTGAAGTGTAACTTTTCTAATCTCTTCAAACCACAACAAGAAACCCAGTTACGTTGACTAACGTCTCATATGTGCCAGTTACGCTCATGCGAAAACCCCAGAAAATAATGTGACAAGTGGCTAAAAAAAGACTGAATGCTTCTTATTGCATAAATCAAACAAATGGAACAAAATTTTTAATATATTTTTTTCCTCCAATCTCTTTATACAGTGACGACAAATCTATCTATGTTGACTACCGTCTCATAGGTGCCGGTTACGTATCCGCGAAAACGCGAAAAATCGACTTACGGAACACTTCATAGCAGATGACACCTGTTGCTTAATAGGTTAAATATAGGGAACTTAATTTTAATATCTGTTTTTTACTTCTCCAGTCTTTTTTTACCGTGACAACAAACCCATTTAGGTTGTCTATACATGGATCCGTGGCGAAAAGATAAACCGTTTACCTTAGTTACTGTTGCCAAGGTCTCACAAACAAACGTAGTCAATACATATACAGTATAGCAGATAGGCTACTTAAATCGTGCTTTCATGACTGTTTCTCTCAATAAAATTCCGGAAAAAGTATTTTAATCATAGATTTCTATCGATGATAAATTCTCAGTAAGAAATTTAAAGATGCTTAACTAATTTACATACGGAGATGTATTAAAAGGGCGAATTACGGGGGCGACGTACAATGTAACAGATTTACATGTTTAAACAAAAATTTGAACATAGAAAAAACAGCAACAAATCTCCGTTTTGCCACAGAATAATAGAATTAACGATACTTATTGCTTTCGTTGGGCTAGTAAAGTCATCTCAGCATCATATCAAATTAAAGAAACCTTTTGAAAAGTTTATAGAATGTCTGAATGTACAGAGAGGTTTAAGTTAATGAAAAATTTTAATATCAGGTTAAGGGGAAAAGGGTTGTCTGGTGGATTATAAAATGCGTTTAGTGTGTTGTCAATTAAGAAAATTGTAAATATAATTGACGGAAGTATATGACATACTGATGACAACGGGTGGTCATGTTGATTAGAGCGGCAAATTGTGTTGCAATCAAACACACTTCTTATCAAATTAACAGTTTACCAACACACCCTTTGTGCTAATGTGCAGATGTGCTAATCCATTTAAACTCGTCACCAAATGACAAAATTTTTAGAGCAATCCAAATTCAAATATTAGCAGACAACAAGATAAATGATTCAAAAATTGAAATTTGTTTTTGAAAGAGCGCAAAACACAGTGAGAAAAGGATAAAATGAATGTTACAAGCATTTTCTCCTTTCTCCGCAATACTTTTAAAAGCTTTCTACGGGTCGTTAAAACCTGTTATGTGGTAAACGGTTAAAACAGATAAGTCAAGAGAAAAATTTCCAAGTTCCACCAGATCAGAAGTTAGACTTTTTTTAAAATTGAAATATACTCCTAGTGAGGAAGGAGTACACGTCAAAGTGCTTATTGTAATCAGCAGGTACTTTAAATCCAAGAATAAACATCATGTAATTTGCAATCTGATCTATATCTACACATCAGAGATCATATATACGATCCCAGTACACATTCAGCATATTCTTCATGCACCATGGGTTAAAATTTATGTCAAATTGAAACATTGGTGACAAGTAACGCGGCCACTTTTTGGATGTGCATAGGTTATTGAACAAGGTTAATATTCAAGTAAAAGTATTTTCTTTTTATTAATACTTCATATAGGTCTGTTTTTACCTTTGTTTTCCAGTTTTCTCTTTCAGAGAGGAAAAATTACAGAATACTTTAAATTAATCTATTATCCAGCGCTGATTAGCTCTTTGCACAAGTTCAAATTTCCAGTAATCATCACAATTTAAACTTTTCTATAGCCTCTGCATGATCTCATGTCATCGGTATACGTTCGTAAAGCACATTTTGTAAGTTTTTTTTTAAAATTTAAACGTTAAAAACACAACATAAATGAAGAGAATTGCATTCTTCCAACGTTAACAGTCGTTTATTTGTGAGCCGAAATAGCAGAAACCAAGGTAGGACATCGGGTAGAATAAACCCAATGTCCTGATTGGTCAAATATCGATTTCCACGGATCCATGTATTGTCTGGCAGGTGCCGGTTACGTACCCGCGAAAACATGAAAAATCAACTTACGGAATATTTTATAGCAGACGACAACTGTTGCTTAAAGTCAATTATAGGGCTTTTTCTATTTTTTCTTTTTCATTTTCTCTCACTAGGGCCAATGATTTGGTTACGATGACCATCTCACCCATACGTGACTGATACGTGCTGCGCATAAAATCGTAAAATCAACTTTGACACTTTCGGAGGCAACTGATACCTGTTAAACAAATCAAAGAAAGGTAAACAAAATTTTTCCCTGTTTTCTTACCAGGGTCATGAAAACATTGAACCAATTTTGACGACCGCGCGAGTCAAAAGTCAATTTTATGTTTAATCGCTGTGCAAAAATATAAAATTCAGAAGCAACCGGTCGATGTTGCGGAAACTTTTTCCGATAAAAAAATCTTGTTCTTGTTTGAAGAATTTAGAAGTAGGCCATAAAGATACAATAAGATGTAAGAATAACTAAAAATCAATTTTTTCTTTGATAGGGTAGAAAACATTGTGGGAAAAGGAGAAAATGCTGGTAACCTGCATTGTCTCCTTTCCTCAGATTATTTTCAAAAGCCCTCTCTTTCAGGGGTGTTAAAAGGCGTCATTGTGTGGTAAAAGGTTAATAACAATAAACAGATATTTCCCCCCCTTCCCATCAGCCAATCAAATCTCTTCCCTCTCTGAAATTATCCAATCAGAGAGGCTTTAAGGAAATCACAATGGGAACCAACAGCCCAAATCAGAATGGGAACCAACAGCCAATCAGAGAAGACTTTAGATATTCAACAGCCAATCAGAGAGCTTCAAAATCGCTCCAAAATGGCGCCCAAATTTAATGATAAAAAACAGTGAAAAAAAAAAACGGCATGAAAGTGGATTTAAAGTCTTCTTTAAAGGCTGCTGTGCAGTCCTTGGCGAACTGCCAGGCATGCACAATCCACACATGCAAGATTTCACTGAAAATGGGCAAACATTTAAGAAAATAGGGGCGCAGCAGACCTTGTTTTGGTCTTTTCAAGCCCCTTGCAAGAATTACTTCCCTTAGACCCTCAATGCACACCCCCCACCTCCCCAGCCCTTAACTGGATTCGCTTTTCTGACTCAGCCCACAATAAATGCTGCACATTGAAACCTTCAAATAAGTCAAAGTGATCAATGTACAGTGTAAAAAAGCCCCAGAAATTAATGTGACAAGTGGCTAAAAAAAGACTGAAAACTCTTTTAGTTGCTTCCTATTGCATGTGTCAAACAAAGGCAACTGAAGTGTAACTTTTCTAATCTCTTCAAACCACAACAAGAAACCCAGTTACGTTGACTAACGTCTCATATGTGCCAGTTACGCTCATGCGAAAACCCCAGAAAATAATGTGACAAGTGGCTAAAAAAAGACTGAATGCTTCTTATTGCATAAATCAAACAAATGGAACAAAATTTTTAATGTATATTTTTTTCCTCCAATCTCTTTATTCAGTGACGACAAATCTATCTATGTTGACTACCGTCTCATAGGTGCCGGTTACGTATCCGCGAAAACGCGAAAAATCGACTTACGGAACACTTCATCGCAGATGACACCTGTTGCTTAATAGGTTAAATATAGGGAACTTAATTTTAATATCTGTTTTTTACTTCTCCAGTCTTTTTTTACCGTGACAACAAACCCATTTAGGTTGTCTATTGTCTGGCAGGTGCCGGTTACGTACCCGCGAAAACATGAAAAATCGACTTACGGAATATTTTATAGCAGACGACAACTGTTGCTTAAAGTCAATTATAGGGCTTTTTCTATTTTTTCTTTTTCATTTTCTCTCACTAGGGCCAATGATTTGGTTACGATGACCATCTCACCCATACGTGACTGATACGTGCTGCGCATAAAATCGTAAAATCAACTTTGACACTTTCGGAGGCAACTGATACCTGTTAAACAAATCAAAGAAAGGTAAACAAAATTTTTCCCTGTTTTCTTACCAGGGTCATGAAAACATTGAACCAATTTTGACGACCGCGCGAGTCAAAAGTCAATTTTATGTTTAATCGCTGTGCAAAAATATAAAATTCAGAAGCAACCGGTTGATGTTGCGGAAACTTTTTCCGATAAAAAAATCTTGTTCTTGTTTGAAGAATTTAGAAGTAGGCCATAAAGATACAATAAGATGTAAGAATAACTAGAAATCAATTTTTTCTTTGATAGGGTAGAAAACATTGTGGGAAAAGGAGAAAATGCTGGTAACCTGCATTGTCTCCTTTCCTCAGATTATTTTCAAAAGCCCTCTCTTTCAGGGGTGTTAAAAGGCGTCATTGTGTGGTAAAAGGTTAATAACAATAAACAGATATTTCCTCCCCCTTCCCATCAGCCAATCAAATCTCTTCCCTCTCTGAAATTATCCAATCAGAGAGGCTTTAAGGAAATCACAATGGGAACCAACAGCCCAAATCAGAATGGGAACCAACAGCCAATCAGAGAAGACTTTAGATATTCAACAGCCAATCAGAGAGCTTCAAAATCGCTCCAAAATGGCGCCCAAATTTAATGATAAAAAACAGTGAAAACAAAAAACGGCATGAAAGTGGATTTAAAGTCTTCTTTAAAGGCTGCTGTGCAGTCCTTGGCGAACTGCCAGGCATGCACAATCCACACATGCAAGATTTCACTGAAAATGGGCAAACATTTAAGAAAATAGGGGCGCAGCAGACCTTGTTTTGGTCTTTTCAAGCCCCTTGCAAGAATTACTTCCCTTAGACCCTCAATGCACACCCCCCCACCTCCCCAGCCCTTAACTGGATTCGCTTTTCTGACTCAGCCCACAATAAATGCTGCACATTGAAACCTTCAAATAAGTCAAAGTGATCAATGTACAGTGTAAAAAAGCCCCAGAAATTAATGTGACAAGTGGCTAAAAAAAGACTGAAAACTCTTTTAGTTGCTTCCTATTGCATGTGTCAAACAAAGGCAACTGAAGTGTAACTTTTCTAATCTCTTCAAACCACAACAAGAAACCCAGTTACGTTGACTAACGTCTCATATGTGCCAGTTACGCTCATGCGAAAACCCCAGAAAATAATGTGACAAGTGGCTAAAAAAAGACTGAATGCTTCTTATTGCATAAATCAAACAAATGGAACAAAATTTTTAATATATTTTTTTTTCCTCCAATCTCTTTATACAGTGACGACAAATCTATCTATGTTGACTACCGTCTCATAGGTGCCGGTTAGGTATCCGCGAAAACGCGAAAAATCGACTTAGGGAACACTTCATAGCAGATGACACCTGTTGCTTAATAGGTTAAATATAGGGAACTTAATTTTAATATCTGTTTTTTACTTCTCCAGTCTTTTTTTACCGTGACAACAAACCCATTTAGGTTGTCTATACATGGATCCGTGGCGAAAAGATAAACCGTTTACCTTAGTTACTGTTGCCAAGGTCTCACAAACAAACGTAGTCAATACATATACAGTATAGCAGATAGGCTACTTAAATCGTGCTTTCATGACTGTTTCTCTCAATAAAATTCCGGAAAAAGTATTTTAATCATAGATTTCTATCGATGATAAATTCTCAGTAAGAAATTTAAAGATGCTTAACTAATTTACATACGGAGATGTATTAAAAGGGCGAATTACGGGGGCGACGTACAATGTAACAGATTTACATGTTTAAACAAAAATTTGAACATAGAAAAAACAGCAACAAATCTCCGTTTTGCCACAGAATAATAGAATTAACGATACTTATTGCTTTCGTTGGGCTAGTAAAGTCATCTCAGCATCATATCAAATTAAAGAAACCTTTTGAAAAGTTTATAGAATGTCTGAATGTACAGAGAGGTTTAAGTTAATGAAAAATTTTAATATCAGGTTAAGGGGAAAAGGGTTGTCTGGTGGATTATAAAATGCGTTTAGTGTGTTGTCAATTAAGAAAATTGTAAATATAATTGACGGAAGTATATGACATACTGATGACAACGGGTGGTCATGTTGATTAGAGCGGCAAATTGTGTTGCAATCAAACACACTTCTTATCAAATTAACAGTTTACCAACACACCCTTTGTGCTAATGTGCAGATGTGCTAATCCATTTAAACTCGTCACCAAATGACAAAATTTTTAGAGCAATCCAAATTCAAATATTAGCAGACAACAAGATAAATGATTCAAAAATTGAAATTTGTTTTTGAAAGAGCGCAAAACACAGTGAGAAAAGGATAAAATGAATGTTACAAGCATTTTCTCCTTTCTCCGCAATACTTTTAAAAGCTTTCTACGGGTCGTTAAAACCTGTTATGTGGTAAACGGTTAAAACAGATAAGTCAAGAGAAAAATTTCCAAGTTCCACCAGATCAGAAGTTAGACTTTTTTTAAAATTGAAATATACTCCTAGTGAGGAAGGAGTACACGTCAAAGTGCTTATTGTAATCAGCAGGTACTTTAAATCCAAGAATAAACATCATGTAATTTGCAATCTGATCTATATCTACACATCAGAGATCATATATACGATCCCAGTACACATTCAGCATATTCTTCATGCACCATGGGTTAAAATTTATGTCAAATTGAAACATTGGTGACAAGTAACGCGGCCACTTTTTGGATGTGCATAGGTTATTGAACAAGGTTAATATTCAAGTAAAAGTATTTTCTTTTTATTAATACTTCATATAGGTCTGTTTTTACCTTTGTTTTCCAGTTTTCTCTTTCAGAGAGGAAAAATTACAGAATACTTTAAATTAATCTATTATCCAGCGCTGATTAGCTCTTTGCACAAGTTCAAATTTCCAGTAATCATCACAATTTAAACTTTTCTATAGCCTCTGCATGATCTCATGTCATCGGTATACGTTCGTAAAGCACATTTTGTAAGTTTTTTTTTAAAATTTAAACGTTAAAAACACAACATAAATGAAGAGAATTGCATTCTTCCAACGTTAACAGTCGTTTATTTGTGAGCCGAAATAGCAGAAACCAAGGTAGGACATCGGGTAGAATAAACCCAATGTCCTGATTGGTCAAATATCGATTTCCACGGATCCATGTATTGTCTGGCAGGTGCCGGTTACGTACCCGCGAAAACATGAAAAATCAACTTACGGAATATTTTATAGCAGACGACAACTGTTGCTTAAAGTCAATTATAGGGCTTTTTCTATTTTTTCTTTTTCATTTTCTCTCACTAGGGCCAATGATTTGGTTACGATGACCATCTCACCCATACGTGACTGATACGTGCTGCGCATAAAATCGTAAAATCAACTTTGACACTTTCGGAGGCAACTGATACCTGTTAAACAAATCAAAGAAAGGTAAACAAAATTTTTCCCTGTTTTCTTACCAGGGTCATGAAAACATTGAACCAATTTTGACGACCGCGCGAGTCAAAAGTCAATTTTATGTTTAATCGCTGTGCAAAAATATAAAATTCAGAAGCAACCGGTCGATGTTGCGGAAACTTTTTCCGATAAAAAAATCTTGTTCTTGTTTGAAGAATTTAGAAGTAGGCCATAAAGATACAATAAGATGTAAGAATAACTAAAAATCAATTTTTTCTTTGATAGGGTAGAAAACATTGTGGGAAAAGGAGAAAATGCTGGTAACCTGCATTGTCTCCTTTCCTCAGATTATTTTCAAAAGCCCTCTCTTTCAGGGGTGTTAAAAGGCGTCATTGTGTGGTAAAAGGTTAATAACAATAAACAGATATTTCCCCCCCTTCCCATCAGCCAATCAAATCTCTTCCCTCTCTGAAATTATCCAATCAGAGAGGCTTTAAGGAAATCACAATGGGAACCAACAGCCCAAATCAGAATGGGAACCAACAGCCAATCAGAGAAGACTTTAGATATTCAACAGCCAATCAGAGAGCTTCAAAATCGCTCCAAAATGGCGCCCAAATTTAATGATAAAAAACAGTGAAAAAAAAAAAAACGGCATGAAAGTGGATTTAAAGTCTTCTTTAAAGGCTGCTGTGCAGTCCTTGGCGAACTGCCAGGCATGCACAATCCACACATGCAAGATTTCACTGAAAATGGGCAAACATTTAAGAAAATAGGGGCGCAGCAGACCTTGTTTTGGTCTTTTCAAGCCCCTTGCAAGAATTACTTCCCTTAGACCCTCAATGCACACCCCCCACCTCCCCAGCCCTTAACTGGATTCGCTTTTCTGACTCAGCCCACAATAAATGCTGCACATTGAAACCTTCAAATAAGTCAAAGTGATCAATGTACAGTGTAAAAAAGCCCCAGAAATTAATGTGACAAGTGGCTAAAAAAAGACTGAAAACTCTTTTAGTTGCTTCCTATTGCATGTGTCAAACAAAGGCAACTGAAGTGTAACTTTTCTAATCTCTTCAAACCACAACAAGAAACCCAGTTACGTTGACTAACGTCTCATATGTGCCAGTTACGCTCATGCGAAAACCCCAGAAAATAATGTGACAAGTGGCTAAAAAAAGACTGAATGCTTCTTATTGCATAAATCAAACAAATGGAACAAAATTTTTAATGTATATTTTTTTCCTCCAATCTCTTTATTCAGTGACGACAAATCTATCTATGTTGACTACCGTCTCATAGGTGCCGGTTACGTATCCGCGAAAACGCGAAAAATCGACTTACGGAACACTTCATCGCAGATGACACCTGTTGCTTAATAGGTTAAATATAGGGAACTTAATTTTAATATCTGTTTTTTACTTCTCCAGTCTTTTTTTACCGTGACAACAAACCCATTTAGGTTGTCTATTGTCTGGCAGGTGCCGGTTAGGTACCCGCGAAAACATGAAAAATCGACTTACGGAATATTTTATAGCAGACGACAACTGTTGCTTAAAGTCAATTATAGGGCTTTTTCTATTTTTTCTTTTTCATTTTCTCTCACTAGGGCCAATGATTTGGTTACGATGACCATCTCACCCATACGTGACTGATACGTGCTGCGCATAAAATCGTAAAATCAACTTTGACACTTTCGGAGGCAACTGATACCTGTTAAACAAATCAAAGAAAGGTAAACAAAATTTTTCCCTGTTTTCTTACCAGGGTCATGAAAACATTGAACCAATTTTGACGACCGCGCGAGTCAAAAGTCAATTTTATGTTTAATCGCTGTGCAAAAATATAAAATTCAGAAGCAACCGGTCGATGTTGCGGAAACTTTTTCCGATAAAAAAATCTTGTTCTTGTTTGAAGAATTTAGAAGTAGGCCATAAAGATACAATAAGATGTAAGAATAACTAAAAATCAATTTTTTCTTTGATAGGGTAGAAAACATTGTGGGAAAAGGAGAAAATGCTGGTAACCTGCATTGTCTCCTTTCCTCAGATTATTTTCAAAAGCCCTCTCTTTCAGGGGTGTTAAAAGGCGTCATTGTGTGGTAAAAGGTTAATAACAATAAACAGATATTTCCTCCCCCTTCCCATCAGCCAATCAAATCTCTTCCCTCTCTGAAATTATCCAATCAGAGAGGCTTTAAGGAAATCACAATGGGAACCAACAGCCCAAATCAGAATGGGAACCAACAGCCAATCAGAGAAGACTTTAGATATTCAACAGCCAATCAGAGAGCTTCAAAATCGCTCCAAAATGGCGCCCAAATTTAATGATAAAAAACAGTGAAAACAAAAAACGGCATGAAAGTGGATTTAAAGTCTTCTTTAAAGGCTGCTGTGCAGTCCTTGGCGAACTGCCAGGCATGCACAATCCACACATGCAAGATTTCACTGAAAATGGGCAAACATTTAAGAAAATAGGGGCGCAGCAGACCTTGTTTTGGTCTTTTCAAGCCCCTTGCAAGAATTACTTCCCTTAGACCCTCAATGCACACCCCCCCACCTCCCCAGCCCTTAACTGGATTCGCTTTTCTGACTCAGCCCACAATAAATGCTGCACATTGAAACCTTCAAATAAGTCAAAGTGATCAATGTACAGTGTAAAAAAGCCCCAGAAATTAATGTGACAAGTGGCTAAAAAAAGACTGAAAACTCTTTTAGTTGCTTCCTATTGCATGTGTCAAACAAAGGCAACTGAAGTGTAACTTTTCTAATCTCTTCAAACCACAACAAGAAACCCAGTTACGTTGACTAACGTCTCATATGTGCCAGTTACGCTCATGCGAAAACCCCAGAAAATAATGTGACAAGTGGCTAAAAAAAGACTGAATGCTTCTTATTGCATAAATCAAACAAATGGAACAAAATTTTTAATATATATTTTTTTCCTCCAATCTCTTTATACAGTGACGACAAATCTATCTATGTTGACTACCGTCTCATAGGTGCCGGTTAGGTATCCGCGAAAACGCGAAAAATCGACTTAGGGAACACTTCATAGCAGATGACACCTGTTGCTTAATAGGTTAAATATAGGGAACTTAATTTTAATATCTGTTTTTTACTTCTCCAGTCTTTTTTTACCGTGACAACAAACCCATTTAGGTTGTCTATACATGGATCCGTGGCGAAAAGATAAACCGTTTACCTTAGTTACTGTTGCCAAGGTCTCACAAACAAACGTAGTCAATACATATACAGTATAGCAGATAGGCTACTTAAATCGTGCTTTCATGACTGTTTCTCTCAATAAAATTCCGGAAAAAGTATTTTAATCATAGATTTCTATCGATGATAAATTCTCAGTAAGAAATTTAAAGATGCTTAACTAATTTACATACGGAGATGTATTAAAAGGGCGAATTACGGGGGCGACGTACAATGTAACAGATTTACATGTTTAAACAAAAATTTGAACATAGAAAAAACAGCAACAAATCTCCGTTTTGCCACAGAATAATAGAATTAACGATACTTATTGCTTTCGTTGGGCTAGTAAAGTCATCTCAGCATCATATCAAATTAAAGAAACCTTTTGAAAAGTTTATAGAATGTCTGAATGTACAGAGAGGTTTAAGTTAATGAAAAATTTTAATATCAGGTTAAGGGGAAAAGGGTTGTCTGGTGGATTATAAAATGCGTTTAGTGTGTTGTCAATTAAGAAAATTGTAAATATAATTGACGGAAGTATATGACATACTGATGACAACGGGTGGTCATGTTGATTAGAGCGGCAAATTGTGTTGCAATCAAACACACTTCTTATCAAATTAACAGTTTACCAACACACCCTTTGTGCTAATGTGCAGATGTGCTAATCCATTTAAACTCGTCACCAAATGACAAAATTTTTAGAGCAATCCAAATTCAAATATTAGCAGACAACAAGATAAATGATTCAAAAATTGAAATTTGTTTTTGAAAGAGCGCAAAACACAGTGAGAAAAGGATAAAATGAATGTTACAAGCATTTTCTCCTTTCTCCGCAATACTTTTAAAAGCTTTCTACGGGTCGTTAAAACCTGTTATGTGGTAAACGGTTAAAACAGATAAGTCAAGAGAAAAATTTCCAAGTTCCACCAGATCAGAAGTTAGACTTTTTTTAAAATTGAAATATACTCCTAGTGAGGAAGGAGTACACGTCAAAGTGCTTATTGTAATCAGCAGGTACTTTAAATCCAAGAATAAACATCATGTAATTTGCAATCTGATCTATATCTACACATCAGAGATCATATATACGATCCCAGTACACATTCAGCATATTCTTCATGCACCATGGGTTAAAATTTATGTCAAATTGAAACATTGGTGACAAGTAACGCGGCCACTTTTTGGATGTGCATAGGTTATTGAACAAGGTTAATATTCAAGTAAAAGTATTTTCTTTTTATTAATACTTCATATAGGTCTGTTTTTACCTTTGTTTTCCAGTTTTCTCTTTCAGAGAGGAAAAATTACAGAATACTTTAAATTAATCTATTATCCAGCGCTGATTAGCTCTTTGCACAAGTTCAAATTTCCAGTAATCATCACAATTTAAACTTTTCTATAGCCTCTGCATGATCTCATGTCATCGGTATACGTTCGTAAAGCACATTTTGTAAGTTTTTTTTTAAAATTTAAACGTTAAAAACACAACATAAATGAAGAGAATTGCATTCTTCCAACGTTAACAGTCGTTTATTTGTGAGCCGAAATAGCAGAAACCAAGGTAGGACATCGGGTAGAATAAACCCAATGTCCTGATTGGTCAAATATCGATTTCCACAGATCCATGTATTGTCTGGCAGGTGCCGGTTACGTACCCGCGAAAACATGAAAAATCAACTTACGGAATATTTTATAGCAGACGACAACTGTTGCTTAAAGTCAATTATAGGGCTTTTTCTATTTTTTCTTTTTCATTTTCTCTCACTAGGGCCAATGATTTGGTTACGATGACCATCTCACCCATACGTGACTGATACGTGCTGCGCATAAAATCGTAAAATCAACTTTGACACTTTCGGAGGCAACTGATACCTGTTAAACAAATCAAAGAAAGGTAAACAAAATTTTTCCCTGTTTTCTTACCAGGGTCATGAAAACATTGAACCAATTTTGACGACCGCGCGAGTCAAAAGTCAATTTTATGTTTAATCGCTGTGCAAAAATATAAAATTCAGAAGCAACCGGTCGATGTTGCGGAAACTTTTTCCGATAAAAAAATCTTGTTCTTGTTTGAAGAATTTAGAAGTAGGCCATAAAGATACAATAAGATGTAAGAATAACTAAAAATCAATTTTTTCTTTGATAGGGTAGAAAACATTGTGGGAAAAGGAGAAAATGCTGGTAACCTGCATTGTCTCCTTTCCTCAGATTATTTTCAAAAGCCCTCTCTTTCAGGGGTGTTAAAAGGCGTCATTGTGTGGTAAAAGGTTAATAACAATAAACAGATATTTCCCCCCCTTCCCATCAGCCAATCAAATCTCTTCCCTCTCTGAAATTATCCAATCAGAGAGGCTTTAAGGAAATCACAATGGGAACCAACAGCCCAAATCAGAATGGGAACCAACAGCCAATCAGAGAAGACTTTAGATATTCAACAGCCAATCAGAGAGCTTCAAAATCGCTCCAAAATGGCGCCCAAATTTAATGATAAAAAACAGTGAAAAAAAAAAAACGGCATGAAAGTGGATTTAAAGTCTTCTTTAAAGGCTGCTGTGCAGTCCTTGGCGAACTGCCAGGCATGCACAATCCACACATGCAAGATTTCACTGAAAATGGGCAAACATTTAAGAAAATAGGGGTGCAGCAGACCTTGTTTTGGTCTTTTCAAGCCCCTTGCAAGAATTACTTCCCTTAGACCCTCAAATGCACACCCCCCCACCTCCCCAGCCCTTAACTGGATTCGCTTTTCTGACTCAGCCCACAATAAATGCTGCACATTGAAACCTTCAAATAAGTCAAAGTGATCAATGTACAGTGTAAAAAAGCCCCAGAAATTAATGTGACAAGTGGCTTTAAAAAGACTGAAAACTCTTTTAGTTGCTTCCTATTGCATGTGTCAAACAAAGGCAACTGAAGTGTAACTTTTCTTATCTCTTCAAACCACAACAAGAAACCCAGTTACGTTGACTAACGTCTCATATGTGCCAGTTACGCTCATGCGAAAACCCCAGAAAATAATGTGACAAGAGGCTAAAAAAAGACTGAATGCTTCTCATTGCATAAATCAAACAAATGGAACAAAATTTTTAATGTATATTTTTTCCCTCCAATCTCTTTATACAGTGACGACAAATCTATCTATGTTGACTACCGTCTCATAGGTGCCGATTACGTAACCGCGAAAACGTGAAAAATCGACTTAGGGAACACTTCATAGCAGATGACACCTGTTGCTTAATAGGTCAAATATAGGAAACTTAATGTCTAATATCTGTTTTTTACTTCTCCAGTCTTTTTTTACCGTGACAACAAACCCATTTAGGTTGTCTATTGTCTGGCAGGTGCCGGTTACGTACCCGCGAAAACATGAAAAATCGACTTACGGAATATTTTATAGCAGACGACAACTGTTGCTTAAAGTCAATTATAGGGCTTTTTCTATTTTTTCTTTTTCATTTTCTCTCACTAGGGCCAATGATTTGGTTACGATGACCATCTCACCCATACGTGACTGATACGTGCTGCGCATAAAATCGTAAAATCAACTTTGACACTTTCGGAGGCAACTGATACCTGTTAAACAAATCAAAGAAAGGTAAACAAAATTTTTCCCTGTTTTCTTACCAGGGTCATGAAAACATTGAACCAATTTTGACGACCGCGCGAGTCAAAAGTCAATTTTATGTTTAATCGCTGTGCAAAAATATAAAATTCAGAAGCAACCGGTTGATGTTGCGGAAACTTTTTCCGATAAAAAAATCTTGTTCTTGTTTGAAGAATTTAGAAGTAGGCCATAAAGATACAATAAGATGTAAGAATAACTAAAAATCAATTTTTTCTTTGATAGGGTAGAAAACATTGTGGGAAAAGGAGAAAATGCTGGTAACCTGCATTGTCTCCTTTCCTCAGATTATTTTCAAAAGCCCTCTCTTTCAGGGGTGTTAAAAGGCGTCATTGTGTGGTAAAAGGTTAATAACAATAAACAGATATTTCCACCCCCCCTTCCCATCAGCCAATCAAATCTCTTCCCTCTCTGCAATTATCCAATCAGAGAGGCTTTAAGGAAATCACAATGGGAACCAACAGCCCAAATCAGAATGGGAACCAACAGCCAATCAGAGAAGACTTTAGATATTCAACAGCCAATCAGAGAGCTTCAAAATCGCTCCAAAATGGCGCCCAAATTTAATGATAAAAAACAGTGAAAACAAAAAACGGCATGAAAGTGGATTTAAAGTCTTCTTTAAAGGCTGCTGTGCAGTCCTTGGCGAACTGCCAGGCATGCACAATCCACACATGCAAGATTTCACTGAAAATGGGCAAACATTTAAGAAAATAGGGGCGCAGCAGACCTGGTTTTGGTCTTTTCAAGCCCCTTGCAAGAATTACTTCCCTTAGACCCTCAATGCACACCCCCCCACCTCCCCAGCCCTTAACTGGATTCGCTTTTCTGACTCAGCCCACAATAAATGCTGCACATTGAAACCTTCAAATAAGTCAAAGTGATCAATGTACAGTGTAAAAAAGCCCCAGAAATTAATGTGACAAGTGGCTAAAAAAAGACTGAAAACTCTTTTAGTTGCTTCCTATTGCATGTGTCAAACAAAGGCAACTGAAGTGTAACTTTTCTAATCTCTTCAAACCACAACAAGAAACCCAGTTACGTTGACTAACGTCTCATATGTGCCAGTTACGCTCATGCGAAAACCCCAGAAAATAATGTGACAAGTGGCTAAAAAAAGACTGAATGCTTCTTATTGCATAAATCAAACAAATGGAACAAAATTTTTAATGTATATTTTTTTCCTCCAATCTCTTTATCCAGTGATGACAAATCTATCTATGTTGACTACCGTCTCATAGGTGCCGGTTACGTATCCGCGAAAACGCGAAAAATCGACTTACGGAACACTTCATAGCAGATGACACCTCTTGCTTAATAGGTTAAATATAGGGAACTTAATTTTAATATCTGTTTTTTACTTCTCCAGTCTTTTTTTACCGTGACAACAAACCCATTTAGGTTGTCTATTGTCTGGCAGGTGCCGGTTACGTACCCGCGAAAACATGAAAAATCAACTTACGGAATATTTTATAGCAGATGACAACTGTTGCTTAAAGTCAATTATAGGGCTTTTTCTATTTTTTCTTTTTCATTTTCTCTCACTAGGGCCAATGATTTGGTTACGGTGACCATCTCACCCATACGTGACTGATACGTGCTGCGCATAAAATCGTAAAATCAACTTTGACACTTTCGGAGGCAACTGATACCTGTTAAACAAATCAAAGAAAGGTAAACAAAATTTTTCCCTGTTTTCTTACCAGGGTCATGAAAACATTGAACCAATTTTGACGACCGCGCGAGTCAAAAGTCAATTTTATGTTTAATCGCTGTGCAAAAATATAAAATTCAGAAGCAACCGGTTGATGTTGCGGAAACTTTTTCCGATAAAAAAATCTTGTTCTTGTTTGAAGAATTTAGAAGTAGGCCATAAAGATACAATAAGATGTAAGAATAACTAAAAATCAATTTTTTCTTTGATAGGGTAGAAAACATTGTGGGAAAAGGAGAAAATGCTGGTAACCTGCATTGTCTCCTTTCCTCAGATTATTTTCAAAAGCCCTCTCTTTCAGGGGTGTTAAAAGGCGTCATTGTGTGGTAAAAAGTTAATAACAATAAACATATATTTCCCCCCCCCTTCCCATCAGCCAATCAAATCTCTTCCCTCTCTGAAATTATCCAATCAGAGAGGCTTTAAGGAAATCACAATGGGAACCAACAGCCCAAATCAGAATGGGAACCAACAGCCAATCAGAGAAGACTTTAGATATTCAACAGCCAATCAGAGAGCTTCAAAATCGCTCCAAAATGGCGCCCAAATTTAATGATAAAAAACAGTGAAAACAAAAAACGGCATGAAAGTGGATTTAAAGTCTTCTTTAAAGGCTGCTGTGCAGTCCTTGGCGAACTGCCAGGCATGCACAATCCACACATGCAAGATTTCACTGAAAATGGGCAAACATTTAAGAAAATAGGGGCGCAGCAGACCTTGTTTTGGTCTTTTCAAGCCCCTTGCAAGAATTACTTCCCTTAGACCCTCAATGCACACCCCCCCACCTCCCCAGCCCTTAACTGGATTCGCTTTTCTGACTCAGCCCACAATAAATGCTGCACATTGAAACCTTCAAATAAGTCAAAGTGATCAATGTACAGTGTAAAAAAGCCCCAGAAATTAATGTGACAAGTGGCTAAAAAAAGACTGAAAACTCTTTTAGTTGCTTCCTATTGCATGTGTCAAACAAAGGCAACTGAAGTGTAACTTTTCTAATCTCTTCAAACCACAACAAGAAACTCAGTTACGTTGACTAACGTCTCATATGTGCCAGTTACGCTCATGCGAAAACCCCAGAAAATAATGTGACAAGTGGCTAAAAAAAGACTGAATGCTTCTTCTTGCATAAATCAAACAAATGGAACAACATTTTTAATGTATATTTTTTTCCTCCAATCTCTTTATGCAGTGACGACAAATCTATCTATGTTGACTACCGTCTCATAGGTGCCGGTTACGTATCCGCGAAAACGCGAAAAATCGACTTACGGAACACTTCATCGCAGATGACACCTGTTGCTTAATAGGTTAAATATAGGGAACTTAATTTCTAATATCTGTTTTTTACTTCTCCAGTCTTTTTTTACCGTGACAACAAACCCATTTAGGTTGTCTATTGTCTGGCAGGTGCCGGTTACGTACCCGCTAAAACATGAAAAATCGACTTACGGAATATTTTATAGCAGACGACAACTGTTGCTTAAAGTCAATTATAGGGCTTTTTCTATTTTTTCTTTTTCATTTTCACTCACTAGGGCCAATGATTTGGTTACGATGACCATCTCACCCATACGTGACTGATACGTGCTGCGCATAAAATCGTAAAATCAACTTTGACACTTTCGGAGGCAACTGATACCTGTTAAACAAATCAAAGAAAGGTAAACAAAATTTTTCCCTGTTTTCTTACCAGGGTCATGAAAACATTGAACCAATTTTGACGACCGCGCGAGTCAAAAGTCAATTTTATGTTTAATCGCTGTGCAAAAATATAAAATTCAGAAGCAACCGGTTGATGTTGTGGAAACTTTTTCCGATAAAAACATCTTGTTCTTGTTTGAAGAATTTAGAAGTAGGCCATAAAGATACAATAAGATGTAAGAATAACTAAAAATCAATTTTTTCTTTGATAGGGTAGAAAACATTGTGGGAAAAGGAGAAAATGCTGGTAACCTGCATTGTCTCCTTTCCTCAGATTATTTTCAAAAGCCCTCTCTTTCAGGGGTGTTAAAAGGCGTCATTGTGTGGTAAAAGGTTAATAACAATAAACAGATATTTCCACCCCCCCTTCCCATCAGCCAATCAAATCTCTTCCCTCTCTGCAATTATCCAATCAGAGAGGCTTTAAGGAAATCACAATGGGAACCAACAGCCCAAATCAGAATGGGAACCAACAGCCAATCAGAGAAGACTTTAGATATTCAACAGCCAATCAGAGAGCTTCAAAATCGCTCCAAAATGGCGCCCAAATTTAATGATAAAAAACAGTGAAAACAAAAAACGGCATGAAAGTGGATTTAAAGTCTTCTTTAAAGGCTGCTGTGCAGTCCTTGGCGAACTGCCAGGCATGCACAATCCACACATGCAAGATTTCACTGAAAATGGGCAAACATTTAAGAAAATAGGGGCGCAGCAGACCTGGTTTTGGTCTTTTCAAGCCCCTTGCAAGAATTACTTCCCTTAGACCCTCAATGCACACCCCCCCACCTCCCCAGCCCTTAATTGGATTCGCTTTTCTGACTCAGCCCACAATAAATGCTGCACATTGAAACCTTCAAATAAGTCAAAGTGATCAATGTACAGTGTAAAAAACCCCAGAAATTAATGTGACAAGTGGCTAAAAAAAGACTGAAAACTCTTTTAGTTGCTTCCTATTGCATGTGTCAAACAAAGGCAACTGAAGTGTAACTTTTCTAATCTCTTCAAACCACAACAAGAAACCCAGTTACGTTGACTAACGTCTCATATGTGCCAGTTACGCTCATGCGAAAACCCCAGAAAATAATGTGACAAATGGCTAAAAAAAGACTGAATGCTTCTTATTGCATAAATCAAACAAATGGAACAAAATTTTTAATATATATTTTTTTCCTCCAATCTCTTTATACAGTGACGACAAATCTATCTATGTTGACTACCGTCTCATAGGTGCCGGTTACGTATCCGCGAAAACGCGAAAAATCGACTTACGGAACACTTCATAGCAGATGACACCTGTTGCTTAATAGGTTAAATATAGGGAACTTAATTTTAATATCTGTTTTTTACTTCTCCAGTCTTTTTTACCGTGACAACAAACCCATTTAGGTTGTCTATACATGGATCCGTGGCGAAAAGATAAACCGTTTACCTTAGTTACTGTTGCCAAGGTCTCACAAACAAACGTAGTCAATACATATACAGTATAGCAGATAGGCTACTTAAATCGTGCTTTCATGACTGTTTCTCTCAATAAAATTCCGGAAAAAGTATTTTAATCATAGATTTCTATCGATGATAAATTCTCAGTAAGAAATTTAAAGATGCTTAACTAATTTACATACGAAGATGTATTAAAAGGGCGAATTACGGGGGCGACGTACAATGTAACAGATTTACATGTTTAAACAAAAATTTGAACATAGAAAAAACAGCAACAAATCTCCGTTTTGCCACAGAATAATAGAATTAACGATACTTATTGCTTTCGTTGGGCTAGTAAAGTCATCTCAGCATCATATCAAATTAAAGAAACCTTTTGAAAAGTTTATAGAATGTCTGAATGTACAGAGAGGTTTAAGTTAATGAAAAATTTTAATATCAGGTTAAGGGGAAAAGGGTTGTCTGGTGGATTATAAAATGCGTTTAGTTTGTTGTCAATTAAGAAAATTGTAAATATAATTGACGGAAGTATATGACATACTGATGACAACGGGTGGTCATGTTGATTAGAGCGGCAAATTGTGTTGCAATCAAACACACTTCTTATCAAATTAACAGTTTACCAACACACCCTTTGTGCTAATGTGCAGATGTGCTAATCCATTTAAACTCGTCACCAAATGACAAAATTTTTAGAGCAATCCAAATTCAAATATTAGCAGACAACAAGATAAATGATTCAAAAATTGAAATTTGTTTTTGAAAGAGCGCAAAACACAGTGAGAAAAGGATAAAATGAATGTTACAAGCATTTTCTCCTTTCTCCGCAATACTTTTAAAAGCTTTCTACGGGTCGTTAAAACCTGTTATGTGGTAAACGGTTAAAACAGATAAGTCAAGAGAAAAATTTCCAAGTTCCACCAGATCAGAAGTTAGACTTTTTTTAAAATTGAAATATACTCCTAGTGAGGAAGAAGTACACGTCAAAGTGCTTATTGTAATCAGCAGGTACTTTAAATCCAAGAATAAACATCATGTAATTTGCAATCTGATCTATATCTACACATCAGAGATCATATATACGATCCCAGTACACATTCAGCATATTCTTCATGCACCATGGGTTAAAATTTATGTCAAATTGAAACATTGGTGACAAGTAACGCGGCCACTTTTTGGATGTGCATAGGTTATTGAACAAGGTTAATATTCAAGTAAAAGTATTTTCTTTTTATTAATACTTCATATAGGTCTGTTTTTACCTTTGTTTTCCAGTTTTCTCTTTCAGAGAGGAAAAATTACAGAATACTTTAAATTAATCTATTATCCAGCGCTGATTAGCTCTTTGCACAAGTTCAAATTTCCAGTAATCATCACAATTTAAACTTTTCTATAGCCTCTGCATGATCTCATGTCATCGGTATACGTTCGTAAAGCACATTTTGTAAGTTTTTTTTTAAAATTTAAACGTTAAAAACACAACATAAATGAAGAGAATTGCATTCTTCCAACGTTAACAGTCGTTTATTTGTGAGCCGAAATAGCAGAAACCAAGGTAGGACATCGGGTAGAATAAACCCAATGTCCTGATTGGTAAAATATCGATTTCCACGGATCCATGTATTGTCTGGCAGGTGCCGGTTACGTACCCGCGAAAACATGAAAAATCAACTTACGGAATATTTTATAGCAGACGACAACTGTTGCTTAAAGTCAATTATAGGGCTTTTTCTATTTTTTCTTTTTCATTTTCTCTCACTAGGGCCAATGATTTGGTTACGATGACCATCTCACCCATACGTGACTGATACGTGCTGCGCATAAAATCGTAAAATCAACTTTGACACTTTCGGAGGCAACTGATACCTGCTAAACAAATCAAAGAAAGGTAAAGAAAATTTTTCCCTGTTTTCTTACCAGGGTCATGAAAACATTGAAGCAATTTTGACGACCGCGCGAGTCAAAAGTCAATTTTATGTTTAATCGCTGTGCAAAAATATAAAATTCAGAAGCAACCGGTTGATGTTGCGGAAACTTTTTCCGATAAAAAAATCTTGTTCTTGTTTGAAGAATTTAGAAGTAGGCCATAAAGATACAATAAGATGTAAGAATAACTAAAAATCAATTTTTTCTTTGATAGGGTAGAAAACATTGTGGGAAAAGGAGAAAATGCTGGTAACCTGCATTGTCTCCTTTCCTCAGATTATTTTCAAAAGCCCTCTCTTTCAGGGGTGTTAAAAGGCGTCATTGTGTGGTAAAAAGTTAATAACAATAAACAGATATTTCCCCCCCTTCCCATCAGCCAATCAAATCTCTTCCCTCTCTGAAATTATCCAATCAGAGAGGCTTTAAGGAAATCAGAATGGGAACCAACAGCCCAAATCAGAATGGGAACCAACAGCCAATCAGAGAAGACTTTAGATATTCAACAGCCAATCAGAGAGCTTCAAAATCGCTCCAAAATGGCGCCCAAATTTAATGATAAAAAACAGTGAAAAAAAAAAACGGCATGAAAGTGGATTTAAAGTCTTCTTTAACCCTTTCCCAAACAATCCCTGGTTTTTACGGCTCAGGAATAGATGCCTTTTGAAAACATAGTGGGAAAAGGAGAAAATGCTGGTAACCAGCATTTTCTCCTTTTCCCACAATGTTTTCTACCCTATCATATAGAAAAATCATCTTTTCAGCAACTATTAATTTGTCATCTGCAAATTGCTTTCAATTTGGTCTGGTCCAAAATTTGCCGTTTGGGAAAGGGTTAAAGGCTGCTGTGCAGTCCTTGGCGAACTGCCAGGCATGCACAATCCACACATGCAAGATTTCACTGAAAATGGGCAAACATTTAAGAAAATAGGGGCGCAGCAGACCTTGTTTTGGTCTTTTCAAGCCCCTTGCAAGAATTACTTCCCTTAGACCCTCAATGCACACCCCCCCACCTCCCCAGCCCTTAACTGGATTCGCTTTTCTGACTCAGCCCACAATAAATGCTGCACATTGAAACCTTCAAATAAGTCAAAGTGATCAATGTACAGTGTAAAAAAGCCCCAGAAATTAATGTGACAAGTGGCTAAAAAAAGACTGAAAACTCTTTTAGTTGCTTCCTATTGCATGTGTCAAACAAAGGCAACTGAAGTGTAACTTTTCTAATCTCTTCAAACCACAACAAGAAACCCAGTTACGTTGACTAACGTCTCATATGTGCCAGTTACGCTCATGCGAAAACCCCAGAAAATAATGTGACAAGTGGCTAAAAAAAGACTGAATGCTTCTTATTGCATAAATCAAACAAATGGAACAAAATTTTTAATGTATATTTTTTCCCTCCAATCTCTTTATACAGTGACGACAAATCTATCTATGTTGACTACCGTCTCATAGGTGCCGATTACGTATCCGCGAAAACGCGAAAAATCGACTTCGGGAACACTTCATAGCAGATGACACCTGTTGCTTAATAGGTCAAATATAGGGAACTTAATTTTAATATCTGTTTTTTACTTCTCCAGTCTTTTTTTACCGTGACAACAAACCCATTTAGGTTGTCTATTGTCTGGCAGGTGCCGGTTACGTACCCGCGAAAACATGAAAAATCGACTTATGGAATATTTTATAGCAGACGACAACTGTTGCTTAAAGTCAATTATAGGGCTTTTTCTATTTTTTCTTTATCATTTTCTCTCACTAGGGCCAATGATTTGGTTACGATGACCATCTCACCCATACGTGACTGATACGTGCTGTGCATAAAATCGTAAAATCAACTTTGACACTTTCGGAGGCAACTGATACCTGTTAAACAAATCAAAGAAAGGTAAACAAAATTTTTCCCTGTTTTCTTACCAGGGTCATGAAAACATTGAACCAATTTTTATGACCGCGCGAGTCAAAAGTCAATTTTATGTTTAATCGCTGTGCAAAAATATAAAATTCAGAAGCAACCGGTTGATGTTGCGGAAACTTTTTCCGATAAAAAAATCTTGTTCTTGTTTGAAGAATTTAGAAGTAGGCCATAAAGATACAATAAGATGTAAGAATAACTAAAAATCAATTTTTTCTTTGATAGGGTAGAAAACATTGTGGGAAAAGTAGAAAATGCTGGTAACCTGCATTGTCTCCTTTCCTCAGATTATTTTCAAAAGCCCTCTCTTTCAGGGGTGTTAAAAGGCGTCATTGTGTGGTAAAAGGTTAATAACAATAAACAGATATTTCCCCCCCCTTCCCATCAGCCAATCAAATCTCTTCCCTCTCTGAAATTATCCAATCAGAGAGGCTTTAAGGAAATCACAATGGGAACCAACAGCCCAAATCAGAATGGGAACCAATAGCCAATCAGAGAAGACTTTAGATATTCAACAGCCAATCAGAGAGCTTCAAAATCGCTCCAAAATGGCGCCCAAATTTAATGATTAAAAACAGTGAAAAAAAAAAACGGCATGAAAGTGGATTTAAAGTCTTCTTTAAAGGCTGCTGTGCAGTCCTTGGCGAACTGCCAGGCATGCACAATCCACACATGCAAGATTTTACTGAAAATGGGCAAACATTTAAGAAAATAGGGGCGCAGCAGACCTTGTTTTGGTCTTTTCAAGCCCCTTGCAAGAATTACTTCCCTTAGACCCTCAATGCACACCCCCCCACCTCCCCAGCCCTTAACTGGATTCGCTTTTCTGACTCAGCCCACAATAAATGCTGCACATTGAAACCTTCAAATAAGTCAAAGTGATCAATGTACAGTGTAAAAAAGCCCCAGAAATTAATGTGACAAGTGGCTAAAAAAAGACTGAAAACTCTTTTAGTTGCTTCCTATTGCATGTGTCAAACAAAGGCAACTGAAGTGTAACTTTTCTAATCTCTTCAAACCACAACAAGAAACCCAGTTACGTTGACTAACGTCTCATATGTGCCAGTTACGCTCATGCGAAAACCCCAGAAAATAATGTGACAAGTGGCTAAAAAAAGACTGAATGCTTCTTATTGCATAAATCAAACAAATGGAACAAAATTTTTAATGTATATTTTTTTCCTCCAATCTCTTTATACAGTGACGATAAATCTATCTATGTTGACTACCGTCTCATAGGTGCCGGTTACGTATCCGCGAAAACGCGAAAAATCGACTTACGGAACACTTCATAGCAGATGACACCTATTGCTTAATAGGTTAAATATAGGGAACTTAATTTTAATATCTGTTTTTTACTTCTCCAGTCTTTTTTTACCGTGACAACAAACCCATTTAGGTTGTCTATTGTCTGGCAGGTGCCGGTTACGTACCCGCGAAAACATGAAAAATCGACTTATGGAATATTTTATAGCAGACGACAACTGTTGCTTAAAGTCAATTATAGGGCTTTTTCTATTTTTTCTTTTTCATTTTCTCTCACTAGGGCCAATGATTTGGTTACGATGACCATCTCACCCATACGTGACTGATACGTGCTGCGCATAAAATCGTAAAATCAACTTTGACACTTTCGGAGGCAACTGATACCTGTTAAACAAATCAAAGAAAGGTAAACAAAATTTTTCCCTGTTTTCTTACCAGGGTCATGAAAACATTGAACCAATTTTGACGACCGCGCGAGTCAAAAGTCAATTTTATGTTTAATTGCTGTGCAAAAATATAAAATTCAGAAGCAACCGGTTGATGTTGCGGAAACTTTTTCCGATAAAAAAATCTTGTTCTTGTTTGAAGAATTTAGAAGTAGGCCATAAAGATACAATAAGATGTAAGAATAACTAAAAATCAATTTTTTCTTTGATAGGGTAGAAAACATTGTGGGAAAAGGAGAAAATGCTGGTAACCTGCATTGTCTCCTTTCCTCAGATTATTTTCAAAAGCCCTCTCTTTCAGGGGTGTTAAAAGGCGTCATTGTGTGGTAAAAGGTTAATAACAATTAACAGATATTTCCCCCCCTTCCCATCAGCCAATCAAATCTCTTCCCTCTCTGAAATTATCCAATCAGAGAGGCTTTAAGGAAATCAGACTGGGAACCAACAGCCCAAATCAGAATGGGAACCAACAGCCAATCAGAGAAGACTTTAGATATTCAACAGCCAATCAGAGAGCTTCAAAATCGCTCCAAAATGGCGCCCAAATTTAATGATAAAAAACAGTGAAAACAAAAAACGGCATGAAAGTGGATTTAAAGTCTTCTTTAAAGGTTGCTGTGCAGTCCTTGGCGAACTGCCAGGCATGCACAATCCACACATGCAAGATTTCACTGAAAATGGGCAAACATTTAAGAAAATAGGGGCGCAGCAGACCTTGTTTTGGTCTTTTCAAGCCCCTTGCAAGAATTACTTCCCTTAGACCCTCAATGCACACACCCCCACCTCCCCAGCCCTTAACTGGATTCGCTTTTCTAACTCAGCCCACAATAAATGCTGCACATTGAAACCTTCAAATAAGTCAAAGTGATCAATGTACAGAGTAAAAAAGCCCCAGAAATTAATGTGACAAGTGGCTAAAAAAAGACTGAAAACTCTTTTAGTTGCTTCCTATTGCATGTGTCAAACAAAGGCAACTGAAGTGTAACTTTTCTAATCTCTTCAAACCACAACAAGAAACCCAGTTACGTTGACTAACGTCTCATATGTGCCAGTTACGCTCATGCGAAAACCCCAGAAAATAATGTGACAAGTGGCTAAAAAAAGACTGAATGCTTCTTATTGCATAAATCAAACAAATGGAACAAAATTTTTAATGTATATTTTTTTCCTCCAATCTCTTTATACAATGACGACAAATCTATCTATGTTGACTACCGTCTCATAGGTGCCGGTTACGTATCCGCGAAAACGCGAAAAATCGACTTACGGAACACTTCATAGCAGATGACACCTGTTGCTTAATAGGTTAAATATAGGGAACTTAATTTTAATATCTGTTTTTTACTTCTCCAGTCTTTTTTTACCGTGACAACAAACCCATTTAGGTTGTCTATTGTCTGGCAGGTGCCGGTTACGTACCCGTGAAAACATGAAAAATCGACTTACGGAATATTTTATAGCAGACGACAACTGTTGCTTAAAGTCAGTTATAGGGCTTTTTCTATTTTTTCTTTTTCATTTTCTCTCACTAGGGCCAATGATTTGGTTACGATGACCATCTCACCCATACGTGACTGATACGTGCTGCGCATAAAATCGTAAAATCAACTTTGACACTTTTGGAGGCAACTGATACCTGTTAAACAAATCAAAGAAAGGTAAACAAAATTTTTCCCTGTTTTCTTACCAGGGTCATGAAAACATTGAACCAATTTTGACGACCGCGCGAGTCAAAAATCAATTTTATGTTTAATCACTGTGCAAAAATATAAAATTCAGAAGCAACCGGTTGATGTTGCGGAAACTTTTTCCGATAAAAAAATCTTGTTCTTGTTTGAAGAATTTAGAAGTAGGCCATAAAGATACAATAAGATGTAAGAATAACTAAAAATCAATTTTTTCTTTGATAGGGTAGAAAACATTGTGGGAAAAGGAGAAAATGCTGGTAACCTGCATTGTCTCCTTTCCTCAGATTATTTTCAAAAGCCCTCTCTTTCAGGGGTGTTAAAAGGCGTCATTGTGTGGTAAAAGGTTAATAACAATAAACAGATATTTCCCCCCCCTTCCCATCAGCCAATCAAATCTCTTCCCTCTCTGAAATTATCCAATCAGAGAGGCTTTAAGGAAATCACAATGGGAACCAACAGCCCAAATCAGAATGGGAACCAATAGCCAATCAGAGAAGACTTTAGATATTCAACAGCCAATCAGAGAGCTTCAAAATCGCTCCAAAATGGCGCCCAAATTTAATGATAAAAAACAGTGAAAAAAAGAAACGGCATGAAAGTGGATTTAAAGTCTTCTTTAAAGGCTGCTGTGCAGTCCTTGGCGAACTGCCAGGCATGCACAATCCACACATGCAAGATTTCACTGAAAATGGGCAAACATTTAAGAAAATAGGGGCGCAGCAGACCTTGTTTTGGTCTTTTCAAGCCCCTTGCAAGAATTACTTCCCTTAGACCCTCAATGCACACCCCCCCACCTCCCCAGCCCTTAACTGGATTCGCTTTTCTGACTCAGCCCACAATAAATGCTGCACATTGAAACCTTCAAATAAGTCAAAGTGATCAATGTACAGTGTAAAAAAGCCCCAGAAATTAATGTGACAAGTGGCTAAAAAAAGACTGAAAACTCTTTTAGTTGCTTCCTATTGCATGTGTCAAACAAAGGCAACTGAAGTGTAACTTTTCTAATCTCTTCAAACCACAACAAGAAACCCAGTTACGTTGACTAACGTCTCATATGTGCCAGTTACGCTCATGCGAAAACCCCAGAAAATAATGTGACAAGTGGCTAAAAAAAGACTGAATGCTTCTCATTGCATAAATCAAACAAATGGAACAAAATTTTTAATGTATATTTTTTCGCTCCAATCTCTTTATACAGTGACGACAAATCTATCTATGTTGACTACCGTCTCATAGGTGCCGATTACGTAACCGCGAAAACGTGAAAAATCGACTTAGGGAACACTTCATAGCAGATGACACCTGTTGCTTAATAGGTCAAATATAGGAAACTTAATGTCTAATATCTGTTTTTTACTTCTCCAGTCTTTTTTTACCGTGACAACAAACCCATTTAGGTTGTCTATTGTCTGGCAGGTGCCGGTTACGTACCCGCGAAAACATGAAAAATCGACTTACGGAATATTTTATAGCAGACGACAACTGTTGCTTAAAGTCAATTATAGGGCTTTTTCTATTTTTTCTTTTTCATTTTCTCTCACTAGGGCCAATGATTTGGTTACGATGACCATCTCACCCATACGTGACTGATACGTGCTGCGCATAAAATCGTAAAATCAACTTTGACACTTTCGGAGGCAACTGATACCTGTTAAACAAATCAAAGAAAGGTAAACAAAATTTTTCCCTGTTTTCTTACCAGGGTCATGAAAACATTGAACCAATTTTGACGACCGCGCGAGTCAAAAGTCAATTTTATGTTTAATCGCTGTGCAAAAATATAAAATTCAGAAGCAACCGGTTGATGTTGCGGAAACTTTTTCCGATAAAAAAATCTTGTTCTTGTTTGAAGAATTTAGAAGTAGGCCATAAAGATACAATAAGATGTAAGAATAACTAAAAATCAATTTTTTCTTTGATAGGGTAGAAAACATTGTGGGAAAAGGAGAAAATGCTGGTAACCTGCATTGTCTCCTTTCCTCAGATTATTTTCAAAAGCCCTCTCTTTCAGGGGTGTTAAAAGGCGTCATTGTGTGGTAAAAGGTTAATAACAATAAACAGATATTTCCACCCCCCCTTCCCATCAGCCAATCAAATCTCTTCCCTCTCTGCAATTATCCAATCAGAGAGGCTTTAAGGAAATCACAATGGGAACCAACAGCCCAAATCAGAATGGGAACCAACAGCCAATCAGAGAAGACTTTAGATATTCAACAGCCAATCAGAGAGCTTCAAAATCGCTCCAAAATGGCGCCCAAATTTAATGATAAAAAACAGTGAAAACAAAAAACGGCATGAAAGTGGATTTAAAGTCTTCTTTAAAGGCTGCTGTGCAGTCCTTGGCGAACTGCCAGGCATGCACAATCCACACATGCAAGATTTCACTGAAAATGGGCAAACATTTAAGAAAATAGGGGCGCAGCAGACCTGGTTTTGGTCTTTTCAAGCCCCTTGCAAGAATTACTTCCCTTAGACCCTCAATGCACACCCCCCCACCTCCCCAGCCCTTAACTGGATTCGCTTTTCTGACTCAGCCCACAATAAATGCTGCACATTGAAACCTTCAAATAAGTCAAAGTGATCAATGTACAGTGTAAAAAAGCCCCAGAAATTAATGTGACAAGTGGCTAAAAAAAGACTGAAAACTCTTTTAGTTGCTTCCTATTGCATGTGTCAAACAAAGGCAACTGAAGTGTAACTTTTCTAATCTCTTCAAACCACAACAAGAAACCCAGTTACGTTGACTAACGTCTCATATGTGCCAGTTACGCTCATGCGAAAACCCCAGAAAATAATGTGACAAGTGGCTAAAAAAAGACTGAATGCTTCTTATTGCATAAATCAAACAAATGGAACAAAATTTTTAATGTATATTTTTTTCCTCCAATCTCTTTATCCAGTGACGACAAATCTATCTATGTTGACTACCGTCTCATAGGTGCCGGTTACGTATCCGCGAAAACGCGAAAAATCGACTTACGGAACACTTCATAGCAGATGACACCTCTTGCTTAATAGGTTAAATATAGGGAACTTAATTTTAATATCTGTTTTTTACTTCTCCAGTCTTTTTTTACCGTGACAACAAACCCATTTAGGTTGTCTATTGTCTGGCAGGTGCCGGTTACGTACCCGCGAAAACATGAAAAATCAACTTACGGAATATTTTATAGCAGACGACAACTGTTGCTTAAAGTCAATTATAGGGCTTTTTCTATTTTTTCTTTTTCATTTTCTCTCACTAGGGCCAATGATTTGGTAACGGTGACCATCTCACCCATACGTGACTGATACGTGCTGCGCATAAAATCGTAAAATCAACTTTGACACTTTCGGAGGCAACTGATACCTGTTAAACAAATCAAAGAAAGGTAAACAAAATTTTTCCCTGTTTTCTTACCAGGGTCATGAAAACATTGAACCAATTTTGACGACCGCGCGAGTCAAAAGTCAATTTTATGTTTAATCGCTGTGCAAAAATATAAAATTCAGAAGCAACCGGTTGATGTTGCGGAAACTTTTTCCGATAAAAAAATCTTGTTCTTGTTTGAAGAATTTAGAAGTAGGCCATAAAGATACAATAAGATGTAAGAATAACTAAAAATCAATTTTTTCTTTGATAGGGTAGAAAACATTGTGGGAAAAGGAGAAAATGCTGGTAACCTGCATTGTCTCCTTTCCTCAGATTATTTTCAAAAGCCCTCTCTTTCAGGGGTGTTAAAAGGCGTCATTGTGTGGTAAAAAGTTAATAACAATAAACAGATATTTTCCCCCCCCCTTCCCATCAGCCAATCAAATCTCTTCCCTCTCTGAAATTATCCAATCAGAGAGGCTTTAAGGAAATCACAATGGGAACCAACAGCCCAAATCAGAATGGGAACCAACAGCCAATCAGAGAAGACTTTAGATATTCAACAGCCAATCAGAGAGCTTCAAAATCGCTCCAAAATGGCGCCCAAATTTAATGATAAAAAACAGTGAAAACAAAAAACGGCATGAAAGTGGATTTAAAGTCTTCTTTAAAGGCTGCTGTGCAGTCCTTGGCGAACTGCCAGGCATGCACAATCCACACATGCAAGATTTCACTGAAAATGGGCAAACATTTAAGAAAATAGGGGCGCAGCAGACCTTGTTTTGGTCTTTTCAAGCCCCTTGCAAGAATTACTTCCCTTAGACCCTCAATGCACACCCCCCCACCTCCCCAGCCCTTAACTGGATTCGCTTTTCTGACTCAGCCCACAATAAATGCTGCACATTGAAACCTTCAAATAAGTCAAAGTGATCAATGTACAGTGTAAAAAAGCCCCAGAAATTAATGTGACAAGTGGCTAAAAAAAGACTGAAAACTCTTTTAGTTGCTTCCTATTGCATGTGTCAAACAAAGGCAACTGAAGTGTAACTTTTCTAATCTCTTCAAACCACAACAAGAAACTCAGTTACGTTGACTAACGTCTCATATGTGCCAGTTACGCTCATGCGAAAACCCCAGAAAATAATGTGACAAGTGGCTAAAAAAAGACTGAATGCTTCTTCTTGCATAAATCAAACAAATGGAACAAAATTTTTAATGTATATTTTTTTCCTCCAATCTCTTTATGCAGTGACGACAAATCTATCTATGTTGACTACCGTCTCATAGGTGCCGGTTACGTATCCGCGAAAACGCGAAAAATCGACTTACGGAACACTTCATCGCAGATGACACCTGTTGCTTAATAGGTTAAATATAGGGAACTTAATTTCTAATATCTGTTTTTTACTTCTCCAGTCTTTTTTTACCGTGACAACAAACCCATTTAGGTTGTCTATTGTCTGGCAGGTGCCGGTTACGTACCCGCTAAAACATGAAAAATCGACTTACGGAATATTTTATAGCAGACGACAACTGTTGCTTAAAGTCAATTATAGGGCTTTTTCTATTTTTTCTTTTTCATTTTCACTCACTAGGGCCAATGATTTGGTTACGATGACCATCTCACCCATACGTGACTGATACGTGCTGCGCATAAAATCGTAAAATCAACTTTGACACTTTCGGAGGCAACTGTTACCTGTTAAACAAATCAAAGAAAGGTAAACAAAATTTTTCCCTGTTTTCTTACCAGGGTCATGAAAACATTGAACCAATTTTGACGACCGCGCGAGTCAAAAGTCAATTTTATGTTTAATCGCTGTGCAAAAATATAAAATTCAGAAGCAACCGGTTGATGTTGTGGAAACTTTTTCCGATAAAAACATCTTGTTCTTGTTTGAAGAATTTAGAAGTAGGCCATAAAGATACAATAAGATGTAAGAATAACTAAAAATCAATTTTTTCTTTGATAGGGTAGAAAACATTGTGGGAAAAGGAGAAAATGCTGGTAACCTGCATTGTCTCCTTTCCTCAGATTATTTTCAAAAGCCCTCTCTTTCAGGGGTGTTAAAAGGCGTCATTGTGTGGTAAAAGGTTAATAACAATAAACAGATATTTCCTCCCCCTTCCCATCAGCCAATCAAATCTCTTCCCTCTCTGAAATTATCCAATCAGAGAGGCTTTAAGGAAATCACAATGGGAACCAACAGCCCAAATCAGAATGGGAACCAACAGCCAATCAGAGAAGACTTTAGATATTCAACAGCCAATCAGAGAGCTTCAAAATCGCTCCAAAATGGCGCCCAAATTTAATGATAAAAAACAGTGAAAACAAAAAACGGCATGAAAGTGGATTTAAAGTCTTTAAAGGCTGCTGTGCAGTCCTTGGCGAACTGCCAGGCATGCACAATCCACACATGCAAGATTTCACTGAAAATGGGCAAACATTTAAGAAAATAGGGGCGCAGCAGACCTGGTTTTGGTCTTTTCAAGCCCCTTGCAAGAATTACTTCCCTTAGACCCTCAATGCACACCCCCCCACCTCCCCAGCCCTTAACTGGATTCGCTTTTCTGACTCAGCCCACAATAAATGCTGCACATTGAAACCTTCAAATAAGTCAAAGTGATCAATGTACAGTGTAAAAAACCCCAGAAATTAATGTGACAAGTGGCTAAAAAAAGACTGAAAACTCTTTTAGTTGCTTCCTATTGCATGTGTCAAACAAAGGCAACTGAAGTGTAACTTTTCTAATCTCTTCAAACCACAACAAGAAACCCAGTTACGTTGACTAACGTCTCATATGTGCCAGTTACGCTCATGCGAAAACCCCAGAAAATAATGTGACAAATGGCTAAAAAAAGACTGAATGCTTCTTATTGCATAAATCAAACAAATGGAACAAAGTTTTTAATATATATTTTTTTCCTCCAATCTCTTTATACAGTGACGACAAATCTATCTATGTTGACTACCGTCTCATAGGTGCCGGTTACGTATCCGCGAAAACGCGAAAAATCGACTTACGGAACACTTCATAGCAGATGACACCTGTTGCTTAATAGGTTAAATATAGGGAACTTAATTTTAATATCTGTTTTTTACTTCTCCAGTCTTTTTTACCGTGACAACAAACCCATTTAGGTTGTCTATACATGGATCCGTGGCGAAAAGATAAACCGTTTACCTTAGTTACTGTTGCCAAGGTCTCACAAACAAACGTAGTCAATACATATACAGTATAGCAGATAGGCTACTTAAATCGTGCTTTCATGACTGTTTCTCTCAATAAAATTCCGGAAAAAGTATTTTAATCATAGATTTCTATCGATGATAAATTCTCAGTAAGAAATTTAAAGATGCTTAACTAATTTACATACGAAGATGTATTAAAAGGGCGAATTACGGGGGCGACGTACAATGTAACAGATTTACATGTTTAAACAAAAATTTGAACATAGAAAAAACAGCAACAAATCTCCGTTTTGCCACAGAATAATAGAATTAACGATACTTATTGCTTTCGTTGGGCTAGTAAAGTCATCTCAGCATCATATCAAATTAAAGAAACCTTTTGAAAAGTTTATAGAATGTCTGAATGTACAGAGAGGTTTAAGTTAATGAAAAATTTTAATATCAGGTTAAGGGGAAAAGGGTTGTCTGGTGGATTATAAAATGCGTTTAGTTTGTTGTCAATTAAGAAAATTGTAAATATAATTGACGGAAGTATATGACATACTGATGACAACGGGTGGTCATGTTGATTAGAGCGGCAAATTGTGTTGCAATCAAACACACTTCTTATCAAATTAACAGTTTACCAACACACCCTTTGTGCTAATGTGCAGATGTGCTAATCCATTTAAACTCGTCACCAAATGACAAAATTTTTAGAGCAATCCAAATTCAAATATTAGCAGACAACAAGATAAATGATTCAAAAATTGAAATTTGTTTTTGAAAGAGCGCAAAACACAGTGAGAAAAGGATAAAATGAATGTTACAAGCATTTTCTCCTTTCTCCGCAATACTTTTAAAAGCTTTCTACGGGTCGTTAAAACCTGTTATGTGGTAAACGGTTAAAACAGATAAGTCAAGAGAAACATTTCCAAGTTCCACCAGATCAGAAGTTAGACTTTTTTTAAAATTGAAATATACTCCTAGTGAGGAAGAAGTACACGTCAAAGTGCTTATTGTAATCAGCAGGTACTTTAAATCCAAGAATAAACATCATGTAATTTGCAATCTGATCTATATCTACACATCAGAGATCATATATACGATCCCAGTACACATTCAGCATATTCTTCATGCACCATGGGTTAAAATTTATGTCAAATTGAAACATTGGTGACAAGTAACGCGGCCACTTTTTGGATGTGCATAGGTTATTGAACAAGGTTAATATTCAAGTAAAAGTATTTTCTTTTTATTAATACTTCATATAGGTCTGTTTTTACCTTTGTTTTCCAGTTTTCTCTTTCAGAGAGGAAAAATTACAGAATACTTTAAATTAATCTATTATCCAGCGCTGATTAGCTCTTTGCACAAGTTCAAATTTCCAGTAATCATCACAATTTAAACTTTTCTATAGCCTCTGCATGATCTCATGTCATCGGTATACGTTCGTAAAGCACATTTTGTAAGTTTTTTTTTAAAATTTAAACGTTAAAAACACAACATAAATGAAGAGAATTGCATTCTTCCAACGTTAACAGTCGTTTATTTGTGAGCCGAAATAGCAGAAACCAAGGTAGGACATCGGGTAGAATAAACCCAATGTCCTGATTGGTAAAATATCGATTTCCACGGATCCATGTATTGTCTGGCAGGTGCCGGTTACGTACCCGCGAAAACATGAAAAATCAACTTACGGAATATTTTATAGCAGACGACAACTGTTGCTTAAAGTCAATTATAGGGCTTTTTCTATTTTTTCTTTTTCATTTTCTCTCACTAGGGCCAATGATTTGGTTACGATGACCATCTCACCCATACGTGACTGATACGTGCTGCGCATAAAATCGTAAAATCAACTTTGACACTTTCGGAGGCAACTGATACCTGCTAAACAAATCAAAGAAAGGTAAAGAAAATTTTTCCCTGTTTTCTTACCAGGGTCATGAAAACATTGAAGCAATTTTGACGACCGCGCGAGTCAAAAGTCAATTTTATGTTTAATCGCTGTGCAAAAATATAAAATTCAGAAGCAACCGGTTGATGTTGCGGAAACTTTTTCCGATAAAAAAATCTTGTTCTTGTTTGAAGAATTTAGAAGTAGGCCATAAAGATACAATAAGATGTAAGAATAACTAAAAATCAATTTTTTCTTTGATAGGGTAGAAAACATTGTGGGAAAAGGAGAAAATGCTGGTAACCTGCATTGTCTCCTTTCCTCAGATTATTTTCAAAAGCCCTCTCTTTCAGGGGTGTTAAAAGGCGTCATTGTGTGGTAAAAAGTTAATAACAATAAACAGATATTTCCCCCCCTTCCCATCAGCCAATCAAATCTCTTCCCTCTCTGAAATTATCCAATCAGAGAGGCTTTAAGGAAATCAGAATGGGAACCAACAGCCCAAATCAGAATGGGAACCAACAGCCAATCAGAGAAGACTTTAGATATTCAACAGCCAATCAGAGAGCTTCAAAATCGCTCCAAAATGGCGCCCAAATTTAATGATAAAAAACAGTGAAAAAAAAAACGGCATGAAAGTGGATTTAAAGTCTTCTTTAAAGGCTGCTGTGCAGTCCTTGGCGAACTGCCAGGCATGCACAATCCACACATGCAAGATTTCACTGAAAATGGGCAAACATTTAAGAAAATAGGGGCGCAGCAGACCTTGTTTTGGTCTTTTCAAGCCCCTTGCAAGAATTACTTCCCTTAGACCCTCAATGCACACCCCCCCACCTCCCCAGCCCTTAACTGGATTCGCTTTTCTGACTCAGCCCACAATAAATGCTGCACATTGAAACCTTCAAATAAGTCAAAGTGATCAATGTACAGTGTAAAAAAGCCCCAGAAATTAATGTGACAAGTGGCTAAAAAAAGACTGAAAACTCTTTTAGTTGCTTCCTATTGCATGTGTCAAACAAAGGCAACTGAAGTGTAACTTTTCTAATCTCTTCAAACCACAACAAGAAACCCAGTTACGTTGACTAACGTCTCATATGTGCCAGTTACGCTCATGCGAAAACCCCAGAAAATAATGTGACAAGTGGCTAAAAAAAGACTGAATGCTTCTTATTGCATAAATCAAACAAATGGAACAAAATTTTTAATGTATATTTTTTCCCTCCAATCTCTTTATACAGTGACGACAAATCTATCTATGTTGACTACCGTCTCATAGGTGCCGATTACGTATCCGCGAAAACGCGAAAAATCGACTTCGGGAACACTTCATAGCAGATGACACCTGTTGCTTAATAGGTCAAATATAGGGAACTTAATTTTAATATCTGTTTTTTACTTCTCCAGTCTTTTTTTACCGTGACAACAAACCCATTTAGGTTGTCTATTGTCTGGCAGGTGCCGGTTACGTACCCGCGAAAACATGAAAAATCGACTTATGGAATATTTTATAGCAGACGACAACTGTTGCTTAAAGTCAATTATAGGGCTTTTTCTATTTTTTCTTTATCATTTTCTCTCACTAGGGCCAATGCTTTGGTTACGATGACCATCTCACCCATACGTGACTGATACGTGCTGTGCATAAAATCGTAAAATCAACTTTGACACTTTCGGAGGCAACTGATACCTGTTAAACAAATCAAAGAAAGGTAAACAAAATTTTTCCCTGTTTTCTTACCAGGGTCATGAAAACATTGAACCAATTTTTATGACCGCGCGAGTCAAAAGTCAATTTTATGTTTAATCGCTGTGCAAAAATATAAAATTCAGAAGCAACCGGTTGATGTTGCGGAAACTTTTTCCGATAAAAAAATCTTGTTCTTGTTTGAAGAATTTAGAAGTAGGCCATAAAGATACAATAAGATGTAAGAATAACTAAAAATCAATTTTTTCTTTGATAGGGTAGAAAACATTGTGGGAAAAGTAGAAAATGCTGGTAACCTGCATTGTCTCCTTTCCTCAGATTATTTTCAAAAGCCCTCTCTTTCAGGGGTGTTAAAAGGCGTCATTGTGTGGTAAAAGGTTAATAACAATAAACAGATATTTCCCCCCCCTTCCCATCAGCCAATCAAATCTCTTCCCTCTCTGAAATTATCCAATCAGAGAGGCTTTAAGGAAATCACAATGGGAACCAACAGCCCAAATCAGAATGGGAACCAATAGCCAATCAGAGAAGACTTTAGATATTCAACAGCCAATCAGAGAGCTTCAAAATCGCTCCAAAATGGCGCCCAAATTTAATGATTAAAAACAGTGAAAAAAAAAAACGGCATGAAAGTGGATTTAAAGTCTTCTTTAAAGGCTGCTGTGCAGTCCTTGGCGAACTGCCAGGCATGCACAATCCACACATGCAAGATTTTACTGAAAATGGGCAAACATTTAAGAAAATAGGGGCGCAGCAGACCTTGTTTTGGTCTTTTCAAGCCCCTTGCAAGAATTACTTCCCTTAGACCCTCAATGCACACCCCCCCACCTCCCCAGCCCTTAACTGGATTCGCTTTTCTGACTCAGCCCACAATAAATGCTGCACATTGAAACCTTCAAATAAGTCAAAGTGATCAATGTACAGTGTAAAAAAGCCCCAGAAATTAATGTGACAAGTGGCTAAAAAAAGACTGAAAACTCTTTTAGTTGCTTCCTATTGCATGTGTCAAACAAAGGCAACTGAAGTGTAACTTTTCTAATCTCTTCAAACCACAACAAGAAACCCAGTTACGTTGACTAACGTCTCATATGTGCCAGTTACGCTCATGCGAAAACCCCAGAAAATAATGTGACAAGTGGCTAAAAAAAGACTGAATGCTTCTTATTGCATAAATCAAACAAATGGAACAAAATTTTTAATGTATATTTTTTTCCTCCAATCTCTTTATACAGTGACGATAAATCTATCTATGTTGACTACCGTCTCATAGGTGCCGGTTACGTATCCGCGAAAACGCGAAAAATCGACTTACGGAACACTTCATAGCAGATGACACCTATTGCTTAATAGGTTAAATATAGGGAACTTAATTTTAATATCTGTTTTTTACTTCTCCAGTCTTTTTTTACCGTGACAACAAACCCATTTAGGTTGTCTATTGTCTGGCAGGTGCCGGTTACGTACCCGCGAAAACATGAAAAATCAACTTACGGAATATTTTATAGCAGACGACAACTGTTGCTTAAAGTCAATTATAGGGCTTTTTCTATTTTTTCTTTTTCATTTTCTCTCACTAGGGCCAATGATTTGGTTACGATGACCATCTCACCCATACGTGACTGATACGTGCTGCGCATAAAATCGTAAAATCAACTTTGACACTTTCGGAGGCAACTGATACCTGTTAAACAAATCAAAGAAAGGTAAAGAAAATTTTTCCCTGTTTTCTTACCAGGGTCATGAAAACATTGAACCAATTTTGACGACCGCGCGAGTCAAAAGTCAATTTTATGTTTAATTGCTGTCCAAAAATATAAAATTCAGAAGCAACCGGTTGATGTTGCGGAAACTTTTTCCGATAAAAAAATCTTGTTCTTGTTTGAAGAATTTAGAAGTAGGCCATAAAGATACAATAAGATGTAAGAATAACTAAAAATCAATTTTTTCTTTGATAGGGTAGAAAACATTGTGGGAAAAGGAGAAAATGCTGGTAACCTGCATTGTCTCCTTTCCTCAGATTATTTTCAAAAGCCCTCTCTTTCAGGGGTGTTAAAAGGCGTCATTGTGTGGTAAAAGGTTAATAACAATAAACAGATATTTCCCCCCCTTCCCATCAGCCAATCAAATCTCTTCCCTCTCTGAAATTATCCAATCAGAGAGGCTTTAAGGAAATCACAATGGGAACCAACAGCCCAAATCAGAATGGGAACCAACAGCCAATCAGAGAAGACTTTAGATATTCAACAGCCAATCAGAGAGCTTCAAAATCGCTCCAAAATGGCGCCCAAATTTAATGATAAAAAACAGTGAAAACAAAAAACGGCATGAAAGTGGATTTAAAGTCTTCTTTAAAGGCTGCTGTGCAGTCCTTGGCGAACTGCCAGGCATGCACAATCCACACATGCAAGATTTCACTGAAAATGGGCAAACATTTAAGAAAATAGGGGCGCAGCAGACCTTGTTTTGGTCTTTTCAAGCCCCTTGCAAGAATTACTTCCCTTAGACCCTCAATGCACACACCCCCACCTCCCCAGCCCTTAACTGGATTCGCTTTTCTGACTCAGCCCACAATAAATGCTGCACATTGAAACCTTCAAATAAGTCAAAGTGATCAATGTACAGTGTAAAAAAGCCCCAGAAATTAATGTGACAAGTGGCTAAAAAAAGACTGAAAACTCTTTTAGTTGCTTCCTATTGCATGTGTCAAACAAAGGCAACTGAAGTGTAACTTTTCTAATCTCTTCAAACCACAACAAGAAACCCAGTTACGTTGACTAACGTCTCATATGTGCCAGTTACGCTCATGCGAAAACCCCAGAAAATAATGTGACAAGTGGCTAAAAAAAGACTGAATGCTTCTTATTGCATAAATCAAACAAATGGAACAAAATTTTTAATGTATATTTTTTTCCTCCAATCTCTTTATACAGTGACGACAAATCTATCTATGTTGACTACCGTCTCATAGGTGCCGGTTACGTATCCGCGAAAACGCGAAAAAAAACGGACTTTCGGAACACTTCATAGCAGATGACACCTGTTGCTTAATAGGTTAAATATAGGGAACTTAATTTTAATATCTGTTTTTTACTTCTCCAGTCTTTTCTTACCGTGACAACAAACCCATTTAGGTTGTCTATTGTCTGGCAGGTGCCGGTTACGTACCCGCGAAAACATGAAAAATCAACTTACGGAATATTTTATAGCAGACGACAACTGTTGCTTAAAGTCAATTATAGGGCTTTTTCTATTTTTTCTTTTTCATTTTCTCTCACTAGGGCCAATGATTTGGTTACGATGACCATCTCACCCATACATGACTGATACGTGCTGCGCATAAAATCGTAAAATCAACTTTGACACTTTTGGAGGCAACTGATACCTGTTAAACAAATCAAAGAAAGGTAAACAAAATTTTTCCCTGTTTTCTTACCAGGGTCATGAAAACATTGAACCAATTTTGACGACCGCGCGAGTCAAAAATCAATTTTATGTTTAATCACTGTGCAAAAATATAAAATTCAGAAGCAACCGGTTGATGTTGCGGAAACTTTTTCCGATAAAAAAATCTTGTTCTTGTTTGAAGAATTTAGAAGTAGGCCATAAAGATACAATAAGATGTAAGAATAACTAAAAATCAATTTTTTCTTTGATAGGGTAGAAAACATTGTGGGAAAAGGAGAAAATGCTGGTAACCTGCATTGTCTCCTTTCCTCAGATTATTTTCAAAAGCCCTCTCTTTCAGGGGTGTTAAAAGGCGTCATTGTGTGGTAAAAGGTTAATAACAATAAACAGATATTTCCCCCCCCCTTCCCATCAGCCAATCAAATCTCTTCCCTCTCTGAAATTATCCAATCAGAGAGGCTTTAAGGAAATCACAATGGGAACCAACAGCCCAAATCAGAATGGGAACCAATAGCCAATCAGAGAAGACTTTAGATATTCAACAGCCAATCAGAGAGCTTCAAAATCGCTCCAAAATGGCGCCCAAATTTAATGATAAAAAACAGTGAAAAAAAGAAACGGCATGAAAGTGGATTTAAAGTCTTCTTTAAAGGCTGCTGTGCAGTCCTTGGCGAACTGCCAGGCATGCACAATCCACACATGCAAGATTTCACTGAAAATGGGCAAACATTTAAGAAAATAGGGGCGCAGCAGACCTTGTTTTGGTCTTTTCAAGCCCCTTGCAAGAATTACTTCCCTTAGACCCTCAATGCACACCCCCCACCTCCCCAGCCCTTAACTGGATTCGCTTTTCTGACTCAGCCCACAATAAATGCTGCACATTGAAACCTTCAAATAAGTCAAAGTGATCAATGTACAGTGTAAAAAAGCCCCAGAAATTAATGTGACAAGTGGCTAAAAAAAGACTGAAAACTCTTTTAGTTGCTTCCTATTGCATGTGTCAAACAAAGGCAACTGAAGTGTAACTTTTCTAATCTCTTCAAACCACAACAAGAAACCCAGTTACGTTGACTAACGTCTCATATGTGCCAGTTACGCTCATGCGAAAATCCCAGAAAATAATGTGACAAGTGGCTAAAAAAAGACTGAATGCTTCTTATTGCATAAATCAAACAAATGGAACAAAATTTTTAATGTATATTTTTTTCCTCCAATCTCTTTATACAGTGACGACAAATCTATCTATGTTGACTACCGTCTCATAGGTGCCGGTTACGTATCCGTGAAAACGCGAAAAATCGACTTACGGAACACTTCATAGCAGATGACACCTGTTGCTTAATAGGTTAAATATAGGGAACTTAATTTTAATATCTGTTTTTTACTTCTCCAGTCTTTTTTTACCGTGACAACAAACCCATTTAGGTTGTCTATTGTCTGGCAGGTGCCGGTTACGTACCCGCGAAAACATGAAAAATCAACTTACGGAATATTTTATAGCAGACGACAACTGTTGCTTAAAGACAATTATAGGGCTTTTTCTATTTTTTCTTTTTCATTTTCTCTCACTAGGGCCAATGATTTGGTTACGATGACCATCTCACCCATACGTGACTGATACGTGCTGCGCATAAAATCGTAAAATCAACTTTGACACTTTCGGAGGCAACTGATACCTGTTAAACAAATCAAAGAAAGGTAAAGAAAATTTTTCCCTGTTTTCTTACCAGGGTCATGAAAACATTGAACCAATTTTGACGACCGCGCGAGTCAAAAGTCAATTTTATGTTTAATCGCTGTGCAAAAATATAAAATTCAGAAGCAACCGGTTGATGTTGCGGAAACTTTTTCCGATAAAAAAATCTTGTTCTTGTTTGAAGAATTTAGAAGTAGGCCATAAAGATACAATAAGATGTAAGAATAACTAAAAATCAATTTTTTCTTTGATAGGGTAGAAAACATTGTGGGAAAAGGAGAAAATGCTGGTAACCTGCATTGTCTCCTTTCCTCAGATTATTTTCAAAAGCCCTCTCTTTCAGGGGTGTTAAAAGGCGTCATTGTGTGGTAAAAGGTTAATAACAATAAACAGATATTTCCCGCCCCTTGCCATCAGCCAATCAAATCTCTTCCCTCTCTGAAATTATCCAATCAGAGAGGCTTTAAGGAAATCACAATGGGAACCAACAGCCCAAATCAGAATGGGAACCAACAGCCAATCAGAGAAGACTTTAGATATTCAACAGCCAATCAGAGAGCTTCAAAATCGCTCCAAAATGGCGCCCAAATTTAATGATAAAAAACAGTGAAAACAAAAAACGGCATGAAAGTGGATTTAAAGTCTTCTTTAAAGGCTGCTGTGCAGTCCTTGGCGAACTGCCAGGCATGCACAATCCACACATGCAAGATTTCACTGAAAATGGGCAAACATTTAAGAAAATAGGGGCGCAGCAGACCTTGTTTTGGTCTTTTCAAGCCCCTTGCAAGAATTACTTCCCTTAGACCCTCAATGCACACCCCCCCACCTCCCCAGCCCTTAACTGGATTCGCTTTTCTGACTCAGTCCACAATAAATGCTGCACATTGAAACCTTCAAATAAGTCAAAGTGATCAATGTACAGTGTAAAAAAGCCCCAGAAATTAATGTGACAAGTGGCTAAAAAAAGACTGAAAACTCTTTTAGTTGCTTCCTATTGCATGTGTCAAACAAAGGCAACTGAAGTGTAACTTTTCTAATCTCTTCAAACCACAACAAGAAACCCAGTTACGTTGACTAACGTCTCATATGTGCCAGTTACGCTCATGCGAAAACCCCAGAAAATAATGTGACAAGTGGCTAAAAAAAGACTGAATGCTTCTTATTGCATAAATCAAACAAATGGAACAAAATTTTTAATGTATATTTTTTTCCTCCAATCTCTTTATACAGTGACGACAAATCTATCTATGTTGACTACCGTCTCATAGGTGCCGGTTACGTATCCGCGAAAACGCGAAAAAAAAAGGACTTTCGGAACACTTCATAGCAGATGACACCTGTTGCTTAATAGGTTAAATATAGGGAACTTAATTTTAATATCTGTTTTTTACTTCTCCAGTCTTTTCTTACCGTGACAACAAACCCATTTAGGTTGTCTATTGTCTGGCAGGTGCCGGTTACGTACCCGCGAAAACATGAAAAATCAACTTACGGAATATTTTATAGCAGACGACAACTGTTGCTTAAAGTCAATTATAGGGCTTTTTCTATTTTTTCTTTTTCATTTTCTCTCACTAGGGCCAATGATTTGGTTACGATGACCATCTCACCCATACATGACTGATACGTGCTGCGCATAAAATCGTAAAATCAACTTTGACACTTTCGGAGGCAACTGATACCTGTTAAACAAATCAAAGAAAGGTAAAGAAAATTTTTCCCTGTTTTCTTACCAGGGTCATGAAAACATTGAACCAATTTTGACGACCGCGCGAGTCAAAAGTCAATTTTATGTTTAATCGCTGTGCAAAAATATAAAATTCAGAAGCAACCGGTTGATGTTGCGGAAACTTTTTCCGATAAAAAAATCTTGTTCTTGTTTGAAGAATTTAGAAGTAGGCCATAAAGATACAATAAGATGTAAGAATAACTAAAAATCCATTTTTTCTTTGATAGGGTAGAAAACATTGTGGGAAAAGTAGAAAATGCTGGTAACCTGCATTGTCTCCTTTCCTCAGATTATTTTCAAAAGCCCTCTCTTTCAGGGGTGTTAAAAGGCGTCATTGTGTGGTAAAAGGTTAATAACAATAAACATATATTTCCCCCCCTTCCCATCAGCCAATCAAATCTCTTCCCTCTCTGAAATTATCCATTCAGAGAGGCTTTAAGGAAATCAGAATGGGAACCAACAGCCCAAATCAGAATGGGAACCAACAGCCAATCAGAGAAGACTTTAGATATTCAACAGCCAATCAGAGAGCTTCAAAATCGCTGCAAAATGGTGCCCAAATTTAATGATAAAAAACAGTGAAAACAAAAAACGGCATGAAAGTGGATTTAAAGTCTTCTTTAAAGGCTGCTGTGCAGTCCTTGGCGAACTGCCAGGCATGCACAATCCACACATGCAAGATTTCACTGAAAATGGGCAAACATTTAAGAAAATAGGGGCGCAGCAGACCTTGTTTTGGTCTTTTCAAGCCCCTTGCAAGAATTACTTCCCTTAGACCCTCAATGCACACCCCCCCCACCTCCCCAGCCCTTAACTGGATTCGCTTTTCTGACTCAGTCCACAATAAATGCTGCACATTGAAACCTTCAAATAAGTCAAAGTGATCAATGTACAGTGTAAAAAAGCCCCAGAAATTAATGTGACAAGTGGCTAAAAAAAGACTGAAAACTCTTTTAGTTGCTTCCTATTGCATGTGTCAAACAAAGGCAACTGAAGTGTAACTTTTCTAATCTCTTCAAACCACAACAAGAAACCCAGTTACGTTGACTAACGTCTCATATGTGCCAGTTACGCTCATGCGAAAACCCCAGAAAATAATGTGACAAGTGGCTAAAAAAAGACTGAATGCTTCTTATTGCATAAATCAAACAAATGGAACAAAATTTTTAATGTATATTTTTTCCCTCCAATCTCTTTATACAGTGACGACAAATCTATCTATGTTGACTACCGTCTCATAGGTGCCGATTACGTATCCGCGAAAACGCGAAAAATCGACTTACGGAACACTTCATAGCAGATGACACCTGTTGCTTAATAGGTCAAATATAGGGAACTTAATTTCTAATATCTGTTTTTTACTTCTCCAGTCTTTTCTTACCGTGACAACAAACCCATTTAGGTTGTCTATTGTCTGGCAGGTGCCGGTTACGTACCCGCGAAAACATGAAAAATCGACTTACGGAATATTTTATTGCAGACGACAACTATTGCTTAAAGTCAATTATAGGGCTTTTTCCATTTTTTCTTTTTCATTTTCTCTCACTAGGGCCAATGATTTGGTTACGATGACCATCTCACCCATACGTGACTGATACGTGCTGCGCATAAAATCGTAAAATCAACTTTGACACTTTCGGAGGCAACTGATACCTGTTAAACAAATCAAAGAAAGGTAAAGAAAATTTTTCCCTGTTTTCTTACCAGTTTCATGAAAACATTGAACCAATTTTGACGACCGCGCGAGTCAAAAGTCAATTTTATGTTTAATCGCTGTGCAAAAATATAAAATTCAGAAGCAACCGGTTGATGTTGCGGAAACTTTTTCCGATAAAAAAATCTTGTTCTTGTTTGAAGAATTTAGAAGTAGGCCATAAAGATACAATAAGATGTAAGAATAACTAAAAATCAATTTTTTCTTTGATAGGGTAGAAAACATTGTGGGAAAAGGAGAAAATGCTGGTAACCTGCATTGTCTCCTTTCCTCAGATTATTTTCAAAAGCCCTCTCTTTCAGGGGTGTTAAAAGGCGTCATTGTGTGGTAAAAGGTTAATAACAATAAACAGATATTTCCCCCCCCTTCCCATCAGCCAATCAAATCTCTTCCCTCTCTGAAATTATCCAATCAGAGAGGCTTTAAGGAAATCACAATGGGAACCAACAGCCCAAATCAGAATGGGAACCAACAGCCAATCAGAGAAGACTTTAGATATTCAACAGCCAATCAGAGAGCTTCAAAATCGCTCCAAAATGGCGCCCAAATTTAATGATAAAAAACAGTGAAAACAAAAAACGGCATGAAAGTGGATTTAAAGTCTTCTTTAAAGGCTGCTGTGCAGTCCTTGGCGAACTGCCAGGCATGCACAATCCACACATGCAAGATTTCACTGAAAATGGGCAAACATTTAAGGAAATAGGGGCGCAGCAGACCTTGTTTTGGTCTTTTCAAGCCCCTTGCAAGAATTACTTCCCTTAGACCCTCAATGCACACCCCCCACCTCCCCAGCCCTTAACTGGATTCGCTTTTCTGACTCAGCCCACAATAAATGCTGCACATTGAAACCTTCAAATAAGTCAAAGTGATCAATGTACAGTGTAAAAAAGCCCCAGAAATTAATGTGACAAGTGGCTAAAAAAAGACTGAAAACTCTTTTAGTTGCTTCCTATTGCATGTGTCAAACAAAGGCAACTGAAGTGTAACTTTTCTAATCTCTTCAAACCACAACAAGAAACCCAGTTACGTTGACTAACGTCTCATATGTGCCAGTTACGCTCATGCGAAAACCCCAGAAAATAATGTGACAAGTGGCTAAAAAAAGACTGAATGCTTCTTATTGCATAAATCAAACAAATGGAACAAAATTTTTAATGCATATTTTTTTCCTCCAATCTCTTTATACCGTGACAACAAATCTATCTATGTTGACTACCGTTTCATAGGTGCCGGTTACGTATCCGCGAAAATGCGAAAAATCGACTTACGGAACACTTCATAGCAGATGACACCTGTTGCTTAATAGGTCAAATATAGGGAACTTAATTTCTAATATCTGTTTTTTACTTTTCCAGTCTTTTTTTACCGTGACAACAAACCCATTTAGGTTGTTTATTGTCTGGCAGGTGCCGGTAACGTACCCACGAAAACATGAAAAATCGACTTACAGAATATTTTATAGCAGACGACAACTGTTGCTTAAAGTCAATTATAGGGCTTTTTCTATTTTTTCTTTTTCATTTTCTCTCACTAGGGCCAATGATTTGGTTACGATGACCATCTCACCCATACGTGACTGATACGTGCTGCGCATAAAATCGTAAAATCAACTTTGACACTTTCGGAGGCAACTGATACCTGTTAAACAAATCAAAGAAAGGTAAAGAAAATTTTTCCCTGTTTTCTTACCAGGGTCATGAAAACATTGAACCAATTTTGACGACCGCGCGAGTCAAAAGTCAATTTTATGTTTAATCGCTGTGCAAAAATATAAAATTCAGAAGCAACCGGTTGATGTTGCAGAAACTTTTTCGGATAAAAAAATCTTGTTCTTGTTTGAAGAATTTAGAAGTAGGCCATAAAGATACAATAAGATGTAAGAATAACTAAAAATCAATTTTTTCTTTGATAGGGTAGAAAACATTGTGGGAAAAGTAGAAAATGCTGGTAACCTGCATTGTCTCCTTTCCTCAGATTATTTTCAAAAGCCCTCTCTTTCAGGGGTGTTAAAAGGCGTCATTGTGTGGTAAAAGGTTAATAACAATAAACAGATATTTCCCCCCCTTCCCATCAGCCAATCAAATCTCTTCCCTCTCTGAAATTATCCAATCAGAGAGGCTTTAAGGTAATCACAATGGGAACCAACAGCCCAAATCAGAATGGGAACCAACAGCCAATCAGAGAAGACTTTAGATATTCAACAGCCAATCAGAGAGCTTCAAAATCGCTCCAAAATGGCGCCCAAATTTAATGATGAAAAACAGTGAAAACAAAAAACGGCATGAAAGTGGATTTAAAGTCTTCTTTAAAGGCTGCTGTGCAGTCCTTGGCGAACTGCCAGGCATGCACAATCCACACATGCAAGATTTCACTGAAAATGGGCAAATATTTAAGGAAATAGGGGCGCAGCAGACCTTGTTTTGGTCTTTTCAAGCCCCTTGCAAGAATTACTTCCCTTAGACCCTCAATGCACACCCCCCCACCTCCCCAGCCCTTAACTGGATTCGCTTTTCTGACTCAGCCCACAATAAATGCTGCACATTGAAACCTTCAAATAAGTCAAAGTGATCAATGTACAGTGTAAAAAAGCCCCAGAAATTAATGTGACAAGTGGCTAAAAAAAGACTGAAAACTCTTTTAGTTGCTTCCTATTGCATGTGTCAAACAAAGGCAACTGAAGTGTAACTTTTCTAATCTCTTCAAACCACAACAAGAAACCCAGTTACGTTGACTAACGTCTCATATGTGCCAGTTACGCTCATGCGAAAACCCCAGAAAATAATGTGACAAGTGGCTAAAAAAAGACTGAATGCTTCTTATTGCATAAATCAAACAAATGGAACAAAATTTTTAATGCATATTTTTTTCCTCCAATCTCTTTATACCGTGACAACAAATCTATCTATGTTGACTACCGTTTCATAGGTGCCGGTTACGTATCCGCGAAAATGCGAAAAATCGACCTACGGAACACTTCATAGCAGATGACACCTGTTGCTTAATAGGTCAAATATAGGGAACTTAATTTCAAATATCTGTTTTTTACTTCTCCAGTCTTTTTTTACCGTGACAACAAACCCATTTAGGTTGTCTATTGTCTGGCAGGTGCCGGTAACGTACCCACGAAAACATGAAAAATCGACTTACAGAATATTTTATAGCAGACGACAACTGTTGCTTAAAGTCAATTATAGGGCTTTTTCTATTTTTTCTTTTTCATTTTCTCTCACTAGGGCCAATGATTTGGTTACGATGACCATCTCACCCATACGTGACTGATACGTGCTGTGCATAAAATTGTAAAATCAACTTTGACACTTTCGGAGGCAACTGATACCTGTTAAACAAATCAAAGAAAGGTAAAGAAAATTTTTCCCTGTTTTCTTACCAGGGTCATGAAAACATTGAACCAATTTTGACGACCGCGCGAGTCAAAAGTCAATTTTATGTTTAATCGCTGTGCAAAAATATAAAATTCAGAAGCAACCGGTTGATGTTGCAGAAACTTTTTCGGATAAAAAAATCTTGTTCTTGTTTGAAGAATTTAGAAGTAGGCCATAAAGATACAATAAGATGTAAGAATAACTAAAAATCAATTTTTTCTTTGATAGGGTAGAAAACATTGTGGGAAAAGGAGAAAATGCTGGTAACCTGCATTGTCTCCTTTCCTCAGATTATTTTCAAAAGCCCTCTCTTTCAGGGGTGTTAAAAGGCGTCATTGTGTGGTAAAAGGTTAATAACAATAAACAGATATTTCCCCCCCCTTCCCATCAGCCAATCAAATCTCTTCCCTCTCTGAAATTATCCAATCAGAGAGGCTTTAAGGAAATCACAATGGGAACCAACAGCCCAAATCAGAATGGGAACCAACAGCCAATCAGAGAAGACTTTAGATATTCAACAGCCAATCAGAGAGCTTCAAAATCGCTCCAAAATGGCGCCCAAATTTAATGATAAAAAACAGTGAAAACAAAAAACGGCATGAAAGTGGATTTAAAGTCTTCTTTAAAGGCTGCTGTGCAGTCCTTGGCGAACTGCCAGGCATGCACAATCCACACATGCAAGATTTCACTGAAAATGGGCAAACATTTAAGAAAATAGGGGCGCAGCAGACCTTGTTTTGGTCTTTTCAAGCCCCTTGCAAGAATTACTTCCCTTAGACCCTCAATGCACGCCCCCCACCTCCACAGCCCTTAACTGGATTCGCTTTTCTGACTCAGCCCACAATAAATGCTGCACATTGAAACCTTCAAATAAGTCAAAGTGATCAATGTACAGTGTAAAAAAGCCCCAGAAATTAATGTGACAAGTGGCTAAAAAAAGACTGAAAACTCTTTTAGTTGCTTCCTATTGCATGTGTCGAACAAAGGCAACTGAAGTGTAACTTTTCTAATCTCTTCAAACCACAACAAGAAACCCAGTTACGTTGACTAACGTCTCATATGTGCCAGTTACGCTCATGCGAAAACCCCAGAAAATAATGTGACAAGTGGCTAAAAAAAGACTGAATGCTTCTTATTGCATAAATCAAACAAATGGAACAAAATTTTTAATGTATATTTTTTTCCTCCAATCTCTTTATACAGTGACGACAAATCTATCTATGTTGACTACCGTCTCATAGGTGCCGGTTACGTATCCGCGAAAACGCGAAAAATTGACTTACGGAACACTTCATAGCAGATGACACCTGTTGCTTAATAGGTCAAATATAGGGAACTTAATTTCTAATATCTGTTTTTTACTTTTCCAGTCTTTTTTTACCGTGACAACAAACCCATTTAGGTTGTCTATTGTCTGGCAGGTGCCGCTTACGTACACGCGAAAACATGAAAAATCGACTTACGGAATATTTCATAGCAGACGACAACTGTTGCTTAAAGTCAATTATAGGGCTTTTTCTATTTTTTCTTTTTCATTTTCTCTCACTAGGGCCAATGATTTGGTTACGATGACCATCTCACCCATACGTGACTGATACGTGCTGCGCATAAAATCGTAAAATCAACTTTGACACTTTCGGAGGCAACTGATACCTGTTAAACAAATCAAAGAAAGGTAAATAAAATTTTTCCCTGTTTTCTTACCAGGGTCATGAAAACATTGAACCAATTTTGACGACCGCGCGAGTCAAAAGTCAATTTTATGTTTAATCGCTGTGCAAAAATATAAAATTCAGAAGCAACCGGTTGATGTTGCGGAAACTTTTTCCGATAAAAAAATCTTGTTCTTGTTTGAAGAATTTAGAAGTAGGCCATAAAGATACAATAAGATGTAAGAATAACTAAAAATCAATTTTTTCTTTGATAGGGTAGAAAACATTGTGGGAAAAGGAGAAAATGCTGGTAACCTGCATTGTCTCCTTTCCTCAGATTATTTTCAAAAGCCCTCTCTTTCAGGGGTGTTAAAAGGCGTCATTGTGTGGTAAAAGTTTAATAACAATAAACAGATATTTCCCCCCCTTCCCATCAGCCAATCAAATCTCTTCCCTCTCTGAAATTATCCAATCAGAGAGGCTTTAAGGAAATCAGAATGGGAACCAACAGCCCAAATCAGAATGGGAACCAACAGCCAATCAGAGAAGACTTTAGATATTCAACAGCCAATCAGAGAGCTTCAAAATCGCTCCAAAATGGCGCCCAAATTTAATGATAAAAAACAGTGAAAACAAAAAACGGCATGAAAGTGGATTTAAAGTCTTCTTTAAAGGCTGCTGTGCAGTCCTTGGCGAACTGCCAGGCATGCACAATCCACACATGCAAGATTTCACTGAAAATGGGCAAACATTTAAGAAAATAGGGGCGCAGCAGACCTTGTTTTGGTCTTTTCAAGCCCCTTGCAAGAATTACTTCCCTTAGACCATCAATGCACACCCCCCCACCTCCCCAGCCCTTAACTGGATTCGCTTTTCTAACTCAGCCCACAATAAATGCTGCACATTGAAACCTTCAAATAAGTCAAAGTGATCAATGTACAGTGTAAAAAAGCCCCAGAAATTAATGTGACAAGTGGCTAAAAAAAGACTGAAAACTCTTTTAGTTGCTTCCTATTGCATGTGTCGAACAAAGGCAACTGAAGTGTAACTTTTCTAATCTCTTCAAACCACAACAAGAAACCCAGTTACGTTGACTAACGTCTCATATGTGCCAGTTACGCTCATGCGAAAACCCCAGAAAATAATGTGACAAGTGGCTAAAAAAAGACTGAATGCTTCTTATTGCATAAATCAAACAACTGGAACAAAATTTTTAATGTATATTTTTTTCCTCCAATCTCTTTATACAGTGACGACAAATCTATCTATGTTGACTACCGTCTCATAGGTGCCGGTTACGTATCCGCGAAAATGCGAAAAATTGACTTACGGAACACTTCATAGCAGATGACACCTGTTGCTTAATAGGTCAAATATAGGGAACTTAATTTCTAATATCTGTTTTTTACTTTTCCAGTCTTTTTTTACCGTGACAACAAACCCATTTAGGTTGTCTATTGTCTGACAGGTGCCGGTTACGTACACGCGAAAACATGAAAAATCGACTTACGGAATATTTCATAGCAGACGACAACTGTTGCTTAAAGTCAATTATAGGGCTTTTTCTATTTTTTCTTTTTCATTTTCTCTCACTAGGGCCAATGATTTGGTTACGATGACCATCTCACCCATACGTGACTGATACGTGCTGCGCATAAAATCGTAAAATCAACTTTGACACTTTCGGAGGCAACTGATACCTGTTAAACAAATCAAAGAAAGGTAAATAAAATTTTTCCCTGTTTTCTTACCAGGGTCATGAAAACATTGAACCAATTTTGACGACCGCGCGAGTAAAAAGTCAATTTTATGTTTAATCGCTGTGCAAAAATATAAAATTCAGAAGCAACCGGTTGATGTTGCGGAAACTTTTTCCGATAAAAAAATCTTGTTCTTGTTTGAAGAATTTAGAAGTAGGCCATAAAGATACAATAAGATGTAAGAATAACTAAAACTCAATTTTTTCTTTGATAGGGTAGAAAACATTGTGGGAAAAGGAGAAAATGCTGGTAACCTGCATTGTCTCCTTTCCTCAGATTATTTTCAAAAGCCCTCTCTTTCAGGGGTGTTAAAAGGCGTCATTGTGTGGTAAAAGTTTAATAACAATAAACAGATATTTCCCCCCCTTCCCATCAGCCAATCAAATCTCTTCCCTCTCTGAAATTATCCAATCAGAGAGGCTTTAAGGAAATCACAATGGGAACCAACAGCCCAAATCAGAATGGGAACCAACAGCCAATCAGAGAAGACTTTAGATATTCAACAGCCAATCAGAGAGCTTCAAAATCGCTCCAAAATGGCGCCCAAATTTAATGATAAAAAACAGTGAAAACAAAAAACGGCATGAAAGTGGATTTAAAGTCTTCTTTAAAGGCTGCTGTGCAGTCCTTGGCGAACTGCCAGGCATGCACAATCCACACATGCAAGATTTCACTGAAAATGGGCAAACATTTAAGGAAATAGGGGCGCAGCAGACCTTGTTTTGGTCTTTTCAAGCCCCTTGCAAGAATTACTTCCCTTAGACCCTCAATGCACACCCCCCCACCTCCCCAGCCCTTAACTGGATTCGCTTTTCTGACTCAGCCCACAATAAATGCTGCACATTGAAACCTTCAAATAAGTCAAAGTGATCAATGTACAGTGTAAAAAAGCCCCAGAAATTAATGTGACAAGTGGCTTAAAAAAGACTGAAAACTCTTTTAGTTGCTTCCTATTGCATGTGTCAAACAAAGGCAACTGAAGTGTAACTTTTCTAATCTCTTCAAACCACAACAAGAAACCCAGTTACGTTGACTAACGTCTCATATGTGCCAGTTACGCTCATGCGAAAACCCCAGAAAATAATGTGACAAGTGGCTAAAAAAAGACTGAATGCTTCTTATTGCATAAATCAAACAAATGGAACAAAATTTTTAATGTATATTTTTTTCCTCCAATCTCTTTATACAGTGACGACAAATCTATCTATGTTGACTACCGTCTCATAGGTGCCGGTTACGTATCCGCGAAAACGCGAAAAATTGACTTACGGAACACTTCATAGCAGATGACACCTGTTGCTTAATAGGTCAAATATAGGGAACTTAATTTCTAATATCTGTTTTTTACTTCTCCAGTCTTTTTTTACCGTGACAACAAACCCATTTAGGTTGTCTATTGTCTGGCAGGTGCCGGTTACGTATCCGCGACAACATGAAAAATCGACTTACGGAATATTTTATTGCAGACGACAACTGTTGCTTAAAGTCAATTATAGGGCTTTTTCTATTTTTTCTTTTTCATTTTCTCTTACTAGGGCCAATGATTTGGTTACGATGACCATCTCACCCATACGTGACTGATACATGCTGCGCATAAAATCGTAAAATCAACTTTGACACTTTCGGAGGCAACTGATACCTGTTAAACAAATCAAAGAAAGGTAAAGAAAATTTTTCCCTCTTTTCTTACCAGGGTCATGAAAACATTGAACCAATTTTGACGACCGCGCGAGTCAAAAGTCAATTTTATGTTTAATCGCTGTGCAAAAATATAAAATTCAGAAGCAACCGGTTGATGTTGCGGAAACTTTTTCCGATAAAAAAATCTTGTTCTTGTTTGAAGAATTTAGAAGTAGGCCATAAAGATACAATAAGATGTAAGAATAACTAAAAATCAATTTTTTCTTTGATAGGGTAGAAAACATTGTGGGAAAAGGAGAAAATGCTGGTAACCTGCATTGTCTCCTTTCCTCAGATTATTTTCAAAAGCCCTCTCTTTCAGGGGTGTTAAAAGGCGTCATTGTGTGGTGAAAGGTTAATAACAATAAACAGATATTTCCCCCCCCTTCCCATCAGCCAATCAAATCTCTTCCCTCTCTGAAATTATCCAATCAGAGAGGCTTTAAGGAAATCAGAATGGGAACCAACAGCCCAAATCAGAATGGGAACCAACAGCCAATCAGAGAAGACTTTAGATATTCAACAGCCAATCAGAGAGCTTCAAAATCGCTCCAAAATGGCGCCCAAATTTAATGATAAAAAACAGTGAAAACAAAAAACGGCATGAAAGTGGATTTAAAGTCTTCTTTAAAGGCTGCTGTGCAGTCCTTGGCGAACTGCCAGGCATGCACAATCCACACATGCAAGATTTCACTGAAAATGGGCAAACATTTAAGGAAATAGGGGCGCAGCAGACCTTGTTTGGGTCTTTTCAAGCCCCTTGCAAGAATTACTTCCCTTAGACCCTCAATGCACACCCCCCCACCTCCCCAGCCCTTAACTGGATTCGCTTTTCTGACTCAGCCCACAATAAATGCTGCACATTGAAACCTTCAAATAAGTCAAAGTGATCAATGTACAGTGTAAAAAAGCCCAAGAAATTAATGTGACAAGTGACTAAAAAAAGACTGAAAACTCTTTTAGTTGCTTCCTATTGCATGTGTCAAACAAAGGCAACTGAAGTGTAACTTTTCTAATCTCTTCAAACCACAACAAGAAACCCAGTTACGTTGACTAACGTCTCATATGTGCCAGTTACGCTCATGCGAAAACCCCAGAAAATAATGTGACAAGTGGCTAAAAAAAGACTGAATGCTTCTTATTGCATAAATCAAACAAATGGAACAAAATTTTTAATGCATATTTTTTTCCTCCAATCTCTTTATACCGTGACAACAAATCTATCTATGTTTACTACCGTTTCATAGGTGCCGGTTACATATCCGCGAAAATGCGAAAAATCGACTTACGGAACACTTCATAGCAGATGACACCTTTTGCTTAATAGGTCAAATATAGGGAACTTAATTTCTAATATCTGTTTTTTACTTCTCCAGTCTTTTTTTACCGTGACAACAAACCCATTTAGGTTGTTTATTGTCTGGCAGGTGCCGGTAACGTACCCGCGAAAACATGAAAAATCGACTTACAGAATATTTTATAGCAGACGACAACTGTTGCTTAAAGTCAATTATAGGGCTTTTTCTATTTTTTCTTTTTCATTTTCTCTCACTAGGGCCAATGATTTGGTTACGATGACCATCTCACCCATACGTGACTGATACGTGCTGCGCATAAAATCGTAAAATCAACTTTGACACTTTCGGAGGCAACTGATACCTGTTAAACAAATCAAAGAAAGGTAAAGAAAATTTTTCCCTCTTTTCTTACCAGGGTCATGAAAACATTGAACCAATTTTGACGACCACGCGAGTAAAAAGTCAATTTTATGTTTAATCGCTGTGCAAAAATATAAAATTCAGAAGCAACCGGTTGATGTTGCAGAAACTTTTTCGGATAAAAAAATCTTGTTCTTGTTTGAAGAATTTAGAAGTAGGCCATAAAGATACAATAAGATGTAAGAATAACTAAAAATCAATTTTTTCTTTGATAGGGTAGAAAACATTGTGGGAAAAGGAGAAAATGCTGGTAACCTGCATTGTCTCCTTTCCTCAGATTATTTTCAAAAGCCCTCTCTTTCAGGGGTGTTAAAAGGCGTCATTGTGTGGTAAAAGGTTAATAACAATAAACAGATATTTCCCCCCCTTCCCATCAGCCAATCAAATCTCTTCCCTCTCTGAAATTATCCAATCAGAGAGGCTTTAAGGAAATCAGAATGGGAACCAACAGCCCAAATCAGAATGGGAACCAACAGCCAATCAGAGAAGACTTTAGATATTCAACAGCCAATCAGAGAGCTTCAAAATCGCTCCAAAATGGCGCCCAAATTTAATGATAAAAAACAGTGAAAACAAAAAACGGCATGAAAGTGGATTTAAAGTCTTCTTTAAAGGCTGCTGTGCAGTCCTTGGCGAACTGCCAGGCATGCACAATCCACACATGCAAGATTTCACTGAAAATGGGCAAACATTTAAGGAAATAGGGGCGCAGCAGACCTTGTTTTGGTCTTTTCAAGCCCCTTGCAAGAATTACTTCCCTTAGACCCTCAATGCACACCCCCCCCACCTCCCCAGCCCTTAACTGGATTCGCTCTTCTGACTCAGCCCACAATAAATGCTGCACATTGAAACCTTCAAATAAGTCAAAGTGATCAATGTACAGTGTAAAAAAGCCCAAGAAATTAATGTGACAAGTGGCTAAAAAAAGACTGAAAACTCTTTTAGTTGCTTCCTATTGCATGTGTCAAACAAAGGCAACTGAAGTGTAACTTTTCTAATCTCTTCAAACCACAACAAGAAACCCAGTTACGTTGACTAACGTCTCATATGTGCCAGTTACGCTCATGCGAAAACCCCAGAAAATAATGTGACAAGTGGCTAAAAAAAGACTGAATGCTTCTTATTGCATAAATCAAACAAATGGAACAAAATTTTTAATGCATATTTTTTTCCTCCAATCTCTTTATACCGTGACAACAAATCTATCTATGTTGACTACCGTTTCATAGGTGCCGGTTACGTATCCGCGAAAATGCGAAAAATCGACTTACGGAACACTTCATAGCAGATGACACCTGTTGCTTAATAGGTCAAATATAGGGAACTTAATTTCTAATATCTGTTTTTTACTTCTCCAGTCTTTTTTTACCGTGACAACAAACCCATTTAGGTTGTTTATTGTCTGGCAGGTGCCGGTAACGTACCCGCGAAAACATGAAAAATCGACTTACAGAATATTTTATAGCAGACGACAACTGTTGCTTAAAGTCAATTATAGGGCTTTTTCTATTTTTTCTTTTTCATTTTCTCTCACTAGGGCCAATGATTTGGTTACGATGACCATCTCACCCATACGTGACTGATACGTGCTGCGCATAAAATCGTAAAATCAACTTTGACACTTTCGGAGGCAACTGATACCTGTTAAACAAATCAAAGAAAGGTAAAGAAAATTTTTCCCTGTTTTCTTACCAGGGTCATGAAAACATTGAACCAATTTTCACGACCGCGCGAGTCAAAAGTCAATTTTATGTTTAATCGCTGTGCAAAAATATAAAATTCAGAAGCAACCGGTTGATGTTGCGGAAACTTTTTCCGATAAAAAAATCTTGTTCTTGTTTGAAGAATTTAGAAGTAGGCCATAAAGATACAATAAGATGTAAGAATAACTAAAAATCAATTTTTTCTTTGATAGGGTAGAAAACATTGTGGGAAAGGAGAAAATGCTGGTAACCTGCATTGTCTCCTTTCCTCAGATTATTTTCAAAAGCCCTCTCTTTCAGGGGTGTTAAAAGGCGTCATTGTGTGGTAAAAGGTTAATAACAATAAACAGATATTTCCCCCCCCTTCCCATCAGCCAATCAAATCTCTTCCCTCTCTGAAATTATCCAATCAGAGAGGCTTTAAGGAAATCACAATGGGAACCAACAGCCCAAATCAGAATGGGAACCAACAGCCAATCAGAGAAGACTTTAGATATTCAACAGCCAATCAGAGAGCTTCAAAATCGCTCCAAAATGGCGCCCAAATTTAATGATAAAAAACAGTGAAAACAAAAAACGGCATGAAAGTGGATTTAAAGTCTTCTTTAAAGGCTGCTGTGCAGTCCTTGGCGAACTGCCAGGCATGCACAATCCACACATGCAAGATTTCACTGAAAATGGGCAAACATTTAGAAAAAAATAGGGGCGCAGCAGACCTTGTTTTGGTCTTTTCAAGCCCCTTGCAAGAATTACTTCCCTTAGACCCTCAATGCACACCCCCCACCTCCCCAGCCCTTAACTGGATTCGCTTTTCTGACTCAGCCCACAATAAATGCTGCACATTGAAACCTTCAAATAAGTCAAAGTGATCAATGTACAGTGTAAAAAAGCCCAAGAAATTAATGTGACAAGTGGCTAAAAAAAGACTGAAAACTCTTTTAGTTGCTTCCTATTGCATGTGTCAAACAAAGGCAACTGAAGTGTAACTTTTCTAATCTCTTCAAACCACAACAAGAAACCCAGTTACGTTGACTAACGTCTCATATGTGCCAGTTACGCTCATGCGAAAACCCCAGAAAATAATGTGACAAGTGGCTAAAAAAAGACTGAATGCTTCTTATTGCATAAATCAAACAAATGGAACAAAATTTTTAATGTATATTTTTTTCCTCCAATCTCTTTATACAGTGACGACAAATCTATCTATGTTGACTACCGTCTCATAGGTGCCGGTTACGTATCCGCGAAAACGCAAAAAATTGACTTACGGAACACTTCATAGCAGAAGACACCTGTTGCTTAATAGGTCAAATATAGGGAACTTAATTTCTAATATCTGTTTTTTACTTTTCCAGTCTTTTTTTACCGTGACAACAAAGCCATTTAGGTTGTCTATTGTCTGGCAGGTGCCGGTTACGTACCCGCGAAAACATGAAAAATCGACTTACGGAATATTTTATAGCAGACGACAACTGTTGCTTAAAGTCAATTATAGGGCTTTTTCTATTTTTTCTTTTTCATTTTCTCTCACTAGGGCCAATGATTTGGTTACGATGACCATCTCACCCATACGTGACTGATACGTGCTGCGCATAAAATCGTAAAATCAACTTTGACACTTTCGGAGGCAACTGATACCTGTTAAACAAATCAAAGAAAGGTAAAGAAAATTTTTCCCTGTTTTCTTACCAGGGTCATGAAAACATTGAACCAATTTTGACGACCGCGCGAGTAAAAAGTCAATTTTATGTTTAATCGCTGTGCAAAAATATAAAATTCAGAAGCAACCGGTTGATGTTGCGGAAACTTTTTCGGATAAAAAAATCTTGTTCTTGTTTGAAGAATTTAGAAGTAGGCCATAAAGATACAATAAGATGTAAGAATAACTAAAAATCAATTTTTTCTTTGATAGGGTAGAAAACATTGTGGGAAAAGGAGAAAATGCTGGTAACCTGCATTGTCTCCTTTCCTCAGATTATTTTCAAAAGCCCTCTCTTTCAGGGGTGTTAAAAGGCGTCATTGTGTGGTAAAAGGTTAATAACAATAAACAGATATTTCCCCCCCCTTCCCATCAGCCAATCAAATCTCTTCCCTCTCTGAAATTATCCAATCAGAGAGGCTTTAAGGAAATCACAATGGGAACCAACAGCCCAAATCAGAATGGGAACCAACAGCCAATCAGAGAAGACTTTAGATATTCAACAGCCAATCAGAGAGCTTCAAAATCGCTCCAAAATGGCGCCCAAATTTAATGATAAAAAACAGTGAAAACAAAAAACGGCATGAAAGTGGATTTAAAGTCTTCTTTAAAGGCTGCTGTGCAGTCCTTGGCGAACTGCCAGGCATGCACAATCCACACATGCAAGATTTCACTGAAAATGGGCAAACATTTAAGAAAATAGGGGCGCAGCAGACCTTGTTTTGGTCTTTTCAAGCCCCTTGCAAGAATTACTTCCCTTAGACCCTCAATGCACACCCCCCCACCTCCCCAGCCCTTAACTGGATTTGCTTTTCTGACTCAGCCCACAATAAATGCTGCACATTGAAACCTTCAAATAAGTCAAAGTGATCAATGTACAGTGTAAAAAAGCCCCAGAAATTAATGTGACAAGTGGCTAAAAAAAGACTGAAAACTCTTTTAGTTGCTTCCTATTGCATGTGTCAAACAAAGGCAACTGAAGTGTAACTTTTCTAATCTCTTCAAACCACAACAAGAAACCCAGTTACGTTGACTAACGTCTCATATGTGCCAGTTACGCTCATGCGAAAACCCCAGAAAATAATGTGACAAGTGGCTAAAAAAAGACTGAATGCTTCTTATTGCATAAATCAAACAAATGGAACAAAATTTTTAATGTATATTTTTTTCCTCCAATCTCTTTATACAGTGACGACAAATCTATCTATGTTGACTACCGTTTCATAGGTGCCGGTTACGTATCCGCGAAAACGCGAAAAATTGACTTACGGAACACTTCATAGCAGATGACACCTGTTGCTTAATAGGTCAAATATAGGGAACTTAATTTCTAATATCTGTTTTTTACTTCTCCAGTCTTTTTTTACTGTGACAACAAACCCATTTAGGTTGTCTATTGTCTGGCAGGTGCCGGTTACGTACCCGCGAAAACATGAAAAATCGACTTACGGAATATTTTATTGCAGACGACAACTGTTGCTTAAAGTCAATTATAGGGCTTTTTCTATTTTTTCTTTTTCATTTTCTCTCACTAGGGCCAATGATTTGGTTACGATGACCATCTCACCCATACGTGACTGATACGTGCTGCGCATAAAATCGTAAAATCAACTTTGACACTTTCGGAGGCAACTGATACCTGTTAAACAAATCAAAGAAAGGTAAAGAAAATTTTTCCCTGTTTTCTTACCAGGGTCATGAAAACATTGAACCAATTTTCACGACCGCGCGAGTAAAAAGTCAATTTTATGTTTAATCGCTGTGCAAAAATATAAAATTCAGAAGCAACCGGTTGATGTTGCAGAAACTTTTTCGGATAAAAAAATCTTGTTCTTGTTTGAAGAATTTAGAAGTAGGCCATAAAGATACAATAAGATGTAAGAATAACTAAAAATCAATTTTTTCTTTGATAGGGTAGAAAACATTGTGGGAAAAGGAGAAAATGCTGGTAACCTGCATTGTCTCTTTTCCTCAGATTATTTTCAAAAGCCCTCTCTTTCAGGGGTGTTAAAAGGCGTCATTGTGTGGTAAAAGGTTAATAACAATAAACAGATATTTCCCCCCCTTCCCATCAGCCAATCAAATCTCTTCCCTCTCTGAAATTATCCAATCAGAGAGGCTTTAAGGAAATCACAATGGGAACCAACAGCCCAAATCAGAATGGGAACCAACAGCCAATCAGAGAAGACTTTAGATATTCAACAGCCAATCAGAGAGCTTCAAAATCGCTCCAAAATGGCGCCCAAATTTAATGATAAAAAACAGTGAAAACAAAAAACGGCATGAAAGTGGATTTATAGTCTTCTTTAAAGGCTGCTGTGCAGTCCTTGGCGAACTGCCAGGCATGCACAATCCACACATGCAAGATTTCACTGAAAATGGGCAAACATTTAAGAAAATAGGGGCGCAGCAGACCTTGTTTTGGTCTTTTCAAGCCCCTTGCAAGAATTACTTCCCTTAGACCCTCAATGCACACCCCCCCACCTCCCCAGCCCTTAACTGGATTCGCTTTTCTGACTCAGCCCACAATAAATGCTGCACATTGAAACCTTCAAATAAGTCAAAGTGATCAATGTACAGTGTAAAAAAGCCCCAGAAATTAATGTGACAAGTGGCTAAAAAAAGACTGAAAACTCTTTTAGTTGCTTCCTATTGCATGTGTCAAACAAAGGCAACTGAAGTGTAACTTTTCTAATCTCTTCAAACCACAACAAGAAACCCAGTTACGTTGACTAACGTCTCATATGTGCCAGTTACGCTCATGCGAAAACCCCAGAAAATAATGTGACAAGTGGCTAAAAAAAGACTGAATGCTTCTTATTGCATAAATCAAACAAATGGAACAAAATTTTTAATGCATATTTTTTTCCTCCAATCTCTTTATACCGTGACAACAAATCTATCTATGTTGACTACCGTTTCATAGGTGCCGGTTACGTATCCGCGAAAATGCGAAAAATCGACTTACGGAACACTTCATAGCAGATGACACCTGTTGCTTAATAGGTCAAATATAGGGAACTTAATTTCTAATATCTGTTTTTTACTTCTCCAGTCTTTTTTTACCTTGACAACAAACCCATTTAGGTTGTTTATTGTCTGGCAGGTGCCGGTAACATACCCACGAAAACATGAAAAATCGACTTACAGAATATTTTATAGCAGACGACAACTGTTGCTTAAAGTCAATTATAGGGCTTTTTCTATTTTTTCTTTTTCATTTTCTCTCACTAGGGCCAATGATTTGGTTACGATGACCATCTCACCCATACGTGACTGATACGTGCTGCGCATAAAATCGTAAAATCAACTTTGACACTTTCGGAGGCAACTGATACCTGTTAAACAAATCAAAGAAAGGTAAAGAATATTTTTCCCTCTTTTCTTACCAGGGTCATGAAAACATTGAACCAATTTTGACGACCGCGCGAGTCAAAAGTCAATTTTATGTTTAATCGCTGTGCAAAAATATAAAATTCAGAAGCAACCGGTTGATGTTGCAGAAACTTTTTCGGATAAAAAAATCTTGTTCTTGTTTGAAGAATTTAGTAGTAGGCCATAAAGATACAATAAGATGTAAGAATAACTAAAAATCAATTTTTTCTTTGATAGGGTAGAAAACATTGTGGGAAAGGAGAAAATGCTGGTAACCTGCATTGTCTCCTTTCCTCAGATTATTTTCAAAAGCCCTCTCTTTCAGGGGTGTTAAAAGGCGTCATTGTGTGGTAAAAGGTTAATAACAATAAACAGATATTTCCCCCCCCTTCCCATCAGCCAATCAAATCTCTTCCCTCTCTGAAATTATCCAATCAGAGAGGCTTTAAGGAAATCACAATGGGAACCAACAGCCCAAATCAGAATGGGAACCAACAGCCAATCAGAGAAGACTTTAGATATTCAACAGCCAATCAGAGAGCTTCAAAATCGCTCCAAAATGGCGCCCAAATTTAATGATAAAAAACAGTGAAAACAAAAAACGGCATGAAAGTGGATTTAAAGTCTTCTTTAAAGGCTGCTGTGCAGTCCTTGGCGAACTGCCAGGCATGCACAATCCACACATGCAAGATTTCACTGAAAATGGGCAAACATTTAAGAAAATAGGGGCGCAGCAGACCTTGTTTTGGTCTTTTCAAGCCCCTTGCAAGAATTACTTCCCTTAGACCCTCAATGCACACCCCCCCACCTCCCCAGCCCTTAACTGGATTTGCTTTTCTGACTCAGCCCACAATAAATGCTGCACATTGAAACCTTCAAATAAGTCAAAGTGATCAATGTACAGTGTAAAAAAGCCCCAGAAATTAATGTGACAAGTGGCTAAAAAAAGACTGAAAACTCTTTTAGTTGCTTCCTATTGCATGTGTCAAACAAAGGCAACTGAAGTGTAACTTTTCTAATCTCTTCAAACCACAACAAGAAACCCAGTTACGTTGACTAACGTCTCATATGTGCCAGTTACGCTCATGCGAAAACCCCAGAAAATAATGTGACAAGTGGCTAAAAAAAGACTGAATGCTTCTTATTGCATAAATCAAACAAATGGAACAAAATTTTTAATGTATATTTTTTTCCTCCAATCTCTTTATACAGTGACGACAAATCTATCTATGTTGACTACCGTTTCATAGGTGCCGGTTACGTATCCGCGAAAACGCGAAAAATTGACTTACGGAACACTTCATAGCAGATGACACCTGTTGCTTAATAGGTCAAATATAGGGAACTTAATTTCTAATATCTGTTTTTTACTTCTCCAGTCTTTTTTTACCGTGACAACAAACCCATTTAGGTTGTCTATTGTCTGGCAGGTGCCGGTTACGTACCCGCGAAAACATGAAAAATCGACTTACGGAATATTTTATTGCAGACGACAACTGTTGCTTAAAGTCAATTATAGGGCTTTTTCTATTTTTTCTTTTTCATTTTCTCTCACTAGGGCCAATGATTTGGTTACGATGACCATCTCACCCATACGTGACTGATACGTGCTGCGCATAAAATCGTAAAATCAACTTTGACACTTTCGGAGGCAACTGATACCTGTTAAACAAATCAAAGAAAGGTAAATAAAATTTTTCCCTCTTTTCTTACCAGGGTCATGAAAACATTGAACCAATTTTGACGACCACGCGAGTAAAAAGTCAATTTTATGTTTAATCGCTGTGCAAAAATATAAAATTCAGAAGCAACCGGTTGATGTTGCAGAAACTTTTTCGGATAAAAAAATCTTGTTCTTGTTTGAAGAATTTAGAAGTAGGCCATAAAGATACAATAAGATGTAAGAATAACTAAAAATCAATTTTTTCTTTGATAGGGTAGAAAACATTGTGGGAAAAGGAGAAAATGCTGGTAACCTGCATTGTCTCCTTTCCTCAGATTATTTTCAAAAGCCCTCTCTTTCAGGGGTGTTAAAAGGCGTCATTGTGTGGTAAAAGGTTAATAACAATAAACAGATATTTCCCCCCCTTCCCATCAGCCAATCAAATCTCTTCCCTCTCTGAAATTATCCAATCAGAGAGGCTTTAAGGAAATCAGAATGGGAACCAACAGCCCAAATCAGAATGGGAACCAACAGCCAATCAGAGAAGACTTTAGATATTCAACAGCCAATCAGAGAGCTTCAAAATCGCTCCAAAATGGCGCCCAAATTTAATGATAAAAAACAGTGAAAACAAAAAACGGCATGAAAGTGGATTTAAAGTCTTCTTTAAAGGCTGCTGTGCAGTCCTTGGCGAACTGCCAGGCATGCAGAATCCACACATGCAAGATTTCACTGAAAATGGGCAAACATTTAAGGAAATAGGGGCGCAGCAGACCTTGTTTTGGTCTTTTCAAGCCCCTTGCAAGAATTACTTCCCTTAGACCCTCAATGCACACCCCCCCCACCTCCCCAGCCCTTAACTGGATTCGCTCTTCTGACTCAGCCCACAATAAATGCTGCACATTGAAACCTTCAAATAAGTCAAAGTGATCAATGTACAGTGTAAAAAAGCCCAAGAAATTAATGTGACAAGTGGCTAAAAAAAGACTGAAAACTCTTTTAGTTGCTTCCTATTGCATGTGTCAAACAAAGGCAACTGAAGTGTAACTTTTCTAATCTCTTCAAACCACAACAAGAAACCCAGTTACGTTGACTAACGTCTCATATGTGCCAGTTACGCTCATGCGAAAACCCCAGAAAATAATGTGACAAGTGGCTAAAAAAAGACTGAATGCTTCTTATTGCATAAATCAAACAAATGGAACAAAATTTTTAATGCATATTTTTTTCCTCCAATCTCTTTATACCGTGACAACAAATCTATCTATGTTGACTACCGTTTCATAGGTGCCGGTTACGTATCCGCGAAAATGCGAAAAATCGACTTACGGAACACTTCATAGCAGATGACACCTGTTGCTTAATAGGTCAAATATAGGGAACTTAATTTCTAATATCTGTTTTTTACTTCTCCAGTCTTTTTTTACCGTGACAACAAACCCATTTAGGTTGTTTATTGTCTGGCAGGTGCCGGTAACGTACCCGCGAAAACATGAAAAATCGACTTACAGAATATTTTATAGCAGACGACAACTGTTGCTTAAAGTCAATTATAGGGCTTTTTCTATTTTTTCTTTTTCATTTTCTCTCACTAGGGCCAATGATTTGGTTACGATGACCATCTCACCCATACGTGACTGATACGTGCTGCGCATAAAATCGTAAAATCAACTTTGACACTTTCGGAGGCAACTGATACCTGTTAAACAAATCAAAGAAAGGTAAAGAAAATTTTTCCCTGTTTTCTTACCAGGGTCATGAAAACATTGAACCAATTTTGACGACCGCGCGAGTCAAAAGTCAATTTTATGTTTAATCGCTGTGCAAAAATATAAAATTCAGAAGCAACCGGTTGATGTTGCGGAAACTTTTTCCGATAAAAAAATCTTGTTCTTGTTTGAAGAATTTAGAAGTAGGCCATAAAGATACAATAAGATGTAAGAATAACTAAAAATCAATTTTTTCTTTGATAGGGTAGAAAACATTGTGGGAAAGGAGAAAATGCTGGTAACCTGCATTGTCTCCTTTCCTCAGATTATTTTCAAAAGCCCTCTCTTTCAGGGGTGTTAAAAGGCGTCATTGTGTGGTAAAAGGTTAATAACAATAAACAGATATTTCCCCCCCCTTCCCATCAGCCAATCAAATCTCTTCCCTCTCTGAAATTATCCAATCAGAGAGGCTTTAAGGAAATCACAATGGGAACCAACAGCCCAAATCAGAATGGGAACCAACAGCCAATCAGAGAAGACTTTAGATATTCAACAGCCAATCAGAGAGCTTCAAAATCGCTCCAAAATGGCGCCCAAATTTAATGATAAAAAACAGTGAAAACAAAAAACGGCATGAAAGTGGATTTAAAGTCTTCTTTAAAGGCTGCTGTGCAGTCCTTGGCGAACTGCCAGGCATGCACAATCCACACATGCAAGATTTCACTGAAAATGGGCAAACATTTAAGAAAATAGGGGCGCAGCAGACCTTGTTTTGGTCTTTTCAAGCCCCTTGCAAGAATTACTTCCCTTAGACCCTCAATGCACACCCCCCCACCTCCCCAGCCCTTAACTGGATTTGCTTTTCTGACTCAGCCCACAATAAATGCTGCACATTGAAACCTTCAAATAAGTCAAAGTGATCAATGTACAGTGTAAAAAAGCCCCAGAAATTAATGTGACAAGTGGCTAAAAAAAGACTGAAAACTCTTTTAGTTGCTTCCTATTGCATGTGTCAAACAAAGGCAACTGAAGTGTAACTTTTCTAATCTCTTCAAACCACAACAAGAAACCCAGTTACGTTGACTAACGTCTCATATGTGCCAGTTACGCTCATGCGAAAACCCCAGAAAATAATGTGACAAGTGGCTAAAAAAAGACTGAATGCTTCTTATTGCATAAATCAAACAAATGGAACAAAATTTTTAATGTATATTTTTTTCCTCCAATCTCTTTATACAGTGACGACAAATCTATCTATGTTGACTACCGTTTCATAGGTGCCGGTTACGTATCCGCGAAAACGCGAAAAATTGACTTACGGAACACTTCATAGCAGATGACACCTGTTGCTTAATAGGTCAAATATAGGGAACTTAATTTCTAATATCTGTTTTTTACTTCTCCAGTCTTTTTTTACCGTGACAACAAACCCATTTAGGTTGTCTATTGTCTGGCAGGTGCCGGTTACGTACCCGCGAAAACATGAAAAATCGACTTACGGAATATTTTATTGCAGACGACAACTGTTGCTTAAAGTCAATTATAGGGCTTTTTCTATTTTTTCTTTTTCATTTTCTCTCACTAGGGCCAATGATTTGGTTACGATGACCATCTCACCCATACGTGACTGATACGTGCTGCGCATAAAATCGTAAAATCAACTTTGACACTTTCGGAGGCAACTGATACCTGTTAAACAAATCAAAGAAAGGTAAACAAAATTTTTCCCTGTTTTCTTACCAGGGTCATGAAAACATTGAACCAATTTTGACGACCACGCGAGTAAAAAGTCAATTTTATGTTTAATCGCTGTGCAAAAATATAAAATTCAGAAGCAACCGGTTGATGTTGCAGAAACTTTTTCGGATAAAAAAATCTTGTTCTTGTTTGAAGAATTTAGAAGTAGGCCATAAAGATACAATAAGATGTAAGAATAACTAAAAATCAATTTTTTCTTTGATAGGGTAGAAAACATTGTGGGAAAAGGAGAAAATGCTGGTAACCTGCATTGTCTCCTTTCCTCAGATTATTTTCAAAAGCCCTCTCTTTCAGGGGTGTTAAAAGGCGTCATTGTGTGGTAAAAGGTTAATAACAATAAACAGATATTTCCCCCCCTTCCCATCAGCCAATCAAATCTCTTCCCTCTCTGAAATTATCCAATCAGAGAGGCTTTAAGGAAATCACAATGGGAACCAACAGCCCAAATCAGAATGGGAACCAACAGCCAATCAGAGAAGACTTTAGATATTCAACAGCCAATCAGAGAGCTTCAAAATCGCTCCAAAATGGCGCCCAAATTTAATGATAAAAAACAGTGAAAACAAAAAACGGCATGAAAGTGGATTTATAGTCTTCTTTAAAGGCTGCTGTGCAGTCCTTGGCGAACTGCAAGGCATGCACAATCCACACATGCAAGATTTCACTGAAAATGGGCAAACATTTAAGAAAATAGGGGCGCAGCAGACCTTGTTTTGGTCTTTTCAAGCCCCTTGCAAGAATTACTTCCCTTAGACCCTCAATGCACACCCCCCCACCTCCCCAGCCCTTAACTGGATTCGCTTTTCTGACTCAGCCCACAATAAATGCTGCACATTGAAACCTTCAAATAAGTCAAAGTGATCAATGTACAGTGTAAAAAAGCCCCAGAAATTAATGTGACAAGTGGCTAAAAAAAGACTGAAAACTCTTTTAGTTGCTTCCTATTGCATGTGTCAAACAAAGGCAACTGAAGTGTAACTTTTCTAATCTCTTCAAACCACAACAAGAAACCCAGTAACGTTGACTAACGTCTCATATGTGCCAGTTACGCTCATGCGAAAACCCCAGAAAATAATGTGACAAGTGGCTAAAAAAAGACTGAATGCTTCTTATTGCATAAATCAAACAAATGGAACAAAATTTTTAATGCATATTTTTTTCCTCCAATCTCTTTATACCGTGACAACAAATCTATCTATGTTGACTACCGTTTCATAGGTGCCGGTTACGTATCCGCGAAAATGCGAAAAATCGACTTACGGAACACTTCATAGCAGATGACACCTGTTGCTTAATAGGTCAAATATAGGGAACTTAATTTCTAATATCTGTTTTTTACTTCTCCAGTCTTTTTTTACCTTGACAACAAACCCATTTAGGTTGTTTATTGTCTGGCAGGTGCCGGTAACATACCCACGAAAACATGAAAAATCGACTTACAGAATATTTTATAGCAGACGACAACTGTTCCTTAAAGTCAATTATAGGGCTTTTTCTATTTTTTCTTTTTCATTTTCTCTCACTAGGGCCAATGATTTGGTTACGATGACCATCTCACCCATACGTGACTGATACGTGCTGCGCATAAAATCGTAAAATCAACTTTGACACTTTCGGAGGCAACTGATACCTGTTAAACAAATCAAAGAAAGGTAAAGAAAATTTTTCCCTGTTTTCTTACCAGGGTCATGAAAACATTGAACCAATTTTGACGACCGCGCGAGTCAAAAGTCAATTTTATGTTTAATCGCTGTGCAAAAATATAAAATTCAGAAGCAACCGGTTGATGTTGCGGAAACTTTTTCCGATAAAAAAATCTTGTTCTTGTTTGAAGAATTTAGAAGTAGGCCATAAAGATACAATAAGATGTAAGAATAACTAAAAATCAATTTTTTCTTTGATAGGGTAGAAAACATTGTGGGAAAGGAGAAAATGCTGGTAACCTGCATTGTCTCCTTTCCTCAGATTATTTTCAAAAGCCCTCTCTTTCAGGGGTGTTAAAAGGCGTCATTGTGTGGTAAAAGGTTAATAACAATAAACAGATATTTCCCCCCCCTTCCCATCAGCCAATCAAATCTCTTCCCTCTCTGAAATTATCCAATCAGAGAGGCTTTAAGGAAATCACAATGGGAACCAACAGCCCAAATCAGAATGGGAACCAACAGCCAATCAGAGAAGACTTTAGATATTCAACAGCCAATCAGAGAGCTTCAAAATCGCTCCAAAATGGCGCCCAAATTTAATGATAAAAAACAGTGAAAACAAAAAACGGCATGAAAGTGGATTTAAAGTCTTCTTTAAAGGCTGCTGTGCAGTCCTTGGCGAACTGCCAGGCATGCACAATCCACACATGCAAGATTTCACTGAAAATGGGCAAACATTTAAGAAAATAGGGGCGCAGCAGACCTTGTTTTGGTCTTTTCAAGCCCCTTGCAAGAATTACTTCCCTTAGACCCTCAATGCACACCCCCCACCTCCCCAGCCCTTAACTGGATTCGCTTTTCTGACTCAGCCCACAATAAATGCTGCACATTGAAACCTTCAAATAAGTCAAAGTGATCAATGTACAGTGTAAAAAAGCCCCAGAAATTAATGTGACAAGTGGCTAAAAAAAGACTGAAAACTCTTTTAGTTGCTTCCTATTGCATGTGTCAAACAAAGGCAACTGAAGTGTAACTTTTCTAATCTCTTCAAACCACAACAAGAAACCCAGTTACGTTGACTAACGTCTCATATGTGCCAGTTACGCTCATGCGAAAACCCCAGAAAATAATGTGACAAGTGGCTAAAAAAAGACTGAATGCTTCTTATTGCATAAATCAAACAAATGGAACAAAATTTTTAATGTATATTTTTTTCCTCCAATCTCTTTATACAGTGACGACAAATCTATCTATGTTGACTACCGTCTCATAGGTGCCGGTTACGTATCCGCGAAAACGCAAAAAATTGACTTACGGAACACTTCATAGCAGATGACACCTGTTGCTTAATAGGTCAAATATAGGGAACTTAATTTCTAATATCTGTTTTTTACTTTTCCAGTCTTTTTTTACCGTGACAACAAAGCCATTTAGGTTGTCTATTGTCTGGCAGGTGCCGGTTACGTACCCGCGAAAACATGAAAAATCGACTTACGGAATATTTTATAGCAGACGACAACTGTTGCTTAAAGTCAATTATAGGGCTTTTTCTATTTTTTCTTTTTCATTTTCTCTCACTAGGGCCAATGATTTGGTTACGATGACCATCTCACCCATACGTGACTGATACGTGCTGCGCATAAAATCGTAAAATCAACTTTGACACTTTCGGAGGCAACTGATACCTGTTAAACAAATCAAAGAAAGGTAAATAAAATTTTTCCCTGTTTTCTTACCAGGGTCATGAAAACATTGAACCAATTTTGACGACCGCGCGAGTAAAAAGTCAATTTTATGTTTAATCGCTGTGCAAAAATATAAAATTCAGAAGCAACCGGTTGATGTTGCGGAAACTTTTTCCGATAAAAAAATCTTGTTCTTGTTTGAAGAATTTAGAAGTAGGCCATAAAGATACAATAAGATGTAAGAATAACTAAAAATCAATTTTTTCTTTGATAGGGTAGAAAACATTGTGGGAAAAGGAGAAAATGCTGGTAACCTGCATTGTCTCCTTTCCTCAGATTATTTTCAAAAGCCCTCTCTTTCAGGGGTGTTAAAAGGCGTCATTGTGTGGTAAAAGGTTAATAACAATAAACAGATATTTCCCCCCCCTTCCCATCAGCCAATCAAATCTCTTCCCTCTCTGAAATTATCCAATCAGAGAGGCTTTAAGGAAATCACAATGGGAACCAACAGCCCAAATCTGAATGGGAACCAACAGCCAATCAGAGAAGACTTTAGATATTCAACAGCCAATCAGAGAGCTTCAAAATCGCTCCAAAATGGCGCCCAAATTTAATGATAAAAAACAGTGAAAACAAAAAACGGCATGAAAGTGGATTTAAAGTCTTCTTTAAAGGCTGCTGTGCAGTCCTTGGCGAACTGCCAGGCATGCACAATCCACACATGCAAGATTTCACTGAAAATGGGCAAACATTTAAGAAAATAGGGGCGCAGCAGACCTTGTTTTGGTCTTTTCAAGCCCCTTGCAAGAATTACTTCCCTTAGACCCTCAATGCACACCCCCCCACCTCCCCAGCCCTTAACTGGATTTGCTTTTCTGACTCAGCCCACAATAAATGCTGCACATTGAAACCTTCAAATAAGTCAAAGTGATCAATGTACAGTGTAAAAAAGCCCCAGAAATTAATGTGACAAGTGGCTAAAAAAAGACTGAAAACTCTTTTAGTTGCTTCCTATTGCATGTGTCAAACAAAGGCAACTGAAGTGTAACTTTTCTAATCTCTTCAAACCACAACAAGAAACCCAGTTACGTTGACTAACGTCTCATATGTGCCAGTTACGCTCATGCGAAAACCCCAGAAAATAATGTGACAAGTGGCTAAAAAAAGACTGAATGCTTCTTATTGCATAAATCAAACAAATGGAACAAAATTTTTAATGTATATTTTTTTCCTCCAATCTCTTTATACAGTGACGACAAATCTATCTATGTTGACTACCGTTTCATAGGTGCCGGTTACGTATCCGCGAAAACGCGAAAAATTGACTTACGGAACACTTCATAGCAGATGACACCTGTTGCTTAATAGGTCAAATATAGGGAACTTAATTTCTAATATCTGTTTTTTACTTCTCCAGTCTTTTTTTACCGTGACAACAAACCCATTTAGGTTGTCTATTGTCTGGCAGGTGCCGGTTACGTACCCGCGAAAACATGAAAAATCGACTTACGGAATATTTTATTGCAGACGACAACTGTTGCTTAAAGTCAATTATAGGGCTTTTTCTATTTTTTCTTTTTCATTTTCTCTCACTAGGGCCAATGATTTGGTTACGATGACCATCTCACCCATACGTGACTGATACGTGCTGCGCATAAAATCGTAAAATCAACTTTGACACTTTCGGAGGCAACTGATACCTGTTAAACAAATCAAAGAAAGGTAAAGAAAATTTTTCCCTGTTTTCTTACCAGGGTCATGAAAACATTGAACCAATTTTGACGACCACGCGAGTAAAAAGTCAATTTTATGTTTAATCGCTGTGCAAAAATATAAAATTCAGAAGCAACCGGTTGATGTTGCAGAAACTTTTTCGGATAAAAAAATCTTGTTCTTGTTTGAAGAATTTAGAAGTAGGCCATAAAGATACAATAAGATGTAAGAATAACTAAAAATCAATTTTTTCTTTGATAGGGTAGAAAACATTGTGGGAAAAGGAGAAAATGCTGGTAACCTGCATTGTCTCCTTTCCTCAGATTATTTTCAAAAGCCCTCTCTTTCAGGGGTGTTAAAAGGCGTCATTGTGTGGTAAAAGGTTAATAACAATAAACAGATATTTCCCCCCCTTCCCATCAGCCAATCAAATCTCTTCCCTCTCTGAAATTATCCAATCAGAGAGGCTTTAAGGAAATCACAATGGGAACCAACAGCCCAAATCAGAATGGGAACCAACAGCCAATCAGAGAAGACTTTAGATATTCAACAGCCAATCAGAGAGCTTCAAAATCGCTCCAAAATGGCGCCCAAATTTAATGATAAAAAACAGTGAAAACAAAAAACGGCATGAAAGTGGATTTATAGTCTTCTTTAAAGGCTGCTGTGCAGTCCTTGGCGAACTGCAAGGCATGCACAATCCACACATGCAAGATTTCACTGAAAATGGGCAAACATTTAAGAAAATAGGGGCGCAGCAGACCTTGTTTTGGTCTTTTCAAGCCCCTTGCAAGAATTACTTCCCTTAGACCCTCAATGCACACCCCCCACCTCCCCAGCCCTTAACTGGATTCGCTTTTCTGACTCAGCCCACAATAAATGCTGCACATTGAAACCTTCAAATAAGTCAAAGTGATCAATGTACAGTGTAAAAAAGCCCCAGAAATTAATGTGACAAGTGGCTAAAAAAAGACTGAAAACTCTTTTAGTTGCTTCCTATTGCATGTGTCAAACAAAGGCAACTGAAGTGTAACTTTTCTAATCTCTTCAAACCACAACAAGAAACCCAGTAACGTTGACTAACGTCTCATATGTGCCAGTTACGCTCATGCGAAAACCCCAGAAAATAATGTGACAAGTGGCTAAAAAAAGACTGAATGCTTCTTATTGCATAAATCAAACAAATGGAACAAAATTTTTAATGCATATTTTTTTCCTCCAATCTCTTTATACCGTGACAACAAATCTATCTATGTTGACTACCGTTTCATAGGTGCCGGTTACGTATCCGCGAAAATGCGAAAAATCGACTTACGGAACACTTCATAGCAGATGACACCTGTTGCTTAATAGGTCAAATATAGGGAACTTAATTTCTAATATCTGTTTTTTACTTCTCCAGTCTTTTTTTACCTTGACAACAAACCCATTTAGGTTGTTTATTGTCTGGCAGGTGCCGGTAACATACCCACGAAAACATGAAAAATCGACTTACAGAATATTTTATAGCAGACGACAACTGTTGCTTAAAGTCAATTATAGGGCTTTTTCTATTTTTTCTTTTTCATTTTCTCTCACTAGGGCCAATGATTTGGTTACGATGACCATCTCACCCATACGTGACTGATACGTGCTGCGCATAAAATCGTAAAATCAACTTTGACACTTTCGGAGGCAACTGATACCTGTTAAACAAATCAAAGAAAGGTAAAGAATATTTTTCCCTCTTTTCTTACCAGGGTCATGAAAACATTGAACCAATTTTGACGACCGCGCGAGTCAAAAGTCAATTTTATGTTTAATCGCTGTGCAAAAGTATAAAATTCAGAAGCAACCGGTTGATGTTGCAGAAACTTTTTCGGATAAAAAAATCTTGTTCTTGTTTGAAGAATTTAGTAGTAGGCCATAAAGATACAATAAGATGTAAGAATAACTAAAAATCAATTTTTTCTTTGATAGGGTAGAAAACATTGTGGGAAAGGAGAAAATGCTGGTAACCTGCATTGTCTCCTTTCCTCAGATTATTTTCAAAAGCCCTCTCTTTCAGGGGTGTTAAAAGGCGTCATTGTGTGGTAAAAGGTTAATAACAATAAACAGATATTTCCCCCCCCTTCCCATCAGCCAATCAAATCTCTTCCCTCTCTGAAATTATCCAATCAGAGAGGCTTTAAGGAAATCACAATGGGAACCAACAGCCCAAATCAGAATGGGAACCAACAGCCAATCAGAGAAGACTTTAGATATTCAACAGCCAATCAGAGAGCTTCAAAATCGCTCCAAAATAGCGCCCAAATTTAATGATAAAAAACAGTGAAAACAAAAAACGGCATGAAAGTGGATTTAAAGTCTTCTTTAAAGGCTGCTGTGCAGTCCTTGGCGAACTGCCAGGCATGCACAATCCACACATGCAAGATTTCACTGAAAATGGGCAAACATTTAAGAAAATAGGGGCGCAGCAGACCTTGTTTTGGTCTTTTCAAGCCCCTTGCAAGAATTACTTCCCTTAGACCCTCAATGCACACCCCCCCACCTCCCCAGCCCTTAACTGGATTTGCTTTTCTGACTCAGCCCACAATAAATGCTGCACATTGAAACCTTCAAATAAGTCAAAGTGATCAATGTACAGTGTAAAAAAGCCCCAGAAATTAATGTGACAAGTGGCTAAAAAAAGACTGAAAACTCTTTTAGTTGCTTCCTATTGCATGTGTCAAACAAAGGCAACTGAAGTGTAACTTTTCTAATCTCTTCAAACCACAACAAGAAACCCAGTTACGTTGACTAACGTCTCATATGTGCCAGTTACGCTCATGCGAAAACCCCAGAAAATAATGTGAGAAGTGGCTAAAAAAAGACTGAATGCTTCTTATTGCATAAATCAAACAAATGGAACAAAATTTTTAATGTATATTTTTTTCCTCCAATCTCTTTATACAGTGACGACAAATCTATCTATGTTGACTACCGTTTCATAGGTGCCGGTTACGTATCCGCGAAAACGCAAAAAATTGACTTACGGAACACTTCATAGCAGATGACACCTGTTGCTTAATAGGTCAAATATAGGGAACTTAATTTCTAATATCTGTTTTTTACTTCTCCAGTCTTTTTTTACCGTGACAACAAACCCATTTAGGTTGTCTATTGTCTGGCAGGTGCCGGTTACGTACCCGCGAAGACATGAAAAATCGACTTACGGAATATTTTATTGCAGACGACAACTGTTGCTTAAAGTCAATTATAGGGCTTTTTCTATTTTTTCTTTTTCATTTTCTCTCACTAGGGCCAATGATTTGGTTACGATGACCATCTCACCCATACGTGACTGATACGTGCTGCGCATAAAATCGTAAAATCAACTTTGACACTTTCGGAGGCAACTGATACCTGTTAAACAAATCAAAGAAAGGTAAATAAAATTTTTCCCTGTTTTCTTACCAGGGTCATGAAAACATTGAACCAATTTTGACGACCGCGCGAGTCAAAAGTCAATTTTATGTTTAATCGCTGTGCAAAAATATAAAATTCAGAAGCAACCGGTTGATGTTGCTGAAACTTTTTCTGATAAAAAAATCTTGTTCTTGTTTGAAGAATTTAGAAGTAGGCCATAAAGATACAATAAGATGTAAGAATAACTAAAAATCAATTTTTTCTTTGATAGGGTAGAAAACATTGTGGGAAAAGGAGAAAATGCTGGTAACCTGCATTGTCTCCTTTCCTCAGATTATTTTCAAAAGCCCTCTCTTTCAGGGGTGTTAAAAGGCGTCATTGTGTGGTGAAAGGTTAATAACAATAAACAGATATTTCCCCCCCCTTCCCATCAGCCAATCAAATCTCTTCCCTCTCTGAAATTATCCAATCAGAGAGGCTTTAAGGAAATCACAATGGGAACCAACAGCCCAAATCAGAATGGGAACCAACAGCCAATCAGAGAAGACTTTAGATATTCAACAGCCAATCAGAGAGCTTCAAAATCGCTCCAAAATGGCGCCCAAATTTAATGATAAAAAACAGTGAAAACAAAAAACGGCATGAAAGTGGATTTAAAGTCTTCTTTAAAGGCTGCTGTGCAGTCCTTGGCGAACTGCCAGGCATGCACAATCCACACATGCAAGATTTCACTGAAAATGGGCAAACATTTAAGAAAATAGGGGCGCAGCAGACCTTGTTTTGGTCTTTTCAAGCCCCTTGCAAGAATTACTTCCCTTAGACCCTCAATGCACACCCCCCCACCTCCCCAGCCCTTAACTGGATTCGCTTTTCTGACTCAGCCCACAATAAATGCTGCACATTGAAACCTTCAAATAAGTCAAAGTGATCAATGTACAGTGTAAAAAAGCCCAAGAAATTAATGTGACAAGTGGCTAAAAAAAGACTGAAAACTCTTTTAGTTGCTTCCTATTGCATGTGTCAAACAAAGGCAACTGAAGTGTAACTTTTCTAATCTCTTCAAACCACAACAAGAAACCCAGTTACGTTGACTAACGTCTCATATGTGCCAGTTACGCTCATGCGAAAACCCCAGAAAATAATGTGACAAGTGGCTAAAAAAAGACTGAATGCTTCTTATTGCATAAATCAAACAAATGGAACAAAATTTTTAATGTATATTTTTTTCCTCCAATCTCTTTATACAGTGATGACAAATCTATCTATGTTGACTACCGTCTCATAGGTGCCGGTTACGTATCCGCGAAAACCCGAAAAATTGACTTACGGAACACTTCATAGCAGGTGACACCTGTTGCTTAATAGGTCAAATATAGGGAACTTAATTTCTAATATCTGTTTTTTACTTTTCCAGTCTTTTTTTACCGTGACAACAAACCCATTTAGGTTGTCTATTGTCTGGCAGGTGCCGGTTACGTACCCGCGAAAACATGAAAAATCGACTTACGGAATATTTTATTGCAGACGACAACTGTTGCTTAAAGTCAATTATAGGGCTTTTTCTATTTTTTCTTTTTCATTTTCTCTCACTAGGGCCAATGATTTGGTTACGATGACCATCTCACCCATACGTGACTGATACGTGCTGCGCATAAAATCGTAAAATCAACTTTGACACTTTCGGAGGCAACTGATACCTGTTAAACAAATCAAAGAAAGGTAAACAAAATTTTTCCCTGTTTTCTAACCAGGGTCATGAAAACATTGAACCAATTTTGACGACCGCGCGAGTCAAAACTCAATTTTATGTTTAATCGCTGTGCAAAAATATAAAATTCAGAAGCAACCGGTCGATGTTGCGGAAACTTTTTCCGATAAAAAAATCTTGTTCTTGTTTGAAGAATTTAGAAGTAGGCCATAAAGATACAATAAGATGTAAGAATAACTAAAAATCAATTTTTTCTTTGATAGGGTAGAAAACATTGTGGGAAAAGGAGAAAATGCTGGTAACCTGCATTGTCTCCTTTCCTCAGATTATTTTCAAAAGCCCTCTCTTTCAGGGGTGTTAAAAGGCGTCATTGTGTGGTAAAAGGTTAATAACAATAAACAGATATTTCCCCCCCTTCCCATCAGCCAATCAAATCTCTTCCCTCTCTGAAATTATCCAATCAGAGAGGCTTTAAGGAAATCAGAATGGGAACCAACAGCCCAAATCAGAATGGAAACCAACAGCCAATCAGAGAAGACTTTAGATATTCAACAGCCAATCAGAGAGCTTCAAAATCGCTCCAAAATGGCGCCCAAATTTAATGATAAAAAACAGTGAAAACAAAAAACGGCATGAAAGTGGATTTAAAGTCTTCTTTAAAGGCTGCTGTGCAGTCCTTGGCGAACTGCCAGGCATGCACAATCCACACATGCAAGATTTCACTGAAAATGGGCAAACATTTAAGAAAATAGGGGCGCAGCAGACCTTGTTTTGGTCTTTTCAAGCCCCTTGCAAGAATTACTTCCCTTAGACCCTCAATGCACACCCCCCCACCTCCCCAGCCCTTAACTGGATTCGCTTTTCTGACTCAGCCCACAATAAATGCTGCACATTGAAACCTTCAAATAAGTCAAAGTGATCAATGTACAGTGTAAAAAAGCCTCAGAAATTAATGTGACAAGTGGCTAAAAAAAGACTGAAAACTCTTTTAGTTGCTTCCTATTGCATGTGTCAAACAAAGGCAACTGAAGTGTAACTTTTCTATTCTCTTCAAACCACAACAAGAAACCCAGTTACGTTGACTAACGTCTCATATGTGCCAGTTACGCTCATGCGAAAACCCCAGAAAATAATGTGACAAGTGGCTAAAAAAAGACTGAATGCTTCTTATTGCATAAATCAAACAAATGGAACAAAATTTTTAATGCATATTTTTTTCCTCCAATCTCTTTATACCGTGACAACAAATCTATCTATGTTGACTACCGTTTCATAGGTGCCGGTTACGTATCCGCGAAAATGCGAAAAATCGACTTACGGAACACTTCATAGCAGATGACACCTGTTGCTTAATAGGTCAAATATAGGGAACTTAATTTCTAATATTTGTTTTTTACTTCTCCAGTCTTTTTTTACCGTGACAACAAACCCATTTAGGTTGTTTATTGTCTGGCAGGTGCCGGTAACGTACCCGCGAAAACATGAAAAATCGACTTACAGAATATTTTATAGCAGACGACAACTGTTGCTTAAAGTCAATTATAGGGCTTTTTCTATTTTTTCTTTTTCATTTTCTCTCACTAGGGCCAATGATTTGGTTACGATGACCATCTCACCCATACGTGACTGATACGTACTGCGCATAAAATCGTAAAATCAACTTTGACACTTTCGGAGGCAACTGATACCTGTTAAACAAATCAAAGAAAGGTAAACAAAATTTTTCCCTGTTTTCTTACCAGGGTCATGAAAACATTGAACCAATTTTGACGACCGCGCGAGTAAAAAGTCAATTTTATGTTTAATCGCTGTGCAAAAATATAAAATTCAGAAGCAACCGGTTGATGTTGCGGAAACTTTTTCCGATAAAAAAAATCTTGTTCTTGTTTGAAGAATTTAGAAGTAGGCCATAAAGATACAATAAGATGTAAGAATAACTAAAAATCAATTTTTTCTTTGATAGGGTAGAAAACATTGTGGGAAAAGGAGAAAATGCTGGTAACCTGCATTGTCTCCTTTCCTCAGATTATTTTCAAAAGCCCTCTCTTTCAGGGGTGTTGAAAGGCGTCATTGTGTGGTAAAAGGTTAATAACAATAAACAGATATTTCCCCCCCCTTCCCATCAGCCAATCAAATCTCTTCCCTCTCTGAAATTATCCAATCAGAGAGGCTTTAAGGAAATCAGAATGGGAACCAACAGCCCAAATCAGAATGGGAACCAACAGCCAATCAGAGAAGACTTTAGATATTCAACAGCCAATCAGAGAGCTTCAAAATCGCTCCAAAATGGCGCCCAAATTTAATGATAAAAAACAGTGAAAACAAAAAACGGCATGAAAGTGGATTTAAAGTCTTCTTTAAAGGCTGCTGTGCAGTCCTTGGCGAACTGCCAGGCATGCACAATCCACACATGCAAGATTTCACTGAAAATGGGCAAACATTTAAGAAAATAGGGGCGCAGCAGACCTTGTTTTGGTCTTTTCAAGCCCCTTGCAAGAATTACTTCCCTTAGACCCTCAATGCACACCCCCCCACCTCCCCAGCCCTTAACTGGATTCGCTTTTCTGACTCAGCCCACAATAAATGCTGCACATTGAAACCTTCAAATAAGTCAAAGTGATCAATGTACAGTGTAAAAAAGCCCCAGAAATTAATGTGACAAGTGGCTAAAAAAAGACTGAAAACTCTTTTAGTTGCTTCCTATTGCATGTGTCAAACAAAGGCAACTGAAGTGTAACTTTTCTAATCTCTTCAAACCACAACAAGAAACCCAGTTACGTTGACTAACGTCTCATATGTGCCAGTTACGCTCATGCGAAAACCCCAGAAAATAATGTGACAAGTGGCTAAAAAAAGACTGAATGCTTCTTATTGCATAAATCAAACAAATGGAACAAAATTTTTAATGTATATTTTTTTCCTCCAATCTCTTTATACAGTGATGACAAATCTATCTATGTTGACTACCGTCTCATAGGTGCCGGTTACGTATCCACGAAAACCCGAAAAATTGACTTACGGAACACTTCATAGCAGGTGACACCTGTTGCTTAATAGGTCAAATATAGGGAACTTAATTTCTAATATCTGTTTTTTACTTTTCCAGTCTTTTTTTACCGTGACAACAAACCCATTTAGGTTGTCTATTGTCTGGCAGGTGCCGGTTACGTACCCGCAAAAACATGAAAAATCGACTTACGGAATATTTTATTGCAGACGACAACTGTTGCTTAAAGTCAATTATAGGGCTTTTTCTATTTTTTCTTTTTCATTTTCTCTCACTAGGGCCAATGATTTGGTTACGATGACCATCTCACCCATACGTGACTGATACGTGCTGCGCATAAAATCGTAAAATCAACTTTGACACTTTCGGAGGCAACTGATACCTGTTAAACAAATCAAAGAAAGGTAAACAAAATTTTTCCCTGTTTTCTAACCAGGGTCATGAAAACATTGAACCAATTTTGACGACCGCGCGAGTCAAAACTCAATTTTATGTTTAATCGCTGTGCAAAAATATAAAATTCAGAAGCAACCGGTCGATGTTGCGGAAACTTTTTCCGATAAAAAAATCTTGTTCTTGTTTGAAGAATTTAGAAGTAGGCCATAAAGATACAATAAGATGTAAGAATAACTAAAAATCAATTTTTTCTTTGATAGGGTAGAAAACATTGTGGGAAAAGGAGAAAATGCTGGTAACCTGCATTGTCTCCTTTCCTCAGATTATTTTCAAAAGCCCTCTCTTTCAGGGGTGTTAAAAGGCGTCATTGTGTGGTAAAAGGTTAATAACAATAAACAGATATTTCCCCCCCTTCCCATCAGCCAATCAAATCTCTTCCCTCTCTGAAATTATCCAATCAGAGAGGCTTTAAGGAAATCACAATGGGAACCAACAGCCCAAATCAGAATGGGAACCAACAGCCAATCAGAGAAGACTTTAGATATTCAACAGCCAATCAGAGAGCTTCAAAATCGCTCCAAAATGGCGCCCAAATTTAATGATAAAAAACAGTGAAAACAAAAAACGGCATGAAAGTGGATTTAAAGTCTTCTTTAAAGGCTGCTGTGCAGTCCTTGGCGAACTGCCAGGCATGCACAATCCACACATGCAAGATTTCACTGAAAATGGGCAAACATTTAAGAAAATAGGGGCGCAGCAGACCTTGTTTTGGTCTTTTCAAGCCCCTTGCAAGAATTACTTCCCTTAGACCCTCAATGCACACCCCCCCACCTCCCCAGCCCTTAACTGGATTCGCTTTTCTGACTCAGCCCACAATAAATGCTGCACATTGAAACCTTCAAATAAGTCAAAGTGATCAATGTACAGTGTAAAAAAGCCCCAGAAATTAATGTGACAAGTGGCTAAAAAAAGACTGAAAACTCTTTTAGTTGCTTCCTATTGCATGTGTCAAACAAAGGCAACTGAAGTGTAACTTTTCTAATCTCTTCAAACCACAACAAGAAACCCAGTTACGTTGACTAACGTCTCATATGTGCCAGTTATGCTCATGCGAAAACCCCAGAAAATAATGTGACAAGTGGCTAAAAAAAGACTGAATGCTTCTTATTGCATAAATCAAACAAATGGAACAAAATTTTTAATGTATATTTTTTTCCTCCAATCTCTTTATACAGTGACGACAAATCTATCTATGTTGACTACCGTCTCATAGGTGCCGGTTACGTATCCGCGAAAACGCGAAAAATTGACTTACGGAACACTTCATAGCAGATGACACATGTTGCTTAATAGGTCAAATATAGGGAACTTAATTTCTAATATCTGTTTTTTACTTCTCCAGTCTTTTTTTACCGTGACAACAAACCCATTTAGGTTGTCTATTGTCTGGCAGGTGCCGGTTACGTACCCGCGAAAACATGAAAAATCGACTTACGGAATATTTTATAGCAGACGACAACTGTTGCTTAAAGTCAATTATAGGGCTTTTTCTATTTTTTCTTTTTCATTTTCTCTCACTAGGGCCAATGATTTGGTTACGATAACCATCTCACCCATACGTGACTGATACGTGCTGCGCATAAAATCGTGAAATCAACTTTGACACTTTCGGAGGCAACTGATACCTGTTAAACAAATCAAAGAAAGGTAAACAAAATTTTTCCCTGTTTTCTTACCAGGGTCATGAAAACATTGAACCAATTTTCACGACCGCGCGAGTAAAAAGTCAATTTTATGTTTAATCGCTGTGCAAAAATATAAAATTCAGAAGCAACCGGTTGATGTTGCGGAAACTTTTTCCGATAAAAAAAATCTTGTTCTTGTTTGAAGAATTTAGAAGTAGGCCATAAAGATACAATAAGATGTAAGAATAACTAAAAATCAATTTTTTCTTCGATAGGGTAGAAAACATTGTGGGAAAAGGAGAAAATGCTGGTAACCTGCATTGTCTCCTTTCCTCAGATTATTTTCAAAAGCCCTCTCTTTCAGGGGTGTTAAAAGGCGTCATTGTGTGGTAAAAGGTTAATAACAATAAACAGATATTTCCCCCCCCTTCCCATCAGCCAATCAAATCTCTTCCCTCTCTGAAATTATCCAATCAGAGAGGCTTTAAGGAAATCAGAATGGGAACCAACAGCCCAAATCAGAATGGGAACCAACAGCCAATCAGAGAAGACTTTAGATATTCAACAGCCAATCAGAGAGCTTCAAAATCGCTCCAAAATGGCGCCCAAATTTAATGATAAAAAACAGTGAAAACAAAAAACGGCATGAAAGTGGATTTAAAGTCTTCTTTAAAGGCTGCTGTGCAGTCCTTGGCGAACTGCCAGGCATGCACAATCCACACATGCAAGATTTCACTGAAAATGGGCAAACATTTAAGAAAATAGGGGCGCAGCAGACCTTGTTTTGGTCTTTTCAAGCCCCTTGCAAGAATTACTTCCCTTAGACCCTCAATGCACACCCCCCCACCTCCCCAGCCCTTAACTGGATTCGCTTTTCTGACTCAGCCCACAATAAATGCTGCACATTGAAACCTTCAAATAAGTCAAAGTGATCAATGTACAGTGTAAAAAAGCCCCAGAAATTAATGTGACAAGTGGCTAAAAAAAGACTGAAAACTCTTTTAGTTGCTTCCTATTGCATGTGTCAAACAAAGGCAACTGAAGTGTAACTTTTCTAATCTCTTCAAACCACAACAAGAAACCCAGTTACGTTGACTAACGTCTCATATGTGCCAGTTATGCTCATGCGAAAACCCCAGAAAATAATGTGACAAGTGGCTAAAAAAAGACTGAATGCTTCTTATTGCATAAATCAAACAAATGGAACAAAATTTTTAATGTATATTTTTTTCCTCCAATCTCTTTATACAGTGACGACAAATCTATCTATGTTGACTACCGTCTCATAGGTGCCGGTTACGTATCCGCGAAAACGCGAAAAATTGACTTACGGAACACTTCATAGCAGATGACACATGTTGCTTAATAGGTCAAATATAGGGAACTTAATTTCTAATATCTGTTTTTTACTTCTCCAGTCTTTTTTTACCGTGACAACAAACCCATTTAGGTTGTCTATTGTCTGGCAGGTGCCGGTTACGTACCCGCGAAAACATGAAAAATCGACTTACGGAATATTTTATAGCAGACGACAACTGTTGCTTAAAGTCAATTATAGGGCTTTTTCTATTTTTTCTTTTTCATTTTCTCTCACTAGGGCCAATGATTTGGTTACGATGACCATCTCACCCATACGTGACTGATACGTGCTGCGCATAAAATCGTAAAATCAACTTTGACACTTTCGGAGGCAACTGATACCTGTTAAACAAATCAAAGAAAGGTAAACAAAATTTTTCCCTGTTTTCTTACCAGGGTCATGAAAACATTGAACCAATTTTGACGACCGCGCGAGTCAAAACTCAATTTTATGTTTAATCGCTGTGCAAAAATATAAAATTCAGAAGCAACCGGTCGATGTTGCGGAAACTTTTTCCGATAAAAAAATCTTGTTCTTGTTTGAAGAATTTAGAAGTAGGCCATAAAGATACAATAAGATGTAAGAATAACTAAAAATCAATTTTTTCTTTGATAGGGTAGAAAACATTGTGGGAAAAGGAGAAAATGCTGGTAACCTGCATTGTCTCCTTTCCTCAGATTATTTTCAAAAGCCCTCTCTTTCAGGGGTGTTAAAAGGCGTCATTGTGTGGTAAAAGGTTAATAACAATAAACAGATATTTCCCCCCCCTTCCCATCAGCCAATCAAATCTCTTCCCTCTCTGAAATTATCCAATCAGAGAGGCTTTAAGGAAATCAGAATGGGAACCAACAGCCCAAATCAGAATGGGAACCAACAGCCAATCAGAGAAGACTTTAGATATTCAACAGCCAATCAGAGAGCTTCAAAATCGCTCCAAAATGGCGCCCAAATTTAATGATAAAAAACAGTGAAAACAAAAAACGGCATGAAAGTGGATTTAAAGTCTTCTTTAAAGGCTGCTGTGCAGTCCTTGGCGAACTGCCAGGCATGCACAATCCACACATGCAAGATTTCACTGAAAATGGGCAAACATTTAAGAAAATAGGGGCGCAGCAGACCTTGTTTTGGTCTTTTCAAGCCCCTTGCAAGAATTACTTCCCTTAGACCCTCAATGCACACCCCCCCACCTCCCCAGCCCTTAACTGGATTCGCTTTTCTGACTCAGCCCACAATAAATGCTGCACATTGAAACCTTCAAATAAGTCAAAGTGATCAATGTACAGTGTAAAAAAGCCCCAGAAATTAATGTGACTAGTGGCTAAAAAAAGACTGAAAACTCTTTTAGTTGCTTCCTATTGCATGTGTCAAACAAAGGCAACTGAAGTGTAACTTTTCTAATCTCTTCAAACCACAACAAGAAACCCAGTTACGTTGACTAACGTCTCATATGTGCCAGTTATGCTCATGCGAAAACCCCAGAAAATAATGTGACAAGTGGCTAAAAAAAGACTGAATGCTTCTTATTGCATAAATCAAACAAATGGAACAAAATTTTTAATGTATATTTTTTTCCTCCAATCTCTTTATACAGTGACGACAAATCTATCTATGTTGACTACCGTCTCATAGGTGCCGGTTACGTATCCGCGAAAACGCGAAAAATTGACTTACGGAACACTTCATAGCAGATGACACATGTTGCTTAATAGGTCAAATATAGGGAACTTAATTTCTAATATCTGTTTTTTACTTCTCCAGTCTTTTTTTACCGTGACAACAAACCCATTTAGGTTGTCTATTGTCTGGCAGGTGCCGGTTACGTACCCGCGAAAACATGAAAAATCGACTTACGGAATATTTTATAGCAGACGACAACTGTTGCTTAAAGTCAATTATAGGGCTTTTTCTATTTTTTCTTTTTCATTTTCTCTCACTAGGGCCAATGATTTGGTTACGATAACCATCTCACCCATACGTGACTGATACGTGCTGCGCATAAAATCGTAAAATCAACTTTGACACTTTCGGAGGCAACTGATACCTGTTAAACAAATCAAAGAAAGGTAAACAAAATTTTTCCCTGTTTTCTTACCAGGGTCATGAAAACATTGAACCAATTTTGACGACCGCGCGAGTAAAAAGTCAATTTTATGTTTAATCGCTGTGCAAAAATATAAAATTCAGAAGCAACCGGTTGATGTTGCGGAAACTTTTTCCGATAAAAAAAATCTTGTTCTTGTTTGAAGAATTTAGAAGTAGGCCATAAAGATACAATAAGATGTAAGAATAACTAAAAATCAATTTTTTCTTCGATAGGGTAGAAAACATTGTGGGAAAAGGAGAAAATGCTGGTAACCTGCATTGTCTCCTTTCCTCAGATTATTTTCAAAAGCCCTCTCTTTCAGGGGTGTTAAAAGGCGTCATTGTGTGGTAAAAGGTTAATAACAATAAACAGATATTTCCCCCCCCTTCCCATCAGCCAATCAAATCTCTTCCCTCTCTGAAATTATCCAATCAGAGAGGCTTTAAGGAAATCAGAATGGGAACCAACAGCCCAAATCAGAATGGGAACCAACAGCCAATCAGAGAAGACTTTAGATATTCAACAGCCAATCAGAGAGCTTCAAAATCGCTCCAAAATGGCGCCCAAATTTAATGATAAAAAACAGTGAAAACAAAAAACGGCATGAAAGTGGATTTAAAGTCTTCTTTAAAGGCTGCTGTGCAGTCCTTGGCGAACTGCCAGGCATGCACAATCCACACATGCAAGATTTCACTGAAAATGGGCAAACATTTAAGAAAATAGGGGCGCAGCAGACCTTGTTTTGGTCTTTTCAAGCCCCTTGCAAGAATTACTTCCCTTAGACCCTCAATGCACACCCCCCCACCTCCCCAGCCCTTAACTGGATTCGCTTTTCTGACTCAGCCCACAATAAATGCTGCACATTGAAACCTTCAAATAAGTCAAAGTGATCAATGTACAGTGTAAAAAAGCCCCAGAAATTAATGTGACAAGTGGCTAAAAAAAGACTGAAAACTCTTTTAGTTGCTTCCTATTGCATGTGTCAAACAAAGGCAACTGAAGTGTAACTTTTCTAATCTCTTCAAACCACAACAAGAAACCCAGTTACGTTGACTAACGTCTCATATGTGCCAGTTATGCTCATGCGAAAACCCCAGAAAATAATGTGACAAGTGGCTAAAAAAAGACTGAATGCTTCTTATTGCATAAATCAAACAAATGGAACAAAATTTTTAATGTATATTTTTTTCCTCCAATCTCTTTATACAGTGACGACAAATCTATCTATGTTGACTACCGTCTCATAGGTGCCGGTTACGTATCCGCGAAAACGCGAAAAATTGACTTACGGAACACTTCATAGCAGATGACACATGTTGCTTAATAGGTCAAATATAGGGAACTTAATTTCTAATATCTGTTTTTTACTTCTCCAGTCTTTTTTTACCGTGACAACAAACCCATTTAGGTTGTCTATTGTCTGGCAGGTGCCGGTTACGTACCCGCGAAAACATGAAAAATCGACTTACGGAATATTTTATAGCAGACGACAACTGTTGCTTAAAGTCAATTATAGGGCTTTTTCTATTTTTTCTTTTTCATTTTCTCTCACTAGGGCCAATGATTTGGTTACGATGACCATCTCACCCATACGTGACTGATACGTGCTGCGCATAAAATCGTAAAATCAACTTTGACACTTTCGGAGGCAACTGATACCTGTTAAACAAATCAAAGAAAGGTAAACAAAATTTTTCCCTGTTTTCTTACCAGGGTCATGAAAACATTGAACCAATTTTGACGACCGCGCGAGTAAAAAGTCAATTTTATGTTTAATCGCTGTGCAAAAATATAAAATTCAGAAGCAACCGGTTGATGTTGCGGAAACTTTTTCCGATAAAAAAATCTTGTTCTTGTTTGAAGAATTTAGAAGTAGGCCATAAAGATAAAATAAGATGTAAGAATAACTAAAAATCAATTTTTTCTTTGATAGGGTAGAAAACATTGTGGGAAAAGGAGAAAATGCTGGTAACCTGCATTGTCTCCTTTCCTCAGATTATTTTCAAAAGCCCTCTCTTTCAGGGGTGTTAAAAGGCGTCATTGTGTGGTAAAAGGTTAATAACAATAAACAGATATTTCCCCCCCCCTTCCCATCAGCCAATCAAATCTCTTCCCTCTCTGAAATTATCCAATCAGAGAGGCTTTAAGGAAATCACAATGGGAACCAACAGCCCAAATCAGAATGGGAACCAACAGCCAATCAGAGAAGACTTTAGATATTCAACAGCCAATCAGAGAGCTTCAAAATCGCTCCAAAATGGCGCCCAAATTTAATGATAAAAAACAGTGAAAACAAAAAACGGCATGAAAGTGGATTTAAAGTCTTCTTTAAAGGCTGCTGTGCAGTCCTTGGCGAACTGCCAGGCATGCACAATCCACACATGCAAGATTTCACTGAAAATGGGCAAACATTTAAGGAAATAGGGGCGCAGCAGACCTTGTTTTGGTCTTTTCAAGCCCCTTGCAAGAATTACTTCCCTTAGACCCTCAATGCACACCCCCCCACCTCCCCAGCCCTTAACTGGATTCGCTTTTCTGACTCAGCCCACAATAAATGCTGCACATTGAAACCTTCAAATAAGTCAAAGTGATCAATGTACAGTGTAAAAAAAGCCCCAGAAATTAATGTGACAAGTGGCTAAAAAAAGACTGAAAACTCTTTTAGTTGCTTCCTATTGCATGTGTCAAACAAAGGCAACTGAAGTGTAACTTTTCTATTCTCTTCAAACCACAACAAGAAACCCAGTTACGTTGACTAACGTCTCATATGTGCCAGTTACGCTCATGCGAAAACCCCAGAAAATAATGTGACAAGTGGCTAAAAAAAGACTGAATGCTTCTTATTGCATAAATCAAACAAATGGAACAAAATTTTTAATGCATATTTTTTTCCTCCAATCTCTTTATACCATGACAACAAATCTATCTATGTTGACTACCCTTTCATAGGTGCCGGTTACGTATCCGCGAAAATGCGAAAAATCGATTTACGGAACACTTCATAGCAGATGACACCTGTTGCTTAATAGGTCAAATATAGGGAACTTAATTTCTAATATCTGTTTTTTACTTCTCCAGTCTTTTTTTACCGTGACAACAAACCCATTTAGGTTGTTTATTGTCTGGCAGGTGCCGGTAACGTACCCGCGAAAACATGAAAAATCGACTTACAGAATATTTTATAGCAGACGACAACTGTTGCTTAAAGTCAATTATAGGGCTTTTTCTATTTTTTCTTTTTCATTTTCTCTCACTAGGGCCAATGATTTGGTTACGATGACCATCTCACCCATACGTGACTGATACGTGCTGCGCATAAAATCGTAAAATCAACTTTGACACTTTCGGAGGCAACTGATACCTGTTAAACAAATCAAAGAAAGGTAAACAAAATTTTTCCCTGTTTTCTTACCAGGGTCATGAAAACATTGAACCAATTTTGACGACCGCGCGAGTAAAAAGTCAATTTTATGTTTAATCGCTGTGCAAAAATATAAAATTCAGAAGCAACCGGTTGATGTTGCGGAAACTTTTTCCGATAAAAAAATCTTGTTCTTGTTTGAAGAATTTAGAAGTAGGCCATAAAGATAAAATAAGATGTAAGAATAACTAAAAATCAATTTTTTCTTTGATAGGGTAGAAAACATTGTGGGAAAAGGAGAAAATGCTGGTAACCTGCATTGTCTCCTTTCCTCAGATTATTTTCAAAAGCCCTCTCTTTCAGGGGTGTTAAAAGGCGTCATTGTGTGGTAAAAGGTTAATAACAATAAACAGATATTTCCCCCCCCCTTCCCATCAGCCAATCAAATCTCTTCCCTCTCTGAAATTATCCAATCAGAGAGGCTTTAAGGAAATCACAATGGGAACCAACAGCCCAAATCAGAATGGGAACCAACAGCCAATCAGAGAAGACTTTAGATATTCAACAGCCAATCAGAGAGCTTCAAAATCGCTCCAAAATGGCGCCCAAATTTAATGATAAAAAACAGTGAAAACAAAAAACGGCATGAAAGTGGATTTAAAGTCTTCTTTAAAGGCTGCTGTGCAGTCCTTGGCGAACTGCCAGGCATGCACAATCCACACATGCAAGATTTCACTGAAAATGGGCAAACATTTAAGAAAATAGGGGCGCAGCAGACCTTGTTTTGGTCTTTTCAAGCCCCTTGCAAGAATTACTTCCCTTAGACCCTCAATGCACACCCCCCCACCTCCCCAGCCCTTAACTGGATTCGCTTTTCTGACTCAGCCCACAATAAATGCTGCACATTGAAACCTTCAAATAAGTCAAAGTGATCAATGTACAGTGTAAAAAAGCCCCAGAAATTAATGTGACAAGTGGCTAAAAAAAGACTGAAAACTCTTTTAGTTGCTTCCTATTGCATGTGTCAAACAAAGGCAACTGAAGTGTAACTTTTCTAATCTCTTCAAACCACAACAAGAAACCCAGTTACGTTGACTAACGTCTCATATGTGCCAGTTATGCTCATGCGAAAACCCCAGAAAATAATGTGACAAGTGGCTAAAAAAAGACTGAATGCTTCTTATTGCATAAATCAAACAAATGGAACAAAATTTTTAATGTATATTTTTTTCCTCCAATCTCTTTATACAGTGACGACAAATCTATCTATGTTGACTACCGTCTCATAGGTGCCGGTTACGTATCCGCGAAAACGCGAAAAATTGACTTACGGAACACTTCATAGCAGATGACACATGTTGCTTAATAGGTCAAATATAGGGAACTTAATTTCTAATATCTGTTTTTTACTTCTCCAGTCTTTTTTTACCGTGACAACAAACCCATTTAGGTTGTCTATTGTCTGGCAGGTGCCGGTTACGTACCCGCGAAAACATGAAAAATCGACTTACGGAATATTTTATAGCAGACGACAACTGTTGCTTAAAGTCAATTATAGGGCTTTTTCTATTTTTTCTTTTTCATTTTCTTTCACTAGGGCCAATGATTTGGTTACGATGACCATCTCACCCATACGTGACTGATACGTGCTGCGCATAAAATCGTAAAATCAACTTTGACACTTTCGGAGGCAACTGATACCTGTTAAACAAATCAAAGAAAGGTAAACAAAATTTTTCCCTGTTTTCTTACCAGGGTCATGAAAACATTGAACCAATTTTGACGACCGCGCGAGTAAAAAGTCAATTTTATGTTTAATCGCTGTGCAAAAATATAAAATTCAGAAGCAACCGGTTGATGTTGCGGAAACTTTTTCCGATAAAAAAATCTTGTTCTTGTTTGAAGAATTTAGAAGTAGGCCATAAAGATAAAATAAGATGTAAGAATAACTAAAAATCAATTTTTTCTTTGATAGGGTAGAAAACATTGTGGGAAAAGGAGAAAATGCTGGTAACCTGCATGGTCTCCTTTCCTCAGATTATTTTCAAAAGCCCTCTCTTTCAGGGGTGTTAAAAGGCGTCATTGTGTGGTAAAAGGTTAATAACAATAAACAGATATTTCCCCCCCCCCTTCCCATCAGCCAATCAAATCTCTTCCCTCTCTGTAATTATCCAATCAGAGAGGCTTTAAGGAAATCACAATGGGAACCAACAGCCCAAATCAGAATGGGAACCAACAGCCAATCAGAGAAGACTTTAGATATTCAACAGCCAATCAGAGAGCTTCAAAATCGCTCCAAAATGGCGCCCAAATTTAATGATAAAAAACAGTGAAAACAAAAAACGGCATGAAAGTGGATTTAAAGTCTTCTTTAAAGGCTGCTGTGCAGTCCTTGGCGAACTGCCAGGCATGCACAATCCACACATGCAAGATTTCACTGAAAATGGGCAAACATTTAAGGAAATAGGGGCGCAGCAGACCTTGTTTTGGTCTTTTCAAGCCCCTTGCAAGAATTACTTCCCTTAGACCCTCAATGCACACACCCCCACCTCCCCAGCCCTTAACTGGATTCGCTTTTCTGACTCAGCCCACAATAAATGCTGCACATTGAAACCTTCAAATAAGTCAAAGTGATCAATGTACAGTGTAAAAAAGCCCCAGAAATTAATGTGACAAGTGGCTAAAAAAAGACTGAAAACTCTTTTAGTTGCTTCCTATTGCATGTGTCAAACAAAGGCAACTGAAGTGTAACTTTTCTATTCTCTTCAAACCACAACAAGAAACCCAGTTACGTTGACTAACGTCTCATATGTGCCAGTTACGCTCATGCGAAAACCCCAGAAAATAATGTGACAAGTGGCTAAAAAAAGACTGAATGCTTCTTATTGCATAAATCAAACAAATGGAACAAAATTTTTAATGTATATTTTTTTCCTCCAATCTCTTTATACCGTGACAACAAATCTATCTATGTTGACTACCGTTTCATAGGTGCCGGTTACGTATCCGCGAAAATGCGAAAAATCGACTTACGGAACACTTCATAGCAGATGACACCTGTTGCTTAATAGGTCAAATATAGGGAACTTAATTTCTAATATCTGTTTTTTACTTCTCCAGTCTTTTTTTACCGTGACAACAAACCCATTTAGGTTGTTTATTGTCTGGCAGGTGCCGGTAACGTACCCGCGAAAACATGAAAAATCGACTTACAGAATATTTTATAGCAGACGACAACTGTTGCTTAAAGTCAATTATAGGGCTTTTTCTATTTTTTCTTTTTCATTTTCTCTCACTAGGGCCAATGATTTGGTTACGATGACCATCTCACCCATACGTGACTGATACGTACTGCGCATAAAATCGTAAAATCAACTTTGACACTTTCGGAGGCAACTGATACCTGTTAAACAAATCAAAGAAAGGTAAAGAAAATTTTTCCCTGTTTTCTTACCAGGGTCATGAAAACATTGAACCAATTTTGACGACCGCGCGAGTAAAAAGTCAATTTTATGTTTAATCGCTGTGCAAAAATATAAAATTCAGAAGCAACCGGTTGATGTTGCAGAAACTTTTTCGGATAAAAAAATCTTGTTCTTGTTTGAAGAATTTAGAAGTAGGCCATAAAGATACAATAAGATGTAAGAATAACTAAAAATCAATTTTTTCTTTGATAGGGTAGAAAACATTGTGGGAAAAGGAGAAAATGCTGGTAACCTGCATTGTCTCCTTTCCTCAGATTATTTTCAAAAGCCCTCTCTTTCAGGGGTGTTAAAAGGCGTCATTGTGTGGTAAAAGGTTAATAACAATAAACAGATATTTCCCCCCCCTTCCCATCAGCCAATCAAATCTCTTCCCTCTCTGAAATTATCCAATCAGAGAGGCTTTAAGGAAATCAGAATGGGAACCAACAGCCCAAATCAGAATGGGAACCAACAGCCAATCAGAGAAGACTTTAGATATTCAACAGCCAATCAGAGAGCTTCAAAATCGCTCCAAAATGGCGCCCAAATTTAATGATAAAAAACAGTGAAAACAAAAAACGGCATGAAAGTGGATTTAAAGTCTTCTTTAAAGGCTGCTGTGCAGTCCTTGGCGAACTGCCAGGCATGCACAATCCACACATGCAAGATTTCACTGAAAATGGGCAAACATTTAAGAAAATAGGGGCGCAGCAGACCTTGTTTTGGTCTTTTCAAGCCCCTTGCAAGAATTACTTCCCTTAGACCCTCAATGCACACCCCCCCACCTCCCCAGCCCTTAACTGGATTCGCTTTTCTGACTCAGCCCACAATAAATGCTGCACATTGAAACCTTCAAATAAGTCAAAGTGATCAATGTACAGTGTAAAAAAGCCCCAGAAATTAATGTGACAAGTGGCTAAAAAAAGACTGAAAACTCTTTTAGTTGCTTCCTATTGCATGTGTCAAACAAAGGCAACTGAAGTGTAACTTTTCTAATCTCTTCAAACCACAACAAGAAACCCAGTTACGTTGACTAACGTCTCATATGTGCCAGTTACGCTCATGCGAAAACCCCAGAAAATAATGTGACAAGTGGCTAAAAAAAGACTGAATGCTTCTTATTGCATAAATCAAACAAATGGAACAAAATTTTTAATGCATATTTTTTTCCTCCAATCTCTTTATACCGTGACAACAAATCTATCTATGTTGACTACCGTTTCATAGGTGCCGGTTACGTATCCGCGAAAATGCGAAAAATCGACTTACGGAACACTTCATAGCAGATGACACCTGTTGCTTAATAGGTCAAATATAGGGAACTTAATTTCTAATATCTGTTTTTTACTTCTCCAGTCTTTTTTTACCGTGACAACAAACCCATTTAGGTTGTTTATTGTCTGGCAGGTGCCGGTTACGTACCCGCGAAAACATGAAAAATCGACTTACGGAATATTTTATAGCAGACGACAACTGTTGCTTAAAGTCAATTATAGGGCTTTTTCTATTTTTTCTTTTTCATTTTCTCTCACTAGGGCCAATGATTTGGTTACGATGACCATCTCACCCATACGTGACTGATACGTGCTGCGCATAAAATCGTAAAATCAACTTTGACACTTTCGGAGGCAACTGATACCTGTTAAACAAATCAAAGAAAGGTAAACAAAATTTTTCCCTGTTTTCTTACCAGGGTCATGAAAACATTGAACCAATTTTGACGACCGCGCGAGTAAAAAGTCAATTTTATGTTTAATCGCTGTGCAAAAATATAAAATTCAGAAGCAACCGGTTGATGTTGCGGAAACTTTTTCCGATAAAAAAAATCTTGTTCTTGTTTGAAGAATTTAGAAGTAGGCCATAAAGATACAATAAGATGTAAGAATAACTAAAAATCAATTTTTTCTTTGATAGGGTAGAAAACATTGTGGGAAAAGGAGAAAATGCTGGTAACCTGCATTGTCTCCTTTCCTCAGATTATTTTCAAAAGCCCTCTCTTTCAGGGGTGTTAAAAGGCGTCATTGTGTGGTAAAAGGTTAATAACAATAAACAGATATTTCCCCCCCCGTTCCCATCAGCCAATCAAATCTCTTCCCTCTCTGAAATTATCCAATCAGAGAGGCTTTAAGGAAATCACAATGGGAACCAACAGCCTAAATCAGAATGGGAACCAACAGCCAATCAGAGAAGACTTTAGATATTCAACAGCCAATCAGAGAGCTTCAAAATCGCTCCAAAATGGCGCCCAAATTTAATGATAAAAAACAGTGAAAACAAAAAACGGCATGAAAGTGGATTTAAAGTCTTCTTTAAAGGCTGCTGTGCAGTCCTTGGCGAACTGCCAGGCATGCACAATCCACACATGCAAGATTTCACTGAAAATGGGCAAACATTTAAGAAAATAGGGGCGCAGCAGACCTTGTTTTGGTCTTTTCAAGCCCCTTGCAAGAATTACTTCCCTTAGACCCTCAATGCACACCCCCCCACCTCCCCAGCCCTTAACTGGATTCGCTTTTCTGACTCAGCCCACAATAAATGCTGCACATTGAAACCTTCAAATAAGTCAAAGTGATCAATGTACAGTGTAAAAAAGCCCCAGAAATTAATGTGACAAGTGGCTAAAAAAAGACTGAAAACTCTTTTAGTTGCTTCCTATTGCATGTGTCAAACAAAGGCAACTGAAGTGTAACTTTTCTAATCTCTTCAAACCACAACAAGAAACCCAGTTACGTTGACTAACGTCTCATATGTGCCAGTTACGCTCATGCGAAAACCCCAGAAAATAATGTGACAAGTGGCTAAAAAAAGACTGAATGCTTCTTATTGCATAAATCAAACAAATGGAACAAAATTTTTAATGTATATTTTTTTCCTCCAATCTCTTTATACAGTGACGACAAATCTATCTATGTTGACTACCGTCTCATAGGTGCCGGTTACGTATCCGCGAAAACGCGAAAAATTGACTTACGGAACACTTCATAGCAGATGACACCTGTTGCTTAATAGGTCAAATATAGGGAACTTAATTTCTAATATCTGTTTTTTACTTCTCCAGTCTTTTTTTACCGTGACAACAAACCCATTTAGGTTGTCTATTGTCTGGCAGGTGCCGGTTACGTACCCGCGAAAACATGAAAAATCGACTTACGGAATATTTTATTGCAGACGACAACTGTTGCTTAAAGTCAATTATAGGGCTTTTTCTATTTTTTCTTTTTCATTTTCTCTCACTAGGGCCAATGATTTGGTTACGATGACCATCTCACCCATACGTGACTGATACGTGCTGCGCATAAAATCGTAAAATCAACTTTGACACTTTCGGAGGCAACTGATACCTGTTAAACAAATCAAAGAAAGGTAAAGAAAATTTTTCCCTGTTTTCTTACCAGGGTCATGAAAACATTGAACCAATTTTCACGACCGCGCGAGTAAAAAGTCAATTTTATGTTTAATCGCTGTGCAAAAATATAAAATTCAGAAGCAACCGGTTGATGTTGCGGAAACTTTTTCCGATAAAAAAATCTTGTTCTTGTTTGAAGAATTTAGAAGTAGGCCATAAAGATAAAATAAGATGTAAGAATAACTAAAAATCAATTTTTTCTTTGATAGGGTAGAAAACATTGTGGGAAAAGGAGAAAATGCTGGTAACCTGCATTGTCTCCTTTCCTCAGATTATTTTCAAAAGCCCTCTCTTTCAGGGGTGTTAAAAGGCGTCATTGTGTGGTAAAAGGTTAATAACAATAAACAGATATTTCCCCCCCCCTTCCCATCAGCCAATCAAATCTCTTCCCTCTCTGAAATTATCCAATCAGAGAGGCTTTAAGGAAATCACAATGGGAACCAACAGCCCAAATCAGAATGGGAACCAACAGCCAATCAGAGAAGACTTTAGATATTCAACAGCCAATCAGAGAGCTTCAAAATCGCTCCAAAATGGCGCCCAAATTTAATGATAAAAAACAGTGAAAACAAAAAACGGCATGAAAGTGGATTTAAAGTCTTCTTTAAAGGCTGCTGTGCAGTCCTTGGCGAACTGCCAGGCATGCACAATCCACACATGCAAGATTTCACTGAAAATGGGCAAACATTTAAGGAAATAGGGGCGCAGCAGACCTTGTTTTGGTCTTTTCAAGCCCCTTGCAAGAATTACTTCCCTTAGACCCTCAATGCACACCCCCCCACCTCCCCAGCCCTTAACTGGATTCGCTTTTCTGACTCAGCCCACAATAAATGCTGCACATTGAAACCTTCAAATAAGTCAAAGTGATCAATGTACAGTGTAAAAAAGCCCCAGAAATTAATGTGACAAGTGGCTAAAAAAAGACTGAAAACTCTTTTAGTTGCTTCCTATTGCATGTGTCAAACAAAGGCAACTGAAGTGTAACTTTTCTAATCTCTTCAAACCACAACAAGAAACCCAGTTACGTTGACTAACGTCTCATATGTGCCAGTTACGCTCATGCGAAAACCCCAGAAAATAATGTGACAAGTGGCTAAAAAAAGACTGAATGCTTCTTATTGCATAAATCAAACAAATGGAACAAAATTTTTAATGCATATTTTTTTCCTCCAATCTCTTTATACCGTGACAACAAATCTATCTATGTTGACTACCGTTTCATAGGTGCCGGTTACGTATCCGCGAAAATGCGAAAAATCGACTTACGGAACACTTCATAGCAGATGACACCTGTTGCTTAATAGGTCAAATATAGGGAACTTAATTTCTAATATCTGTTTTTTACTTCTCCAGTCTTTTTTTACCGTGACAACAAACCCATTTAGGTTGTTTATTGTCTGGCAGGTGCCGGTAACGTACCCGCGAAAACATGAAAAATCGACTTACAGAATATTTTATAGCAGACGACAACTGTTGCTTAAAGTCAATTATAGGGCTTTTTCTATTTTTTCTTTTTCATTTTCTCTCACTAGGGCCAATGATTTGGTTACGATGACCATCTCACCCATACGTGACTGATACGTACTGCGCATAAAATCGTAAAATCAACTTTGACACTTTCGGAGGCAACTGATACCTGTTAAACAAATCAAAGAAAGGTAAAGAAAATTTTTCCCTGTTTTCTTACCAGGGTCATGAAAACATTGAACCAATTTTGACGACCGCGCGAGTAAAAAGTCAATTTTATGTTTAATCGCTGTGCAAAAATATAAAATTCAGAAGCAACCGGTTGATGTTGCAGAAACTTTTTCGGATAAAAAAATCTTGTTCTTGTTTGAAGAATTTAGAAGTAGGCCATAAAGATACAATAAGATGTAAGAATAACTAAAAATCAATTTTTTCTTTGATAGGGTAGAAAACATTGTGGGAAAAGGAGAAAATGCTGGTAACCTGCATTGTCTCCTTTCCTCAGATTATTTTCAAAAGCCCTCTCTTTCAGGGGTGTTAAAAGGCGTCATTGTGTGGTAAAAGGTTAATAACAATAAACAGATATTTCCCCCCCTTCCCATCAGCCAATCAAATCTCTTCCCTCTCTGAAATTATCCAATCAGAGAGGCTTTAAGGAAATCACAATGGGAACCAACAGCCCAAATCAGAATGGGAACCAACAGCCAATCAGAGAAGACTTTAGATATTCAACAGCCAATCAGAGAGCTTCAAAATCGCTCCAAAATGGCGCCCAAATTTAATGATAAAAAACAGTGAAAACAAAAAACGGCATGAAAGTGGATTTAAAGTCTTCTTTAAAGGCTGCTGTGCAGTCCTTGGCGAACTGCCAGGCATGCACAATCCACACATGCAAGATTTCACTGAAAATGGGCAAACATTTAAGAAAATAGGGGCGCAGCAGACCTTGTTTTGGTCTTTTCAAGCCCCTTGCAAGAATTACTTCCCTTAGACCCTCAATGCACACCCCCCCACCTCCCCAGCCCTTAACTGGATCCGCTTTTCTGACTCAGCCCACAATAAATGCTGCACATTGAAACCTTCAAATAAGTCAAAGTGATCAATGTACAGTGTAAAAAAGCCCCAGAAATTAATGTGACAAGTGGCTAAAAAAAGACTGAAAACTCTTTTAGTTGCTTCCTATTGCATGTGTCAAACAAAGGCAACTGAAGTGTAACTTTTCTAATCTCTTCAAACCACAACAAGAAACCCAGTTACGTTGACTAACGTCTCATATGTGCCAGTTACGCTCATGCAAAAACCCCAGAAAATAATGTGACAAGTGGCTAAAAAAAGACTGAATGCTTCTTATTGCATAAATCAAACAAATGGAACAAAATTTTTAATGTATATTTTTTTCCTCCAATCTCTTTATACAGTGACGACAAATCTATCTATGTTGACTACCGTCTCATAGGTGCCGGTTACGTATCCGCGAAAACGTGAAAAATTGACTTACGGAACACTTCATAGCAGATGACACCTGTTGCTTAATAGGTCAAATATAGGGAACTTAATTTCTAATATCTGTTTTTTACTTCTCCAGTCTTTTTTTACCGTGACAACAAACCCATTTAGGTTGTCTATTGTCTGGCAGGTGCCGGTTACGTACCCGCGAAAACATGAAAAATCGACTTACGGAATATTTTATTGCAGACGACAACTGTTGCTTAAAGTCAATTATAGGGCTTTTTCTATTTTTTCTTTTTCATTTTCTCTCACTAGGGCCAATGATTTGGTTACGATGACCATCTCACCCATACGTGACTGATACGTGCTGCGCATAAAATCGTAAAATCAACTTTGACACTTTCGGAGGCAACTGATACCTGTTAAACAAATCAAAGAAAGGTAAAGAAAATTTTTCCCTGTTTTCTTACCAGGGTCATGAAAACATTGAACCAATTTTGACGACCGCGCGAGTCAAAAGTCAATTTTATGTTTAATCGCTGTGCAAAAATATAAAATTCAGAAGCAACCGGTTGATGTTGCGGAAACTTTTTCCGATATAAAAATCTTGTTCTTGTTTGAAGAATTTAGAAGTAGGCCATAAAGATACAATAAGATGTAAGAATAACTAAAAATCAATTTTTTCTTTGATAGGGTAGAAAACATTGTGGGAAAAGGAGAAAATGCTGGTAACCTGCATTGTCTCCTTTCCTCAGATTATTTTCAAAAGCCCTCTCTTTCAGGGGTGTTAAAAGGCGTCATTGTGTGGTAAAAGGTTAATAACAATAAACAGATATTTCCCCCCCCGTTCCCATCAGCCAATCAAATCTCTTCCCTCTCTGAAATTATCCAATCAGAGAGGCTTTAAGGAAATCACAATGGGAACCAACAGCCCAAATCAGAATGGGAACCAACAGCCAATCAGAGAAGACTTTAGATATTCAACAGCCAATCAGAGAGCTTCAAAATCGCTCCAAAATGGCGCCCAAATTTAATGATAAAAAACAGTGAAAACAAAAAACGGCATGAAAGTGGATTTAAAGTCTTCTTTAAAGGCTGCTGTGCAGTCCTTGGCGAACTGCCAGGCATGCACAATCCACACATGCAAGATTTCACTGAAAATGGGCAAACATTTAAGGAAATAGGGGCGCAGCAGACCTTGTTTTGGTCTTTTCAAGCCTCTTGCAAGAATTACTTCCCTTAGACCCTCAATGCACACCCCCCACCTCCCCAGCCCTTAACTGGATTCGCTTTTCTGACTCAGCCCACAATAAATGCTGCACATTGAAACCTTCAAATAAGTCAAAGTGATCAATGTACAGTGTAAAAAAGCCCCAGAAATTAATGTGACAAGTGGCTAAAAAAAGACTGAAAACTCTTTTAGTTGCTTCCTATTGCATGTGTCAAACAAAGGCAACTGAAGTGTAACTTTTCTATTCTCTTCAAACCACAACAAGAAACCCAGTTACGTTGACTAACGTCTCATATGTGCCAGTTACGCTCATGCGAAAACCCCAGAAAATAATGTGACAAGTGGCTAAAAAAAGACTGAATGCTTCTTATTGCATAAATCAAACAAATGGAACAAAATTTTTAATGCATATTTTTTTCCTCCAATCTCTTTATACCGTGACAACAAATCTATCTATGTTGACTACCGTTTCATAGGTGCCGGTTACGTATCCGCGAAAATGCGAAAAATCGACTTACGGAACACTTCATAGCAGATGACACCTGTTGCTTAATAGGTCAAATATAGGGAACTTAATTTCTAATATCTGTTTTTTACTTCTCCAGTCTTTTTTTACCGTGACAACAAACCCATTTAGGTTGTTTATTGTCTGGCAGCTGCCGGTTACGTACCCGCGAAAACATGAAAAATCGACTTACGGAATATTTTATAGCAGACGACAACTGTTGCTTAAAGTCAATTATAGGGCTTTTTCTATTTTTTCTTTTTCATTTTCTCTCACTAGGGCCAATGATTTGGTTACGATGACCATCTCACCCATACGTGACTGATACGTGCTGCGCATAAAATCGTAAAATCAACTTTGACACTTTCGGAGGCAACTGATACCTGTTAAACAAATCAAAGAAAGGTAAAGAAAATTTTTCCCTGTTTTCTTACCAGGGTCATGAAAACATTGAACCAATTTTGACGACCGCGCGAGTAAAAAGTCAATTTTATGTTTAATCGCTGTGCAAAAATATAAAATTCAGAAGCAACCGGTTGATGTTGCGGAAACTTTTTCCGATAAAAAAATCTTGTTCTTGTTTGAAGAATTTAGAAGTAGGCCATAAAGATACAATAAGATGTAAGAATAACTAAAAATCAATTTTTTCTTTGATAGGGTAGAAAACATTGTGGGAAAAGGAGAAAATGCTGGTAACCTGCATTGTCTCCTTTCCTCAGATTATTTTCAAAAGCCCTCTCTTTCAGGGGTGTTAAAAGGCGTCATTGTGTGGTAAAAGGTTAATAACAATAAACAGATATTTCCCCCCCCCTTCCCATCAGCCAATCAAATCTCTTCCCTCTCTGAAATTATCCAATCAGAGAGGCTTTAAGGAAATCAGAATGGGAACCAACAGCCCAAATCAGAATGGGAACCAACAGCCAATTAGAGAAGACTTTAGATATTCAACAGCCAATCAGAGAGCTTCAAAATCGCTCCAAAATGGCGCCCAAATTTAATGATAAAAAACAGTGAAAACAAAAAACGGCATGAAAGTGGATTTAAAGTCTTCTTTAAAGGCTGCTGTGCAGTCCTTGGCGAACTGCCAGGCATGCACAATCCACACATGCAAGATTTCACTGAAAATGGGCAAACATTTAAGAAAATAGGGGCGCAGCAGACCTTGTTTTGGTCTTTTCAAGCCCCTTGCAAGAATTACTTCCCTTAGACCCTCAATGCACACCCCCCCCCACCTCCCCAGCCCTTAACTGGATTCGCTTTTCTGACTCAGCCCACAATAAATGCTGCACATTGAAACCTTCAAATAAGTCAAAGTGATCAATGTACAGTGTAAAAAAGCCCCAGAAATTAATGTGACAAGTGGCTAAAAAAAGACTGAAAACTCTTTTAGTTGCTTCCTATTGCATGTGTCAAACAAAGGCAACTGAAGTGTAACTTTTCTAATCTCTTCAAACCACAACAAGAAACCCAGTTACGTTGACTAACGTCTCATATGTGCCAGTTATGCTCATGCGAAAACCCCAGAAAATAATGTGACAAGTGACTAAAAAAAGACTGAATGCTTCTTATTGCATAAATCAAACAAATGGAACAAAATTTTTAATGTATATTTTTTTCCTCCAATCTCTTTATACAGTGACGACAAATCTATCTATGTTGACTACCGTCTCATAGGTGCCGGTTACGTATCCGCGAAAACGCGAAAAATTGACTTACGGAACACTTCATAGCAGATGACACATGTTGCTTAATAGGTCAAATATAGGGAACTTAATTTCTAATATCTGTTTTTTACTTCTCCAGTCTTTTTTTACCGTGACAACAAACCCATTTAGGTTGTCTATTGTCTGGCAGGTGCCGGTTACGTACCCGCGAAAACATGAAAAATCGACTTACGGAATATTTTATAGCAGACGACAACTGTTGCTTAAAGTCAATTATAGGGCTTTTTCTATTTTTTCTTTTTCATTTTCTCTCACTAGGGCCAATGATTTGGTTACGATGACCATCTCACCCATACGTGACTGATACGTGCTGCGCATAAAATCGTAAAATCAACTTTGACACTTTCGGAGGCAACTGATACCTGTTAAACAAATCAAAGAAAGGTAAAGAAAATTTTTCCCTGTTTTCTTACCAGGGTCATGAAAACATTGAACCAATTTTGACGACCGCGCGAGTAAAAAGTCAATTTTATGTTTAATCGCTGTGCAAAAATATAAAATTCAGAAGCAACCGGTTGATGTTGCGGAAACTTTTTCCGATAAAAAAATCTTGTTCTTGTTTGAAGAATTTAGAAGTAGGCCATAAAGATACAATAAGATGTAAGAATAACTAAAAATCAATTTTTTCTTTGATAGGGTAGAAAACATTGTGGGAAAAGGAGAAAATGCTGGTAACCTGCATTGTCTCCTTTCCTCAGATTATTTTCAAAAGCCCTCTCTTTCAGGGGTGTTAAAAGGCGTCATTGTGTGGTAAAAGGTTAATAACAATAAACAGATATTTCCCCCCCTTCCCATCAGCCAATCAAATCTCTTCCCTCTCTGAAATTATCCAATCAGAGAGGCTTTAAGGAAATCACAATGGGAACCAACAGCCCAAATCAGAATGGGAACCAACAGCCAATCAGAGAAGACTTTAGATATTCAACAGCCAATCAGAGAGCTTCAAAATCGCTCCAAAATGGCGCCCAAATTTAATGATAAAAAACAGTGAAAACAAAAAACGGCATGAAAGTGGATTTAAAGTCTTCTTTAAAGGCTGCTGTGCAGTCCTTGGCGAACTGCCAGGCATGCACAATCCACACATGCAAGATTTCACTGAAAATGGGCAAACATTTAAGAAAATAGGGGCGCAGCAGACCTTGTTTTGGTCTTTTCAAGCCCCTTGCAAGAATTACTTCCCTTAGACCCTCAATGCACACCCCCCCACCTCCCCAGCCCTTAACTGGATTCGCTTTTCTGACTCAGCCCACAATAAATGCTGCACATTGAAACCTTCAAATAAGTCAAAGTGATCAATGTACAGTGTAAAAAAGCCCCAGAAATTAATGTGACAAGTGGCTAAAAAAAGACTGAAAACTCTTTTAGTTGCTTCCTATTGCATGTGTCAAACAAAGGCAACTGAAGTGTAACTTTTCTAATCTCTTCAAACCACAACAAGAAACCCAGTTACGTTGACTAACGTCTCATATGTGCCAGTTATGCTCATGCGAAAACCCCAGAAAATAATGTGACAAGTGGCTAAAAAAAGACTGAATGCTTCTTATTGCATAAATCAAACAAATGGAACAAAATTTTTAATGTATATTTTTTTCCTCCAATCTCTTTATACAGTGACGACAAATCTATCTATGTTGACTACCGTCTCATAGGTGCCGGTTACGTATCCGCGAAAACGCGAAAAATTGACTTACGGAACACTTCATAGCAGATGACACATGTTGCTTAATAGGTCAAATATAGGGAACTTAATTTCTAATATCTGTTTTTTACTTCTCCAGTCTTTTTTTACCGTGACAACAAACCCATTTAGGTTGTCTATTGTCTGGCAGGTGCCGGTTACGTACCCGCGAAAACATGAAAAATCGACTTACGGAATATTTTATAGCAGACGACAACTGTTGCTTAAAGTCAATTATAGGGCTTTTTCTATTTTTTCTTTTTCATTTTCTCTCACTAGGGCCAATGATTTGGTTACGATAACCATCTCACCCATACGTGACTGATACGTGCTGCGCATAAAATCGTAAAATCAACTTTGACACTTTCGGAGGCAACTGATACCTGTTAAACAAATCAAAGAAAGGTAAACAAAATTTTTCCCTGTTTTCTTACCAGGGTCATGAAAACATTGAACCAATTTTGACGACCGCGCGAGTAAAAAGTCAATTTTATGTTTAATCGCTGTGCAAAAATATAAAATTCAGAAGCAACCGGTTGATGTTGCGGAAACTTTTTCCGATAAAAAAAATCTTGTTCTTGTTTGAAGAATTTAGAAGTAGGCCATAAAGATACAATAAGATGTAAGAATAACTAAAAATCAATTTTTTCTTTGATAGGGTAGAAAACATTGTGGGAAAAGGAGAAAATGCTGGTAACCTGCATTGTCTCCTTTCCTCAGATTATTTTCAAAAGCCCTCTCTTTCAGGGGTGTTAAAAGGCGTCATTGTGTGGTAAAAGGTTAATAACAATAAACAGATATTTCCCCCCCCGTTCCCATCAGCCAATCAAATCTCTTCCCTCTCTGAAATTATCCAATCAGAGAGGCTTTAAGGAAATCACAATGGGAACCAACAGCCTAAATCAGAATGGGAACCAACAGCCAATCAGAGAAGACTTTAGATATTCAACAGCCAATCAGAGAGCTTCAAAATCGCTCCAAAATGGCGCCCAAATTTAATGATAAAAAACAGTGAAAACAAAAAACGGCATGAAAGTGGATTTAAAGTCTTCTTTAAAGGCTGCTGTGCAGTCCTTGGCGAACTGCCAGGCATGCACAATCCACACATGCAAGATTTCACTGAAAATGGGCAAACATTTAAGAAAATAGGGGCGCAGCAGACCTTGTTTTGGTCTTTTCAAGCCCCTTGCAAGAATTACTTCCCTTAGACCCTCAATGCACACCCCCCCACCTCCCCAGCCCTTAACTGGATTCGCTTTTCTGACTCAGCCCACAATAAATGCTGCACATTGAAACCTTCAAATAAGTCAAAGTGATCAATGTACAGTGTAAAAAAGCCCCAGAAATTAATGTGACAAGTGGCTAAAAAAAGACTGAAAACTCTTTTAGTTGCTTCCTATTGCATGTGTCAAACAAAGGCAACTGAAGTGTAACTTTTCTAATCTCTTCAAACCACAACAAGAAACCCAGTTACGTTGACTAACGTCTCATATGTGCCAGTTACGCTCATGCGAAAACCCCAGAAAATAATGTGACAAGTGGCTAAAAAAAGACTGAATGCTTCTTATTGCATAAATCAAACAAATGGAACAAAATTTTTAATGTATATTTTTTTCCTCCAATCTCTTTATACAGTGACGACAAATCTATCTATGTTGACTACCGTCTCATAGGTGCCGGTTACGTATCCGCGAAAACGCGAAAAATTGACTTACGGAACACTTCATAGCAGATGACACCTGTTGCTTAATAGGTCAAATATAGGGAACTTAATTTCTAATATCTGTTTTTTACTTCTCCAGTCTTTTTTTACCGTGACAACAAACCCATTTAGGTTGTCTATTGTCTGGCAGGTGCCGGTTACGTACCCGCGAAAACATGAAAAATCGACTTACGGAATATTTTATAGCAGACGACAACTGTTGCTTAAAGTCAATTATAGGGCTTTTTCTATTTTTTCTTTTTCATTTTCTCTCACTAGGGCAAATGATTTGGTTACGATGACCATCTCACCCATACGTGACTGATACGTGCTGCGCATAAAATCGTAAAATCAACTTTGACACTTTCGGAGGCAACTGATACCTGTTAAACAAATCAAAGAAAGGTAAAGAAAATTTTTCCCTGTTTTCTTACCAGGGTCATGAAAACATTGAACCAATTTTCACGACCGCGCGAGTAAAAAGTCAATTTTATGTTTAATCGCTGTGCAAAAATATAAAATTCAGAAGCAACCGGTTGATGTTGCGGAAACTTTTTCCGATAAAAAAATCTTGTTCTTGTTTGAAGAATTTAGAAGTAGGCCATAAAGATAAAATAAGATGTAAGAATAACTAAAAATCAATTTTTTCTTTGATAGGGTAGAAAACATTGTGGGAAAAGGAGAAAATGCTGGTAACCTGCATTGTCTCCTTTCCTCAGATTATTTTCAAAAGCCCTCTCTTTCAGGGGTGTTAAAAGGCGTCATTGTGTGGTAAAAGGTTAATAACAATAAACAGATATTTCCCCCCCCTTCCCATCAGCCAATCAAATCTCTTCCCTCTCTGAAATTATCCAATCAGAGAGGCTTTAAGGAAATCACAATGGGAACCAACAGCCCAAATCAGAATGGGAACCAACAGCCAATCAGAGAAGACTTTAGATATTCAACAGCCAATCAGAGAGCTTCAAAATCGCTCCAAAATGGCGCCCAAATTTAATGATAAAAAACAGTGAAAACAAAAAACGGCATGAAAGTGGATTTAAAGTCTTCTTTAAAGGCTGCTGTGCAGTCCTTGGCGAACTGCCAGGCATGCACAATCCACACATGCAAGATTTCACTGAAAATGGGCAAACATTTAAGGAAATAGGGGCGCAGCAGACCTTGTTTTGGTCTTTTCAAGCCCCTTGCAAGAATTACTTCCCTTAGACCCTCAATGCACACCCCCCCACCTCCCCAGCCCTTAACTGGATTCGCTTTTCTGACTCAGCCCACAATAAATGCTGCACATTGAAACCTTCAAATAAGTCAAAGTGATCAATGTACAGTGTAAAAAAGCCCCAGAAATTAATGTGACAAGTGGCTAAAAAAAGACTGAAAACTCTTTTAGTTGCTTCCTATTGCATGTGTCAAACAAAGGCAACTGAAGTGTAACTTTTCTAATCTCTTCAAACCACAACAAGAAACCCAGTTACGTTGACTAACGTCTCATATGTGCCAGTTACGCTCATGCGAAAACCCCAGAAAATAATGTGACAAGTGGCTAAAAAAAGACTGAATGCTTCTTATTGCATAAATCAAACAAATGGAACAAAATTTTTAATGCATATTTTTTTCCTCCAATCTCTTTATACCGTGACAACAAATCTATCTATGTTGACTACCGTTTCATAGGTGCCGGTTACGTATCCGCGAAAATGCGAAAAATCGACTTACGGAACACTTCATAGCAGATGACACCTGTTGCTTAATAGGTCAAATATAGGGAACTTAATTTCTAATATCTGTTTTTTACTTCTCCAGTCTTTTTTTACCGTGACAACAAACCCATTTAGGTTGTTTATTGTCTGGCAGGTGCCGGTAACGTACCCGCGAAAACATGAAAAATCGACTTACAGAATATTTTATAGCAGACGACAACTGTTGCTTAAAGTCAATTATAGGGCTTTTTCTATTTTTTCTTTTTCATTTTCTCTCACTAGGGCCAATGATTTGGTTACGATGACCATCTCACCCATACGTGACTGATACGTACTGCGCATAAAATCGTAAAATCAACTTTGACACTTTCGGAGGCAACTGATACCTGTTAAACAAATCAAAGAAAGGTAAAGAAAATTTTTCCCTGTTTTCTTACCAGGGTCATGAAAACATTGAACCAATTTTGACGACCGCGCGAGTAAAAAGTCAATTTTATGTTTAATCGCTGTGCAAAAATATAAAATTCAGAAGCAACCGGTTGATGTTGCAGAAACTTTTTCGGATAAAAAAATCTTGTTCTTGTTTGAAGAATTTAGAAGTAGGCCATAAAGATACAATAAGATGTAAGAATAACTAAAAATCAATTTTTTCTTTGATAGGGTAGAAAACATTGTGGGAAAAGGAGAAAATGCTGGTAACCTGCATTGTCTCCTTTCCTCAGATTATTTTCAAAAGCCCTCTCTTTCAGGGGTGTTAAAAGGCGTCATTGTGTGGTAAAAGGTTAATAACAATAAACAGATATTTCCCCCCCTTCCCATCAGCCAATCAAATCTCTTCCCTCTCTGAAATTATCCAATCAGAGAGGCTTTAAGGAAATCACAATGGGAACCAACAGCCCAAATCAGAATGGGAACCAACAGCCAATCAGAGAAGACTTTAGATATTCAACAGCCAATCAGAGAGCTTCAAAATCGCTCCAAAATGGCGCCCAAATTTAATGATAAAAAACAGTGAAAACAAAAAACGGCATGAAAGTGGATTTAAAGTCTTCTTTTAAGGCTGCTGTGCAGTCCTTGGCGAACTGCCAGGCATGCACAATCCACACATGCAAGATTTCACTGAAAATGGGCAAACATTTAAGAAAATAGGGGCGCAGCAGACCTTGTTTTGGTCTTTTCAAGCCCCTTGCAAGAATTACTTCCCTTAGACCCTCAATGCACACCCCCCCACCTCCCCAGCCCTTAACTGGATCCGCTTTTCTGACTCAGCCCACAATAAATGCTGCACATTGAAACCTTCAAATAAGTCAAAGTGATCAATGTACAGTGTAAAAAAGCCCCAGAAATTAATGTGACAAGTGGCTAAAAAAAGACTGAAAACTCTTTTAGTTGCTTCCTATTGCATGTGTCAAACAAAGGCAACTGAAGTGTAACTTTTCTAATCTCTTCAAACCACAACAAGAAACCCAGTTACGTTGACTAACGTCTCATATGTGCCAGTTACGCTCATGCAAAAACCCCAGAAAATAATGTGACAAGTGGCTAAAAAAAGACTGAATGCTTCTTATTGCATAAATCAAACAAATGGAACAAAATTTTTAATGTATATTTTTTTCCTCCAATCTCTTTATACAGTGACGACAAATCTATCTATGTTGACTACCGTCTCATAGGTGCCGGTTACGTATCCGCGAAAACGTGAAAAATTGACTTACGGAACACTTCATAGCAGATGACACCTGTTGCTTAATAGGTCAAATATAGGGAACTTAATTTCTAATATCTGTTTTTTACTTCTCCAGTCTTTTTTTACCGTGACAACAAACCCATTTAGGTTGTCTATTGTCTGGCAGGTGCCGGTTACGTACCCGCGAAAACATGAAAAATCGACTTACGGAATATTTTATTGCAGACGACAACTGTTGCTTAAAGTCAATTATAGGGCTTTTTCTATTTTTTCTTTTTCATTTTCTCTCACTAGGGCCAATGATTTGGTTACGATGACCATCTCACCCATACGTGACTGATACGTGCTGCGCATAAAATCGTAAAATCAACTTTGACACTTTCGGAGGCAACTGATACCTGTTAAACAAATCAAAGAAAGGTAAAGAAAATTTTTCCCTGTTTTCTTACCAGGGTCATGAAAACATTGAACCAATTTTGACGACCGCGCGAGTCAAAAGTCAATTTTATGTTTAATCGCTGTGCAAAAATATAAAATTCAGAAGCAACCGGTTGATGTTGCGGAAACTTTTTCCGATATAAAAATCTTGTTCTTGTTTGAAGAATTTAGAAGTAGGCCATAAAGATACAATAAGATGTAAGAATAACTAAAAATCAATTTTTTCTTTGATAGGGTAGAAAACATTGTGGGAAAAGGAGAAAATGCTGGTAACCTGCATTGTCTCCTTTCCTCAGATTATTTTCAAAAGCCCTCTCTTTCAGGGGTGTTAAAAGGCGTCATTGTGTGGTAAAAGGTTAATAACAATAAACAGATATTTCCCCCCCCTTCCCATCAGCCAATCAAATCTCTTCCCTCTCTGAAATTATCCAATCAGAGAGGCTTTAAGGAAATCAGAATGGGAACCAACAGCCCAAATCAGAATGGGAACCAACAGCCAATCAGAGAAGACTTTAGATATTCAACAGCCAATCAGAGAGCTTCAAAATCGCTCCAAAATGGCGCCCAAATTTAATGATAAAAAACAGTGAAAACAAAAAACGGCATGAAAGTGGATTTAAAGTCTTCTTTAAAGGCTGCTGTGCAGTCCTTGGCGAACTGCCAGGCATGCACAATCCACACATGCAAGATTTCACTGAAAATGGGCAAACATTTAAGAAAATAGGGGCGCAGCAGACCTTGTTTTGGTCTTTTCAAGCCCCTTGCAAGAATTACTTCCCTTAGACCCTCAATGCACACCCCCCCACCTCCCCAGCCCTTAACTGGATTCGCTTTTCTGACTCAGCCCACAATAAATGCTGCACATTGAAACCTTCAAATAAGTCAAAGTGATCAATGTACAGTGTAAAAAAGCCCCAGAAATTAATGTGACAAGTGGCTAAAAAAAGACTGAAAACTCTTTTAGTTGCTTCCTATTGCATGTGTCAAACAAAGGCAACTGAAGTGTAACTTTTCTAATCTCTTCAAACCACAACAAGAAACCCAGTTACGTTGACTAACGTCTCATATGTGCCAGTTATGCTCATGCGAAAACCCCAGAAAATAATGTGACAAGTGACTAAAAAAAGACTGAATGCTTCTTATTGCATAAATCAAACAAATGGAACAAAATTTTTAATGTATATTTTTTTCCTCCAATCTCTTTATACAGTGACGACAAATCTATCTATGTTGACTACCGTCTCATAGGTGCCGGTTACGTATCCGCGAAAACGCGAAAAATTGACTTACGGAACACTTCATAGCAGATGACACATGTTGCTTAATAGGTCAAATATAGGGAACTTAATTTCTAATATCTGTTTTTTACTTCTCCAGTCTTTTTTTACCGTGACAACAAACCCATTTAGGTTGTCTATTGTCTGGCAGGTGCCGGTTACGTACCCGCGAAAACATGAAAAATCGACTTACGGAATATTTTATAGCAGACGACAACTGTTGCTTAAAGTCAATTATAGGGCTTTTTCTATTTTTTCTTTTTCATTTTCTCTCACTAGGGCCAATGATTTGGTTACGATGACCATCTCACCCATACGTGACTGATACGTGCTGCGCATAAAATCGTAAAATCAACTTTGACACTTTCGGAGGCAACTGATACCTGTTAAACAAATCAAAGAAAGGTAAACAAAATTTTTCCCTGTTTTCTTACCAGGGTCATGAAAACATTGAACCAATTTTGACGACCGCGCGAGTAAAAAGTCAATTTTATGTTTAATCGCTGTGCAAAAATATAAAATTCAGAAGCAACCGGTTGATGTTGCGGAAACTTTTTCCGATAAAAAAATCTTGTTCTTGTTTGAAGAATTTAGAAGTAGGCCATAAAGATACAATAAGATGTAAGAATAACTAAAAATCAATTTTTTCTTTGATAGGGTAGAAAACATTGTGGGAAAAGGAGAAAATGCTGGTAACCTGCATTGTCTCCTTTCCTCAGATTATTTTCAAAAGCCCTCTCTTTCAGGGGTGTTAAAAGGCGTCATTGTGTGGTAAAAGGTTAATAACAATAAACAGATATTTCCCCCCCCTTCCCATCAGCCAATCAAATCTCTTCCCTCTCTGAAATTATCCAATCAGAGAGGCTTTAAGGAAATCACAATGGGAACCAACAGCCCAAATCAGAATGGGAACCAACAGCCAATCAGAGAAGACTTTAGATATTCAACAGCCAATCAGAGAGCTTCAAAATCGCTCCAAAATGGCGCCCAAATTTAATGATAAAAAACAGTGAAAACAAAAAACGGCATGAAAGTGGATTTAAAGTCTTCTTTAAAGGCTGCTGTGCAGTCCTTGGCGAACTGCCAGGCATGCACATTCCACACATGCAAGATTTCACTGAAAATGGGCAAACATTTAAGAAAATAGGGGCGCAGCAGACCTTGTTTTGGTCTTTTCAAGCCCCTTGCAAGAATTACTTCCCTTAGACCCTCAATGCACACCCCCCCACCTCCCCAGCCCTTAACTGGATTCGCTTTTCTGACTCAGCCCACAATAAATGCTGCACATTGAAACCTTCAAATAAGTCAAAGTGATCAATGTACAGTGTAAAAAAGCCCCAGAAATTAATGTGACAAGTGGCTAAAAAAAGACTGAAAACTCTTTTAGTTGCTTCCTATTGCATGTGTCAAACAAAGGCAACTGAAGTGTAACTTTTCTAATCTCTTCAAACCACAACAAGAAACCCAGTTACGTTGACTAACGTCTCATATGTGCCAGTTACGCTCATGCGAAAACCCCAGAAAATAATGTGACAAGTGGCTAAAAAAAGACTGAATGCTTCTTATTGCATAAATCAAACAAATGGAACAAAATTTTTAATGTATATTTTTTTCCTCCAATCTCTTTATACCGTGACGACAAATCTATCTATGTTGACTACCGTTTCATAGGTGCCGGTTACGTATCCGCGAAAATGCGAAAAATCGACTTACGGAACACTTCATAGCAGATGACACCTGTTGCTTAATAGGTCAAATATAGGGAACTTAAATTCTAATATCTGTTTTTTACTTCTCCAGTCTTTTTTTACCGTGACAACAAACCCATTTAGGTTGTTTATTGTCTGGCAGGTGCCGGTAACGTACCCGCGAAAACATGAAAAATCGACTTACGGAATATTTTATAGCAGACGACAACTGTTGCTTAAAGTCAATTATAGGGCTTTTTCTATTTTTTCTTTTTCATTTTCTCTCACTAGGGCCAATGATTTGGTTACGATGACCATCTCACCCATACGTGACTGATACGTGCTGCGCATAAAATAATAAAATCAACTTTGACACTTTCGGAGGCAACTGATACCTGTTAAACAAATCAAAGAAAGGTAAAGAAAATTTTTCCCTGTTTTCTTACCAGGGTCATGAAAACATTGAACCAATTTTGACGACCGCGCGAGTCAAAAGTCAATTTTATGTTTAATCGCTGTGCAAAAATATAAAATTCAGAAGCAACCGGTTGATGTTGCAGAAACTTTTTCGGATAAAAAAATCTTGTTCTTGTTTGAAGAATTTAGAAGTAGGCCATAAAGATACAATAAGATGTAAGAATAACTAAAAATCAATTTTTTCTTTGATAGGGTAGAAAACATTGTGGGAAAAGGAGAAAATGCTGGTAACCTGCATTGTCTCCTTTCCTCAGATTATTTTCAAAAGCCCTCTCTTTCAGGGGTGTTAAAAGGCGTCATTGTGTGGTAAAAGGTTAATAACAATAAACAGATATTTCCCCCCCCCTTCCCATCAGCCAATCAAATCTCTTCCCTCTCTGAAATTATCCAATCAGAGAGGCTTTAAGGAAATCAGAATGGGAACCAACAGCCCAAATCAGAATGGGAACCAACAGCCAATCAGAGAAGACTTTAGATATTCAACAGCCAATCAGAGAGCTTCAAAATCGCTCCAAAATGGCGCCCAAATTTAATGATAAAAAACAGTGAAAACAAAAAACGGCATGAAAGTGGATTTAAAGTCTTCTTTAAAGGCTGCTGTGCAGTCCTTGGCGAACTGCCAGGCATGCACAATCCACACATGCAAGATTTCACTGAAAATGGGCAAACATTTAAGAAAATAGGGGCGCAGCAGACCTTGTTTTGGTCTTTTCAAGCCCCTTGCAAGAATTACTTCCCTTAGACCCTCAATGCACACCCCCCACCTCCCCAGCCCTTAACTGGATTCGCTTTTCTGACTCAGCCCACAATAAATGCTGCACATTGAAACCTTCAAATAAGTCAAAGTGATCAATGTACAGTGTAAAAAAGCCCCAGAAATTAATGTGACAAGTGGCTAAAAAAAGACTGAAAACTCTTTTAGTTGCTTCCTATTGCATGTGTCAAACAAAGGCAACTGAAGTGTAACTTTTCTAATCTCTTCAAACCACAACAAGAAACCCAGTTACGTTGACTAACGTCTCATATGTGCCAGTTACGCTCATGCGAAAACCCCAGAAAATAATGTGACAAGTGGCTAAAAAAAGACTGAATGCTTCTTATTGCATAAATCAAACAAATGGAACAAAATTTTTAATGTATATTTTTTTCCTCCAATCTCTTTATACAGTGACGACAAATCTATCTATGTTGACTACCGTCTCATAGGTGCCGGTTACGTATCCGCGAAAACGCGAAAAATTGACTTACGGAACACTTCATAGCAGATGACACCTGTTGCTTAATAGGTCAAATATAGGGAACTTAATTTCTAATATCTGTTTTTTACTTCTCCAGTCTTTTTTTACCGTGACAACAAACCCATTTAGGTTGTCTATTGTCTGGCAGGTGCCGGTTACGTACCCGCGAAAACATGAAAAATCGACTTACGGAATATTTTATTGCAGACGACAACTGTTGCTTAAAGTCAATTTTAGGGCTTTTTCTATTTTTTCTTTTTCATTTTCTCTCACTAGGGCCAATGATTTGGTTACGATGACCATCTAACCCATACGTGACTGATACGTGCTGCGCATAAAATCGTAAAATCAACTTTGACACTTTCGGAGGCAACTGATACCTGTTAAACAAATCAAAGAAAGGTAAACAAAATTTTTCCCTGTTTTCTTACCAGGGTCATGAAAACATTGAACCAATTTTGACGACCGCGCGAGTAAAAAGTCAATTTTATGTTTAATCGCTGTGCAAAAATATAAAATTCAGAAGCAACCGGTTGATGTTGCGGAAACTTTTTCCGATAAAAAAATCTTGTTCTTGTTTGAAGAATTTAGAAGTAGGCCATAAAGATAAAATAAGATGTAAGAATAACTAAAAATCAATTTTTTCTTTGATAGGGTAGAAAACATTGTGGGAAAAGGAGAAAATGCTGGTAACCTGCATTGTCTCCTTTCCTCAGATTATTTTCAAAAGCCCTCTCTTTCAGGGGTGTTAAAAGGCGTCATTGTGTGGTAAAAGGTTAATAACAATAAACAGATATTTCCCCCCCTTTCCCATCAGCCAATCAAATCTCTTCCCTCTCTGAAATTATCCAATCAGAGAGGCTTTAAGGAAATCACAATGGGAACCAACAGCCCAAATCAGAATGGGAACCAACAGCCAATCAGAGAAGACTTTAGATATTCAACAGCCAATCAGAGAGCTTCAAAATCGCTCCAAAATGGCGCCCAAATTTAATGATAAAAAACAGTGAAAACAAAAAACGGCATGAAAGTGGATTTAAAGTCTTCTTTAAAGGCTGCTGTGCAGTCCTTGGCGAACTGCCAGGCATGCACAATCCACACATGCAAGATTTCACTGAAAATGGGCAAACATTTAAGAAAATAGGGGCGCAGCAGACCTTGTTTTGGTCTTTTCAAGCCCCTTGCAAGAATTACTTCCCTTAGACCCTCAATGCACACCCCCCCACCTCCCCAGCCCTTAACTGGATTCGCTTTTCTGACTCAGCCCACAATAAATGCTGCACATTGAAACCTTCAAATAAGTCAAAGTGATCAATGTACAGTGTAAAAAAGCCCCAGAAATTAATGTGACAAGTGGCTAAAAAAAGACTGAAAACTCTTTTAGTTGCTTCCTATTGCATGTGTCAAACAAAGGCAACTGAAGTGTAACTTTTCTAATCTCTTCAAACCACAACAAGAAACCCAGTTACGTTGACTAACGTCTCATATGTGCCAGTTACGCTCATGCGAAAACCCCAGAAAATAATGTGACAAGTGGCTAAAAAAAGACTGAATGCTTCTTATTGCATAAATCAAACAAATGGAACAAAATTTTTAATGTATATTTTTTTCCTCCAATCTCTTTATACAGTGACGACAAATCTATCTATGTTGACTACCGTCTCATAGGTGCCGGTTACGTATCCGCGAAAACGCGAAAAATTGACTTACGGAACACTTCATAGCAGATGACACCTGTTGCTTAATAGGTCAAATATAGGGAACTTAATTTCTAATATCTGTTTTTTACTTCTCCAGTCTTTTTTTACCGTGACAACAAACCCATTTAGGTTGTCTATTGTCTGGCAGGTGCCGGTTACGTACCCGCGAAAACATGAAAAATCGACTTACGGAATATTTTATTGCAGACGACAACTGTTGCTTAAAGTCAATTATAGGGCTTTTTCTATTTTTTCTTTTTCATTTTCTCTCACTAGGGCCAATGATTTGGTTACGATGACCATCTCACCCATACGTGACTGATACGTGCTGCGCATAAAATCGTAAAATCAACTTTGACACTTTCGGAGGCAACTGATACCTGTTAAACAAATCAAAGAAAGGTAAACAAAATTTTTCCCTGTTTTCTTACCAGGGTCATGAAAACATTGAACCAATTTTGACGACCGCGCGAGTAAAAAGTCAATTTTATGTTTAATCGCTGTGCAAAAATATAAAATTCAGAAGCAACCGGTTGATGTTGCGGAAACTTTTTCCGATATAAAAATCTTGTTCTTGTTTGAAGAATTTAGAAGTAGGCCATAAAGATACAATAAGATGTAAGAATAACTAAAAATCAATTTTTTCTTTGATAGGGTAGAAAACATTGTGGGAAAAGGAGAAAATGCTGGTAACCTGCATTGTCTCCTTTCCTCAGATTGTTTTCAAAAGCCCTCTCTTTCAGGGGTGTTAAAAGGCGTCATTGTGTGGTAAAAGGTTAATAACAATAAACAGATATTTCCCCCCCGTTCCCATCAGCCAATCAAATCTCTTCCCTCTCTGAAATTATCCAATCAGAGAGGCTTTAAGGAAATCACAATGGGAACCAACAGCCCAAATCAGAATGGGAACCAACAGCCAATCAGAGAAGACTTTAGATATTCAACAGCCAATCAGAGAGCTTCAAAATCGCTCCAAAATGGCGCCCAAATTTAATGATAAAAAACAGTGAAAACAAAAAACGGCATGAAAGTGGATTTAAAGTCTTCTTTAAAGGCTGCTGTGCAGTCCTTGGCGAACTGCCAGGCATGCACAATCCACACATGCAAGATTTCACTGAAAATGGGCAAACATTTAAGGAAATAGGGGCGCAGCAGACCTTGTTTTGGTCTTTTCAAGCCTCTTGCAAGAATTACTTCCCTTAGACCCTCAATGCACACCCCCCCACCTCCCCAGCCCTTAACTGGATTCGCTTTTCTGACTCAGCCCACAATAAATGCTGCACATTGAAACCTTCAAATAAGTCAAAGTGATCAATGTACAGTGTAAAAAAGCCCCAGAAATTAATGTGACAAGTGGCTAAAAAAAGACTGAAAACTCTTTTAGTTGCTTCCTATTGCATGTGTCAAACAAAGGCAACTGAAGTGTAACTTTTCTATTCTCTTCAAACCACAACAAGAAACCCAGTTACGTTGACTAACGTCTCATATGTGCCAGTTACGCTCATGCGAAAACCCCAGAAAATAATGTGACAAGTGGCTAAAAAAAGACTGAATGCTTCTTATTGCATAAATCAAACAAATGGAACAAAATTTTTAATGCATATTTTTTTCCTCCAATCTCTTTATACCGTGACAACAAATCTATCTATGTTGACTACCGTTTCATAGGTGCCGGTTACGTATCCGCGAAAATGCGAAAAATCGACTTACGGAACACTTCATAGCAGATGACACCTGTTGCTTAATAGGTCAAATATAGGGAACTTAATTTCTAATATCTGTTTTTTACTTCTCCAGTCTTTTTTTACCGTGACAACAAACCCATTTAGGTTGTTTATTGTCTGGCAGGTGCCGGTAACGTACCCGCGAAAACATGAAAAATCGACTTACAGAATATTTTATAGCAGACGACAACTGTTGCTTAAAGTCAATTATAGGGCTTTTTCTATTTTTTCTTTTTCATTTTCTCTCACTAGGGCCAATGATTTGGTTACGATGACCATCTCACCCATACGTGACTGATACGTGCTGCGCATAAAATAATAAAATCAACTTTGACACTTTCGGAGGCAACTGATACCTGTTAAACAAATCAAAGAAAGGTAAAGAAAATTTTTCCCTGTTTTCTTACCAGGGTCATGAAAACATTGAACCAATTTTGACGACCGCGCGAGTCAAAAGTCAATTTTATGTTTAATCGCTGTGCAAAAATATAAAATTCAGAAGCAACCGGTTGATGTTGCAGAAACTTTTTCGAATAAAAAAATCTTGTTCTTGTTTGAAGAATTTAGAAGTAGGCCATAAAGATACAATAAGATGTAAGAATAACTAAAAATCAATTTTTTCTTTGATAGGGTAGAAAACATTGTGGGAAAAGGAGAAAATGCTGGTAACCTGCATTGTCTCCTTTCCTCAGATTATTTTCAAAAGCCCTCTCTTTCAGGGGTGTTAAAAGGCGTCATTGTGTGGTAAAAGGTTAATAACAATAAACAGATATTTCCCCCCCTTTCCCATCAGCCAATCAAATCTCTTCCCTCTCTGAAATTATCCAATCAGAGAGGCTTTAAGGAAATCACAATGGGAACCAACAGCCCAAATCAGAATGGGAACCAACAGCCAATCAGAGAAGACTTTAGATATTCAACAGCCAATCAGAGAGCTTCAAAATCGCTCCAAAATGGCGCCCAAATTTAATGATAAAAAACAGTGAAAACAAAAAACGGCATGAAAGTGGATTTAAAGTCTTCTTTAAAGGCTGCTGTGCAGTCCTTGGCGAACTGCCAGGCATGCACAATCCACACATGCAAGATTTCACTGAAAATGGGCAAACATTTAAGAAAATAGGGGCGCAGCAGACCTTGTTTTGGTCTTTTCAAGCCCCTTGCAAGAATTACTTCCCTTAGACCCTCAATGCACACCCCCCCACCTCCCCAGCCCTTAACTGGATTCGCTTTTCTGACTCAGCCCACAATAAATGCTGCACATTGAAACCTTCAAATAAGTCAAAGTGATCAATGTACAGTGTAAAAAAGCCCCAGAAATTAATGTGACAAGTGGCTAAAAAAAGACTGAAAACTCTTTTAGTTGCTTCCTATTGCATGTGTCAAACAAAGGCAACTGAAGTGTAACTTTTCTAATCTCTTCAAACCACAACAAGAAACCCAGTTACGTTGACTAACGTCTCATATGTGCCAGTTACGCTCATGCGAAAACCCCAGAAAATAATGTGACAAGTGGCTAAAAAAAGACTGAATGCTTCTTATTGCATAAATCAAACAAATGGAACAAAATTTTTAATGTATATTTTTTTCCTCCAATCTCTTTATACAGTGACGACAAATCTATCTATGTTGACTACCGTCTCATAGGTGCCGGTTACGTATCCGCGAAAACGCGAAAAATTGACTTACGGAACACTTCATAGCAGATGACACCTGTTGCTTAATAGGTCAAATATAGGGAACTTAATTTCTAATATCTGTTTTCTACTTCTCCAGTCTTTTTTTACCGTGACAACAAACCCATTTAGGTTGTCTATTGTCTGGCAGGTGCCGTTTACGTACCCGCGAAGACATGAAAAATCGACTTACGGAATATTTTATTGCAGACGACAACTGTTGCTTAAAGTCAATTATAGGGCTTTTTCTATTTTTTCTTTTTCATTTTCTCTCACTAGGGCCAATGATTTGGTTACGATGACCATCTCACCCATACGTGACTGATACGTGCTGCGCATAAAATCGTAAAATCAACTTTGACACTTTCGGAGGCAACTGATACCTGTTAAACAAATCAAAGAAAGGTAAACAAAATTTTTCCCTGTTTTCTTACCAGGGTCATGAAAACATTGAACCAATTTTGACGACCGCGCGAGTCAAAAGTCAATTTTATGTTTAATCGCTGTGCAAAAATATAAAATTCAGAAGCAACCGGTTGATGTTGCGGAAACTTTTTCCGATATAAAAATCTTGTTCTTGTTTGAAGAATTTAGAAGTAGGCCATAAAGATACAATAAGATGTAAGAATAACTAAAAATCAATTTTTTCTTTGATAGGGTAGAAAACATTGTGGGAAAAGGAGAAAATGCTGGTAACCTGCATTGTCTCCTTTCCTCAGATTATTTTCAAAAGCCCTCTCTTTCAGGGGTGTTAAAAGGCGTCATTGTGTGGTAAAAGGTTAATAACAATAAACAGATATTTCCCCCCCGTTCCCATCAGCCAATCAAATCTCTTCCCTCTCTGAAATTATTCAATCAGAGAGGCTTTAAGGAAATCACAATGGGAACCAACAGCCCAAATCAGAATGGGAACCAACAGCCAATCAGAGAAGACTTTAGATATTCAACAGCCAATCAGAGAGCTTCAAAATCGCTCCAAAATGGCGCCCAAATTTAATGATAAAAAACAGTGAAAACAAAAAACGGCATGAAAGTGGATTTAAAGTCTTCTTTAAAGGCTGCTGTGCAGTCCTTGGCGAACTGCCAGGCATGCACAATCCACACATGCAAGATTTCACTGAAAATGGGCAAACATTTAAGGAAATAGGGGCGCAGCAGACCTTGTTTTGGTCTTTTCAAGCCTCTTGCAAGAATTACTTCCCTTAGACACTCAATGCACACCCCCCACCTCCCCAGCCCTTAACTGGATTCGCTTTTCTGACTCAGCCCACAATAAATGCTGCACATTGAAACCTTCAAATAAGTCAAAGTGATCAATGTACAGTGTAAAAAAGCCCCAGAAATTAATGTGACAAGTGGCTAAAAAAAGACTGAAAACTCTTTTAGTTGCTTCCTATTGCATGTGTCAAACAAAGGCAACTGAAGTGTAACTTTTCTATTCTCTTCAAACCACAACAAGAAACCCAGTTACGTTGACTAACGTCTCATATGTGCCAGTTACGCTCATGCGAAAACCCCAGAAAATAATGTGACAAGTGGCTAAAAAAAGACTGAATGCTTCTTATTGCATAAATCAAACAAATGGAACAAAATTTTTAATGCATATTTTTTTCCTCCAATCTCTTTATACCGTGACAACAAATCTATCTATGTTGACTACCGTTTCATAGGTGCCGGTTACGTATCCGCGAAAATGCGAAAAATCGACTTACGGAACACTTCATAGCAGATGACACCTGTTGCTTAATAGGTCAAATATAGGGAACTTAATTTCTAATATCTGTTTTTTACTTCTCCAGTCTTTTTTTACCGTGACAACAAACCCATTTAGGTTGTTTATTGTCTGGCAGGTGCCGGTAACGTACCCGCGAAAACATGAAAAATCGACTTACAGAATATTTTATAGCAGACGACAACTGTTGCTTAAAGTCAATTATAGGGCTTTTTCTATTTTTTCTTTTTCATTTTCTCTCACTAGGGCCAATGATTTGGTTACGATGACCATCTTACCCATACGTGACTGATACGTGCTGCGCATAAAATAATAAAATCAACTTTGACACTTTCGGAGGCAACTGATACCTGTTAAACAAATCAAAGAAAGGTAAAGAAAATTTTTCCCTGTTTTCTTACCAGGGTCATGAAAACATTGAACCAATTTTGACGACCGCGCGAGTCAAAAGTCAATTTTATGTTTAATCGCTGTGCAAAAATATAAAATTCAGAAGCAACCGGTTGATGTTGCAGAAACTTTTTCGGATAAAAAAATCTTGTTCTTGTTTGAAGAATTTAGAAGTAGGCCGTAAAGATACAATAAGATGTAAGAATAACTAAAAATCAATTTTTTCTTTGATAGGGTAGAAAACATTGTGGGAAAAGGAGAAAATGCTGGTAACCTGCATTGTCTCCTTTCCTCAGATTATTTTCAAAAGCCCTCTCTTTCAGGGGTGTTAAAAGGCGTCATTGTGTGGTAAAAGGTTAATAACAATAAACAGATATTTCCCCCCCTTTCCCATCAGCCAATCAAATCTCTTCCCTCTCTGAAATTATCCAATCAGAGAGGCTTTAAGGAAATCACAATGGGAACCAACAGCCCAAATCAGAATGGGAACCAACAGCCAATCAGAGAAGACTTTAGATATTCAACAGCCAATCAGAGAGCTTCAAAATCGCTCCAAAATGGCGCCCAAATTTAATGATAAAAAACAGTGAAAACAAAAAACGGCATGAAAGTGGATTTAAAGTCTTCTTTAAAGGCTGCTGTGCAGTCCTTGGCGAACTGCCAGGCATGCACAATCCACACATGCAAGATTTCACTGAAAATGGGCAAACATTTAAGAAAATAGGGGCGCAGCAGACATTGTTTTGGTCTTTTCAAGCCCCTTGCAAGAATTACTTCCCTTAGACCCTCAATGAACACCCCCCCACCTCCCCAGCCCTTAACTGGATTCGCTTTTCTGACTCAGCCCACAATAAATGCTGCACATTGAAACCTTCAAATAAGTCAAAGTGATCAATGTACAGTGTAAAAAAGCCCCAGAAATTAATGTGACAAGTGGCTAAAAAAAGACTGAAAACTCTTTTAGTTGCTTCCTATTGCATGTGTCAAACAAAGGCAACTGAAGTGTAACTTTTCTAATCTCTTCAAACCACAACAAGAAACCCAGTTACGTTGACCAACGTCTCATATGTGCCAGTTACGCTCATGCGAAAACCCCAGAAAATAATGTGACAAGTGGCTAAAAAAAGACTGAATGCTTCTTATTGCATAAATCAAACAAATGGAACAAAATTTTTAATGTATATTTTTTTCCTCCAATCTCTTTATACAGTGACGACAAATCTATCTATGTTGACTACCGTCTCATAGGTGCCGGTTACGTATCCGCGAAAACGCGAAAAATTGACTTACGGAACACTTCATAGCAGATGACACATGTTGCTTAATAGGTCAAATATAGGGAACTTAATTTCTAATATCTGTTTTTTACTTCTCCAGTCTTTTTTTTACCGTGACAACAAACCCATTCAGGTTGTCTATTGTCTGGCAGGTGCCGGTTACGTACCCGCGAAAACATGAAAAATCGACTTACGGAATATTTTATAGCAGATGACAACTGTTGCTTAAAGTCAATTATAGGGCTTTTTCTATTTTTTCTTTTTCATTTTCTCTCACTAGGGCCAATGATTTGGTTACGATGACCATCTCACCCATACGTGACTGATACGTGCTGCGCATAAAATCGTAAAATCAACTTTGACACTTTCGGAGGCAACTGATACCTGTTAAACAAATCAAAGAAAGGTAAACAAAATTTTTCCCTGTTTTCTTACCAGGGTCATGAAAACATTGAACCAATTTTGACGACCGCGCGAGTAAAAAGTCAATTTTATGTTTAATCGCTGTGCAAAAATATAAAATTCAGAAGCAACCGGTTGATGTTGCGGAAACTTTTTCCGATAAAAAAATCTTGTTCTTGTTTGAAGAATTTAGAAGTAGGCCATAAAGATACAATAAGATGTAAGAATAACTAAAAATCAATTTTTTCTTTGATAGGGTAGAAAACATTGTGGGAAAAGGAGAAAATGCTGGTAACCTGCATTGTCTCCTTTCCTCAGATTATTTTCAAAAGCCCTCTCTTTCAGGGGTGTTAAAAGGCGTCATTGTGTGGTAAAAGGTTAATAACAATAAACAGATATTTCCCCCCCCTTCCCATCAGCCAATCAAATCTCTTCCCTCTCTGAAATTATCCAATCAGAGAGGCTTTAAGGAAATCACAATGGGAACCAACAGCCCAAATCAGAATGGGAACCAACAGCCAATCAGAGAAGACTTTAGATATTCAACAGCCAATCAGAGAGCTTCAAAATCGCTCCAAAATGGCGCCCAAATTTAATGATAAAAAACAGTGAAAACAAAAAACGGCATGAAAGTGGATTTAAAGTCTTCTTTAAAGGCTGCTGTGCAGTCCTTGGCGAACTGCCAGGCATGCACAATCCACACATGCAAGATTTCACTGAAAATAGGCAAACATTTAAGAAAATAGGGGCGCAGCAGACCTTGTTTTGGTCTTTTCAAGCCCCTTGCAAGAATTACTTCCCTTAGACCCTCAATGCACACCCCCCCACCTCCCCAGCCCTTAACTGGATTCGCTTTTCTGACTCAGCCCACAATAAATGCTGCACATTGAAACCTTCAAATAAGTCAAAGTGATCAATGTACAGTGTAAAAAAGCCCCAGAAATTAATGTGACAAGTGGCTAAAAAAAGACTGAAAACTCTTTTAGTTGCTTCCTATTGCATGTGTCAAACAAAGGCAACTGAAGTGTAACTTTTCTAATCTCTTCAAACCACAACAAGAAACCCAGTTACGTTGACTAACGTCTCATATGTGCCAGTTACGCTCATGCGAAAACCCCAGAAAATAATGTGACAAGTGGCTAAAAAAAGACTGAATGCTTCTTATTGCATAAATCAAACAAATGGAACAAAATTTTTAATGTATATTTTTTTCCTCCAATCTCTTTATACAGTGACGACAAATCTATCTATGTTGACTACCGTCTCATAGGTGCCGGTTACGTATCCGCGAAAACGCGAAAAATTGACTTACGGAACACTTCATAGCAGATGACACCTGTTGCTTAATAGGTCAAATATAGGTAACTTAATTTCTAATATCTGTTTTTTACTTCTCCAGTCTTTTTTTACCGTGACAACAAACCCATTTAGGTTGTCTATTGTCTGGCAGGTGCCGGTTACGTACCCGCGAAAACATGAAAAATCGACTTACGGAATATTTTATTGCAGGCGACAACTGTTGCTTAAAGTCAATTATAGGGCTTTTTCTATTTTTTCTTTTTCATTTTCTCTCACTAGGGCCAATGATTTGGTTACGATGACCATCTCACCCATACGTGACTGATACGTGCTGCGCATAAAATCGTAAAATCAACTTTGACACTTTCGGAGGCAACTGATACCTGTTAAACAAATCAAAGAAAGGTAAACAAAATTTTTCCCTGTTTTCTTACCAGGGTCATGAAAACATTGACCCAATTTTGACGACCGCGCGAGTCAAAACTCAATTTTATGTTTAATCGCTGTGCAAAAATATAAAATTCAGAAGCAACCGGTTGATGTTGCGGAAACTTTTTCCGATAAAAAAATCTTGTTCTTGTTTGAAGAATTTAGAAGTAGGCCATAAAGATACAATAACATGTAAGAATAACTAAAAATCAATTTTTTCTTTGATAGGGTAGAAAACATTGTGGGAAAAGGAGAAAATGCTGGTAACCTGCATTGTCTCCTTTCCTCAGATTATTTTCAAAAGCCCTCTCTTTCAGGGGTGTTAAAAGGCGTCATTGTGTGGTAAAAGGTTAATAACAATAAACAGATATTTCCCCCCCCTTCCCATCAGCCAATCAAATCTCTTCCCTCTCTGAAATTATCCAATCAGAGAGGCTTTAAGGAAATCACAATGGGAACCAACAGCCCAAATCAGAATGGGAACCAACAGCCAATCAGAGAAGACTTTAGATATTCAACAGCCAATCAGAGAGCTTCAAAATCGCTCCAAAATGGCGCCCAAATTTAATGATAAAAAACAGTGAAAACAAAAACGGCATGAAAGTGGATTTAAAGTCTTCTTTAAAGGCTGCTGTGCAGTCCTTGGCGAACTGCCAGGCATGCACAATCCACACATGCAAGATTTCACTGAAAATGGGCAAACATTTAAGAAAATAGGGGCGCAGCAGACCTTGTTTTGGTCTTTTCAAGCCCCTTGCAAGAATTACTTCCCTTAGACCCTCAATGCACACCCCCCCACCTCCCCAGCCCTTAACTGGATTCGCTTTTCTGACTCAGCCCACAATAAATGCTGCACATTGAAACCTTCAAATAAGTCAAAGTGATCAATGTACAGTGTAAAAAAGCCCCAGAAATTAATGTGACAAGTGGCTAAAAAAAGACTGAAAACTCTTTTAGTTGCTTCCTATTGCATGTGTCAAACAAAGGCAACTGAAGTGTAACTTTTCTAATCTCTTCAAACCACAACAAGAAACCCAGTTACGTTGACCAACGTCTCATATGTGCCAGTTACGCTCATGCGAAAACCCCAGAAAATAATGTGAGAAGTGGCTAAAAAAAGACTGAATGCTTCTTATTGCATAAATCAAACAAATGGAACAAAATTTTTAATGTATATTTTTTTCCTCCAATCTCTTTATACAGTGACGACAAATCTATCTATGTTGACTACCGTCTCATAGGTGCCGGTTACGTATCCGCGAAAACGCGAAAAATTGACTTACGGAACACTTCATAGCAGATGACACCTGTTGCTTAATAGGTCAAATATAGGGAACTTAATTTCTAATATCTGTTTTTTACTTCTCCAGTCTTTTTTTACCGTGACAACAAACCCATTTAGGTTGTCTATTGTCTGGCAGGTGCCGGTTACGTACCCGCGAAAACATGAAAAATCGACTTACGGAATATTTTATTGCAGGCGACAACTGTTGCTTAAAGTCAATTATAGGGCTTTTTCTATTTTTTCTTTTTCATTTTCTCTCACTAGGGCCAATGATTTGGTTACGATGACCATCTCACCCATACGTGACTGATACGTGCTGCGCATAAAATCGTAAAATCAACTTTGACACTTTCGGAGGCAACTGATACCTGTTAAACAAATCAAAGAAAGGTAAACAAAATTTTTCCCTGTTTTCTTACCAGGGTCATGAAAACATTGAACCAATTTTGACGACCGCGCGAGTCAAAACTCAATTTTATGTTTAATCGCTGTGCAAAAATATAAAATTCAGAAGCAACCGGTTGATGTTGCGGAAACTTTTTCCGATAAAAAAATCTTGTTCTTGTTTGAAGAATTTAGAAGTAGGCCATAAAGATACAATAAGATGTAAGAATAACTAAAAATCAATTTTTTCTTTGATAGGGTAGAAAACATTGTGGGAAAAGGAGAAAATGCTGGTAAACTGCATTGTCTCCTTTCCTCAGATTATTTTCAAAAGCCCTCTCTTTCAGGGGTGTTAAAAGGCGTCATTGTGTGGTAAAAGGTTAATAACAATAAACAGATATTTCCCCCCCCTTCCCATCAGCCAATCAAATCTCTTCCCTCTCTGAAATTATCTAATCAGAGAGGCTTTAAGGAAATCACAATGGGAACCAACAGCCCAAATCAGAATGGGAACCAACAGCCAATCAGAGAAGACTTTAGATATTCAACAGCCAATCAGAGAGCTTCAAAATCGCTCCAAAATGGCGCCCAAATTTAATGATAAAAAACAGTGAAAACAAAAACGGCATGAAAGTGGATTTAAAGTCTTCTTTAAAGGCTGCTGTGCAGTCCTTGGCGAACTGCCAGGCATGCACAATCCACACATGCAAGATTTCACTGAAAATGGGCAAACATTTAAGAAAATAGGGGCGCAGCAGACCTTGTTTTGGTCTTTTCAAGCCCCTTGCAAGAATTACTTCCCTTAGACCCTCAATGCACACCCCCCCCACCTCCCCAGCCCTTTACTGGATTCGCTTTTCTGACTCAGCCCACAATAAATGCTGCACATTGAAACCTTCAAATAAGTCAAAGTGATCAATGTACAGTGTAAAAAAGCCCCAGAAATTAATGTGACAAGTGGCTAAAAAAAGACTGAAAACTCTTTTAGTTGCTTCCTATTGCATGTGTCAAACAAAGGCAACTGAAGTGTAACTTTTCTAATCTCTTCAAACCACAACAAGAAACCCAGTTACGTTGACCAACGTCTCATATGTGCCAGTTACGCTCATGCGAAAACCCCAGAAAATAATGTGAGAAGTGGCTAAAAAAAGACTGAATGCTTCTTATTGCATAAATCAAACAAATGGAACAAAATTTTTAATGTATATTTTTTTCCTCCAATCTCTTTATACAGTGACGTCAAATCTATCTATGTTGACTACCGTCTCATAGGTGCCGGTTACGTATCCGCGAAAACGCGAAAAATTGACTTACGGAACACTTCATAGCAGATGACACCTGTTGCTTAATAGGTCAAATATAGGGAACTTAATTTCTAATATCTGTTTTTTACTTCTCCAGTCTTTTTTTACCGTGACAACAAACCCATTTAGGTTGTCTATTGTCTGGCAGGTGCCGGTTACGTACCCGCGAAAACATGAAAAATCGACTTACGGAATATTTTATTGCAGGCGACAACTGTTGCTTAAAGTCAATTATAGGGCTTTTTCTATTTTTTCTTTTTCATTTTCTCTCACTAGGGCCAATGATTTGGTTACGATGACCATCTCACCCATACGTGACTGATACGTGCTGCGCATAAAATCGTAAAATCAACTTTGACACTTTCGGAGGCAACTGATACCTGTTAAACAAATCAAAGAAAGGTAAACAAAATTTTTCCCTGTTTTCTTACCAGGGTCATGAAAACATTGAACCAATTTTGACGACCGCGCGAGTCAAAACTCAATTTTATGTTTAATCGCTGTGCAAAAATATAAAATTCAGAAGCAACCGGTTGATGTTGCGGAAACTTTTTCCGATAAAAAAATCTTGTTCTTGTTTGAAAACAATAAGATGTAAGAATAACTAAAAATCAATTTTTTCTTTGATAGGGTAGAAAACATTGTGGGAAAAGGAGAAAATGCTGGTAACCTGCATTGTCTCCTTTCCTCAGATTATTTTCAAAAGCCCTCTCTTTCAGGGGTGTCAAAAGGCGTCATTGTGTGGTAAAAGGTTAATAACAATAAACAGATATTTCCCCCCCCTTCCCATCAGCCAATCAAATCTCTTCCCTCTCTGAAATTATCCAATCAGAGAGGCTTTAAGGAAATCACAATGGGAACCAACAGCCCAAATCAGAATTGGAACCAACAGCCAATCAGAGAAGACTTTAGATATTCAACAGCCAATCAGAGAGCTTCAAAATCAAAATGGCGCCCAAATTTAATGATAAAAAACAGTGAAAACAAAAGACGGCATGAAAGTGGATTTAAAGTCTTCTTTAAAGGCTGCTGTGCAGTCCTTGGCGAACTGCCAGGCATGCACAATCCACACATGCAAGATTTCACTGAAAATGGGCAAACATTTAAGAAAATAGGGGCGCAGCAGACCTTGTTTAGGTCTTTTCAAGCCCCTTGCAAGAATTACTTCCCTAAGACCCTCAATGCACACCCCCCCACCTCCCCAGCCCTTAACTGGATTCGCTTTTCTGACTCAGCCCACAATAAATGCTGCACATTGAAACCTTCAAATAAGTCAAAGTGATCAATGTACAGTGTAAAAAAGCCCCAGAAATTAATGTGACAAGTGGCTAAAAAAAGACTGAAAACTCTTTTAGTTGCTTCCTATTGCATGTGTCAAACAAACGCAACTGAAGTGTAACTTTTCTAATCTCTTCAAACCACAACAAGAAACCCAGTTACGTTGACTAACGTCTCATATGTGCCAGTTACGCTCATGCGAAAACCCCAGAAAATAATGTGACAAGTGGCTAAAAAAAGACTGAATGCTTCTTATTGCATAAATCAAACAAATGGAACAAAATTTTTAATGTATATTTTTTTCCTCCAATCTCTTTATACAGTGACGACAAATCTATCTATGTTGACTACCGTCCCATAGGTGCCGGTTACGTATCCGCGAAAACGCGAAAAATTGACTTACGGAACACTTCATAGCAGATGACACCTGTTGCTTAATAGGTCAAATATAGGGAACTTAATTTCTAATATCTGTTTTTTACTTTTCCAGTCTTTTTTTACCGTGACAACAAACCCATTTAGGTTGTCTATTGTCTGGCAGGTGCCGGTTACGTACCCGCGAAAACATGAAAAATCGACTTACGGAATATTTTATAGTAGACGACAACTGTTGCTTAAAGTCAATTATAGGGCTTTTTCTATTTTTTCTTTTTCATTTTCTCTCACTAGGGCCAATGATTTGGTTACGATGACCATCTCACCCATACGTGACTGATACGTGCTGCGCATAAAATCGTAAAATCAACTTTTACACTTTCGGAGGCAACTGATACCTGTTAAACAAATCAAAGAAAGGTAAAGAAAATTTTTCCCTGTTTCTTACCAGGGTCATGAAAACATTGAACCAATTTTGACAACCGCGCGAGTAAAAAGTCAATTTTATGTTTAATCGCTGTGCAAAAATATAAAATTCAGAAGCAACCGGTTGATGTTGCGGAAACTTTTTCCGATAAAAAAATCTTGTTCTTGTTTGAAGAATTTAGAAGTAGGCCATAAAGATACAATAACATGTAAGAATAACTAAAAATCAATTTTTTCTTTGATAGGGTAGAAAACATTGTGGGAAAAGGAGAAAATGCTGGTAACCTGCATTGTCTCCTTTCCTCAGATTATTTTCAAAAGCCCTCTCTTTCAGGGTTGTTAAAAGGCGTCATTGTGTGGTAAAAGGTTAATAACAATAAACAGATATTTCCCCCCCCTTCCCATCAGCCAATCAAATCTCTTCCCTCTCTGAAATTATCCAATCAGAGAGGCTTTAAGGAAATCAGAATGGGAACCAACAGCTCAAATCAGAATGGGAACCAACAGCCAATCAGAGAAGACTTTAGATATTCAACAGCCAATCAGAGAGCTTCAAAATCGCTCCAAAATGGCGCCCAAATTTAATGATAAAAAACAGTGAAAACAAAAAACGGCATGAAAGTGGATTTAAAGTCTTCTTTAAAGGCTGCTGTGCAGTCCTTGGCGAACTGCCAGGCATGCACAATCCACACATGCAAGATTTCACTGAAAATGGGCAAACATTTAAGAAAATAGGGGCGCAGCAGACCTTGTTTTGGTCTTTTCAAGCCCCTTGCAAGAATTACTTCCCTTAGACCCTCAATGCACACCCCCCCACCTCCCCAGCCCTTAACTGGATTCGCTTTTCTGACTCAGCCCACAATAAATGCTGCACATTGAAACCTTCAAATAAGTCAAAGTGATCAATGTACAGTGTAAAAAAGCCCCAGAAATTAATGTGACAAGTGGCTAAAAAAAGACTGAAAACTCTTTTAGTTGCTTCCTATTGCATGTGTCAAACAAAGGCAACTGAAGTGTAACTTTTCTAATCTCTTCAAACCACAACAAGAAACCCAGTTACGTTGACTAACGTCTCATATGTGCCAGTTACGCTCATGCGAAAACCCCAGAAAATAATGTGACAAGTGGCTAAAAAAAGACTGAATGCTTCTTATTGCATAAATCAAACAAATGGAACAAAATTTTTAATGTATATTTTTTTCCTCCAATCTCTTTATACAGTGACGACAAATCTATCTATGTTGACTACCGTCTCATAGGTGCCGGTTACGTATCCGTGAAAACGCGAAAAATCGACTTACGAAACACTTCATAGCAGATGACACCTGTTGCTTAATAGGTTAAATATAGGGAACTTAATTTTAATATCTGTTTTTTACTTCTCCAGTCTTTTTTTACCGTGACAACAAACCCATTTAGGTTGTCTATTGTCTGGCAGGTGCCGGTTACGTACCCGCGAAAACATGAAAAATCGACTTACGGAATATTTTATAGCAGACGACAACTGTTGCTTAAAGTCAATTATAGGGCTTTTTCTATTTTTTCTTTTTCATTTTCTCTCACTAGGGCCAATGATTTGGTTACGATGACCATCTCACCCATACGTGACTGATACGTGCTGCGCATAAAATCGTAAAATCAACTTTGACACTTTTGGAGGCAACTGATACCTGTTAAACAAATCAAAGAAAGGTAAACAAAATTTTTCCCTGTTTTCTTACCAGGGTTATGAAAACATTGAACCAATTTTGACGACCGCGCGAGTCAAAAGTCAATTTTATGTTTAATCGCTGTGCAAAAATATAAAATTCAGAAGCAACCAGTTGATGTTGCTGAAACTTTTTCCGATAAAAAAATCTTGTTCTTGTTTGAAGAATTTAGAAGTAGGCCATAAAGATACAATAACATGTAAGAATAACTAAAAATCAATTTTTTCTTTGATAGGGTAGAAAACATTGTGGGAAAAGGAGAAAATGCTGGTAACCTGCATTGTCTCCTTTCCTCAGATTATTTTCAAAAGCCCTCTCTTTCAGGGGTGTTAAAAGGCGTCATTGTGTGGTAAAAGGTTACTAACAATAAACAGATATTTCCCCCCCTTCCCATCAGCCAATCAAATCTCTTCCCTCTCTGAAATTATCCAATCAGAGAGGCTTTAAGGAAATCAGAATGGGAACCAACAGCCCAAATCAGAATTGGAACCAACAGCCAATCAGAGAAGACTTTAGATATTCAACAGCCAATCAGAGAGCTTCAAAATCGCTCCAAAATGGCGCCCAAATTTAATGATAAAAAACAGTGAAAAAAAAAAAACGGCATGAAAGTGGATTTAAAGTCTTCTTTAAAGGCTGCTGTGCAGTCCTTGGCGAACTGCCAGGCATGCACAATCCACACATGCAAGATTTCACTGAAAATGGGCAAACATTTAAGAAAATAGGGGCGCAGCAGACCTTGTTTTGGTCTTTTCAAGCCCCTTGCAAGAATTACTTCCCTTAGACCCTCAATGCACACCTCCCCACCTCCCCAACCCTTAACTGGATTCGCTTTTCTGACTCAGCCCACAATAAATGCTGCACATTGAAACCTTCAAATAAGTCAAAGTGATCAATGTACAGTGTAAAAAAGCCCCAGAAATTAATGTGACAAGTGGCTAAAAAAAGACTGAAAACTCTTTTAGTTGCTTCCTATTGCATGTGTCAAACAAAGGCAACTGAAGTGTAACTTTTCTAATCTCTTCAAACCACAACAAGAAACCCAGTTACGTTGACTAACGTCTCATATGTGCCAGTTACGCTCATGCGAAAACCCCAGAAAATAATTTGACAAGTGGCTAAAAAAAGACTGAATGCTTCTTAATGCATAAATCAAACAAATGGAACAAAATTTTTAATGTATATTTTTTTCCTCCAATCTCTTTATACAGTGACGACAAATCTATCTATGTTGACTACCGTCTCATAGGTGCCGGTTACGTATCCGCGAAAACGTGAGAAATAGACTTACGGAACACTTCATAGCAGATGACACCTGTTGCTTAATAGGTTAAATATAGGGAACTTAATTTTAATATCTGTTTTTTACTTCTCCAGTCTTTTTTTACCGTGACAACAAACCCATTTAGGTTGTCTATTGTCTGGCAGGTGCCGGTTACGTACCCGCGAAAACATGAAAAATCAACTTACGGAATATTTTATAGCAGACGACAACTGTTGCTTAAAGTCATTTATAGGGCTTTTTCTATTTTTTCTTTTTCATTTTCTCTCACTAGGGCCAATGATTTGGTTACGATGACCATCTCACCCATACGTGACTGATACGTGCTGCGCATAAAATCGTAAAATCAACTTTGACACTTTCGGAGGCAACTGATACCTGTTAAACAAATCAAAGAAAGGTAAACAAAATTTTTCCCTGTTTTCTTACCAGGGTCATGAAAACATTGAACCAATTTTGACGACCGCGCGAGTCAAAAGTCAATTTTATGTTTAATCGCTGTGCAAAAATATGAAATTCAGAAGCAACCGGTCGATGTTGCGGAAACTTTTTCCGATAAAAAAATCTTGTTCTTGTTTGAAGAATTTAGAAGTAGGCCATAAAGATACAATAAGATGTAAGAATAACTAAAAATCAATTTTTTCTTTGATAGGGTAGTTTAATAGTTTAAACATAGTTTATTCAACAGTATATAACAAATAGTAACAAACTTAGGTCATATTACACATGTACTGAAGAAATGGATCAGAACGGAAGCTAGAGCTTATAGAGTTCTTCTCCAATTTCCAGACAAAGGTTATGGTACAATGTATTTCATAGTCAATACGATAAAAATAATTTCAAAGTGGATAGAAGTAGAAAGAAAACAACATTAACAAGATCAAAAAAAGAAAAGAAAAAAAACATTAGAAGTAGATTGAGACAGAATGGTCTGGAGCGTTAATGGTAGAGATTTGCCAATCTATAGATACAGATTAAGAAGTCATAGTAACTTCCAACTTGACCAACAACTCTGTATTGACATTTTAAATTACGACATAAATTATGATAAATGGGAAAAGTACAAGATTATCTGATAATGGTCATGAAAGACAATACACAAAAATGGCTTCGCAATAAATACAAAGAAAGACAGTAAACTTCCACTTAAATGCGAAACCAAATAGTCATATATTAACTATACATTGCCAGAAAATCTTCCACTGTTACGGATATATGTATGCACCGCACTAAATATTCTTTGATTATCAGAAAGACTAAGATTTTCATCTCCGAAAAGAATGGTTTGAAGATTAAATGTTGAAATATCATATATGCTATGATTTAGACTAAGTCTGAAGTCACGATAAAATAAGCACTCTAAAAAGTAGTGGTGCGTCGATTCGACATAACCACATCTACAGAGAGGTGAATCTACTAAATTTTTCAAGTACAGATGCTCATTAAGACTGCTACATCGGTTACGTAACCTAGCATGAATGACTTGCATTTTCCTGTCTCCAAAAAAGTAAAGCTTACGTGGAACAGGTTTGTCTACATTTAAGCAGTATTTAAAAGATGACAGAGACTCCACATCCTTTGTTTCATCTGGTAGATTATTCCATTCATTGATTACAGCTGGCAAAAATGAATTGCTATAGAGACTGGTTCTACATGCAATGGTCCTAAGATTATTCGGTCTTCGAAGATTATAAGCTGAAGAATTGCCAACCGTTGTCGGAACAAGATGATTGAGATAATTTGGTGCAAGCCCATTTACCATTTTATAGAAGAGAATGAGTTTGTGCTTACGCCGTCTTTGACTTAGAGTTTCCCAACCAGCCTCCCGATAAAGATCAGCGATGGCAACAAGTTTAGTGCAACCGGTAACTATCCGAGCAGCTTCGTTTTGCACTTTATCCAGTTGATCTTTTAACCCCTGAGAAAGATTATCCCATATAACATCGCCGTATTCAAGAATGGGTCTGATAAATGAGAAATAAATTATTTGAAGTGAAAGTCGATCAAGTCGCAGTTTTAAAGATCGCATGACTCCTATTCTTTTCCAAGCCTTTTCAATAGCATTGTTAATGTGTAAGTCCCAGGAGCCATCGTTACTTAGATGTATGCCTAAGTGTTTATGATTATTAACGGACGGAATCTCAGTATTTAACATAAAAAGACTGGGATGGACGGGTTTGACGCGTTTCCGCGTTATTACCAACGATTCAGATTTCGATGGATTAAACGTGACTAACCACTTTTGTGCCCAACGAGAAATTTTATCTATATCAGATTGTAAAATAGTTCTAGCACAAATCGGGTCACCAACAACCACAGATAAACTAGTGTCATCTGCAAAAAGATTAATGTTCGTTTGAATATCATCGACGATATCATTGATGTAGATCAAAAATAAAAGCGGTCCTAATATAGATCCCTGAGGCACGCCGGCTTGTACATGGCATAAATTTGAAGAACCACCCGGCAGAACAACTCTTTGGAAACGATCAGAGAGATAATTAGAAAACCAGTCCAACAGCTTTCCTCTGATCCCTGCTCTTCTCAGCTTAAACAATAACCCTTTATGCCAGACTTTGTCAAATGCTTTGCTGATATCGAAAAACACAACTCTAAATTCCAAACCATTATCCAAAGCCTTACATATATTGTTATATAAGCTAGTTACTTGATTAACAGTAGAATCACCAGGCATAAAACCTGACTGATAAGATGTAAAAAAATTGTTATCCTTTAGATGATTATAAACGTGCTTGAATATAATACGTTCTAAAACTTTTTCAATGTTATTCAATAATGAAACGGGTCTGTAATTAGAAGGAAGTGAAGGGTCACCGGACTTAAATATCGGGCATACATTAGATATTTTCCATGATTTCGGAACAGAACTAGTATTTAATGAGAAATTGAATAGTTTGGACAAATGTGGTGCTAATTGATGAGCTGATTCGATAAGAATTCTACTATTTATGCCGTCAGGGCCGGATGCTTTACCAATTTTGAGTGTTTTGAGAACATCCAGTACCTCAGATGGCATGATATTGATTGTATCTAAAGTATTGTGTATAAAATGAAAACGTTCATCAGGTATGTTACTAAAAGAATCATCAATACATGACTGATTTGCGAAATAAGTGTTCAGTATGTTTGCTTTCTCGTGGTCATCAACAATCAACGAATCAGTGGAAACATCAAACATGGGAGGAATAGATATTGCGGTATGTGGAGATATCATAGACTTAAGAGTTTTCCACCAATCGCGCGAAGATAGATTACCAGATTTCAACTTTATAGACAACCGTTCATAATAACTTTCTTTTCTCTGTCGAATCAATGAAATCACTTTATTCCTAACAGACTTAAATTTTGTCCAGTGACTGACATTATTTGATTTCTTAGCTTTTCTATATAATCTTTTACGACGACGGATTTCCTTTTTAATAGTACAATTCATCCAGGTCGGCTCTTGCGGGTTAACACAAATTTTCTTGTTAGGAATAAACTTAAGTGCTATTTCAGAAATGGTATCCGCTAGGTTTTCCGCATAAATGTTAATGTTATTGTCATGTATTGAATCCCAATCAAAATTAGCGAAACTATTTCTTAATTCATTGTAATTTCCTAGATCATACTTCCAAATAATTCGATTGATATTTTTAATTTTGGGTTTGAGGAAATTGAAAACGCCAAAAACGGGACAGTGATAACGCGTTGTAAGACCGAGACAGGGCTCTCCAACGCCAGTTGTAAGGACTGATTCTTTATTAGTAACGAAAAAAAGATCAATGGTCGATATAGAATTTTCTGTGAAATGGGTGGGTTCATCAATACATTGAATCATGTTGTATTCATTGCATAGGGACTCAATTTTACGGAACTCGTTTTGTTTCATAACATTCAAGTTGAAATCTCCTGTTATAATGACATCAGAGATATTGCAGTCCATTGCAAGACCAATGGATTCTTCGATAAGTGAATAATAATTAGAGTCAGAGTTCGGTGGTCTATAGAATACACCGAACAAAATATTCCTATTGTTGCTAGACTGTATTTGAACCCAAATACATTCCAGTCCGATAGGTTCAAGATCATTTCTTCGAATATAAGACAGGTTATTTTTGACATACAAAATAATACCTCCATATCTGTCTCTAACTCTGTCTTTTCGCTCGGGTGGATGGAAAGATGGGAAGATTAATTCATTTGATGGGTATTCATTGTGCAACCAAGTCTCGGAGAAAGACACAATGTCAAAGAATGAAAACTCCGCAATCAATGTATCTAGCTTATTAGCTATACTTTGAACATTATAATGGACAGTTGAGAGGTGATTTGGAAGGTTCAGAAAGTTATACAAATCCGTACTATACAAACTACTTGATGACTCACTAGTTTGTGGGCCTGGATTTGGATGAACATCACCCGCTAGCAGTATCATAAGAAGAACGACTGCTGACAAAAGTAACGAGGTGAAAACAGTTGAATATAACATATTTCTACAAAATTTAATATTCTTTTCCCAGCGAATACCCACTAGTAGCCTTCTTTTATTGTGGCTTTGTATACCCTTGGTCAAATATGCACAATCTTTTATGTTCACTAGAGCTGAATATGAATGAGCAACAAAACTTAGAATTGGTAGAATAAAAAATAGTGTTATGGTCAAGTGGAATTGAAGATGAGGACGGTGAGTCGGCTGGCTACACAAATCAATAAAAACTTTACGGTTCCTCATGTAATGGCGCTTAGAAGGTACAGGAATAACAGGTAGCAGCACAACACATGTCCACATCCACATAGTTTGTGATACGGCACAATTTTACGGCAAATTAAACTAATCAAAATCATTACACCCTCCAGACCTTTTAGAAAAGGAATTAAGAACAATGATAGAAGAAAAACAAAACAAAAATTAAAATTATAGTTGAAAAACTGGTTAACTATACAAAACATGGATTTATAGTCATTGAGTGGGAGTGGTCGAAGTTTATCCGTAAGAAATAAGTGAATTAATTACGTATAGTATCTACATATTCATATAAAAAGAGAGAAACGATTATTAGACTTAATTTATATCATCATCATTGACAAACTAGATTTCTTACCATCAAATGAACTGCTGCACGTAAGACATCATAACAGCTCATCACCATTATTCTTTAAGGCTACATTTTCCTGTTTAGTTTTCATTGGAATATTAAGATTCCACAGCAATACATGTATTAGACATGGAAACTTCGTCAGAAATGATAACATGCAATATAAGTATATTCTTTCAATTTAAGGACAAGTAATAAAGAATAGTAGATAAATACATGAATGACAGGAAAATAAATGGATATTCTCGATCAGACATAGGCATTGCAGTAATACAATATTTCTGACACCGATAACGAAATAATACTCTATCTCTTGCAACAATAAGAATAGAAAATAATATATGCTTGAATAACAGGAAAAGAAATGGATAGGCTACATAAGAATAGACATAGGGATATACAATAATACAACATTACTGGCGCTAATAACAAAATCACATAACAGATACGGAAGCAAACAAATGGAGTCCGGCGGATAGACAGACAGACAGACAGGTTGACTGAGATATAGACAGATAGGGTAGAAAACATTGTGGGAAAAGGAGAAAATGCTGGTAACCTGCATTGTCTCCTTTCCTCAGATTATTTTCAAAAGCCCTCTCTTTCAGGGGTGTTAAAAGGCGTCATTGTGTGGTAAAAGGTTAATAACAATAAACAGATATTTCCCCCCTTCCCATCAGCCAATCAAATCTCTTCCCTCTCTGAAATTATCCAATCAGAGAGGCTTTAAGGAAATCAGAATGGGAACCAACAGCCCAAATCAGAATTGGAACCAACAGCCAATCAGAGAAGACTTTAGATATTCAACAGCCAATCAGAGAGCTTCAAAATCGCTCCAAAATGGCGCCCAAATTTAATGATAAAAAACAGTGAAAAAAAAAAAACGGCATGAAAGTGGATTTAAAGTCTTCTTTAAAGGCTGCTGTGCAGTCCTTGGCGAACTGCCAGGCATGCACAATCCACACATGCAAGATTTCACTGAAAATGGGCAAACATTTAAGAAAATAGGGGCGCAGCAGACCTTGTTTTGGTCTTTTCAAGCCCCTTGCAAGAATTACTTCCCTTAGACCCTCAATGCACACCTCCCCACCTCCCCAGCCCTTAACTGGATTCGCTTTTCTGACTCAGCCCACAATAAATGCTGCACATTGAAACCTTCAAATAAGTCAAAGTGATCAATGTACAGTGTAAAAAAGCCCCAGAAATTAATGTGACAAGTGGCTAAAAAAAGACTGAAAACTCTTTTAGTTGCTTCCTATTGCATGTGTCAAACAAACGCAACTGAAGTGTAACTTTTCTAATCTCTTCAAACCACAACAAGAAACCCAGTTACGTTGACTAACGTCTCATATGTGCCAGTTACGCTCATGCGAAAACCCCAGAAAATAATGTGACAAGTGGCTAAAAAAAGACTGAATGCTTCTTAATGCATAAATCAAACAAATGGAACAAAATTTTTAATGTATGTTTTTTTTCCTCCAATCTCTTTATACAGTGACGACAAATCTATCTATGTTGACTACCGTCTCATAGGTGCCGGTTACATATCCGCGAAAACGCGAAAAATCGACTTACGGAACACTTCATAGCAGATGACACCTGTTGCTTAATAGGTTAAATATAGGGAACTTAATTTTAATATCTGTTTTTTACTTCTCCAGTCCTTTTTTACCGTGACAACAAACCCATTTAGGTTGTCTATTGTCTGGCAGGTGCCGGTTACGTACCCGCGAAAACATGAAAAATCGACTTACGGAATATTTTATAGCAGACGACAACTGTTGCTTAAAGTCAATTATAGGGCTTTTTCTATTTTTTCTTTTTCATTTTCTCTCACTAGGGCCAATGATTTGGTTACGATGACCATCTCACCCATACGTGACTGATACGTGCTGCGCATAAAATCGTAAAATCAACTTTGACACTTTCGGAGGCAACTGATACCTGTTAAACAAATCAAAGAAAGGTAAACAAAATTTTTCCCTGTTTTCTTACCAGGGTCATGAAAACATTGAACCAATTTTGACGACCGCGCGAGTCAAAAGTCAATTTTATGTTTAATCGCTGTGCAAAAATATGAAATTCAGAAGCAACCGGTCGATGTTGCGGAAACTTTTTCGGATAAAAAAATCTTGTTCTTGTTTGAAGAATTTAGAAGTAGGCCATAAAGATACAATAACATGTAAGAATAACGAAAAATCAATTTTTTCTTTGATAGGGTAGAAAACATTGTGGGAAAAGGAGAAAATGCTGGTAACCTGCATTGTCTCCTTTCCTCAGATTATTTTCAAAAGCCCTCTCTTTCAGGGGTGTTAAAAGGCGTCATTGTGTGGTAAAAGGTTAATAACAATAAACAGATATTTCCCCCCCCCTTCCCATCAGCCAATTAAATCTCTTCCCTCTCTGAAATTATCCAATCAGAGAGGCTTTAAGGAAATCACAATGGGAACCAACAGCCCAAATCAGAATTGGAACCAACAGCCAATCAGAGAAGACTTTAGATATTCAACAGCCAATCAGAGAGCTTCAAAATCGCTCCAAAATGGCGCCCAAATTTAATGATAAAAAAAAGTGAAAAAAAAAAAACGGCATGAAAGTGGATTTAAAGTCTTCTTTAAAGGCTGCTGTGCAGTCCTTGGCGAACTGCCAGGCATGCACAATCCACACATGCAAGATTTCACTGAAAATGGGCAAACATTTAAGAAAATAGGGGCGCAGCAGACCTTGTTTTGGTCTTTTCAAGCCCCTTGCAAGAATTACTTCCCTTAGACCCTCAATGCACACCCCCCCACCTCCCCAGCCCTTAACTGGATTCGCTTTTCTGACTCAGCCCACAATAAATGCTGCACATTGAAACCTTCAAATAAGTCAAAGTGATCAATGTACAGTGTAAAAAAGCCCCAGAAATTAATGTGACAAGTGGCTAAAAAAAGACTGAAAACTCTTTTAGTTGCTTCCTATTGCATGTGTCAAACAAAGGCAACTGAAGTGTAACTTTTCTAATCTCTTCAAACCACAACAAGAAACCCAGTTACGTTGACTAACGTCTCATATGTGCCAGTTACGCTCATGCGAAAACCCCAGAAAATAATGTGACAAGTGGCTAAAAAAAGACTGAATGCTTCTTAATGCATAAATCAAACAAATGGAACAAAATTTTTAATGTATATTTTTTTCCTCCAATCTCTTTATACAGTGACGACGAATCTATCTATGTTGACTACCGTCTCATAGGTGCCGGTTACATATCCGCGAAAGCGCGAAAAATCGACTTACGGAACACTTCATAGCAGATGACACCTGTTGCTTAATAGGTTAAATATAGGGAACTTAATTTTAATATCTGTTTTTTACTTCTCCAGTCTTTTTTTACCGTGACAACAAACCCATTTAGGTTGTCTATTGTCTGGCAGGTGCCGGTTACGTACCCGCGAAAACATGAAAAATCAACTTACGGAATATTTTATAGCAGACGACAACTGTTGCTTAAAGTCAATTATAGGGCTTTTTCTATTTTTTCTTTTTCATTTTCTCTCACTAGGGCCAATGATTTGGTTACAATGACCATCTCACCCATACGTGACTGATACGTGCTGCGCATAAAATCGTAAAATCAACTTTGACACTTTCGGAGGCAACTGATACCTGTTAAACAAATCAAAGAAAGGTAAACAAAATTTTTCCCTGTTTTCTTACCAGGGTCATGAAAACATTGAACCAATTTTGACGACCGCACGAGTCAAAAGTCAATTTTATGTTTAATCGCTGTGCAAAAATATAAAATTCAGAAGCAACCGGTCGATGTTGCGGAAACTTTTTCCGATAAAAAAATCTTGTTCTTGTTTGAAGAATTTAGAAGTAGGCCATAAAGATACAATAAGATGTAAGAATAACTAAAAATCAATTTTTTCTTCGATAGGGTAGAAAACATTGTGGGAAAAGGAGAAAATGCTGGTAACCTGCATTGTCTCCTTTCCTCAGATTATTTTCAAAAGCCCTCTCTTTCAGGGGTGTTAAAAGGCGTCATTGTGTGGTAAAAGGTTAATAACAATAAACAGATATTTCCCCCCCCTTCCCATCAGCCAATCAAATCTCTTCCCTCTCTGAAATTATCCAATCAGAGAGGCTTTAAGGAAATCACAATGGGAACCAACAGCCCAAATCAGAATGGGAACCAATAGCCAATCAGAGAAGACTTTAGATATTCAACAGCCAATCAGAGAGCTTCAAAATCGCTCCAAAATGGCTCCCAAATTTAATGATAAAAAACAGTGAAAACAAAAAACGGCATGAAAGTGGATTTAAAGTCTTCTTTAAAGGCTGCTGTGCAGTCCTTGGCGAACTGCCAGGCATGCACAATCCACACATGCAAGATTTCACTGAAAATGGGCAAACATTTAAGAAAATAGGGGCGCAGCAGACCTTGTTTTGGTCTTTTCAAGCCCCTTGCAAGAATTACTTCCCTTAGACCCTCAATGTACACCCCCCCACCTCCCCAGCCCTTAACTGGATTCGCTTTTCTAACTCAGCCCACAATAAATGCTGCACATTGAAACCTTCAAATAAGTCAAAGTGATCAATGTACAGTGTAAAAAAGCCCCAGAAATTAATGTGACAAGTGGCTAAAAAAAGACTGAAAACTCTTTTAGTTGCTTCCTATTGCATGTGTCAAACAAAGGCAACTGAAGTGTAACTTTTCTAATCTCTTCAAACCACAACAAGAAACCCAGTTACGTTGACTAACGTCCCATATGTGCCAGTTACGCTCATGCGAAAACCCCAGAAAATAATGTGACAAGTGGCTAATAAAAGACTGAATGCTTCTTATTGCATAAATCAAACAAATGGAACAAAATTTTTAATGTATATTTTTTTCCTCCAATCTCTTTATACAGTGACGACAAATCTATCTATGTTGACTACCGTCTCATAGGTACCGGTTACGTATCCGCGAAAACGCGAAAAATCGACTTAGGGAACACTTCATAGCAGATGACACCTGTTGCTTAATAGGTCAAATATAGGGAACTTAATTTCTAATATCTGTTTTTTACTTCTCCAGCCTTTTTTTACCGTGACAACAAACCCATTTAGGTTGTCTATTGTCTGGCAGGTGCCGGTTACGTACCCGCGAAAACATGAAAAATCGACTTACGGAATATTTTATAGCAGACGACAACTGTTGCTTAAAGTCAATTATAGGGCTTTTTCTATTTTTTCTTTTTCATTTTCTCTCACTAGGGCCAATGATTTGGTTACGATGACCATCTCACCCATACGTGACTGATACGTGCTGCGCATAAAATCGTAAAATCAACTTTGACACTTTCGGAGGCAACTGATACCTGTTAAACAAATCAAAGAAAGGTAAACAAAATTTTTCCCTGTTTTCTTACCAGGGTCATGAAAACATTGAACCAATTTTGACAACCGCGCGAGTCAAAAGTCAATTTTATGTTTAATCGCTGGGCAAAAATATAAAATTCAGAAGCAACCGGTTGATGTTGCGGAAACTTTTTCCGATAAAAAAATCTTGTTCTTGTTTGAAGAATTTAGAAGTAGACCATAAAGATACAATAAGATGTAAGAATAACTAAAAATCAATTTTTTTCTTTGATAGGGTAGAAAACATTGTGGGAAAAGGAGAAAATGCTGGTAACCTGCATTGTCTCCTTTCCTCAGATTATTTTCAAAAGCCCTCTCTTTCAGGGGTGTTAAAAGGCGTCATTGTGTGGTAAAAGGTTAATAACAATAAACAGATATTTCCCCCCCCTTCCCATCAGCCGATCAAATCTCTTCCCTCTCTGAAATTATCCAATCAGAGAGGCTTTAAGGAAATCACAATGGGAACCAACAGCCCAAATCAGAATGGGAACCAACAGCCAATCAGAGAAGACTTTAGATATTCAACAGCCAATCAGAGAGCTTCAAAATCGCTCCAAAATGGCGCCCAAATTTAATGATAAAAAACAGTGAAAAAAAAAACGGCATGAAAGTGGATTTAAAGTCTTTTTTAAAGGCTGCTGTGCAGTCCTTGGCGAACTGCCAGGCATGCACAATCCACACATGCAAGATTTCATTGAAAATGGGCAAACATTTAACAAAATAGGGACGCAGCAAACCTTGTTTTGGTCTTTTCAAGCCCCTCGCAAGAATTACTTCCCTTAGACCCTCAATGCACACCCCCCCACCTCCCCAGCCCTTAACTGGATTCGCTTTTCTGACTCAGCCCACAATAAATGCTGCACATTGAAACCTTCAAATAAGTCAAAGTGATCAATGTACAGTGTAAAAAAGCCCCAGAAATTAATGTGACAAGTGGCTAAAAAAAGACTGAAAACTCTTTTAGTTGCTTCCTATTGCATGTATCAAACAAAGGCAACTGAAGTGTAATTTTTCTAAACTCTTCAAACCGCAACAAGAAACCCAGTTACGTTGACTGCCGTCTCATATGTGCCAGTTTGGCTCATGCGAAAAACCCAGAAAATAATGCGACAAGTGGCTATAAAAAAGACTGAATGCTTCTTATTGCATAAATCAAACAAATGGAACAAAATTTTTAATGTATATTTTTTTCCTCCAATCTCTTTATACCGTGACGAAAAATCTATTTATGTTGACTACCGTCTCATAGGTGCTGGTTACATATCCGCGAAGCGCAAAAAATTGACTTACGGAACACTTCATAGCAGATGACACCTGTTGCTTAATAGGTCAAATATAGGGACCTTAATTTCTAATATCTGTTTTTTACTTCTCCAGTCTTTTTTTACCATGATAACAAACCAATTTAGGTCGTCTTTTGTCTCGCAGGTGCCGGTTACGTACCCGCAAAAACATGAAAAATCGACTTGCGGAATACTTTATACCAGATGACAACTGTTGCTTAAAGTCAATGATAGGGCTTTTCTATTTTTCTTTTTCATTTTCTCTCACTAGGGCCAATTATTTGGTTACGATGACCATCTCATCCATAAGTGACTGATACGTGCTGTGCATAAAATCGTAAAATCAACTTTGACACTTTCGGAGGCAACTGATACCTGTTAAACAAATCAAAGAAAGGTAAACAAAATTTTTCCCTCTTTTCTTACCAGGGTCACGAAAACATTGAACCAATTTTGATGACCGCGCGAGTCCAAAGTCAATTATATGTTTAATCGCTACGCAAAAATATAAAATTCACAAGCAACCGATTGCTGTTGCGGAAACTTTTTCCGATAAAAAAATCTTGTTCTTGTTTGAAGAATTTAGAAGTAGGCCATAAAGATACAATAAGATGTAAGAATAACTAAAAATCAATTTTTTCTTTGATAGGGTAGAAAACATTGTGGGAAAAGGAGAAAATGCTGGTAACCTGCATTGTCTCCTTTCCTCAGATTATTTTCAGAAGCCTTCTCTTTCAGGGGTATTAAAAGGCGTCATTGTGTGGTAAAAGGTTAATAAGAATAAACAGATATTTCCCCCCCTTTCCCATCAGCCGATCAAATCTCTTCCCTCTCTCAAATTATCCAATCAGAGAAGCTTTAAGGAAATCAGAGTGGGAACCAACAGCCCAAAAAAGAATGGGAACCAACAGCCAATCAGAGAAGACTTTAGATATTCAACAGTCAATCAGAGAGCTTCAAAATCGCTCCAAAATGGCGCCCAAATTTATTGATAAAAAACAGTGAAAAAAAAAACGGCATAAAAGTGGATTTAAAGTCTTTTTTAAAGGCTGCTGTGCAGTCCTTGGCGAACTGCCAGGCATGCACCATCCACACATGCCAGATTTCACTGAAAATGGGCAAACATTTAAGAAAATAGGGGCGCAGCAGACCTTGTTTTGGTCTTTTCAAGCCCCTTACAAGAATTACTTCCCTTAGACCCTCAATGCACCCCCCTCCCCAGCCCTTAACTGGATTCGCTTTTCTAACTCAGCCCACAATAAATGCTGCACATTGAAACCTTCAATAAGCCAAAGTGATCAATGTACAGTGTAAAAAAGTCCCAGAAATTAATGCGACAAATGGCTAAAAAAGGACTGAAAACGCTTTTAGTTGCTTCCTATTGCATGTATCAAACAAACGCAACTGAAGTGTAATTTTTCTAATATTTTCAAACCGCAACAAGAAACCCAGTTACGTTGACTGCCGTCTCATATGTGCCAGTTTGGCTCATGCGAAAAACCCAGAAAATAATGCGACAAGTGGCTATAAAAAAGACTGAATGCTTTTTATTGCATAAATCAAACAAATGGAACAAAATTTTTAATGTATATTTTTTTCCTCCAATCTCTTTATACCGTGACGAAAAATCTATTTATGTTGACTACCGTCTCATAGGTGCTGGTTACATATCCGCGAAGCGCAAAAAATTGACTTACGGAACACTTCATAGCAGATGACACCTGTTGCTTAATAGGTCAAATATAGGGACCTCAATTTCTAATATCTGTTTTTTACTTCTCCAGTCTTTTTTTACCATGATAACAAACCAATTTAGGTCGTCTATTGTCTCGCAGGTGCCCGTTACGTACCCGCAAAAACATGAAAAATCGACTTGCGGAATATCTTATACCAGATGACAACTGTTGCTTAAAGTCAATGATAGGGTTTTTCTATTTTTCTTTTTCATTTTCTCTCACTAGGGCCAATTATTTGGTTACGATGACCATCTCATCCATAAGTGACTGATACGTGCTGTGCATAAAATCGTAAAATCAACTTTGACACTTTCGGAGGCAACTGATACCTGTTAAACAAATCAAAGAAAGGTAAACAAAATTTTTCCCTCTTTTCTTACCAGGGTCACGAAAACATGGAACCAATTTTGATGACCGCGCGAGTCAAAAGTCAATTATATGTTTAATCGCTACGCAAAAATATGAAATTCACAAGCAACCGGTTGCTGTTGCGGAAACTTTTTCCGATAAAAAAATCTTGTTCTTGTTTGAAGAATTTAGAAGTAGGCCATAAAGATACAATAAGATGTAAGAATAACTAAAAATCAATTTTTTCTTTGATAGGGTAGAAAACATTGTGGGAAAAGGAGAAAATGCTGGTAACCTGCATTGTCTCCTTTCCTCAGATTATTTTCAGAAGCCTTCTCTTTCAGGGGTATTAAAAGGCGTCATTGTGTGGTAAAAGGTTAATAAGAATAAACAGATATTTCCCCCCCTTTCCCATCAGCCAATCAAATCTCTTCCCTCTCTCAAATTATCCAATCAGAGAAGCTTTAAGGAAATCAGAATGGGAACCAACAGCCCAAAAAAGAATGGGAACCAACAGCCAATCAGAGAAGACTTTAGATATTCAACAGCCAATCAGAGAGCTTCAAAATCGCTCCAAAATGGCGCCCAAATTTATTGATAAAAAACAGTGAAAAAAAAACCGGCATAAAAGTGGATTTTAAGTCTTTTTTAAAGGCTGCTGTGCAGTCCTTGGCGAACTGCCAGGCATGCACCATCCACACATTCCAGATTTCACTGAAAATGGGCAAACATTTAAGAAAATAGGGGCACAGCAGACCTTGTTTAGGTCTTTTCAAGCCCCTTACAAGAATTACTTCCCTTAGACCCTCAATGCACCCCCCTCCCCAGCCCTTAACTGGATTCGCTTTTCTAACTCAGCCCACAATAAATGCTGCACATTGAAACCTTCAATAAGCCAAAGTGATCAATGTACAGTGTAAAAAAGCCCCAGAAATTAATGCGACAAATGGCTAAAAAAAACCCTGAAAAATCTTTTAGTTGCTTCCTATTGCATGTATCAAACAAAGGCAACTGAAGTGTAATTTTTCTAAACTCTTCAATCCGCAACAAGAAACCCAGTTATGTTGACTACCGTCTCATATGTGCCAGTTACGCTAATCCGAAAACCCCAGAAAATAATGCCACAAATGGCTAAAAAAAAGACTGAATGCTTCTTATTGCATAAATCAAACAAATGGAACAAAATCTATAATGTAAATTTTTTTCCTCCAATCTCTTTATACCTTGACGACAAATCTATTTATGCTGACTACTGTCTCATAGGTGCCGGTTACATATCCGCGAAATGCGAAAAATCGACTTACAGAACACTTCATAGCAGATGACACCTGTTGCTTAATAGGTCAAATATTGGGACCTTAATTTCTAATATCTGTTTTTTACTTCTCCAGTCTTTTTTTACCATGACAACAAACCCATTTAGGTTGTCTATTGTCTCGCAGGTGCCCGTTACATACCCGCGAACACATGAAAAATCGACTTACGGAATATTTTATAGCAGACGACAACTGTTGCTTAAAGTCAATAATAGGGCTTTTTCTATTTTTCTTTTTCATTTTCTCTCACTAGGGCCAATGATTTGGTTACGAGACCATCTCACCAATACCTGACTGATACGTACCGCGCATAAAATCGTAAAATCAACTTTGACACTTTCGGAGGCAACTGATACCTGTTAAACAAATCAAAGAAAGGTAAACAAAATTTTTCCCTGTTTTCTTACCAGGGTCATGAAAACATTGAACCAATTTTGATGACCGCGCGAGTCAAAAGTCAATTATATGTTTAATCCCTACGCAAAAATATAAAATTCAGAAGCAACCGGTTGCTGTTGTGGAAACTTTTTCCAATAAAAAAATCTTGTTCTTCTTTGCAGAATTTAGAAGTAGGCCATAAAGATACAATAAGATGTAAGAAAAACTAAAAATCAATTTTTCTTTGATAGGGTAGAAAACATTGTGGGAAAAGGAGAAAATGCTGGTAACCTGCAATGTCTCCTTTCCTCAGACTGTTTTCAAAAGCCTTCTCTTTCAGGGGTGTTAAAAGCTGTCATTGTGTGGTAAAAGGTTAATAAGAAAAAACAGATATCCCCCCTTTCCCATCAGCCAATCAAATCTCTTCCCTCTCTGAAATTATCCAATCAGAGAATCTTTAAGGAAATCAGAGTGGGAACCAACAGCCTGAATAAGAATGGGAACCAACAGCCAATCAGAGAAGACTTTAGATATTCAACAGCCAATCAGGGAGCTTCAAAATCGCTCCAAAATGGCGCCCAAATTTATTGATAAAAAACAGTGAAAAAAAAACGACATAAAAGTGGATTTAAAGTCTTTTTTAAAGGCTGCTGTGCAGTCTTTGGCGAACTGCCAGGCATGCACCATCCACACATGCCAGATTTCACTGAAAATGGGCAAACATTTAAGAAAATAGGGGCGCAGCAGATCTTGTTTTGGTCTTTTCAAGCCCCTTGCAAGAATTACTTCCCTTAGACCCACAATGCACCCCCCTCCCCAGCCCTTAACTGGATTCGCTTTTCTAACTCAGCCCACAATAAATGCTGCACATTGAAACCTTCAATAAGCCAAAGTGATCAATGTACAGTGTAAAAAAGCCCCAGAAATTAATGCGACAAATGGCTAAAAAAAAACCCTGAAAAATCTATTAGTTGCTTCCTATTGCATGTATCAAACAAAGGCAACTGAAGTGTAATTTTTCTAAACTCTTCAAACCGCAACAAGAAACCCAGTTACTTTGACTACCGTCTCATATGTGCCAGTTTGGCTCATGCGAAAACCGCAGAAAATAATGCAACAAGTGGCTACAAAAAAGACTGAATGCTTCTTATTGCATAAATCAAACAAATGGAACAAAATCTTTAATGTATATTTTTTTCCTCCAATCTCTTTATACCGTGACGACAAATCTATTTATGCTGACTACCGTCTCATAGGTGCTGGTTACATATCCGCGAAACGCGAAAAATCGACTTACGGAACACTTCATAGCAGATGACACCTGTTGCTTTATAGGTCAAATATAGGGACCTTAATTTCTAATATCTGTTTTTTACTTCTCCAGTCTTTTGTTACCGTGACAACAAACCCATTTAGGTCGTCTATTGTCTCGCAGGTGCCGGTTACGTACCCGCGAAAACATGAAAAATCGTCTTACGGAATATTTTATAGCAGACGACAACTGTTGCTTAAAGTCAATGATAGGGCTTTTTCTATTTTTCTTTTTCATTTTCTGTCACTAGGGCCAATTATTTGGTTACGATGACCATCTCACCATACGTGACTGATACTTGCTGCGCATAAAATCGTAAAATCAACTTTGACACTTTCGGAGGCAACTGATACCTGTTAAACAAATCAAAGAAAGGTAAACAAAATTTGTCCCTGTTTTCTTACCAGGGTCATGAAAACATTGAACCAATTTTGATGACCGCGCGAGTCAAAAGTCAATTATATGTTTAATCCCTACACAAAAATATAAAATTCAGAAGCAACCGGTTGCTGGTGCGGAAACTTTTTCCGCAAAAAAATTCTTGTTCTTCTTTGCAGAATTTAGAAGTAGGTCATAAAGATACAATAAGATGTAAGAATAACAAAAAATCAATTTTTTCTTTGATAGGGTAGAAAACGTGGGAAAAGGAGAAAATGCTGGTAACCTGCATTGTCTCCTTTCCTCAGATTATTTTCAAAAGCCTTCTCTTTCAGGGGTGTTAACAGGCGTCATTGTGTGGTAAAAGGTTAATAAGAATAAACAGATATTCCCCTCCCTTTCCCATCAGCCAATCAAATCTCTTCCCTCTCTGAAATTATCCAATCAGAGAAGCTTTAAGGAAATCAGAGTGGGAACCAACAGCCCAAATAAGAATGGATACCAACAGCCAATCAGAGAAGACTTTAGATATTCAACAGCCAATCAGAGAGCTTCAAAATCGCTCCAAAATGGCGCCCAAATTTATTGATAAAAAACAGTGAAAAAAAACGGCATAAAAGTGGATTTAAAGTCTTCTTTAAAGGCTGCTGTGCAGTCCTTGGCGAACTGCCAGGCATGCACCATCCACACATGCCAGATTTCACTGAAAATGGGCAAACATTTAAGAAAATAGGGGCGCAGCAGACCTTGTTTTGGTCTTTTCAAGCCCCTTGCAAGAATTACTTCCCTTAGACCCTCGATGCACTCCCCCCTCCCCAGCCCTTAACTGGATTCGCTTTTCTAACTCAGCCCACAATAAATGCTGCACATTGAAACCTTCAATAAGCCAAAGTGATCAATGTACAGTGTAAAAAAGCCCCAGAAATTAATGTGACAAATGGCTAAAAAAAGACTGAAAACTCTTTTAGTTGCTTCCTATTGCATGTGTCAAACAAAGGCAACTGAAGTGTAATTTTTCTAAACTCTTCAAACCGCAACAAGAAACCCAGTTACGTTGACTGCCGTCTCATATGTGCCAGTTACGCTCATGCGAAAACCCCAGAAAATAATGCGACAAGTGGCTAAAAAAAAGACTGAATGCTTCTTATTGCATAAATCAAACAAATGGAACAAATTTTAAATGTATATTTTTTTCCTCCAATCTCTTTATACCGTGACAACAAATCTATTTATGTTGACTACCGTCTCATAGGTGCTGGTTACATATCAGCAAAACGCGAAAAATCGACTTACAGAACACTTCATAGCAGATGACACCTGTTGCTTAATAGGTCAAATATAGGGACCTTAATTTCTAATATCTGTTTTTTACTTCTCCAGTCTTTTTTACCGTGACAACAAACCCATTTAGGTCGTCTATTGTCTCGCAGGTGCCGGTTACGTACCCGCGAAAACATGAAAAATCGACTTACGGAATATTTTATAGCAGACAACAACTGTTGCTTAAAGTCAATGATAGGGCTTTTTCTATTTTTCTTTTTCATTTTCTCTCACTAGGGCCAATGATTTGGTTACAATGACCATCTCACCCATACGTGACTGATACGTGCTGCGCATAAAATCGTAAAATCAACTTTGACACTTTCGGAGGCAACTGATACCTGTTAAACAAATCAAAGAAAGGTAAACAAAATTTGTCCCTGTTTTCTTACCAGGGTCACGAAAACATTGAACCAATTTTGATGACCGTGCAAGTCAAAAGTCAATTATATGTTTTATCGTTACGCAAAAATATAAAATTCAGAAGCAACCGGTTGCTGTTGCAGAAACTTTTTCCAATAAAAACATCTTGTTCTTGTTTGAAGAATTTAGAAGTAGGCCATAAAGATACAATAAGATGTAAGAATAACTAAAAATCAATTGTTTCTTTGATAGGGTAGAAAACATTGTGGGAAAATGCTGGTAACCTGCATTGTCTCCTTTCCTCAGATTATTTTCAAAAGCCTTCTCTTTCAGGGGTGTTAAAATGAGTCAATGTGTGGTAAAAGGTTAATAAGTATTATAAACAGTTACACCCCATCAGCCAATCAGAGAAGCTTTTAGGAAATCAGAGTGGATACCAACAGCCAATCAGAGAAGACTTTAGAAATTCAACAGCCGATCAGAGAGCTTCAAAATTGCTCCAAAATGGCGCCCTAATTTATCGATAAAAAACAGTGAAAAAAACGGCATAAAAGTGGATTTAAAGTCTTCTTTAAAGACTGCTGTGCAGTCCTTGGCGAACTGCCAGGCCTGCACCATCCACACATGCCAGATTTCACTGAAAATGGGCAAACATTTAAGAAAATAGTGCCGCAGAAGACCATGTTTAGGTCTTTTCAAGCCCCTTGCAAGAGTTACTTCCCTTAAACCCTCGATGCACCCCCCTCCCCAGCCCTTAACTGGATTCACTTTTCTAACTCAGCCCACAATAAATGCTGCACATTGAAACTTTCAATAAGCCAAAGTGAACAGAAATTAATGCGACAGGTGGCTAAAAAAAGACTGAAAACTCTTTCAGTTGCTTCATACTACATATTTCAAACAAAGGCAACTGAAGTGTAATTTTTCTAATGTCTTCACACCGCAACAAGAAACTCAGTTACGTTGACTGCCGTCTCATATGTGCCAGTTACGCTCATGCAAAAACCCCAGAAAATAATGCGACAAGTGGCTTAAAAAAAAAGACTGAATGCTTCTTATTGCATAAATCAAACAAAAGGAACTAAATTTTTAATGTATATTTTTTTTCTCCAATCTCTTTATACCGTGACAACAAATCCATTTACGTTGGCTACCATCTCATAGGTGCCAGTTATGTATCTGCGAAAACACGAAAAATCGACTAATGGAATATTTCATAGCAGACGATACCTGTTGTTTAATAGGTCAAATATAGGGAACTTAATTTCTAATGTCTGTTTTTTATTTCTGCAATCTTTTTTTACCATGACAACAAACCCTTTTAGGTTGTCTATTGTCTCGCAGGTGCCACTTAAGTATCCGCAAAAACATGAAAATTCGACTTACGACATGTTTTATAGCAGACGACAACTGTTACAGTTGCTCAAGTCAATCATAGGGATTTTTCTTTTTCTCAAACTAGGGCCAATGATTTGGTTACGATGACCATCTCACCCATACGTGACTGTTACGTGCTGGGCATAAAATCATGAAATCAACTTTGACACTTTCAGAGGCAATCAATTCCTGTCGTACAAATCGAAGAAAGGTTAACAAAATGTTTCCCTTGTTTTCTTACCAGGGTCACGAAAACATTGAACCAGTTTTGACTACCACGCGAGTCAAAAGTAAATTTTATGTTTAATGGCTGCACAAAAATATAAAATTCAGAAGCAACCTGTTGCTGCTGTGGAAACTTTTTCCGATAAAAAAATCTTGTTCTTGTTTGAAGAATTTAGAAGTAGGCCATAAAGATACAATAAGATTTAAGAATAACTAAAAATCAATTGTTTCTTTGATAGGGTAGAAAACATTGTGGGAAAAGGAGAAAATGCTGGTAACTTGCATTGTCTCCTTTCCTCAGATTATTTTCAAAAGCCTTCTCTTTCAGGGATGTTAAAAGGCGTCAATGTGTGGTTAAAGGTTAATAAGAATAAACAGATACCCCCCCCATCAACCAATCAGAGAAGTTTTAAGGAAATCAGAATGGATACCAACAGCCAATCAGAGAAGACTTTAGAAATTCAACAGCCAATCAGAGAGCTTCGAAATTGTTCCAAAATGGCGTCCTAATTTATTGATAAAAAACAGTGAAAAAAACGGCATAAAAGTGGATTTAAAGTCTTCTTTAAAGACTGCTGTGCAGTCCTTGGCAAACTGCCAGGCCTGCACCATCCACACATGCCAGATTTCACTGAAAATGGGCAAACATTTAAGAAAATAGTGCCATAGAAGACCATGTTTAGGTCTTTTCAAGACCCTTGCAAGAGTTTGTTCCTTAAACCCTCGATGCACCCCCCCTCCCCAGCCCTTAACTGGATTCACTTTTCTAACTCAGCTGCACATTGAAACTTTCAATAAGCCAAAGTGATCAGAAATTAATGCGACAGGTGGCTAAAAAAAGACTGAAAACTCTTTCAGTTGCTTCATACTGCATATGTCAAACAAAAGCAACTGAAGTGCAATTTTTCTAATGTCTTCACACCGCAACAAGAAACTCAGTTACGTTGACTGCTATCTCATACGTGCCAGTTAAGCTCATGTGAAAACCCCAGAAAATAATTGGACAAGTGGCTAAAAAAAGACTGAAGCACTGCTTGTTATTGCATAAATCAAACAAAAGGAACTAAATTTTTAATGTATATTTTTTTTCTCCAATCTCTTTATACCGTGACAACAAATCCATTTATGTTGGCTACCATCTCATTGGTGTCGGTTACGTATCCACGAAAACGCGAAAAATCGACTTATGGAACATTTCATAGCAGACAATACCTGTTGCTTAATGTGTCAAATATAGGGAACTTAATTTCTAATATCTGTTTTTTTATTTCTGCAATCTTTTTTTCCCATGACAACAAACCCTTTTAGGTTGTCTATTGTCTCGCAGGTGCCACTTACGTATCCGCAAAAACATGAAAATTGGACTAACAGTATATTTTATAGCAGATGACAACCGTTACTGTTGCTTAAGACAATTATAGGGATTTTTCTTTTTCTCTCACTAGGGCCATTGATTTGGCTATGATGACCAACTCACCCATACGTGACTGTTACGTGCTGCGCATAAAATTGTAAAATCAACTTTGACACTTTTGGAGGCAATTGATACATGTTGTACAAATCGAGGAAAGGTAAACAAAATTTTTCCCCTGTTTTCTTACCAGGGTCACAAAATCTTTGAACCAATTTTGACGACCGCGCGAGTCAAAAGTCAATTTTATGTTTAATCGATACGCAGAAATATAAAATTCGGAAGCAACCGGTTGCTGTTGCAGAAACTTTTTCTGATAAAAAAATCTTGTTCTTGTTTGAAGAATTTAGAAGTAGGCCATAAAGATACAATAAGATTTAAGAATAACTAAAAATCAATTGTTTCTTTGATAGGGTAGAAAACATTGTGGGAAAAGGAGAAAATGCTGGTAACCTGCATTGTCTCCTTTCCTCAGATTATTTTCAAAAGCCTTCTCTTTCAAGGGTGTTTAAAGGCGTCAATGTGAGGTTAATAAGAATAAACAGATACCGCCATCAGCCAATCAAATCTCTTTCCTCTCTGAAATTCTCCAATCAGAGAAGCTTTAAGGAAATCAGAATGGATACCAACAGCCAATCAGAGAAGACTTTAGAAATTCAACAGCCAATCAGAGAGCTTCAAAATTGCTCTAAATTGACACCCTAATTTATCGATAAAAAAACAGTGAAAAAACGGCATAAAAGTGGATTCAAAGTCTTCTTTAAAAGCTGCTGTGCAGTCCTTGGCAAACTGCATGCCAGATTTCACTGAAAATGGGCAAACATTTAAGAAAATAGGGCCGCAGAAGACCATGTTTTGGTCTTTTCAAGCCTCTTGCAAGAGTTTGTTCCCTTAAACCCTCGATGAACCCCGCCCCCCTCCCCAGCCCTTAACTGGACTTGCTAAGTCAATTATAGGTTTTTTTCTTTTTTCTTTTCTCACTAGAGCCATTGATTTGGTTACGATGACCATCTCACCCATACGTGACTGTTACGTGCTGCGCATAAAATTGTAAAATCAACTTCGACACTTTCGGAGCCAGGAAGAGCCAGGAAGCGTATTTTCGGATTACGTATCTACTATTATTTTTTTTCGTTTTTAGATATATTTATGGACATCACATGATACTTGAGATTTTTCTAGAATTAACTAACAAAAGTATTTTACCGTATTCTCTTTTAAAGAAAAGATATTTGACTCTATACGTAATCCGAAAATACACTTCCTGGCCCTTCCTGGCTCTTCCCGTGACGTCAGCGAATGGCCTCCTCGATGAGTAGAAATTTTCAAAAAAATTGTAAAACATGACGGATATTTTCAGTTAAAAGGTGTCTACAGAGGAATCTCCAAATGTCGCAGGTAAAGTTTTTTGTTGTCTATCGCCAGGCTAAAGGAAATTATGACCAATGTTTGTTTCGTGGGTGATTTTGGTAGGAAGAGGCTGTCTTGTGCTAGCGCCGGTGTAATGCAGAAAAATGATCCCATTACAAAAGGACCCACGGGTCATTTCTCGACGAAGACGAATGACCCATGGGTCATTTTTCTACGTAGAATAATGAACCATGGGCCATTTCTCGACGTAGAGAAATGACCCATGGGTCATTCCTCTACGTCAAGAAATGACCGTGGGTCATTTTGTAATGGGTTCATTTCTCTGCATCGGCACCGGCAATTGAGACGTTGCATTCCTTGTGTTTATATTATATAGGGGAGATTTTTTTTTTATCATATTTGATCATTTATTTTGATTATAGAATGTCAAATTCCTGTGCACAGAGTGTTAAAGAGGGTTGGGTCAAAATGACCAACTTTCGAAATTGAAAAAAATAAATGAAAATAATTAGATCTAGATCTAGATTCTACTAGATCTAGAATCTAGATCTAGCGTAAGCATAATGCGTGTAGATCTACCCCATCCCAATCCCAAACTGTCATGGGCTCTACTTTGTGTTAATTTTTTTTTCAGGGTTGTGCTCATTTTCACCTTTCTTTTTCACGACGAATGCACGGCATTCTTTAAACGTAACATATTCAATGGATGCTGTCCATTCTTTATAAAAGAAGGGGCAGATGAGCGCATGAAAAGAATGCACGGTGCGACGGCCAAAAAGGTTTGGGAGGGGCATGGCTGGGGAAGAAGATCCTTCTGCTCGTACTTTTTCTTTAAATTCTCTAATTACATTAGAATATATATAGCAATTAATTTTAAAGAACGTTTCTCCTTACAGTGATGTTTGCTTTTAAAACTGATCACTTTTTGTTAAAGGCCTAATAGGTCTGCACAAATTAGAAGCTAGAAAAACAAAAGAGGCGTTGTGAAAAGGAGTACAGGGCCCGTATTCACCAACCATTCTTAAGACTATTCTTTGTCTAGTTTTTCAAGATTTTCCAACTGTGAAAGTAACAGAACTTCTGATTGGCTAAACCAAATGGTTTAGCCAATCAGAAGTTCTGTTACTTTCACACTGACAAAATTCTGAAGAATAAGACTAAGAATGTTCTTAAGAATGGTTGGTGAATACGGACCCTGGAATGTCTCTATTCGTAAAAAATGGCTACCTTTCTTAATTCATTACCAAACGACAAAATTTTTGTTTTGTCGGAATCGAAAGCATTTGCAGGCGACAAAATAGACTTGACTGAAAATTTGAAATTTGTTTTGTGAAGGGTAGAAAACATTGTGGGAAAAGGAGAAAATGGTGGTTACCAGTATTTTCTCCTCAGTTTCCCACAATGTTTTCTAAAGGAATCTTTCTCAGGGGCGTCAAAAGTAGTGATTGTGTGGTAATGGGTTTATTCCTGTCGAAATATAGCGATACATCGCTTTTGTTGTTTTGTTCTCGAAACGATGTTAACTCTTTACCAAACAAGCCCTGTTTTGGGGGCGTTTTTTCCCCCTTAGATAGAAACCTTTTGAAAAAATGTGGGAAAGGAGAACATGTTGGTTACCTGCATGTTCTCCTTTTCCCACAATGTTTTCTACTCCCCTAAAGCCAAGTATCAATTTTTGAGCCATGTTTATTTTGTCGTCTGCAAATGTCTTCAATTTGGGCCAGTCTAAAATTTTGCCGATTGGTAAAGAGTGAAATAGATTTTTATTCCATACTGTTCGGGTTAGCCTTTACAATTGTGATAGAATATGGTTTGATATTTCATGGAACTTAGGGCTATGTTTTTCATGTAAGGCGCTTTTCAAAGGTTTATATTAGACTGGTACCAAAGCATTTTCATGAATAAGAAATCATAAAATAAAATTGCACAAAAATATACTTATTTTACAATGTTCTCAATGTCTGGTTTAGATATAAAGGGCAAATAACGCATACATATGTAAGTTTACTAGACTAAAGAGTTATGTGCATTCATGGTTTATTAGGATGATTCAAATGCATGGCCTGAATCCCATGCTAAGGGTTATATCTAAGAGATCGTTCTCAAAGTCACGTGTGGAACCACGCCTCTCTAGAGCCGTTCTACATTTAACACTTATCCTGCTAAGTAAATGAAGTGAAACTTTCAAACCGATAATAACAACTCAATTTTGCCTTTTCAAAGGTATTTTGTTGGAGGAAAACATGTCATTATCGGACAGTGTAGATTCAAGATCAGACTGTGCAGTCTGATCTTGATCTGCACTGTCTACAAAAGGTCTTTGAGTTGCACTTAGCAGTCGAAGTATTAACACTTATATCACGAGGCAGAACCGTAGATGCGATCGAAAAAGGTAGATCTACAAATCAAGAAAGTGCACATACAATAGTAACATGCAGTCTGAAACAAGACCGGACTCGTTGGAAAATGTCACGAGAACAGCTTCACAAAAAAGAATAGAATCGGGAATGTTCGGTCCTATTTCGCACCCGATAATGTCTGTTTAAGTTACAGTGACATGGCACTCTAACAGTAAAAATCAACATAGATTTTGTTATCTTTGAAATTATATAAAATCATACAAAAAAGGCCTCGATGGCACCTAAAGATGTACCACGTTGTTCGATTTAACCCATTACCACTCAATCCCTACTTTTGACGCCCCTGGGAAAGAAGCCTTTTGAAAACACTGTGGGAAAAGGAGAAAATGCTGGTAACCAGCATTTTCTCCTTTTCCCACAGTGTTTTCTACCCTTCCCAGTACAAATTTCCATTTTTCAGTCACTTTTATTTTGTCGTCTGCAAACGCTTTCAATTTGGACCAGTCTAAATTTTTCTTGTGTGGTAATGGGTTAAAGAGTTGTAGCCCTGTCGCCGAGATCAAGTAGGTCCGTCGATAACGTACAGGACTTGAAAACAGAGGACTGTCAGTACGATACCCAACTCGGCCAATTTCTTTCCTAGAACTGATGATTGTCATTGCGACAGGATTCGTTCCTCTCTCACAGCTGGCCTTTTTTTCAGTGATGGTTGAATGTGTGAAAGCAGACAGGCTTGGAAAGAATATTGTGCAGAATAGGGCCTACTGGTAAAAGAAAGTCCAGGGAAGCATGGATAGCTGAGCTGGCCGCAGTGATATAACGAAATAATGTTTAAAAATCATTCCAGCTTTTTGGCCGGATAGTGTAAACATCAGACTACAGACGAGATCAGCAGCGTCCAAATATTTTCGTCTGCATTCAGAACGAAGCAACCTAATCTGTAGCAAAATTTTAGAATGAGAGCATAAAATTTTGACGACGTCAAATTAATCGTTGCCCAAAGGCGTGAATTCGTCTTTGAACTGGGAGAGAACATTGTGGGAAAGGGAGAAAATTCTGGTACTTTTTGCACAAACTGTGCCAAAGCCTTCTTCCTTGTGGTCTAATTTCAGCCGCCTTACAAGTCCAAATTGAAAGCATTTGCAGACGACAATTTCGTTGTGGCAAAAATGACATAATTTTTCTTTGATAGAGTAGAAAAAATTGTGGGAAAAGGGAAAAATGCTGGTTACCAATGTTTTAAGGGGCTTCTTTTCCAGGAGGGATTGTAGGGATTGTGTCTAAATGAGTTAAAGTAGCGGTTAAAGGTAAGATACTTCCGTACTGAGTAGTATGTTGGACCATTTTCTTGTGACAACGGCGATTCGATTTGGGACATACTCAAAAAAAGTCCGCCGCTCTAAAACCGTGACTTGGCACTATATAAGGTCAAGAAATTGAGCAGCTTTAATCAGTTGTAACAACTTTCGTGTCGCACTAGTTACCGATCTGTCAAAGAAAATGATGTTTCAACTATCCGTATTCGTTCTACTGGCGACTGCATCTCAAGGCTTCGTCTTAGATACATTGTTGGGTAAACCTCCGGCTACGGTGCCCGCACTGGACCTGGACAAGTACATTGGAAGATGGTACCAGGTAATAGTTTGTCTATAGATCGAGATTTCAAGTATTACCATACTGCAAAGCCCTGGTAGTTAGTTAGAGCTCTACAATCTTTTCTAAAGTTTTGTAACGGACGGTCGATAAACCAGGGGATTATTTTGCCATGGGTTAGAGATTGTTGAATGAAAGTTTCGAATCCCTGATTTGGCGGGTACAGGGTTGTCGATAGTTTTGGGACACATCGTATGATTTTGTTTATGAGTGTTGTTCGGTTCATTAATGTGATGAACAGAAACACACAAACGAATCGTCCATTTTTTTTCAAGCGTCTGATCCGTCGTCTGCTCATCCATGTAATATCAACACTATATCAAAATGATATAAAGATACATGAAGATTTCTTTTTATAGTAGACAGCAAAAAAAATATGGTTAATTCTTAATACTGTAAGTCGTCAAAAAGCAGCTCTTTGCCATTTTAAAGTCATCTTTACCAGATAAAAAAAAATGCCTACTGTAGAACACAGCGTCTAGCTACACTCGATTCTAGTGTCTAAGTGGTTCCAAAAACACCCAACATGATTAACGGAATCGGGTTTTTTTTTTCGAACTAGGAATCATTTTTTGTCAAGGGAAAAAAATAAACTTCTTTACTCTAGTGGCCACCTGGGCCGCTAACTTAAAAAACTCAGGGGCCCAGCCCAAAATCTAGAGGCCTAGCTTACCAAAACCAGAATGAATTAGTGACAGGAGGAGATAAAATGTAGACTAATTTGAGCAAAGTAAAGACCACAGGTTAATCAGTTTCAGTGTGATTCGTCCCAAAGATAATTCGCCCCAAAGACAATTCGCCCCAAAGACAATTCGCCCAACATGTTTGGGCTGAGAATTTCAATGACTTCTGGACTTGGGAGAGTTGCCATTTGAATTATGGGCGAGATCTTTTCCCAATCTATGGGCGAGTCCAATTTTATTCTTAATCTAAGCAAGTTGTGTTTAGTTTGGGGCGAGTTGACCTTTAAAGGTGGGTCTTTAAAATTTTTGCATCTCACCAAATTAAAAGATATATATATCACTGAAGTTCATATGGAAAAATAATACAAATCATCAATAATTAAGACTCATAATATTACAAAAAAAAAATGTTTTTATGTGGCCTCTTAAGGTATTTTTAGATATTGCGCAAAAAATCAATAAAGCATTATGGGAATGTCAAGTGACTGGCATGTGACTAATAGATCTAACGCTTAAATTCCATTACATAACAAACATGTAATAATCATTTTCCATAATGTCTTCTTCGGAGGCTAAGTTTGAAACTTCGTCTATGTATTCCTGTTTGTAAATGAGAGAATTGATCATCTAAAAATAGAACGTGTCTCCCGTTGGTGTCAACCTGGGCCGTAGTAAATCTCTAATTTCTTGTGTTGTCAGATGGTTTTCGACTACTGGGGTTTTATGAATGCAAATTAACCGATTACCACACAATCACGACTTTTAACGACCCCCAAAGAGAAAACCTTTTGAAAATATTGTGGTAAAAGGAGAAAATGCTGGTAACCAGCACTTTCTCCTTTTCCCACATTGCTTTCTAATCTTTCCAAAACAAATTTTATTTTTCAAATCACGTTTATTTTGTCGTCAGTGAATGCTTTGAATTTGGACAAGTCCAAATTTTTGTCATTTGGCAAAGAGTTAAAAGGCTTTGGGAGTATAAGGATGATATTTTTGCATTTTTGAAAAATTTTTGTCCCAAAATCTGAAGGACCACCTTTAACTGTTGGCAAGTCTTTGGGTGAGTTGTCTGTAATTCTCTGTGAGATGCGCGAGCAGTAATTGAGGAACAGCCAAATGCGAGTAAATATACAGTAAAAAGGAATACCGTAAATGGTACAATATTAGGTTAGGAAATACGTGAATCTCATTGGATTTGAATAATAAACTAGATCTTGACAGAAACTTGACTTTGGTCACTATTCTGTCCGAATATTTGATAAATTTGAAAAATGTCCTATTTTAGGGGATTGCCATCTGGTCCACTGACGTGTATTTTCGGCTCGCCCAGCCGATTTTCTAGTCGCCATGGGCGAGTGCTGATATTTAGGAAGGATAAATATTTTTTTTTGCTTTTTGTAAGTAATTCATCAAAAAGTAAGCTGTTGATTATTTAAAAACTGTCATTTAGTCCGGCTGTCAAAATGTTTTAGACACTTTTCTTCAAAAATCAGTTTTGGAATGATATTGTTTGGGTTTTTACAACTAGCCTGAAAGTTCTGTATAACTTGTTAAGCCGGATAAGTGTAATACAACAGAACAGTATGGCAGGGTAGGCTTTTGCATACCTACAGGTAAGTCATTGACAATCCAAATCTTACACCAGTATAATACACATGAATTATCTTTGCTTTCAGATGTATGCCAGTAGATCTGTGGTCACACTTTTTGAATCTGGTGCTGTTTGCGTAACTGCAGATTGTAAGTGAAATACTAATATTCATTATCATTCATAATTTTCTGCGAGACATATGCCCAAACATATGCACACAAGTTAATTAAACATTCTGTAATAGATCTATATATGCTGATACCAGCATTTTCTACTCTTCCAGCAGTGTCTTCGAAAGACTTTTCCCTCAAGGTTGTGGTGGTAACCAGCTGAGTATTTTCTCCTTTTCCCACAGTGTTTTCTAAACTACCATTGAAAGAAATCATCATTGTAGCAACATTGATTTTGTCATCTGCAATGGCTTGGAATTTAGACCAATGTAAAATTTTGTCATTTGGTAAAAAGTTAAGAAAGGGTTCAATTTGGAAATATTCTTAATCAGGTAATAGTAAAATTATTATAATTTATGCAGCATTTAAAAAAAGAGAGAGAGGGTAGATTGATAAAAAGCTTGATTCATGTTTACCTAAATGAAAAAAACAGAATTGTTATGAGTGAACAAAAAAAAAATCTTTAAAAATGACAGACGGCCAGAAATTGCCAGGAAATAGGCAAAGTCCTTAGAATGAACATGTCTACGTTTTTGACCAATCAGAAGTCTCCATTTATATATTTGTTATCAGTATCTAAAAGTAGTTCAAGAGCCAGCATACTGAGTTTTGCAAAAAATGAAATATTTCTACTTATTCCCCCTTAGTAAAAAGTTGATTCTAGCACATGCAATTGAATAGAAGGGAAATAACTTTTGCTGCACTTGGGTAGTTTCCCTTTGACCATTAGAAAAATAAATAAGTTTCCGACTTTCTTAATCCCCCTCCCCTACCTGCCTCTTGTTGACATACTTAAGGTATTTCATTAACTCTTTACCACACAATGCCTACTTTTGAAGCTCCTGGAAAAGAGGCCTTTTGAAAACATTGTGAGAAAAGAAGAAAATGCTGGTAGCCAGCACTTCCTCCTTTTCCCACAATGTTTTCTGCTCTGTCAAAGGAAAATGACACCATTTCAGCCACACTGAAATTATCGTCTGCAAATGCTTTCAGTGTGGACAAGGCTTAAATTTTGTTGTCTGGTAAAGGGCTAAATTGTACTATCTCCAATTATTTCATTTTGATTTATAGATGAGTATGGCCCTAATGGCACAGTGACTGTGCTTAATTCTGAACGGCTACAGACTGGTAATGGAGCTTTAAAGGTGATACATGGCTATGCCAAGTCTGCAGATGCACCAGGACACTTTACAGTACATTTAGAGGGCGTGCCACTTGACGCACCATGTAAGTCCCTTCATCATCAACTCTTTACCAACGACAAAATTTTAGACTGATCCAAATTGAAAGCACTTGCTGATGACGAAATTGATGTTACTCAAAAAGCAAAATTTGTTTCCAGCAGGAAAGAAAACATTGTGGGAAAAGGAGAAAATGCTGGTTACCAGCATTTTCTCCTTTTTCCCATAATGTTTTCAAAAGGCTTCTCTCTCAGGGCCGTAAAAACCAGGGATTGTTTGGTAAAGGGTCAAGTCTTTACCAAGTGATTAAATTTTGGACTGGTCCAAATTGAAAGCACTTGCAGAAAACAAATAAATATAACTCAAAAATTTAAATTTGTTTCCAGTAGGGTAGAGAACATTGTAGGAAAAAGAGAAAATGCTGTTAACCATCATTTTCTCCTTTTTCTACAATGTTTTCATAAGCATTAACGCTTTACCAGACAACAAATTCTTAGATGTATCCAAATTGTATCCAAATTGAAAGTATTTGCAGACAACAATTTCAGTGTGGCTCGAATGGTGCAATTTTTCTTTGGTAAGGTAGAAAACATTGTTGGAAAAGGAGAAAATGCTGATAACCAGCATTTTCTCCTTGTCCCACAGTGTTTTCAAAAAGCCTTTTTCCAAGGATCGGTAAAAGTGGACATTATGAGGTAAAGGGTTGTCATTTTGCTTATGCCTAATATGTTTTAAGACAGTAAGAGGAAGAGACAGTTACAGAGACAGTTACAGAGAGAGAGACAGAGAGAGACAGAGAGTTAGAAAATCATTAGTAGCAGTCAATAGGAGGTTACCAGCATTTTCTCCTTTTTCCACAATATTTTTACATTATTTTAAAAAAGTTAACTCTATACCACACAATACCAAGTTTTAATAAGCCCAAACATAGACACTTTTAAAAAGAAAATGTGATAAAAGGAGAAAATGTTGGTTTCTTTTTCCCACAATACTTGCTACCCTATCAAAGATAACTTCCATTATTAAATACACATTTAATTGTTATCTGCAAACGTTTTTAATTCTGACTTGTTTACTTGGCTATGTTTTAGTCCTGTGGCAAAGAGTCGAGCTTTTGTGCTCTCTCAATACAGTTTTGATAGTTCAGTAAAACCTGCCTAAATGGTCACCTGTATCAAGCATGCAATCTGCACAAGCAAGCTAGCCGAGACTCCAGTCCATTCATTTTTTTCTTTTCCTATCATTCGGATGTTGCTCTGTCAAAAATTGCAGCCCCTGGACATTCAAAAACCAATCACAGCGATATCTAGTTTACTCCATCTGTGGTGTAAAGTAGATGTTGCTGCAATTGTTTTTAAATGTAAATGACTAAAATAGATACAAAAATTCCAATAGTCTTGATTTAATCACTTGCCTGTTTGCTGGGTTGTCTTTGAAAATACTGACAAGAAAACTTCAAATGGGTATTCACAATGACTATGGAGGTTATACCCCGGTCACATATTCACGGAACACCGCCACGAAATAGCTACGGATTCGTTCCGGCATCGTCCCTGACAACTCGTACTAATCAGTAGCACTCCGTATTGTAACCCTAATCATTCGTAGTAGTCCTTGTATATCCGTAGCAGTCCTTGACAATTTTTGAACATGCACAAAAATTCGCTACGGATCAAACGACCGTAGCGTATCCTTACTAGTCCGTACTAGACCGTACTGATATGTTCTGGTCCGTATTAAAAGCATATCAGTCCGTACTTTTCCATAGGCCCAAATTTTTTTCAGGATTTAATACGGAGAACTACGTATTAGCACGGTTACACTACGGTTATGATACGGGTTTGTTACGGAAAGTCACGATCTTAATACGTTGTACTACAGAGAGGCAGGGATTCGCATGGTCTTTTAGGGTTTACTACGTTGCAACACAACACAGTACGGAATTGTAGGGACCACTGCTTTTTTGGTGAAAGGTTGGGGTTCCGCCAGAAGCTTGTTCTGATATGGCTGGTTGGTGAATATCCAGCTAGTTAAATGTATGGTTAGTTGTTGCCTGCCTGGTGCCATGCATTAAGGATAGGAATCGGGAGTAAAGATGCTCAGAGAATGAGGTGTCTCATAAACACAGGAGGCTGGCCCTTTCAGTATGGGTGATACTAGTTATAAAAATCTAACACTTTACTTTTAAAACATAAACATTTACCATAATCATTGTAATTGTGAAATAAACAGCAGATTTTATGAACAGAATAGAAACGTTCTTGATCAATACTTTCATTGAACCCTTTCCCATCGAACCCCTTCTTTTAATGGGTCTTCAATAGACAACCTTACAAAACATTGAAGGAAATAGAAAAATGCTAAAAATGAGCAATTTTTCCATTTCCCGCAATGTTTTCTACCTTATTGCAGAACTGAAGCTCATTTGTACCAAATTTACAGTTGTTGTCTGCAGATGCTTTCAATTTCGTGTAGGCCAAAATTTGTCAACTTGTGATGGATTATTGATTATAATAATCAGGTAATAAAAGACAGAGAATATGTGGACTAGAGATTAGCTTTTACGAAGACCCCTCCATGGCCAGTATGAGGCTCTCATGGCCGAACTTGTTGCATTTTGAAAGTGAGTAGGCTAGAGGATTTGGACGGAATGCTAAATCGTGGTAGGTCCGTATCAATCAGTGGCGATTTGTACTACTATGTATCGGATCGTTCTTATTCGTACTAATCCGTACTTGTACCGTAGCAAATCATAGTGTATCCGTACTACAATCATTCTGATTCATGTCGCTTCGTATTACACCATGTCCCACCGTAACAATCCGTATCTTTTCTGGAGCTTTTATCTACATTTTGGCGGTAGACCCGTCGAACTCTGTACTCACACCGTTGTGTATCCGTATTGGAACCGTAGCTGACTACGGAATTTGACATTTCCGTAGTCATCCGTGAGCGATTAGACCGTAGCTATTCTGTGGCGGTCTTCCTTGAATATGTGACCTGGGCTTTAGTTTAAAAATAGCAGCTGCTGCTAATTATTTTGTTTATTTGACTCTGAAAGCTTTTCAAAAAGATGTTTATTTTTTCTAGTGTTGTTGAAGGTTGTGATGCATATTTTTGAATAAATAACAGGTTTGGGAAAATCACTCATTCCAGTTGTACTTGAATTAGTCGAAAAATGCGCCAATTCATTGTTATCAAAATTTTGACATCATGCGATAAACAAATCTGTAATTAGATTATCAGCCAAATTAATAATCATGTGGAGATCCTCAAAATGTCCCCAGATAGTAATACTAAGCATTTTCTTTTTTTCCCATAATGTTTTCAAAGTCCTTCTCTGGCAGGTTTATTTACTCAAAAACTCAAGATAGTGTGGTAAGAGGCTAAGCCAGCACCTTTCTTAACCCTTTACCATACAGCAGAACATTGTAGACCTATCCAACTCAAAAGCATTTGCAGACGAAAATTTCATAGTGGCTCAAATGATGCAATTTTTCTTTGATAGGGTAGAAAACTATGTGGGAAAAGGAGAAAATGCTGGTTACCAGCATTTTCTCCTTTTCCCACAAACTTTTCAACAGGCCTCTTCCTCAGGGTCATTAAAAGTTGTCATTGTGTGGTAAAGGGTTAAGCATGCTCTATTTCGGTGGGGCTTTGGTGCTTGCTGAATACACCTTTTGCTGTATATTGTTCATAATACATGTTACAGATTGGGTTCTTCAACTTGGACCAGCAACTTTTGGACCAAAAGGTCAATACCAATACTCCATTGTGAGCGATAACTTGCGTGGCACACTTTTTGTACTTGCTCGAGACCCCAAGACATTCAAGACCACCTATGATGCAGAAGTCACAGCCTTTCTGAAGGCAAACGGCTTCACGTCCTTCTACAACTCGCCAGTGCCAACATACCATGAAGCTGACTGTGCCTACAATACCGACCATCATTAACCGTCAACAATATAAAAATATGACAACAAATTTGTTGCCAACAACTTCAAAAACACCCATATAAAATGAATGCCATGATATAAATTCAGGTTAATACATGTATATATAAATTCAGGTTCAATACATGAATGTATATAAATTCAGGTTTAATACATGAATACATGAGAGTATGTACAAAAACTATTCTGTTGAGAATATTTTTAGTATTATGCTAGATTTAGCAAGTAACACCAATTCTGATTGGCTAAAAGAAATGGTTTAGCCAATCAGAAACTGTGTTATTTTCAACTGCAAGAAATTCCTGAGAATAAGACTAAGATTATTCTTCATTAAGAATAGTTGGTGAAAATGAATCCAGGTAGTGGATGGTGTTGATCAAGATTAGATTACACAGAACGTGCACAAATTGTGTAGTCACATCTTGGGTCTACACAGGCCAATACTTTTCTTTTTAGATATTTTTGCCGAAATATTCTTGATGTTGCAATAGTCATCTAATTTTTTAGAAGGGAACTGTAATAATTTTTAGAGTCTGATAGAGTTATCTTTCTTTGAAGATTCTTCCATATGTTTGATGAAAAAAACAAATGAGTCTTGCCTCTTGAGAGACAGTACAGTAACATATATTAGGTCAGATCTAAAAAGTGCTGGTAGAGCAGACACCTGTAACAGAATAACAAATGATAAATAAAAGTTTGAATATAATGCATTGCAATGAAATGTCTGCTGGAGAAGATGTTTGCTTTTTATTTTATTTTTGTTTTTTCCTGGACCAGTTATAGTTCTAAATGTGTCTGATCATAATTTAGTTTTTATTACTTTTATTCTTATTTTTTTTTCTATATACGAATCATAAACATTATGAGTTACGATGGATTTTGACATTATATAACTGCAATTATCATTTTGTACATAACGACATGCCTAATCACTGTATTTATTATTGGTGGAATAAAAATTGCATAATCATTCCATGCTTATTTGCTTATTTTATTCTCAAGAGAAAACACACAAAATCGACAAACATGTCAAAAAATCCCATTGATAGTTGGGCTGATCATTGAGAGTTGTCTACTTTATTTAACCTGATCCTGAACTTTATGCTGAATATATAAGTAGGCATAAAAATAGAACCTGTCTTTTATTCAGAAAGTTACATATACACTGGAATATACTTATATACACAGTTAAGCAATGTAAACCCTTAGCATACAAAGCTTGACTCAAAGCGCTTTTGCGGACAGTGTATATCCAAGATCAGACTGCACAAAACATGCAGTCTGATCTTGGATATACACTGTCCGATTTGGAGATTTTTCCCAAAAGAATAACTTTGAAATTGCAATATTTGTTTTTATATTTATTGACTGGAAAGTTTCAATTAACCTATCCACTTAGTCAAAGATTGATTGGTGTAAACTGCTCAAAAATAATTCTAAAACCATTCAGGACATATGCCTAGGAATGCTGATAGTAAAAGTAGAATATTAATTTATGCTAATGATTTCATCCTGGATAAACGGTTAAAAAGCCAATGGAGCGATACAGGGCCATCATGGCCCTCTTGTTATACATTGGTTACGAAATATTGATGTCTGAGATTAGATGTTTGTTGTATATGTCAGAATGAACTTCAGAAAGAAAAGAAAACTGCAAATAACTGGAATAGATTAGTAAAGGTAAAAGATGCAGGAAAGATGAAAAAAAGAACATGATAAGGCTTTTTTTGTTATATATATTTTTTTATTTCAAAGATATCTGCCGTAGACTTTGTGATTTGCCAATTTTCTCTAGTGAATTAAAAGTGACTGAAAATTTGAAATTTGTTTTGTGAAGGGTAGAAAACATTGTAGGAAAAGGAGAAAATGCTGGTTACCAGCATTTTCTCCTTTTCCCATAATGTTTTCAAAAGGCTTCTTTCTGAGGATTATTATGATGGTTTCTGACTTAGATAAAGTAGAAAATATTGTGAGAGAAGGAGAAAATGCTGGCTGGTTACCAGTTTTCTAAGGGCTTCTTTCTGGGGGTCATTAAAAGTAGGGATTGTGTAGTAAAGAGTTAACCCTTTACCACACAATCCTGACTTTTAACGACCCTGAAGAAGAAGCCTTCTGAAAACATTGTAGGGGAAAGGAGAAAATGCTGGTTCCTTTTCCCACAATGTTTTCTTCCCTTCCCAAAAGAAATTTCATATTTCCAGTCACTTATATTTTGTCGTCTGCAAATGCTTTCAATTTGGACCAGTCTATAAATTTGTCTTTTGGTAAAGAGTTAAGTATTTAAAGGAGACTGTTTGTAAACGGCCATTATCTGAATTGTTAAAATGTTTGGGTCAGCTTCTGCCTCCTTCTTGTCTATCAAAAACTCTTTTTATCTTTGTATCCCAAAACCCATTATCCTACAGAGTATTTTAGGTCTTACTCCTTATTGTGCCATTCCCAACTATATATGAACCATGTTCTGGCATGGGTTGATTGATTGTATGGTATTTAATGCCGTTTTCAACATTATTTCAGTTACATGATGGCGGCAAGTGCCCCAATCCATGCTTTCCTGGAGTCTCTTCTACCTGTGCTCTCCACAATAATCTTTCCTAGCCACTGGCTGCATTCCCACATAACCTTTGTCGAAACAATGGTCAGGGGTGAGAGAGGAATGAATCAATGTCACAATGACTATCATCAATCCTCTGAAAGAAATTGGCTGAACCAGGGATCAAACCCACAATCCCTCGTTCTCAAGTCCTCAAAGCTACAGACTGAGCTACCAGTGCTCTGCTTTGGTAAAAGGGGGTCTAGCACATCTTAGTGCTGTATGATAACAAGCCAGTCATCACATGATCATGGGTTCTTAATCCATTACCACACAATCCCTTTGACGCCCCTGAGAAAGAATCCTTTAGAAAACACTGTGGGAAAAGGAGAAAATGCTGGTAAACCAGCATTTTCTCCTTTTCCCACAATGTTTTCTACCCTTTACAAAACAAATTTCAAATTTTCAGTCACTTTTATTTTGTTGTCTGCAAATGCTTTCAATTTGAACCAGTCTAAAATTTTGTCGTGTGGTAATGGGTTAACTGTACTGGATGTCTAGCAACAGACTGAATTATGAGGTAGGCTGGTCCTTTGACATACACAATATTAACCATTAACTCTTTACCAAACGACAAACTTTTGGACTAGTCCAAAATGAAAGCATTTGCAGACGACAGAAAAAACATGTATCAAAAATTGAAATTTGATTTGGAAAGGGCAGAAAACATTGTAGGAAAAGGAGAAAATGCTGGTTACCAGCATTTTCTCCTTTTCCCACGATGTTTTCTGAGGCTTTCTTTCTCAGGGTTGTTAAAAGTCAGGATTGTGTGGTAAAAAGTTAATAAAAAGTTCTGGCCAAGGTCAGCCTGAGTGGATTGCAAAGGCTGGTCTGTGTCAATCCTATCCCATGTACCTTAAGCGCCCTTTTCACAGAGCATGGCTCATGTATTTTGTGTAGAGTGCAAAGCCAGATCAGCCTACACATAGTTACATGCAATATGATCTTAGTCCAAGCTCACCATTGCTTTATCAGTAGTCTTGAATATAATAATAAACCCGGTGCAATGTGAATTAATTTTACAAAATCTATTCTTTTGATTGTCAACAGTTTAAAATCAGCATGATATGGGTTTTTACATTCATCCAAGTTGATACCATTTTCAGACAACAAAATCATAGACTTGTAGGAAATGAACATGTTTTTCATCTGTTTATATAATGGAATTTGTCTGTAACTGGAAAGAAAACATTGAAAATCTTTCCTTCTCCTCAACCCACTTACCAAATGACAAAATTTTAGACTCGTCCATGTTGAAAAAAATGTGCAGTCTAGTAGTATACAATTCAAACATTTTTCAAAGCATGGTACATGTCTATTTGTCCTTGAATAGATATAGAAAACATTGTGGGAAAGGAGAAAAATGCTGGTAACCAGCATTTTTTTCCTTTTCCCACAATGTTTTCAAAAAGCTTTTATTTAAGTGTTGTTAAAACTCTGGATTATGTGGTGAAGGGTTAATTTACATGTAGGCTACCTGTTGTGTATTATGATCTACTTTGTGTTTACAGTATCTTGTTTCTTCAAGACTGATTTATGTTCAACTGTGATTCTTGGAATTTAGGTTACTGGCCTTTGTTAATACTGTACAAGTGCAGGGCTTTCCACAAGAAAGATTGTATTGTGCTAATGAAGATAAAGATCAAACTGCACAGAACATGTAGTCTGATCTTTGACCTACATTGTCTGTATTGCTGTGACATTCTGGACAAAAGCAATCATAATTGTATAATTATTTAAGTCTCCTCTCTCTACAAGAATTGTTGACTTTGTTCAATTTAGTTTCTAAGTTTTTAACTTAATGAGATATTTACTTCTCAGGAATGTGCATAGTTACATCTGATGTTTAGACGTATATAGGAACAATACATCTCAAAGTGTTTTAAAGTGGAATACATCCGAGGTATTTATTATTTTTTTTAAGATAATTATAAAGACCTCCAGATAAGAGAAAGTGATAGTATGCTTAATTCGTTATTTCACTTCCAAACCCTATGTTGTGGCTACTCATTACAATCGTCTTAATGAGGCCATTCTAATGGCTACCCACAACTTAAGGTTTAGTGAAGAACAACTAATATTTTCAATTTTGAAATCAAAATTACTCCCTCTATCTGGGACTCTGATTATGTATGGGTACTTGAACTTAGTACTGTTCTTTTTCAATTTGTAGCATATAGAATTGTTGAATCGTTCTATCATAGCCCCCACCCCAAGCTCAGCCAGAAACACAGACGTCTAGCCATCTCTTATCAGTTTCTCAGTTAGATTTTTCATAATTTGCTCCATCACATCAGTGCCTACTGTTTAATTCTTTACCAAAATTTTACACTGCAGATGCCAAATTAAAGATGACCCAAATGACAAAATTTGTACCTGAGAGGTTAGAAAACATTGTGGGAAAAGGAGGAAATGCTGGTTACCAGCATTTTCTCCTTTTTCCACAATGTTTTCAAAATTCTTTTGTCTCAGGGTCGTTACAAAATGGGATTGTGTGGTAAAGGGTTTAAAGTTGAACTTACATTGCTGTATTATCAAAAATATAGGTAAAATAACTTAGAAGCATGTTAGAACTCAAGTAGGGTTTTATTTATGGCTGTAGCCGAGATCTTTACCCAACGATCCTGTGTTTGTACTGTAGAAGAAAACTTATTGAGAACATTGTTGGAAGCTAGGAAAATGCTGGTAAACAGCATCTTTTCCTTTTTTCCACATTTTCTGTCCATTTGAAAACAAATACCAGTAACTTAGTCCCAGTCAAGTTGTCATCTGCAAATACTTTGCATTGGACTACCGCAAAATAGTTGACCAATTAAGTGTCAGTCACCATCACAAGGGACAAAACTGGTACAAAATTTGATTGCTAATGCAGTCACATGAACCTGGTGTCTAAATATAGCCATTTAACCCCTTTACAAAAACTGGCCATTTTCAGTCCAAAAATCTTGAAAAATGATCAGAATGTTTGTACTGATGATTTCTTGTACCAGTTTGCAAATGAATCATGTCTGGTCAATTACTAGTTCACTGAGTCTAATCTTTGAAAACCTTGTGTACTGCATAGGCCACAGTTCCTGTCAACCTCTCATGAAAATCTTGGTAGAATGTTTGTTATATCGCAAAAGATATTGAAAATAGGTCATGTTTGGTCAAAAGACTCAGGTGAGCGACTTTGGGCCATCATGGCCCACTTGTTTTCACTTTTCACATTTTCCCCCCAAAACTTCAGAATCACGGAAAACAGGATTTGGTTGGTAAATCTATATATATGAAAGGGGATTTAGGTGTGAACTTGAACAGTACGTGAGCTAGAATTTACATTTCAAACTTACAGAATGCTAAAAAGGTTTTGAATAGATGATTGATAAAAGAACAAGGGTGTTTATTCTATGGGACACATGAATTTATAAATTTTATCTTTAAAAACAAATGCATGCTGGGATAGAGGTAGGGACTAACACAAGTCATGGTGAGTAATATTTTTGTCCAGCTAGTCTTTGTTATGGTTTTCGTTTTGTTTTTCAAAAATTTGTTGCATTTTCAGGTTAGTCCAGATCTTAGTTTATTTAAATTGTTTGTCAGTTGTCAATATCTTTTGCAATATGACAAACAATCTACCATCCTGGGTACAGAACCGAACCACTTTACTATGTGACGATCATTACTTTGAATTTCAAACTAAAATAATCATTTACTCAATAAAACTCTACCTCGTGCAATTCACTCAGCTATGATCAGCAGTTTAGAGAAATCTGGAGCTAAAACAGGTCTGATTTTTCCTCAAGCGTATTGATAAAAGCCATTTTTTCCATTGCTACTTTACAGAATGTATTACTACAGTCTCCCCGATATCGGGGAGAGTAAAGATCCATGAAATTCAGTTTGTCTTTCAACCAACTGAACTATGGGGTAAAAATCCGAGTTGTAGGATATTAAGTTAATGATTGGAGCACCTGCTGATCTGACAGACAGATAAGATGCAGCTTTTCTAGGTCTGTGAAGCTGCTATCAGCAGAAAAATCACAACATATTCATATTTTGTGCTCCCATGAAGATAAACCTTTTTTAACCCTTACTCTTTACCAAATGACAAAAAAATTCTGACTGGCCGAAAAATTGTAAGTATTTGCTGACAACAAAAAAAGGTTTCATGGAAAGAAAACATTGTGGGAAAAGGAGAAAATGCTGGTCCCCAGCATTTTCTCCTTTTCCCACCATGTTTTTAAAAGCTTTGTATTTCAGGATAACTGAAGTCAGGATTGTGTTGTAAAGTGTTACCCCTTTAGATTTATCAACATGATAGACTCCTTTATGTTGAATGTAGCTTGGATGGTAAGATTCCTTTTTAACAGGGTGACAAACACTGTGGTAAAAAGGAAAAAATGCTGGTCACTAGCATTTTTTCCTCTCTTCACTATATTTTCAAAACACCTTCGATGTTAAAGTGGTTAAAATGTAGCTTAGATTAACAGGTTAAAGAAATTATAGAAAAAGGAGATAATGTTGGTTACCAGCATTTCATACCTTTTCCCACAATGTTTTTAAAGGCACTTCCTCTGTAGGGTGTTTAATAAATGTGGGTTAATGTGAAAAGAGATAAACGAGCTTCACACTGCACAAACTATTGATGACAGTGTCCATCAAGATTAAACCACACAGATATACAGTCTGATCCTAATCTACACTGTCAGCTCTTTTGTTTAATATTCTTGAAAGATCAGCCATAATTTTTGCATGGACTTGGTCTCATTTCCAAACCAGAAATATAGATGTTTTTTATTTTTACAAGAGTTTAACCTTTAACCAGATGACAAATTTTTGGACTGGACCAGATTCAAAGCATCTGCTGACAACAAATTAAATCTTGTAAATATGATCATTTCTGACTTTGATTGGGTAGAAAATATTGTGGGAAAAGGGGAAAATGCTGATTTCCAGCATTTTCTCCTTTTCCCACAATGTTTTCCATAAGTTTCTTTCTCAAGATCTTTAAAATTTGGGATTGTGTGGTGAAAAGTTAGCTCTTTTGGCATTAACTGCTCCTTGAAACAGTTTTTGGAGACCAAGTATGTCACGATCAGACTATACAGAATTTTCAGAGTGATCTTGGATTTACATCCAATGCAACCTTATACCAGATTATGACCTGAAGCATCTATTTTTACTTGGAAATCCAAATTTCAAGCCTAAGATAAAAGGTGAGTTTGTTCACTTGTCAGGAAAAGAGTTCATCTTTTACCAAACAAAACAGATTCAACAAACCTTTGGAGGAATGCTTTTCAAAACAATGTGGGAAAAGGAGAAAATGCTTGAATAAGCATTTTCTCCTTTTCCCACAATGTTTTCTATCCCTTCAAAAAAATTCACAACATTTAAGCCAGATTTAATATGTCGTCTGCAAATGTTTTCAATTTGGACTGGTTTGAAGTTTGGTTGACTGGTACAGGGTAAACTCTGCCCCAGTTCATCTCTGGAAGTGATCTGTGTTTTTGATGGATGTATTTTCATGGGATTGAGTAGATAGGTAAATATTTATACTTTATTTTTGTATCATCACCACTATAATTCTAATTATATTTTTTTGATGTCTATGTAGATTGAGATCAGACTTAATGGATGTGCTGTCTGATCTTAGATCTAAGCTGTTACAGTACATTTTAAGATGATAATGCATTAATAATATTGTCATTTACCTGCTTCTTTCCTAAACAGCAAAATTTTAATACTTGATCAAATTGAGAGTATTTACAGATGATTTAAGTAACTGGGATTTAGAAGCTGAGTTTTTCCTTGAATGTGTAGAAAACATTGCAGGAAAAAGGAGAAAATATTGGTGACCAGTGTTTTCTTCATTTCCCTCAATGCTTTTTGAAACCCTTTTCTTCAGGGCGGCCTTAACTGTACTGTTTGGTGAACAAATTTTTCAAAAGGTAATGTAAGTTAAGATGGATGGATGGATGGATGGATGGATGGATGGATGCTCAAAATTGTTTTTCAGGCTTCTATCTCAGGGTCATATAAACCAGGGATTGTTTGGGAAAGGATCAAAAGGTTTAAAAAAAAACCTATTCTCTAATCCCATGCACAATTAAATGGGCTGCCAGTGTTCAGCCTAAGGTGCTGGCCCAATAGCTCAGTTGGTAGCATACAGGACTTGAGAACAGACGGTGGTTAGTTTGATCCTTGGCTTGGCATTTCTTTCCAATAATTTATGATAGTCATTGAGACTGGATTAATTCTTCTGTTGTCGAGCCCTGGTAGCTCAGTGGACAGCATGCAGGACTTGAGAACATTGGGTTCGATAGACATACCAATAATACATTTCATGATTATATCATGGGGTTCAGGGTTCGACCTCTGGCTATGACCCCTGGCTCAGCCAATTTCTTTCCGAGGATTGATGATAGTCACTGCGACAGGATTCATTCCTCTCCTACTGCTGACTATTGTTTCGACGATGATCATTTGGAAAAGCAGCCAGTGGCTTGGAAAAAAATTGTGCAAAGTACTCGCTGGTAAAAAAAACTCCAGGAAAGAATGGATAGGTGCACTGGCTGCTGCAATATAACTGAAATAATGTAGAAAACGTCATTAAACATCATACAATCAATCATTCTTCTCTTACCGATTACCATTGTTTCAACCGTGTGTATGTGGGAAAGCAGCCAGTGGCTTGGAAAGAATATTGTGTGAAGTATTGTTAAAGAAACTCTGGGAAAGCATGAATAGGTGCAATGGCTGCTATGATATAACTGATATATTGTTGAAAATGGCATTAAACACCATACAATCAATCAATCTCAGCCTAAGGTAAGATAAACCCTTTTCCCCAAAACAAAGACTTTTAACACCCCTGAAAGAGAAAACTTTTGAAAGTATTATTGGAAAAGGAGAAAATGCTGGTAACTAGCATTTTCTCCTTTTCCCACAATGTTTTCTACTCTGCTGGAAACCAATTTCAATTTTTGAGTTACATTCATTTTGTAGTCTGCAAGCGCTTTCAATTTGGACCAGTCTAAAATTTTGTTGTGTGGTAAAGGGTTAAATATGGAAAGAAGAAGGCAATGTACTTTAGGAAAGGATCAAATTATTTCTTGTTGTTGGGCTAACTTGGGCTCCTGTTGAGTAATTATGGTGTAGTTTTGGGCTCACCATTGTCTTCTTACACCCATATAGTCACCTCACTGACCAGTGGTCATTTTTAGCCTTATTATTCCTCTGTCACATGTCATTTTGTGGATATAATTAGATGTTTACCTGGGGTAAATACTAAATCTACTGTAACTTGGGAATGGCTGGTTGCTTTGGTATTTTTTGTTTCACAGGAATTTGACATTCTATAACCAAAATAAATGATAAAATATAAAAAAAATCTCCCCTATATAATATAAACACACCAGAGATTTTTTTTTCATATTTTATCATTTATTTTGGTTATAGAATGTCAAATTCCTGTGTTTGTTTCTTTCCAGCATTACTTCTATAGAAATGATTTCTCTGGTATTTTTACATAGCTTTTGTCTGATGTTGTGGGCCAAGATCAAAGTAATGAACAGTGCCATCTGATCTTTTTTCTACACTGTTGAATTTTTTATTAGATTTTTTTATGTTACTCTGGCTCATTTACCATCATAAAAAAAGGGAAATTTATCATTGAATATTTTACCGTGTTGGCAGTAATTACACTTTATCAACATGTCCCTAAGCAAGTCAAGTCTGGATATAAATTCTTAATATAATGTTATCTGGAATTAAAGTTTGTAGCTCTTTACCAAACAACAAAATTTTGGACTAAGCTATATTAAAAGCATTGGCAGGCCATAAATTAATTCTGACTCCAATAAATTGTTTGTATCCCTCAAAAGGTGGAGGGATATAGTTTTAACAGTGTCTATCCATCCGTTTGTTGGTCTGTGTGTCCGTCCCAGACAATATCTCCAATACCACCGCACGGAAATATGTGAAACTTTATACTCATATACAACAACATACATGGATCCAGAGGGATCGGGGGGTGGGGAGAAAGAGTTAATAAATAAAAAATAAATTAATAAAATAGATAAATAATAAAAATAAAAAAAAAATCTAAATGTGGAGACCTCCTTGTGGTTAGAATTGGAAATGTTGACTTTTCTTGTAAACCTCTAACATCCACTAAAATCCGTAAATCAAAGTATCATATGATAAGACGAATGCATTTTCGGTGGGACCCCCCACCTCCCTGAGAAAATATCTGGATCCATGCATGAACAACCTATTCCACCGATATAAATGTTTTCATTTTTTTTATTTGATGGAAAATGGCCAAGTTGGCGCGATTTTTAGTTTAATGGTTTCGCTTGTTTATCCTTTGAAGGTTATAAATAATATTTTATTCACCAGCATTTTTTCCTTTTCCTATGTTGTTTTGAAAAGCCCAGGGTTGTTTAAAGTTGGGATTGTTTGGTAATGGATAATACAGCAGAATAGAATGGTTGGACCAAATGATAGAAGAGACAAAGAGAAAAACACTGTAAAATTGTGGGTCAATAAATAATTAACTAATTCAAGCCAATGTGTAGTTCCACAGATCTTTATCTGATGGTATCATGATAAAAAGTACTTAACTCTTAACCCATTACCACACAATCCCGACTTTTAACGACCCTGAGAAAGAGGCCTTTAGAAAACATTGTGGGAAAAGGAGAAAATGCTGGTAACCAGCATTTTCTCCTTTTCCCACAATGTTTTCTACCCTTCACAAAACAAAATTCAAATTTTCAGTCACTTTTATTTTGTCATCTGCAAATGCTTTTGATTTGGACAAGCCTAAAATTTTGTCATTTGGTAATGAGTTAACCAAATAACAAAATTTTACATGTGTCCAAATTGAAAGCATTTTCAGACGACAAAACAAACTTAACTTAACAATTGAAATTTGTTTTCAGCAGGATAGAAAACATTGCGGGAAAAGAAGAAAATGCTGCAAAATGGCAGGAGGACAAGTAAGAAATTCTCGAATTTTTTGGACCCTGGAGGTGACAAAACGTTATCAGCATTTTCTCCCTTTCCCACAAGGTTTTCAAATATCTCCATCTTCAGGATTGTTAAAAGTTGAGATTGTGTGGTAAAGAGTTAACTCTTTACCAAACAACAAAATTTTAGGCTTGTCCAAATTGAAAGCATTTGCAGACAACAAAATAAATATGACTCAATTTTGATACTTGACCTTAAGAGAACAGAAAAGATGGTGGGAAAAGGAGAAAATGCTGTTACCAGCATTTTCTCCTTTTCCCACAATGTTTTCAGAAGGCTTGTTTCTCTGGGTCGTAAAAACCAGGGATTCAAACAAGGTATAGAGTTAAAGATTTACAAACCTAGAACCAGGAAGTGAGCTAATGCAGTATTCTTTGCAAATCAACATCAAAAGAATGAAAGCTTTAATCTTTAAACATTTGGTTTGCAAACTAATTGAATTATTATAAATTTCACTGTTTTTACGGTTCATTTCCAACACAATAGATATGTCATTTTTAAAGGTTACTCAGGTCAATATATTATAAAAGATAAAGGAAAAATTTAGATTAAAAAAAAGATCAGACTCTGTAGTTTGATTTTCGAACAAGACATTTACTTTAGGTCTGAAGCCCCAAAACCATTATTTTGCAAAATTCTGAATAATGTGTCTTGTACAGTACCATCTCTCAGATTTTTCCCTCTAATGTTTCTTTGCCTTCAGGTTTAAGAACACAATTGTTGTGTCTGTGGTCGTGAGGTAGAACGTCTCATGTGTATTCGTAAGCGGTTTGTTAAACGATATTTCATTGGCCTTTAGAAATATGTGAAGGGAGCTAACTACCAGCATCCAATGGAGGGCACGTCCCAGGAATCTCGAAATCGGGCTCAATCAGCCAACTTAAGATCCATGTAGTGATTGTAACCTTGGCTCGTGAAGATGCTGAATCGTGACCTGGTATTTCCAAGTTCCATAGCCGGTTGCTGCTAACTTTCTCTCTGATGCATGTGAGAAAATTAGTCAGTGGCTTTAGAAAGAAAGTATCAGTAGAGCTGTGAAAAAGCCATAAACCAAATGGGTGCATCACTGACTGCCATGATATGACCTTAGCTGTTAAAATTGCATTGCTCTCCAGTACAAACCAAACCAAATTAACCTTCTACTAAATGAACCGAAGTTTTTACAACCCTGAAATAGATTTTTTTTCGAAACATTGTGAGAAAAAAGAAAACAATCCTGATAACCAGCAATTATTGTTGGTTTTTTTTTTTCACTGTATTTTCCACCATCTCAAAAAACAATTATTGTTCATTTGAGCTACCTTTGATTGGTGGTCAGCAAATATTTTGCGTTTGAAAAGATTTAACTTTTGTAAGCATAGCTAAATTCCTTACCAAATAAACTTTAAGACTTGCCCAAGTTGAAAGCATTTGCAGATGAAAAGTTGAAGGTGGCTCAAATGCCTTTTTAAATTAGAAAACATTGTGGGAAAAGGAGAAAATGATGGTTACCTGCATTTTCTCCTTTTCTCACAATGTTTTCAAAATCCTTTTCCAACATGGTCTTTGATTAAACTTGGGATAGTATGGTAACTTGTTAGAAGTAAAAGAACTCGGTACAAAGACGCCCCAGTGAGCCTTATCACAGGATGTAAACATGTCCATTCACACATAATTCCTATAAAAAATCCTCTTTATCTCCTCCCCAATCTTGTTTTAGATAAAACTTCTGGCAATAAAAAGATGCTAACCATCCGACTTCCTGATTTTGTTATCTCCCATGTTTTCACAGTATCTAGCATTTAAGCCAGTTAGAGTTGTTTCCCTTGGAATATATATTCAATGTGCCAAGCTTGTCTCAAATCAGAAAAGTCTGGCCCCTTTCCTACTTTTATTTCATTCTGATGTATAGAATTCTAGACTTTTCTGCCCGCCCGGGTGGCTCAGTGGTGAGCGTGTCGGACTCATGACCTGGTGGTTGTGAGTTCGATACTCGGTTGGGACAAACTTTCTTTCCGGCGTATTTTCGCCTCTCACCTCTGCTGAAACATGTGAGAAAAGTAGTCGGTGGCTTTGGAAAGAAAGTTGTGTTAGTACCGGTGTAAGAAAGCCAGGAAACACATGTGCGTCACCGACCGCCATGATATGACCTTAGCTGTTAAAGTGGCGTTAAACCCCAATACAACCAACCAACCAAAGACTTTTCTTTTGAAATCTAGTGTTTGATTTGGATGTTTTGTCAATATTCTTGCCCTGACAGCTTCGATATTGACACTATCTTCATATTCTCTGTGAACTGAGAATAATCTATTCCACCTGCACAGTAGTAAATTGAGACTTGTCAAGCCTTATTGGCTTGAGGTGCTGAAACTGGAAGGGTTAGCAGTCATAATTATGATGATGTGCTAAATTTCAAGCTTGGCTTATCCCTTTCCCAAACAACAAACTTTTGGGCAAGACCAAATTGAAAGCATTTGCAGACGACAATTCAACTCATGCTGAAAAGGTGATTTCTGTCTATGATAGGGTAGAAAACATTGTGGGAAAAGGAGAAAATGCTGGTTACCAGCATTTTCTCCTTTTCCCACAATGTTTTCAAAAAGCTACTTTTCTAGACCCATAAAAACCATGTTTTTAAGTGTCCACAGTTTAAGTCTTTTGAAAACACTGTGGGAAATGGAGAAATTGCTCATAATGAGCATTTTCTCCTTTTCCCACAATGTTTTTCTACTCTATTGGAGAAATTTCGGTCATTTTAATCAAATGTAAAATTGTCGTCTGCATACTTTTTCCGTTTAGAAAAAATTAGTATTTATGTGTTGGCAGTTTCAGTCTTTTGAAAACACTGTTGGAAAAGGAGAAATTGCTAAGTACGAGTAATTCCTCTGTTTCCTACAGTGTTTTCTACTCTATTGGAGAAATTTTTGTCATTTTGATCAAATGTAAAATTGTCGTCCTCATACTTGTTCGAAAAGGAGAAATTGCTCATTACGAGTAATTTCTCCTTTCCCGACAGTGTTTGCTACTCTATTAGAGAAATTTCGGCCATTTTGATCAAATGTAAAATTTCATCTGCATACTCTTATGGTTTACATGAGAAAAAAAATTTGTTGTTAAGGACAGTGTGTTTAACCCTTTACTCTATAGATACTCGTTTCTACGCATTGCTTGTTGGCGCCTTTGGAAAACATTGTGGCAAAAGGTGAAATTGCTTGTGACAAGCAATTTCACCTTTTGTCACAATGTTTTCAATGCTATCAAAAGGTGTCTTATACATATAAAAAACGGCTTCATCCTTGCTGTTATTCAGGGTCAGTTAGAGATACCATAGAAATGCCTTATGGGGTAGAGGGTTAAAAGTGTTCTCCAGAAAAGTCATTCAAACTTGGGATTGTATGGTACAGGGTTAGATTGATTGTATAGTGTTTAACACCATTTTCAACATTATCTGTGTTAGATCGCAGCAGCCAGCGCACCTTTCTGTGATTTCCTGGATTCTCTTTTACCAGTACTCTGCAGAATTTTCTTTCCAAGCCACTGGTTGTTTTCCCACATAATTATCATCGAAACAATGGTCAGCTGTGAGAGAGGAATGAATCCTGTCACAATGACTATCATCAGTCCTCAGAAAGAAATAGGCTTAGCTAGGGATCGAACTCACAACCTCTTGTTTTCAAGTCCTGTAGGCTACTGACTGAGCTACTGGGGCTCAGCTGTAAATGGTAAGAGCATATTACGTGTGTACATGCATGTTTTACTTTCAGGTTTAAGAAAAAGGTTTTACTCTGATACACATCAGTAGCTAACAAAGATCTTATTTCGAATCTCCCAAATGTGTTATTTCAAGTGGTAGAATGAACACGAGTACAAGTTCTACTTCTACGTTCATGGACGTGAGCGGGCAAGAGGCCAGTGATATCTTAGCGGCAGCCCTAGAACAGATGGATGGCATCATCAGTAAGATTATTCTTATCAGAGTAACTTCTTTACAAGGAGACAAAGTATCTCGTCATCTCACTTCAAAGCTGTTGCATAGGAAATTGAATTTTGCTTAACCTGTCAGAAAACATTGTAAGAAAAGGAGAAAATGATGGTAACAAGCATTTTCTCCTTTTCCTTCAATGTTTTCTACTCTTCTAAAGTCAGATTTTAATTTTTGAATCACATTTATTTGTCATCTGCAAATGCTTTCAATTTGGACAGGTTTAAAATTTTGTCATTTGCTAAAGAGTTGATTCTTTACCAAAGGACAAATTACTCAGACTTGCCAAAAGTGAAAGCATTTGAAGACGATAAATGTAGCTAAAGGTCTGGATTTGTTTAGAAAGGGTAGAGAACACTGTGGGCAAAGGGGTAAATCATGGGTAACAGTACTTTCTCCTTTTTCCACAAGGTTTTCAAAATTACGCACTCGTTCTTAGTATCAGTTAAATCAGTATGATATGGTGCAGTGTTAATTCCAACAGGAAACAAAATTAACCCATTCCCAAACGACAAACTTTTGGACTAGACCAAATTGAAAGCATTTGCAGATGACAATTCAACACTTGCTGAAAAGATGATTTCTGTCTATGATAGAGTAGAAAACATTGTGGGAAAAGGAGAAAATTCTGCTAACCAGCATTTTCTCCTTTTCCCACAATGTTTCCAAAAGGCTACTATTCCAGACCCGTAAAAACCAGGGATTGTTTGGGAAAGGGTTAAGACAGTATTTAAAGACTTGTCCAAATTGAAAGCATTTACAAAAACAAACTAAATATGGCTCAAAAGTCTGGAATTTGTTTTTGAAAGGGTAGCAAGCATTGTGGGAAAAAGGAAAATGTAGGTTACCAGCATTTTACTCCTTTTCCTACGACGTTTTCATAAGCTTGGTTTTGTAGTGCTGCTAAAACTTGGGATAGTGTGGTGATGGGTTTCTTCTGTATTAGATGAAAGAAATTTAGACTCTTACAAATTGAAAACATTTACAGACAAAAGGGTAATTTGTGGTTCAAATGTTTAGATTTGTGCCAGACAGTTAGAAAACATCATGGGACTAGGCTTAATGGCCTGCAACACACAAAAAGGGACAGTCAAACATGTGTAAAGTGCCATCTCGGATTAGCCAAGGCTAATCAGAGATGGCACTTTATGACTACTTTAGATTTTTTGTCCAACAGTAGATGTGCACAATATAGAAAAATACATAAAAGTGGAAAGTGTTGTTTCAGATCAGTACATTTGCACAATAATATTTGACAATTTTTTTTTTGAGGGTCGTTAAAACTTAATGACCAGCATTTTCTCATTTTTCCACAATAGTTGGGATTGTTTAGCAAGGATATGATTTTATGTCATCTATCTCTCATCTAAGGTGTAGAAAACATCGTTCGAAAGAGAAAAAATGTAATTTCATCTGTTCCCACATTGTTTTTGGGAGCAGGTTGGAAATAAAACATGATTGTTTTGAAGAGGATATGAACATTGTCACACTGAAAGCAGATTAACTTTCCCAAACAACAAAATTTTAGACTAGTCTTAACTCGAAATCATTTGCAGACAACAAAATTAACTAGACTCAAAAAATTGAAATGTGTTCTGGGAGGGTAGAAAATATTGTGGGAAAAGGAGAAAATGCTGGTTACCAGCATTTTCTCCTTTGCCCACGATGTTTTCAAAAGGTGTTGGTTTTTTTTCCAGGTTCGTAAAAACCAGGGATTGTTTGGAAAAGAGTTCAATAACACAAGTGAAAAAATGTAACGAAAAAATTTCACCAAGTTAGTGATGAAAACATTGTGCAGTAAAATTAGAAAAGTTATGATTTCATTAATGCATATTGAAAATACATTTGTGTTGTGTACTTTTAAGACAAGGTTTTCATCATCAATTTTTTTGTGTATTAAACAGGAAACAGATTTGAGAATCAAGATAACAGTTTTTCGTCAAAGTCAGGAACTCCTGACAACACTTTGAAACACAGGGGAGGTAATGTGTGTGAAGCTAGAGTTATCAAGCTTTTGGATGACTTGAAATTAGCCCTGGAACTTTGCGAGGATAAACAGAGGATAGTTCGGAAGATTCCCGACGAAGTGCTAAGTTTCGTGATGCAGTGGCTGGTAGCCGGCACAGAAGCAGTTAGAGAGGTGAGTCAAGTGGCATAAATTGATTATTTGTCACACAGTTCCAAGTTTTACGAACAAAGTCCGTTAGAAAGAAGCAAAAAACTGCATAGCTGAAATAAAAACCACATCTGGGGGGATTCGAATAAACTTTTTTTTCAAGGATAAAAGACGTTTTCTACAGTTTTGTGAAAATTTAACCCTTTCATAGGATTTTCTAATTCTTTCATATCTTGGGTAAAATTCAATGGTAAACTCAAAAATAAAAAAAGAAAAAGGTATGTTGCCGAGTTAGATTTTCTGCAAAATGGCTGTTTCTATGGTAATTGCTTGTATCAAAACACCTAAAATGACTATATCTTCATAAAAGACAGGAATACAGTGATAGAATGTTTATTATACAATGCAAATATTATTTTCCATATTTAATATATTATTTCTTGATTCTGTATGAATGAAATAATAATCTGAATTAATTTTCTTTTTAAAAAATTATTTTTCCTATTTTTTGACTCACCAAAATATAAGCAAAATCAACATGTAGTCTTCAATTAATTCAAAATTTTGAAAAACTCCTTTCATAGAATTTTCTAATTTTGTATCTATACTGTAAAATTCAATGGTAAGTACAAACATGAAAAGAAAAAGATATGTTGCCGTGTTAGATTTTTTGTAAAATGACCGTTTCCATGGTAATCGTTTAGGCGCTCTGACCGATTGGCACTGTCATGTTCAGTAGACTGTAGTCTCTGAGAAAGTCGATACCACCGAAAACTTTCCTGTATTCTTCCGATCTTTTCCCCTTTAGATATTTTTGCAAAATGTCCGTTAAGTCGATATTGTAGACTCATTCATATGTACTGTATCCAAAATTCAAGGTATTGTCTGAACAATATACAAGTACCTTCTTTGAGAAGAGTTACTGTCTGTTATTGTCTCCCTTGAAATTGCCAAAGTGATGAGCAGAAATTACCACGGAAAACGTCCTTAAAAGACCAATACCATAATCACTGAGCCAAGGAGAATTCTTTTTGGCTCAGTGATTATGGTATTGGTCTTTTAACCCTTTACTCCATAGATACTCATTTCTACGCATTGCTTGAAGGAGCCTTTGGAAAACATTGCGGCAAAAGGTGAAATTGCTCGTGACGAGCAATTTCACCTTTTGTCTCAATGTTTTCTATGCTATCAAAAGGTGTCATATACACATAAGAAACAGCTTCATCCTTGCTGTTATTTAGGGTCAATTAGAGATAACATAGAAATGCCTTATGGGGTAAAGGGTTAATCCTACAAAAACGGGGATACTTGTCCCTTCAAGGGTTCGAATCCCACCAGATGCAGTTCGTATTTCAGCTATGCATTTATTTGTTTCTTTCTTACGGACTTTGTTTGTTAGACAAGTTTAAGAAGACCTTTAAAATCATAGTGGGTGAAGGAGAAGCATTTTTTCTGCTTTTCCATCAATATTTTCTACCCTATTTTAACCCTTTAACCGACAGCAAAATTTTAGCCATGTCCAATTTGAAAATATTTGCAGAAGACAAATATTTCTCAAAACATGAAATTGGTCTATCAGAATGAGAAAACATTATGAAAAGGAGAAAATTCTGGTTACCAGCATTTTCTCCTTTTCCTATAATTTTTTCTACAGCATTTTTTCTCAAGGTGATAAATAGTTGGCATTGTGGGGTAAAGCGTTAAACAGATTTTATTATTTGAGCCTTATTGAAATTTTCATCTGTAAATGCTTTGAATTTGGGACTAGCCTAAAATTCTGTGGTTGTTGTAAACAGTTTAGAGTCAGTGATTTTTTTCCCTTGAAGACTGTAAATATGTTTAACTAATCAACTGTCATAACCTCACCACTGTACTCCATTGTACACACTTTATACCTGCTTATGCTGAGCCCAGGTAGCTCAGTAAGGTATAGAACTTGAGAACAGGGGATTGTAGGTTTGATCCCTGGCTCTGTATATTTCTTTCCGAGGACTGATGATAGTCATCGAGATATGATTCATATCTCTCACCAGGCTGACCATTGTTTTGATGATGGTTATGTGGGAAAGTAGCCAGTGGCTTGGAAAGAAAATTGTTTGGAGTACTGGTAAAAGAGACTCCAGGAAAGCATGGATAGGTGCACTGGCCACTGCAGTATATCTGAAACGATGTTGAAAATGGCATTAAACACCATACAATCAATTAATCAAGCTACTAAAAAGAGAAACACAGCAGCAGCTGAACTCTTTACCAAACAATCCTGACTTTAACAATCCTGTTAAAAAAATAAGCCATTGAAAATGTGGGAAAAGGAGAAAATGCCGGTAACCAACATTTTCTCCTTTTCCCACAATGTTTTCTACCCTTCCCTAAACAAATTTCAATTTTTGAGCCACATTTATATTGTCATGTGCAAATGCTTTCAATTTCAAGAAGTCTTCAATTTTGTCATTTGGTAAAGAGTTAAAAGATTCACTCTAATTTATGCCTATTTATTTTGTTTTCACTTAAAATGAAGCACTTGCAGCTAAGCTATGCCCACCTTCTGCAATGCTGTTGTTTATCTGAGAAAAGATTGTGGTCATTCCATTAGGATTCACTGCATAATGTCAATTTAATGATGCCTGTATGGGAAAGAAGCCAGTGGCATAGGATAAATACTGTGCAAAGTGTTGTTAAAAGAACCTTCAGGTGCCATATTCACCAACCATTTTTGTTAGTCTTAGATTTACTAAACTTGAAAGTAACACAACTTCTGATTGGCTAAACCATCTGGTTTAGCCAATCAGAAGTTGTGTTACTTTCAAAATTAGAAAATTCCGTAATATAAGTCTACGAATTAGGAAAACAGACCCAGGAAAGCTTGGATAACAGACACTAAAGTCTTTTCATGGTAGTATAACTGAATTAATGTTAAAAACTGCATAATCACCATACAAACAGACAATGAGTATATCTGTTAAATGCCTCTAGAATAGATCTCGAAAGTTCCTTCAAATTTCTGATAAGGGTAAAGGCGATGAAACTTCCTGTCAAGACCTTCCTTGAGGATAAATGGAATAACAATCCTGGGTAATTACTTTTAGCACAGAATAAGTAAGATGGCCTATTTGCCTCTTTGTGAAATATGGGATTATGTTATTAGATTACATTGATGGAATTTTTGTGATCGTTGTGTGATTTTTGACAAGTTATATTTTGAAAGTTGTTATAAAATGCATTGTGATTATAAAATACTTGCAGCATGAGACATCTTTTTGGTAGTTATTTAGTTGTTTTATCCTTTACAAGACAACATTTATTTGCTCGTCCAAATTGAAAGCATTTGAAGACGACATATTTAATGTGACTCAGAGGTAGAAATCTGTCTTTGGTTAACTCTTCACCAAACGACAATATTTTAGACTTGCCCAAATTGAAAGCATTTGCAGACGACAAATGAATATGACTTTAAAAATTTTGATTTTGTCTTTGGAAGGGTAGAAAACATTGTGGGACAAGGAGAAAATGCTGGTTACCAGCATTTTCTCCTTTTCCCACAATGTTTTCAAAAGTCCCCTGCTTCAGGGTCATTGAAGTCAGGGCTGTTTGGCAAAGAGATAAGTTAAAAAAAAATTGTTGGAAAAGAAGAAAATGCTGGTTACCAGCATTAAAAGGAAAATGCTGGTTACCAGCATTTTCTTCCTTTTCCCAAAATTTTTTTCTTAAGCTTTCTTTTTCAGGGTCATTAAAACTCGGGATTGTTAGGTAAACTGTTTTAAAATGGGATCATAAAAGATACATTGAATGGAATTTTCATATCTTGGTGCAATTTTCAAAGTTCTTTTTATTAACCCTTTACCTCACAACAATATTTTAGACCTGCCCAAATTGAAAGCATTTGCAGATGACAATTTCAGTGTGGTTCAATAATGCAATATTTGTTTGATAGGACAGAAAACATTGTGGGAAAAGGAGAAAGTGCTGGTTACCAGCATTTTCTCCTATTCCTACTATGTTTTCTAAACGCTTCTTCTTCAGAGTCATTAAAAGTTGGTACTGTGTGGTAAAGGGTTAAAGTATAAGATAAGCAGACATACTAGTAATTGGTCTAAACATATTCAGCATTCATTCCTATTCCAACAATATTTTCCACTGTTTTACAGACAATTCTATCTCGTCATTAACCCTTTACCACACAATGGTGTCTTTTGAAAAAGAAGCCTCTTGAAAACATTGTGGGAAAAGAAGAAAATGCTGGTAACCAGCATTTTCTTCTTTTCCCACAATGTTTTCTCCTCTCTTCAACACTAATTTCAAATTTTTAGTCACTTTTATTTTGACGTCTGCAAATGCCTTCAATTTGGACGAGTCTAAAATTGTGTCATGAGGGAAAGAGATAACCTTTACCAGACGACAAAATTTTAGCCTTGTCCAAATTGAAAGCCTTCGCAGATGACAATTTCAGTGTGGTTCAAATGATGTAATGTTTCTTTGATAGAGAAGAAAACATTGTGGGAAAAGGAGAAAATGCTGGCTACCAGCATTTTCTTCTTTTCCCATAATGTTTTCAAAAGGCTTCTTTTCCAGGAGCGTCAAAAGTCGGCATTGTGTGGAAAAGGGTTAATTAAACTTGTATTTCTTTTTGAATAAGTCTAAAAATGTTACCATCGTGTGAAGGGTTTAAGAATCAATTCACAATAATTCCAGTCTGGCAATTGACAGAGGCATGCTGCAGTGTAATATAGTTGTGATTTATTTCTTTCGCTGTCTGTGATTGACGGAGTGTAATGTGACATATGTCGCATGTGGTGTCGCTGACGTTGAATTATGAAATGAGATATTACCAGGATTTGAAAAGGGATTGTCAGCCTCTGATTGCTGCTTCATGAAAGATTTAGATTTCAGAAGTTCTTTTTGCAGTATTGAAGGAACGTTTTAAAATGCATGGCCCTTTATTCAAAAACTGAACATGGTCGCTTTGACATAATAACAGAATCAACATAACAGAGATTGATTGACTGATCGATCAATCAATTGATTGATTAAACCCTTTCCCAGATGGCAAATTGTGGACCAGACCAAATTCAAAGCATTTTGCAGATGACAAATTAACAGTTGCTCAAAAGATTATTTTTCTATATGATAAGGTAGAAAACATTGTGGGAAAAGGAGAAAATGCTGGTTAACAGCATTTTCTCCTTTTCCCACAATGTTTTCAAAAGGCTTCTATTCCTTTCCCGTAAAAACCAGGGATTGTTTGGGAAAGGGTTAATAGTTGAAAGTTGATTGATTGAATAGTTGATTAACTCTTTACTACACAATCCCAACTTTTAATGACCCTGAGAAAAAAGACTATAGAAAACGTGGGAAAAGGAGAAAATGCTGAAAACCAGCATATTCTCTTTTTTCCACAATATTTTCTACCCTATTAAAGTCAGAAATCATCATATTACCAACAGTTAATTTGTTGTCTGCAGATGCTTTAAATTTGGTCCAATCCAAAAATATTTTGTTTGGTAAAGAGTTTTAATGGTTGATTGACTGGTTGTCAGTTGATTTATTGGCTGATTAACTGGCTGATTAAATGGCTGGTTGATTGGCTAGTTGGTTGTCTGGTCGGTTGGTTGGTCGGTTAGCGGGTGGGTAGGTAGGTTGCTTGGCCGGTCGGTTGTCTGACTGAGGAATGAATCCTGTTGATGTGTTTAAAGTGCATGAAAACACTATTCAGTTGATTAATCAATGATCCAAAAAATTGCAAATACTAAGTTACCAACTTTTTCTCCTTTTCCCTGAATGTTTTCAAAAGTTGTCTACCTTAAGAGTACTAAGAAAAATATTATCCAGAAAATATTTAATTGGATAGTGTAGGATAAAGGTTAGACAGCTTTACAGTCTGATCTCCATCATCACCGTTTCTAAAAGCTTAAACATATCAACACAACGAACAACAGATCAATTGATCGTAATAAGAAAAGTCCACATGACACACAATGACCTTTTGTAGCGCTGACAATAAATGATTGGTTCTTGTAATTATATAAAACATGCCGCTGTCAATATTAGATTTAATTTTAGATATTGTTGATACTATTCATTGATTCCAGTTTATCTACAGTGACTGTTGTGGAACTATTTTCTTTCATGTTGTGGAACTATTTTCTCTGCTTTCTAGGATTTCCTATAGACTTCACTGATTGTTATAGCTGCTAATTGTGATATGTTGGGCTTTTGCAGATAAATTAGATCAAGATCAGACTGCACAAAATGTGCAATCTGATCATGGATCTGCACTGCCTGTTGTAGTGAGACTTTTCAGTCAAAAGGAAGCTTCAATTAATTTGAGTTCATTTGATTGAAACCAACTGGTTTGAAATGTCTGATTAATTTATAAAGCAATTTACAGATTAATTCTGTACCAAACATAAGAATTTGGACTGTTCCAAATTGGAAGCATTTGCAGACAACAGATTGTGTCTAAAATAATAAAATTTGTGATTGAAAAAATAAAAGAAAATATTATGGGAAAAGGAAGAAAATACTGCTTACTAGTATTTTTTCCTTTCTTCCCACATTGTTTAATTAACCCTTTACTTCATAGATACTCATTTCTACGCATTGCTTATAGAAGCCTTTGGAAAACATTGTGCCAAAAGGTGAAATTGCTCGTGACGAGCAATTTCACCTTTTGTCACAATGTTTTCTATGCTGTCAAAAGGTGTCATATACACATAAGAAATGGCTTCATCTTTGCTGTTATTTAGGGTCAATTAGAGATAGCATAGAACTGCCTTATGGGGTAAAGGGTTAACTCTTAACCAATTGAAAAAAATTCTGGACCTGACAAAAATTGAAAGCATTTGCACATTAAACGAATGTCAGATGATGATTTCTGTCTTTTATAGGGTAGAAACACCACAATGTTTTCAAAAAATCTGTCTGGGTTGTTAAAACTCGAGATTGTGTGGTATAGGGTGAAAAGACCTTTGATCCTTCTTCTGGATCATGCATATCAATTTTGAATTTTATTTTCACAGCTGGTAAATGTAGCCAGCAGCCAGCAGACAGCACTAGTTGCACTCAATGTTACTCAATTAAAGCATTAACCCTTTACCAAACAATCAATGGTTTTATCTACCCTCATCCTCGGATACCCCGGGGTCTCCCTATTTGCTATGCTACATCGACCCCTGGGACAATTAATTGAATTTCCCTTGCTTTACCGCTGGCCGAATGCTGGCTTTTTATTAGTTCCATCATCATTTTGTGATGGGCGAGTGGACTGTACGCTATGACGTTTGGTATCGATTTTTGGCGGCTGATTCAAAGTTTTATTAGTCAGTTGTCCCAGGGGTCGATGTAGCATAGCAAATAGGGAGACCCCGGGGTATCCAAGGATGATCTACCCTGAGAAAGAAGCCTTCTGAAAACATTGTGGGAACAATGTTTTCTTCCCAAAACAAATTTCAAATTTTCAGTAACTTTTATTTTGTCGTCTGCAAATGCTTTCAATTTGGACTGGTCTAAAATTTTGTCGTTTGATAAAGAATTAAAGCATTGATTGAGATCTTGAGATAATTAGGGATTTATAACTACTGATTAAGCATTGTTATCAGATGTTAGTTATAGCTATTTGACAAAAGTCATCCAGGACCACACTGATAGCAATTACAGACGACAAATAAGACAAGAATGATGAGATTGGCTGTCTCACGTTAGAAAACATGTTGGAAAAAAGAGAAAGTGCTAGAAATTAACAGATCCTCTTTTCCTACAATGTTTGCCATGCTACCTAATAGAAATAATAATTTTCCAGTCACATTTGTATCATTGTTTGCAAAGATTTTCAGTTTAGACAAGTCTAGGATTTTTTTTGTTTTGTAACTATACAAGATGCTGTGGTAAATCATGCAAACATGCATTTTGAATTGGATTTTGCCTTAGTTTGGGTTAGAAACGAACTGATGAGATTTACAGTGACAAACTTTTCACTGTTTTCAGTCCTTACTTTGGAAATATTGGATTAAGTTGTTAGTGTCAGTTTTGTTAAAAAACTTTTTAAGACTTCGAAAACTGTGGTATTATTTTCTCTGTTAATGTTGGATTCTTTTTTGTGTGAGTTAGTGTTACTTATGAACCTGTTAGACATGATAATTACACTGTGATAATACTGAATTTTGATCACGATGGATTATCGGTATAGAATGAGGTTTCTTTCCAACGCGACCATGGATCCGAGGATGTATCTTAACAGTCAGGTAAGGTCCTTATAAACCTTTCCCAAACAATCCCTGGTTGTTACGACCCTGAGATAGAAGCCCTTTGAAAACATTGTGGAAAAAGGAGAAAATGCTGGTAACCAGCATTTCCTCCTTTTCCCACACTGTTTTCTACCCTTCACAAAACAAATTTCAAATTTTCAGTCACTTTTATGTTGTTGTCTGCAAAGGCTTTCGATTTGGGCAAGCTTAAAATATTTTCATTTGGTATCGAGTTAATTGCTCCTGTTTTATGTGACATATTAAACAGAACTCAAATATTTATTTTTTTTCCAGCAGGGTAGAAAACTTTGTTCAAAAAATAGTTCCACAACATAAAAGAAAATAGTTCCATAACAGTTACCGTAGTTGCCAGTTACCAGTTGGTTTCAATCAAATGAATGCATCCCTTCAGTTACATATCCTGTTAGTACAGATAACTGTCCGCAAAGGAGATGTTAGTTTTCGACTGGTCGCCCCTTGGTACAGAGACAATCAAGACAAAATCAGTTGAAAGCTCCACACAGATTTTTCAATATTCCTTCCTTTGCAATACAAATATTTTCAATTTAAACGCTGATCGTGAGAAAAAACTGTGCATTTCATCAGTTACTCGCATTGTTAAGTTCCCGAAAACATACAAAATGGCCGCCATGCACGATAAATTTCGTTGGTGATTTTCCCAAGATAAACTTGTTGTAAACTACTTCTATAAGCTTTTTATGTAATGAATGGTTTAACAATTTGTTTTTGGTCATGTTAAGTACTAAAACTTAATTGCATTTCGCTGCAATACAGATAAAATCGACGAAAGCGAAAGTCAGTATAGGGCTCTTTATTTGCTACTGGAAAATTGACGATGGACTTGAGACGGTACGGTGTACAGTAAATGTTCAAATATGAAAAAGATTACTGGGCCGTCTCATTATTGAGACTACAATATCCTGTTACCTGGTCTGACCAAGCCTTTAGACTTGTCCTAAAAAAAGCATTTATAGACAACAAAATGAATAATTTTCAGAATTTAAAAATTACCTCCATTATCTCCTGCTGGATGGCATTCTATAAATACTCATCTATCTAATTTGGGGATCCTGGGTACAGAGCCGAACGACTTTCCTACGCGACAACTGTTACTTTGAATTTCAAACTAAAATAAACTCTACCTCGTGCAATTCACTCTGCTGTGATCAGCAGTTTAGAGAAATCTGGAGCTAAAGTAGGTCTCATTTCTCCTCAAACGTATTCATAAAAGCTATTTTCTACATTGCTACTTTATAGAACATAATATTACAGTCAGCCCGCTTTCGGGCCTAGCGATGCATCATGTAAGACAGTCGATTTTTCGAAGAATATGACATGTGCAGACAACGAGTTACCTCTGGAATTTTTGAAAGCATCATGTGAAAAGGAAGTAATGCTACCTATCTTTAAAAGACAGATCAAAATTTATGTTCCTGTTGTGTTTCTGTACAAGTCTAAAATTTGGTTGTCTGGCAAAGATTTGAAGGTTAGTTGGCACAGTATATATAATTGTAAAAAAAATAAAGATCAGACCATTCTTTGGGTGCATTCCGATCTTCATGTACACCTTGATTACTCACTGGTATCTTATGAATGAATTAATACTTGTACAAGCGTTACAAGCGTTATTGTTTTTCAGGAATTGTGTTTGCTCTCTAAGAAAAATGTTTGTGCATGAGCAGGTATCTGCTTATAAGCCATATGGTGTAAGATAAGACAATGTTATTTCTGGGTGATGAAATGGGATCTTTCTATCTATCTCTCAGATAGGCATTTCTCCCACATATATATTGGCCCAAACATGATAGAATCAGTGTGATAAATGGATAAACAGGATTTATCATCATCGATTATTAGTTTATTTAGTGTATTGGAATGTTCCTGGACATACTTTTTATAGTGTTTGTAATGGAGTTTCCCATATTGAAGAAATGAGAGAAGATTCTATTTACTTAATGTATTTCAAACCATGTTCTAAGAAAAGGAGGCATATTGCATTCTCAAAAGTATTGACCAAGGTCACCCTGCGTAGTCTGCGCAGACTGACCTTGGTCAAAGTTTTTGCATTCAGTCAATTTTCTGTTGGTCAAAGGAACAGTCTACCTCATGATTCTGTCAGTTGTTTTAACTCTTTAACTCATTACCACACGAGAAAATTTTGGACTGGTCCAAATTGAAAGCATTTGCAGACGACAAAATAAAGGTGACTGAAAAATAGAAATTGGTTCTGGAAAGGGTAGAAAACACTGTGGGAAAAGGAGAAAATGCTGATTACCAGCATTTTCTCCTTTTCCCATAGTGTTTCCAAAAGGCTTCTTTCTCAGGGGCGTTAAAAGTAGGGATTGAGTGGTCCTATTGCCAGAGGACGAAGCCACAAAAAAATTTTGGACTGGTCCAAATTCAAAGCATTTGCAAACGACAAAATTAATGTGACTCAAAATTTGGAATTTGTTTTGGGAAGTGTGGAAAACATTTTGAGAAAAGGAGAAAATGCTGGTCACCGGCATTTTCTCCTTTTTGCACATTTTTTTTCCTGTAGGCTTCTTTCTCAGGGTCGTTAAAAGTCGGATTGTGTGGTAAAGAGTTAAAGAAGATTGTATGGATCAAAAATCATGTAATGACTTGCTTAGAATCAAGAATCATGTAGGTAAATTAACCCTTTACCACACAGCAAAAAGTTTAGACCTATCCAAATTGCAAGTATTTGCAGACGACAATTTCAGAGTCGCTCAAATGGTGTAATTTTTCTTGGATAAGGTAGAAAACTTTGTACGAAAAGGAGAAAATGCTGGTTACCAGCATTTTCTCCTTTCCTCACAATGTTTTCAAAAGGCTTCTACCTGAGGGTCGTTAAAAGTCATCATTGTGTGGTAAAGAATTAAGCTTCCTATTGGCAGAGCACAGATCATTAATTTACTAACCTTAGAACATCTTTCAGAGATCGAGTTTTCTTTGCCACCAATGTCGATCAAGATCAGACTGCATGGAATGTGCAGCCTGATCTTTGATGCACAATGTCTGCATTTATGAGACATTTCAAACAAAAGCGCAATTAGCCTTTTTCTTGTTTATAATGTGACATAGCATTTGTGTCTATGGTGTGATGAAACTTGTACATTCTGTTTATATTAATTATTATGAATACCTTGATCCCCATTGTATTTGAAGGAAATGAGACGGTCATTCATGCAAAAAAAATTGGCATTAATTATCATGCAATTGAGTCACCATTATTTATCTTATTCTTTGAATACTAAATGTATAGAACAGTTTGTATCATAAGCGAGGTGGCAGAAGCCTATTGAAAGTGAGCTGTTTGATCATTTTTAGCTACACTGGCCAAAGGCCAGCAAGTTTATGTGGTGGCTTTGTGTCCATCATGCATACATACATGCATCAACTTTTATTTCAAACATCTCTGAAACTACTGATCCAATTTTGATCAAACTTCACAGAAGTGATCCTTACATGATCCTTACAATAAAATTTGATTCCTGTAAAATAGATTGCCATGGCAACAAACCTGAAAAAGATTGGAAATCTTTGAAATTCTTCTTGTCAGAAGGTTGGCTGTTGAAAATCTTATATAAGAGAATTTTCATTCAGGTTTTTAAATCTTTACCAAACGACAAAACTTTAAACCTGTCCAAATTGTAAGCATTTGCAGAAGACATATTAAATGTAACTCAAAAATTGAAATTTGTTTCCAGCAGGGTAGAAAACATTACCAGCATTTTCGCCTTTTCCGACAATGTTTTCAAAGTGCTTCTATCTCAGGGTCGTAAAAAACAGGGATTGTTTAGTAAAAGGTTAAGATATAAAAGTCAGAAATTACCAGTAGAGTTAATTCTGGCTTTATTGGGCCTCTTGCAATTTCTTTCAGTTGTTTTCCTTTATCACAAGACACAAAAGAACAGAGAATAGACATTATCATCTGGGCATGTCAGCTTCAGTTTCCATAGATTATTCCTTTACCAGGAAAAACCCATGGTTTTTTTTTATGATCCTGGAGAGAATGAGACTGTGGAAAACATGGTTGGAAAAAGAGAAAATGCTGGTCACCAGCATATTTTCATTTTCCAGTATTGTTTTCAGTCCTTTTAACCCTTTATCAGATGACAAAGTTTTAGCTTTGTATAAGTTGAAAGCTTTTGCAAGCAACAATTTTGATGTGGATTAACCCTTAACCAGACGACAAAATTTTAGCCTTGTCCAAATTGAAAGCATTAATTTTGCAGACGATAATTTCATTGTGGCTCAAATGGTGTAGTTTTTCTTTGACAGAGTAGAAAAATTGTGGGAAAAGGAGAAAATGCTGGTTACCAGCATTTTCTTCTTTTCCCACAATTTTTTCTATAGGCTTCTTTTCCAGGAACGTCAAAAGTAGGCATTGTGTGGTAAAGTTTTAAATGATACACATTTTCTTTGATAGGGTAGAAAACATTGTGGGAAAAGGAGAAAATGCTGCTTACCAGCATTTTCTTCTTTTTCTGCAGTGTTTTCAAAGGGCTTTTCTTCCTTAGGGTTACTCAAAGTCAGCATTGTCAGGAAAAGTTGGGTTGGAAAAGGAAGAACTGTTGGTCACCTTTTTTATCCTTGTCCCGCTATAAGGCTATATAAAACTTTGAAGCCAGTACTAAAGCCCTAAACAATCCTATTTCAAACATATTTTTGGAGAAAAAACACCAGTCTCTTTATTGGACAATGTTTATCCAAGATCAGACTGCATATTTTGTTCAGTTTGATCTTGATCCACACTATCTTCTAAGTGTAAAATTTTGTTGCTGGGTGCAGAGTGCTTGAACTAGCTTTTATGTGCAACTGTTATTGCAAAAACGATAGATAGAGATCAGACTAAACAGAGTGTGGAGTCTTGTATTGAATCTTTGCTTTTGTTATACGTTATTGTCCCCCCTTTTTCCCCCCCCCCCCCCCCTACAAAAAAAAGTCTTTGACATACCAATATTTTCTAACTCAATTGGTCCATATTTATTTATTCAGTGCCTAAAATAACTGTTAATGCCAAATGCCAAATATTTCTTGCTGCAGTGTCTAGTTAACCCCTCACCACACAAAGACTGTTTGGATTTGTCTGTATTGGAAGCATTTTGCAGGCAACAAATTTACCATGGCACAAAATTTTGGTAAGAATCATCTTAAACCTTTACCAAACAATCCCTAGTTTTCACGACCCTGAGATAGAGGCCTATTGAAAATATTGTGGGAAAAGTAGAAAATGCTGGTAACCAGCATTTTCTCTTTATCCCACAATATTTTCTATCCTGTTGCAAACAAATTTCAATTTTTGACTTACATTTGATTTGTCATCTGCAACTGCTTTTAATTTGGAACAGTCTAAAATTTTGTTGTTTGGTAAAAGATTAAGAAGAGAAGATAACAGTGTGCTTCATGCTTACCAGCATTTTCTTCTTCTCCAACAATGTTTTCAGAGGCCTCATTCCTCTGATGGTTAAAAGTCAGGATTATGAGGCAAAAGATTAATAAAGAAATATGTTTCTATAGTTCAGAGAAATACTACATACGCCCTTTTCGTGATTTACAGAATTTTCTTCTTTTCCAAACCCTGAAAATCTTTCATGAAATCTCGAGAGATTGTTTTGAATTTAAGAAAAAATCTCATATTCCTCCTTATTGTAAGTAACAGGTATAATAAAAATTTCATTTCCACGGTTCAAACCACGCCCTTGTATTATCGATTTATTATTGATTGATAATTACTTCACAAGAAGTTTGGCTCCTACAGCGCACATGACTTTTTCTAAAAAACTATAATGAAAAAAAAAATGGACAATAGTATTCCTAAAAATGAAAATCTGTCTCCAATATCATTGCTTTCTTTTTCTGTGTATTTGATTAACTATAAATAGAAAATTAATCATTTTGGCACCATTTGCGAAAAACAGTGACTTTTACAGACATTATAGATCAAGATCAGATTGCTTGTCTGCTTGTTTAGTCAAGCTTATACAATAAAAATCTGTGTAAGTTTCAATAGATTGTATTTAAAGTTGCACCCTTAAAGGCATAGAGTAAACGACCAGCAGGCATAGCTCAGTTGGTAGAGCGTAGGACTCGTGATCACGAGAGTGTGGGTTCGGTTCCCACTAAAATTACTAATAGTCTTTCGGATGAGATGTTAAACCGAGGTCCCGTGTGACGGTGCTATATACACTGACAAGTTAAAGAACCAGGCAAAACTTAAGATGGGTTTCGTCCTGTATCTGCACTATCCCCTGTAACAATACTAACATCCTTCAGGGGGCGTCGTCCATATGGGAAACCGGTGGCCACGATAAATAAACACAAATTCAGTTCGTAGAGTAAACAAACACCATAAAATCTAGACAGCAGGGTAAATGTAAATAAATCAAAGCGTTGAGAACGCTGAAGTGGTATTTGTCAAGGAAACCCATTGTGTGGAATTAATAGTTTGAAAGAAAAAGAGACATATTGTTCAAGTATTGGCTTAAAAGTCAACCCACTAAGCAAATGAATACCTTTTCGGTTGAGGGGAGAGTGCTCATGTACCTTAATACTATAATTTTGAAATATCTTTAGCTTTTTACATTTAATTTTCAACATTACAATCAATTACTTCAATCTATAAATATTCATGAGCAATCACATGGAGAAGCGCGCAGTCGTAGGACAAACAAGCTATGGAACGAATTGATTTGGAACGAAAAAGCAGGCAAATTCGTATCATTGCGCCAATAAAAGGCTATGAGCGATAGAAGCTATTTTCAATAAAAAATAAGTATCTCAATGATCGATGGCCTCGCCCAATGTATTTTAATATGTCATTTCAAATTACATATCTGAGTGTTACCGAAAAACTCATTTGCCTGAGAAAAAATGAGTTTAACTGGGTTTATTTTCTTCGGCTTTGCACAAAACAAAATTCAATCTTGAACTCATAGTGGTATTGTCTTCGACAAATACCACAAAAACTGAGTATGATGTGTATGGGATAAAGAAATGCCAAGGATTTGTATTTGATTTAACCCTTTCCCAAACAAGCCCTGGTTTTACATGTCTGCAGTATAAGTCTTTTGAAAACACTGTGGAAAAAGGAGAAATTGCTCGTAACAAGCAATTTCTCCTTTTCCCACAGTGTTTTCTACCCTTCTTGAGAATGTTCTGCCATTTTCTCCAAATCTAAAATTGTCGTCTGCAAACTCTTTTGGTTTGGAAGAGTCCGAAATTTTTCGTTTGGGAAAGGATTAAACCAAAAAAGGTGGTTGTTATGTCTGTGGCTGGCTGCAATATAATGAGATGCATTTTCCATCCATCATAATCTGTGCAACCTTGCTATCATCTGGGGCAATATTTGGCATGAAGGTACAAAAATGATTATAATTTCATAAAATAAAGATAAAATTGGTTACAAAACTGGATGAAAACGAGTAAAGGTGCATCTTTAACCCTATACCAAACAACAAAATTTTAGACTGGCCCAAATTGGGAGCATAATGCAGATGACAAAAGTAATGAGACTAAAAATTTTATATTTATTTTGGTATGACCAGAAAACATTGTGGGAAAAGGAGAAAATGCTGGTTATTCAGGGCCGTTAAAAGTCTGGATTGTGTGGTAAAGGGTTAAAGGTAGAGTTTATTTACTTGGCGCTGAAAGAGTTAATAAGTTTTTAATGTTGCTTGCTTTTCTGACTGTTAATCAAAGGTGCTTTCGACAAATTTTACCATTTTTAACCTAATAATATACAACAAGAAAAGAAAAAAAATGAAGTTGTTTGAATTCAAAGTGTTTGCAGATTGCAAAGTATAATAGCTGGAATTATAGAACAAATTCATCTTGGGAATGAGCCATGCTCTAAAAAATTAGGGCTTTAGTGTATCTGCATCAATCTTTGCAGTCCATGCACTATGATGCAGGCTGATCTGGGTTGAAACTTTCTGCACATCAGAGGACCAGTCTACCCCATGAATGAGCCAGTTGTGAGACAAAATTATATGAAATCTTGCTTGGTAACCTGCATCAGAGAGATACAGTAAACTGTGTTTTACCAGAGAGAGGTTCTTGCTGTTCTTAACTCATAACCAAACAACAAAATTTTAGGCTTGTCCTAATAGAAAGCACTTTGCAGACAACAAATTAAAAGTGACTGAAAATTTGAAATTTGTTTTGTGAAGGGTAGAAAACATTGTGGGAAAAGGAGAAAATGCTGGTTACCAGCATTTTCTCCTTTTCCAATAATGTTTTCTAAAGGCTTCTTTCTCAAGGGCGTCAAAAGTAGGGATTGTGTGGTAATGGGTTAACTCTTTACCAAACAACAAAATTTTAGACTGGTCTAAATTGAAAGCACTTGTAGACGACCAAATAAACGTACCTCAAAAACTGAAATTTGTTTCCAACAGAGTAGAAAACATTATGGGAAAAGGAGAAAATGCTGGTTTCCGACATTTTCTCCTTTTCCTACAATGTTTTCAAAAGGCCTCTATCTCAGGGTTGTAAAAACCAGGGATTGTTTGATTTTTCCCAAACAAGCCCTGGTTTTTATGTGTCTGCAGTAAAAGTCTCCTTTTCCCACAGTGTTTTCTACCCTCTTTGAGAACCTTCTGCCATTTTCTCCCAATCTGAAATTGTCTTCTGCAAACTCTTTTGGTTTGGAAGAGTCCAAAATTTGTCATTTGGGAAAGAGTTAAAAGCCTTTTTGACTTTGGGGCATCATTATAATGGTAATTTTGTGGTAAAGCATTAAAGTTTGATTGTTTATATTTATGACGCTATAATGGCTTTCTTGAAAGTAATTCGTTCTCCCAAGTCTTGTAAACACTTCATAGCAAGAATAATTTATTTGCCTATGAAAAAGTTAACCATTTATGAAACAATATACAGGGTGTGCGTGTCTCTTAGAATGAAGGTTTTTGTAAACATATTAGGTATTAATAACCATGGGGAAGAGGCCTTTTTAAAAAATTGCTGGAAAAGGAGAAATTGCTTGTAACCAGTATTTTCTCCTTTACTCACAATGTCTTTTTTGCGCTTTGAAAGACAAATTTCATATTTTGATTCGTGTTAAATTGAACATCTGCTAATGCTTTCATTTTTGGTTAAAGGTGGCCCTTCAGATTTTGGGACGAACATTTTACAAAAATGCAAAAAAATCATCCTTATACTCCCAAAGCCTTTTAATTTGCGTTCATAAAACCCCAGTAGTCGAAAACCATTCTATAACACAAGAAACTAGAGATTTATTACGGACAAGGTTGACACCAACAGGAGACACATTCTATTTTTAGATTATCAATTCTCTCATTTAAATACAGGAAAACACAGACGAAGTTTCAAACATTCATTCGAAGAAGACATTATGGAAAATAATTATTACATGTTTGTTATGTAATGGAATTTAAGCGTTATTAGTCACATGCCAGTCACTTGAAATTCCCACAATAGATTTTTGGCCCGAAATCTAAAAATAGCTTAAGAGGCTACGTAGCCTTTTAAGGGTATGCCATCGAAAAACTTTTTTTTTGTAATTTTATGATTCTTAATTACTGATGATTTGTATTGTTTTTTCATATAAATTTCAATGATATATATATTTTTTAATTTGGTGTGATGTGAAAATTCTAAATACCCACCTTTAAAGTCTCAGTAGCATCCAACTAAATAAGCAAACTGTTCATAAAATAAATTTCATATCTACCACGTAAAAATATGAAGATTATTATGACTTCACGATATGTAAAGGTGCAGTTTGTGAATGTTCTAGTCAGTGGCAGAAAAAAAAAGGATTTTGAAACTAGAATAGATCCTACTACATATAGATAAGAAAACAGGTTCAAAATGAGCAATCTTACTCTCCAATGACATAATGTTGGACTTGTAAACAATATGTCTCTCTACTATGTCATAGCACTAATGAGATGCAATGTTATCACATGACTTACTTGGAGACCTATTTGGAATATACACGAAGGATAACGAAGGTTGTCTCAATCAACGGCATACTTGAAATTGTCAGGCTTCTCCATCCCTTTTCGCTTACGTATATCATGGCAACCAATGCAGTAACGGACACATTTGAGTTTTCTCTGACCTTTTATTTGTGTGGTGTGATGGGTTATCCAATATATTTTTGTGTTATCAATGGTGAAAATTACCTATTTTTGACTTTACTCTGACTTTAAATTTTGTCTAAATCGCCTATTTTTTACTTTACACCAGCTTTAAATTTTGTTGTGTGTTAAAGGGTTAAAATATTTATGTAATGTACATACAGTTTTTTACACTGTTTGAAAATATTGTGGAAGGAAGAAAAAATGTCAAGAATTTTTCATTTCTGTTATGGTTATTAATAGGCAATCATTGCAATGGTCACCCTTAGCTCACAATAGTACTTAGGCAATTGAAAAACAGTTGTGTAAGGATTAGAAAGTTCAGAGCAATTTTTCCCCGAACTGTTTTCTATCCTTTCAAAAATAAAGCCTTTTTTTTTTAGCTAAGAATGTTTTTCTTTTCTTCTGCAAATATAGTCAATTTGGAGAAGTCCAAGATTGGTGTAAAAGTGGTCAGTTGCACTCAGCAATTAGCTGCTATTCATTTGGAACACACATGGGAGCTTTTATACCATAACAGTTTCTGTTTGATGATTTATATTTTAGCCATGCCCTATGAAAAAGGGGGTTTAATGCATTAAAACAAAGTGTCTGCCCAAAAGAATGGAGCCAGGTAAGCCTGTGCTGACTGAACAGACTGACCTGTGCCGTAATGTTTTACTATCATGAAATTTTGTGCATGTCCAAGGATCATGCCACATCGTGATGATTCAAAATAGATTTTATGGATCCATAACCCATTACCACACGATCCCTACTTTCGACGCCCCTGAGAAAGAAGCCTTTTGAAAACACTGTAGGAAAAGGAGAAAATGCTGGTAACCAGCATTTTCTCCTTTTCCCACAGTGTTTTCTACCCTTCACAAAACAAATTTAAAATTTTCATTCAAATGCTTTCAATTTGAACCAGTCTAAAATTTTGTCGTGTGGTAAAGAGATAATTATGTGACAACTTACTTGGTTACAATGCATCAGGAAGAAGGCCGAGACCCAGTTGCTCAGTTGGTAGCGTGAGAACACCGGGTGCAAGGTTCGATCCCTTAGGCTACAACTCTTGGCACAACCAATTTCTTTCCAAGGATTGATGATAGTCATTGTGACAGGATTCATTCCTCTTCCACTGCTGACCATTGTTTCGAAAATGATCATATGGGAAAGCAGCCAATGGCTTGGAAAGAAAATTGTGCGAAGTACTGGTAAAAGAAATGTCAGGAACGCATGGATTAGTGCACTGGCCGCCGCGATATAACTGAAATAATGTTGAAAAGGATGTTAAACACCATACGATCAATCAGTCAGGAAGAAGCTTTAACTCTCTTTTGCCAGAGCAGGGTTTATTAATTTTGTATTACCGTCCCATTATTTGGACATTTACATGTACAATGGACTAGAAATTGAACATTTTTAGTCAATATGGAGGTCATCCTCAGATACCCTGGGGTCTCCCAATTTGCTACGCTACATCAACCCCTGGGACAATTTATTGAATTTCCCTTGCTTTCCGGCTGGCCGAATGCTGGCTTTTCATTGGTTCCATCATCATTTTGTGATAGGTGAGTGGACTGTACGCTATGACGTTTCGTATCGATTTTCGGCGGCTGATTCAAAGTTTTATTAGTCAATTGTCCCAGGGTCGATGTAGCGTAGCAAATAGGGAGACCCCGGGTATCCGAGGATGATGGAGGTTGCGCATGTGGTAAGGTGTACCTTTATCCATAAGCAGCTGGACCTGTTCTTGATACTACCTTTAGCCTTTACCACACAATCCCGACTTTTAACGACTCTGAAAGAAAAAGCCTTTTGAAAACATGGTGGGAAAAGGAGAAAATGCTGGTAACCAGCATTTTCTCCTTTTCCCACAATGTTTTTTTAACATTCCCAAACCAAATTTCAGTTTCCAGCCACATTGATTTTGTCGTCTGTAATTCCTTTCAATTCAGACTAATCTAAAATTTTGGTAAAGAGTTAAAGAACTGGGTTTTTCCTGGGTATGTCCCAAGGCAAGCAACCTCAAAGCACTAGCAAGGTATTGGTTAACACCAGGACAAACATAATTAAGTGAGTTGTCCACATTGTATAATTGAAGTAATAATGAGAATGACTTAAAAGTGTTTGATATGCAACCATCTTTCGGTCATACCACAGAAACAGCTTGCATATTTATACCTCCGCAAAACGAATGTTTTCAGGGGTATACTGGATTCGGCCTGTCTGTCGGTGTGTCCATCCTTGTGTCAGTCTGTGTACAAGTAATTGCCTGTTTCTGTCAAAGCACTGGCGGGGGTATTAAATCAGATTCAGTGATATCTCTAATTATGTATGTCCTGGGTGTTACCAGGACAAGGCTAGGGCTCTGAAGTGTCTTGCCCAACAAAACTCCCATGCAAACCAAAGAGTGTCATGTTTAGAACAATTCAACCATTCAACCAGGGTCATTGTTAACCAACCGTTCTCAATCCCTAACCACACAATGCCAACTTAAAAACGATGCCTGGAAGAAAAGTTTTTGAAAACATTGCAGGAAAAGAAGCAGAATTTTCTCCTTTTCCTGCTTAAATTTTGCCACCTGGTAAAGAGTAAAACGTTTTTGTTTTAATATAGAGAATTTCTTAAACTTTAAAGTAACTTTGATTCTCACCCAAAGCTTCGGGCTTTAATGGAAGTTTCCATGGGCGAGAAACTTCAGTAATAGGGCTGAAATAATGTTGAAAAAAGCTTAGAGCATCAAACAACAGACCATTACCAATATCAGTCATATTTTTTTTTTTCTTCAAAATGAAAGCATTTGTTGACGAAAAATTACATGTTGGTAAAAACATGAAAAGTTTCTTTCATAGAGTGAAAAACAAAGTGGGAAAAGGAGAAAATGCTGGTTACTAGCATTTTCTCCTTTTCCCACAATGTTTTGAAAAAGGCATCATTATTAGGGTTACTAGCATTTTCTCCTTTTCCCACGATGTTTATAAAAGGGCTTCTTTATTTGGGTTGTTAAAAGCTGGGACTTTGTGGTAAAGGGCTAAATCATGACACACTGATACAGGAGAAAGATTACACTTTTTTGAGAGAGACAAATAACAGAAAATTGATGTACATCTTCTGAGTATCCAAGTATCAGATTCAAAGTATAAATCTTTAAATAATAGTTCTTTCCTGTTGAGTTATGGGGGATGATTATTCTCAGCTGACCAATCAAAAATGATTTATAGACTGAGCCTCACCAGCCAGCTTGTTGTTTTATATATACCAAGAATTAGATATCTTGAGACAACCATCTTGGAGACAGAGAGCGTTTTTCTTGTAACTCTTTGTAACAATTTTTTCTTGTTCGGAAAAGAGTAACTGTACAAGTCATGAGTTCTGACATATGGTTCATAACCCATTAAAGCAGAAAAACTGAAGTTGCTCTGAAGCGATGAAATGGAAGACGATCAGATATACACCGTTATTTTTCTTGGACTGATTCCATTATAAGTTATCTCATGGTAACTGCAAGTATTTAAGTCACTTTGACCCTTTACCACACAATCCAAAGTTTTAACGACCCTGAAGAAGAAGCCTTCAAAAAACATTGTGGGAAAAGGAGAAAATGCTGGTAACCAGCATTTTATCCATATCAAAAACAAACTCAGTCGGTTAACTCTTTACCACGCAATCCTGACTTTTAACAACCCTGAGAAAGAAAGCCTTTGAAAATATTATTGTAAAAGGAGAAAATGCTGGTAACCAGCATTGTCTTCTTTTCCCACAATGTTTTCTATCCTTTCCAAATCAAATTTCAATTCATAACTCACATTTATTTTGTCATCTGCACTAGTCCAAAATTTTGTTTTGTAGAGTTAAGCCAAATTAAATCCTTTACCACACAATCTCAACTTTTAGTGACTCTGATAAAGAAACCTTTTGAAAACATTGTTGGAAAAGGAGAAAATGCTGGTAACCAGCATTTTTTCCTTTTCCCACAAGTTTTCTATCCTTCCCAAATCAAATTTCAATATTTGATTCACATTTGGTTTAGCCAATGAGAAGTTTTGTTACTTTCAAATTTAGAAATTCTTGGAGAATAAGACTAAGAATATTCTAAAGAATGTTGGTGGATACGGGCCTTGGTGTACCAATGAATGCTCCTATGGTCGTTATAATGTATAAGCATATTCATGTCTCACACCTTGGTTCATGTTGGCTATCTATAGTTTATAAGGATGTTTGATGTCGTCGGTTTGCTTCCAAAAGCTTGTAACTACAGCTTGTTACAAGCTGTAGTTACAAGGTTTTGGAAGCAAACCGACAATGTGTTGTCTGCTGCAAATTCCTCTCAGGATATGATGAGTTTTATAATTACATGAAACAACAATTGCTTTTGAGTTATTTTTCTCATGTGGATAGTTCCCCTTTATTCAGTCCCTCTTATGTGATTTATGTTTTAGCTCACCTGAGCACAAATTGCTCTAGATGCGCTTTTTGGATTGTACTCTATCTGATACCCATGAAACATGGTCAGATTGTTTGTTGACAACTTCTGAAATAAGTCATGTAAGTCAAAAAGTAGTTCACAAACACGCATGTGTTTAACATCAGAATTTTTTCAGCCTTATCAGTGGTAGTTGTGTTTACTTAGGTGAGCACTGTAGGGCCATCAGCCCTTTTGTTTTAACAAGATGTTTCTTGTTATAAGTTAGGTTTTAATAATAATAATAATAATTAAAGTGCTGAACTCTTTACCACACAATCTAGACTTTCAACGACCCTGAGAAAGAAGCCTTTTGAAAACATTGAGGGAAAAGGAGAAAATGCTGTTAACCAGCATTTTCTTCTTTTCCCACAATGTTTTATTCCCATCCAAGAACAAGTTTCAATTTTTGAGTCATATTTATTTTGTTGTCTGTGAATGCTTTCAATTTGGACCAGTCTAGAATTTTGTCATTTAGTAAAGAGTTGACATCAGAATTTTTTCAGCCTTATCAGTGTGAGTTGACTTTACTTAGGTGATCACTTTAGGGCCAATAGCCCTTTTGTTTTAAAATGATATTTCTTGTTATAAGTCACGTTTTAATGATAGACTGATTAAAGTGATTTAAGTGCTTTAACAATGTCTGGTTTGAACACATCATTAACTCATTGTGTTATATTTACTGTTGCCTATGAGTGCGCCTGTGAAAATGGGAATATGAATGCAAATAGTACGACACCTGGGGATGCTGATATATCATTGGAGGATTCAGAACAGCAGGTAATATACAGTGGTGTCTTTGGTCGTGTGGTAGAGCGTCGGCCTGGTAATCAAAGGTTGTGAGTTCAATAGGGCAACTGAGGGACTGTTCATTGATCCACATATTTGGCGCGAGTACAGGGTCTGTATTCACCAACCATTGTTAAGAACATTCTTGGTCTTCAGAATTTTGTCAATGTGAAAGTGACAGAACTTCTGATTGGCTAAACCAAATGGTTTAGCCAATCAAAAGTTCTGTTACTTTCACAGACAGAAAATTTTGAAGAATAAGACAAAGGATGTTCTTGAGAATGGTCGTTGAATAGGGACCCTTGTGTAGTTTCCAGGAATCAGAATCAAGACATTTTAGTATAAGTTGCAAGAACTTGTTTCTCGATTGAAGTTAACCCTTTATCAAACAATCCCTGGTTTTTACGACCCTAAGATAGAAGCCTTTTGAAACATTGTGGGAAAAGGAGAAAATACTAGTAACCAGCATTTTCTCTTTTTCCTCACAATGTGTTCTACCGTGCTGGAAACAAATTTCAATTTTTGAGTTATGTTTATTTTGTCATCTGCAAGTGCTTTCAATGTGGACCAGTCTATATAATTTTGTCATTTGGTAAAGAGTTCAATAATTACAGTATATTTAACTTAAGTTTTATTTTGTTGTCTGCAAATGCTTGCAATTTGGACCAGTCTAGAATTTTGTTGTTATGTAAAGAGTTAAAACAAGAGGCTAATTTGTAAAGAATGTGAAATTGCCCTTCGTTTGTATAAACAGTGCATTATATTAGTGTGTTTTCCTTTCAGGCCTGGCCGAGTAGCTGTGTGGTTAGTGGATCTGACTTGTGACCTAGTGGTTGTGAGTTTGGCATCTGGTCTTGGCAAACTTTCGGTGATTTTTCGCCTCTCACTTCTGATGCATGTGGGAAAATAATGAATGACTTTGAGAGAAAATGTATGTGGGATGGTTTGAGAAAGCATGGAAACACATGTGTGGGTGCACTGTAGGTGCTGTGATAAGACCATAGATTTTGAAACAGCATTAACTCTTTACCAAATGACAAAGTTATAGAATGGTCCAAATGAAAAGAATTTGCAGATGACAAAATGAATGTGACCAAAAAATTGAAATTTCTTTTGGGAAGGGTAGAAAACATTGTGGGAAAAGGAGAAAATGCTGGTAACAAAAGGAGAAAATGCTGGTAACCAGCATTTTCTCCTTTTCTCACGATGTTCTTGAGGTCGTTAAAAGTCAGAATTTTCTTGTAAGAGTTAAACTCCAATACCAAATTTCCTTTCAGACAAATGGTTATGTGCACGAGTCAGCAGAGGAAAAGGCAAGACGGCTGGAGACCGACAAGAATAGTTTGATGCTTCAAGTCAACATTCTAACGGAACAGATAGATGCTCAAGGGGAGCGTGTAAGGGAACTTGAATATCAGCTGGAGGGAAAGCGGCAAAAAATCCAGTGCACCGAAGAAATGTATCAGAATGTAAGTTTTTAACTTGTTAACGAACAATCCCGACTTTTAGCCAGTCTGAAAGATAAGGCTTTAGAAAACATTGTGGGAAAAGGAGAAAACAAATTTCAATTTTTGAGTTATGTTTATTTTGTCATCTGCAAGTGCTTTCAATTTAGACTAGTCTTAACTCTTTACCACACAATCCAGACTTTTCACGACCTAGAGAAAGAAAGCCTTTGAAAATATTGTGAGGAAAGGAGAAAAAGCTGGTTACCAGCATTTTCTCTTTTTATACGCCCGAAGGGTCGTATTATGTTATACCCCCGGTCGTCCGTCCGTCCGTCTGTCTGTCCGTCTGTCCGTCCGTCCGTCCGTCCGTTAGCAATTTCTTGTGTGCGCAACTCCTCCTACAGTTTTCATTGGAATTATTTGAAACTTGCCACAATGAATCTCCATGATGTCTAGTTGTGCACCTGGGTCTTAGAATTTTGATCGCTGTTTCCGTTCCAAAATTATCTGCCCTTGATTTCTGAAATAACCAACTTTTCACTTTGAATTTTTGTTCAGGCCATAACTTCCATACCATAAAAGGTATTAAATTGAAACTACATACACTGATAGAACACATTATGGAGAAGTGCAGCGCACAAGAACCATAACTCTGCCACTTTTATTTTTTGAGTTACAGCCCTTTGTTAATTTTCAGTTTGAATTTTTGTCCAGGCCATAACTTCTAAACTATAAAAGCTATTAACTTTGAACTTCATACACTGATAGATAACATTGTGGAGAAGTGCATCGCACATGAACCATAACTCTGCCACTTTTATTTTTTGAGTTATTGCCCTTTGTTAATTTTCAGTTTGAATTTTTGTCCAGGCCATAACTTCCAAACTATAAAAGCTAATAACTTGCAACCTCATATAGTGATAGAACACTTTATGGAGAAGTGCATTGCACATGAACCATAACTCTGCAACCTTTATTTTTTTACTTATTGCCCTTTGTTAATTTTCAGTTTGAATTTTTGTCCAGGCCATAACTTCCAAACTATAAAAGTTAATAACTTACAACTTCATACACCAATAGAACACATTATGGAGAAGTGCAGTGCACATGAACCATAACTCTGCAACTTTTATTTTTTTAGTTATTGCCCTTTGTTAATTTTTTAGTTTGAATTTTTGTCCAGGCAATAACTCCCAAACTTTAAAACCTATCATCTTCAAACTTCAAAGACTTATAGAACACATTATAAAGAAGTGCACTGCACAAGAACCATAACTCTGCCATCCTTCTTTTTTTAGTTATTGCCCTTTGTTAGTTTTCTCTTTGAATTTTCGTCTGGGCCATAATTTCTAAAATATAAAAGCTATGATCTTGAACCTTTCAAAACTGATAGAACACCTTGTGGAGAACAGCAATTTACAAAATTTGTAACTGTGCCACCCTTTCTTTTTTTAGTTATTGCCCTTTAATATTTTTCACATATCATGGAGATTAACTACTCTTCATTCATGGCCCTTCCATCATTTCAACTCATTTCACTGACAAGCCCCTTCGGGCGTATATGCGCCGCCTTGCGAAGTTCTTGTTCCCATAATGTTTTATACCCTTTCCATATCAAGTTTCAATTTTTGATTCACATTTATTTTGCCCTCTGCAAATGCTTCCAATTCGGACTAGTCCAAAAATTTGTTGTTTGGTATATAGAGTTAAATTTTGTCATTTTAGCAAAGCTTTTTATGACTGACACTGTGAAAATTTTACCAAACAAGCTTTACTTTGGAGACCCTTTGGGACACTGCATTGAGAAATATTGTGGGTAAAGGAGAAAATCAAGCATTTTTGCCTCTTCCCACAGTATTTTCTTCCCTATTAATGACAAGTCTAGTCTTTGAATCTGTAGTTGATTTATCATCTGAAAGATTAGTGGTTTATAATGAAAATGCAAGGGAAGTAACTGCGTATAAACTAGGCATACGAAATTTTATCGCATTAGAGTGATCTCCCTTGCAGTAAAACGACCTTGACATTGTATATTTTAACTGCTTGTGCCTGTTTTGATATGAACAAAAACTTTTAACTACTTTAGAAGAGTTGCAGAAAACATTGAATTAGACCAAAGTAAGTAAATTTTACATGTTTTTATTTTCTCTTTATGACAGCTAACTCGACTTACTCTAAGAGAAAATTTGTACGCAAATAACTTCCCCATAAAAGGTGATAAAACTTGGGTGGGATAACTTGGTGCTTGTGTTCAGTGGAGATTTGAAGATATTCACTAATTTCTCCATAGAATTTGGTTCTGCTAAAAATGTTCTATGACATTTAAATGAGACCTTCCATTGTTTCCCAGCGCTATTGTACATATTTCCTTATATTGTCTGGTTCAATCACGTTTATCATAAATCAGATAAAGCTAATGACTCATAGGAAGTTACATGCATCACCATTCCTGTAAACTTTTTACCTAATGACAGAGTTTTGGACAGGACCAGATTGGAAAAAAAAAATGCGGATGACATAACTATCAAATTTAGTTAAAAAAGTGATATCTGTCTTTCTAGCCATCTTACATTCAGTCGGAAAGTTTTCTCCGAAGCTATTTTTGTTATTTGTCTTCGCAAACTTTCAAAGCAGCCCTCTTTAACTCTTTACCACTCAATCCTGACTTTTAACGACCATAGAAAGACAGCTTTTGAAAACATAGCAAGAAAAGGAGAAAATGCTGGTAACCAGCATTTTCTCCTTTTCCCACAATGTTTTCTACCATTCCAAAGTCAAAATTCAATTTTTGAGTCACATTTATTTTGTCGTCTGCAAGTGCTTTCAAATTGGCCTAATCTAATAGTTTCTTGTTTGATAAAGATTTAAAGACATCAGGAATTAATACGATTTTACCAGCATCTTTTCAAATGGCTCTATGTGACAAAATTTCTAAAGACAGTTACCTTCATGCAAATCTGTACTTTTCAACGTAAAGAATTGTTGACCTTCTTCACTAGAAATCAAAACATGGTGATATCATCAATGTGCATGTCTCTGCAGAAATTGCAGTATCTCTGACACACTACAGGATGGTTCATTTGGGAATTTCACTGTTGACCTTGTGCAAAAATGGTCATTACGGTTAGAGAACCAGATTATACAAAATTTGAATTTTGTTGAGTGTGCATGTCTGTTTAACAGAAGTCACCATGTAAGTTTATTCTGGATTTATTTACGTTGGGTAAAAAAGGTAAATTTCCATTGATTTAATCGGTATTTTGTTGCACATGTTGTGCGATGTTAAAGATTAACCCATTACCACACAATCCCTACTTTTGATGACCCTGAGAAAGAAGCCTTGAGAAAACATTGTGGGAAAAGGAGATTTGTCCTTTTCCCAAAATGTTTTCTACCCTTCACAAAACAAATTTCAAATTTTCAGTCACTTATTTTGTTATCTGCAAATGCTTTTGATTTGGACAAACATAAAAGTAATCATTTACCTAACAATCCGATCAATTATTACCAGTCATTGGAAATTTTGTCTCATAGAGCTGTTTGAAAAGATGCTGGTAAAATTGTATGAATTCCAGATGTCTTTAAAGAGGGCCGCTTGAAGGTTTGTTGTGACAAATAACAAAAATAACTTTGGAGCAAACTTTTAGAGTGAAGGTAAAATAGAGAGAAAGCTGCTTTCTGCCATTCTGAAAAAGGGAGAAAATGCTGGCTGCCAGAGAAAATGCTGGGAACAAATGCTGGTTCCCAGCATTTTCTCCTTTTCCTACAATGTTTTTAGAAGTCTTCTTCCTTTAGGTCGCTAAATCCAGGAATTATTTGGTAGAGGGATAAAGGTACACAAAAACACATAATTGAATTTGTACTATGGCAAGGTATGCCTAGAAATAGAGATGCTTTGATAAGGCTTACAAGTTTCAGATAAAACTGCAATTTCTGGCACTCATCCTTATTTCAGGCAAAAAAAAAATGAAATGTCAAATTGACATTTGCAGATGACAAGGTGGCTCCATTATCTCCCGCTAGATGGCATTCTGTAAATACTCATCTATCTGATATGGGCATCCTGGGTACAGAGCCGAACCACCTTCCTACGCGGCAACCGTTACTTTGAATTTAAAACAAAAAAAAAAGGTTTACCCAATAAAACGCTACCTCGTGCAATTTACTCAACTATGATCACCAGTTTAGAGAAATCTGTTGCTAATGCAGGTCTCATTTCTCCTCAAACGTATTGATACGTAAAAGCTATTTTCAACATTGCTACTTTATAGAGCATAATATTACAGTCAGCCCGCTTTCGGGGCTAGTAGTGATGCGTCATATAAGACAGTCGAATCTTCGAAGAGTATGACATGCGCAGACAACGAAGGCTGCTCAGATGACAAAAGTAGTCCTCCATATGGTTGAAAACATAAGTCTTTTGTCTATTAATCCTTTCCCAAAAGACAATATTTAGGCTTGTCCAAATTGAAAGCATTTGCAGATGACAATTCAACTCTTGCTGGAAAGATGATTTCTGTCTATGATAGGGTAGAAAACATTGTGGGAAAAGGAGAAAATGCTGGTTACCAGCATTTTCTCCTTTTCCCGCAATGTTTTCAAAAGGCTGCAATTCCAGACCCGTAAAAACCAGGGATTGTTTGGGAAAGGATTAATGCTTCAAATTTTGACAGAGCTAAAAGTTTGGTACAGAACTAACGTTTTTCAAGCCACACTAACACAACTGATATATCCGGTGACCAATACAGACCAAAACAGTTTCATTTTCAAAGCTGCTTTTTGACAGAATATCAGTCTGTGCATGCCCACAATGTGGATTCAGGATGAAACTGCACATACTATGAAGTCTTAATCTTCATCTAGACTGGCTACTAAGAAAGCTGTGGTAGTTGAAAAGCACTTTAACTCTTTACCAAACGACAAAATTTCTAGGTTTGTCCAAATTGAAAGCAGTTGCAGATGACAAAAGTGACTGAAAATTTGAAATTTGTTTTGTGAAGGGTAGAAAACTTTGTGAGAAAAGGAGAAAATGCAGGTTACCAGCATTTTCTCCTTTTCTCACAGTGTTTTCCAAAGGCTTCTTTCTCAGGGACATCAAAAGTAGGGATTGTGTAGTAATGGGTTAACCCTTGACTACATGATTCCTTGTTTTGATGTCCCGTAGACTTACGAAAACATTATTGAAAAAAAAAGAGAAGATGCTGGTAACCAGTATTTTATCCTTGTTCCACAATGTTTTCTACTATTTTCCAGACAGATCTTTCTATTTGAGTCACATTTAATCATTTTACAGAAACTTTTAATTCTGACAATTCAAGAATGTTTTGAAATGATGAAGAGTTAAGGATTAAATTTGTATGTAAGAATGTGTTTGAAGGATGAATATCACTTTAATACTGGTTAAGTCTTTACCAGATGACAAACTTAATAAATATGACTGAAAATTTGAAATTAGATGAGGGAAGGGTAGAAAAAATGCGGGAAAAGGAGAAAATGCTGGATACCAGCATTTTCTCCTTCACCCACAATGTTTTCAAAAGGCTTCTTCCTCTGGGTCATCAAAAGTTGTCATTGTCTGGTAAAGGGTTAACTCTTTTACTACCAAATAAATAAGTTACAGTCTTCCAGAGTCAACCAAGACACCTATGCTCCAAGATGGAGAACCCTCTTTGGTCATAATCTACAGTAAAGTAGTGGACAATTTAGGCCAGAGATAAGACTGTATATTCTCTGCAGTCTGATCTTGATCTGCACTGTCCACAGAAGCTTTTTTTGTCATCTATGGTAAGGGTAAAAAGTAATAATGATAATGGCTATATGTATAAACCCTTTACCAAACAATCCCTGGTTTTTACGACCTTTTGTTAGAAGCCTTTTGAAAACATTGTTGGAAAAGGAGAAAATGCTGGTAACCAGCATTTTCTCCTTTTCCCACAATATTTTCTACCCAGCTGGCAACAATTGTCAATTTTTGAGTTAACGTTTATTTTGTTGTCTGCAAGTGGTTTCAGTTTGGACCAGTCTAAAATTTTGTCGTTTGGTAAAGAGTTAACACACTGTAACTGACATAAAAATGTCATCCTCTAGTGATGACACTGCATGTTAACATTTTGTCCCCCCCCCCCCCCCCCATCTGTTTTCGATGGGACTCAGTGGCTACAAGTTTTCTTTGTATGGTTTCCTAGTGCTGTTTTCAACATTATTATCCCACGCCATAGGCAGAAGGATACAAATTTAGCGTTGTCTGTCCATCATTCCATCCGTCTGTCTGTCCGAGAAATTATCTCCAATACCATTGGACAGAATTTCATGAATCCATTCCGTCAATATTTTTTTTTCGTTCTGTGATTCCGTGCAAAATAGCCAGCTAGGACCGATCTCGAGTTATGCGGTCACGTAACTTTTTGAAAAGGTCTACTGCTGCTGGGGATATCATTTCAACAAAATTGCCTGTTTTAGTTACATCACAGCAACCATTGCATCTATCCATGCTTTCCTGTAGTTTATTTTACCAGTACTGTGCACAATATTCTTCTTGACCGACTGGCTACCCCTGCGAAAAGTAGTTCTTGAATTCATGAACAATTCCTGAACTACCGTTCATGAACAATCCCATGAACAGCAAATGGCCGGTTCATGAACCACTTTTGTTCATGAACTTTTGGGTTTGTTCCATGAACTGTTCATGAACAGTTCATGAATAACCATTCTTAATCAGTTCAATGAACTTTTCCATGAATCAAAGTTCATGAACTGGTTTTAGTGTCCGAGACTTTTTTCTTTATTGGTAGAACACTTTGGATCATAAATCCAACCCTTCTGTTCCCTTTGGTCTAAAAGGTTATGCAGCATCAAGTAACATATTATGAAGTTAGAACATACTTATTTGCACTTGTAGCCACATAGTCAATTATTATTTTTATTACTTATACTTAATTCTCTTACAGTAAATATGTGCAAATTGCATGACTGAAAATGGGTTTAAGTAATTACCATCCTGATGCTTGTAGAAATTTCTTATCAGTTGATAAATAAGGATTTATAGTGATATAATATTTTTGGGCATTTCTAACTGACCAGAAATTGTTTTGATGTCCATCTAGAAATTATTTGTCGATATTTTGTTGTTTTTCAAAAAAGGGAGGTAATTAATGTCTCCTTTTGTAATGAGTTACTGAATTTTAAATCCTTGAACTTCTTAAAGACAGCAAGTTCATGAATTGTTCAAGAATAATCAGTTCATGAACTGATGGCAGAGTCTATTTCATGAACTGTTAGTAATAATTCATGAACATGTAGTTCATGAACCGCCAGTTCACGAACAACCACATGACAGTTCAAGATTTTTTGTACCAGTTCTTGAATAGTTCATGAACAGTTCACGAACAGAAAACATGTACCATGAACTGTTCATGAATTCAAGAACTACTTTTCACAGGGGTACTTTCCCCACATAACCACTGTGGAAATGATGATCAGGGATGAGAGGGGAATGAATCTTATTATGATGTCTGTCTCAAGTCTTTAGAAAGAAATTTGCAGTTCTGTGGACTTGAACCAGCTACTCCCAGGTCTCAAGTCCTGTTCTGACTGTGCTACCTGGTTTTGCTTCAAATTTAGATTCAATGATCATATGGATCATGCACTACTTGTCATGTGGAAGTGCCTTTAGCAAATAGTGTTACCAAAAACCTTTCATGTTTGGTAAGCTGGCATCCTGTGTTCGAGCCTCGTTCCATAGCCCTGAGATTTTATTGAGAGTGTCCTTAAAAAATTTGGCAAGGCACCTTAGAGCCCTAGCCTAGTGCTGGTGAAATTTTGGATATACCATATTTCTCCTTTCTCCTAATAAAAGCTCCCGGGAGCTATACAAAACATAGATAGGAAGCCTTTATTTTGTACCCAAATTGCAAAGCAAAAAGTCTGTCCAGTTTTGTATTTCTTTGCGTTTTTGTGATTGTTGAGAGGAAATAATCATCAAAATTAGAGGAAGTACTTATCAAAATTTCAAAAGTTGTCATTGTAATTAACTTATGTGTATTAGGTTATCATGATTTAATAACCCTTTACCAGACAATCCCAGGATTTTACGACCCTGAGATACAAGCCTTTTGAAACTTTGTTGGAAAAGGAGAAAATGATGGTAAACAGCATTTTTTCCATTTCCCACAATGTTTTCTACCCTGCTGGAAACAAAGTTCAATTTTTTAGTTACTTTATTTTGTCATCTGCAAGTGCTTTCAAATTGGGACCAGTCTAAAATTTTGTCGTTGCGGCGCTACTATAAGAGAGGGCTTTTTTATTAGGAGAAATATGGTACATGAAGAAGCAAGCTGTCCTTTTGAGGCTTGATACGATTGAAATATTGTTGAAAGTGGTGTAAAATACCATCCAGTCAATCAACTCAAATTACACTTAGTCTATTTATAAAATACATGTGGGTACAAAATTTAATAGTCATAACATGCACTTTGCATGTGATATTTTTTTTGTAATTAATACTTTAATTGTTTTTAGAAAGCGGATATTTAGGAATCAATGATGACTATTGTTCGGTGGAATACATTACATGTATATGTAGCTCACTACCAAACAGCAAAAATGTTTACTTTTCCAAACGAAAGCCGTCAGACAACAAATTTAATTTCTTTTGTTCAATTTTTTAGAACTTGATTTTGAATAGGTAGAAAACATTGTGGGACTAGAAAAAAATGCTGGTTGCTTTCGTTTTCTGCTGTTCAAAACATTTCTTTCCATGGGTAATAAAACTAGGGATTTTGTGGTTAAATTTTACCTTTTTACCAAGAGACAACATTTTTTACTTTTCTTTTCGAATGGAATGCACCGTCAAAGGACAAATGCGTCTGAGCAGAATTTCTCATTGGAAGAGTAGAAAACAATGTGTGAAAAGGAGACAATTTTAATGAGTACCCATAAAATAGGGTTTGATGGAGAAAAATTATTATCTTTGATTTAAGAATAAAAGTCACCCCCTCTCTTTGGATTTCTGGTCACTGGTTCATGCCCCTAGCTTTGCCATTTTCTTTCAGTGGATTGATGATGGTCATTGTTACTGGATAAACTCTTTACAAAATAACAAAATTTCAGACTGGTCCAAATTGAAAGCATTTGCAGATGACAAAGTAAAAGTGACTGAAAATTTGAAATTTGTTTTGGGAAGGAAAGAAAACATTGTGGGAAAAGCATTCTCTCCTTTTCCCTCAATGTTTTCAGAGGGATCCTTTCTCAGGGTTGTTAAAGGGATTGTGTGGTAAACAATTAACATTGATTCAGGGTTGTTTATATGAGAAACCAGCCAGTGGCTTGTTAAAAATATTGTGCGAGGTACGGGTAAAAGAAACATTGTGAAAGAGAAGGAAAAAAGTGCACCTACCACCACAATAAACTGAAGTAATGTTGAAAGTAGCATGAGGGGGTCCTACATGGCTTATTGGTTAAGTATACCAGTCCTGTAACAATTGGACACCTGGGGTTAGAGCCTCACTGGAAGCAATGTATCCATAGGTAAAACGTTAATGAACCCCAGCAGAGCACTAGAAACCCAGGACAAACTTGATTGATTGATTGATCAATTGTTTGGTGTTTAATGCCATTTTAAACATTATTTCAGTTATATTGCAGTGGCCAGTGCACCTATCCATGCTTTCCTGGAGTTTCTGTTACCAGTACTCTGCACAATAGTCTTACAAAGCCACTGGCTGCTTTTTAAGATAACCAACTTTGAAACAACAATCAAGGATGAGAGAGGAATGAATCCTGTCACAATGACTATCATTAATCCTAGGACAGAAATTGGCCAAGATGGGGATCAAACTCAAGATCCCCTATTCTCGAGTCCTGAACGCTACCCACTGAGCTACCAGGGCTCCGCAGGACAAACTTGAAAATATAATCTGTCGCTGCATTATCTCCCGCTAGATGGCATTCTATAAATATTCTTCTATCTAATTTGGGCATCCTGGGTACAGAGCCGAACCACTGTCCTACGCGACAACCGTTACTTAGAATTTTAAACTAAAATAAACGTTTACTCAATAAAACACTACCTCGTGTAAATCACTCAGCTGTGATCAGCAGTTTAGAGAAATCTGGAGCTAAAGCAGGTCTCATTTCTCCTCAAACTTATTGATAAAAGCTGTTTTCTACATTGCTGCTTTATAGGGCATAATATTACAGTCGGTCCGCTTTCGGGGCTAGTGATGTGTCATATAAGACCGTCGAATTTTCGAAGAATATGACATGCGCAGACAACGGCTGTTGCTGAGATATGAATGAAGGATTTGTTGAAGTTTTAAAATAGACACCATCAAATCAAACAATCCATGAAAACAGCATAAAAACAGATTTGTATTTTGAAGCTATGGATGAAAATTGTACATAGTGCAAACAGACTTATTGAAGGGTTGTTACTGCAGGTTCACCTGTTTTCTGACATGAAGAATTGGCACATGTTACATAGTTACAAGTGGTTGATATACTTCTGTACCTCTCTAACCCTTCCTAAACAATTCTGTATTTTCACAACCCTGACAGAAATGCCTCTTGAAAACATTGTGGGAAAGGGAGAAAATGCTGGTAACCAGCATTTTCTCCTTTTCCTACAATGTTTTCCACTCTGTCAAGGAATCTCAGTTCATTTGTACTGCTTTTAAATTTGTGGCCTGCAGATACTCTCACTGTCTAAAATTTCCATGTTTTGGAGATGTTTAACACTTTATCAGACTGTGAGACAATGCTATGCATTCAGTCTTGGCACTGAAGAGAATGGCCTGTGGAAACATAGTACTGGTACCCAGCAATTTCTTCTTAAACCTTTTACTAAATTCCAATACTTTAGACTTTTATAAACTCAAAGCAATAATTACTGAAGATTTCACCAAAAATTTAGCTTAACCCTTTACCAAACAAACCCTGTTTTATATGACCCTGATAAAGATGGTAACCAGCTTTTTCTCCGTTTCCTACAATGTTTTCAGCCCTGTTGAAAACAAATTTCAATTTTTGACTTGTGTTTATTTTGTTGTGTGCAAGTGCTTTCAATTTGGACCAGTCTATAATTTTGTTGTCTGGTAAAGGGTTGAATGGTAGAAATTGTTTTTGAAAGCCCTTAAGGTCCATTTATACAGAGTGCGAACGCGAAAGCGAACACGTTTTTTCGTCCTGGAATATTTTAGTCATTTGTAGAGGAACAGTTTAAATAGAGTGCAAACACAAACGAATATTTGTTCGCGCGAATGACGGCCTCGATTGCCCCCAGAGCGAATTTTCTGAGAAGGTCGCACAGCTTTTTTGCTATCAACCAATCAGCAGGTACTTCCCTTGCATCATTTCCACAAATAGAAACTTGTACGCCTGACCGTTTCAAGAAAAAGCTAGGCATTAGTGTCAGTCTACTTTGCTTGTGAAGTTTGGAGAAGAATGGACAAGACAATGGACAAGACAGAAGCCATGATTCTTGAAATTGAGAAGAATCATGTACTGTATGACAAAGCAGACAAAGACATCATGATCTATGATGTCCTCCGTGTCTGACTCTACCAGCGCCATGATTCCAAATGACCCAATTTTATCTCTCACAGCAAGAAAAAGACGAGCCTCCTTGAAAGCCGTCTATTTGAATGGCAAAACTGCTCAAAAGTCGCATTCGCCTTCATGTTTGTGTTGGACGCGTTCACTTTCGCGCTCTGTATAAACGGACCTTTACTGTTCTCAAAAACCTTTGTCCTCAGCATGGTTGGTAAAACTTGGGTGATAAAGGACTGATCTGCAAAAACTTTTCAAATTATCACAAACTTGTGAGCTGACTTGTATGGTCGTCAAAATGCATCTCTATGCAGAATCTTGTTGAAGAACAGCTGCTGCTCATGATGAGATTGATAAGATTCAAAATTATCCTTTTTACACGACTCAAAGGAGGAAAGCTTGTGATACACTAGTCATTATATCTAGCCAATCATCATTATAATCATAAACCTATTTAATTCATTTTGTGTATAACAACCATCTAAAATGTGAGGCAAAATGGTCCTTGGGTATGCAGAAAATTTCACAAATACAAAAGTTTTTGATTCATTTCTGTGCAGGCCGACCTAGGTGGATAGCTTTTGCAGATGCATTAACATTTACGGTACATTCTGAAAATTGAGTTTTTTACCAAATGACAATAATTATTTTAGGCTTGTCAAAATCCAAAGCATTTGCAGACAACAAAATCAAAGTGAATGAAAACATAAAATTTGTTTTTTCAAGAGTAGAAAACATTGTGGGAAAAGGAGAAAATGCTGGTAACCAGCATTTTCTCCTTTTCCCACAATGCTTTCTAAAGGCTTCTTTCTCAGGGTCGTCAAAAGTAGGGATTGTTTGGTAATGGGTTAGTAAGAATTTCTTTCAATTTTGGTGTGTGAAGTCCTGTGTGGCTTGCTGTTGAATTTGAAGGATTGGTAACCTAGAGGCCTAGGGTTGGAGCTTCAGGAGTAGCCTGGTTTTGAACAGGATTATTCATAGGCATGACAAATAGAAACCCAGTGCCTGGTACTAGTGAAACCTAGGACAATCATGAATGTGTGAGTTGTACTGTGATATGACTTACATGATTCTGAATTTTGAAAAACAGATCTCTCAACAATGGAATTACTGAATGGTGTTTTTTGCAAAACACCAATCAGTAATTCCATTGTTGGGAGGTCCGTTTTCAAAATTCACGATCATGTCATCACTCTGTCCAGGGCGACAAATTTTAGAATTATCTATGTATAAAGCATTTTGCAGGGTACATTAAATTGTGCTCCAATGATTGGATTGGTGCTTGAAAGGGTAAGAAACTTTTTCGAATAGGGAGATAATCCTGGTTACAAGCATTTTCTTCTTGATCTAGTGTTCTCAAGTGCCTTCTTCATCAGGGTCATTCAGACTTTTGATTGCCAGGTAAAGAGTTTTCAAATTTGAATAATTCAAATGAATATGTGATATTTATGTCTGAAGAGGGCTATTCAAGTTAAAAGGAGCTGATCAAGAAATTTTGCCCTCTTCATCAAATGTAAAAAAAAGCCTGTCAATGAATTACAGCCATGTTTCTTATTGTAGCCCGCCCTGTGATTTATGCCCCCCCTCCCCCTTCACGTCCAAAATCAGTTAAGTTGCGCCAATGACTTAATTTCCAGTCACAGCCAAATGAAAAGATAATTAAGGCCCTTCAGTCTACTTTTGTATGTTACACATAGTCCAAATGATATTTCCAAAAATATAAATGCACAAATCCAAGATCTGAACAATTTGAATTTGAAAATTTGAAGCTGATTGTAGACATATACTAACAAAAAGCCATGTCACAAACCAAAGGTTATATTAATGGAAAATATCGCACAAACATAAACCACATAGTATTAATAAGGTACAGTTTATTTTATTCGTAAATGCCAAACAATGATTCACAAAGTCGAAATAAAGCTTGTTATTTGTTATTTCTTTTGATATTTTTGTCTGTTTACTGTCCCTTAAATCATAGTGAATTACGTTACACAAAGTAACACCACTGCATCGAAATGAAATACGAAAGATAGTGCACAAAACTTATTTTTTCTCTTTCTATAAGCATCATATTTAACAGCTAAAATAATCTTTCGGGTTTACCTTTGAAAAAAATAAACCGCACTTTATTCAAATTAGAATTTTCATTTTTTCACATTTTATGGTGAATTACGTTACACATGTTTTCTAAGATACTAAACGTGGGAAAGGAAATTAAACACCAATATGGGTAGACCATGTCCACCTCTCTGATATATCAAGATATCATTTACCTGTGTTAAATAATAAGCATTCAAATTGCATTTTAGACGCTGAGATGAATTACGTTACAGTGAATTACGATACACTGAATGTAGGATTATCTGCACGAAACACCAAATTGTTTAAATACACAAGTTATTTTCAGTGTAAATACTGACCTCATAGTTACGTCATTATGTAAACGTCATTTACTGGTGCTGTTTATCTTTTTTGACCTTGGTGGATGTGAATACTTTAAATTGCACAGTAAGGAGTATTGGTTTATATCATTTATTTAGTGTGTATCCCTGCTCATAACATGTGTGATGTTCGATTTTTCAGATTGACATTTGTATTCTTCTATCTTGTCTGAATTAAAGAAATTAAAAGAGATATATTTGAATGTGATGTATGAATTACGTGATAACGTAATTCACAATAACTGTAATGTAATTCACTTTCTTTCACTATGACCCTAGTGTTCAAGAATACTTTGAATCGTCCATGGTTGATGCAAAAAAATTCTTCAAGTGGCCCGGTAAGCCAGACACAGTCTGGATAACAGCTATCTATATCTATATTAGTGGCTGTAAGCGAACCAATTCGCATTGGAAAAACAAGAAACATGTTCAAATTCCAACAGGAAGAAATTAACACCATTGAGCAGTTTTTTGGCCTATAAAAAGTAAACAATACTGGATGAGAGACAGTTTGTGTTACACCGAGTTTCTTTAATTCTTTACCACACAATCCCGACTTTTAACGGCCCTGACAGAGGCTTTTTGAACACAGTCAGGGAAAAGCAGACTATGCTGGTAACCAGCATTTTCTCCTTTTCCCACGCTGTTTTCAACTTTCCCATAACCAAATTCATTTTATAGGTCAGATTCATTTTGTCGTCTGCAAAGTCTTTCAAATTGGACTAGTGGTAAATTTTGTTGTTTGGTAAAGAATTAACCCTTTCCCAAACAAGCCCTGGTTTTTATGTGTCTGCAGTACAAGTATTTTGAAAACACTGTTGGAAAAGGAGAAATTGCTTGTAACGAGCAATCTCTCCTTCTCCCGTAGTGTTTTCTACCCTTTTATAGACCATTCTGCCATTTTTATCAAATTTGAAATTATCGTCTGCAAACTCTTTCAGTTTGGAGGAGTCTAAAATTTGTTCTTTGGGAAAGGGTTAAAAGTAATTTGATTTATTTTCCAAATAAATAAGTCAATGAAGTACAAGTGAATTACGTTACAGCTTTGACTTGAATTACATTACAACATTTTCATCATATAGTGAACAGGCTGTACTCATGTTTGGTTATAATTTATGACTGGAACATTCTATAGCCTATTAGGAAATAGTAGACTTTTGCATTTTATTCGCTTTTTATGCCCTGCATATAATACATTTAGTAGTGTTTGTAAAGTTGTATCTAAAACTTGCACAAATTGCTGCTGTTGAATCTCAAAAGTGTTATTATTCATTTCTTACATTTTCAAAGATCCATTTATTTTCAGTTTGCTACAATATTCTAAGAGGATTTGATTTTAAATTTAATGAAAGGAGAAACATTTCCTAAATATTAGTTCATTTTAATTTTCTTCTATATGTGAATTACGTTGCAAGTTACCACTCCATAGTACAAGCCGACCACAGTAAAATAGTTGCTTTCATCCATACCAAGTAAGCATTCATATAATGCAGGATAACATAGCTTACTAATAAGCTATAAATTATCGTCAATTTCTTCCACACAGATCCACGACAATTACCTTATTTCTTAGAATTTGATGCAATTAAGATTTGCAACCAAAAATTTCATCACATGTTCAAATCAAAGAGGTACTGCTTTCTCATTATGCAATATATGACCGAAATTTGACGCTTGTTCATTTTAAAGACACATATGCAGTGTTCAGATTTACAAATGACAGCAATATATCGTATCATGTTCATAGTACATATTCATTTTATCAAGTCGCGGTTTTGTAACGTAATTCACGGCTGTTTTTGACCCACTTCTACAGGATCTGATTTTTGTGCTTAAAAAATCCAATGCAAACACTTTAAGTATTGAATCTGTATATCAAAAGGTTGAAAGCATACAAAAAACGAGGTTGAATTAAATTTTGTGTTCCAAATATTATGGCCGAAATTACAGTGTAAATGGTGCGACTTAACTGATTTTGGATGTTCAGCTTTTTTCTAACCAAAAATGGGCATATATAGGTATGGTACACTTCCCATAAAATTATAAACTTTCAGTAACACAAAATTTTTCAACTAACTCCAGGGAAAAATTTTAAAGTGAAAGTATCAAAGAGCAATGTCTGACATCAATCAGAATCTTGAATGCTACCTTTATGTCCAAGTGAACCATGATCAAAAGTCTGCTTTAAGACAGCAGATTTCTCAAATGGCAATCACTTGGCAGTTGATACGGACCAAAACCTGGAAGACAATGTTATTTCAGTCCTCAAAAAATTTTGATACCACTTTACATCTATTTGTTTGTGATAATGTCACATGATCAAAAACAAACACATCTATCAATTATTTGGGAATATACCTATTTTGGAAGATGAAGTCATAATTATTTAATTAATATCATTCAAATAGATTGAGGTACTGTAACTTAAGGTGACCAATCCGTGATTTGAATGCCAAAGTTGCATATTTTCCATAGGCATAACTAAGTCTATTACGCATACCATGCACATGCGTAATGTAAAACAAAATCGAGAATAGGTTGTAGGTTGCCTTCTTTGGCGTATTTTTCAGTTTGGATGTTTTCTTGAACAGCCAAGATCAGAAATATCTTGATTTCATGGCTCCGATTCCATTCGGCTGATTCCGAATTGCTCCCGTCAAAAATGACCAACTTCGGCGCGCATAAAATTACTTTTTCCTGGTTATGCCTATGTTTTCACTCCATTAACTGTCAAATGTGTTCATTGATGTTCGCAGAGAAAGCAATTTTTTGTAGCATTTATATTTACTTCACAAAAAACATAAATCCAAAACAAAATATCAAAAGGGGCCCCCTTTAAAAGGATTTCATACAAAAGAATGCTTTTGGAATCCCAGATACTGAATCTAGCTTTCAGGTTTCCTTTGGAGCTATTACAGGAAAGTTTATAGGTCAGAAAACTTTCTTTGTTGCAGAGTGGCAGATTCTTTCTTGAAGCCATCTGGCCTAAGAAAAATTCCTCTGCTGGTCTCTAGGGGTAAAGTTAGAGTTATTTATAATAACTCTGTGCATCATAAATAGCATTTGATAATTTAAAAGGTTTATAGAACTGAATGCCAGAAGAAAAAGTTCACACTGGGAGACTTTAACCCTTTCCCAAACAATCCCAGGTTTTCACGACCTTCGAAAAGAAGCCTTTTGAAAACATTGTGGGAAAAGGAGAAAATGCTGGTAACCAGCATTTTCTCCTTTTCCGACAATGTTTTCCACCCTCCCAGAACAGATTTCTCTCTTTGAGTGACAATTATTTTGTCGTCTGCCAATGCTTTCAATTGGGACCAGTCTGAAATTTTGTCATTTGGTAAAGAGTTTAGATACATAACTTATGCTTAACCATGGAAACCATACTTTCTAAAAAGAGGGTTTCAGTGCACCCATTCAAATACAAACCCAAACACTTAACTCTGTACCAAACAACAAAATTTTAGACTGGTCCAAATTGAAAGCATTTGCAGATGACATTAAATACGAGGGGTGTTCGAAAAGTTTCAGGACGATTAGCATCATTCTTTTATTTATCAAGATTTTTTAATGATTTTTAGCTCTACTGGCTTTCAGCCAGCAGAGCTTATGTCATGGCGTGGTTTCCGTCGTCCGTCCGTCCGTCCGTCCGTCCGTCTGTCTGTCCGTCCGTTAGTCTTTTTCTTGTTTACGCGATAAAGTCTGCATTTGTTGTCAGATTTTTGTGAAACTTGCACAGTTTGTTAATCTCATCAATAGCTTCAACCCTATTGATTTTGAGAAAAATCCAACAAACAATATGGGAAAAGTAGCCATTTCAAGTTGAAAATTTCCAATTCTTGTTTACGCGATAAAGTCTTCATTTGTCATCAGATTTTCGTGAAACTTGCACAGTTTGTTTATCTCATCAATAGCTTTAACCCTATCGATTTTGAAAAAAATCCGACAAACAGTATGGGAAAAGTAGCCATTTCAAGTTTAAAATTTACATTTCTTGTTTACGCGATAAAGTCTTCATTTGTCATCAGATTTTCGTGAAACTTGCACAGTTTGTTTATCTCATCAATAGCTTTAAGCCTATTGATTTTGAAAAAAATCCGACAAACAGTATGGGAAAAGTAGCCATTTCAAGTTTAAAATTTACATTTCTTGTTTACACAATAAAGTCTTCATTTTAGGTCAGATTTCCATGAAACTTGCAGAGTTTGTTTATCTTATCAATAGCTTCAACCCTATTGATTTTGAAAAAATTCCAACGAAGAGTATGGGAAAAGTAGCCATTTCAAGTTTAGAATTTACTGTTCTTGTTTACACAATAAAATCTTCATTTTAGGTCAGATTTCCATGAAACTTGCATAGCTTGTTTATCTTATCAATAGCTTCAACCCTATTGATTTTGAAAAAAATCCAACAAAGAGTATGGGAAAAGTAGCCATTTCAAGTTGAAAACTTTCATTTCTTGTTTACGCGATAAAGTCTTCATTTTTGGTCAGATTTCCGTGAAACTTGCACAGTTTGTTTATCTCATCAATAGCTTTAACCCTATCAATTTTGAAAAAAATCTGACTAACGGTATGGGAAAAGTAGTCTTTTCAAATTGAACAATTTCATTGTCTGTTTACATGATAAAGTATTTATTTGTGATCAGATTTTATGAATTTTTCAGCTTGTTTATCCCATGAATAGCTTATTAACCCTGTTGAGTTTGAAAAAATTCAACCAACAGTAATGGAAAAGTAGCCATTTTGAGTTGAAAATGTCAATTTTTTTTGTCTTGTTGCGTAATGAATTCCTATGTATGCTTTATTTAAAAGCAAACTCTCTGCCAGTAGAGCATATTCAGGCCCTTCAGGGCCTTCTAGTTTCTGTAGTAATAGCTACAACCGTTTTCTACAGGTTAATCGAAACAATTATACGAAGATATATGCCACACGTGATAAATGGTCACTATAGCAACGTCAAGTCGACGTGAGCGGGGCACCTTGACGTCACTTTACAAAACAACTTCTTTTAATTGCAAGTATCGATCGCAATAAGCACTCCAGTACGATTCTGAATAGTGAATGACAAAAGCATTCGCTCGCAGGGTGCACCGTCTACTACATGCAATCAAAAACCATAATGAGTCGCCGACAGTAAGGCTTTCCTGAAACAGTATAGAGAACGTGGTGGCAGGTTCTTGGTATTCATTATTAGGGCCAATGTAACTTGGATTGGTTTGTATGATCCAGAGGCCAAGCAAGACAGTTCTTTGTGGAAATCCCTAATTCACCCCTGCCTACAAAAACAACGGTGAAACAATTTACTTATTGAAATGGACGGAGTTATTCTCTGCCACACACTACCGATTGGGAAGACAGTCACAGCACAGTATTACTTGAGCCTACGGTCTTTTGATTCTTTAACTACATTAAACATAAAATGATATTATCATTTTATATGATGACAGAATTAGTTGGTGACACTAGTGATTCATAAACATAATTTTGTTGTGCATGTATATAGATCCATAGGTTCAACCATAAGCTCGTTTCAGGTGCGCCGACATGAGTTGATCGGGGCTGTATAGGAGAAACGACCAAAAGAACCCGGCGCATTCGACTGACATCACAACAACGCCACACCTTATCCTTCATAAACTACCAAGAAAGTACCTGCTGACAGATAGAGGAACACTATTGTACACCAACCATACTCCCCTGACTCGCACCGTGTAATTTTTGGTTACTCACCACTATGAAACGTTATTGACGCAGTCACTGTTTCGACGACGTCCATCACCTTTCAGTCGTGGTCAGGGAATGTATAAGGAATATTCCATCATCAGACTTCAAAACCTGTATTAATTCGTGCGTACATAGGCATCAGCGACGCATGAAGCACACCATGGAGTATTTTGAATACCCACGACTATTTCAGTTGTTTGCAAAGACAAAGTTTTAATTCGGTGCATCAAGGTGCCCCGCTCAAGTCGACTTGACGTTGCTATGGTGACAATATATCACACGTTTCGAGTATCTTCGTTTATATGTTTCAACCAACCTATAGAATATGGTTGTAGCTGTCATTGCCGAAAAACTCATTAAAAAATATCAAAATATAAAAGAATGGCGGCACTTGTCCCGAAACTTTTCGAACACCCCTCGTAAATGTGACTCATAAATTAAAGTTGTTTTGGGAAGGGTAGAAAACAATGTGGAAAAAGGAGAAAACGCTGGTAACCAGCATTTTCTCCTTTTCCCACAATGTTTTTAAAAGCTTTCTTTCTCAGAGTTGTTAAAATTCAGTATTGTGTGGTAAAGGGTGAAGCTATGTGTGTCTTGCTATCTACAGATGCTTTCAGGTGAGACATCATGTCTGAAATTGCATCTTTTGATGAAGAGTTAGCCCTTTACTACACTGGGTTAAATCTTAGAATCATACGTATCTTTACCAAATGACAAGTCTAGATTGAAAGCATTTGCAGGCGACTAAATAAATGTTTCTGAAAAATTGAAATTTGGTTTGAGAAGGTTAGAAAACATTGTGGGAAAAGGAGAAAATGCTGGTTGCTAGCTTATCTTATTTTTCCTACAATTTTTTCAATACAGCTTCTTTCTCAGGGTGGCTAATACCTTATAACGGGGTTTTTTTACTGCTGTAAAAGTTTACGAATTTGAGCTAAAAACATGTGATTTAAATTTTTACGAGTTTATTTTTTACTAATTCTAAACATGCATAAAAAATTACAGCATTAAAAATATCAGTGCATTGTCCACTTTCATTTAAGATTATACATGTATTGTTTGTTTTAAATACAGGTTGAAAGAAAAGTGTCACTCTTTGTTTGGCGTGCGAATAGCGGTAATTGTTTTGACGTGCGAATAACTATTTTAACAGATACCTGTGTGGTCATAATTGATAACTAACTGTGGAGGCACATTGTCATCTGTCACTAGTTTTTTCACTCTGTTTAGAAAGTCCTCCTTTACCTCATCGAAATTTTAAAACCACTGGTTTTGCAGTTTTACAGCCACGTCTTTTCACAAGACCCATTCGTGACATTTTTGAAGCGGCCCAATGCCGAGTCAAATTCTCATCACCGCCATAATCAACGTGTCGAGTATCATGAAGGTGGCTCGTTTACGTGGTGTCAGAGCATTTTTAACCTGAATATTCAGTTCACGTATAGTATGGATTGGAATTCTCTATTAGTTTTCTGTTTGGGCACGGAAGCCGTCGCTTAAAATATCCACATAGAGATGACTGATTGAGAGAAGTTGTATCACACGTAATCAAAACACAATGAAAAAATTCTTATATTGCGTGTATTTAGTGCACAGGTATTACATACTTATAACCCTTTATTTCATATCAATACAATACTACGGTTTTTTGCTGTAATTATTTATGCGTCGAATTTTTACGAATCTTTTTGATGCGTAAAAATTAGTAAAAATTGGCAGCATGTAAAAAAAACCTGTTATACGGTTGTTGGGATTATATGGTAAAAGATTAAAGAAATTTACAGCATGACAGTCCAAAGGTTTTTCATGGTTTTTGGTCTTGAATACGAAGAAAACATCTGGTAACAAGCTTTTTCTTCTTTTACCACAATTTGTTCAAAACCACTTCTTTCTCAGGGTTGTTCAAACTTTGGATTGTGTGGAAAGGGTTAGACGGCCTGTAGCAAGGTTTTAGAGAATCTCTTCATGTCTTGGAATTTGAAGAATATTAGCAAACAGACACTGATAGACAGTGATACCAGAGCATGCTTTTTCCCTTATCCTGCCAAATAATGTATTTTTTTCCCAGATAAGCCCTTTTTTTTTACAGCTCTGAGGTTGGAGGCATTTCAAAACAGTGGATAAAGGAGAAAATGCTCATAAAGAACATTTTCTCCTTTTTCTACAGTGTTTTCTACCCCTACAAACAAAAATAACACGTTTTTAGCCCCTCTAAATTAATTTTGTTTTTGCAAATTTATAAAAAAAAGACCAAAATTACCTCATCTGGTAAAGAGGTAAATGAAATTTTTCAATTTAACAGTAAAAAACAAAATTCTGCTATTTCAAAGTTATATTTTCGGCAATTATACAGGCTTACCGGACAGTGTAGATCCAAGATCAGACTGCACGTTCTGTGCAGTCTGATCTTGGATCTACACTGTCCGCAAAAGGTCAGCGAGTTGCGTTTGGCAGCCTAAGGGTTAAGGTTTGCGTGTTAGCTGTAAGTGATCCCAAACACTTGAGGTTGGAATCTGGTTTGGCAATTTTTCCCCCGTAGTAATTTCGTTGATAAGGTAACTAGCTGATCCCAGTGGTTACGATGATATCAGTTTGGATGCTCTGGTTCCTAATTCTTTAACTCTTTACCAAATGATAAAATTTTAGACTAGTCCAAATTGAAAGCATTTGCAGACGACAAAATAAATGTGATTGAAATTTTGAATTTTGGTCTGGGAAAGGGTAGAAAACATTGTAGGAATAGGAGAAAATGCTGGTTACCAGCATTTACTCCTTTTCCAACAATGTTTTCAAAAGGCTTCTACCTCAGGGTTGTGAAAACCAGGGATTGTTTGGTAGAGGGTTAAGAGACATCATTTAGGCATGTTTGAACTAAAAATATTAATTTTGCAGATGATTTAATTAATCCTAGAGCATACAACAAATTTTTTGACTGCTCTGAATTCAAAGCAATTGCAGACGAAAAATTAAACATGGCTCAAATGATGAAATTGGTTTTTGATAAGGTAGAAAACTTAGTGGAAAAAGGAGAAAATACTTGTTACCACCAGCTTCTCCTTTTCTCGCTATGTTTTCAAAACCCCTCTTTGTTACCCATTACCACACAATCCCTACTTTTGATGACCCTGAAAAAGAAGTCTTTGGAAAACATGGAGGGAAAAGGAGAACATGCTGGTAACCAGCATTTTCTCCTTTTCCCACAATGTTTTCTACCGTTCACAAAACAAATTTCAAACTTTCAGTCACTCTTATTTTGTCGTCTGCAAATGTTTTCGATTTGGACAAGCCTAATAATGTCGTCTGGTAATGAGTTAACTTAGTACACTTGATTTTTTGGTGATGAGTTAAGTGTGTCTGAAAAATGGAATTAGTCTTTTATATGATAAAAACATTGTTGAAAGAGGAGAAATGTTAAAGCATTTTCTACTCCTACCACAATGTTTTCAATGCCGTCTGATGGTTGGAACTCTGAACTGTCTATATTGTAAAGGTTAACATGCACATGGAAAGTTGCAATACTCTTTGACCCTGCTGGCATTTTAGCCTTTCCCACATTATTTTCAAAAGTCTTCTTCCATGGGGTCGTTAAAACATTGGATTGCATGGTAAAAGGTTTTAATGACCTTTAAGAAACATTCTTTGAAAACATTTTGGTAACCAGCATTTTCTCCTTTTCTCTCAATGATTTCCATCCTTTCCAACATGAATTTCAATTTTTGATTGACATTTATTTTTGTCGTTTGCAAATTTCTTGTCCCTTTGACTTTGGACAAGTCTAAAATTGTGGGGTTTGGTGAAGAGTTAAGTGTCTGTGTTTGTAATTGTCCTCAGAACCTATTGATTGGAAAGTAAACCATTGTAGCACAGGAATAGACAACAGTATTGGCACACTTTACCAAACCTGTATTTACCACATAACCCATAAGTAGTGTTCCTGTAAAGAGAAAGCATTTTAAAATCATTGTTGGAAAAGGACAAAATATTGGTAACCTAGTCTTAATTGGAAGCATTGCAGACGACAATATTAAAGTGACTCAAAATTATTATAATTTGTCTTTGGAAGGGTAGAAAACATTGTGGGAAACCTTTTTCCACAATGATTTCAGAAGGCTTCTTTCTCAGTGTTGAAAACCTGGGATTATTTGGTAAAGGGTTAAAGAGCCTCCCTCACCATGACAGCTCATCATCTCACAGTGCATGTTCAATAAGTTATTGACATTTTAGAACTAGGTCATTTTGACAGAAGTTTGCATTTACATTATCAAGCCTAACAAAAAAAGTCTGTTTAGAGTTTCCATACCCTACCTAGAAAATGCTGCTGATGCTAAATTTCTATGATACAATTATTGAAAAAGCAAAAAAATTGCCAATTATTGAAAAAGCAAAAAAATTGCCAGGTATGATTTTGGTACACGGCCATGTAAAAAAGTCTTTGGAGAAAAAAATCCTTACCTACTGCATCTCAGACCAAAACTCTAAATGCTGACATTTTTTTATCCCCCGCAATGAAGTGGAGGGGGGTATACTGGAATCGCAATGGCTGTCTGTCCGTCCGTCTGTCTGTCTGTAGACACAACTTTGTCTGGACCAATACTCCACAACACTTTTTAAGGTACTGAACTCAAATTTATGCACAGTGTTCCTATATATATGAAGTTGTGCATGTGCAATTTTCATGACCCTGCTATGATTTGTTGTGGAATTGTCTCCCCTTGAACCTTTTCAAGTCTTACTTTTGTACTAAACCATTCTTCATTCTGTAACAAAGACCTGTATTTGCGACAAGGAGATGGTGGGGGTATAACCATGTTTAAATTAGGCCTGAGTGAGCACAACTTCACAGACTGTGTAGCTTGAAATCAGGCTGCACATAGTTTGCAGTGTGATCAAAGAGCTATGCTGACCTCTCTCCTGTGAGATTTTCTTGCAAAAAGATACTTAGATAAATATAAACTTGGTTGTTACATGTACATGTATCTATTTTAGACTGGTTCAGATTGAAAACACATGCCGACGACAAATTAAATGCCACTCAAAAATTGAAACTTGTTTCCAGCAGGATAGAAAGCATTGTGGGAAAAGGAGAAAATGCTGGTAGCAAGCATTTTCTCCTTTTCCAACTATGTTTTCTCAAGGCTTCTTTCTCAGGGTTGTAAAAAGCAAGGATAGTTTGGTAAAGGGTTAATTCTTTACAGACAAAATTACTGTAGATTTGTCCCTAAGCATTTGCAAAGAACAAATATAGAACAAGTAATGGACTGTATTTGAAAGGGTAGAAACCATTATGGAAAAAGAAGAAAATGCTGGTTACTACTGCTCTACCCACAATGCTTTCAAAAGCCTTCTGTTCCAAGATTGTTAATGCTTTGGATTGTGTAGTAAAGGGTCAAATACACTGGCTTAACCCTTTCCCAAACAATCCCTGGTTTTTACATGTCAGGAATAGAAGCATGTGGAAAACATTGTGGGAAAAGGAGAAAATGCTGGTAACCAGCATTTTCTCCTTTTCCCACTACGTTTTCTACTCTATTATATAGAAAAATCGTCTTTTTATCAACTGTTAATTTCTGATCTGCAAAATGCTTTGAATTTGGTCTGGTCTAAAATTTGCTGTTTAGGAACGGGTTAAATGATGACTGTTTTTTGAAAAGGTAGAAAAAATTGCTTGAAAGAAAATGTTATTTAACCCTTTTACCCCATAAGGCATTTCTATGGCATCTCTAATTGACCCTAAATAACAGGAAGGATGAAGCTGTTTCGTATGTTTATATGACACTTTTTGATAGCATAGAAAACATTGTAGCAAAAGGTGAAATTGCTCGTCACGAGCATTTTCACCTTTTGCCACAATGCTTTCCAAAGGCTTCTACAAGCAATGCGTAGAAATGAGTATCTATGGAGTAAAGGGTTAACAGCACTTTTTCTTTTTTCCACAAAAATATTTCTTTCTCAGCGTTATTAAAGCTCAGGATTTTTTGTCAAGTTTTCTAATGAAAATGTATAAGACTTGACTGATGGAAAGCAGTTTCGGTGTTGGTACAATAGTAAGGGAAGTAACTTGCTTGTAATTTTGTAGCCTTGGAATAGGGATTCTTTCCCTTATTTATTTTCACTCTGTTGAATCAAGAGTTGCCTCCCTTCGATTTAACTCCATACCACACACCAAATATTTTGACCTGTCCAAATTGAAAGCATTTGAAGACCACTATTTAGAGTTGGCCCAGTTGATCAAATTTATCTTTGATATGCTAGAAAACAATGTGAGAAAAGGAGAAAATGCTGGTAACCAGCATCTTATCCTTTCCCAACAGTGTTTTCAAAAGGCCTTTTTCCAAGGGTCATCATAACTCCGCTTCAGATCACTTAACCCATTATCACACAGTGTTTTTACTCTTCCAAGAACAAATTACAATTTTTCAGTCACCTTTATTTTGTCGTCCACAAATGCTTTCAATTTGAAACAGTCTAAAATTTTGTCGTGTAGTAAAGATTTAAAGATACCATAAAAGAAGGCTTTCGAAGATATTTTGGGAAAAGGAGAAAACATTGGTATGCAGCATTTCTTCCTTCTACCACAACATTATCTGTTCAAAACAAATTTCAATTTTCCATTCATCTTCATTTTGTTGCCTGCAAATGCTTTTAACTCTTTACCACACAACAAAATTTTAGACTGGTTCAAATTGAAAGCATTTTGCTGATGACAACATAAAGGTGACTGAAAAATTGAAATTTGTTCTGGAAAGGGTAGAAAACACTGTGGGAAAAGGAGAAAATGCTGGTTACCATTTCTCCTTTCCCCACAGTGTTTTCAAAATTCTTCTTTCTCAGGGGTGTCAAAAGTAGGGATTGTGTGGTAATGGGTTAATCTGGACTTGTCTAGAAATTTTTTTGGTTGGGAAAGGAGTAAACATGAATACTACAATCGTAAAAAAAATCAAAATTTGAAATACTGGTTATGAATCTGTGCACAGTTAGGGGTCTTTAACTGCCTTAAAAATAATCCAAATTTATGAGGAAGAAAAGATGAAATGCAAGAGAGAAAAAAGTGCTACAGATGCAATTTTTTGTACAATTGAAGAAAAAAAAAAATTGATTCTAGAGCCCTGTTTTTATTTGAATTGCGCTGCATCACATAAAATTTTCAAAAAGCATCTGCTTGCATCAATTGCTTATCAGACGAATACATTTCCTGTTGCTAATTGTCAGATTATTTCACCATTTCCTAATCCCTTAACCCTTTATGATACAATACTGAATTTTAATGACATTGAAGAAAAACCCTTTGAAAACATTGTGGGAAAAAAAGAAAATGCTGGTAACCAGCATTTTCTTCTGTTCCAACAATGTTTTCTGCTATTTCCAAAACTAATTTTGATTCTTGAATCAAATTTCTTTTGTCAAATGCCAATGCTTTCAGATTAAACTGGCCTAAAATTTTGGCATTGATAAAGTGTTAATCAAAGAGAAAATTTTAGACATCTATATAGATATTGTTAGCAGACAACAATTAAAATTGGCTCAAATGATGAGTTTTGTCTTCAGTAGGGTTGAAGACATGTTAGACCAGTTTTTTTCTTGTTTCTCCCTCAATGTTTTCAACAGTCTTGTATCTCAGGACAATGTAAACTGGGGACTTTTTGGTGAGGGTTTTATAATGAAAATAACATAATACTGGAACTGACTTTTGCTTTTAAAAACAGAGATATTGCAACATGAAGGTCCATATTCAACAACCATTCGGAACGTTCCCAGTCTTATTCATCAGAATTTGGTCAGTGTGAAAGTAACAGAACTTCTGATTGGCTAAACCAAATGGTTTAGCCAATCAGAAGTTCTGTTACTTTCACAGTCAGAAAATCTTGCAGAATTAGAAAAAGAAAGTTCTGAAGAATAGTTGGTGAATATGGACCCAGGGCTGTTTTGGCAATTAGTAAGCTGGGAAGCTGTTATCGTAGATCCAAGATCCAACTGTCAATTTTGTGAAGCCTGATCTCGATCAACTCTGCAAATGTAAGTGAAAATGTGGGATAGGGCTTGAAAGGATAAAGCTCAAATACTAACATAGTTAACATCAGGTCTTCTTTTCCACATTGTAGATTGAGATTAGACTGAGAAAAAATTGTGCTGGCATGGTCGTCAACAGCGTTATATCTGGGGTTATGTTTATAACGCTGATTCCCCCCCCCCCCCCCCACACACACACACACACACACACACACACTACCCGCAGCCCATCCGCCAATCATTGCCAGACTACAGAACTATGGCTTATTAATTACAGTTTATCGCAAATTTATTCTGACAAAAATGAAATAGCAATGTTCCAAATACAAAAACTAAGACATGCCTATTTACGTTTAAACATTATTTATAGGACATAGAACAATTTAGATTTTCTACGTAACGCCTGAACTATTCCCAGTTAGTTTCTGTCATCAAATAACGTTACAACTACGTAAAAGAGCTTATTTTACCTTTAGGACCGTTTCTTTTAGAATTATTCAGCCGCTGTTTTGCTAAATTACTGCAAGATTCATTCCAAAATTAAATTAAACTGTATCGTTTTGGATTGCAGACGGTGCCGCCGCCATGTTTTTTTAATCATGCTGACGATTGCATAACGAACCCTAATCGGCAATGATGAAAGAAATCTCTTTCATAATCAAACGAGATGAGACCCCCGTACATGTTGAAAGTCACAGGGGAATTTAACCTACTATCCGTAAAGAAATCACATCAGTCGTTTATCCACACAATGTTTGCAGTAAAGTTTGCATTAGTGGCTCATGTATGACGTAACACACCAATAATGCAAAGCGAGAGGGTTGTAAGTGCAAGTGTTTGTGGTACACACTTAAACCGTTTCGCCTGAAAAATTTACACCTGGCTATGGGCTGACCTCCATTCAAAACTATGCAATCACGCAATAAGCCAGTATCTCTGTTGCTTTATATTTTCTGATACAACCCTTCTGCGTATCGTAATAATAATTGCAAGAGTACCCCAGTCGTGTCACGTGCACGTTGTGTTGTCGGTAGAAAGAGAGTCATTCGGCTATTTTCTGATATCGCCGCTACGATCTACATACAGACAGACATATTGACGTAAAGTTTTTATAATGCAAGATTGTTTGCAAAGACAATTATGGGACGAGGGCCTTTTGTTACCTACTGTGCGTGTATTTGTCAAAGTAATTGTGCAAAGCCATAGGTGATAAATGTAATCAACATGGTAAAGGTGTAAAAAATTGTCACGTTATGTGTACGGTATCGATTTTTTTTGGACCGAGAGGTCCTTTTTTTTTTTTACATCGAAGATTCTTGTGAGAGTAACGGTGGATTTGGATCAGACTCGAAAATGGTCAACCCCCGAAATTCTGGGAGCCAAAGGACACCCGCGTTATAACGGAATCAGCGCTATAGCGCACTTCGTTGTAACGGGGTTCCACTGTAATTAAAAATGAGTATTGAACTACTTTCACCTTTTCTTTTTTTCCATTTTTTCCTTCTTTGAATTATCATTTATAAATCCAAAACCGCTATATTCTCAATTGAAAAAGATATAATAATTACCTTCCTTTCTAGAAAACAAAAAAAAGTAAAAAAAAAGTTTCAAGATACACATAAATGGAATTTCTGATCTGTTAGAAATGTGCAAAAACATTATTTCGGCATAAATCCTTATTTATCCTTATTTAACAACCAATTAGAATTTTTACTCAATGTTCAATGGAAGTGCATTACACAGGTCTTACCTTAACCCATTATCAAACGACAAAATTTTAACCTGATCCAAATTGAAAGCATTTGCAGGCGACAAAATAGAAGTAACTGCAAATTTGAAATGTGTTTTGTGAAGGGTAGAAAACATTGTTGGAAAAGGAGAAAATGCTGGTTACCAGCATTTTCTCCTTTTCCCACAATGTTTTCAAAAGGCTTCTCTCTCAGTGGCATCAAAAGTAGGGATTGTGTGGTAATGGGTTAAGAGTTAAAGGTGACTCAAACATAAACTTTCCTTTCAAAGTAGTACTTGGCATTTTTGTGCTTGTCTTACAATGTTTTTAAAAGCCTTCTTCCTCAGGGTTGTCAAAACTCAGGAATGTATGGTAAAGGGTTAAGGAGTAGTTGAAGGTTCAAACAAAAACATATCCTGCCAACAACATGGGTAAATAGCATAAAAATAGAATTGAGCCATGCTCTAGCAAAAGGGGGCTTAATGCTCCTCTATGATGCATTATCCCTTTACCACACAATACCGACTTTTAACGACCCTGAAAAAGAAGCCTTTTGAAAACATTGTGGGAAAGGGAGAAAATGCTGGTAACCAGCATTTCCTCCTTTTCCCATAGTGTTTTTTACCCTTCCCAAACCATATTTTAATTTTTCAGCCTCCTTTATTTTGTTATCTGCAAATGCTTCCAATTTGGACCAGTCTAAAATTGTATTGTGTGGTAAAGAGTTAAACCAGGTAAGTCATCACGTACCTACATTGTATGGATGCATAAAATCCAGTTTGTCTTTCAACAGACTGGATCATGAGGTACACTGGTCCTTTGACAAGCAGAAAATTAACCAATAGCAAAAAACCATCCAACCAGGTCAGCAGAGTGCCCAGGCTGACCTGGGTTGATATTTGTTGCAGGTGCATTAAGTTCCCTTTTCATAGATCATGGCTCAATTATACAATATGAAACCTTCAGATAAGGTGGAAGTTGATTTCATGCTATCTTTTGATGGCTGACATTTTCTGTTTGGGAGGAACTTTTGAAAGGAAATATCAGGCCCTTTAAGCCCTGAAAACAGATTTAATTGTGTATCTGGATAGTGTAGATCAAGATCAAACTGCACAAAAACATGCAGTTTAATTTTGGATCCATGCTGCAAAGTTCTTTTGTAGGTATTTTGATAAAAACAGCTTCCACATTATAGTATTATAAGCATTTACGTTCTGAGTAAGAATTACCATTTCATTTAGCAATACTAACTTTAACCCTGTGCCTAACTATCACATTTTATAATCTTGAAGGAGAAATCTTTTGAAGACATTGTGGGAAATGAAGAAAAAGCTGAAGAAATGGCATTTTCTCCCTGCTCAGAATGTTTTCAGATTTGTTCCCCTAAATACATTGTTCAACTCATTCTGCATGTATTCATGTTTCCTTCAGTGTTATTTTTCTGTCTCATGAAAACATTGTTTGCAAAGAACAATGTTTTATTTACCTGCAACTTACTTATCACCAGCATTTTCTCCTTTATCCACAAAGTTTTTTATCCTTCCAAGAACCGACCCCCTTAAGTTGCCGAATCTTTAATTTGATGTCTGCAAATACTTTCTATTGGACAAGCATAAAACTTTGAAAAAAGAGAAAAAGTCTATGTAGTGATGGGTTTAAATGTTTTTGATCAGGTTGAGAGATAATTTATCTGATAAGCCATCAGATCTTGTGCAAGAAACTCTCATCACAGATAACTGTTGACTCATCGGTGTATGTCTGCACATGTACTTTTCTAATAAATGTTGGAGGCTCATAATTTTGTAGTACAAGTTGAAGACTGTTTTGGACTTGGCTTACAGAAAGATACTAGAGAGTTATTTCCCCTGATGTCTCTCCAGGTACGTATAAACTGGGAGTTTGTTGTTGATTTTCATATCAAAACAATTGAGCCATGGTAGCTGATAGTAGGTAGCAGACTTGAGAACACAGGGTCGTGGGTTCGATCCCTTGCTTGGCCGATTTCTGTCCATAGATTGATGATTGGCATTGAAAGAGATTTATTCCTGTACCACCACTGACCATCGTTTTGATGATGGTTATGTGGGAAAACAGCCAGTTGCTTGGAAAAAAAATTGTGCAGGGCACTGGTAAAAGGACCTCCAGGAAAGCCTTGATAGGTGCACTGGCCACCACAATATAACTGGAATAAATATTCCTCTACCGATATTTTCTCTGATTTTTACCATTTTCATAACTTAAAGGGTTATCATAAGAGGTTTGGAGACTTGGCAATTCTAACTTTTGCATCATTTACGCACAACATTTTGTCATTGTCACAAAAAGTTAAACTATTAAACCCTTTTCTGCACAACAAAAGTTTTACTTATCTCTAACAATAGTATTTGTAGAGGACTGAAACTAAAACATGGTTCAAATGATGAAATTTATTACTGAATGGCTGGAAAACATTTTGGGAAAATGTTTTCGAAAGTCTCCTTCCTTAGAGTGGTTAAAAGTAGGGATTGTGCAGTAAAGAGTTAAAGTGTATAAGCGATGAGTAAAACCAACAGAAACTTTCAGTCTTTAACTGAAACCGAAGCTATAGCAATTTCAAGACTTTTCATGACCAGAATGTTTCAGCAAAGTTAACAGTACTTACCAAAGATCAGACTGCACATAAGAGATTTGATTGTGATCTAGACTGACCACAAAGGCTTAACTTACTGGTATTATGGTTGTGAAAGACACTCTTAGGGTGAAGTGTGTTTGATATTGATTGGGGGCAGAACAAACCTTTGTCTTTAATGAAAAATTTAGCATAGTTTATTTAGAATTCTTCCTGTATCTCTAAACAGAGTTTATGGCTCTCTGTTAGATGAGTGGGTTAGTAGGACTCATAATCTCAAGGTCCAAGGTTTGATCCTCAATAATGAGTTTTGTTGGAGTGCCCTTGGGTAAGACCATTTTTGACAGCAGAAGGTGACAATCACAAGGTTGTTTGTTTCACCCTTGGCTAATCAAGTAGAAATTTGTAATTCTCGCAGTTAGATTGCAGCTTCCTGGATTTGGATTTTAGATCTTCCTCATATAACCAGGAATTACATCATTGAGAACCAATATAATGTAGCACAACATAATTCTTTTGGCAAATCCACCGACATGTTTTGACAGTCCATCATCTGGCGTTGGAATGTATCCTAAAACTTCATTTCTCGGCCTAAATTGTCACTGCTTACATTTTGCTGTGATTGGTGCTTGTGGGATAGACTGCAACCAATTGTCAACCCTTATACTGCTAAGCTCTTCTCAATGACCTTTTGCCAACAGTATAGATCAAGATCAGACTGCCCATCCTATCTTTGATCTATACTTAATTCTTTACCACACAACAAAAGTTTAGACTGGTTCAAATTGAAAGCATTTGCAGACGACATAATAAAGGTGACTGAAAAATTGAAATTTGTTCTGGGAAGGGCAGAAAACACTGTGGGAAAAGGAGAAAATGCTGGTTACCAGCATTTTCTCCTTTTCCTACAGTGTTTTCAAAAGGCTTCTTTTTCAGGGGTGTCAAAAGTAGGGCTTGTGTGGTAATGGTTTAAAAAGCTCAGGGTGACTAAAGCAAATGTAGCTACAGGTCAGCCAGGCAAGTTGGAGCAAGAAACTTTGGAGCTCTGATTCTGGTTATTGTTGTCACTACTGAATAAATAAACCTCATTTTCACAGGGCTGAAATTATGTAAGGTTTCCTCTGCAGGATCAAGACACAGTATGGTTATAATCTAGACTATGACAGTGGACAGTGTAGATCAGATATCAGACTGATGATTTTGTGCAGTCCAATCTTGATCTACACTGTCCACAAAAGCTTCTGGTGTTGTTTATGGTATCAAAAGTATTGTACCAAGGACATTATGTGACCTTTCTTGAACTCTTTACCAAACAACAATTTTAGGCTGATCCAAATTGAAAGCACTTGCAGACGACAAATGTTACTCAAAAATTGAAATTTGTTTCCAGCAGGTAGAAAACATTGTGATAAAAGGAGAAAATCCTGGTTAACAATCATTTCCTTCTTTTCATACAGTGTTTCCTACCCTGTCAAAAAACACAAGATCATAATTATGTACCGCTTTCAAATTTGCTGCCTACTGATGCTTTCAATTTGGAACGGTCTAAAATTTGTGGTTTTGGAAAGAGCTAATCTATAAAACATCCTCACTAAGTCCATGATAACTGGGCACACATGTAGAAAGCATTAAGAGTCCTTGAAAAATGTTTTACCTGCATGGCAATTTGTCACATGCAGTTTAGTTATATGGACTTCAAGCTGTTTTCAGCATGGCCAAGGAACCTATTCACCCATTCCTGGCATTTTCTAGGCGGGTGAAGAGAAGTTGCTGTAAGAGTGTCTAAAAATGAAACCGAGAATATCCGGCCATTTCACTTTTCCACACAATTTCTTGTTTCTATAATCCTGAGAAAGAGGCTTCTAACCCATATTCTACTAAAACTAAAATGAAATTTTCTATTCGGTAGCAAGACCCAAATTTTGCTATTTCACAGTTAATACCTCCTTATCGGAGGGTGTAGATGAAAGATCAGACTGCCTGTTCTGTGCATTTCCATCTTAATCTACATTGTTCGCTAATAAGCAGCTAAGGGTTAAGAATAATGTGGCAGTTTTTACCCTTTCAAAGACAAATTCAATCATTCAAACTATATCTAGTTCTGCAATGTATTACCTTCACTTATCTTAACTCTTTACTACACAATCCTGATTTGTAACGATCCTGAGAAAGAAAGCCTTTGAAAACATTGTAGGAAAAGGAGAAAATGCTGGTAACCAGCATTTTCTCCTTTTCCCACATTGTTTTCTGCCCTTTCCAAATCAAATTTCAAGTTTTGATTCACATTTATTTTGTCATGTGCAAATGGTTTCAATTTGGACTAGTGCAAAATTTTGTTGTTTGGTGAAGAGTTAACGAGGCTTGTATCTCAAGAATGCTATCTCAAACGTGTTTTGCTTCAAACTTCCTGGTTACGGGCATTTTCTCCTTTTCTCATCATGTTTTTAAAAGTCTTCATCGTAAGGATTGCCAAGTCTCTTCTCAAAACTAAAGTTTCTAGAGTCCGGAAGACTGATGTGATTTCTGAATTATCGATAGATAAATAGATTTATTTAATTGCTACATCAAAGTCTCTAGATTAAGGGGGAATGAAGTGATTTCTGAATTATCGATAGATAAATGGCTTATTTCACTGCCGTGTTGACTTACTTGCAGTGAACCTTGCCAGGAAATTATTTGATAAATAACTTTATATGATTTTTGGCTTTGAGCATGTTTGTTTATGCGAGGCTGATTGGTGGCATAATGGGTTTACCAGACAGTTTGAAATGCTACCAAGGGAGATAACTCTAACATTAAAAGCCTACCTTTCTCTTGTTCATAAACCTCATTATGATCAGTATTGTATCAAATAATACTTTTAAATTGATAGTGGAAAAGGGAGAAAATGCTGTATAGGAAAAATTTCGCCCATTTCTGTAGTTTCTCACACCCTTTTTTTGGCACAACCTATCAATTGAGAAGCATTGATGAGACCCATCATGCAAAAAGGGACCATCTGGGAACTGCGAAAAGTGTCAACCCTGGTCAGCTTGCGCAATATGGTCCAAATTGAAAGCATTTGCAGATGTTGAAATAAATGTGACTGAAAATGTGAAATTTGGTTTGGGAAGGTAACCAGCATTTTCTCCTTTTCTCACAATGTTTTCAAAAGGCTTCTTTCTCAGGGTCGTTAAAAGTTGGGATTGTGTGGTAAAGAGTTAAGCCCCCCTTTTCACAGAGCATGGTGCATATTGTTCTGTTTATATGTGGTGAGAGCAGTGGGTTTAGTAAACTATAAAATGTGTAGGGTTAAGAAAAATCTATGAATACATCAAGGGGTTAGTGCAAGACCATTGTAAGTGCATATACAATGTATTTGCACTACAATAGTCTTGCACTCACCCCTCGAATTAAAGAAAGGTGCACTGGCTACTGTGAAAATTTCAGATAATTGAAATACAGTGTTAAAAAAATAGCCGTAGAGAAAAAATTTAAAAGGAAGGATTTATGCAATACCAATTAAGATTCTATGAAGTAAATCAGACTCCTGTGACATAAAGTACAGATTTTATGGGATGGTACATGGTCCTCCACCAGGCTTTTATGGTGTTTGTCCAGAATATTTCCAGATTTTTATTGACATTGCCTCTGATTGGTGCTTGACATATGACACGGCGAAAATGTCACCCAAGGTTTTTGTCCCCCGAAATCCTTCGAAATCTTTCGGTGATCGGAGTTTTATTGCTGGTAATGAATTCTTTTCCGATAGAAATATTGTTCCCTGAAGAAATATGGAATTCCCTTTCATTGTTCAGCAAGAGAATAAAACTTGTTTCATTGCATTGAAAGATTGGGTGCATGAGAGTCAGATGTTTGCGTAGTTTTGGGGTGATCATTATCAAGACGGTTCCCGAGTATTGTACTATTTTGTATGATTGTTTATTTGAGCCATGCTCTGAAAAAAAGGGGGTCAACCCTTTACTCCATAAATACTCATTTCAATGCATTGCTTTAGGAGCCTTTGGAAAACATTGTGGCTAAAGGTGAAATTGCTCGTAACGAGCAATTTCACCTTTTGCCACAATGTTTTCCATGATATCAAAAGGTATCATATACACATAAGAAACGGCTTCATCCTTGCTGTTATTTAGGGTCAATTAGAGATACCATAGAAATGCCTTATGGGGCAAAGGGTTGAAAAGCCTCTTCTACAGGGTAGTGAAAACCCAGGATTGTTTGGTAAAGGGTTATAATTGTTTGAAGTACCATCTTCACCTGTTTTATGCTAGGTTAAACCCTTTACCTTATGGAATACAGTAGCTTCTTTGGAAAACTGGTACAATATTGTGGTGGGCAGTTTTATGCTGGACACTAAAGTCTTGTAAATGAAAGATGTGCTGAAATGGAGCAACTTCTTGGATGTTATGATTTCATGTATAGTGGTCACCCTGTCCACATGTACTGTTTGTTTTTCATTTTGTACAGTACTGTAACCTTCAGGGAATTTTCATTACAAAAAAAATGCATATCAGATAATGGAGTAATAAAATCAAGTATATCTAGAGAGCACTTGAGCTTCAGAAAAATGTTGATAGTGTGTTCTGAAGGAAGAAGGAAGTCAAACTGTTAACCTGGTACATTATATCTTGTAGCTTTAGGAAAATCTACTATCTTAGAATATTGTAAAATTTGTGAACCTGCAGCCTTCTAAAATCATACAGATCTTAAAACTTTACAAACCTGTACATTCTGATCTTTGCAATATGACAAGCTTGTACATTATCGTCTTGCAGTCTGATAAAAGTGTACATGTACACTGTGATCTTGAACTATAACAAACTTGTACATTATAATCTTGCTATCTTACAAACTTATGATCTTGAACTATAACAGACTTGTACATTAATTTATAATCTTTCTGTTGCATGAACTTGTACATTATGTTCTTGCATTCTAACAAGCTTGTACATTGTGACCTTGAAGTAGAACAAACTTGTATGTTATGAACATGCACTCTTACAAATTTGGACATTATGATCTTGCAGTATAACAAACTTGGACATTACGATCTTGCAGTATAACGAACTTGAACATTATGATACTGCATTCTAACAAGCTTTTATATTGTGATTTTGCAGTAGAACAAACTCGTACATTATGATCTTGCACTCTTACAAACTTGAACATTATGATGTTGCAGTAAAACAAACTTGGACATTATGATCCTGCAGTATAACAAACTTGTACATTATGATCTTGCAGTATAACAAACTTGAACATTATGATACTGCATTCTAACAAGCTTTTACATTGTGATCTTACAAACTTGGATGTTATGATCTTGCAGTATAACAAACTTGTATATTATGATCTTGCAGTATAACAAACTTGAACATTATGATACTGCATTCTCACAAACTTGTACATTGTGATCTTGCAGTAGAACAAACTTTTACATTATGATCTTGCACTCTTTCAAACTTTAACATTATGATCTTGCAGCATAACAAACTTATAATAATTTATATTATGATCTTGCTGTATAATGAACTTGTACATAATGATCTTGCAACATACGAAACTTGAAAATTATGATCTTGCAGTATACCAGACTTGTACATTATGATCTTGCTGTATAATAAAATTTGTACATTACGATCCTGCTGTATGATATAATTTGTACTACCGTAATTTGCTTAAATTTTGGGACAGCAAAAAATAATTAATTTTTTTCGTGTCCCAATACTTCGGTCTACAAAAAATAATTATTCTGTCAGCTGTCCCAAAACTTATGGTCAAACAAGACGGTCTGTCAAAGTGAAAGTCACTCGCCGCTAACACGTCGAATATTGCCGACGTTGAAATATTGCAACGTGATTGATGTCAGGTTTGCAGGTTGGTCTATTTTTAGACTGATTGGAATTCCACCGATCAGTTTGAGCACTAAGAGCTCGTGATTTTCCTTGATTATGAACTTTTCACTCATTTTTGTTTGCATCTTGGGATATCAATGAAGATGTTATTTTGCGTTTGTAGAAAAAATTCACAACATATTTTACCTGCTTACATGTACGCGAGGTGAACGACGTTAACTGCACTCTTGACAAGTACCTGCTCGGACCGTTCTCAAATTTGATTGGTTCGTCGATCTTCGATCGATAAACCTTAGGTAAAACTGTGTGCCTAGATTTCTATTTATAAACAACAAACTCGATTGACCGTGAAATACATGCGTGTCAACTCTGTTAACTTCTGATGTACACACACGTTATACATGTTATGGATCTTGGATAGAAGTTTATCACACCCTTTCTACAGTTACGTCGGATTTCTTTTTGAATTGGGGTTTACGTTAGACAATCAGGTGATCGGGTTTTTCGTCTTGGATCGGGTAATTCCCATTGAAATGGGGAGAGTTGGGAACCCCTGTGAAAAGTAGTTCTTGAATTCATGAACAGTTCATGGTACATGTTTTCTGTTCGTGAACTGTTCATGAACTATTCAAGAACTGGTACAAAAAATCTTGAACTGTCATGTGGTTGTTCGTGAACTGGCGGTTCATGAACTACATGTTCATGAATTATTACTAACAGTTCATGAAATAGACTCTGCCATCAGTTCATGAACTGATTATTCTTGAACAATTCATGAACTTGCTGTCTTTAAGAAGTTCAAGGATTTAAAATTCAGTAACTCATTACAAAAGGAGACATTAATTACCTCCCTTTTTTGAAAAACAACAAAATATCGACAAATAATTTCTAGATGGACATCAAAACAATTTCTGGTCAGTTAGAAATGCCCAAAAATATTATATCACTATAAATCCTTATTTATCAACTGATAAGAAATTTCTACAAGCATCAGGATGGTAATTACTTAAACCCATTTTCAGTCATGCAATTTGCACATATTTACTGTAAGAGAATTAAGTATAAGTAATAAAAATAATAATTGACTATGTGGCTACAAGTGCAAATAAGTATGTTCTAACTTCATAATATGTTACTTGATGCTGCATAACCTTTTAGACCAAAGGGAACAGAAGGGTTGGATTTATGATCCAAAGTGTTCTACCAATAAAGAAAAAAGTCTCGGACACTAAAACCAGTTCATGAACTTTGATTCATGGAAAAGTTCATTGAACTGATTAAGAATGGTTATTCATGAACTGTTCATGAACAGTTCATGGAACAAACCCAAAAGTTCATGAACAAAAGTGGTTCATGAACCGGCCATTTGCTGTTCATGGGATTGTTCATGAACGGTAGTTCAGGAATTGTTCATGAATTCAAGAACTACTTTTCGCAGGGGAAGCATGCTTACGACGTTACGAGCGTAAAAATAAAACTACGAGAAATAAATATTTGCAAAGGGTAGGCCTATCAACGGATTGAAAAAAGAATATTACATAAGATATTCACTGTCCCAATTCTTTGGAACAAAAAATTACCGATCTTGCTTTGCAATTTTTAGTATGTCCCAAATCTTTGGGTCATGAAAAATAATTATTTTCGTGATTTTTGATGGTGTCCCAATTCTTTGGGTGTCCCAAAATATACGCAAATTACGGTATATGATCTTGTACTCTTACAAATTTGTACATTTTGATCTTGCATTCTTACAAACTAGTACATTTTTTATTTTGCAGGTAAAAAGAAACTTGTACATTATGATCTTGCACTTGTACAAACTTGTACATTATGATTTTGCAGTCAAGCTTGTAGATTATCATCTAGCCCTTTATTATTTCTATATCTGACTATTTTCCAATCTTACAAAGATGTTTCCAAATTCATATGTAAACTTAATCCTTATCCTGCTAAATAACTAAAATAAATTTTTCTTTCGAAATTAAAAACCTAAATATTGCTTTTTCAAAGTTATGGTTCGGAGAAAAAGATCTCCTAATATCTGCTTATCAGATAATTTAGATTAAAGATCAGACTGTATGTTGTGTGCAGTCTGACCTTAATCTACGTTGTCCATAGTAAGGTAAGTCGGTCACGATCAGCAGCCTAACGGTTAATTTAGGACTTAACCAGCTCACTCTTTACCCCTCAATTTCATGTTCCAAAGATCCTGAATACACCAAGAATTAACCACCTTTTTCCACACTGTTTTTGGAAACAGTGCAGAAAAAGGAGAAAATTCAGACAACATTTTCTCCCATTACCCCATTACCACATTGTTTCCTTATATGTTGCTGACAAAACTCCCTTTTTTCAGTCATTCGGATTGACTTCTTTTCACTATATCTCCTTACCAAATGACAAAATTCAAGACATGTCCAAATTGAAAGTACTTGCAGATGACAAAATAAATGTCAGAGACTCAGAAATTGAAGTTTGTTTTGGAAAGGGTAGAAAACATTTTAGAAAAAGGGAAAATGCTGGTTACCAGCATTTTCTCCTTTTCCCACAATGTTTTCAAAATGCTTCTTTCTTGGGGTCATGAAAACCTGGGATTGTTTGGTAAAAGATAGAAAAATCTAAAATTTTGTGTATCTGGTAAAGGGTTTATTAGGACTAAGTTTATATACAGTGACCTATTACATTTTGGGTTAATTAATCCACATGGAGCAATGAGCATGTGGTGTGCTTGTAGTGAAATTTTCCAAACCTTCTTCCAACAATCCAGCATATTTTATGAACCATAGAATACAATTTTGTGAAAGCCCTGCAAATTGCAAAAAATGCTGATTCTCTATCCATGCCTATAAAGTAACAAAAAAGCCCAAAAGTAAAGAGTCACAGGTCCCTTCCCCAAAGGACAAAATTTTAGACTTGTCCAAATTGAAAGCATTTGCAGTTGACGAAATAAATGTGACTCAAAAGTTGAAGTTTGGTCTGAAGAAGGGTGGAAAGCATTATGGAAAAAGGAGAAAAGGCATTTTCTCCTTTTCCCTCTGTGTTTTCAGATAGTGGGGTCTTAGGAATTGATCCAGGAAGACTCTGTTGCATGAATTCAGACAGAATGAGGGCCAAGTTAGGGACTAACATACTATCTCAGGATCATTATACCCCCCTGCAATCTGTGCAGTCTGATCTTGATCTACACTATGCACAAAAGGTCAGCCAATCACCCTTAGCAACCCTATGGTTAAATACCAGAGTGGATAGTTTATGATAGAGCATTGCAATTAAACCACACATCTTTACTAAAGTGGTGGATTCTTTCTGGGTCTGGAATTGCTATTACAAGGCAACTGGCTGTGGGTTCTGGTCTTGTTTCGCCATAAACCTTTGGCTTTTCATGTCTTTGATGACCACTAAATAAACTCTGGTAGATCTGCTGCTGAACTCATTACCTTCAGATACGAAATTTCTGCTGAAGGTTTTTAACTGTATACCAAATGAAGAAAAAGGTAGATTACCCGTAGTCTAAATTAAACCTTTATCAAACAACACAATTTTGGACTGAATTAATTTTAAGGAATTTGCAAGACAAGAACTTAAATTTCGCTTAACCCATTACCACACAATCCCTATTTTTGACATCCCTAAGAAAGAAGCCTTTTGAAAACACTGTAGGAAAAGGAGAAAATGCTGGTAACCAGCATTTTCTCCTTTTCCCACAGTGTTTTCTACCCTTTCCTGAACAAATGTCAATTTTTCAGTGACCTTCATTTTGTCATCTGCAAATGCTTTCAATTTGAACCAGTCTGAAATTTTGTCGTGTGGTAAAGAGTTAAATAATGATTTTTGTCATGGGGTAGAAAACATTTTGGTAAAAAAGAGAAAATGCTGGTTACTAACATTTTCACTTTTTCCGACAATATTTTCAAAAGTCTTCTTTTTCGAGGTGGTTAAAAGTTGGAATTTTGTGGTACAGGGTTAAAGCATTAACTTAAAGGTGGGTATTTAGAATTTTGACATCTTACCAAATAAAAAAATATATACATCACTGAATTTATATGAAAAATGATACAAATCATCTAAAGTTTAGACTCGTAAAATTACACAAACATTTTTTTTCATGGTGTTTCCTTAAGAGGCTACATAGCCTCTTTAGCTATTTTTAGATTTCGCGCCAAAAATCAATAAAGCATTGTGGGAATGTCAAGTGTCTGGCACGTAACTAATAAAGCTTAAATTCCATTACATAACAAACATGTAATAATTATTTTCCATAATATCTTCTCCCGACGCTATGTTGGAAACTTGTCTGTGTATTCCTGAATGTAAACGAGAGAACTGATAATCTAAAAATAGAACATGTCTCCCATGGGGGGGTCAACATGGGCTGTAGGAAATCTCTAATTTCTCGTGTTGTCGGATGGTTTTCAACTACTAGGGTTTTATGAACGCAAATTAAAGGGCTTTTTGAATATAAGGATGATTTTTTTGCATTTTTGTTAAATTTGTCCCAAAATCTGAAGGGCCACCTTTAAGGGACAACAACTTAAACATGACTTCACGCTTCACCACACAATCCCAAATTTCAACGCCCCTGAAAGAGAAGCATTCTGAAAACATTGTGTGAAAAGGTGAAAATGCTGGTAACTAGTCAGGGTTCCCAATGGGTGCATTTGGCGCTATTTGCGATAGATTTCAAATTTTGGCGCAAGAAAATGCTGATTGGCGAAAATGACTGGCACCAATATTTCTCGTATCGGGATACTGTACATTTTGATATTGGTCCCCTTCACCGCAATGCCCACAATGTTTTCTAAAGGCTTCTTTCTCAGGGTTATCAAAAGTCAGGATTTTGTGGTAATGGGTTAAACGAAAAGTCTTGGTGGATTGAAGTCAAGTTCCTCGGGTAGATAATAGCAGAAATGACCTTGAAACATCCAGACAAAACAAAGAACACACAAAAATTCCAAAATTCTTGGTAAAAATATAGATAAAAGTTCTTCAGCCAACCATCAGTCAACCCTGGAAAATGTTTCCTATCTCAGCTTCCATTGATTGCCAGACATTTCACTAATGATGACCAGGGTGTTTTAGAAAAAGTTAGGTTTTAATGAATGAAGTATTTTTTCCCAGAATTGTTCCAGAATTGTTTATAGCTCATTTGCTATCTGTCTGGAATGTAACTCTTATCCCTCTATTGCATGATTGCGACTTCGAGGAAGACGGCTTTCGCAAATACTGTGGGTAAAGGTGAAAATGCTGGTGACCAGCATTTTCTCTTTCTTCCCACAATGTTTCTTTGCTTTGAAAGACTAATTTCATTGAAATTTTTGTCTGCAAATGCTGTCAATTTGGACAACGCTAAAATTTTGTCTGACTAAACAGTTAAATTTGGTTGTACTGAGTGTGAATGGAAATTTCATTCTTAGCTTTGAAGAAACTCTTGATTATCAAGGCTGTTTCTTTCAGAATATCTAGAAAAGAAGCAGACAGTGTTGACTCAAGATCAGACTACATTCTGGGATGGAAAGTACTTGTTAACTATATTCCTCTCAGTTCTATTTTGCAGATAGACTATACAGAAGAGATCTATGCATTGTATCTATGAAACAAATTGAACATTTGTCAAGGGAGGGAGGTCTGTGATGTAAAGGGCGTGAAACTGGGGGATGGCTTCAGTTCCCCTCTTGGACCAGGTATACAATAATTGTCAAAATAGTTTGACTTTCTGAGCTGAATTAAAAAAGTAATTGCAAATGTCTAATATAATATTATGGTCCAGCACGGTACACTGATAAATCATTGTTTAACTCATTACCAAACGACAAAATTTTACACTGGTCCAAATCAAAAGCATTTGCAGAAGACCAAATAAAAGTGACTGAAAATTTGAAATTTGTTGCATGAAGGGTAGAAAGCATAGTGGGAAAAGGAGAAAATGCTGGTTACCAGCATTTTCTCCTTTTCCCACAGTGTTTTCTAAAGGCTTCTTTCTCAGGGGCGTCAAAAGTAGGGATTGTGTGGTAATGGGTTAAAATTACTGGTAGCCCTGTTGCCCACAAGTTTTCATTTCCAATTTGAAGTCGGTGACAAATAATGTGCATGAGCCGAGCTTTGTGAAAAGGGGGGCTTACTGGATCTGCAAAATGTATCGACATATGTAAGTATGTGCAGTTAGTGCAGGCTGATTCAAGTCCAAACATTATACTATTTGTAAGTTTTCTTGCAAGTTTTCAAAGCACCATTCTACCTTGTTGAAAAAAAACGTTATTTCCTGTATTCATGATTACATGATGACTTGCTTAGAGCCATGAATCACAGAGATTGATTAGACCCCTTTTTACCAGGGTATAACTCCTATATTTTGTTGGGTTGAGAGGAAATTGATGAAATAGCAATAAACAGACTATCAAGATCTGACCATGCAATAAAACTGCTGGTAAACATAGTCATCAATGGTATTTATTTCATGTTGGCAATTTCCAACTTTATTGAAATGTTTAACCTTAACTCTGTAACAAACAAAAAAAATTTTGGACTGGTCCAAATTGAAAGCACTTGCAGACAACAAAATAAATGTAACTGAAAAATTGAAATATGTTTCCAGCAGGGTAGAAAACTTTGTGGGAAAAGGAGCAATTTCTCCTTTCTCCACAATTTTTTCTAAAGGCTTCTACCACAGGGTCATTAAAACTCGGGGTTGTGTGGTAAAGAGTTAAAGTCCCTGCCACAAATTTGGTTACCTTTGCAGCCTATATGGACCAATATCGGACTGCATAAAGTAAACAGTTTGATCTTTATACTGTTACGGCTTTGCCTAGATAAACAACAACATTGAAGTACAAAAACACAGAAAGTCCTGTATTCGTAAATCACCCAAAAGGAGGTAAACAAAATGGTCTCTTACAAAAGGTGGTTTTTAAATGCAAGTTTGATTAAGTAAATCCAAAACAGATTGTAAAATTCTAACAGCAGTCTCTATAAACTTTCTTTTCAGTTGTTTATGACTGGTGGGCTGTCCCAAATGGCATGATCTTTTAGATAGGTCTGCACAGACTGACCTGGGTTGAAACTTTGCTACTTGGAAATTTCCTTATTTCAAAGTACCATTTTGCCTTTGCTGTTTGGGTTCAACTAAATGTTAACCCTTTACTCCATAGATACTCATTTTTACGCATTGCCTGTAGGAGCCTTTGGAAAATATTGTTGCAAAAGGTGAAATTGCCCGTCACCTTTTGCCACAATGTTTTCTACACTATCAAAAGGTGTCATATACGCATAAGAAACGGCTTCATCCTTGCTGTTATTTAGGGTCAATTAGAGATGCTATAGAAATGCCTTGTGGGGTAAAGGGTTAAACAGAATGGGTTTCATGGATCCATTACAGAGCTCCAGATAAGAGGGGAAGTAATGCCATTCTAAATCTGTTGTTTTGCTTTGAAACGGTACCAGTGACCCCAGGGTTTCAAACCTGACTGATACTGGGCATGGCTTATGGTACCAGTGACCCCAGGGTTTCAAACCTGACTGATACTGGCCTTGGCTTATGGTACCAGTGACCCCAGGGTTTCAAACCTGACAGATACTGAGCTTGGCTTATGATACCAGTGACCTCAAGGTTTCAAGCCTGACTGATACTAAGCTAATGGCTAATGGTGCAAGTGACTCCTGGGTTGCAAGCCCAGCTTGATAATGGGCTTGCCTAATGGTACCAGTGACCCCTGCGTACCAAACCCTGACTTAGATGCTAATCTAGGCTACTGGGGAGGAGGTTGATTTACTCTTCATGCTATTGACAGGAGATCATTCCTAGCTTTATGCCAAAACCAGACATGGTCATAATAGTGGAACATGGGTAATCCTTTACCAGAACAAACTTTTGTGTAAAGATGATAAAGATGAAGGTTATTGAAAACTTCATTTTGAAAGGAAAAACTAATGCTTATTGGCAGCATTTTTCCTTTTTTTTTCACAGCAATGTTTTCTTGCCCCTACATGGAAAAAGGTTTGTTATGGTTTTAGCTATACATTTAAAGCACTGTTTGCAAAATGCTATAGTTGGCAGGTACATCTACATAATTTTGACAAAGGGTTAACTCTTCACCAGGTGACAAAATTTGTTACTCTTGTTTATATTGAAAGCATTTGCAGAGGACAAAATTAATGAAATGCGATTCTAATGATATTTATTGTCCTTATAGGGTAGAAAATATCGTTGGACAAGGAGAAAATGCTGGTTACCAGCATTTTCTCCTATTCCAACCATGTTTTCAAATGATTCTTGGGGGTCTTTAAATACCAGACTGTGTTGTAAAGGCTGGTTATGACAATAGAATTTTATAGCAGTGGTTATAGCAGACTGTTAAAATAATTGGCCTGATGGGTAATATAAAGTAATTATTGGTATAAAACAATGCAACAAAGAGATTTTCTCACAATATGAATCTAAAGGCTCTAGGTTCAAATCTGGGCCAGACTGAACAAAATTTTGTGTTAGGTTTATTTTGATACTGTAGACTGCGCATTAGTGGATGGATGATTGGTTTTAGATTGATAAAATTAATGCTGTTTTATGCAGCTTTCAACATTACTTCAGTCATATATTGGCATCAGCTAAGTCTTATCCATTTTGTGTCCACGGTTTCACCTTTACTGTGCCAGAGCACTCTCAATAATGAAAACCCAGCGACTCCTGGGCAAGGATCAAACCAAGGGTCTACAGGTTAACCCTTTATTACACAATCCCGACTTTTAACAACCCTATAAAAGAAGCCTTTCAAAATTCAAAACATTGTGGGAAAAAGAGAAAATGCTGGTAATCTTTGTCAAGAAGGATCCCTCTGTATTAGTCCAGGTTTTTTTTTTGTTTGGTGATATGACAGTAAACTAACCAGGGGAACAGGTTATCTTGTTTAACCCATTACCACACAATTCAATCCCTACTTTTGATGACCCAGAGAAAGAAGCCTTTAGAAAAAATTGTGGACAAGGAGAAAATACTGGTCTCCTTTTCGTACAATGTTTTCTACCCTTCATAAAAGAATTTTCAAATTTTCAGTCACTTTTATTTTGTCATCTGCAAATGCTTTCGATTTGGACAAGCCTAAAATACTTTTGTTGTTTGGTAATGAGTTAAAGCAAGGATTGAATCTGGGGCACTCATTCACCTTCTCCACCAAGCCACACAGGATCCCTGTAATGGCCAAGAGGTATCAAAATCGCCAAATTATTATTTCTTTGCATGCAAAAAAGTTGATATTTGGCTTGGAAGAACCAATTAGTGAGACTGTCCATCAGGCATTGTTGTTTCCATTCCATTCATTCTGTTTGAAGGGGTTGTTTGGTGCATGCTGTTGGCAAGTCATGCCATTGCATCCTTCTCAAAATTAACTCATGGAATAACTAACTCACGGATAAATGGGGCTTTTTCTGCTACTAGGTTGATTAGAATGAAGACAAAAATTACAATGATATTTTTGCCAACCTATGTTACAGAATCAGTTCCTAGTTAGGGTGCCTTGGATTTTTTTTTTTTCTAGTTAACTCTTTACCAGACAACAAAAAGTGTAGACTTGTCCAAATTGAAAGCATTATTTTGTCGTATGGTTGAAATAATGGGACTTGTCTTTCAGAGGCCAGAAAACATTATGGGAAAAGGAGAAAATGCTGAAATTACCAGCATTTTCTCCTTTTCCCACTACGTTGAAAAAAAAACTTTATTCCTTAGAGAGTCATTACAACTCGGCATCATGTAGTAAAGGGTTGAACAATAAATCCTGTCTTTTCATCATAACACATAGCTGATTTGAAAAAACATGAACACAGACATAGAAAATAAATGATTCTGAGAAGTGGAGAAGGTTTGCATTCCATTCACCTTTTACCACACAGTGCGGCCTCTTGATGACCCAAAGAGAAAGAAGCCTTTTGAAAACATTGTGTGAAAAGGTGGTAACCAGTATCTTCTCCTTCTCCCACAATGTTTTCTGTCCTCTTTGATACAAATTTTAAATTTTCAGTTACTTTTGTTTTGACGTCTGCAAATGCTTTAAGTTTGGACCAGTCTTAAAATTTTGTTGTTTGGTAAAGAGCTGATTTTGTTAAAACTAAAATTTGGACCTGCCTGCATTGAAATGTAACAGCTGAACATGGGTAATGGTTACACTGCACATAGAGATTAATTTACAGAGGTGTTTATTTCTTTGCACTGAATCAGCTTGGGGTTATTTCAGTTAAATTTGATACCCATGACAGCTCTTATTTCATGCCCAAAATACATTAAAATTTAGAGATAGCAGAGCAAAAAACCTTTAAATTAGAAGGTGTTCCCAGTAAGTCTGTGTTGTTGATGTCTGTTAAAGTGTAAATGAGGAAGTGTTCAAAGTAAGTATATGTTGTTGAACACCCCGATGATGTGACTGTATGTCATTTGGTCTTTTGAATGGAAGTGGAGGTTTCAATAATTAATGAGAAGTGTGTATGTTTGGATATTTGGTATAATGTCAAGGGATCATGCAAGAGTGCTGAAGGTCATTGACTGAGTCAACAAGCCTAATAAAAGTAAATAGCAATGATTAGACAGCAAGTTATTCTAGTACTGAATAGACTTCTTAAACTTCAGGGCAGATGAAAGAGAGGGAGGGGAATGGCTTGCAGATTTAATGGTAGATGTTTCTAAAACAGAAAAAGAATGTCAGGTGGAGAAATTCATCTGAGACTGTAACTTTTCATTTGTTTCAGTATTTCCAAGCCTTTTCCCATAGAACAAATTTCAAATTCATCGAAATTGACATTGATATTAAATCTAGATGCAAGAAGCTTTATTTAATGTCAGACTTGATTAATAGATTAACATTAGCTTAGAAATATTTGCCTAGTAGCGTTCACGGAATTAACTGTATTTTTAATCCTTTTATTTAACATCAATTTTGAAACAAGTTCATACAACAGTATTAATCAGTGTTGATAATTGCTTCCTGGAAATCTTTTCCAGCACTCTTGCATCAATGTTGCATTGGTTGACCTGGTTCATCATAGGATTCAATCTTGGAACTTTTGATTTTAGAGGCTTTTGATGTACTTCTGTACCACTGTCACCTAATTGAACAAGCCTACTGCTTATAGATTGTTTGTTGGCACACTCTTATAGATTGTTTGTTGGCACACTTCAAAATGATTTTGACCCATTGAGGGAACAATGATCACTAATGTAGTTCATCACAGGATTTGAATCTGGATCAACAAAGGAAAGGCTTTTTGACTTAAAAGCAATTGTCAAGAACAATTTAGCTGTTTCTCAAATGTTGGAATTTGTCTTTAAAATTTTTTGTATGGAAAAAGAGAAAATGTTGGTGACCAGAGTGAGAAAAAAGAGAAAATGCTGGTTAAGTAACCAGTATTTTCTCCTTTTCCCAAGATAGTTTGCAAGAGCCTTCTACCCCAGGGCTGTCAAAAGCCGGAACTGTAGGGATAAGTGTTAAGAAATGAGTGGATGCAGTATTGTTTAACTGAATTAAGATCATTTTCACCTCTTATTCAGGCTTACAGTTTTTGTTATCATTTCATCAGCACCCTATTGGTATAAAGGTATTTTTGTTTCACTGATGTTTTTTGTACCTGTATGGGATCATTCAGACACCCTGGTAGTTTCGGGATACCATTTTGTTTTTACTGACACCCAGTACAGGCCTATCATTTACATCGCCCACAAATATAACCTTTGTTTGGTAACTTCGGGTTATTTTTTCCCCTTTCTCTTGATCACTTTCAATGTATAAATGGTGGTTCTACATGTTCTTCTTGTATTGATATCCTTTGCTGTAACTCAGGTATACCTGTTGAAATATTAGAATTGCCACAGATGACATACTGATATGATTAACTCTCTACGAAACGACAAAGTTTTAGACCTAACCAAATTGAGAGCATTTACAGACAACAAAATTGATGTGACAGAAAAAGTAGAATTTCTATTTAGAAGTGAAGAAGACATTGTTGGAAAAGGGGAAAATGCTGGTTACCAGCATTTTCTCCTTTTCAGACAATGTTTTCTATAGCTTTCTTTCTCAGGGTTGTTTAACTCTTTACCACACAAGAAAATTTTAGACTGGTCCAAATTGAAAGCATTTGCAGACGACAAAATAAAGGAGACTGAAAAATTGAAGTTTGTTCTGGGAAGGGTAGAAAACTCTGTGGGAAAAGGAGAAAATGCTGGTTACCAGCATTTTCTCCTTTTCCCACAGTGTTTTCAAAAGGCTTCTTTCTCAGGGGCATCAAAAGTAGGGATTATGGGGTAATGGGTTAAACTTGGGATTATGAGGTGAAGAGGTAAGGATTATCAATGGGAATTATCTCTGCCGAATGACAAATTTTAGACCCAAAGAACTGGATTTGTGTGACAAGTTTTCAGATACTTCCATCATTTGTAACTAATGGTTGTTTGATAAGAGTTTGAAAATGAAAGTATAAGTTTACATCACCGAAATAAGTAAATGATGAGGTAGAATGTGTCATTTGTCACACAGATTAGTCATTTAGAGGCATTATTTTTGTGTGTCACATGAGTAAGCCGTCAATTACCAAAATTCCAATGGTCAACCTGACTTTGTATGTTTTCCAGAAGACTGTTTTTAATGGTAAGGACATGATTATAAGATAATAGGTACTGGAATTCCATACCTTATGTAGCTTTTAATCTCTATAAGAAATCTTTGTCTCATTCCCAAAGGTTCTTATAATTTGAAAGTAACACAATTTCTTACTGGCTAAACCAAATGGTTTAGCTGATGAAATGTTGTGTTACGTTCAATATTAGAAAATTCTGAAAAAATAGGACTAGTAAAACTGTTTTAGTTTGTAAACTTTTTAAAGTCATTTAAATTTGTCGTCTGCAAATGCTATCAGTTTGGGAGAGTTAAAATTTTTGTCATTTGGTAGAGTTAAAAGTTAATTTAGACAGTGTCACACCAAGTGAACAATGAAATTGTCACTTTATTTCAGGTGGAAGTAAATTTCATTGTACCTGTCTGACCTAACAAAGTTCAGAAGTTGAAATGATGGAGCTGATTCATCCCTTCTTAATAGCAATCATTATGAACACACTGTGGCTTTTTAACCCTTTCCCAAACGACAAACTTTCGACTCTTCCAAACTGAAAGAGTTTGCAGACGACAATTTTGGATTTTGAGAAAATAGCAGAAAGTTCTCAAAAAAGGGTAGAAAACATTGTGGGAAAAGGAGAAATTGCTCGTTATGAGCAATTTCTCGTTTTCCCACATTGTTTTCAAAAGACTTTTACTACAGACACGTAAAAACCAGGGCTTGGTTGGAAAAGGGTTAAGCTAAGAGAGTTATTAATCCTTTACTGCACAATCCTCAGCTTTAACGACCCATAGAAAAAAAGACTTTTGAAAACATTTTGGGAAAAGGAGAAAATGGTGGTAACCCGCATTTTCTCCTTTTCCCATAATGTTTTCCACCCTTTCATCTTAACTCATTACCACACGAGACAATTTTGGACTCGTCCAATTTGAAAGCATTTGCAGATGACAAAATAAGGTGACTGAAAAATAGAAACTTGTTCTGGAAAGGGTAGAAAACACTGTGGGAAAAGGAGAAAATGCTGGTTACCAGCATTTTCTCCTTTTCCCACAGTGTTTTCAAAAGGCTTCTTTCTCAGGGGCGTCAAAAGTAGGGATTGAGTGGTAATGGGTTAAAAGAAATAAAAATGAATATGTCATCCGCAAATGCTTTCAATTGGGACAATTCTTAAGTTTTTTTTTCTCGTAAAGGGTTAATGGATGTTTTCAAATTCAGTTCAGAAAGATTGGTCGGAAATTCAAGGGTATGTTTGACTTGATTACATGGCACTTACAATCTAACATTGAATCAATTTCATAATTCTTGATGTTAATGAGAGGGCTAATTAACACTTTCCCTTTAACAAGCTGTGGTTTTTACGTGTCTGCAGTAAAAGCCTTTTGAAAACACCGTGGGAAAAGGAGAAATTGCTCGTAACGAGCAATTTCTCCTTTTCCCACAGTGTTTTCTTCCCTTTTTGAGAACTTTCTGCCATTTTCTCCAAATCTGAAATTGTAGTCTGCAGACTCTGTCGGTTTGGAAGAGTCCAAAATTTATCGTTTGAGAAGGGGTTAAGTGCCCCTGCAAAAAGTAGTTCTTGAATTCATGAACAATTCCTGAACTACAGTTCATGAACAATCCCATGAACAGCAAATGGCCGGTTCATGAACCACTTTTGTTCATGAACTTTTGGGTTTGTTCCATGAACTGTTCATGAACAGTTCATGAATAACCATTCTTAATCAGTTCAATGAACTGTTCCATGAATCAAAGTTCATGAACTGGTTTTAGTGTCCGAGACTTTTTTCTTTATTGGTAGAAAACTTTGGATCATAAATCCAACCCTTCTGTTCCCTTTGGTCTAAAAGGTTATACAGCATCAAGTAACATATTATGAAGTTAGAGCATATTTGCACTTGTAGCCACATAGTCAATTATTATTTTTATTACTTATACTTAATTCTCTTACAGTAAATATGTGCAAATTGCATGACTGAAAATGGGTTTAAGTAATTACCATCCTAATGCTTGTAGAAATTTCTTATCAGTTGATAAATAAGGATTTATAGTGATATAATATTTTTGGGCATTTCTAACTGACCAGAAATTGTTTTGATGTCCATCTAGAAATTATTTGTCGATATTTTGTTGTTTTTCAAAAAAGGGAGGTAATTAATGTCTCCTTTTGTAATGAGTTATTGAATTCTAAATCCTTGAACTTCTTAAAGACAGCAAGTTCATGAATTGTTCAAGAATAATCGGTTCATGAACTATGGCAGAGTCTATTTCATGAACTGTTAGTAATAATTCATGAACATGGAGTTCATGAACCGCCAGTTCACGAACAACCACATGACAGTTCAAGATTTTTTGTACCAGTTCTTGAATAGTTCATGAACAGTTCACGAACAGAAAACATGTACCATGAACTGTTCATGAATTCAAGAACTACTTTTCGCAGGGGCAGGATGAAATTACATTATATTGATATGATTTTCAGAGTGTTTTGGGAAATGATATTATAAGGTTCTTTGTACCCCAAAGAAAGCTAACATTAGGATACAGGCACTCTATGGAGACTTAGTGCCATTATTCCATTATTTTGATAAATGTAGGGGGTTTTCATACATGGGTGCTGGTAAATGTTTCATACTTGCAAAAGGTATACAATAGGTACACACATATATAGAACTCATTGAGGAGAAGTGCAGTGCACAACAATCATAACTCTGTCTTCAGTATTTTTGGAGTTATTGCCCTTTGTAAATTTTAACTTTGGATTTTGTCCGGAGCATATCTCCAAAAGTATAAAAGCTAGGAACTTGAAACATCACACGCATATAGAACTAATTAAGGAGAAGTGCAGTGCTGAAGAATCATAACTCCATCTTCAGTAATTGTTGAGTTATTGCTCTTTGTAAATTTTCACTTTGGAATTTTGTCCAATAGGTACCAAGAAATACACATTTTATTTTCTGTACTCTCTAGCAACATTTTGTGAAGACCATAAAAGACAATTGTTTATATTAAAAAGAAAACTTGACAAGACTTACTCTTTGCTTTGTTACATACATACATTATTACACAAAAGCATTGTGGGAACAAGATGAATTCAGCACCTGTTCTCAAAAGGTTTTCTGCCATTTCAGAGACAAGTTCTCATCATCTAGGCAAAAAATGATCTGTTGTATTCAGCTGCCTGTAATTCAAAAGAGTCTAGGTTTTTGTCTTATGGTGAAGAGTTAGAATCTAGTTAGTTAACCCTTTACTCCATAGATACTCATCTCTACGCATTGCTTGTAGGAGCTTTTGAAAACATTGTTGCAAAAGGTGAAATTGCTCGTGACGAGCAATTTCACCTTTTGCCACAATGTTTTCTATGCTATCAAAAGGTGTCATATACACATAAAAAACGACTTCATCCTTGCTGTTATTTAGGGTTAATTAGAGATACCATAGAAATGCCTTATAGGGTAAAGGGTTAATAAATCAGTTATGCAGGTAATTTTTATGAACCCTGTACGAAACAGACCCTGATTTTAATGATCCAGAGAAGGAAGCCTTTGAAATGCTGGTAGCCAGCATTTTCTCCTTTTCCCACAATGATTTCTACAATTCCTTAAAGAAATCTGAATTTTTGAGTCTCAATTATTTTGTTGCCTGCAACAATGCTTCCAATTTTGACACAGTTAAAATTTTGGCACATGGCAAAGAGTTAAATGAATTTTAATGATTTTGATAGGGTCCAAAATTTATCCCTTTACTCCATAGATACTCATTTCTATGCATTGCTTGTAGGAGCCTTTGGAAAACATTGTTGCAAAAGGTGAAATTGCTCGTGACGAGCAATTTCATTTTTTGCCACAATGTTCTCTAGGCTATTAAAACGTGTCATATACACATAAGAAACAGCTTCATCCTTTCTGTCAATTAGGGTCAACTAGAGACACCATAGAAATGCCTTATGAGGTAAAGGATTAATATGTTTTGCTACTTCAGAAAGTATTGGCCAGTTTTTGAGATTCTTGCAAATTGGTAGCCCAGACAAAACGGTAAATACTGTCAATATAGAACCAATAGCAAGGTTGTTTTGTCTACAGGAGCAGGTCATGTCAAGGCTGAACTCTGTGAACAGTAAGGACAACATGACATTGCAAAGAGGTCATAGATCAAGATTAGACTTCACATAAAGCACTGTCAGATTTTGAATCCACCCTTTCCAAGAACCAAAGCTGTGTATGGGACTAAACTGTATAACAGATGACAAAATTTTAGACTGTCCCAAATTAAATGCATTAGCAGACGACAAAGTAAAAGTGACTAAAAAAGCGAAACTTGTTCTGGAAATGGTAGAAAACATTGCTGGTTACAACAAGCATTTTCTCCTTTCCCGCAATATTTCCAAAAGGCTTCTTTCACAGGGTTGTGAAAATCAGGGAATGTTTTGCGACCCTTAGTAAAAAGCTTTTTGTATATGCCCAAAGGGTTGTATTATGTTATGGTCCCTGGGTCATCCGTCTGGCTGGAAGCAATTTCTGGTCTGTCTGGTTGCAATTTCTCGTGGGTGCAACACCTCCCACAGTTTTCATTGGAATAAGTTCAAACTTGCCACAGTGAATTTCTATGATGTGTAGTTATGCATGTGACTTAAAAATTTTGGATATCTGCAGTCATTCTAGATTTTAACCCATTTCGCTGACAAGTCCCTTCGGGCATACAATTGTGCAGCCTTGCAAAGCTCTTGATTAATTATTGTTGGAAAATGATAAAATGGTGATAATCAACATTTATTCCTTTTCTCAACATGTTTTTTAAGCCTTTTTGAGACCAATTTCTTCATTTAAAGCATATTTTATTTGTTGTCTGCATTTTCAGTTTGTTCAATGTGGACAAGATTGATATTTTCTTATCTGGTATTAGCTATGCTATGGTTGATATACATTCATATTTTCATAGTCGTGAATCTACTTCAAGTTTGCTACCTGCTGACTCAAATAATCATCCAACAATTTTAAAAACATCCTTTTATTACATGAGTTAAATCGGCATGAAATAGTCACATAGGAAATAAATAAGTGTGAATTACATGAATTACGAAGTGAAATCATTGTAGCAAGTTCGAGAAGTTGTTTTGTGTAAACTATCATACAACAGTGTTTTTAACCCTTTAAAACACAATGGCCCTCTTGTATTATCAAAAGGATCTTCATAATTTACAATGATATCAAAAGTCCTTACAATTTATTGCTTGTTTCTGGTAACCCTTTGCCAGATGACAAAAGTATAGCCACATCCAAATTGAAAGCAGTAACTGTTGGAGACGACAATGACAATATGGCTCAAATGGTGTAGTCTTTCTTTGGTAAGGTAGGAAATATTGTGGGAGAAGAAGAAAATGCTGGTTACCAGCATTTTCTCCTTTTCTCTCAATGTTTTCAAAAGCCTTTCTTACCAGAGTTGTTAAAAGTCGGCATTGTGCTGTAAAGGTTTTAGGTGTTAAGTAAATGGGGTGGGAAAACAGGGCAGAATGAAGGTTAATAACTTGCATTTTCTCCAGTTCCTACAATGTTTTCAAAAGGCCTTGATGCCAAAAGATCATTAACCCTTTAAGATATCCTGCTAAAGAACTGAAATAAATTTTTTAAATATAATAGTAAAAACCCAAATAATGCCATTTTAAAGCTATTTGTTTAGGGATCGGATAGTGATCGGATAGTGTATAGTGATAGGATGTGATCGGCTAGTTGAGATCCAAGATCAGTTTGCACATTCTGTGCAGTCTGATCTTGATCTACACTATCCGCAAAAGGTCAGTGAGTTGAGCTAAACAACCTACAAATTAAAACACGATTTTTCAGTTTGGATAAAGACCCCACTTGTACAGAAGTATATCTGTATTGGAAAGCTGCTGTGACTGGTAGTTGGATCAGAGTGAAGTAGACAGTGTGTTATATAGGTAACAGGTATTGCTTATAATGGTTGGGAAATACATTACATTGGACTCCAAAAAACTTTAAGAAAAGTTGATATACTTGTCTTTTTTGTGTGTGTGGAATATATTTAGACATTGAATGATAAAAACCTTTGTGAAAAACTTAGAAAGTTCTTTTTAGTGGTAGTGGAATACATGTATCTAACTTGACGTTTTATTGGTTCAAATTTAACTCTTTACCAAACGACAAAATTGTAGACTTGTCCAAATTGAAAGCTTTTTGCAGATGACAAAATAAATCTGGGTCAAAAAATGAAATTTGTTTTTGGAAGGGTAGTAAACATTGTAGGAAATGAAGAAAATGCTGGTTACCAGCATTTTCTCCTCTTCCCATAATGTTTTCAAAAGGATTCTTTCTCAGGGTTGGAAAAAGTCGGATTGTGTTGTAAAGAGTTACTCCAATAATGGGTATGTCTTTGAACAGGTAGAAAAAAATGTGGGAAAAGGAGAAGATTCTGGTTATTTGCATTTTCTTCTTTTCCTACAATGTTCTGACACACCCTCTTTCTCAGGATTATAAATACTCAAGTTATTGTTTGGTAAAGGATTGAAAAATTGTAAAATAGTGAGTGTATGGCTCTTTCATAAATTGGATCCTTGCATCCTCGGATACCTTGGGGTCTCCCTATTTGCTACGCTACATCGACCCCTGGGACAATTGACTAATAAAACTTTGAATCAGCCGCCGAAAATCGATACAAAACGTCATAGCGTACAGTCCACTCGTCCATCACAAAATGATGATGGAACCAATGAAAAGCCAGCATTCGGCAAGCGGTAAAGTGAGGGAAATTCAATTAATTGTCCCAGGGGTCGATGTAGCATAGCAAATAGGGAGACCACGGGGTATCCGAGGATGGGATCCTTGTGGGTTTTGAGTGATTTCTTTTGTATTAATTTAGATTTTTTTGTTTGTGATGAGTATTTTGGGAAATGCAACTCTTCGTTTGGGTTATTTTTGTAAGAAAAGAAAATGCGATTTGCGTAGAAATTTTACAATTTTAACTTGCTACCAAATAACGTATCTATTATTTACGGGATAATAATATTTATTTTTAGAAGCCATTCCCGTAAGGATCATTAAATTGTTGCATTGTTTTGTGCGGATTAACTCTTTACCAAACAACAAAATTGTAGACTGGTCCAAATTGAAAGCATTCGACGACAAAATGAATGTGAAATTTGTGTTACGAAGGGTAAAAAACATTGTGGGAAAAGGAGAAAACATTGGTTACCAACATTTTCTCCTTTTCCCTCTATGTTTTCAAAAGGCTTCTTTCACATGGGTGTTAAAAGTCGGGATTGTGTGTTAAAGGTTTAACTCTGTACTAGGTGATAATGTACAATCGACTGCACTTTAAGATTGGTCTAAATTGACAGCATTTGCAGAAGATAATTTACATGTGACTCTAATGAAGGAATATGTCTAGGGTGGAAAACATTGTGGGAAACGGCGAAAATATGTTACCCTTTTCCCAAAATGTTTTCTAAAGCGTCTTCATGGGGATTGTTGGGGTTCTACATGGCTCAGTAGTGGAATGTAGGACTTGTTACATCATGGCGGCTCCGGTTTGAGCCTCGCTCGATTCACTGGGTTTTTTGTGAAAATGGCCTTGGGCAAGACACTTCAGAACCCTAGCCTATTACTTGTGGAGAGGGGAAAAAATACAAAGATATTTGAGCTGTGACTATGATATGACTGAAATAATGTGGAAAGTGGTGTAAAACACCATTCAATCAATCAACCTGCCAGGGTCGTTAAAACTCAGGTGTGTGTGGTAAAGGGTTAAGACAAAAACTCTGTTTACCCTTAGGGGTGCTCAAAATATAGGATAGTGGGTCAAAACTTAGAGCAAATTTTGTACACTCTAGAGGCCACATTTTCTGTTCAAAACTCTTGAAAGTTAGTCAGAGTGTTTGTCTTGATGATACCTTGGATGAATGTGAAAGTTAGTCATGTTGGGTCAAAAACTAGGTCACAAGATTAAATCTTAACAACTTTTTATATTTTGTAGAGGTCACATTTTTAGTGCAATACTCATGAAACTTGGTCAGAATGTTTGTCTTGATGCTTTCTTGGACCATTTTGAAAATAGGTCATGTCTGGTCTATCACTAGGCCACATAGTCAAATAAACTCAAAAGAAATTGAAAATGGCTCATATTTGGTCAAAAGACTCAGGTGAGCGACTTAGGGCCATCATGGCCCTCTTGTAACTATTTAAAAGTTTCATTCAATTTTTTTCCTGGATAAGGTTTGAATGTTTTATCAGTCATACATCAAATGATTCCCAGGTGCTTTTTTGAAAAAAAAAAAAAGAAAAATTCTTTAATTTTGAAGAGTTTCAGAGCACAGCACCGGAGCAATTTAGACACATAAAGAAGAATTCTTTGCGAATAAAGAGTACATGCTGTTTTAGTGATTTGAGTAAAATACCAGGGCAGGTGAATAAAAAGATGTAGAATTGATAGGATCCACAGGCAAGCTGTCTCTTCTTCAAAGGACTGAAAACCCTGTACCACAAAGTCCAGTAATATTAGGACAGACCCGCTTAACCCTTTCCCAAACGACAAATTTTGGACCAGACTAAATTGAAAGCATTTTACAGATGACAAATTAACAGTTGCTAAAAGGATGATTTACTATATAATAGGGTAGAAAACATTGTGGGAAAAGGAGAAAATGCTGGTTTCCAGCATTTTCTCCTTTTCCCACAATGTTTTCAAAAGGCTTCTATTCCTGACCTGTAAAAACCAGGGATTGTTTGGGAAAGGGTTAATGCAATACTTTTTAAGATATTTTGGGAAAAGGAAAAGAAATGCTTGTAACTAGTATCTTCTCCTTTCCCCGCAGCATAAGATTTGTGACTGCAAATGCTTTCAATACGGACTAGACGAAAACATTGTCATTTTATGATAAATTGTCAAGACCAAAACCCTGAATAATGCCATTTTAATTTGTTTAAATTGAGAAAAAATCTCTCGGTATCCGACAGTGTAGATCCAAGATCAGACTGCATGTTCTGCTCAGTCTGATCTTGGATCTACACTGACTGCCAAAGGTCAGCGAGTCGTGCGTAGCAGCCTGGGGGTCAATATGGACAGAAGAAAATGTTGTCGTCTAGTAACCAGCATTTTCTCCTTTTCCCCCACAATGTTTTCTGTGTCCCTTCCCAAACCAAATTTCAACTGTAAGTCACATTTATTTTATTGTCTGCAAATTTAATGCTTTCAAATCGGACCAGTCTGTAATTTTTTGTCACTCGGTAAAGAGTTTTAAAATCTTTACCACACAATCCTGACTTTTAACGACCCTGAGAAAGAAGCCTTCTGAAAACAGTGTTCAGAGAAAATACTGGTAACCCATCATTTTTAAATCGCACGTTTGTCAAAACGTTCGACTTTTTGCGATGAGCTCGAGGAGCTCAGGGTGGGTTGGGGGGTGTCTATAGTGGGTTGAAGAATCATGCAAAAAATTGGATCAAAAACGTCGTATATACTTCATAAACGAGGTGCAGTTACTCTGCTTTTAACCCAATCGCTGTAGAACTACTTTTTCTTTGGTATGTCTGGAATTTGTTCTTTATGATGGGACTGGACCCGGTAACTCATATAACTCATATACCTACGCTAGAAAAAGGAGAACGTGACTCAAATTTTAAATTAAAAAAAATGCGATTATTTTGTATATCATGTGAAAATTTAACATCTATCTTTGTTTAGATGGGCAAAGAAAACACAATTCAGCTAAGATATCCCCCATCAATGCTTAATGTGAGTTTAAAAGGGATCGCGGATTAATATGGCTTATCGAGAGCACCTTACTGTAAAATTTCATGTATTATCGAGACCGGTAGAGCTTCGCTTATAAGGGTGGAATTTCGGACTCGAGTGATGTCATTTGAAATCAACTCTTTTAAACCATGGAAACCATGAATTCAGGGTTAAATATCGTAAAACTCGCTCTAAATTTGAAAATTTGTTTCGTTCCGCAGCTTTGACCTAGTTTGTAACGCATGTCTCGGATGAAACACCCCAAACCACTCGAATACCCCAAAACACCCAAAAACTATTCCATTACACATCAAAAAACTTTAGTAACACATAAAACTGCATGCGAAACGCTTACATACACGATTTTATGGAAATCAGACATGAACTTTTGCTATCAATTCTAGTATTTTAGGTCTTTGATCAGCTTAAGTTTGAAGTACAAAATTGTACTTTGATTAAGAAAATGCAAATGGCGGACGGGATAGAAAACAAACGCACATGTATATAACGATTAACACCAGTAAAGTTAAAATGTTGATTACTGCATTTGTTCGGACCCCAAAAGAGTGGCGACAAGGATATTATCCCCTCCGTATACAGTAAATACAACATGAAATATGAAACGCAAGGTAAAGTACAGCAATTACGACCGTACATTGACAGTTGCACTGTTGAGGGGGTTTACAGTCAAAACGTACTCAAACCAAAACGTACCCAAGTCAAAACGTACCCGAATGGAGTCAAAACTTACCCAAATGAAGTCTAAACCTACCCAAGTGGAGTCAAAACGTACCCAATGTGTAGTCAAAATGAACACATGATTTTTATAGTATTTCTAACTTCAATTTATGTAAAAATTAATAGAAATTACGTATTCGTCATCAAGACGATTTATAACTCTTGCTTTATTTTAAATTTGCCTTACATGATTAAAACCAATGATGAAACTTATTTAACAATAAACATAGCGAAGTGAATCAAATGCTTAGTGATAAAATCACGTTTTTCTTTCTATTTTTTTTTAAGAAAGATAAAAAGTTACTATTAATGAAAAAAAAAAAAGCATATTGGATACTTTAAAAATATTTATCCATCATTATAAAAATATGTTTTATATATGAAAAAAAAAAACATAAGCATCAGCACATTTAAAGAAATGATATAACAGAAATGTGATACATTAATTACATTGTTTGGATAGCAAAGATACCATTTCAGCACTCAAAAAGAGTGTAACAAATTTAATGTGGTGATTAACCCATTACCACACAATCCCTAATTTCGACTACCCTGAGAAAGAAGCCTTTAGAACACATTGTGGGAAAAGGGAAAAAAATGCATTTTCTCCTTTTCCCACAATTTTTTCTAACCTTCACTAAACAAATTTCAAATTTTCTGTCACTTTTATTTTGTCGTCTGCAAATGCTTTCAATTTGGACAAGCCTAAAATTGGGCTGGTCTGGTAATGAGTTAAACTAATTATTCACAATGGTCTTTAACCTGTTGTAGATTGCATAGTTATTAATTACTTTGCAAATATTTTTTATAGTTTGAGAGTCAGTTTGGTTGAGATGAAAAACCTTAGGACTGTTTTTTCAGCTAACCTGAGCACAACATGCTCAAGGTAAGCTTTTAGGATCACCTGGTGTCTGTCATCCGTCATGCGTCATCAACAATTCTTTAAACATCAACTCCTCCAAAACCGCTGGGCCAATATGGACCAAACTTGGCTGGAATGTTCCTTGGGAGGTCCTCTTTGAAAATTGTTCACAGAATTTGATTACGTCAAAAGTTTTGGTTGCCATGGCAACCAAACAATTTTCTAAGAAATTCTTTAAAAATCTTCTTCTCTGAAACAGCTGGCCAGATTTTAAAATAATTTCACAGAGTTGTTCCTTAACGTAGTGGACCCGTAATAGAACACAGCTATTTCCACTATAATATTACCCTAGAAAATTTGCTAAGATTAAAATTGAGCACTATTGTACTACTTTCACCGCGCCACTTTTTCTTTTTTGTCCTTCCTAGAATAATCATTTATAAATCTATAACTACTATAATTTCATTACAAATGGATATGATAATTACCTCCATTTTCTGGAAACTAACAAAATTATCAACAAATAATTTCAAGACGGACCCCAAAGGAATTTCTGTTCGGTCAAAAATGTGCAACAGTATCATATCTGTACAAAATATGTCTTATCAACTGTCCAGAAATTTTATGCCATGCTGCACTATGCTTATTACGGGTCCACTACCTTAAGTGACCCTTTCCAAAACTTTTTCGTGAAATTTTGATCTGTCAAGAAACATGACTCTGGTGAATGGGGGCTATTTGCATTATACAGGAATGAAGAAATTCTAAAAAATTCTTCTTCTCAGAAACCACTGGTCAGATTTTGAAATAATTTCTCAGGGATGTTCTATGGGTGACCCTTTTCAAAAATTGTTTGCGAAATTTCAATCCATCAAGAAACATGGCTCTGGTGAATGGGGGCTACTTGTACTTATATGGACATGCAGAAATTCTTGAATATTCTTACTTCTCTGAAACGGCTGATCAGATATTGAAAAAAGTTCACAGAGATGTTCCTTGGGTGACCCTTTTAAAAACTTGTTCGCGAAATTTTGATTTGCCAAGAAACATGGCTCAGGTGAATTGGGGCTACAATATGGAAATGAAGAATTTCTTGAAAATTCACCTTCTCTGAAACCCATGATCAGATTTTAAAATAATTTCAAAGCAATCTTCCTTGGGTGACCATTTTCAAAAATGTTTTCGAAATTCTGATCCATCAAGAAGCATGGCTCTGGTAAATGGGGTCCACTTGCACTATTCGGACATGAAGAAATTCTTGAAAATTCTTCTTCACTGAAATGGTTGGTCAGATTTTGAAATGATTTCACAGAGATGTCCCTTATGTGTCCCTTTTCAAAAATTGTCAAGTGCTAGCATCGGTATGCAGTGGCACTGTTTCAGTAAGTTCCAAGTAATAGAGGTGACCAATGACATACATTTAATATTGTTTTGGGTATATTATGTCAGGCTATATGCCAACATAGATATATTAAAGAAAAAGAAAAATGAAAAGATCTAACTTGGTGGGAAGCTGCCTATTACAAAAAACTGCATTTGCTCAACTAAATTGCAGACTAGTCAAAATCGAAGAATTGCTGAAAACTAATCAAATTTGACTTACGGTAAACCATTAAATTTGAGTCTAATTGGAAGAAAACCTTGAGTAAAAAAAAATTAGTTTTTCTTTCTTTCAGCTCTGTTTTCCAAAGCTGTTTGAATTACGTAAAAGCAAGATTGTCCTGTAAAAGGGTGATGACCACCTATCAGTCCCAAAATATCAAGGTTTCACCATTAGTGCGACTTTCAGGACCTTCAGTCCTTTGATTTCCTTCTCCCACAATGTTTTCTACCCTTCCCAAAACAAATTTCCATTTTTCTGTCACATTTATTTTGTCATCTACAAATGCTTTCAATTTGGTCTTGTCAAATATTATGTGGTTTGGTAAAATGTTAAATCATAAAAATGTGATGATCTGCTTAGTATAAAGAGTCACAAAGATGTATTAACCCATTATCACATAATCCCTACTTTTGACGACCCTAACAAAGAAGCTTTAGAAAACATTGTGGGAAAAGAAGAAAATGCTGGTTACCAGCATTTTCTCCTTTTCCCACAATGTTTTCTACTCCTCTAATGTCAAATTTCAGTTTTTTAGTCACATTTATTTTGTTGTCTGCAAATGCTTTCAATTTGGACCTGTCCAAAATTTTGTCATGTGGTAAAGAGTTAACTCACTACCAAACAACAAAATTTTGTCCTAATCGAAAGCATTTGCAGACCACAAAATAAAAATGACTGAAAATTTGAAATTTGTTTTGTTAGGGGTAGAAAACATTGTGGGAAAAGGAGAAAATGCTGATTGCCAGCATTTTCTCCTTTTCCCACAATGATTTTCTAAAGGCTTCTTTCTCAGGGGCGTCAAAAGTAGGGATTGTGTGGTAATGGGTTAAACTCCCTTTAGCCAGAGTGCTGCATATTTGTTTATTCTTCCATTTTTACAGTGATTTGTAGTTTGCTCTTTCTGGGATGAATCTGAAAATTTTCAATGAAATAACAGACTTCATGAGAAATTAATAATAATGTGATGGAAGTGATATGGTCTGCTGCTGTAACTCTTTACCACCTTAACCCTTTACTCCATAGATACTCATTTCTACGCATTGCTTGTAGGGGCCTTTGGAAAACATTGTGGCAAAAGGTGAAATTGCTCGTCACGAGCAATTTCACCTTTTGCCACAATGTTTTCTATGCTATCAAAAGGTGTCATGTACACCTAACGAACAATTTCATCCTTGCTGTTATTTAGGGTCAATTAGAGATGCCATAGAAATGCCTTATGGGGTAAAGGGTTAAAGAAAAAGGAGACTTGTCCAAATTCAAAGCAATTGCAGACAACAAATTAGATATGGCTTTAATGAAAGAACTTTTCTTTGAAAGGGCAAAGAACATGGATGGAGAATGAGAAAATGCAGATTATCAACATATTCTCCTTTTCCCACAGTGTTTTCTGAAGTCTTTTTCTGCAGGATTGTAATCACATTGGATTCTTTGGTGAAGGACAGATAACTCTTTAGCAGACAACAAAATCTTCAGCAGGTTCATAATTGAAAGTATACAAGTGTTGCCCAGATAATGAGATTTGTGTTTGAAAGGATAGAAAACAGTGTGGTGAAAGATTACCAGTATTGTCTTCTTTTCTCCCAACAATAATTCCAAAAGCCATTTTACCGAGAATCACTTAATTCACCAAACACCAAAAATTAAGTATGGTTCAAATTGAAAGCATTTGCAGACGACATGTTAAATGTGGCTAAAATGATTTGTTTCTGAATGATAAAGAGAACATTGTGGGAAAAGAAGAAAATGCTGGTAACCAGCATTTTCTTCTTTTCCCACAGTGTTTTCTAAAGCCTCTTTTCTTAGTCTGGTTACCAGCATTTTCATCTTTTCCCACAATGTTTTCAAAAGCCTCTTTTCTTAGTCTCACTAAAAAGCAGCATTGTGTTGTAAATGGTGAAAAGACAGGACTTTGGTAAAGGGTCAGTTCTCTAGGGATGGTGAAGTTTTCACATCAATTTCAAAACTATTACAGCATATTTTTATCTTTGAAAATTATCTTTTCTGGAACATATTTGTTGGGCTTGAGTTACCTTAACCCTTTCCCAAACAATCCCTGGTTTTTATGGGTCTTGAATAGTAGCCTTTTGAAAACATTGTGGGAAAAGGAGAAAATGCTGGTAACCAGCATTTTCTCCTTTTCCCACAATGTTTTCTACCCAGTATCATAGACAGAAATCATCTTTTCAACAAGAGTTGAATTGTCATCTGCAAATGCTTTCAATTTGGTCTAGTTCAAAAGTTTGTCGTTTGGGAAAGGGTTAACCTAGACATAATGATCTTTACAAAAAACGGAGAAACTGCAGATTTCTGTTTGATGCATTTCTTTTATACCTTGAAAAGTTGTATCTTGTTTTAAACCCTGGTCTGTCTATCCCATTACCACACAATCCCTACTTTTGACGCCCCTGAGAAAGAAGCCTTTAGAAAACATTGTGGGAAAAGGAGAAAATGCTGGTAACCAGCATTTTCTCCTTTTCCCACAATGTTTTCTACCCTTCACAAAACAAATTTCAAATTTTCAGTCACTTTTATTCTGTCGTCTGCAAATGCTTTCAATTTGGACCAGTCTAAAATTTTCTTGTGTGGTAATGAGCTATATGACCGCAATTTCTTTTCTGAAACTCTTTCTGTTACAGAGTTTGAAACTGGGGAGTCCTTGTTTGAATCCCAAGCTTGAACTCTTTACCAAACAAACAGAATTTTAGACAGGTCCAAATTGTAAACATTTGCAGACAACAAATTAAAGGTGACTGAAGGAATGAAGTTTGTTTTTGGAAGGGTAGAAAACATTGTCAGAAAATGAGAAAATGCTGGTTACAAGCATTTTCTCCTTTTCCCCACAATGTTTTCTGTAGGCTTCTTTCTCTGGGTCGTTAAAAGTCGGGATCGTGTGGTAAAAGGTTAAATAAGCTCATTTCTATGCAAGGATTGATCATAGCCATTGCAACAGGACTCATTCCTCTCGCAATGCTGATCATTGTATCAATGGTGGTTATTTGGGAAAGCAGCCACTGGCTATTGGAAAGAATATTGTGGGAACTACAGGCACAAGCAACTCCAGGAAAGCATGAATAGGTGCAAAAGCAGTCCCAATGTAGCTGAAATGATGTTGAAAACAACGTTAATCATGATGCAGTAGCAATTTCTTTTGTACCTCATCCTTAACCCTTCCCTAAACAATCCCTGGTTTTTACGGGTCAGGAATAGAAGCATTTTGAAAACATTGTGGGAAAAGGAGAAAATGCTGGTAACCAGCATTTTCTCCTCTTCCCACAATGTTTTCTACCCTGTCATCTAGAAAAATCATCTTTTTAGCAACTGTTAATTTGTCATCTGCAAAATGCTTTCAATTTGGTCTGGTCCAAAATCTGCCGTTTGGGAAAGGGTTAGTCCATAAAGCATTGGAACCGATGAGTTTGCAGACAGATTTTCCATGAAGATCTGGCTGCACAATGTCATAATATACAGCTTGATGTTGAATCTATACCATCTCGATTTCTGTATCAACTCTTTGAACACGTGAAGAAAATGTAGAATTGTCCAAATTGACTGCATTTGTAGATAATAACATAGATAAAGCTGAAATCATATATACGATTTTTGATAAAGTAGAAAACTTTGTGGGAAAAGGAGAAAATGCTGGTAACCAGCATTTTCTCCTTTACCCACAATGTTTTCGAAAGGTGCCTCTTCTCCACTGTAGGATCAGTGATACTCGAGATTATGTGGTAAAGGGTTAATACACTGACGAAAGCAGACTTAAATCTGTAACTTTTACCGACTCTAGATTCTACCCATTTGCCCTCCAGAAGGTTCACGATTGTTCGGAAATTATTGATATTCTGGTCTTTTTTAGCTCACCTGAGCACGAAGTGCTCATGGTGAGCTATTGTGATCGTGCTGTGTCCGTCGTCCGTCGTCCGTCGTGCGTCGTGCGTCGTGCGTCGTCCGTCGTCAACTTTTTACCTTGTGTACGCTCTACAGGCCACAGTTTTGGTCGGATACTCATGAAAGTTGGTCAGGATGTTTGTCTCGATGAAATCTCGGACGAGTTCGAAAATGGGTCATGTGGGGTCAAAAACTAGGTCACTAGGTCAAATCTTAGAAAAACCTTGTGTACGCTCTAGAGGCCGCATTTTGAGTCGGATACTCATGAAAGTTGGTCAGGATGTTTGTCTCGATGATATCTCGGATGAGTTCGAAAATGGGTCACGTGGGGTCAAAAACTAGGTCACCAGGTCAAATCTTAGAAAAACCTTGTGTACGCTCTAGAGGCCGCATTTTGAGTCGGATACTCATGAAAGTTGGTGAGGATGTTTGTCTCGATGATTTCTCGGACGAGTTCGAAAGTGGGTCACGTGGGGTCAAAAACTAGGTCACCAGGTCAAATCTTAGAAAAACCTTGTGTACGCTCTAGAGGCCACATTTTCAGTCGGATACTCATGAAAGTTGGTGAGGATGTTTGTCTCGATGATTTCTCGGACGAGTTCGAAAGTGGGTCACGTGGGGTCAAAAACTAGGTCACCAGGTCAAATCTTAGAAAAACCTTGTGTACGCTCTAGAGGCCACATTTTCAGTCGGATACTCATGAAAGTTGGTGAGGATGTTTGTCTCGATGATTTCTCGGACGAGTTCGAAAGTGGGTCACGTGGGGTCAAAAACTAGGTCACCAGGTCAAATCTTAGAAAAACCTTGTGTACGCTCTAGAGGCCACATTTTCAGTCGGATACTCATGAAAGTTGGCGAGGATGTTTGTCTGGATGATATCTCGGACGAGTTCGAAAGTGGGTCACGTGGGGTCAAAAACTAGGTCACCAGGTCAAATCTTAGAAAAACCTTGTGTACGCTCTAGAGGCCACATTTTCAGTCGGATACTCATGAAAGTTGGTCAGGATGTTTGTCTGGATGATATCTCGGACGAGTTCGAAAGTGGGTCACGTGGGGTCAAAAACTAGGTCACCAGGTCAAATCTTAGAAAAACCTTTTGTACGCTCTAGAGGCCACATTTTCAGTCGGATACTCATGAAAGTTGGTCAGGATGTTTGTCTGGATGATATCTCGGACAAGTTCGAAAATGGGTCACGTGGGGTCAAAAACTAGGTCACCAGGTCAAATCTTAGAAAAACCTTTTGTACGCTCTAGAGGCCACATTTTCAGTCGGATACTCATGAAAGTTGGTCAGGATGTTTGTCTGGATGATATCTCGGACAAGTTCGAAAATGGGTCACGTGGGGTCAAAAACTAGGTCACCAGGTCAAATCTTAGAAAAACCTTTTGTACGCTCTAGAGGCCACATTTTCAGTCGGATACTCATGAAAGTTGGTCAGGATGTTTGTCTGGATGATATCTCGGACAAGTTCGAAAATGGGTCACGTGGGGTCAAAAACTAGGTCACCAGGTCAAATCTTAGAAAAACCTTGTGTACGCTCTAGAGGCCACATTTTTAGTCGGATACTCATGAAATTTGGTCAGAATGTTTGTCTGGATGATATCTCGGACGAGTTTGAAAATGGGTCATGTGGGGTCAAAAACTAGGTCACCAGGTCAAATCTTAGAAAAACCTGTTGTAGGCTCTAGAGGCCACATTTTCAGTCCGAAACTCTTGTAAGTTGGTCAGAATGTTTGTCTTGATGATATCTCAGACAGGTTTGAAAATGGGTCATTGGGGGTTAAAAACTAGGTCACCAGGTCAAATCTTAGAAAAACCTTGTATATGCTCTGGATGCCACATTTTCAGTCCAACACTCTTGAAAATTAGTCAGAATGTTTGCCTTTATAATATCTTGGATGAGTTTGAATATGGGTCATGTTGGGTCAAAAACTGGGTCAATAGGTCAAATGTTATAAACACCTTTTGTATGCTCTGGAGGACACATTTTCAGTCTGATACTCCTAAAACTTGTTCATAATATTTGTCCTGGTGATACCTTGAATGAGTTTGAAAATGGGTCATGTGGAGTCAAAAACTAGGTCAATGGGTCAAATATTAGAAAAACCTTGTGTACACTCCAGAGGCTACATTTTCTGCCTGATACTCTTCAGACTTGGTCAGAATGTTTGTTTTGGTGATGTCTCAAAAGAGTTTGATAATGGGTATTTGTCGGGTCCAAAACTAGGTCACTTGATGAAATCTTAGAAAAACCTTTTGTACACTGTAGAGGCCACATTTTCAGTCCAATACTCATGAAACTTGGCCAGAATGTTTGTTTTATTGATATCTCAAAAGTGTTTGATGATGGGTAATGTCTAATAAAAAACTAGGTCACTGGGAAACTAGATGGTGCATGTTTGGTCAATAAACTCAGGTGAGCGATTTCAGGGCCATCATGGCCCTCTTGTATATGATTTAGGTAAATTATGTCAGGGACTAGGCTGTGGTAATTGTAAACAAAGTGATTATTATTATCTAAACCAGAATAAACAGACATCATTGGATTCGTTGTTAATTCGAGGCAGGGTGCACTGTATGTGATATTCTCCCATTAGAAACTTAGAAATTGTGTCAGTGATTATGTGTCTGGATTAAATATAAGACAACTAAACTAATAATAAAATGGCTGAAAGTAACAGGGATTTTTATTACGGGCGTAGGAATGGCACAACGGATCGCCCAGCTAGTACGGGTATTTATTACTCCGCTTGGGAATCGAAGCTTCATGAGCTCATGGTAAGTATTTATTTAAAGATACATTATTACATCTAGAGAGAAAAAAAAATCATTTTAAAACTTGAAAGTGTGTAGAGTCACTGTGGTCCAGCTGTGTATATATTGTTCTGCTAAATAACTGAAATTCTCAAGCCAATAGTGAAAATCCATAGTTTGCCATTTCAAAAGTATTTTCGGGAGGAAACTTATCTCCTTATCGGAGAGTGTAGATCCAAGATCAGACTGCACGTTCTGTGCAGTCTGATCTTGATCTACACTGTCCGCAAAAGGTCAGTAAGTCGGACTTAGCAGCCTAAGGGTTAATAATATTATAGTCTGCAAATGCTTTCAATTTTGACAGGTGTAAAATTATGTTGTCAGTAAACAGTGATAAATGCACAAGTAATGAGCTAATGAAAAGTGCATTATGAAAATCGGGCACAATAATACAACTTGAAACTTTGCCCAATGGAAAAAGGATCAGCCTCTTGAGCGCAGAATAAACCCGACAAGCATTTTCGGTTTAGAAATAGAACACAAAAATTACAATTTCCAGCTTGCTTTATGTGGAAAGTCTCAGCAAAGCAGATCAAAGATCAGACTGCACATTTTATACAGGCTGATCTTAATCTATGCAGGCCAAAAAAGTAGCTATAGTTGTGAAAGTTACTTCGAGATACAATTGTAAGCTACATAACAAAATATTAGACTGGTCAAAATTGGAAGCATTTGCAGATGATAAAACTTTGGAGTGCTCAAATAGAAGATGTAGAAAATGTTGTGGAAAAAGGAGAAAATAATGGATACCAGCATTTTCTCCTCCCACAATGTTTTCGAAAAGCCATCATTGTTGGAACTATAAAACTCAGGAAAAGTTTTGTAGAGGGTTCAGTAACAGGTAGTCTATTACAGGTTATTGTTATGTCTGATTGACTGGTTCCAGGTAATGATTAGACTTGGTATTAGAAAGATGGAACCAACCTGTTTTATAACAGAGATTAATTATGGTGCCTTGGATGAAAGGAAAATTATTAGGGTGGAGAGGTACAATGCATGATTTACCCTTCACCGAACAATCCCGAGTTTGAACAAGCTTGAATAAGACAGGCTTTTGAAAACATTGTTTAACTCATTACTAAACAACAAAGTTTTGGCTTGTCCAAATTGAAAGCATTTGCAGACAACAACATAAAAATGACTGAAAATTAGAAATTTGTTTTGTGAAGTGTAGAAATCATTGTAGGAAAAGAAGAAAATGCTGGTTACCAGCATTTTCTCCTTTTCCTGCAATGTTTTCGAAAGGCTTCTTTCTCAGGGTTTTCAAAGTAGGGATTGTGTGGTTAAAAAGGAGAAAATGCTGAACTGAGCAGAAAATTGTGAATCCTTGAACTCTTTACCAAATGATAGGTTTAGACTTGTCCAAATTGAGAGCAGTTGCAGACCACTATCTAAAGATGGCTCCAATGGTGGAATTTGTTGATACAGTAAAAAACATTGTGGTAAAATGCTGATTACAAGCATTTGGGTTTGTTTGGCAAAAAGTTGACTGGTAACCAATCAACAGAAATTCAGACTTGTCCAAATTGAAGAAATTTGCATAAGACAAATCACATTGAAATCAAAGAATGTAATTTGTCTGTGAAGCTCCTTTCAAAACTTGAATGACCTTTGTTGCGGAGTCTAACTTCAGCATTTGACTACACAGTCTGGTTTATGTTTGCAGTTTCAGGGAGATATTCTGGTCATAGCAATCTTGAAATTGTAAACCAAAATGTCTGTTGGTGTCTTTTGCATCTAGGGCATCAGGTTATTTTTGCCAGAATATTAATTTTTACAAAACAATAAATTGACATTGTTTATCGAAGCACCTTGCCATGTTGGCATTATTGATTGTTGAATGGTGTTTAACATCAGTTTCAGCATTAACTCTGTTGTATCATGGCAACAGCTCACTAAAATTTGTAGTTTCAACAGTACAAGGGTTGGGCTGTCATATGTCTTACCTAAGACAATTCAACACTTCAGTGCCTCCAGTAGGGTTTGAACCCTTGGGCCTCCAGGTTCTGTTGCAAAGACATCAAGTATGTATTAACCCTTAGGTGACTGAAGGACCTTTTGCAGATAGTGTAGATCAAGATTAGACTTCACAGAGCATGCTACCTGATCTTGGGTCTAAACTGTCTGATATGAAGATATCATTCCTCCAAAATAACCTTTGCAATAGGAAAATTCGAATTTTTACTTTTGGCTAGAAAATTTAATTTCCTTTACTTGGCAGGATAAGGGTTAACTGTTTCCCAAACAAGCCCTGGATTTTATGTGTCTTCAGTACAAGTCTTTAGAAAACACTGTGGGAAAAGGAGAAATCGCTCGTAACAAGCAATTTCTCCTTTTCCCACAGCATTTTCTAGCCTATCGGAAAACTTTCTACCATTCTTATCAAATTCAAAATTGTCATCTGCAAAAACTTTGAGTTTGGGATAGTCTAAAATTTGTCATTTGGGAAAGGGTTAAATATTGGAAAGTGACAAGGGTTTACAGAGTTGCTCTGTGCAGTGAAACAAATAAATTAGATTGCCGATTCTGTTTTATGTTACCTGTTTTCTGGTGAAGCCTTCAGAACCCTGAACATTCTGATGAACCTAAACAGTGATCTTAATTTACATTGTCCATGGAAGCTTCTCGTGTCACCAACAAGAAACATAGAGGAGTTTAAACAGTTGAGATATCCTTGAAAGATGCTGGGTCAAACAGGTGGTTAAACTACTTAGTGTGAGACTTCAGTTTGTGTTTCCTTTTGTCAGTTCTTTACAATCTTACTTGTTATTGTCTTCAAGAGGCTTATGAGATTTTGATTTGGGTTTGTGGAAAACAGGTTGTTCAAGGTCCATTACAGCACAGGTTATTCAGTCTCCTACAGTAGAGTTTATTCTATTGTTCACACTGCCAACTGGTAGTCTACTAGAAATATGTGAGCTATCACCATGATATGACTGAAATAATGTGGAAAGCCGCTTAAAGCACTATTCATCAAGAAATGCTGTCAAGTTGGACCAGGCCAAAATTTTGTTGTTTGATAAAGGGTTAAATGTGCTCAAGACAATTGACTTTTCTTGCATTGGTTAACTCTTTACCAAACGGCAATATTTTAGGCTTGTCCATATGGAAAGTATTTGCAGACGACAAAATAAAAGTGACTGAAAATTAAAAAGTTGTTTTGTGAAGAGTAGAAAACATTGTGGAAAAAGGAGAAAATGCTGGTTACCAGCATTTTCTCCTTTTCCCACAATGTTTTCAAAAGGCTTCTTTCACAGGGGTGTCAAAAGTCGGGATTGGGTGGTAATGGGTTAACCCTTTCCCAAATTACAAATTAGACTTTCCCAAACTCAAAGTATTTGCAGATGACAATTTTGAATTTGTCATAGAGTGGCAGAAAGTTTTCCGATAGGCTAGAAAACACTATGGGAAAAGGAGAAATTGCTCTTTACGAGCAATTCCTCCTTTTTCCACAGTGTTTTCTAAAGACTTGTACTGCAGACACGTAAAAACCAGGGCTTGCGTTTGGGAAAGACCTAATGAAAATGATTACAATTCTTTTCTTCCTTTTCCACATTATCTGTGAGGGCCTTCTCCCTGATACTGGGAATGTTTGTCATTGGATTAAAGTGGTTCAGGACCGGTTAGTTAGCTAAAGACCAGTAGATGAGAAAAACCAGACTACTTGGTAGAGTGGACAGAACTAATTTGTTCCATTGTTAGGGTCATAAAAAATTACTAAGAAAGCTCCTGGTAGATAGCTGTATCTACACAGACACTTAGAGACAACAGACCAGACATTGCCCCTTACTGTAGAATCACAGCTTTAATGACCCTTAGAAAGAAAGCAAAGTTGTTTGTGAGGTAGATTGTCAGCCTTATAACTCTAAGGTCCTGAGTTTGATACATGTGACTGGATATCAACTTTGAGACTGTTTATTGGCTCCCACTTCGGCGCGAGTTCAGGTGTAGTTCCCAGGAAGCAGGATCAAAAGGGATTAGTGTAACTTACAAGAACTTGTCTTTCAATCAGTGTGAAATAAATATGTTTAACTCTTTACCACACAAAGGGTGACTTTTAATGAAGAAAGAAGCCTAATAAAACATTGTGGGAAAAGGAGAAAATGCTGGTAACCAGCATTTTCTCCTTTTCTCACAATGTTTTCTATCCTTCCAACAACATAATTTATTTCAATTTTTTAGCCATATTTATTTTATCATCGGCAAACGTTTTTATTTTGGACTGGTTTAGAATTTCATTGTTTGGTAAAGAGTTAAACTGAAGAAAAAAGTTGTACAAATGAAAGATTTTGTGTTTTCAATTTTTACCTCTAACTCTAGATTTTTGAATCGGATGATGCAGATGAATTACATACTGAAAGAATATGAATAAAAATGTATCGCGCATGGATCAGTCATTGATAAGACCTGTCTTTGAAAAGGGGGAAAAAACATGGTTGAAAAAAAAGGAGAAAATGCTGGTTACCAGCATTTTCTCCTTTTTCCAACATGTTTTCAAAAGCTATCTTCCCAGTTGTTGAAAAGAAAACATTGGGATTATTTGGAATATAGACTTGATGAATAATTTATTACCTTGGCTACTTAGTGGAGAGCAGACTTTTAACCAGTGACTCTTTCATTACCAATTACACTTTACTCCCTGAAAAATGAGATTTTAATGATTGATTTTATGGTGTTTAAAGCAGTTTTCACCCATTATTTCATTTATGTCGTTGTGGACAGCGCACGTTTTAACATGTTAAGTGCAATTTCTGGTAGAAAGTATCTCCATTTCTCATTGGCCCAATCATTAACCAAAATTATTAGTTAAACCAGTTAAGCCAATCGGACACTGTGTTATTTTTAAATTTGGCAGTTTCTTGAAAATTGGGCTTAAAATGATTTTAAGAGTGGTTCTACGAGTTTAATTATTTACCAAAAGACAAAATTTTAGACAGGTATAAATTGAAAGGACTTGCAGACAACAAAATAAATGTAACTCAAATCTAGAAATTTGTTTCCAACAGGGTAGGAAACATTGTGGGAAAAGGAGAAAATGCTGGTAACCATTTATTTCCAATCAATTAAACCCCCCATATTTGAAGCGTATTTAAATTGTTGCCTGTGCTTGCTATCACTTTGGACAGGTCCACAACTTGTGTCATGTAGTTTTAGATTTGAAAATAATCTGGTAGGTAAGTACATAACCGTAACAGATGCTTTACTGGTTTGAAATTTGAAATTTTAACTTCCAAAATAAACAGGAGAGAAACAAGAAAAGGACTTCTGAGGAAAACAGATGGTTTTATTGTGACAGGGAAGAGTCTAGCATTTTCTCTGTTCTATCAATCATTCATAGGTGTAGGGACTTGAAAATTCACAGAGCAATAATACAACAACAGTACATCAGGACATTTGAGCCTTGATCTGTGAAAAGGGAGCTTCATGCATCTGCTAAAAGTATTGACCAGGTCAGCCTGCTCAGGCTGTGCAGGCTGACTTGGGTCAAAACCTTTCGCTGTTTGACATTTTTCTGCATGTTAACTCATTACCAAACGACAAAATTTTAAGTTTGTCCAAATCAAAAGCTCTTGCAGATGACAAAATAAAAGTGACTGAAAATTTAAAATTTGTTTTGTGAAGGGTAGAAAAACATGGTGGGAAAAGGAGAAAATGCTGGTTACCAGCATTTTCTCCTTTTCCCACAATGTTTTCGGAAAGGTTTCTGTCTGGAGGTCGTCAAAAGTAGGGATTATGTAGTAATGGGTTAACCCTTTACTCCATAGATACTCATTTCTACGCATTGCTTGTAGGAGCCTTTGGAAAACATTGTGGCAAAAGGTGAAATTGCTCGTGACGAGCAATTTCACCTTTTGTCACCATGTTTTCTATGCTATAAAAAGGTGTCATATACTCATAAGAAACAGCTTCATCCTTGCTGGTATTTAGGGTCAATAATTAGAGATACCATAGAAATGCCTTAGGGGGTAAAGGGTTAAAGGACCAGTGTCCGCATGATTCAGTGGGTTGTTACGCAGTATAGGCTGATCCGTTGTTGCTCAGTTGGTAGGGTACAGGACTTGAGAACAGACGGTCGCTTGGTTGATCTCTGGCTTGATCAATTTTTCTTTCCAATGATTGCATGATGATAGTCATTGCGACAGGATTCATTCCTCAGTAACCAGTGATCATTGTTTCGCCTATGATTATGTGGAAAAGGAGCCTGTGGCTCAGAAAAAATATTGTGTGGGGTACCGGTTAAGAAAAACTCTAAGAAAGCATGGATAGGTACACTGGCCGACGCAATTTAACTGAAATAATGTTGACAGCATTGTTTAATTAACACCATACAATCAATCAATCAATCAATCAATCAATCAAAGTAGATTTTATGGAACCTTGTAGCAGCCAGAAAGTAAACAAACGCTGTTAAAACTTTACATTGTGCAGAATCTAGATAGCCATGTAAATGTTGATGAAAAATTGGTGTAAGGGATACAGAGAGGCCGGAGGTTGTCTTGTCTATGGCTAGCCTTGTCTATGACTAGCAGCAACAGAATAAAATGCATTTTTAGCTCCACTGGCCAAAGGCCAGCGGGCTTATGTCATGGCCCGTTGTCCGTCGTGCGTGCGTGCGTCCGTCCGTGCGTTAACTTTTTCTTTAAACATCTTCTTCTCTGAAACTACCCATCCAATTTTGATGAAACTTCACAGAAATGATCCTGCCATGGTCCTCTTCAGAATTTCTTGAAAGAATTTAATTCCTTCAAAAACTCTGGTTGCCATGGCAACAAAACTGAAAAATTTTGAAAATCTTTGAAAATCTTCTTGTCTGAAACCATAAGGCCTAGGGCTACCAAATTTGGCATGAAGCTTTACCTAGTGGACCTCTACCAAGTTTCTTCAAATTATAGCCCTGGGGTCAAAATTGGCCCCGCCCCGGGGGTCACAAGTTTTACATGGGCTTATTTAGGAAGAACTTTAAAACTCCTCTTCTACCTAGGCATAGGGCCTAGGGCTACCAAATTGGGGATGTTGTTTTATCTAGTGGACCTCTACTAAGAGTGTCAAAATTGGCCCCACCCCGGGGGTACCAAGTTTTACATGGGCTTATATAGGGAGAACTTTAAAATTCTTCTTCTACCTAGCCCATAGGGCCTAGGGCTACCAAATTTGGCATGTAGCTTTATCTAGCGGACCTCTACCAAGGGTGTCCAACTTATAGCCTAGGGGTCAAATTTTACATGGGCTTATATAAGGAATACTTTCAAAATCTTCTCACACCTAGCTATAAGGGCTAGGGCTATCAAATTTTGCATGTAGCTTTATCTACGGGGTCTCTACAAAGGGTGCCCAAATTATAGCCCTGGGGTCAAATTTAGCCCCGTCACAGGGGTCACAAGATTTACATGGGCTTATATAGGGAAACTTTAATAATCTACTTGTACATAGCCATAAGGCCTCGGCTACCAAATTTTGCATGTAGCTTTTATCTAATGGGCCTCTACCAAGAGGGCCCAAATTTTAACTTTGGGGATCAAGTTTGACCCTACCCCAGGGGTCACAAGTTTTACATTGGCTTTATAAACATGTCTCATGGGTCACATATTTTACAGGGCCTTTTATTGAGCAAACTTGGTTTACAGGGCTTTTTATTGGGCAAGATTCAAAAATCTTTGTGTTTATAACCACACATTCTACTTTCATATTGTAGGTCTGGAGTCAAAATTGGCTCCATCCAGGGATCACAAGTTTAACATGGGCTTCAAAATATAATCACTTCAATTTAAACATTAATCAAGGGAAATAACTTTTTATGAAAGATAAAGTTTGGTACTATTTACCTCCCTTGATTATCAAACGACATTGATACATGATTGGTGCTAGACATTTAAGTTTTTTGATAGAAAATATTCTGTTTTCAAGTGTGATTCATTTTGATGCTAATAGTTATGCTCACATTAGGTGAATAATATATTCAGAGTAAGGTTTCTATCATTCAGCTTATTTTTCCAAGGATTTTACCTTTCATGCTAATGAATTAACCTGCTTGTACTGCCTCACAGTGTTCATTGTTTTTGAAGGCCCTCTTGTTCATGGTCATGAACACTTGAATTTGTGTGGTTAAAGGGTTAAAAAGCCAGTGGAGCGATACAGGGCCATCATGGCCCTCTTGTATATTCTGTTGTAATCTGTGCAAACTTGCAAAGAATGATTATATTTTCATAAAATAAAGATGGTTACAAACCTGGATGAAAACAAATAACAATGCAGCTTTAATCATGACCGTGTTGAATTGCTTAGTATTACCCGTTATTGGAAATGAATACAGCCTCCTTTTGCGAGAGCCTCCATGCGAGAGCATATCAGAAATGGCTTGCTCTTTCACTCATTGTGAAATGACTGAAATCATGTTGAAAGCAGTGTAAAACAACATTCAATCAATCAAGTGATAGTTACACTGATTGTTTTGACCTTAACCCTTTACAATCCCCACTTTCAACGAACCTGAAGAAGGCTTTAGAAAATATTGTGGGAAATGGGAAACCTGTTAGAAACTAATATTTTCTACATTTTTCAATGGTGTTTTCTTCCCTGTAAAAACAGAAATCATTAAATTTGAGCTAGTTATTTGGTTGCCTGTAAATGCTTTCAATTTTCTGGAGTCCAAGATTTTGTCACTTGATGAAGAGTTACATGTAAGCATTTACTGTACAATGCTGACTTTTAATGACCCTGGGAGGCAAGCCTTTTGAAACAATTGACTTGTGGAAAAAGGAGAAAATGCTCGTAACCAACATTTTCTCCTTTTTCCACAATTCTTTCTACCCTATCAAAGAAAATTATTCCATTTAGGCCACATTGAAATTGTTGTCTGCAAATGCTTTCAATTTGGACAAGGGTGAAAATTTATGCAGGGTTAACCCATTACCACACAATCCCTACTTTTGACGCCCCCGAGAAAGAAACCTTTTGAAAACACTGTGAGAAAAGGAGAAAATGCTGGTAACCAGCATTTTCTCCTTTTCCCACAGTGTTTTCTACCCTTCCCAAAACAAATTTCAATTTTTCAGTCACCTTTATTTTGTCGTCTGCAATTGCTTTGAATTTGAACCAGTCTAAAATTTTCTTGTGTGGTAAAGAGTTAAACAGCAAGCCATTACAGCTTTTGAACCAAGGAATAGGTTTGTAAGGTGATAAAAAAATAAGTTATTGTCAATAACACACACAGACTGAGCCAACTCCACCCTGTTATATTGTTATATCTACCTTGATAAACCATAGACCTCTGTTGATGATGTAAACAGATACAAGACTGACACTACAAGTAACAAGAATAGTGAAAATCTGTTTAGGTCATCAAGAATTGAACTTCCATCACATAACTTGCCGTGTTTTCAATGTAATTCCAGTCGCTATACTTGGCTTATACATGTGCAAAATAAAAAAAAAATTGCCATAATTGGTCAGTTCACACACTCTGTAACTATACGCTTCATTTCTAAAACATTGTGGATCTAGGTTCCTGGAGGAAATTAATGATCAAAATTCTCAATCATCATAAAGTTGTTAAACTGGCACATGGGGGCGTATCGCGGGAATCTCGAACTCGGCCTCGACCTGCCAAGGTAGGATCCATGTAGTGATCGTAACCCAGCCTTGCAAAGATGATCCATAGTAAACTGTTCATCATAACTAAAATTCTGTTGTTTGGTAAATACACTGTTAGGCGAGAGTTGATTTTAATCACTCAGTTACTTTATAGCTTTTGTCATGGTGATTATGTTGAAATTTCATTAATCTTCAAGTCTAGACAACTTTATGATAACCTTAACAATTAGAGAACTGTAGTCAGAACTGTAGTCAGAAACTAATCTGTAAGAATCAGAGACCAAGAGATTTCGAATAACAGACAACCCTTACATAGACCCTAACTGTTGGCCGAACAATCCCTGTATTTGATCTTTAACCCATTACCAAATGACAGTATTTTAGACTGGTCCAAATTGAAAGCATTTGAAGACGACAAAATAAAAGTGACTGAAAATTTGAAATTTGTTTTGTGAAGGGTGGAAAGCATTGTGGGAAAAGGAGAAAATGCTGGTTACCAGCATTTTCTCCTTTTTCCACAATGTTTTCTATAGGCTTCTTTCTCAGGGGCATCAAAAGTAGGGATTGTGTGGTAATGGGTTAACTCTTTACCACACGATCCCGACTTTTAACGACCCTGAGAAAGAAAGCCTTTGAAAACATTGTGGGAAAAGGAGAAAATGCTGATAGCTAGCATTTTCTCCTTTTCCCACAATGTTTTCTACCCTTTCTAAATCAATTTCAATTTTAGATTCACATTTATTTGGTCGGCTGCAAATGCTTTCAATGCAAATTTTGTCCTGTGGTAAAGAGTTAAAGCTGTAGTCACAGTAAGAACACAGATGGCCAGGCATAATCATAGAAAAATACTTTCCAGACCCAGCCGAGTAGACTGGTTGACGTTCAGCACAAACAGGTACAACTACAAGAATCATTGTGAATGTACGGTAATACATTTATATGTTTTATGTGGTAAGAAACATCATTTAAAACCAAATTAAAAATACTTTGCAGAAATGCGAACATGAAGTTATTATGTAAGAAGTTCATGAAAATTGGAACACTTCTCTGAAGAAGACATATTAATATAGAAAATGTCCTAACTCTTTATTACATGACACAATTTTAGCCTTGTCCAAGTTTGCAGACAATTTCAATGTGGCTCAAATGGTGCAATTTTTTTTGGATACATTGTGTGAAAAGGAGAAAATGCTGGTGACCAGCATTTTCTCCTCAAAATTTCCCACAATGTTTTCAAAAGGCTTCTTTCCCTTGGTCAGCATTGTGCAGTAAAGGATTCATTCTACCAAACGACAAATTTCAGACCCCACGTAATTGAAAGGATTTGCAGACAGAAAATTAAGTATCATATATTGAACTTGGTTTTTGAATGGCTGAAAACACTGCAGGAAAAGGAGAAAATACTTTTTACAACATTTTTATTGCGTCCATCAATCCATCCTCTGTCTGTCTGTAGGTCCGTCCATCCATGCTTTGCGAAGCTCTTGTCTCCTTTTACTCACAGAGTTTCAAAAGTTTTTTTCTTGGGGTTAACAATTTACCACACAAATCTGACTTTTAACAACATTTAAAAGAAGGCATAGGAATCCATTGTGAAAACGGGAGAAAATGCTGGTTTCTCCTTTCCCAATGACGTTTTCAAAGCTTCTTTTCCAAGTTTGTTGAAACACAGGATTGTTTTGTATAGGCAGAACTTACATTTGAATGTCTTATTTTACACCACAGATTTGAAAGCTATCACCTTACTTGATTCAGTCAGTGATGAATCATCTATTAACCCATTACCAAACGACAAAATATTAGGTTTGTCCAAATCGAAAGCATTTGCAGACGACAAAATAAAAGTGACTGAAAATTTGAAATTTGTTTTGTGAAGGGTAGAAAAACATCGTGGGAAAAGGAGAAAATGCTGGTTACCAGCATTTTCTCCTTTTCCCACAATGTTTTCTACTGGCTTCTTTCTCAGGGGCGTCAAAAGTAGGGATTGTGTGGTAATAATGGGTTAATATTGTAGAGACTGTAGAAATCTAAATGGCTCAGATCCCTTTTCAGATAAGAAATTGGAGATATGAAAAATTTTCTTTTTGATAATGCCTGCTGTTTGAAATAATTGAAGAGAGATGAACTTTACCTCTTATACAGTCACTCAACCCTGAACTGAATGATAAAATTTTACACTGTAGAAGTGAAAATTTTTGGATTTTACGGATCTGAAAAAGTCACAAACTTGTCTTTTCCCGTATTTAACAGTGATATACTAGTATCATCAAATAATGAGTGTTTTGAATTGGCAAACATTTTCTTACGCAAAATGTTTGTATTCGTTAATTCACAAATTTTTCAATTCGCTGATATATCCACATATTACAGTACTGTCTTGTCAATTTTGAAAACATTTGCAAATAACAAATGAAATGTTTCCTAAATAATTGGAATTTCTGTGAAAGGTTAGAAAACTTTGTGAAAAAAGGAGGATGTACAGATTACCAGTATTTCCTCTTTTTGCACAGCACTTTCGAAAGTCTTCTTTTTCAGGTTCATAAAAAATCAGAGGTGTATGGTAAGGAGACACCCTTTAGAAAATGATCAAAGTTTTTTTGTCTCATTATCAAATGACTAAATTTTAGACTGGTCCAAATTGAAAACACTTGCACATGACAAAATAAATGCAACTTGAAAATTGAAAATTTGTTCCAAGCGGGATAGAAAACAATGTGGGATGGTAACCAGCATTTATTTTCTCCTTTTCCTACTATGTTTTCTATCCTGCTGAAAACAAATATCAATTTTTGAGTTACACATATTTTGTTGTCTGCGAGTGCTTTCAACTTGAACCAGTCTAACATTTTGATATTGCAACTTTTTGCATGGTAAAGTACTTATAAATGCAGCATGTCTGTATGCCCCAATTTTTTTTCACCCATTTCCAAATACTCACAAAAAGATTGTAGGAAAAGGAGACAATGCTGGTAAACAGAATTTTCTCCTGTTGCCACAATGGTTTTACCCTTTCAGAAAAAGTCTCATCATTTGAGGGCCATTTAATTTGTCCTCTGCAAAATGCTTCCATTTTAGTCAAGTTCAAAATTTTGTCCTGTCGTGAAAAAGGAATGTTGGAATGTGTGGAAGAAATTGCTGACCTATAAACACAGTTCTTGCAAGGTGATTAGCTGTAAGCATTTTACCCTGTATGTGTTGGATGAATAAAACAACATTTCTGTTTGTAAAAAAAAGTATTAACTATGGCAATTTCAAGTACATTTTTGCAAGGATAACAATCTCAATGAAATATTGGATGATCTAGTTCTAAGATCAGATCTCATTATAAGTGGATTCTGATCTAGGTCTGTGTTTTCATAACAGAAGATCCAAAAGGTCAGAAGATATTAAGTGTTAATATCAACTGTGACCGGAAGTGATGACACCCTGTAATCAAACAACTGATGAGATAAGATAGAGAGATAGAAAATCTGTTCTGTTATTATTTAGAGAAAATCACTACCATGCCTTTTCCTACATGAGTATGGACATACCTAGACCATCTTTTACATTAGCCAAGAGGTTAAAGATTCACTTTCCTACTCTACCCTTGGCGGATCGAGCCTGATTTTTACATTCCCCTGATACGTTTTTTCATTGGATGCAGCTCATAGCATTAAATTTTCATCTTTGATAAAAATAGAATAAGGTCGTGACCTTTCGAATAGAAATTAAACATGGAAACCCACATGGATGTCTGCTTATTGCTTCATCTTGAATAATTGTATTCGTAAGTGGTTTGTAAAAACAATATTTTATTGGCTTTCAGAAATATGATGTAAAGGGGGGATATTAACCAGCATCCAATAGAGGGCGCATTGCCGGAATCTCGAAATCTGGCTCAATCAGCCAAGGTAAAATCCACATAGTGATCTTAACCTTGGCTCGCCAAGATGACCGAGACTGGTATCAGTCAGTTAAATAGAGCATTTCATTAAATCAACATCATCAAGTAAAACTACAGAACAAATACTCTGTTCTCTCAATGTTCTGAATGCCTGTTTTTCAGAAGAAAGGCACATACTTCAGTGAGGTTGCTGTAGTTGTGTATGTTACTTATTAGAATGACTTACATGCATGGCCGGCCTGAATGCCAGGGGAAGACCTACCCAGTGGTCAGTTTACTGAAAATGACCCAGAATGTCTGTCATGGCAGAACACTGGGTATTAACTCTTTACCAAAGGAAACAAAATTAGGTTTGTCCAATTTGAAAGTGACTGAAAATTTGAAATTTGTTTTGTGAAGGATAGAAAACATTGTGGGAAAGGAGAAAATGCTGGTTACCAGCATTTTCTCCCATCCCACAATGTTTTCTGAAGGCTTCTTTCTCAGGGTCGTCAAAAGTAGGGATTGTGTGGTAATGGGTTAAAAGAATTAACCTCAGTTGTAATGTATTGCTGTATTTCTGGTTTCAGGAATTGTTGACAAGATCCTCTCTGGAGACCCACAAGTTAGACCTTATGGCTGAAATCTCAAGCTTAAAGATACGACTGGCCACTGTTGACAAAGAAAGGAGAGACCTGGAGGAGAAATTCAAACACTCACAGGTACCACTGATTGGATTATGCTGAAAAAAATGTCAAAGATATTGTTTTTTACCTCTACTAAATGGCACATCGACTGGTCCTAATTGAGAGCATTAATTTTGCTGGTAACAAATATGGCTGGATTACTAAAATTTGTCTTTGAAAAAGTTAAAAACCATCATGGGAAAAGGAAAAGCCAAAGAGTATCAAATAAACGTTTTTTTTTTTTTTTAATCACATAGTAATAATAATTACCGTAAAACACTGTGTATACCACGCAGGCATGTATAACACGCAGGCCTTTTTCAGCATCAGATCCGAGGAAAAAAGGTTGTTCGGATGTATAACACGCATCAAAAATTGACCAAAATATCGTAACATCTGAAGCTTACGACGCTATCTTGAAAAATTGTAAATGGCGATACTTTATCAAAGGGAAATAACCATTTTTTTTTCAAAGTGAAGATGGTAATGATTCGATGTGTACTTGGGGGATTATAAAAACATGCCAGCTTATGACATGTTTGCAAATTCACACATTGAACTGACGACCATATCGTTGTTAATCTCCTATTTTCTCACCTCCATCGACAAATGTGACAGGTGTGAAATAAACATAGATCTATATGATGTAAATCACGGTTTTCGTAAAAAGTAGCGATAAATATATATATTTTTAAATCATTCATTTCTTTCTGAATCATTATTTTACTCTTTAATAATTATTTAATTTTAGCTATTAACAAAGAATAAGAAAATATGAGACGAATCAGACGATAATAGTAAATCAATATTTATCATTCCGGGGTACATTCGTCATTGCCAAAATGGCTGATAGAATAGGGAAATATTACGAATCCTATTCCACAAATATATGTACAAGTACATTTTAACAAAATTAAAGCATAATGTTTTTTTATTTAAATCGGTAAAAGTTGAAATGGGATGATGAAGAAAGTTAAGGCTGTGGCGAGAGATCTTTGCAGTTTTGTACCTACGCCCCGCCCCCCACCCACTTTGAACAGGTATACGACTGACTTTCAAGGAGGAAAAAAAACATGATTTTGCCTATTGTAGTGTATAACACACAGTCCCCAGTTTGAAATTATTCAGAGCTGAAAAAATGTGCGTGTTATACGCACCAAAACGGTATGATTTCTCAAGTATAACTTGAAAGTTGTTAGATCTAAAAAAGGAACCTACATATTTATAAATATGTGTACATCCAATTCACTACTTTGACAAAAGATTATGTTTGGAGCTTTAAATAGTTCTAGAGAAGATGACACGATTGTACTTACTTGATCCTAAATCTGGAAATAATTGAAATCTTGAATTTGTCAACATCATCAATGTTACTGATGAACTGAATGGTAAAATGTGTTTGACATTACTTTCGGAAAATAGTGAACAAGAATACCATGATTTATCGAATGACCTCACACAGCAATTCTGTATGACATCATAAAATCTTATCTCAAACATGACTAAGTATAATGAGCAAATTCATAATGGCTGTATTACACTGAAAACTGAAAAGAAGACTTCTTAGTGGAAAAGACACAAGCTAAGAATTCCCTTGGTATGGCAACTTTTTTTCTTATCTTACCTATCCCGTTGCCACACCACAAACTTTTAGACCTATCCAAATTGTAAGCATGTATAGAGCACAATTTCAAAGTGGCTCAAATGGTGCAATTTTGCTTTGATAGGGTAGAAAACTTTGTGGGAAAAGGAGAAAATGCTGGTTACAAACCAGCATTTTCTCCTTTTCCCACAATGTTTTTAAAAGGGTTCTTCCTTTGGGGTTTTAAAAGTTGTCATTGTGTGGTAAAGTGCTAATGCAGGGCTAATGTTTACAAATGATGTAAAAATCTAAATTTCAAGACTAGTCGTCTGAGTTGATGAAACACTCTCTATTTAGCCTGTCAGATTGTACGCCTTTGATTTCAAATTTACAGCAATAACCGGAACTTCTTTTAAGAATGAAAAAGAAATTAATGAAAGTATTCTTACCTTCTTTATCGCTTCTTTTAAGAATGAATTCCATACCAAATTGCATTCCTAGCCCTTTAGTACATGATCTTGTGCTTTAATGACCGTGAGAAAGAGGCCTTTTTAAAATTATGTTGTCAATTTTTTTCTACCAGAGAATAATTGGAGAATAAAAAAAATCCTTTTAGCTGTTCTCAAGTTCTCTTCAAAAACTGTCAGTTTGGACCAGTCGAAAATGCTGTCATTGGTTTAATTCTTCACCAAACCACAAAACTTTGGACTAGTCCAATTTGAAAGCATTTGCAAAGAAAACATAAATTTAAATCAAAAATTGAAATTCCATTCGGAAAGGATAGAAAACATTATGGGAAAAGGAGAAAGTGCTGGTTACCAGCATTTTCTCCTTTTCCCACCATACTTTTGTAAGCTGTCTTTCTTAGGGTTGTTTCAAATTCGGGATTTTGTGGTAAAGAGTTAAGAGTTAATCTCATTCTTGATTTAATAAGTAACTCTGTTTTGGAATTGCTAAGCCACTTTGATTGGCTAATCTGGTTCAGAAATTGCACTACTTTGAACTTGATGAGTATGGGCCCTTGGTCTGTATTCATCAACTGCTCTTCATTTGATTCTAAGTTTTATTCTAGATTTAGAAACTTACATGACATCTGATTGGCTAAACCAAATGGTTAAGCCAATCAGAATTTGTGTTACTTTCATGCTTTTAAAATTTCTGACAATAAGTCTAAGAGAGCTCAAAGAATTGTTGGTGCCTACGGACCCAGGTCTGTGGAAAAATGGATGGGAGATAATCTGTATGACTCGCTCCTGAGTTTGATAGATACGATAAACAAACTCTTAATTACATTTCCTGGAATTTTTTCCCCTCTGTACCAAAGATAAGCAAAGTTGATACAGTATACACTTGAAATTGTTTATTTTTGTAACAACTCTTTCATTTTTTTCCCTTCAGACTTGTCTGTATTCACTCTTCAGTGTATCATTTTGTTCATAATTGCCAGAATTAACACTTATGTCTGTACAACATAAAGAAATTTTAGATCGACTCAAAATTTCAAAAAGTATATTTACGCGATTTCATTTGTGCAAGCAGACAACAAGTTAGTCCTTTATAACAGTCCTGGAAGAGAGTTCTTTTGGAAACATTGTGGGAAAAGAAGAAATTGCTGGTAACTAGCATTTTCTTCTTTTCCTACAATGTTTTCAAACCTTTTATCAAGAATTCGAGTAATTTAACTCTTTACCAGACAACAAAATTTTAGACTGTTCCAAATTGAAAGCATTAGCAGACGTCAAAATTAATGTGGCTCAGAAATTGAAATTTGTTCTGAGAAGGGTAGAAAACATTGTGGGAAAATGAGAAAATGCTGGTTGCCAGATCTTTCACAGAGTCCTGAAAACTAGGGATTGCTTGGTTATGAGTTAATTCACATTTAATTTGTCGTCTGCATAATTATTCTTTCAGTGTCAATGAGTTTAGATTTGTTGATTGCTAAAGAGTTTAAATTTGACTCTACCGATATTATTTATCAAGGAAACTGTAGAAAAAATTCTTGGAATAAGAGAAAAGGCTGGTTACCAGTGTTATTTTCCCTTTATCCACAATCTTATAGAAATGCCCCTTTCTCAGCTTGTCAAAGCTCAAGATTGTTTGGCATGGGTTAAGGTAGTAGACACGAAACACTTCTAGTGCAGGATAGAAAACAAAATTTCTTGATAGTTGATAAATATGGATTTATACAGATATCCATCTTCGCAAGCCAAAGGTGACAACCACTACGCTAATCTACCCTTGGGGGATCGAGCTTGATTTCGACATTCCCTTGATACGCATTTTCATTGGTTGCAGCTAGCTCTAACTGCATCAAATCAAATCCTCGAATTCTTTGAGAAGAATAGTACAAGTATAAAAATAGAAGGTAAACATGAATACCTCTATGGATGTGTTCAGGATCTATAATGATTTATTACCGAAAAACATAGACGAACAATATTTACAGAAAATTTCAGTATGACCAATCAGTTATCGAAGGTTTTAGGCTATATCCCAGCATTCTGACCATGGAATGTCGAAGTAAGTTTGTTGTTAATGCTTCATGTTGAATTATGGTTTTCGTAAGCGGTTTGTAAAATGATATTTCATTGGCTATAAGAAATATGATGTAAAGGGAAATAATAAGCAGCATCTGATGGGGGTGTATTGCGGGAATCTGGAAATCGGGCTCGATCATCCAGGGTAAGATCCACGAAGGGATTGTAACCTTGGCTCGTGAAGATGACAGATATCATACTTTTGCACATTTTAACTGACCAAAATTCTTTTTATGTCTATCTTGAAATTAATATTTGTTGATACTTTTGTCAGTATCCAGAAAAGGTAGGTAATTATTATCTCCCTCTGTTATAAAACTATAATGATTTAAGATTTATAAATGATAATTCTTAAAAGAGAAAAAAGTGACTCAGTTAACTCTTTACCAAACAAAAGAATTTGACTAGTCCAAATTGAAAGCATTTGCAGACGACTAAATTAATGTGACTAAGAATTTGAATTTTAATTTTGGAAGAGTAGAAAACATTTCCCACAATTTTTTCAAAAGCTTTCCTTCTCAGGGTTGTTAAAAGTCGGGATTGTGTGGTAAAGAGTAAAGTAGTACAATAATTCTCATTTTTAATCATAGCAAATTTTGTAGGATATTACATTACAGAGGAAAAAGCTGTTTTTTTAGGAAGGGTCCACTACCTTAAAAGGTACCAATCAGATCCTGTGACCTTTATCCATACAGTCTCAAGTTTTTAGGACCTTGCAGAAAAAGGCTTTTGAAAACATTGCGGGAGTAGGAGTAAATTTTGGCTAGCACATACTAGTTGATGTTCTTGTCTTGATTCTTAATTTCATCATGTTGTTTCCTCATCATCACGGTGTACTGACATGTGAGGCTATGGCATACTTTACATTGCAGAGACAGATTGCTGATTTAGAAGCAAGACTTGCCCTAAAAGACGCAGAAGCAGCGGACTTGCGGCAGAAATTGGCAAGAAATGGAACTGTTGTCTCCGACGTAAATGGTAAGTAAACTGCCTCACAGTCACTGTTACAAAGCCTTTTGACAGTGACATAACAAACAATTGTCTTGATCCTTTACAATCAGTCCTTAGTTTTAACAACACCAAGAAAGAATGTTGAATTTATTGTTGGAAAAGTAGAAAATGCTGGTAACCAGCATTTTCTCCTTTTCCCACAAATTTTTCAAACCTTTCCAGAAATAAATCCAGTCATTTAACCCATTACCACACAATCCCTACTTTTTACGCCCCTGAGAAAGAAGCCTTTTGAAAACACTGTAGGAAAAGAAGAAAATGCTGGTAACCAGCATTTTCTCCTTTTCCCACAGTGTTTTCTACCCTTCCCAGAACAAATTTCAATTTTTCAGTCCCCTTTATTTTGTCATCTGCAAATGCTTTCAATTTGGACCAGTCTCTAGATTTTTCTTGTGTGGTAATGGGTTAAACTACAGTTCATTTGGTGTCTGCATAATGCATCCAATATGGACTGGTCTAAGTATTTATCATGTTGTTAATCCGTTACCACACAATCCCTACTTTTGACGCCCCTGAGAAAGAAGCCTTTTGAAAACACTGTAGGAAAAGAAGAAAATGCTGGTAACCAGCATTTTCTCCTTTTCCCACAGTGTTTTCTATCCTTCCCAAATCAAATTCCAATTTTTCAGTCACCTTTATTTTGTTGTCTGCAAATGCTTTCAATTCGAACCAGTCTAAAATTTTGTCGTGTGGTAAAGAGTTAAGAGTTGAACCTGTACCACACTGCAAAATTTTATACTTGTCAGTATTGAAGAAATTTGCAGATCATAATCTCAGTGTTGGTCAAATGATAGTATTTGTCACTGAATAGGTAGATAACATTATAGGAAAAGAGGGAAAAAGCAGGTTACGAGCATTTTGTTTTTTCCTCAAAATGATTTCAAAAGCCTTTTCTTTCTCAGGGTCATTTGACCCATTACCACACAATCCCCACTTTTGACGACCCTGAGAAAGAAGTCTTTAGAAAACATTGTGTGAAAAGGAGAAAATGCTAGTAACCAGCATTTTCTCCTTTTCCCACAATGTTTTCATCCTTTCTTAAAACAAATTCCAATTCTTTAGTCACGATTATTTTGTCGTCTGCAAAAGCTTTCAAACCTAAAATATTGTCATTCGGTAATGAGTTAAACTTGGGATTGTATGATGAAAGGTCAATCCTTTACCAAAGGTTGACGTTTGGAAAACTTTATGGGAAAAGGAGAAACTGCTGGTTTCCATCAATTTCTTCTTATTTGGCTGCATTAAAATTGCATGTGAAATGCTTTCATAATGGACAAAAAGTTCGTATTTTCTATTTGCACGAAATTTTGTTTCTTTATAAAAACATCATCTTAGACACATTTTATTTGTTGTCTGCAAATGCTGTCAAGATCGACAAGTATGACATTTATTATCTGGTGAAGAATGAACAACAGTATGTATTTTTGGAAGGGTTTGATCATTTTGGAGTGATACAGCATTAAATTCTTTACCTGAAACAACAAATATTTTAACTGGACCAAATTTTGCATCTGCAGCCAACAATTTAAATCTTGGTAATTTGATGATTTCTGACTTTGATAGGTTAGAAAATGTTGTGGGAAAAGGAGAAAATACTGGTTACCAACATTTTCTACTTTACCCACAATGTTTTCTCAAGGCTTCTTTGTCAGGGTCGTTAAGTCAGGATTGTGAGGTAAAGGGTTTTAATTGATAGAATGTAATTCTGTTATAGTTTTACAGTGGAGAAATAGTTTTTCAGCTATCATCTTTGAATAAATGTATGGTGTTTTATGGCGCATCAACATCTAGGGTCATATAGCAGTCAAAAGTATCTTCGAATAATAGGAATACACTGTATGAAAAGGACTATTCTTCGTTATTTACCCATCATTTAGTTGTCATCTGCAAATGCTTTCAGTTTTGGCATGTCTCAAATTTTGACATATGGTAGATGTTTTAACTCATTACTAAACGACAACATTTTAGACTGGTCCAAATTGAAAGCATTTGCAGACGACAACTTTAGTGTGGCTCAGGTAGGGCAATTTTTCTTTGGCATGAAAAAAATATTGTAGGAAAAAGGAGAATATGATAGTTACCAGCATTTTCTCCTTTTCCCACAATGTTTTCTAAAGGCTTCTTACCTAAGGTATTACAAGTCGGTATTGTATGGTAAAGAGTTAAATGGGATGAGAAATTTTACCGAAAAAAAAACTCTCACATTATATAAATTTATTCCTGTTTAAAACTAACTTTTGAATGAAGTTTTACCAGCAAATAAAAATTATCAGTTTGCATTGATATTTCTTCAAAAAACTTGCCAAAAGAAATAACGGTGGTGCCATTTTAACGACACAAACATCAAACCAAGATTCGTTTTATTACAGATTTTATATGTGATGAGAATTCAAAATTTGACACAGACAGAACTTTAGATAGGTTAAAGCGCAAACGTAAGCAACAAAATATAAGTCTTGCTTGAGATTGATTTTCCCCCGATGGTTTTATCTTTATGTTGCATCAATGTGTCTCTCTCTGCCTCTTTGTGTTGGTCTGGAATGTTTGAACCCTCTACCAAACAGTCCCAAGTTGTAACCCATTACCACACAATTCCCTACTATTGACGCCCCCTAGAAAGAAGCCTTTAGAAAACATTGTGGAAAAAGGAGAAAATGCTGGTTACCAGCATTTTCTCCTTTTCCCACAATGTTTTCTACCCTTCACAAAACAAATTTCAAATTTTCAGTCACTTTTATTTTGTTGTCTGCAAATGCTTTTGATTTGGACAAACCTAAAATATTGTCGTTTGGTTATGAGTTAATGGCCCCAGGGTTCGAATTTCATTGTTTTATCCACTTGCACATTTTAGCAGGTGGCTTTTTTTTCCAGACCCGAAATTACAATTGGATTTGCCTTTTTTATTAAGCCCAGCATGCAAACCAATGGAAAAGAACAAACAGCCAGTACACTCTTCAATTCTATTCTATTACCTAACCTGTGGACTAGACACACTAGCTATATATCAAACCCATCATTTAACTATCAATTCAAACATCTGTTCTCATACCATGTTAAATTTCTAATAAATTTACAATGGTGAATGATTTTATAAATGAATTATGGATATCACATATGAATATCTGGGTGTCCGATAGCTGGTTTAGGGAGTCCACCACTTCTGACTTGCTTCTAGTTGTTATTTTGTGCATGATAAATACTTTTTGATGGAACAAAGACAAATATTTCTGTTTTATAATCAGAGATTGAATTTGCCTACAGAATTTCCAGTTTAAAAAACGCAAATTGTAGTATTGGCCATGAGTGCAGACAAACAACTCTTGGCTCACGAAACTTGGATTACGATACTGGAGGGCTTCAGTGGTGACATGCAAAATGATCAACAGTCTTTGATGTGATTTTCAGTGGGACATGACCGATGTTTATCCAGAACGAAAAGAATTACCTTATTTGTATTCAAATAGTAAATTTAGTACAATTTGGTAGATCTAATTGTTACTCGCACATCGGAGTGCTTGAAAATTCATCTTCCAATTTCTAATTCTGACTGGCATTTTGCAAGTAAATATATCAGAATTTTGAAGCCTGGTTCTGAAAACATTTATGGAAAAGAGAAATTGATAGTAGAAAATTGTCTGATATGCTGATAATCAATTTGCCAGAAATATAGAAATACAACATACACTTCAACATTCACTATGACAAATGAGTAAAATGAAGTTTTTGGATGCATTCCAACATTTAACCCATTACCACTCAATACCTACTTTTGACGCCTCTGAGAAAGGAGCCTTTAGAAAACATTGTGGGAAAAGGAGAAAATGCTGGTAACCAGCATTTTCTCCTTTTTCCCACAATGTTTTCTACCCTTCACAAAACAAATTGCAAATTTTCAGTCACTTTTATTTTGTCGTCTGCAAATGCTTTCAGTTTGGACTAGTCTAAAATATTGTCATTTGGTAATGGGATAATGACATATAATATAATAACACTTGGATGGACTTCTTTAAAAAGTTTTGTGAAAGATTTCTTGTTAGAAATGGTTTGATTGGACGCGATGGATTTTGATTGCATCCAATGAAATGGCGCAGCGGGAGCTTCGATTTTTAAGATGCAACCGGCCAAGGTTACTACCTTAGTATCCTTGGCTTATGAAGATGATCTCAACACTAGATTGACTGGTTCAGTGGTTTATGTTAATAAAGTTCCAACTTTGAAAGACTGGTACATGTATATGTTCTGTGCATAGAAACTGTCATGCAGCAACAATAACAATAAATTGCATTGCCTACCATGAAATAACTCTACTGAATGAAAACAGTCCAAATTCAGGATGGTTGCAGAATGACAATTTAGATGTAGCTCAAATGATCATTTCTGTCTTTGATAGGTAAAGGGTTAGTTCACTTGACTATGGCTAATGATATACCAAATAGAGAAAGCCAACAAAGCCAGCATGGCTTTCAACAGTATTTCAGGTATTATAGCAACAGATCACATGATAAAATCATGAGTGATTGTCTGGGAAAAAAGAGGCTAATTGTATCTGCAAAAGTATCAACTCGGATCAGTCTGTGCAGTCTGCACAGGCTTACCTGGGTTTAAACTTGTTGCTGCTGCTCACTTTTCTGCATGTCAAAAGATTTATGGTTCATTCTGTTGTTATATGAAATGACACTCTTGAGGCCTCATTTTCCAAAACTCAAGGAAAGTTGCGTGGTCTTTATGATATCTGCAACATATTTGAAATTGGATGATATTGGGTCAATAAGAAAGTCGCTGAGACATATCCTAGAAAAAGTTTGTATACACCATAGGGGCCACATCCCCAGAGACTGGAAATGGGTCATTTTAGGTGAAAAAGGCTCAAGTGAGGGAGTCCGGACCATCATAGCCCTCTTGTTTTCTGGGACTTGGCATTGGAAAATTTTATGCTTATTAACATTTTTTGGGGGGTGGGGAGAAAGATGGAGCTGTACTCTGTCATGATGGTCATCTTGTTTGTTCAAAGACTTGTTTTGCAGTGTGTTTGATGTTGATATAACTGTGCTGTTCTGTGGCTTGTCTTTAACCCATTACCACACAATCCCTACTTTTGACGCCTCTGAAAAAGAAGCCTTCTGAAAACATTGCGGGAAAAGGAGAAAATGCTGGTAACCAGCATTTTCTCCTTTTCCCACAATGTTTTTTTTTTCACCCTTCACAAAACTAATTTCAAATTTTCAGTCACTTTTATTTTGTCATCTGCAAATGCTTTCGATTTGGACAAGCGTAAAATATTGTTGTTTGGTAGTGAGTTAAAATAATTGTTTTGAAGAAATTGGTCTGAAATGTAGCAAGGACAGTGATGTGTGCTCTTTTAAAGCCCATTACAGTTCTACACACTTGGACTGATCAAGATTTAGAGGATAATTGCCTGTTTCTGTGTATCAGAGCTCCATTATTTTTCTGCCAAACCCTTTATTTTGGGTACTCATTAGAATGATGGGATGATTCTAATGAGTGCCCATAAGATAGGGATTGGTGGAGAACTACAAATACTTTCAATTTTTAGATCAGAATCACTCCCACTATCTGGAGATCTGTCTGTGATCAAAATTTCTTTAAACGAGTGAAAACCAATGGCTACATTTTCATGAGTTGCGAAGCAAAAACACAGGTTTCAGCCTTTTCTGCTGAAAGGGTTAACCCTTTACCGCACAATCCCGACTTTTAACAACCCTGAGAAAGAAGCCTTTTGAAAACATTGAGGGAAAAGGAGAAAATGCTAGTAAACAGCATTTTCTCCTATTCCCATCATATTTTCTACCCTTCCTAAAACAAATTTTGAGTCAAGAATTTTGTTGTTTTGTAAAGAGTTAACTCATTACCAAACAACAAAATTTTAGGTTTGTCCAAATTGAAAGCATTTGCTGATTACAAAATGAAAGAGACTGAAAATTTGAAATTTGTTTTCTAAAGGGTAGAAAACATTGTGGGAAAAGGAGAAAATGTTGGTTACCAGCATTTTCACCTTTTCCCATAATGTTTTCTAAAGGCTTCTTTCTCAGGGTTGTCAAAAGTGGGAATTGTGTGGTGATGGGTTTAAAGGACAGATAGCCTGAATAACACTGTAGTCTATTTGTTGCATCCATATTACTCTGTTCTATGGTAGCTTTCTTCTGGAGTCTACCCCTGGGTAAGTCAGTCGTGTTGTAGTAGAAAATTAATGTTCACCCAAACTTCACCCTTATAGTGCTGTATGTTTTGCAAGAAGACACACAATATAAGATAGCCCTTTGGAAAACGATAGGAGGAAGGAGCAGAAAGGATTAAATGATAACCCTGCATCAGATCCACTCTGACAAAGAAAGCTTATGAAAAAATTGGGAAGGGGCTGGGGGGGAGGGAAAATGCTGGTATTCATAGATATAAGTGCTTTTCTGTGGCATGTCTTTGAAATAATTGTTGGTCCGAAATGCAACAAGGACAGTGGTGGAACCTGGTAACCTGCATTTTCTCCTCTTCCTACAACATTTTCTACCTTCCTAAAACAAAATTTTAATTTCTGAGTCACATTTATTTTGTTGTCTTCAAATACTTCCAACATTGACTAGTTTAAATTTTTTTCGTTTCATAAAAGGTTAGCCAATGAAGGCAGAATTTATTTTAGGACTACAACAGACTTGGATGTCTCAGATCAAAGTGCATGATCTGTCCAAGTTCTGATCTTGATCTACACTGTCTTCAACAGCAACTTGTCACTAGTGCACAGTGCTATGAGGGCTTTTAGATATCCCACAGGTTTATGTAGATTCTGTTAAAGTTTTGTAGTGTTTTGTGTTTTGTGTTTTGTGTTTGTTGAAAAAATATAGTTAATATAGTTGTTAACCCTTCTATAGCTAAGCGCTACTAAATCAGACCTTTTGTGGACAATGTAGATCAAGATCAGACTGCGCAGAACATGTAGTCTGATCTTTGATCAACACTCTCTGATAAGGAGGTATTTTTCTCATAAGAATAAGTTTGAAATAACAACATTCGACTTTACTGTCGGCTTAAAAGTTTCATCTAAGTTCTCTCATTTAACCAAATGACAAAATTTTTGGCTTGTCCAAATTGAAAGCATTTGCAGACAACAAAATAAAAGTGACTCAAAAATTGAAATTTGTTTTGTGAAGGGTAGAAAACATTGTGGGAAAAGGAGAAAATGCTGGTTAACAGCATTTTCTCCTTTTCCCACAGTGTTTTCTAAAGGCTTCTTTCTTAGGGTTGTCAAAAGTAGGGATTGTTTGGTAATGGGTTATTTAGCAGTATAATGGTAAATAGATCTTTTGAAAGCCAAATAACCAGTCCAGGAAGTGTGGCAATCAGATACTGGATGAAGATATACAACGGTATTACATCAGACAGCAAGAACATGTCTGTTTTGTTTGAATTTTCTAGCCATTTATCTGTCTCAAAGCTGCAATAGTTGAAGATGTCATAAAACATCAAACAAACACTGATGTGTTCACGGTGAAATTATCAAAATGATCTTTTAACATCAATATTGCACAGTAACAAGTAATGCAAGGAGGAATCCTTTCTGATCTGAAGGAAAAGTCCTTTTCAATGGCATGGAGAAAATTGGAACAAAAGTAGCGATGGCTTGTAAGAATAAGTTACTCCTTTTCTCACATTGCTTACAAAGTCTGTCTTACTGGACGATGTCCAGTGCAGTGTTTTCACAATTATTATATGTTAACCCATTACCACACAAACCCTACTTTTGATGACCTTGAGAAAGAAACCTTTAGAAAACATTGTTGGAAAAGGAGAATGTTTTCTACCCTGCACAACACAAATTTCAAATTTTTAGTTGCTTATATTTTGCTGTCTACAGATGCTTTCGATTTGGACAAGCCTAAAATATTGTCTTTTTGTAATGAGTTTGCTGTTCTTGCCTCATAGGCAAGAATGCTTGTTTATGGAGATGGCAGAGATCAAGATCAGACATTGCAGAATTGGCAGTATAATCTTGAACCTATAGCCTATTAGATCAAAATCTTTCAAAATTTCAGTGGACTGTGTTTCAGCCTTACAAGAAGGTTGAGTTTATAATTACATGTATGTATTCGGTTTTGAAAGATCCTTCTTCATGTTTACTACAGCAATTTTCAACCTTTCTGATTCCGAGGCCTTTTGCCTTTTAAAAAAATTGTGGGAAAAGGAGAAAATACAAGTAACCAGCATTTTCTCCTTTTCCCACAATGTTTTCTACCCTATCATAGACAGAAATCATGTTGTCTGCAAATGCCTTCAATTTAGCCTAGTCCAAAAGTTTGTCGTTTGGGAAAGGGTTAAAGGGTCATTGTTTGTAGGTAAGATTTTAAAAAGGCTCAAGTGATGGAAATTGTTTTTGAAAGAGACTAAAATATTGTGGGAAAAGAAGAAAATGCTGGTCTTTTCCCACAATGTTTGCAAAAGCTGTCTTGTGCAGAAAAAATATTGGGATGTTTCTTAAAGGTTTAACGATGTTCAGTAGTGAATTTTTGTACCTGATTTATTGTCAGAAATCAGCAAGGGAATTATAATTACACCTTGTGCTGCTGTTGGAAATATAATGAGCGTAAAAAATAATTGCCCCCCCTTTTTTTTAACCCTTCACCACACTATGGAATTATTAGTCTTTTTCAAAATAAAAGCATTTTAAAATGACAAGTATGATACACGTTTTGCTTAACTCTTTAACACACAATCCAGAATTATAATGACCCTGAGAAAGAGAGCATTTGAAAACATTGTTGGAAAAAGGAGAAAATGCTGGTAAACCAGCAGTTCCTTCTTTTCCCACAATATTTTCTTACTACTTTTAGACAGATCGTATTACTTGTGCCATATTGTTACTATGTCCTGAGGCTTCCAATTTGGATCTGCCTAAAACTTAGTGTAAAATTTTTTCATGTGGTTTAGAGTTAGATTATTTCTGTCTTTGAAAAGGAAGAAAATATTGTGGGAGAAGGATAAAATACTAGTGAACAGCATTTCTCCTTTTCCTAGATTGTTTTTAAGAAATCTTTTCTGTCAAGGTTGTTTGAATGTGAGATGGTGTTGTTAAGGGTTAAAACCGATTTTCCCCCGATTCAGAAACCTCCCTGTTAAATATTCACTATCTTGTGCTTTGTTTTCCTGAAATTTTGAGTGACTGTGTTTCTTTAGCATGGTTTTGTTTGACTTTTGAGCTGGTTTATAGTATTCATCTGTCAGTGTTTGTTGTCTGTTAGTTTGTCTTTGTGCTGCTGTGACTAATGGACCCTCATTTTGTATTTGTTTCTTTCTGTTTTTCTGTGTCATAGAGTCTCTGTCAACGTATGTCTCTTTCTCTCTTTTTCTGTCTCTGTCTCAGTCTCTCTCTCTCACTGTTAGTGTCTCTCTGTATGTCTGTCCATTTTAGTCTTCCAACCCTTCTATCGCTCTATCCATCTCCAAGGTGTCCGTAGCTATCAGCCTATGTAAGCTAAAATAATGAGATATTAAATTCCAAGAAACACAGAAATGGATGATAACAATATCATAATGGTCAGTGTAATATTATTTACTTGCATACTGTTGGAAGCAGTTTGGAGCAGAATTCATTCAAACAAACAGGCCCTCTCCTATCTCTTTTCCCCTCTCACTGTTGGATTCTTCTTAACCCTTTCCCAAACAATCCCTGGTTTTACGGATCTGGAATAGTAGTCTTTTGAAAACATTGTGGGAAAAGGAGAAAATGTTGGTAACCAGCATTTTCTCCTTTTCCCACAATGTTTTCTACCCTATCATAGACAGAAATCATCTTTTCAGCAAGAGTTGAATTGTCGTCTGCAAATGCTTTCAATTTTGTCTAGTCCAAAAGTTTGTCGTTTGGGAAAGGGTTAAACTATTACCCTCAACAGGTTGATGTTACTATTTAAACTTATCCTGCTAAATAACTAAAACGAAATTTTCAATTCTATAGTAAAAACTAAAAACCCAAATATTGCTGTTTCAAAAGTATGTTTTGGGGAATAATATCTCCTTATCGGACAGTGTAGACTCTTACGAAGAAGAAACTTCGCAACAAACACATAGCTGAAATAAAAACTGCATCTGGCGGGATCTAAACCTTTGCGGACAAATATCCTTGTATGTGGAAGTTTAAAAGACCAATACCATAACCACTGTGCTAAAAGAGTTATCTCCCTAACGCAGTTGTCGGGTATTGTATCTCAATCGGGGCAAAGCCGTACATGAAGGACCGTCTCCTGTAACACAATGTTTTTAAAAGTCTTCTTTCTTTGGTTCATTCTATATATCTAGTCTAAAATTTTATCTGTTAGTAAATAGGAAAGATAGTGTAGGAAAATAGACCAGGCAAAAAGTTATGACTTGTGTGTTTGTTTCTTTACAGAGTATGAAGTAGAGAGACTCAAAAAAGCAGTGGATGCCTTGATGATTTCAAACTCAGAAAAGGTATTGAGGATAAGTGTTTTGTACTTTCTGAAGTTTGACAAGTTTTCAAACTTATTTCATTAACTCTGAAGCCTTTACCTAACAGTCACTTATTTCACTCTTCCAAATTGACAGCATCTGCAGACGATAAATTTAGAATTGGTACAAAGTCGCCTTAGGTCTGGGGTAAAATGGGGTAAAAAACTTTGTGGGAAAAGGAGAAAATGCTGGTTACCAGTTTTCAACAGGGCTTGTGTGGTAAAGGGTTGGTTGACCCTGACAAAGAAGGGGTTTTGTAAACATTGTTGGAAAAGGAGAAAAAGTGTTGGTGACCAATGAATTGTTTGTTTATCCTTTCAAAGACAAATCTCATCAGTTTGATGCCAGGAAAATAGATTGTTATCCCCCCGAAGATGGAGGGAAGCAGTTTTAGCATTGACCGTCTGCTTATGTGTCTGTGATATCTGTGATACCATTAGACTGAATTTGGTGAAACTATTTAAGTGTGTACAATAATCTATTCAGCTGATATACATATATCTCTTTTTATTTGATGCAAAATTGCCGACTGGGAAAGATTTTCAGTTATGTGGTAGCATAAATATTTGAAAAGGTCTTTTTTGGCAGGGGATATCATTTCAACAAAATTGCTTGTTCCCAATTGAGGTTGATCTGCTTATGTGTCTGATATCTATGATACCATTAGACAGAATTTGGTGAAACTATTTAAGTGTGTACAATAATCTATTCAGCTGATATACATATATCTCTTTTTATTCGATGCAAAATTGCCGACTGGGAAAGATTTTCAGTTATGTGGTAGCATAAATATTTGAAAAGGTCTTTTTTGGCAGGGGATATCATTTCAACAAAATTGCTTGTTCCCAATTGAGGTTGATCTCTATTGGACAAAGATATTTTCCAAACTGTCTACTGAAATTTGTTTCAGCAGGGAATTAAACAGTGATTTTATTAAACAACTCTCTTTCATAAAGGACAAAAGATTAGAAGAGCTGCGACGACTGTTACGGCGGTACAAAAAGCTAGAAGATATTCTAACACAACATCAGGGCAGAAAAGGTAAAGAAATCCTGGGCCTGTTTTCACCAAGCATTCTGTAGAATTTTGTGAATTAAAAAGTAACACAACCTCTGATTGACTAAACCATATTCTGATTTGCTAAGCAATATGGTTTAGCCAATCAGAAATTGTGTTACTGTTTAAATCTGGTGCAAGGCTTAGATTAAAACTTAGAATGATTGGTGAATATGAGTTCTGTATTTTCCTGTGTATGACAAAGTGTTTGGCATGTTATTAAGTCACCTGAGCACAGCTTGCTCAAGAGGAGCTATTAGGGTGATGCTGTGTCCGTTGTGCGTCGTCCATCTTGCGGCGTTAACAACTCCTTTAAACATCTTCTGCTCCTAAACCACTTGGTCGATTTGGACCAAACTTGCCTAGAATGATTTTTTGGAGGTCCTCTTTAAAAGCTGGATATGTTACTTGGCTGACCCTTTTCAAAATTGATGTGCGAAATTTTGATCTGCCAAGAAACTTAGCTCTGGTGAATGGGGGTTCTTGCACTAAAGAGAAACAAAGAAATTCTTTAAAATTCTTCTTCTCTGAAACCGCAGGTCAGATTTTGAAATAATTTCACAGAGATATTCTTTGGGTGACCCTTTTCAAAAATTGTTCCCAAAATTTTGATTCGTCAAGAAACATGGGTCTGGTGAATAGGGGCTACTTTCACTATACAGAAATGAAGAAATTCTTGAATATTCTTCTTCTCTGAAACCGCTGGTCAGATTTTAAAATAATTTCACAGAGATGTTCCTTGGGTGACCCTTTTCAAAAGGTGTTTGCGAAATTTTGATTCCTTAAGAAGCATGGCTCTGGTGAATGCGGGCTACTTGCACTATACGGAAATGAAGAAATTCTTGAAAATTCTTCTTCTCTGAAATCTAAGGTCAGATTTTAAAATTATTTCACAGAAATGTGTTTGAACTATATGGCCATGAAGAAATTCTTAAAAATTCTTGTTCTCTGAAACTGCTGGTCAGATTTTGAAATAATTTCACAGAAATACAGAAATGTTCCACTAGTGATCCATTTCAAAAAATGTCAGCAAAATGCCGATTTGGCAAGAAACATGGCTGTGATTCGGGAAGTGGGGGGGTGGTGCAATCTGCACTATATTGACATGAAGAAATGCTTAATCTTGATGGATCGGGGGGGGGGATTTTGTTTTAGCTCCAGTACCTCAAAAAAGAATTGGTTATGGTCCTCTCAAAAATTCAGGTGAGCGAATAAAGATTGCAAGAGATCTGGGCTAATTTTCTGTTGAGCTGTCATGGTTCGGTTGGTTGCGTAAAGGACTGGAGAACAGTTGGGTTGCTGGTTCAATTCCTGACTCAGCCAATTTCTTTCCTATTATTTGATGATAGTTATTGTAACAGGACTCATTCCTATCTCTCCACTGTTCAATGTTTTTGATGATGGTTATGCTGGAAAACAGCCAGTGGTTTTGAAAGAATATAGTGCCGGATACTAGTAGAAAAAAATTCAGGAAAGCGTAGATAGGTACAACTGCTGCTGAGATATAACTGAAATAATGTTGAAAACAGAATCAAACACCATATGATTAATCTCAAGAATGTTCCAGATTTGAAAGTAAGGCAACATTAGTTCTGATTGGCAAAACTAAACGGTTGGTCAACCCATTACCACACGGAACAATTTTAGACCTATCTAGATTGAAATTGTTTGCAGATAGCAATTTCATAGTTGCCGAAATGATGCAATATTTCTTTGATACGGTACAAAACTTTGTGGGAAAAGGAGAAAATGCTGGTTACCAGCATTTTCTCCTTTTCCCACAATGTTTTCAAAAGGCTTCTTAATTAGGGTCGTTAAAAGTCAGGAATGTGTGGAAAAAGGAGTTCAGCCATTCATAAGTTGCATTACTTTATAAATCTGTGATTAAACTGAAATGATGCTGAAAGTGGTGTATATTGTTTGATTGATTGATTGATCACTTGATTGATGAATCAATTGATCAATCAATCGATCAATCAATCAATATGTAGAAATGATAAACAGTTCACATTTATTTGTAGTTTTAGATGAGATTTTGGGTGGTGAGGATGACTCTAGCTCAACCAGTTCCACAACGCCATCTGTCCATGACCCAAGTAAACAAGGGGACATCACTGCTACAAACCAGGTTGGTATAGTTTGGCAGTGAGTGACACAGACACTCTTGCCTAGCATCTTTCTCTTTAACTCTTTACCAAACAATCCTTGTTTTTTACAACCCTGAGGTAGAGGGCTTTTGAAAACATTGTGGGAAAAGGAGAAAATGCTTTCTACCCTGCTATAAACAAATTTCAATTTTTGAGTTGTGTTTATTTTGTTGTCTACGAGTGCTTTGAATTTCGAGCAGTCTAAAATTTTGTCGTTTGGTAAAGAGTTAAGGAAAGACAAAAATTGTTGATAGTTCAAAATTGAAAGCATTATCAGACTATAGATTAAATGTGGATGAAATAATGATATTTTTTTCTGAAAGGATAGAAAACATTGTGGGAAAAGGAGAAAATGCTGGTTTCCAGCATTTTCTCCATTTCCCACATTGTTTTCAAAAACCGTCTTTATCAAGGTCATAAAATCTTGGGATTGTTTGATAAAGGTGAAGGATAGCAAAAAACATAGATGGAATTACTGGATGTGCGATTTTTCAACACAACAATTTGCTTTTGTACATAGAACAGATCAGATGTTATGGAAAAAAAAAACTAAATCATTGCCACAGTATTCCATTCTGCTAACCCTTTCACACAGTCCTAACTTTTAACACCCTTGTGAAAGAAGCCTTTTGAAAACATTGTGGGAAAAGGGGAAAATGCATATAGCCATCATTTTCTACTTTTCCCACAATGTTTTCTATCCTTCCTGAAACAAATTTCAATTCAATTTTGTCGTCTGCAAATGCTTTCAGTTTTTTTTTTTGTTTCCTTTTTCCTCAATGTTTTAAAAAGGCTTCTTTGACAGGGTCATTAAAAGTCTGGATTGTGTTATAAAGGGTTAACCACTTAGCCAATCAGATGTTGTGTTACTTTCAAATTTAGGAAATCCTTGAGAATATGATATAGATTGATGTAAAGCATGGTTGGTGAAGAAGGACCCTACACAGAATTATGCCCCCTGATACTTATACCCCTTTATAGATGATCATGTTGGTGGAATAACAGATAGATAATATGTCAAAACAATAACACTTCTTTGTTTTTCAGGGTGATGACTCCAAGAACAGTTACAGTATATCTCCAAGTGCCACTAGTACCCCTGGTAAGTTTTAATAGCTCATTACCAAGCGACAATATTTTAGGCTTGTCCAAATCAAAAGCATTTGCAGACAACAAAATAAAAGTCAATAAAAATTTGAAAAAATGTCGAGTGTCAAGGAGGTAAGTGCATGCTACATTTATCTAAATTGAAGTGGAGTAATACAGGGTCATCATGGCTCTCTTGTTGGTGCTGCTCCTCAGATTTCCTCTATTTTAACTCTTTACCATACAATCAGGTCTTTTAGCAACCCTGAGAAAGAAAGCCTTTGAAAACATGGTGGGAAAAGGAGAAAATGCTGGTAACCAGCATTTTCTCCTTTTCCCACAATGTTTTCTACCTTTTCCAGATCAAATTTCAATTTTTGATTCACATTTATTTTTGTCGTCTGCAAATGCTTTCAATTTGGACTAGTCCAAAATTTTGTTGTTTTGTAGAGAGTTAATGTATATTGCAGTTGTGTCTCTAAATAAAGGAACATGCTTTATACTTATTTCAGTAAACTCTTTCTCTGAGAACAGAGGTGGTCTTGTGACTTCACCCCCATCAACGATAGCGTCTGTCAAGCCAACACGCAGAATTCAACGATCTAATAGTGCGGAGGAAATTACTCCCTCCAAAATCAACAAGGTAAGACTTGTTAATCCAGGTATTCACTTGTCCTTAACCCTTTACCACACAATCCCGACTTTTAATGACTCTGAGAAAGAAGCCCTTTAAAAGCATTGTAGGAAAAGGAGAAAATGCTGGTAACCAGCATTTTCTCCATTTCCATCAGTGTTTTCTATCCTTCCCAAACCAAATTTCAATTTTTCAGTTACATTGTTTTCGTCGTCTGCAAATGCTTTCAGTCTGGACCAGTCTAAAATGATCTCGTATGATAAAGAGATAATTCTAGATGTCACACTCCGGACTTCTAACAACCTTGAGAAAGAGAGCTTTTGAAAACATTATTGGAAAAGGAGAAGATGCTGATTGTCAGCATTTTCTCATTTTCCTACTGTTTTCTTCCCATCCATATGCAAATCACATCACTTGAAAGACTTTGAGTTTGTCATCTGCAAGTGTTTTGAATTTGGATGAATATCGATTTTTGTCTTCTGAGATGCAGGGATCATTATCTCCCGCTAGATGGTATTCTACAAATACTCATCTATCTAATTTGGGCATCCTGGGTACAGAACTGGACTACTTTTCTACGCGACATCTTTCAAACTAAAATAAACGTTTAATCAATGAAATGCTACCTGGTGCAATTCATTCAGCTATGATCAGGAGTTTAGAGAAATCTAGTGCTAAAACAGGCCTGCTTTTATCCTCGATCATATTGATAAAAGCCATTTTCTCCATTGGTCAACACGGGTAATACATCATGTAAGACAGGTTGAATCTTTGAAGAATATGACAGCTAGGGCAATTTCCTTTTGAGGATTGATGATAGCCACTACCTGGCCAATGCAACAGAAATCTGTTCTCTCTCACTGCTGGCTGTTGTTTTGATGATGGATTAGAAAAGCTTGAGAAAAATAATTTTCGAACAACTCTTTACCACACGACAAAATTTCAGACTTGTCCAAATTGAAAGCATTTGCAGACGGCAATTAAGACTGGACTCAAATGATAGACTTTGTCTTTGATAGGGTAGAAAACATTGGTTACCAGCATTTTCTCCTTTTCCCACCATGTTTTCAAAAAGCTTCTTTCTCGGGGTCGTTATCGGGATTGTGTGGTAAGAGATAAAGGGTAAGAAAAACTGCAGGAAAACATTGATAGATGCACTTGAAGGAATGGTATAGCTGAAATAATACAGAGAAAACATCTAAAGTATACAAAGTGTTTCTGTAGAAACACTGTGACACAAGCTTTCTTTTCTTTGAACTTTCAGACACCTCCATCCAACAAGAGACACACAGATGTGGTCAAAAGGAATGGCAGTTACGGTACGTTACCAAGGGACATGGTAGTCAGAAATAGGGAGGAAGATCGGGAGCATCGCAGATCTCGAGGCTTTCCAGCTCTTGGGAAAGCTCTTCTGCGAATTAGATCGACAAAGCGAAGTTGCTCGGCCCCCAATCTAGGTGACAGATCTAGTCTTTTAGCTTGCTGCGATGCTGGAATGTTACCGCAGCATGTGATCTGTAACCCATATCTATTATAATCTTCGTATCATGTGAGCCAATCTGGAAAACAAGTTATTACCTCCCTTTATAACCATTTTTGTAACTTGGGGGGAAAATCCATTATGGAGACATTCAGTTTCAGGGCAAGTAAATGGGACATTTTCAGTTTATGCTAAAGATCTAATCGATGCTTAACCCAATACCAAACAGTCCAAAGTTTGACCTTAGGAAAGAAAACTTTACAACACATTGGGGGAAAAGGAAAAAATGTAGGTCACCAGCACTTTCTCCTTTTCCTACAATGTTTTTGACACTATTTCGTACAAATAATTTGAACTGACTCTGTGCCATGCAAAAGTTTCCAAACTAGATCAAATTGAAAACATGTCCAGATAAAAAAACAAAATCTAGCTCTAAAAGATGATTTGTTTCTTTGATAGGGAAGAAAACATTCTGAAAAAGTAAATGCTGGTTTTCTCCTTTTCCAACAATGCTAGCTGAAGCCTTCTTTTTCACGTTGGCTAAAAGTTCAAAGTTTTTTTCAGACCCATTTAGTGCTTTGGTGATGTTTTGTCCCTACTGAAAATGTCTTAACACATTACCACACAATCTCTACTTTTGATGCCCTGAAAAATAAACCTTTAGAAAACATCTTGGGAAAAGGAGAAAATGCTGGTAACCAGCATTTTCTCCTTTTCCCACAATGTTTTCTGCCCTTCACAAAACAAATTTCAAATTTTCATTCACTTTTTTTTTTTCATCTGCAAATGTTTTCAATTTGGACAAACTTAAAATTTTGTGGTTTGGTAATGAGTTAATTCATTTACCGGCCTAGTACTGGTGAAATCCAGGAATCATGTGAACATGTCAACCGTCATATTGATATTACTAAAAAACTGAAAAAAACATCAATCAATCAGTTAAATGTGAATTTTATGATCTGATTGGTCTTACAAACTATGCAAATTTCTGCTTCACTGTTTCTTGAGACATGTTGATCCTGTCAAAAACATTTGACAACATGTTGTGGAATTCTTGCATGTGGAAAAAATTTTGAGATTTCACCCTAACACTAACCACTAAATGTGTCATCATTAGGAGATATTGGGACTTTATTTTGGGAATAGGCAAAGAGTACTAATTAATGTTTTATTAAATAATAACAAATTTTAACGATTCTTGGGAAGTTTCTGGAAATGTTATGGACTATTGAGAATTTACTGGTTTACAGATTTTTTCTTTTTTTTTCCAACAATGTTTTCTGTCCTACAATAATTTATCATTTCATTAACATTGAACTTGGTGTTTTTACACGCTTTAACCTTTTCCTACACAGAACTTAGGTTAAATGACCCCTGAGGAATGGAAGTTTTAAAAACATTATGGGGCAAGGAGAAAATGCTGGTAAGCAGCATGATCTCTTTTACCAGCAATGTTTTCTACTTCTATGGTGATAAATCACGTAACTTGAGCCAAAGCTATTCTGTTATCTGCAATCGCTTTCAGTTTGGACAAGTGAAAAAAAGATCATGCTGTGTTGCAAAGGGTTACATAGGGACAAGTCTAATACTGTAAATTTCAGGTACAGAGTTGAAGATTTATTAACTCGTTACTGAACAATACCTGATTTTTTTTTTTTTTTTCAACCTTGAGGTAGAAGCCTTTTGAACACATTGATGGAAAAGGAAAAAATGCTGGTAACCAGCATTTTCACCTATTCAGACAATGTTTTCTACCCGGCTGGAAACAAATTTCTACTTTTGAATTACATATGTTTTGTTGTCTGCAAGTGCTTACAATTTGGACCAGTCTGAAATTTCGTCTTTTGGTAAAGAGTAAACAAATTTTCACATTTCTTTCTTGTCACGAATACAGTAATAACTTAATGCAGTTCGCACCCAGTTATTTGTTTCTGTCGTCTTTCTGGCATAAAAATCTTTGTGGTATGTAATGTTTCACTGTGTGGAGAATGGCTATGGATTTTTCAGGTTTTTTTATTTGGTTGATGTGTGTGATAAGGATAGAGTTTGCATCATGATTATATCATTATTACCTATTTACCAAACAACAAAATTTCAGAAACATTTGCAGCCAAGAAATGAAGTACAGGCCAAATTATGACATTTTTGTCTGAAAGGAAGGAAAAGGCCCAGGACAAGGAGAAAGTGCTTGTTACCAGTATTTTCCCCTTTTCCCACAATATTTTCTACAAGCTTTTTCACCAGAGTTACCAAAATTTGGGATTGTGTGGTAATGGGTGTAGTAATAGCTTTTCCGAACACTTCTCATAGTTTTAACTACTAAGAGGAGAGGGCTCTTGAAAACATTGTTAGACAAGAGGAAAATGGTTGAAAGCATTTAACAGCATTTTCTCCTTTTTCTGCAATGTGTTCAAAAGCAGTCTCCTTGGGGGTCACTCTTTTATTGATCTGACTGAAGGCAATGATTTGTAGAAAACGTAAAAACATTGCAAAATATAGAATACATTTTGCCAGAATATTGTAAACTTAGGATCATAACTATATCCTGACCTCTCTTAATCTTCATCGTCCACATAAACCCTGGTTCTTGATGCAAATTGGGGGCCAAAAACCCTTATTCTTGATCCCCAGTGTCCACAAACTCCTGCATACTTCATTTACATTTACCAGAATGACATTGTCTGCAAAATTAATGCACCTTAAGTTATCCTTAATTTGCAAAGAGAGTTAATTTGTCCATTTCAGAATTATGAAATAATCTTCCTTCTATTGTGGAATATCTTTTATTCTAACATGACACCCGAATTCGACTATATAAACACAGTGCAAGGAAAGCGTGGTAAAATCTGCGACAACCCATGAAGAGTGACATCATTCTATATCGAATGACGTCATTCAGTGAGTGGGTTATTCAATGAAACATAATCCTCATCCGCATGTTTACACCAAGTTTGAACTTGTTTTCCTTTCAATAAGAATTGGCCATGTTAGAATCGAAATAATCTTCTTTCTGTTGTGGTTTATTGTTCAATAAACCATGTTGTGAGTTATGAGGCACAATGAATAAACCACTCTGGCTATCGCCCTTGTGGATTATTTATTGTGCCTCAGAACTCACAACTGTGGTTTATTGAATGATATACCACGATAGGAAGAAGATTATTTCTTAAATAAACCACAGTTGTGAGTTATGAGGCACATTGAATAATCCACAAGGGTAATTGCCCGAATGGTTTATTCATTGCGTCTCATAACTCACAACATGGTTTATTTAAATAATCTTTTATGGTTTATCATTCAATAAACCACAGTTGTGCACTATGAAGCACAATAAATACGACCCTCATGGTTTATTCATTGCACCTCATAACTCACAACATGGTTTATTGAATGATTAACCATGATAGAATGAAGATTATTTCAATTCTAACATGACCAATTCTTTAAGAAAGGAAAACAAGTTCATCCTTAGAGTAAAAACGTGGATGAAGACTATGTCCTATTGAATAACTCACAAAACTGCTCTATACAGAATGACGTCACTCTGCATGGAATGTCTTAAATTTCACCATGCTTTCCTTGCAGTGTGTTTATAGAGAATGTTAGAATGAACGAAAAACCATTCAATTCTAATGTGACCAACTATTAATGAAGGAAAAACAATTTCGTGCTTCAGAGTAAAAAGATGGATGCAGATTATATTCCATTGAATGAGTTACTTACATTACACAAAATGACATCACTCTATGTAGAATAATGTAGACTTTACCCACGCTTTCATAGCACTGTGTTAGTAGTGCCAAATTCAAGTATCGTGTTAGAATGCTGGGTATACTATCCAAACTATACATGTAGAGTGTTGTAAAATTATATTTACAGGTATATTATAGCTATGCTAGTCAGGAAATATTATATTACCATTATTATTTGTTATGTATAGATTGAATCAAAGTTTTAACCGTTTACTGCAGAATTCCAACTTCTAATGACCCCAGGAAAAAGCATTTTGAGAAAATTGTGGGAAATGGAGAAAATGCTGGAATCAGCATTTTCTCTTTTTCCCACAATGTTTTATATCCAATCAAAGAAAGATTGCACTATTTTGAACCACATTGAAATTTTTGTATGCAAATGCTTTCCATTTGGACTACGTTAAAATTTTGTCATCTAGTAAAGAGTTAAAGTTTTTGCCTAGATGAAATATTGCAATATGATTAAGCACTTATCAATATTCAACATGGGAATCACAGTCAAAAAACGTGGATGCTCATTTATTGTATTGTATCTGAATCATACAAGATCTTTCATTTAACCCTTTACTCCATAGATACTCATTTTGACGTATCAACAACAGACAGATTTTGAAAACATTGTAGGAAAAGGAGAAATTGCTCGTAACGAGCAATTTCTCCTTTTCCCACCATGTTTTCCACTCGGTCAGATATTTGTATCCTCATTTTTCCATATTTTTTACATCATATCTTTATTTGCTGCTGAAATGGAAGAGCCTCAAATTTGCATGTCAGGTAAAGGGTTAAACATTATTTCATTGCCAAGTTAAGTTACAAGATAAACATTTACAATACAGAACAATATACATAATCAAACGACTAGGCAAAGGGTCTCACCACAAGTTCTCGCAACTTGGATTCATAAAAGATCAGTGAGAAGTGAAGGCATCAAGTTTAATTAACTTTTACATTTTCAATTTTTATTGAGATATTGTAATTTAAGATAATCTAAACATTACTGTTAGAATTTTATAATCTGTAACTTAATAGTACTAGATGTGTCATGGCTGCCAGTTAGAGCCCAGCCACATTGAATTTTCCAAAGTATTTTCCTCCATGTATCACTTTTAGGGTAGGTGTATTACTTCCTCAGAAACTAGCAAAATTTTGGTGCTTAGGATTGGTATTGAAAGGAGATTATTGCTTGAGTCGGTATTTTTGTTTTTGCATAAGAAAATTGTATGTATTGTGGTCACCAGTTGCCCATATGAGTGACTGTCAAAGATTTGCTGTTACTCAGTATATACATAGCACCATCACATGGAACCTTGGCTTTTGGTCTCATTAGAAAGAAAATTATTAATGTCAGTTGGTAAATCATGGAAATCCAACCAACACATTGGAACATCCTTAGACAGAGCTCCATATAGAGGGAGTCATTTTGATTTCAAAACTGAAAATATTAGTAATTCTCCACTTAACCCTATGTTAGGGGTACTCATAGAATCGTCTCATAGAGTTGATTCTAATGAGTACCCACAACATGGTTGGATGGTTGTATGGGGGTTTAATGCCACTTTAACCCACAACATAGGCTTCAGAAGATAAATAATGGGTTTAGAATGCCATCACTCCCTCTTATCAGGAACATCCTAAGATTACAAAATTCTAGATTCTGTGCTCTTGAGCTTATTCAGCTGAATGCTCATTGAGTCCCTCACCCATGATTGTCTCCAACAGAGGATTTACAGCTCTATGTACAAGAAAAATATCAAACCCTCTGAATGTATTGTGGGAAAGAGGAAATTGATAGTGACAAGAAACAGTAGTAGGTGCTTGTATGTTGACCGTGTTTGAGTTTGAAAAGTTTGCATTATGATCCGAGTTGTTTCTGCGTAGGAACTGATGCTAGATTTGTTATTTTTGTGCATGTATCTGTGAAGTAAGGGAGAGCATTTTCGTAGGAGACTTTATAGGCCCAATAGCTGCCAATTGTAAATTAATTTGGGGTCAAAATGCATGCATTCAAATTTGATTCATAACCAAATAAGAAAATAGATAGTATGAGTCTAACAGTGTGTAATGGCACAAGCAGTACAGTCGATTGCAGAAAAATGTAAAACTAGAATTAAAGTTTACAGCTAAAATCCTAGGTCAAAAATTCATATTTCTGCTAGCCACTGGAACATTGACTGTAATGTAGTGCACTGTCAGACTCATAAAATTATCCACTCTATACCAACGACAAATTGATAGACTGGTCCAAATTGAAAGCATTAATTTTGCAGACAACAAAATGAATTTGACTAAAAAATCGAAATTTTATTTTGGAAGGGTAGAAAACATTGTGGGAAAAGGAGGTTACCAGCATTTTCTCCTTTTCCCACAATGTTTTCAAAAGGCTTCTACCTCAGGGCCATCAGAAGTCGTCATTGTGTGGTAAAGGGTTAAAATGGCATAACTTAAATGTACCTGTATTTTGATTCCTTATTCGTTTACTTTTGGCTGCTTCATTGCCTTTTGTTATCATTTGGTTTTCTTTCATTAAACATTTTATAGCATCCTCGGATACCCCGGGATCTCCTATTTGCTACGCTACATCGACCCCTGGGACAATTAATTGAATTTCCCTTGCTTTACCGCTGGCCGAATGCTGGCTTTTCATTGGTTCCATCATCATTTTGTGATGGGCGAGTGGAGTGTACGCTATGATGTTTCGTATCGATTTTCTGCGGCTGATTCAAAGTTTTATTAGTCAATTGTCCCAGGGGTCGATGTAGCGTAGCAAATAGGGAGACCCCGGGGTATCCGAGGATGATTTTATAGGATTTGTAACACTATTTAGACAAAATACAGACCAGGCTAATGAATATAATTATTACCATTATTGATTTGGCTTGTTCAAGAAGTATAGGATAGTATCAGCTAAAATATATTTTGACCAACTTCTTTCCAGAACAGTTATGTTTCAGTAACTCTTTGGAGGAAACCATTTTATATCAGTTATATGGGTCAGTTATGTAAGATATACATGTATAGGATCTGACATGAGTAGGCTTTTGAAATGAGATTTTATTAAATCATTGCTAGAGCATGGGTCAATTATGTAAGATAATCTCAACTCTTCGCCAAATGACAAAATTTTAGACTGACCCAAAATGAGAGCCTTTGCAGACGACAAAATAAATATGGCTAAAGAATGGAAATTTGTTTTAGAAGGGAAGAAAACAATGGGGGAAAAGGAGAAAATGCTGTTTACCAGCATTTTCTCCTTTTCCCTGTGTTTTCAAAAGGCTTCTTACACAGAGGTGTTTAAAGTCGGGATTGTGTGGTAAAGGATTAATTCTTTACAGAATGATGGTATTTCAGACTTGAAAATGTATCCAGACAACAAATGAATGTGACTCAAAGAATGAAATTGAATTTAGAAAGAGAACATTGTAAGAAAAGGAGTAAATGCTGATTACCAGCATTTTCTCCTTCTTTCCACAATGTTTTCAATAGCCGTCTTCTTTAGGGTCATTAAGACATGGCTTTATGTAGTAAGGACCTAATTATGTGAAGTTTAACCCTTTACCAGATGACAAAATTTTAGTCTTGTCCAAACTGAAAGCATTTGCAGACGACATTTTCATTGTGGCTCAAATGGTACAAATTTTCTTTCGTGGGGTAGAGAACATTGTTGGAAAAGGAGAAAATGCTGGTTATCAGCATTTTCTTCTTTTCCCACAATGTTTTCCTAACACTTCTTTTCCAGGACTCAAAAGTCGGCATTGTGTGGTAAATGGTTAATAGATAAACACCTGTAGTGAAACAATGGCATAATAGGAGAAACTGCTAATTTTGAATTTCTTTTTCCTTACGCTACATTGTTTTTAAGTGGTCTGAGATAGTAGTCTTTTTCAATTGTAGCTCAAACAGAGTCAATGACAGATGACGAAGATGGAATGCACTTCAGTGGCAATACAACAGGCTCATATCATCCAGAAATCAAGAAGAAGAAAGGAATCTTGCGCTTCTTTGGGAGGTATATTTTGTTTGTTTTAACTCCAATATTTTGGGGAAATGAGGGATTATCGGGGTCATGAGTGGGCACTTATTATTTGTGTAAAATATGCATACAGAAAAGTTTGCAAGTATTTCAAATTCACAAAAATCACAAAAGTTTCCACATTAGGAAAATTTGCGCTAATACAGTATAATGTTTAAAAAGGAGCTAGCAACTAATGATGTAATGATTTCTTCCAGTGTCTTTGAATCAATTTATTGTCTTTTTTTGTATTATCATAAAATATGACACAAATGGCTTACTTGAAATTGGGGTCCTGGTTGGCTCAGTGGCAAAGTGTGGGTCTCAGAGCCTGGAGGCCCTGAGTTCAAGTCTCACTGGAAAGCACTGAGATTTTTTTTTTTTGGGGGGGGGGGGGGGTGTCCTTGGGCCAAACATAGCCCTTTGCCTAGCTTTACTAGTTGTACAGTCAGGTGACTTAGAAACTTGTTCATGGCTGTGGTTAATCATGTCACCCGGAGCCGAGGGCGAGTTGGCGACATGATTCACCACAGCCATGAACAAGTTTCCAAGTCCCCTGCCACCAGACCGTACAACAAATTTATTATACTGCAAAGTTTTACCCTTTCAAAGTATGCTAACCGAAATTTTCCTGTTTTATAATTTCGCCGATGAGCATGCTGACAAAATGGAAATTCCCCTCTGTGCGCCCGAATTCAATGAAAACTCATGTCACTGGAAACTGACGTCATTTAAACGTGCAGTTTGGTGCCACCATTTTGGATGTTGTGTTGCACATGTAGTGATGTTTACAGGGCACTCAAAAGGGAAACTGGCTTTACGTGGTTTTTGCCAGGAAACATGAAATATGTTCCCAGCATGTTAGCCAATCAGATCACGTGAAATTTCTTTGCAGTATAATAAGAGGTGTTGCCATGGTATGACTGAAATACTGCTGAAAGCAAGGTTAAACACTATTCCATCACTGACTTCTAATTGCTAGATATCATAGTCTAGAACACTTGTGTTATAATCCAGTGGAGCTATATATGGTCCTCTTGTCTTTAACCTTTCACCTAACTACAAAATTTTAGCCTAGTCCAAATTGAAAGTATTTGCAGATGGCAATTTAATTGTAACCCATTTTGGGAAATCAATCATTTATAAGCTAGAAAACATTGTATGAAAGGGAGAAAATGCTGGTTACCAACATTTTCTCCATTTCCCACAATTTTGGGGAAGGGTTTCTTTCTCAGTGTTTTTGAAAGTCAGGATTGTGTGAGAAAGAGTTTAATTGGTATTTTGGATTTTATATGCTCTGATGTTCACTTAAGGTTTGTATTACGGATTTTATATCCTCAGATGTTCACTTTAGGTTGGTATTTTGGATTTTACATGCTCAGATGTTCACTTAAGAGTTGTATTTTGGGTATTATATCCTCAGATGTTTCATTTTAGATTTGTATTTTGGATTTTACGTTCTCAGATGTTTACTTTAGGTTGTTATTTTGGATTTTTATATGCTCAGATGTTCACTAAGGTTGGTAATGGATTTTACATGCTCAGATGTTCACTTTAGATTTATATTTTGGGTATTATATGCTCAGATGTTTCATTTCGGATTTGTATTTGGATTTTACATGCTCAGATGTTTCACTTTAGATTTGTATTTTGGGTATTATATGCTCAGATGTTCACTAAGGTTGATATTTTGGATTTTACATGCTCAGATGTTCACTTTAGGTTGGTATTTTTAATTTTTACATGCTCAGATGTTCACTAAGGGTGATATTTTGGCTTTAACATGCTCAGATGTTCACTTTAGATTTGTATTTTGGATTTTACATGCTCAGGTGTTCACTTTAGGTTGGTATTTTGGATTTTACATGATTCGATGTTCACTTTAGGTTGGTATTTTGTATTTTATATGCTCAGATGTTTCATTTTAGGTTAAAAAGAAGTGGGTCACAAGATTTCCATGAACGTGAGAGGTATGAGGAATTCAAAAGGGGCGGAGTCCGTGCTACAGCAAGTGCCAGGATTGGCTGGACAAGAGATATCAAAAAGGAATAGTAAGTTGTACAGAATTTACAGTCTACTTTTTAGCTTGGCTGTTTGTTTTTCTTTGAAGAAGAAAATGTAGGTGTTTAGTTGTAGCCTTGCCATGATGTTTTCTGTGTTATTGTGCAAAAACATTTTGTAATATCTGTTATTAGTGTAGGTATTTACTTTAAACTTAAACTAGTTATTAAAGATGCAGAGAGTAAACGAACGCTATTACAACTTTACAATGGGTAGAATCTATATAGCTGTGTAAACATAAATAAAAAAGTCATTGTAAGTTGTATGTGATAGGCGCAAAGAATTTGTCTTTGATAGACTACGAGATAAAATTTGCTCAAATATTGGATTTGTCTTTGGATTGCAGAAAATGTTGTGTAACAAAGTGCAGAAGGAAATAAAAATGTTGCTAAAATGGTGATTTCTGCTGTTGATAGGGTAGAAAACATGGTTTTATTGCTCCTTTTCCGATGATGTTCTTAAAAGCCTTCTCTTTCATGGTTGATAAAACTCCTGATTGTGTGTTAACCCTTTACTCCATAGATACTCATTTCTACGCATTGCTTGTAGGAGCCTTTGGAAAACATTGTGGCAAAAGGTGAAATTGCTCGTGACGAGCAATTTCACCTTTTGTCAGAATGTTTCTATGCTATCAAAAGGTGTGATATACACATGAAATGGTTTCATCCTGGCTGTTGTTCAGGGTCAGTCAGAGATACCATAGCAATGCCTTATGGGGTAAAGGATTAAAGGATTAACCTTTTATGCAACAATCCCTGGTTTTCATGTCAGTGAGAAAGAAACCTTTGGAAAACATTGTTGGAAAAGGAGAAAATACTGGTAACCAGTATTTTCTCCTTTTCCCTTAATGTTTTCTTCCCTTTCCAAAAAAAATTTCAATTTTCAAGTTGCATTTATTTTGTCATCTGCAAATGCTCCCAATTGGGACTAGTCAAAATCATGTCATTTGGTAAAGAGTTTACAGATAGAGTATAAAATATGTATATAAAGAGTGTTGATATTTTATATACTATACATTTTCATTTCACAGTGACATGTCCATACCATTTTCCCGGTGGGACAAGGATCGAATACTGGCGTGGATGAATGAGATTGGATTGAATATGTATCTCACGGACTGTCGTAGATGGGTTAAAAGTGGTGAACAGTTGTCTAAGGCCTCATCACATGACTTGGAAAAGGTAGCACAAAATTTTTCATCACTGTTGTCCCATTAGTTGTTTCATTTTTTGGTAGGTGCTTTTAAAACTTTTTTCTTGCTCAGATCAGCATGAATTTTGATAAAATAACTGCAGAATTATGTGATACACCTCACAGAGCACACCTCACAGAGCAACTTTCTGGACTTCTCTTTCCTTCTTTTTACTAACTCTTTACCACATGACCAAATTTTAGACTTGTCCAATATTGAAAGTATTTGCAAACAACAATATTAATGTGACTGAAAGATTGAAACTTGTTTTGGGAAGGGTAGGAAATATTGTAGTACAGGAAAATGCTGGTAACCAGCATTTTTTCATTTCCCCACTGTTTTCATGAGGCATCTGGAATTTCTAGGGCTTGTTAAATGTCAGAGTTGAGTGGCAAAGGATTAACTTTCTGGACTTGCCTTTCCTACTATGGGTAAGACAGGACAGAAAACATTGATGGTATAGGAGAAGATGCTGGAAACCAGCATTTTCTCCTTTTCCTGTAATATTTATAAAAGCTTTTTTTTCTTGGGAAGGGGTTCATTAACCCTTTACCTGATCTGCAAATTTGAGGGTCTTCCATTTCAGCAGCAATTATAGGTATGATGTCAAAAATACGAATAAATGAGGATACAAATATCTGATTGAGTGGAAAAGATTGTGGGGAAAAGGAGAAATTGCTCGTTACATTGCTAGCTACTAGCAATTTCTCCTTTTCCCACAATGTTTTCAAAAGCTGTCTGTTGTTGATACTTCAAAAAGAGTATCTATGGAGTAAAGGGTTAAAACACAGGACTGTTTAATACAGGATTGTTTAGAAAAGGAACCAGCCTTTCATGACTGTATTACAGGAGCTGGGAATCAGAAACCCATTACACAGAAAGAAACTTCAGTTGGCTATACAAGCAATGACTTCAGGGAACCAGAATAAAGCGGCGGATTTAGATCACACCTGGGTGATGAGTAAGTAAACTGGTAGTAGGTTATTGATCTTTGTGTCAGTAACAGGTTACACCTGATTCTACTCGGCAGAAATCGACCTGGTTCAAGATTTCATGATATAAAGTGAGAATTTGAAAAGACTTGAAAATTGAGGTTTTGATAGTATATATGCCTAAATATAATCCTTACTGGTAGAGAATTTGATAAATGAATTGTGGTCAGAAAACTATTGGTCTGTCAAGATTTTAGTCAAAGATCTAATATTTTAGTTATTTCAAAACAGAAATGAACTCTTTATCAAACGACAAAATTTTTAACTGCTCTAAATTCGAAGCGCTTCCAGATAACAAAATAAACATAACTCAAAAATTGAAATTTGTTCTTGGAAGGTAGAAAAACATTGTAGGAAAAGGAGAAAATGCTGGTCACTAGCCTTTTCTCCTTTTCCCACAATGTTTTCAGAATGCTTTTATCTTGGGGTCATAGAAATCAGGTGTTGTTTGTTAAAAGGTTAAGGCATTCTGTTACATACTGTCTGGTTTTGTACATGAAAACGTATGGCTATCACCAGTAAATCAGATGTTGTCGGTCGTCTGTTGTACTGCCACAGGAGCCAGTTTATTGAATAAGTTACTTTATACTTCATACCAACCCATAAAATACTAGAATCACACAAATTGACAACCTTTCCAGGCTTAACCTTTCCCAAGACAGCAAATTGTACACCTTTCCAATTTGAGAGGATCCAAAGTATACAAAATTGAATGTAGGACCAATGAGCCTAAGTGTTCTAAAATGTAGAGAAAAATCTTGAGAAAATGGAAAAAATGCTGGTTATCAGCGTTTTCTCTCTTTCCTACGATGTTTTCAAAAGGCCTCTTTCTTACAGTAGTTAAAAGTCAGGATTGTGTGGTCAAGATTTAACTCATTACCAAACAACAAAATTTTAGGTTTGTCCAAATCGAAAGTATTTGCAGACGTTGAAATAAAAGAAACTGAAAATTTGAAATTTGTTTTGAGAAGGGCAGAAATTACTGTGGTAAAAGGAGAAAATGCTGGTTACCAGCATTTTCTCCTTTTCCCACAATGTTTTCAAAAGGTTTCTTTCTTAGGGTAGTTAAGTCTGAATTGTGTGGTAAAGAGTTAAAGGCCATAATTTCAGTCTGATACTTACGAAAGTTAATCAGAATACATATCGTAATAACATCTGGGACAAGTTTGAGAAAAAAAGGTCACATCTGGTAAAAATTAGGTCACAATTGTCATGAAAGTTGGTCAGGGATTTTGTCTCGATGTTATCTTGGAAAATATTGAAAGTAGGTCACAGTAGTTCAAAAGGGTACATTATTACTTCAGAGGTTTTGAAAACCTTTTAAAGAAACTACCATATGGGACAATTTAGGTTTAGGATCAGACTGCTCAAAATGTGCAGTCTAATCTCAGGTCTAATTTCTCAGATCTAGATCTAAATGCCCACAAAAGTGTTTTGTGGTTGGCTTAGCAATCTGTATGTGTTTACAAAACGTGATAGCCGTTTCTTGTGAAATGCAAATTTTAATTATAATAATCTGCACAAGGTAGCTTTAGGCCGAACAACCACCTTCTTCAAGTGTGATCCTGTGATACACAGTATCACAGGATCACATTTGAAAAAGGAGGTTGTATTGCCGAAAGCTTGTGTACATTATGATAATCAAAGTCTGTAGGTGAATAGAATTTATGTTAACCTTTAATTTCAGGATGGTTGGATGATATAGGGCTGCCTCAATACAAAGATCATTTCTTTGATGCGAGGGTGGATGGTAGAATGCTGCATGTGTTAACTGTGGTAGGTGTCTTGTCTAGCCCTCTACAACCCAATCCAAACTTTTAATGACTCAAGAAGCCTTTTGAAAACATTGTGAGAAAAGGAGAAAATGCTGATAACCAGCATTTTCTCCATTTCCCACTGTTTTCAGTTCTATGATAGACAAATATATGTTTTGTGTTACATGTAATTTGTTGCTTGCAGATTATTTCATTTTGTAGAAGGTGTAGATTTTGTCATTTGGTAGAAAAGTTAATTCTTCTGTACAACTAGAACTTTAGATATTCCCCCTTTCCTCAAGCTGTAAAACAGAGCTTTTGTAAATATTGCGAGGGAAAAGAACACTTGCTGATTATATAAACATTTGCAGACGACAAAGTAAATGCAACTCAAAAATTAAAATTTGCTTCCAGCAGGGTAGAAAACATTGTGGAAAAAGGAGAAAATGCTGGTTACCAGTATTTTCTCCTTTTCTCACAATGTTTCAAAAGGCTTCTCTACTGGGCTTGTGATTGTTTGGTAAGGGGTTAAAGATAAAATGAATGAAATGCAAAATTAAATTGTTAAGTCTGACTTGACAAGAAAGTGAACCATTCCATATTCGAAGCTTTGAACTCTTCCCCAACAGACAAAATTTTTTTAGAATAGTCAAAAAGCAAGGTATTTGCCAACAATAAACAAGATGATATTCAAATGATAAGATTTTTACCAGCATTTTCTTTTTATCCCTTAATGTTTTCAAAGCCTTTCTCCTTGGAATCATTAACGTTTAGGATTGTTTAGTAAAGAGTGAAAAAAAAATTGTTAAGGTCAAAAGTACATTTTTTCCACCAATAGGAAGATCTACTAGCTCTGAAGGTGAGCAACGAACTACATCATGTGAGTATAAAGCGGGGCATACAGATCCTTCGACTCAATAACTGGAACACATCCTGTTTTAAGAGAAGGCCCTCGGTGGATGAGGTGAGAGCTTAACCTGTGGTATTTAATGGCCCAGTAGAAGCCAAAATTAAACAATGATGGTGTCAAAACACACTTAGATTCAAACTATACTGCATGTACTTAAATTTCTAACATGACACGAGAACTCGGCTCTATAAACACTGTGCAACGAGAGTGTGGTAAAATCTGCTACATTCCATGTAGAATGACGTCATACTGTATCGAGTGAAGTCATTCTGTATAAATTAAGCAGATCTAATTGAGTTATTCAATGGAGCATAATCTTCATCCGTGTTTTTCATTCTAAGTTTGAACTTGTTTTCCTTTCATTAAGAATTGGTCATGTTAGAATCAAAATGATCTTTCTGTTGTGGTTTATTGTATGATAAACCACGTTGTGAGTTATGAAGCACAATAAATCAAAGCAAAATTGCACCGTTTGAGCTACTTTGAAATTGTCCTGCAAATGCTTTCAATTTGGATAGGTCTAAAATTTTGATGTGTGTGAACGAATAAATTGACTTAGGAATTGTACTACAAGTGTAAGCATTTAGATTTCTTTCACCGACAAAAGCTTTTGCATTTCATTTCTTTAGTAGAAATCTAAGAATTAGAATTTAATACAATGGATTTTCAGGGCACTCTACACAATGTACCAGGTGATGTTGTATTGTGGACAAATCATCGTGTCATGGAGTGGTTACGGACAATAGATCTCTCAGAGTATGCTCCCAATATGAGGGGAAGTGGTGTACATGGTGCTCTTATGGTATGAATTGCATGTATATCGTATTTGAGCTATGCTCTGTGAAAAGGAAGCTAAATGCATCTGCAAAAAGCATTGACGAGGGTCATCCTAGTCAATATGCAGCCCAAGCAGGCTTGACCTGAGTTGAAACTTTTTCGCTTAAAGTAAATCTCTGTATCAAATCACCAGTTCAACTTATCATTCAGAGAATTGTCATTATGAAATTGATTTAACCCATTACCACACAATCCCTACTTTTGACGAACCTGAGAAAGAAGCCTTAAGAAAACATTGTGGGAAAAGGAGAAAATGCTGGTAGCCAGCAGTTTCTCCTTTTCCCACAATGTTTTCTACCCTTCACAAAATAAATTTCAAATTTTCAGTTACTTTTATTTTGTCGTCTGCAAATGCTTTCGATTTGGACAAACCTAGAAATTTGTTGTTTGGTAATGAGTTAATGGATCTATAACTATTTGATGACTTCTGGTTATTTTGCATCACAGAGATGCATTAAACCCCTTTTTGAAGAGCATGGCTTATGTTCTTTGTAGTCTAGTCTTGGATCTACACTGTGGTCTGGTCTAGGATCTACACTGTGGTCTGGTCTCGGGTCTACACTGTGGTCTGGTCTAGGATCTACACCATGGTCTGGTCTTGGATCTACACTGTGGTATAGTCTTGGATCTACACAGCGGTCTGGTCTTGGATTAACACTTTGGTCTGGTCTTGGATCTACACTGCGGTATGGTCTAGGATCTACACGGCGGTCTGGTCTTGGATCTACACTGCGGTATGGTCTAGGATCTACACTGCGGTCTGGTCTAGGATCTACACTGCGGTCTGGTCTTGGATCTACACTGTAATCTGGTCTTGGATCTGCACTGTGGTTTGGTCTTGGATCTGCACTGTGGTGTGGGCTTGGATCTGCACTGTGGTCAGGTCTTGGATCTCTAATTTGGTCTGGTCTTGGGTCCACACTGTGGTCTGGTGTTGGGTCCACACTGGTCTGGTGTTGGATCCACACTGTGGTCTGGTCCCGGATCCACACTGTGGTCTGGTCCCGGATCTACACTGTGATCTGGTCTCGGATCTACACAGTGGTCTGGTCTCGGATCTACACTGTGATCTGGTTTTGGATCTACTCTAGTCTGGTCTCGGGTCTACACTGTGGTCTGGTCTCGGGTCTACACTGTGGTCTGGTCTCGGGTCTACACTGTGGTCTGGTCTCGGATCTACATTGTGGTCTGGTCTTTGATATTCACTGTGGTCTGGGCCCGTATTCACCAACCGTTCTTAAGAACATTCTTTGTCTTATTCTCCAGAATTTTCTACATTTGTAAGCAACAAAACTTCTGATTGGCTAAACCGAATGGTTTAGCCAATCAGAAGTTGTGTTACTTACAAATTTAGAAAACCTTGGAGAATGAGACTAAGAATATCCTCAAGAATGGTTGGTGAATACGGGCCCTGGTCTTTGATCTTAACTGTGGTGTGGTCTCGGATCTACACTTTGGTCTTGTCTCGGATCTACACTGTCCAGATTGAGGTCCATGTAAAAGTATGATGGTTTTAGTTAAAATTAGGGATGGCAACGAGTATTGACTTTAATACTCGAGTACTCGGTCATTCTTCCGATCGAGTACTCGGTTACTCGGACGATTTCCACCAGCTCCCGGGCTTTGACACTTGGAAATTTGAAATGACCTGTCTTTAACGCTGAAAAATATCTGTGTAAATGTCGATCTGACGCATGAAACTATCGTCTAGAGCTTCATATAACATAGCTTGCGCTCATCCGGCAGAAATATGGGCTAAACCCGATCAGTATAAATGCGATGGACAAAACGGATTGTAATGAAGATGGCGAATCAAAGTAACAAAGGTGTTAATCCTCTTATGTAGTTTAAAGTGACAGATTTTAAAATTACCTGCTATTCAGACTGACTAATTGATGTAAAATCATGTAGTAATACTTCTCCAAAAATTAATTGTCACGAAAAAATAGATCGTCAAAAAAACGTGAAAACCCATGACACTACAATGAGCAGCGTGGCATCTTCTGATCAGAGGGACTCCAAACTATCTTCTCATCTTTGATAATGAATTTAAACAGTGAATTTACACAAATCTCTGAATAATACAATATGTTGAAGCTAAAGTTCTGTTCATGGGTGAAAATAAAATGTCTTATGAAATTAAAGTATAGATCTATAGCACATGTGGGGAGGGGGTTGTCTGCACATGCTTGAAATTGTTGGATTATTTTTACTCGTTTGGAAATTAAAGTATAAGGAACAAAATGACTGATATTGAATAAAGCAGAACATTTAATGGTAATGTTTTTTCCATTGATTTTTAGAGTACAAAACACATTTTCATAGACTTAATATCATGTAGACAGTAATCTCACAGTGTAGCAAAAGGCATTTTCAGTTCCTTTCCCTTTTTCTCTTCTTTCTCTCTATTCCGCTTTTATTGTAAAATGTTAAAGAACAGCATTATCTTCAATGCTTTCATTGTTTGTATATGTGTCGCTGTCCTATACAGTAATAGATCTGTTTATATATTTTTTGTTGATGACGAAAAACTTGTATAGTTTTAAGTCAATAAAATATCCTGTTCTGTTCAGTTAAATGGAGAAACCCATTGTACAACCGTTAGCTAGCTGGTCTGCTCTTCCGATTACAAAGCGATAATCTATTGAGATTTTAAACCGATTGCCCAACACTACTAATTAGACTATGTTAGCCGGCCTTTGATTAATGGAATTTACGCGAACTTTAATGATAAACAATTAAATAACATAAGCGGCATAATGATATAAGTGGCACAACTGTTGTTTATTACAAACACATGTCAAATTGTGAATCGTCTGGCTAACTTTCGGTAACTTTCGCACCTTTGCAACGATGTTTTGATTACATGTAATCGCCTACAGTATTTGTTTTGCATAGAAATTTTCCTCGGGAAGCAAATTGGTACATTTTTAAAATTTTACCGAGTACTCGATTTTGGTAACCGATACTTGGACGTTCGATCGAGTACTCGGTTAACCAGTTACTCGGTGCCATCCCTAGTTAAAATGTATTGAGAGCCCAGATCCATACCACTGGCCTAAAGCCTGCAGCTTTTATCATAACTCTGTGTCTATTATATGTTTCTCCATCAACTCAAGAATTGCAAATTGTTTCCAGTAGGGTAGAAAACGTGGGCAATGGAGAAACTGCTGATTACCAACATTTTCTCCTTTGCCCACTATGTTTTCAAAAGGCTTCTGTCTTAGGGTCGTCGCCAAGCCCCAGTAGCTTAGTCAGTAGCGTACAGGACTTGAGAACAAGGGTTCCAGGGTTCAATCCCTGGCTACGACCCTTGGCTCAGCTAATTTTTCTCCGAGGATTGATGTTAGTCACTGCAACAGGATTCATTCCCCTCCCTCTGCTCACCATTGTTTTGATGATGATCATGTGGGAAAGCAGCCGCTGGCTTGGAAAGAAAATTGTGCGAAGTACCGGTAAAAGAAACTCGAGGAATGCATGGATAGCTGCACTGACGGCTGCTATATAACTGAAATAATGTTTAAAACAGCTTTAACACAACAAGGGATTATTTGGTAAAGGGGTAAATTGATCCAGGGAAATAACTACCATTTTCATACTACAGGTAGTTTCAAATTCAAAATCAGTAGGAATGAGCTGAAGCTGTTGACAGTATATACAATACTGTGGGAACAGGAGATAAAAAGCTTGGTACTCTTTTCTCATAATGTTTTCCAAAGCTGGAATTGTTTGGTAAAGGTTAACTGTAATATGGTTGGTTTTTGTATATTCAAAATTTTTTTGGATAAAGAATGTTCAGTTTATACATTTCATACTTTTACCCTTTACCACACAGCAGATTTTCAGACAGGTCTTCATTGATTGAATTCACAGTGGAGAAATCACATAGTTTTTAAATGATAGCACTTGTTCCTGAACAGATAGAAAACATTATGGGAAGAGAAAATGCTGGTTATCAGCATTTACTCCTTTTCCCACAATGTTTTCAAAAGGCCATTTTCTCTGGGTCGTTAGAATTAGGGATTATGTGGTAAAGGGTTAAACCAAAAAAAACCCTAAATTCTAAGAAAAAAAAATTTTTTTGTTGATTATTAAATGTTACATGCCAATAAAATGTAATTTCTTTACAGGTATTAGAAAGCAGGTTCAATGCAGAACTGTTTGCTCAGCTATTGTCAATCCCTCAGAATAAAACATTACTGCGCCGACATCTCAGCACTCATTTTGTATCGCTCATCGGTAATGAAATTCAGATCAAGAAGAGAGAGCAAGAATCATCGCCTGGTTACCTACCGCTTGTGCCAAATACCAAAATCAAGGTGAGAAATGATACTGATTTTATCCAAAGAGTCTTGTATTTTGATAACCTTAAAGTAGTCTTTTGAAAGCCTTGTAGGAACAGGAGAAAGACTGGTAACCAGTATTTTCTGTTTTTCTGACATTGTCCCACAATTCCAACATTTAAGCCACAGTTAATTCATGACCAAATGACAATATTTTAGGTTTGTCCAAATCGAAAGCATTTGCAGACGACAAAATAAAAGTGACTGAAAATTTGAAATTTGTTTTGTGAAGGGTAGAAAACATTGTGGGAAAAGGAGAAAATGCTGGTAACCAGCATTTTCTCCTTTTCCCACAATGTTTTCTAAAGGCATCTTTCTCAGGGGCGTCAAAAGTAGGGATTGTGTGGTAATAGGTTAAGGTATTCTATGAAAATACTATGACATTGGACAAGTGTAAAATATTGGGATCTTATTTAGAGATGACCTGATAATCCGGTAAATATGACTTGCACCTCTGCTAGGAGAGCTTTTGAAAACAGTGGGGAAAAAATTTATTGACTGCATGGTTTTTAACTGTTTTCAACTTTGTTTCAGTTTTATTCCAGTGGTTGGTGCACATATATCCTTGCTTTCCTGGAGTTTCTTTTTAAGCCTTTCCCAATCAACTAATTTTGGACCCTTCCAAACGGAAAGAGTTTGCAGACGACAATTTTAGACTTGGAGAAAATTGCAGAAAGTTCTCAAAAAGGGTAGAAAACACTGTTGGAAAAAGAGAAATTGCTTGTTGCGAGCAATTTCTGCTTTTCCCACAGTGTTTTCAAAGACTTTTTCTGCAGACACGTAAAAACCAGGGCTTGTTTGGGAAAGGGTTAAGTACTCTGAACAGTATTTTTTCCATACCAAGGCTGCTCTCCCACATAACCATCAAAGAACTAGCAACACCCTGTTCCCAATCCTTTACACAAAAGACTGCTCTACCAGGACTCCTCACACTCTGGAAAAAGGGGAGTAATGGCAACTTTTTTCCCCCACATTTTACATGCATTTGACTGGTTTTTATCCCCCGCCGTAGGCGGAGGGATATAGTTTTAGCGTTGTCCGTCCGTCCGTCCGTGTGTCCATCCCGGCAAATATCTCCAATACCATTGGACGGAATTTCATGAAACTTTATATACATATACAATGACCCATTCTCCCGTGACACTTTTTTTGTTTTTTTGATTCGATGCAAAATGGCCGACTGAGAGCGATTTTAAGTTTCACTTAAGTTACACTTAAGTACACTTTTAATGTTTGGAGTCTTCTCTTCAAAACTCGATTTCTCCACAACCCCTGGACCAAATTGGATAAAACTTCATATATTAACTCCTTGAGGTAAGGCGCTGACGTATCTTTCCCGGATTTTCAATTTGACCCCGTGTCATGGAAAAAAGGGGCTTAATGCAAAAATGCAATTTTTACCAATATCTCATTCAGTTTTTGTCAGAATATCATGAAACTTCATGGTTATATTGTTTATGGAAAGTTTTAGCATGTGCCCTTGCTATTTTTAATCTGGGCGTTTTTTAAGTTGACGTTCTGTCATGGAAAAAGGGGGTTTCTTGCAAAATTCCAATTTTTACTAATATTTCATTCAGTTTTGGTCAAAATTTCATTAAACTTCATGGTTATATTGTTTTTTCAAAGTTTCACCATGTGCTCTTGTTTCTTTATCTATGTGTTTTTCAATTTGACCCTCTGTCATGGAAAAAGGGGGTTTCTTGTATAATGACAAGGAAAAAGGGGCCCTAATGCAAAATTGCAATTTTTACTTATATCTTGTTCAGTTTTTGTCAAAATTTCATGAAATTTCATGGTTCCATCTTTTTCTACAAGTTTCAACATGTGCCCTTTCTTTTTTTCAATCTATTAATTATTAATGTGCAAATATGTCTTTCCTGCTTTCTCAAATTGAGGCTGCATCACGGAAAAAGGCGAGTTCATGGAAAAAATTGTTTTTCACTAATATCTCCTTTATCGGTGCTCAAAACTTTGTTAAATTTCAAATCTGAACTTGTTGGAACGTTGCCCAGGTACCTCTCTTCCTGTTTCTCAGTTTCAGGCTGCATCTCGGGAAAAGGGGGCTTCATGTAAAAAATTGTTTTATGTAATATTTACTACATGACTGCTCAAAATTTTATGAAATTCCAAATTTTGAATTATTATTTAAAAATGCCACAAATCACACACCCGTTGTTTTTATTTCAATGATCCAATATTGTCTTATGGGAAAAGGGGGCTTAAAGGGGGCTTATTGTCCTCTACAAGTTTGTCTTGGCTATCTCTAAGATAGTAATTGCCTTATCACTTCAAATTTTGGGGGGCATGAACAGGTTCTTTTAGGATAAACGAAGCGAATTTTTATCAATTTCATATATTTTATGACAAGCACTCGTTCGGGGAGCATAACCCGTCTCTGACGGCTCTTGTTTTATCTAATGAAATCCTGTGCCATGGAACAAGGGAGCTTAATGTATAATTTCTTCATGGACCAATAACAAAAAGGCCACATGTACATGCAAAACAGAATACCTCTTACACGTTTTTATCAAAAAAGGTCTTTTTCGGCGGGGGATATCATTTCAACGAAATTGCTTGTTGAATATTTATTCTTAGTATCAGTTTACTCGCAAATTTTTGTCAATCTGTTTCAGAAGGGCAAGTTTGGACTGTTTGGACATAAACGCAGCAAATCAGAGACGGAAGCAGAAGGGTTTATATGTCCTTTAGATCTGGCCTTACCCCTTGATAAACTTAAAAATGGTGCCTTACACTATCAAGAAAAAGAGGTGAGTGGGCTCTTTGGTGTTTTTTTTTTGCATTTTTTCTATGCGTGGGGTTTGGAAGTTGAGTTTTTCTGGCTTGTTCAAGGTTAAGGTTGACATAAATTACTACAGGATGTCCGAAAAGTAAGGTAGCACTTAAGTACATTTATCATATAGCTTTTAATTTCAGTAAAAGAGATAGAAGTATATATGCCTGTATGTAAAAGATGTAACAATTTTTTGTGTGAAAGTTTTGTTCAGTTTTCGTTAAATCACCCACTTTTGAACAGATTTTAAAATCAGAAGTACCCTTTTGTCATTGGCATCATTTTATGACATTGTGGATATGACGGTCTTATATGCTCTTTCCATGTAGAACACATACGATGAAATCCTCAATCTCATACCTCATATTCTATTATCAATCCTCTTGTAACTTTCACACAAAAAACTTGCATCTTTTATAAACATGTAGATATATTTCTATCTCTTCATTTGAAATGAAAAGCCATATAATAATGGTGAAAAAGTGTTCATATATGTTACAGACATCCTGTACTTGTCCAGAAATTAACTACCATATTTACAATTCCCACATTTTAGACTTATTGAAATGAAAAGTATTTTGGAGATGACTAATGAAATGCCTTTTATGGTGTGATTTTTATATTGGATTGGAAGAAAACATTTTGTGAAAAGGATACCCTTTCTCCTTTTACCAAGATGGCTTTAAAAGCCTTCTTTACCAGGGCCATAAACCCAGGGCCATTAACCCATTACCACACAATCCCTACTTTTGACGACCCTGAGAAAGAAGCCTTTAGAAAACATTGTGGGAAAAGGAGATGCTGGTAACCATTATTTTCTCCTTTTCCCACAATGTTTTCTACCCTTCACAAAAGAAATTTCAGTTGCTTTTATTTTGTTGTCTGCAAATACTTTTGATTTGAACAAACTTAAAATTTTGTCATATGGTAATGGGTTAACACTTAACGTTTTACCAAACGAAAAAAAAATAAGACTGGTCCAAATTGAAAGCACTTGCAGATGACAAATTATATGTAGCTCAAAAATTGAAATTTGACTCCATCAGGGTAGAAAACATTGTGGGAAAAAGGAAAAATGCTGGTTACCAGCATTTTCTCCTTTTCCCACAACATTTTCAAAAGGTTTCTATCACAAGGGATTGTGTGGTAAAAGGTTAACCAAATGACATGATTCAGGACTAGACCAAAATCTAAGCACTTCCAGACAACAAATTAACCCTTTCCCAAATGACAATTTTAGACTGTCCCAAACTCAAAAGTGTTTGCAGATGACAATTTTCAATTGGATGAGAATGGCAGAAAGTTTTCCGATAGGCTGGAAAACACTGTGGGAAAAGGAGAAATTCCTCGTTACGAGCAATTTCTCCTTTTCCCACAGTGTTTTATAAAGACTTGTACTGCAGACATGTAAAAACCAGTGTTTGTTTGGGAAAGAGTTACATGTGCATCAAATGATGATTCCTGTCTTTGATAGGGGTAGAAACCAGGGTGTAACCAGCATAATTCTTCTTTTCCAACAATGTTTTAACCTTCCCACAACAAAATTTAACTTTTCAGCCATATTCATTTTGTCATCTGCACATACTTTCAGTTTGTAGTGGCCTAAAATTTTGTGAATGGGTAGGAGTTAAAACATGTTGGTTTTTTTTCGTAAAAATTGCTTTTGCCTGAATGTTGTGTTTCTAGAGCATCTTATGTTTTTAGTTTCTTTATGGAAATATTCTGAGTATTCTATCCCTAGTAAGCATGAAATTCCTTATTGATATTTTTTTTCCCTAACCTGTTGCAGTACCAGTATAATTTGGGTCAGCTACAAGTTTTGTAAAAAAGCCATTTCTCCATTTTAGCGCAGGTGTTCCTGAAAAAAAAAACTTAGATATTAGCATAGCCTCTTTCTTGCCTGTGTGATCAGCATTGTCATCTTTGTGGGAAATCTTCAACATTTTGTCACATCTCTGTTATTACCCTTAACTCATTACCAAACGACAATATTTAGGTTTGTCTAAATTGAAAGCATTTGCAGACGACAAAATAAAAGTGACTCAAAATTCGAAATTTATTTTGTGAAGGGTAGAAAACATTGTGGGAAAAGGAGAAAATGCTGGTTACCAGCATTTTCTCCTTTTCCCACAATGTTTTCTAAGGGCTTCTTTCTCAGGGTTGTCAAAAGTAGGGATTGTGTGGTAATGGGTTAAGGCAAGGATTAGGGAGTTTGGAGTTTAAAAGAATGCCTGATTATGAAAATGGACAAATTTGCCTCTTTTGCTGGCTGTTGTAGATGTGGTAAAAATTTAGGCTATGTTATAAAACTTTAGTTCATGTTGAGCTTAATTTATTGTGTAACTCAAAGTTCATGATTACCCTATTATGCTTAAATTTTCTGTTCATTCTTACACAATTTTATGCTGAAATTTTCAGTTCATGCTTTTTTTTTTTTTTTTTTCACATCCAGACCTTTAGTTTATGCTGAACTAAGTTTGCGCTCACTCATTGAGTTCATACTGAACTAAGTATATGCTCATACTGAGCTCATGCTGTACCAACTTAATGCCCAAACTGTTGAGTTCATGCTGAAATAAGTTTATGCTCCAACTCTGGGCCTATTGCTCAACAAAGTTACCGGTAGTATTCAAATTTGATTTCGTGATTATCTTAGAATTTGCAGAAACTTAAAGTTCATGATGAACTTCATGTTAAGACTTCCAGTTCATGCTATACAAAGTTTAATCATGTGTCCTCAGCACCTCTATATACAGTCTTTAGTAAAAAGGAACATGTCTGAATGATACCTTCAACTGAATATGAGAAATGAAAGCTTTAAAAGTTAAGAAGTTACAAAATGAGGCATAAATGTTATATAGACCCCCTTACCAGGCGACAAGATTTATTTCTTCTCTATTGAATTTTGCAGTTGACAAATTAAGAGTAAAAAAGTTTGAAATCACTGGGATAAAACTAAATGGTGGTAAATAGCATCTCTTTTTCCACCACAATGTTTTTCAAAAGCCGTCTTTGTAAGAATTTTCAAAACATTGAGATATGTGGTTAATAATGGTTAAATTGATGCTTAGCAGAGTTGAGCAAAGTTTAATAAACAATGTTGTAATGAAACAAGCTTTGAAAATTTTGGGTTATTTTTTTTTCCCTGTTTTGCTTTTCAATGATTGTTTTTTCGATCCCTTGAATTACCTGTTCCTTTCCTATGCTATTGTTTCTGTTTGCTTTCATTGTTTTCCTTTTGTCTCAACGTTTTTTACAGCAAGATGCAAAAGCTGCCAAAGAAATTGGAGCTTATTCTAAAGAAATCACTTCACTTACAGTAAGACTTTATTATTTCTATTCTCAGCCTAGATTATTTCATCGCCCATGTTCACCAACCATTCTTTGGAATGCTTCTGGTCTTATTCTCCAGAGTTTTCTAAATTTTAAAGTAACACATCTTCTGATTGGCTAACCCAAATTGGCTTAGCCAATCAGAAGTTGTGTTACCTTCATATATAGAAAATCTTGGAGAATAATACTAAGAATATTCTCACATGTGTTTGGTGAATATGGACTGTAGTTTCCAATAACCTTATAGCTTAGCAAACTCATTAATTTGTTAATTCTTTAACTGACAAGACAGTGTTATTCTTGATCATATGGAAAGGTTTTGTGGACGGCAAAGATACTCGATGCTCAAATCATGTCTGGCACTCTGGCACAAAGTTCTGTGTGCTGGAATGCTGTTCTAGAATATTTCAGTTCTTATATACTGTTCTAGAATTGTGTTCTGAATGGAGCATTTTCAGACATTGTTCTAATCAGTTCTGAAATGAATGTACATTGTCATGACGACTGTTGTAAGAGCTACTGTCTTAGCTGTGTTAGTGGAGGATATGATTAGCTGCAAAAAGGGAGTAGAGAGTCAACAGTGCTCCTAGTTACGGCATTCATATTAAAAAAAAAAGACAATTGCAAGTTTATTCATGAGTTGTCTGTCTTTCAGCCATCTTGTATTACCATTTAGTAGGTGCACTGCATCTCCATTGAATTAGAACAATCAGAACATGTTCAAAAGAACATGGCACAGTGTTCAAAATTACTCCATTGGCCTAGAAGCTGGTCGGAGTAGAGGAAAAGGAATGCGCCCTAGAGAGTTAGTCTAAAAATAGCCTGTTTGAGTTACAAATAGATAAATATAGTACATAAATTTTCTAGGTGTAGAGAACTAATTTCACATTAGATATAGAAATATACAGTAATTAATCACATGACTACCCTTATTTTCAGTATAACACAGCTATTACCAGTTTCTTGTCTTACACAATCACATGTATACTTGAGACTAGCAAATAGTTTCTTGATTACTTAACTAAACACCAAACAACAAAATTGCAGGCCAGACTTAACTCAATACCAAACCACAAAATTGCAGGCCAGTCCAAATTGAATGCATTTGCAGATGACAACCTAAGTAAGGCTCAAAAATTGAAGTTTGTCTTGGGAAGGGTAGAAAACATTGTGGGAAAAGGAGAAAATGCTGTTTACCAGCATTTTCTCCTTTTCCTACAATGGTTTCAAAAGGCTTCTTCCCCAGGGTCGTTAAAAGTCGGGATTGTGTGGTAAAGTGTTAAATCATATGCCTCATTTCCAAAACATTGCTGACCAAAAGTTAAATGTAAAACTCGCTTGAAAAATTGATGATTTTGACAACTAAATTTTTTCACCGTCTTTACATTCAAAACAAATTCACTATATGCAAGTTTCTTCGGGAGTCATAGAAGCAAATAGGTAACATGCTAACAAGTTTCAGCACATAATGTATACATGTAAGTACAGATTGTAAGGCTCTGTTTTGACACATTTTGAACTGTCATTCTTCAGAAAAAGTTATGTAATGAAAAAAAAATCGGACATTCCTTGGCTTTTGAGGTAAAACTCCATTGAACTGGATGAGAAGAAAAAGCATTTAACCCTTCGCCGCACAATCCAGCTGAAAGAGAGTGCTTTTGAAAAATAGTGGGAAAAGGAGAAAATGCTGGTAACCAGCCTTTCTCCTATTCCCACAAGGCTTTTTCCCCCGTCAAATATAGAAATCAACATTTAATATATTTTCTACCCTATCATAGAAAGGTTTGCATCATTTGAGCCACATTGAAATTGTTATCTGCAATTTTTTTCAACTTGGGAACAGCTAAAATTTTGTCGTCTTATCAAGGGTATATAAAATTTTACCTCGTATGCCAATTCACTTTACATCTGTATCACTGCTCTAGTTATCAGTGCACAAATGCACCCTTTACTATGTTAGTTAACCTGTTACCCAATAAGGCATTTCTATGGTATCCCTAATTGACCCTAAATAACAGCAAGGATGAAGCTGTTTCTTATGTGTATATGACACCTTTTGACAGTGTAGAAAGCATTGTGGCAAAAGGTGAAATTGCTCGTGATGAGCAATTTCACCTTTTGCCACAATGTTTTCCAAAAGCTCCTACAAGCAATGTGTAGAAATGAGTATCTATGGAGTAAAGGGTTAACACATTATGAATTATTATTCTTGAGATGAAGTTACACAAGTCCTTAGCTTCTGAGGTTAAACTTTTATTAAGTCTTTACCATATGACAAAATTGTAGACATCTTGGAATTGAAAGCATTTGCAGATGACAAAATAAACATGGTTAAAAAATGGAAATTTGCTGTGGGAAGGGTAGAAAACACTGTGGGAAAAGAAGAAAATGATGGTAAGTAACCAGCATTTTCTTCTTTTCCCACAATGTTTTCTAGAGGCTTCTATCTCAGGGTCGTAAAAACTCGGGTTCATTTGGGATAGGGTAAAATGTTACTAAGCTTAATGGTGGCACACTTTATCATAGTTACAGTATTTTATACTGGCCTTGGTTGACCAAATTTCATCACACATGCCAACTCATTTCATCAATATATCACAACCATAGTCATTAGTGCATGAATGCACCATTTAGTATGTTAAACATTGCAATATCAAAATTAGGAAGATGTTTTCCTAGTAAAAGAATACATGTATTAGGATGACAAAAGGTCACTGAACCAATTCAGAAAAACATGGTGTGCACTTAGGAGGCCATATTTTTAGCCAGATATTCATGAAACTCTACATGTATTTGAATGTTTGTCTCAGTGATATCTTGGATATATTGGGGTTAAAAAGTGGGTCACTGGGTCAAATTCTAGAAAAAACTTGTGCACACTCTGTAGGCCACATTTTCGTCACATGCTCATTACAAAGTAGTCAGAATGTTTGTCTTAACGATATCTTGGACAAGTTTGAAATTGGGTCATGTCAAGTGAAAAAATATCACAACGGGACATTATCCTAGGAAAGCCTTTTGTGCACTCTATAGGCCAGATTTTGGTTTGACTTTCATGAAATGTTGTCATAAATATTTGTCTGTGTGATATCTTGGACATGCTTGTGCAAGTAATACAGCACAACAAAGTTTCAGATTTGTCCAGATTGGTGGCATTTTGGACTAGAAATAAAATCTTACTGAAATAGTTGGATTTGCTTTTGAAACTGTCGGAAATGTGATTAGAAAAGGAACAAAGTGCTAGTATCCAACTTTTTCTTCTTTTCCTACAATGATTTCAAAAGATAGCATCCTCACAGCTGAAATCATATTGTATAATTGTGTATGGTTTAAGAGGAGCCTTGCTTATTTAGATCTTGGAGTTTAAACCACAGGCTTCTGAACATCCATTTGTCTATCAAGGGATAAAATGATATTTTTTCTATCATATTGGACACCGTTACTATATATACTATAAATAGCACAACAATGTGCCAATGTGTTATAAGTGTTTGATGATTGACCAAGGAAAATTTTAGTGTTCTGTTATGGACCAATGGAGCGTCAAAGACCTGTGGTTAAATTGGCGACTCCTGTGTCAAATATAGTAAGTCTTAGCCTTATCATATACAATATAGTGGGATTGGCCTGTGTGCTATTTATAGAAACTGTTTAATGAAAATTTGAGTATGTTCTGTGATATGATATAAAGGCAATGTGCCAATGTGTTATAAATGTTTGATGATTGACCAAGGAAAATTTTAGTTTTTTGTTATGGACCAATGGAGCGTCAAAGACCTGTGGTTAAATCTCAGAACTTAATGCACAGTTTTTCTTAACCATTTACCTCATAATGCCTACTTTTTATGACCATGACAAAGACAGCATTTGAAAACATTGTATGTAAAGGAGAAAAAGCTGGTTACCAGCATTTTCTCCTTTGCCCACTATGTTTTTTACCATATCAAGGACAAATTTTGTCATTTGGGCCAGTCAAATTGTCGTCTGCAAATGCTTTCAATTTGGACAAATCTGAAAATTTGTTATATGGTGATGGGTTACCTTAACTTTTTATCAAATGACAAAATAATAGACTGGTCCAAATTGAAAGCATTTGCAGACGACATTATAAATGTGACTGAAAATGTGAAATTTGGTTTTGGAAGGGTAGAAAACATTGTGGGAAAAGGAGAAAATGCTGGTTAGCTGCATTTTCTCCTTTTCTCACAATGTTTTCAAGATTCTTCCTTCTCAGGATTGTTAAAAGTTGGGATAGTGTGGTAAAGAATTAAAATATGTAAACAAAGGCACTGTGGTGTTACTGGCTTATTTTTGCAGGTTCTACTCGAGGAAAAAAGTGAATATGTATGAAGGAAAAGTAATGACCTTATAAAGAATTATTATATCTTTAAATCTCAAATCTAAACCTGTCTGTACCTTTCTAAACTTAACTTAAAGTAAACTAACCCATGAAGTTTTAAGAGTGGTTGTTTTAAAGGCCCAATTGTAGCCAAAGTAACAGGGTGTTAAAGTGCAATTAAATTTAAACCATGCCTTTATAAAGAATGAGACATATTGTTGAAATGACAATATGTTGTTTTGCGGTCCATCCAAGTGAAAGTCACTTGCAGAAAAGTGAATTTTAAAATCAGGGAAGAAGTAAACAAAAGATAATACGGGGAAAGCTGCTGACTCCTTACCAAACGACAAAATTTTAGAATGGTCCAAATTCAAAGCATTTGCAGACGGCAAGATAAAAGTGACTGGAAAATTTAACTTTGTTTTTGGAAGGAAAGAAAACATTGTGGGAAAAGGAGGAAATGCTGGCTACCAGCATTTTCTTCTTTTCCCTCAGTGTTTTCAGAAGGCTTCTTTCTCAGGGCTGTTAAAAGTTGGGATTGTGTGATAAAGAGTTGACCTAGAGCTACCTGATTTTAGAATTGAATTTTCTGCCAGCGACTAACACTTGGCTCTACAGTACAGCGATGCATTGATATCTGTGCAATAATTTCCAAACTGTTAACCCATTACCACACAATCCCAACTTTTGACGCCCCTAAGAAAGAAGCCTTTTGAAAACACTATGGGAAAAGGAGAAAATGCTGGTAACCAGCATTTTCTCCTTTTCCCACAGTGTTTTTTACCCTTACAAGAACAACTTTCTATTTTTCAGTCACATTTATTTTGTCGTCTGCAAATGCTTCCAATTTGGACCAGTCTAAAATTTTCTCGTGTGGTAAAGAGTTGAATGGTATGATAATGATTATGAATCCAAATGTGTCTTGACACAGACTTTGTTTATATTTTGGCTGTATTGGGTCTTTAACTCTTCAGCAGACGATTGAATTTACACTTGAGTTGCAATTGAAAGCATATTGCTGGTCACCAGCATTTTCTCTTTGTTCATCATGTTTTTCAAGAGCCTACTTCCCCAAGATTGTATTATGCAAGTATGGGTTTCTCCTGCCTTGACCAACAGCACCATGTGCACTTGACTTGCCAAGAATCCGCTTGTAACCCTTCACTTGCTAAGATATAGTTAATTCGGTTGACTTTCTATTCCATAAATTTCGACATAAAGTTGAAAGTGGTGCAAAACACTTGGCATCATTCAATCAAATCAACATGTAAAACTTGGGATACTTTCTGTAATAGTATTAGAAACTAGTTTAACTCTTTACCAGACAACAAAATTTTAGCCTTCTCCAAATTGAAAGCAATTGCAGCCGACAATTCAGTGTGGCTCAAATGGTGTAATTTTACTTTAATAGAGTAGAAAACATTGTGGGAAAAGAAGAAGATACTGGTTACCAGCATTTTCTTATTTTCCCACAATGTTTTCAAAAGGCTTCTTTTCCATGAGTGTCAAAAGTTGGACCGGTCTAAAATTTTGTTGTTTGGTAAAGTGTTAAACTGGTTTAAATTTAAAGCATGGGCAGACAGCATATTATATATTACATTTTACTCAAAACACGAAATTTGTTGATCAAAGGGTAGAAAACCTTGTTGAAAAAGGAGAAAATGCTGGGTACCAGTTTTTTTCCCACAATATTTTCAAAAGCTTTCTTAATCAAGGTCATTACAATTTGGGATTGTGTGATACAGAGTTAAAATAAAGAAAATAATGCCTACTGTGGGAAAACTGTGCTTTTAACAATGTTTTCTACCTTACAGTGATATGTTGTTAGTTAAGCCATGCTGAATTTGTTGTCTGCCAATGTTTAAAAATTGGATTAGATTGAAATTTGATAATTAGGGAGAAAGTTTATTTTCTTTTCCTTTCCCTCAAACAGCTATTCTTTGTAATTTTACTAGTTGGAAGTACATGTATATCTAAAAATAGTCTACAGTGACAAGAATAGAAATCTGATGTATATTCCTTTCTGTTTCTCAAAATTTCATTCTAAGTTGTCCCTTTGTCTTGAAAGAATCAAAGTAACAACAGTATTCATGCATGCTGAATGTGGTGTGTTAATATGCATGCCCTCTGATACCACAACTCATAGCTAGAACTAAATTGCTCATCTCTTTCTATATTTTTATCTTGGCTTTTCTCTCTGTTTACCTTGGCTGTTTTCAACGAAAAAACATGTGTAACTTAACTCTTTACCAAGTGACAAAATTTTGGACTTTACTACCAGATTGAAAGCATTTGCAGATGACAAAATAAACGAAAATAATTGAAAATCAACTTAAGAAGAGTAGAAAACATTGTGGGAAAAGGAGAAAATGCTGGTTACCACCATTTTCTCCTTTTCCCACAATGTTATCAGAAGGCTTCTTCTGGATCATAAAAACTAGGGACTGTTTGGTAAAGAGTTAAGGCATATTTGGAGACATCATTCATTAAAGAAGTAATTAATGTTTACTTCCAAATTATGCTCTAATTTTGTGAAGTATCAAAAAATAGAAACTAATACCACAAAGGTAACCTAAAAATACTATAGAATGGTTATCTCCCTTGTCAAAAAATAATAATAAGACTGCGACCAAGGTTTTTACATCAACATGTGCTCTCATTTTTTTCTTATGATTATTACATTTTATATTCGATAATTCAAAATTTGAGACATATCAAGACCTGTAAATTTGGCTTTGAAATATTGTAATTTTCTGGCTGATTACTGTTAAACCCATTACCATACAATCCCAACTTTTAAGGACCCATAGACAGAAGACTTTTGAAAACATTGTGGGAAAAGAAAATGCCTGTAACTAGCATTTTTTCCTTTTCCCATAATGTTTTCTACCCTTTCCATCCAAATCAAATGTCAATTTTTGATTCACATGTTAGGTTAGTATTTTCTAGTACATTAGTCTTTATTTTGTCTGTTTACTTCGAAAACCTTGTAACTACAGTTTGTTACAAGCTGATGAGAGAAGTTTAAGCACATGACATGTTTACATAACCTATACTTTACATTTTTCTTTTCAGCATCAGCTTGGGAAAGAGAATTTTTTCGACCGGGTACCAACTTCCAATGTATGAGGACAGCCTTTGACCTATCACCATGGAACATCATATCATCTGTACATAATCACAATGTCATTAGGGCCAGGAACCGTTTGTATTTAGAGTCTAACAGTATGGCTTCCAGTCACCCAGTCATTCTGCAGTAATCAAACAATGTGGTTCGCCGCAGCTGAATAGTAATAACAGTATGTTAATCTGGACGCAAGCATTTGGAACTACATTGTATTTATTGTCATATATTATGGCAAACCAGTCAATACATGTTACGTGTATCTCTTTATCAAACAAAACCAAACATGAATTTTAATGAACCTGAAGAGTTACACACTTGACAAATTTTCAAAAAAGGAGAAAATGCTGGTAACCAGCTTTTCCACAAATTTTTTCTACACTTTCACAGTTTCCATCATTTCAGCTAAATTTGTTAAACATTGTCTGCAGACTGAATGCTTTCAAATTGGACAAGTCTGCCCAGGCAAGTAGTTCAGTGGTTAACTTTTATTTCTAACATCTTCTCTGAAACTACCCATCCAATTTTGATGTACTTCACAGAAATGATCTTGACATGGTCCTCTCTAGAATTCCTTGAAAGAATTTGATTCCTTCAAAAACTCTGGTTGCCATGGCAACAAAACTGAAAAAATATTGAAATTTTTTAAAAATCTTCTCTGAAACCATAAGGCCTAGGGCTACCAAATTTGGCATGTAGCTTTATGTAGTGGACCTCTACCAAGTTCCTTCAAATAATAGCCCTGGGGTCAAAATTGGCCCTGCCCCGGGAGTCAGAAGTTTTATATGGGCTTATATAGGGAAAACTTAAAATCCTGATACCTAGCCATAAGGCCTAGTTTTAACGATCCATGCCCATTTTATTAGCTGTCATTTGAAATTTTTATTGCAGGTAAAATAATACTAAGTTCAGACTGAAGGTAGTGGCAGGTTTGATATCGGGTTGTGCCAAATTTCCTTTCTGATGATTTTTGTCTCTCACTGCTGATGCATGTGAGAAAAGAAGTCATTGGGCTTGGAAAGAAAGTTGAGTTAGTTGTGGCGTGAGAAAGCCAGGAAACACATAGGTGTGTCACTGACCAGTGTGATATGACCTGAGCGTTTAACGCTTTCCCAAACAATCGCTGGTTTTAACGACCCTGAAAGAGGAGGCTTTTGAAAACATTGTAGGAAAAGGAGAAAATGCTGGTTACCAGCATTTTCTCCCTTTCCCACAATGTTTTCTACCCTGCTGGAAACAAATTTCAATTTTTGAGTTACATTTATTTTGTCATCTCCAAGTGCTTTCAATTTGGAGCAGTCTAAAATTTTGTTGTTTGGAAAAGGGTTATGATGGCATTAACTAATTACCAAATGACAATATTGTAGGCTTGTCCAAATTGAAAGCATTTGCAGACGACAAAATAAAAGTGACTGAACATTTGAAATTTGTTTTGTGAAGGGCAGAAAACATTGTGGGAAAAGGAGAAAATGCTGGTTACCAGCATTTTCTCCCTTTCCCACAGTGTTTTCAAAAGGCTTCTTTCTCAGGGGCGTCAAAAGTAGGGATTGTGTGGTAATCATGGGTTAAATTACAATTCAATACAAAACAATACAATGTAATAAGTCAAAAAAATTTTCATTTGATAAAGACCTAATCAAGTAATTGTTTTTAGTTACTCTGCAGTAATCAGTGTTGTTCCCTATCAATTTCTAGTAATAACAATTTGTCATTACAGCAACAAATGAACATTTAAGATGAATTAAATTGTTAGAAATAAAGAATAGGACTCTATCAGACCATGTCCACCTTTCTAGTGAAAAAGCATACTTAGTGAGGGTAATACTTACTAAACAAAAAAAGAATCATAGGATAAATATCTAACATTTTAACCAATTACCACACAATCCCTACTTTTGACGCCCCTGAGAAAGAGGCCTTTTGAAAACACTGTGGGAAAAGGAGAAAATGCTGGTAACCAGCATTTTCTCCTTTTCCCACAGTGTTTTCTACCCTTCCCAAAACAAATTTCTATTTTTCAGTCACCTTTATTTTGTCGTCTGCAAATGCTTTTGGACCAGTCTAAAATTTTCTCATGTAGTAAAGAGTTAAAGTCGGAATATCAACACAACAACACCTGCTGTGATATTTATTTTCAGTATACCACCCACAAGTGAACATCATATATGGCTTGCAACAAGCGAAAAGGGTCATTCGGACATTTGCGTAAAGTGTTGTCTCAGATTAGCCTGCGCAGTCCACACAGGCTAATCAGACACGGCACTTTACGACCACATTAGATTTTGTGCTACAGTACTCTGTAGACATGTGAAAAAGAGAAAAATACATAAAAACGGAAAGTGTTGTTTCGGATTAGCCTGGGCATACTGCGCAGGCTGATCCTAGACAACATTTGATGCAGATATCAGAATAACCCTTTTTGCGCGTTGCAGGACATAGTATGTTGTCCACATCACTCATGATGCCATCGTTACAGCTAATCCACATACAGCTGAAAATATTGTTTATATTTTTTGCATCTTTTTCACAAAGAGTTAACTCTATACCAAACGACAAAACTTTAGACTGGTCCAAAATGAAAACATTTGCAGACTACAAACTATACATAACTCAAAAATTAAAATTTGTTTTGGGTAAGGTAGAAAAGATTGTGGGAAAAGGAGAAAATGCTGGTTACCAGCATTTTCTCCTTTTCCCACGTTTTCAAAAGGCTTCCTTCACAGAGGTGTTAAAAGTCGAGATTGTTTGGGAAAGGGTTAAATTCAGATTTTGAAAGATAAATATAATAGGTACATAGAGTTGTTGTACATCAAAAATATCTAACAAGATTGGGAGAATTGATAATTTCTCCTTAGCTCTAATGACATGTTTAATATGTGACAATACTATGCATTTATTTCATTAAATTGAGAGTTTTTCATTGTTTGATTCCATATTTTTTTGACAAATTGTCAAACTTCGCTACACTTGTACCATTATTAACAAAACAATTTCCAACTGTACCCCTGCATTTGTTTTGCCAGTGATTTGTTAGTTATTGCATAAAGCGTACCCTATGTTTCTTTTTTCGTTCAATACAGTAATATGATGTTACCGCAATGTTAGCTGATAATCAACTCATATCCAGCTCTTACATACAGTCTGATCTTGCTATGATTTTACGTTCCACAACTATGAAGGAGAAAGACTCCTAGAAAACATAATGGGAGGAGAAAATGCTAGTAACCATTTTCTCCTTTTTTCCAAAATGTTTTTTATCATTCTATAGATAAATTTCATAATTTCTGCAAGATTTAAGTTGTTGTCAACAACCATGTTCAATTTAAACCAGTCTAAAATTTTTTGGTTTGGTGAATTTTTACAAACATATCAAGAACATTTGAAAACATTATAGGTAAAGGAGAAAATGCTGGCCACCAGCTGGTGACCAGCATTTTCTCGTTTTCCCATAATCTTTGCTACCCTTCTCAAGACATATTTGAATGTTTTAGTCATAATTTGATTTCTGTTAAAGGCATTGGATTTCAATGAGTTTAAAATTTTTTCGTATGGTAAAATGTTAAGTATTTGGATTTTTATTCCCCTGCAAAATGTTCTCGGGGGTATACTGGAATCAGCCTGTCAGTGCATGTGTCCGTCCTTCCGTCCATGTGTCCATCTGTATGTCCGTCTGTGTACAAAATGCTAGCAATTGCCCGTTTCTGTCAAAGTGCTGGTGGGGGTATTAAGTCACATTCAGTGACAGCTCTAGTTTTTTCTCAATCACAAAGTGGAAATGATAAGAAAAACATTACTCCTTTCTTCACCATGTTCTAAAAAGCTGATCCTTATGATAGTTGTAAACTAAATAATTTATGTAAATACCCTAAAATAACCAAGATTTTGTGATAAAATGCCTGTATTAACTCCTCCTTAACCCTGTATTGCTATAGAAATAACACAAAAAGTTTTTGTACACTTCCATAGGAGAAGGCATTTGAAAGCAGCCTTGATACAGGAGGAATTGCTAATGACCCTGTGCCACATCAGAGTTTTAGGAACTGATGAAAAAGGCTTTTGAAAACATTGAAGGAAAAGGAGAACATGCTGGTAACCAGCATGTTCTCCTTTTCCTACATTGTTGAGAGGGTAGATAGATATACATGTAGTCAGCATTGTGTGGTAAAAGTTAATGAATCTGAACACAATTTATATCAAATTACGATGCATTTATATATATATACTTTTGTTATCATGCATAATGTGTTTGATAATTGTCACAAGTTGTACATGTTTTGAATATTAGTTTATATAAATAGAAGTTTTTACTTGTAAGAAAATGAGAACGTTAATTCTGGGCCAAAATCTCACCAATCAGTCTTTTGCACACTACTCTAGTTTTACTATTCTGTAACAAGCAATTTGATTGGTCTAGGCCAATCAAGTATCCCAACCAATCAAAAGGCTTGTTTTGATATTTGGAATGGTTGTCATTATAGATCTTTGTAAGATAGCATGAATTGTAAATACTGTGTTCATTTTTAGCTCTACTGGCTGAGTGCCAAAGTGCTTACATAATATATGTCATGGTGTGGTTTCCTCTGTCCATCTGTCTGCAGTATATCTGCAGTTCTTGTTCAATTTTGTTCAATTTTGGCTTTGTATTTTCATAGCTTGAACTCCTTTGATTCAATATCGAAGGGTTGAAATGGGAAAAGTTGCCACTGAAGTTGAAATTATGCATTTCTTGTCTTACATGATATGTGTACATTTAGTTCTTTTTTTCCACATTCTTTCAAGATGTGCATATATCATTTGTATTATCAAGGGGTTGAACAATAGTCACAACTCCGTAACCTCACCGGTATCATGGTCTTTTCTATTTGAACTGAGATTCACATGATTCTGTATGTAGCTCGCCACTAACAGTCAGTCAGCAATGACATATAAACAACCTCAATGAAGTTATTCACATCTGTCTATTTTTCAGTGAAAATTTCAATCAGAATATTATAAATCGTGTTAAAAATGAATATACAAACTGTTTGTCAACTGAAATATAATAAGAAAGATTTTATAGAAAATTGAAACTCAAGTTTTCTTTTGTTAGAGGAACCTTACAATTTTCAGAACGGTATTTCTGAATGTATCGATCTGCCACATATCAATCCACCAGTTACAGCCAAGGGATATGATTGCTCCCATCACCCGAGATATGCTGAATGGGGGTAGAAGTCTATGGAAAATAAAGACAATCCTATTACTGGTGTAGGAAAAGCATCCATTTATTGGTTATCATTTCATCATTACTTTTCAATATACCGGTACTGCTCAGTGTACTGCCAGTAGAGTTATTCAGGGTCTCTTGGGCCTCTTATGTTATCAGGTCATAAATACAGAATCAGAGCTGCAGATGAGAGGGAGTGATGGTATTCTAAAGTCATTATTTCTCTGCAAAATTCTATGTTGTGGGTACTCCTTAGAATCGTTTAGATGAGACGATTCTAATGAGTGCCAATACGGTAGCGTTCAACTTTTTACCAAACAACAAAATTTTAGACAAGTCCAAATTGAAAGCATTTGCAGACAACATAATAAAATGTGATATGAAAATTCAAATTTGTTTTGGGAAGAATAGAAAACATTGTGGGAAAAGGAGAAAATGCTGGTTACCAGCATTTTCTCCTTTTCCCACACTGTTTTCAAAAGGCTTCTTTCTCAGGGTCTTTAAAAGTCGGTTTTATGTGGTAAAGGGTTAATGGAGAATAATTATGGAGAATAATTATGGAGAATGATTTATTTTTTCAATTTTGAAATCAAAATCACTCTCTCATTGGAGTGCTGCAGAATAATGTGTTGTATTGACTTTTCTGGTATTTGTATTTACCTCCAGCAGCATGAGATGCCGAAGTTTTCTTTTGCAGTTTTCATGTTCAGTTCAAAGACTGAATAGCCTCAACTGATCGGTATTTTTTTGTCTTTTTTGAAAGTATGGAAAACATTGTGGAAATTTGAGCAACCGCTGATTACCAGCATTTGCTCCCTTTCCAACAGTGTTTCCTGCTGCTTTTCCAAGGGTCATTTAATTGCAAGATTGTTTGATAAAAAATAAACACTTTTTACTTACAAAAGTATCCATGTTTGCTGTGTTAGCATGTCCCATTTTGTTGTTTCTGGCAAAAGTGCCTTAGTTTTTGTCCCATTTTAAAAGTAGGCATAGAAGTGGAGATAAATACCTTAGTATGTGTGCGTCATTTTTTTTTACAATCATTTTATTGTTTGAATTTGTCTTCCATGTGTCGATCAGTGATTGATAGCAAGTAGCTGGAGAGGCTTATTACCAAATTGTTAATAAATGTGACCCATCACGCAGAAAGGGACCTTCTGGGAATTGCGAAAAGTATCAACCCTGGTCAGATTGCGCAAATTGCGCAGTCTGACCAGGGTCGACACTTTTCGCTTTAATGATATTTTCTGTATGAAAAGTGGTCATTCTGCTTTGTTATACAATTATTTTTGAACTATCAACTTAAATTGACCTACACTATCGGTCGTGTTTTTTCATCTAATTGATGCACAGAATTCCCAGATGGTCCAGTTTTGTGTTTTGTGTGACGGGTCACAAATATGGACGGCTGTCTGGCAAAATGGGGTTTAATGTGTCTCTGAGTTGCAATATACGAAGCAAGGTCAGAGCTCCATATAGAGGAAGTGATTTTGATTTCATAGTTGAAAATATTAATAATTCTCCACGAAACCGCATGTTATGGGTATTCATTATAAACCCCTCACAACGTAGTGGAGGGGGACATACTGGAATCACCACGGCTGTCTGTCTGTCTGTCTGTTCGTCCGTCCATTGACACAAATTTGTCTGGAGCAATACTCTTACAGTTTTTCACATGCTGAACTCGAATTTACACACAGGATTCCTGCATACATTAAGTGCATGTGCAACTTTCATGACCCTACTGCAATTTGTTACAGAATTATTTCCCCTTATTTTTTTTCAACTTTTACCTTTTCACTAAACCACTCTGCATTCTGTGACAAAGACCTGTGTTTGTGACAAGAAGCTGGTGGGAGGTATTAATCACGTTTAATGATAGCTGTAGTTAGAATTGTCTCACGGAGATGATTCTAATGAGTACCCACAACATAGAGTTTGAAAGAGATATAAATGATCTAGAATGCCATCACTCCCTCTTATCTGGAGCTCTGAAGTTGATGCATAATTGTGGGTTTATAAAATCCATTTTGTCAAACAACTGAATTAATGTTCAAGTAGAGTTGTCCTCCAACAAGCAGAAAATTTACAATAGTCAAAATGTTTCAACCAATGTCATCCGTTCAGACTCTGCAGATTAACCCATTACCTCACAATCCCTACTTTTGACAACCCTGAGTAAGAAGCCTTTAGAAAACATTGTGCGAATAGGAGAAAATGCTGGTAACCAGCATTTTCTCCTTTCCTCGCAATATTTTCTATCCTTCACCGAATAAAATTCAAGTTTTCATTCACTTTTATTTTGCCGTCTGCAAATGCTTTCAATTTGGACCAGTCTAAAATTTTGTGATTTCGGGATGATTTAACACTTTACCACACAATCCTGACTTTTAACTAGCCTGAGAGAGAAGCCTTCTGAAAACCTTGTGGGAAAAGGAGAAAATGCTGGTAACCAGCATTTTCTCCTTTCCTCACAATGTTTTCTACCCTTCACAAAACAAATTTCAAATTTTCATTCACTTCTGTTTTGTCATCTGCAAATGCTTTCAATTTGGACCAGTCTAAAATTTTGTTGTTTGATGATGATTTAACCGTTTCCCAAATGACATACTTTTGGATTAGACCAAAGTGAAAGCATTTGCAGACAACAATTCAACTCTTGCTGAAAAGATGATTTCTGTCTATGATAGGGTAGAAAACATTTACAGACAACAATTCAACTCTTGCTGAAAAGATGATTTCTGTCTATGATAGGGTAGAAAACATTGTGGTTACCAGCATTTTCTCCTTTTCCCACAATGTTTTCAAAAGACTACTATTCCAGACCCGTAAAAACCAGGGATTGTATGGAAAGGGTTAATATAGGTTTCTACTATTGTTGCAGAGGCATTAAAAGCCCCCTTTTTGGAGCACAGGTCATACTGTTAACCCATTACCACACAATCCCTACTTTTGACGCCCCTGAGATAGAAGCATTTTGAAAACATTGTGTGAGAAGGAGAAAATGCTGGTAACCAGCATTTTCTCCTTTTCCCACAATGTTTTCTACCCTTCACCAAACAAATTTCAAATTTTCAGTCACTTTTATTTTGTCATCTGCAAATGCTTTCAATATTTGGACCTGTCTAAAATATTGTCGTTTGGTAATGGCTTAATACATGTATTCTTAGTAGTTCAATTAGATTGATTGCTTGCTTTGTCAACATAGAAACAAAGAAATAGATTACAGAGATTTTTTTATCTTTTCTTTTTAGAATTAATCAAATCTTGTAGAAGTTGTGTAATTCTATTTTCTTTGTAGAGAAGTTATTTTTAGATTTTGAATGATCAAAAGAGAGTCGGCTGCTGCAAATTAAAGCATTTGCAGGTGACCAATTAAATTTGGATCAGTTTTATTTGTCCTTTAAAGGGGAAAAAATCATGGTAGAAAAAAAATGAAATGCTGAGTTAGAAAACATTGTGGGAAAAGGAGAAAATGCTTGTTGAAAGTCATGATTGTATGGTAAAGGTTAAATCAGGACATTTTTCTCTTCATCAAACTACAAAATATCAAACTTTCCTCATTGAAAAGCATTTAGTAGCTGACGGTAAGTGTTGCGGGAGACCACTCCTTCCTGCATGGCATTCTCCCGATTTAAATACAATACCTGGCTACTGCGTCAGGGAGATATCTCTTTGGCTCAGTGGTTATGGTATTGGCCCTGCGTCCGGGAGTTCGGGGTTCGAATCCCGCTCGGTACCTTATTTCTGCCATGCATTTATTCATTTGTTTCTTTGTTACGGACTTTGTTCGTAAGATGGGGGCTCGTCCGGGATTGGCCATTGAGCCATTAATCCCATTTGTTGTCCAAAATCGGACTTCCTGCCTAATAAGGCTTTGAGTCATCAATAAATGATGACTTTGAGAGGGGGTGTGTTACGGGAGACCACTCCTTCCTGCATGGCATACTCCCGATTTAAATACAATACCTGGCTACTGCGTCAGGGAGATATCTCTTTGGCTCAGTGGTTATGGTATTGGTCTTGCGTCCGGGAGTTCGGGGTTCGAATCCCGCTCGGTACCTTATTTCTGCCATGCATTTATTCATTTGTTTCTTTGTTACGGACTTTGTTCGTAAGATAAGAAATTAGGCTTTGACGACAGCATTATCTTTGGAAGAGAAGGAAAGATTGTGGAAAAGGAGAAAATTCTTGTTACCATCATTTTCTTCATTTCCCACAATGTTTTCAAAAGGCATCCTTGTCAGAGTTACTTAACCCTTTACCAGACAACAAAATTTAGCCTTGTCCAAATTGAAAGCATTTGCAGATGACAATTTCATTGTGGTGTAATTTTTCTTCGATAGAGTAGAAAACATTCCTTTCCCACAATGTTTTCAAAAGGCTTCTTTTCCAGGTGCGACAAAGGTCAGCATTGTTTGATAAAGGGTTAAACTAGGGTTAGTTTTGATAAGGGACAGAACCATTTACTATACAATACCATATTTTCATGACCCAAAGGAGGAACCCAAGTATTAACCCATTACCACACAATCCCTACTTTTGACGCCCGTGAGAAGGAAGCCTTTAGAAAACATTGTGGGAAAAGGAGAAAATACTGGTAACCAGCATTTTCTCCTTTTCCCACAATGTTTTCCATCTTCACAAAACAAATTTCAAATTTTCAGTCACTTTTATTTTGTCGTCTCCAAACGCTTTCAATTTGGACAAGCCAGTAATATTGTTTGGTAAAGAATTAATGACTGTAAAAAGATGCCTTTTGAAAATAATAAGGGAAAAGGAGAAAATGCTGGTATCCTGCACTTTCTCATAATATTTTCCACCCTATCAGACAGAAATCATCAGTTGAGCAACATATATTATGTCGTCTGCACAGGCTTTCAGTTTGATAGAGTCCAAAATTTTGTCATTTGGTATAGGTTTAAACTATTAACCCTTTACCTCATAAGGCATTTCTATGGTATCTCTAATTGACCCTAAATAACAGTAAGGATGAAGCCATTTCTTATGTGTATATGACACCTTTTGATAGTATAAGAAACATTGTGGCAAAAGGGGAAATTGCTCGTGACGAGCAATTTCACCTTTTGCCACAATGTTTTCCAAAGGCTCCTACAAGCAATGTGTTGAAATGAGTATCTATGGAGTAAAGGGTTAAGGGATTCTTACGATAATTATTAATTCTTTACCAAACAAAATTTTTAATGGTCCAACTTAACGGTATTTGCGGACAACAAAATAAATGAGACTGGAATATTGAAATTTTGGAAGCATAGAAAACATTGCAGGAAAAGGAGAAAATGCTGGTAACAGCATTTTTCTCCTTTTCCCATATTGATTTCTAAAGGCTTCTTTCTCATGGTCGTTAAAAGTCGGGATTGTGTGGCGGAGAGTTAACCCTTTACCAAACAATCCCTGGTTTTTGTAACTTAATTTGTAAACCTGAAGGAAAAGCCCTTTAAAACCATTATGGGAAAAGCAGAAAATGCTGGTAACCAGCATTTTCTCCTTTGCCCACAGTGTTTTCTACCCTTACAAATATTTTGTCATTTGTGAAAGCTTTCAATTTCTTCTGGTTCAAAATTTTGTCGCTTGGTAAAGAGTTTAGACGAGTCCAATATCTTGTGATGTTGGAAAAGTACTAGTTTATCATGGATATTTGTATATACTTATCTGCAAGTACTGAAAATAATGCAGTGTAACTACAGAATGTATTTTACCTAACATAAACCATGAATAAATTATTTTAATGATGAAAAAATTGTTTGTTTGCTTCTTTGTTGATAGTTGTTATTATGGTGACAGCAATATGGCCTCCATTATTTGGGCAATGCGTGAGGAAAAAGGGGTTATATGAATTAACAAGCGGATAGTTTAGGTCCAAGATCAGACTGCACTTTCCAGTCGGTCTGATCTTGATCTTTGCCATCCACAAAAGCCCTTATTTTATCAATTTGTTAAAACCCTTTACCAAACAATCCCTGGTTTTTACAACTCACAGGAAGAAGCCTTCTGAAGAAATTGTGGGAAAAGGAAAAAAATGCTGGTAACCAGCATTTTTTCCTTTTCCCACAATGCTTTCAAAAGGCTTCTTCCTCAGGGTTGTTAACATTTATGACTGTTTGGTAAAGGGTTAACTTTAGGCTTTGGAACTATTCATCCACAGAATTGCATAATGTATAAGCCAATAGATTTAACTCTTTACCAAACAACAAAATTGTAGACTGGTCCAAATTGAAAGCACTTGCAGACGACAAATTATATGTAACTCAAAATTGAAATTTGTTTCCAGCAGGGTAGAAAACATTGTGGAAAAAGGAGAAAATGCTGGTTACCAGCATTTTCTCCTTTTCCCACAATGTTTTCTAAAGGCTTCTTTCTCAGGGGCGTCAAAAGTAGGGATTGTGTGGTAATGGGTTAACTCTTTACCAAACAACAAAAATTTGGACTGGTCCAATTTGAAAGCATTTGCAGATGACAAAAAAAAAAAATTCATATTTCGATATTTGGTATGTAGCATCTCCTAGTGGACCTCTACCAAGTTTATTCATATGATGATCCTGGGGTCAAAACTAGCCCCGCCCCACGGGTCATAAGTTCGAACATAGAAGGAAAACTTTAAAATTCTTCTTCTGTGAAACTGGAAGGCATAGGGCTTTGATATTTGATATGTAGCATCTCCTAGTAGATTTATACTAAGTTTGTTCATATGATGGCCTTGGGGTCAGAACTAGCCCCATCCTGGAGGTCCCAAGTTTGAACACGGGAACAAAGAAGGAAAATGTTGCAATTCTTCTTCTCAGAAAGCGGAAGGCATAGAGCTTTGATATTTGGTTTGAGCATCTCCTGGTGGACCTTTACCAAGTTTTTTCATATGATTGTCCTGGGGCCAAAACTGGCCCCACCCTGGGGGTCACAAGTACGTATATAGGAACAGAAGAGGAAAATTTCTTCTCTGAAACTGGAAGGCCTAAAGTGTTTATATTTGGTATGTAGCATCTCCTAGAGGACCTCTACCAAGTTTTTTCATATGATGGCTCTGGGATCAAAACTGGCCCCAGCCTGGAGACCCCAAGTAGCATCTCCTAGAGGACCTCTACCAAGTTTTTTCATATGATGGCCCTGGGATCAACACTGGCCCCAGCCTGGAGACCCCAAGTTCAAACATGAGAACAAAGAAGGAAAACTTTAAAATTCTTCTTCTCTAAAACTGGAAGGCATAGAGCTTTGCTATTTGGTATGTAGAATCTCCTAGTGAATCTCTATCAAGTTTCTTCATATGATTGTCCGTGTGTCAAAACTGGCCCCACCTCGGGGGTCACAAGTACGGATATAGGAATAAAGGAGGAAAATTTCTTCTCTGAAACTGGGGGCCCCAAGTTCAAACATGAGAACAAAGAAGGAAAACTTCAAAATTCTTCTTTTCTAAAACTGGAAGGCATAGAGCTTTAGTTTAAACATATTTATTTTACATCGATTGAGAAACAAGTTCTTACAACTTGTACTAATCTCTCTCGATTCTGCTTCCTGGGAACTACACCAGTACTCGCGCCGAATGTGTGGGCCAATGAAAAATCCCAAAGTTGACACCCGCTCCCAGGTATCGAACTCCGGACCCTTAGGTTATGAGGCCGACACTGTACCTCACGACCATGGACACCACAAAAAGATCCTGTAAAACTTGAGACCCATGAGACAGGTTAGCCCAAGGTCTTATGGTTAGTCACAAGAAAATTTATCAAGTTTTCACTATAAAAGCCCATGTGACCCCTGGAGTGGGGCCAAACTTGACCCCAAGGTTATACTTTGGATCTTCTTGGTAGAGGCCCACTAGATAAAGGTACAACATGCAAAATTTGGTAGCCCTAGGCCTTATGGCTACATACGAGTAGATTTTCAAAGTTTCCCTACATAAGCCCAAGGCAGTGACAAATTTGGTCTCGGGGCTATAAATTGGGCGTCCTTGGTAGACATCAACTAGATAAAGCTACAACATGCAAACTTTGGTAGCCCAAGGCCTTATGACTAGGTGCGAGAAGATTTTGAAAGTTTTCCCTACATAAGCCCATGTAAAACTTGTGACCCCCCTGAGGGCAGGGACAACTTTGACCCCAGTGCTATAATTTGGACACCCTTGGTAGACAACCACTACATAAAGCTACATGCCAAATTTGGTAGCCCTAGGCCCGATGGCTACATAGAAGAGGAATTTTAAAGCTCTCCCTATATAAGCCCATATAAAACTTGTAACCCCCCTGCAGCCGGGCCAATTTTGACCCCAGGGCTATAATTTGAAGAAACTTGGTGGGGATCCACTAGATAAAGCTACATGCCAAATTTTGTAGCCCTAGGCCTTACAGTTTCAGACAAGAAGATTTTCAAAAATTTTCAGTTTTGTTGCCATGGCAACCAGAGTTTTTGAAGGAATCAAATTCTTTCAAGAAATTCTGAAGAGGACCATGGCAGGATCATTTCTGTGAAGTTTCATCAAAATTGGATGGGTAGTTTCAGAGAAGATGTTTGAAATAAAAGTTCATGCACACATGCATTGATGCACGACGGACGCCGGGCCATGACTGTCTCCTCTATCTAATTTTGGTAGAAAATGTGAATTACATTATATAATATGTTACTACATGCAACTGAAATCCCATAGACAATTCGTCACCACAAATATCGTGAAGTTCACAATTCTAATGACTGTGGTGTTAAATGAACACCATACTAAGAAGGTTGCTAGAGAATTCTCCAGAGAACTTGTACCATACAGATATTTTGGGGGATAGATTTATACATGTGTATATCATTCAGATTTTGGTGAATTGATGATTTTCATTTTATCTTTTGTGAAATGAGTAACTTATAGAATAATCAAGCAATGGCAACTTAGAAAGATGAAATTATCAGGTAGATCTACATAATCTGGATTCATCGAATTATTCGAAGATATGCTTTTTTAAAATGCTCGTTCAGAGACATATATTTATGGTTTGTTAATGGAAAATGCCAATGTTCAAAAACAGTCAAAGGTGTTGGGTACATAGAAAGTTAAAGGTATGCATAGCCAAGTATTGAAAAAATCTAAATTTATGTACCGGTAACTCAGCAAGAATTTATTGAAGAAAAAAAAGATCTATCCTATTTATTTGAGTTTCAAAGGCACAACTGCACCATGGTCTCAGAATGTTCTTAATTGCTGTAAATTTGAATTTTTCTAGGAGATAGGTCCCCGAATCCCATTTGAGATAGGGTTAACAAATACCTCTCCACATCCAAAGCAAAGGGTAAGCAGCAGATTCCCTAGCAGTGCTAGACCATAGCGCTCCAGACAAAGCCACATTAATAACAACAGAGCTACCCTCCGAATCGAAGCTAGGTCTTTTGTCCTAACCTACTACATGTATAAGAAAATCAGATTTTAGTTGATCTAGATCTACAGCAAATTTGCGAATAGAGATAGTAGGCAATAGATCTATGGGAGGAAATGGACATTTTAATAGATCAAAATTGGACTGGAATGAAAACTGGAGGCCCTTTAGGACCTGAAATAGCTCTATTGGCAGTAAATTTGCTTTTGTGCTAACATACATTATGAATTTATGGTGCAAAAATTATGAAAAGAAAAAAAAAAACATACAAAAGTGTGTTCTTGCAACTGGGCTTCAACCCACTAAGCATCAGTTGGTATTGTGAATATTGAAAAAAAACAGTGAATAAAATGAAGTGCAATTTCTCAAAACCAAATATTCGGAATCCAAGCCAAATTTGAAAGTGATTAAGTATGCCTTGTATTACACAATCCTAGCAGAGTTCAAGAAAATGTGACTAATAATGTGGACTTTGTTATTGTAACATTGTGAGTTAACCCATTACCACTCAATCCCTACTTGTAACGCCCCTGTGAAAGAAGCCTTTTGAAAACATTGTGGAAAAAGGAGAAAATGCTGGTAACCAGCATTTTCTTCCTTTTCTACAATGTTTTCAACTCTTCACAACACAAATTTGAAATTTTCAGACACTTTTATTTGTCATCTGGAAATGCTCCCGATTTGGACAAGCCTAAAATATTATTGTTTGGTAATGAGTTAAAACTCAGATACCAAGAACTCTAGAATGAGTGAGGAGGCTGGTTTTTCGAGAATCTTATTTTCTCAGACTTTGGCTATTGATGCCTTATTTGCCTGGTTAGCAATATGAATATTGATATTGATAGTGGGAGTGTTTCGGCTTCCTATACATGTGGTGTAGAATGCTTGATCACAGGAGAGATGAGAGGACAGGGAGTGAATTAAGATCTCTGCAAAGAGAAGGTTAAGATCAGAACAGAATGTGTTACCATCTAAATGAAGTGATAAGCTCTGGAATGAGAGAACAGTTGGTTTTAACAACTAAGATGAATTTTACTGAGTAACTGATTCAAAATCACGTTTGGGTTGTTTACAAATGTGTCGTAATTAATAAACAACTACAATAGCAGATTTGTGTTTATGTTGTATTTGATGTATTGAAATCCACTATACGATCGAGACATTAGACGCTGGTTGCTTTTTCTGAATGGTTTACTAGATTTTCATCACTTTTAATTGAGTTCAATTCCTTGATGAACCAAACAATCTTTGCAAGTTTCAACAGAAATTGGATCAACAATATGAACTTCATTGCCTAAACAAGAAATGGAAATTTTACACTTTGAATGGCTACTTTTTCCATACTGATTGTCAGATTTTTTTCAAAATCTATAGGGTTCAAGCCATTTATGATACAAAGTAACTCTGTAAGTTTAATGAAAATCCAGCCCCAAATGCTGACTTCATTGTATTACAAGAAATGGAAATTTTCAACTTTAAAAGGCTTTTTTTTTTCCACACTGATTTGTCAGATTTTCAAAATCAACAAAGTTTTAACTGTTGATAAGACAAAGCAACTGTGTAAATACAATACAACCTCAAATGCCGACTTCATCGCACAAACTGAATGAATGAAAGTTTTCATCAGCAATAGGCTACTTTTCCAATAGTGTTCGTTGAATTTCTTTTTTTTTTTTTGTAATTCAGTTGGGTTCAAGCTATTTATAAGAACAAACTGCAAGTTTCACAAAAATCTGATAACAAATGCAGACTTTATCGCATTTACAAGAAATGTAAAATTTCAACTTGAAATGGCTACTTTTCCCATATTGTTGGTTGGATTTTTTTTTACAAAATCAATAGGACTGAAGCTATTGATAAGATAAAGAAACTCTGTAAGTTTCATTGAAATCTGACCACAAATGTAGACTTTATGGTATAAACAAAAACTGGAAACTTCAAAATTGAAATGGCTATTTTTCCCATACTATTCGTTGGAATTTTGTCAAAAGCATTTGTATCCAAGCTATTGAAGAGATAAACAGACTGTGTAAGTTTCACGAAAATCTGACGAGAAATGAAGACTTTGTCACGTAAACAAGAAAAAGACAGACAAACAGACAGACAGACAGACACAGACAGACGGACAGATGGACGGACGAATGGACAGGCAGTGGAAACCCTGCCATGATATAGACCGTAGAGTTAAAATCGACAGAAATCTCCTAAATATCACTGTGGATTGATCTCGGGTCTGTCCCAGGTACGTTCACCGTCAGATTCCATTGTAATTTTATGGTCAAAGGGAAACAACTCGTACAATCTTGTATCCATTATTTATGAAGAGTTCTCTCCCTTATTGTTACCTCCCCTCCACTCGCTTTCGGAATAGTCAACCATTACAAACATTAACACCGTAAGTTTTAGAAACGGTGCAGGGTTAATTTATACCTAAACGGTCTATCGACAAACCGGGACCCTCTGTCAACACTTATTCTGCTAAGTAAGTAAAATGAGACTTTTAGGCCGATTTTGAAACTCAATTTTTGCTATTTCAAAGGGGTTTTCTTTAAGAAAAAATGCTGTGTAGGGACAGTGTAGATTCAAGATCAGATTGCACGTTATTTATTAGTACACCCGAGTTAAGTTTGTACTTATGGTTTTCCTGCTGATAATTTTAAGTCTACGGCAGGATGCTAACATTGCGTTTTTTTTTAAATCAATCTATTGTCTCAGCGATTTTAACTGTTCAAATTAATAGAAAGTGACCTCCCTCTTACAACCCCCTTCTACGAAAAGAAAAAGGGTGGGGGTACGGTCTAAAGTGTTATCAAAATTTATATAATCGGGAAAAAGCACGTAAAGCTCTCATCTCCATTTATTAGCTTGGAGATTCAGACCTGTACATGCTTTCACTATCTGTCCCCTGTTCTTTCATAGAAAATGTTCAGAGAAATGGTTGGAATTGGACAATTCAGCCCATATTAACGTAACCTCGAAAACCAAATTGAACGAAACATTTTGTTGGTTCATAACTTTAAACATTGCAACACAATAAAGCTTATTTATCGTAGGTACATGCATCAGTTGATAAATTTTATTGTGAAAATTGCATTTAGATTCTGCGTGAGCTCTTACTTTGATAACCGAATCGTACTTCCAAGTTTAAATCTCGGCGGTCGCTTTGTTGACAAATGTGACGAAATACAAGGGAGACGACCACCTCTTAACAAAAGAATAAGGTTCCACGTCTGCAATTAGTTTTTCTTTCTTTTGTCTTCTTTCATGATATTTTCAGAAGAAGCGGCATCTGAAATCCTGTCTGAAATTTCACTAGAAATAATGACAGCTCTACGATTTTTTTTTTTTTTTTTAATAGATCGTCTTCACCAGCTGCAATGACTATTCGTCTTCGGTTTTTTACTGTCCACAAACGAAAGGGAAGTAACTCTGCCATAAAAAAGTGAAGGCAGTAAATGTGAGTTTTTTCCCTTTGACCATAAGATTATTCCTAATTTTAGCCGGTTTTCGTTTGTGCCATACACAACGTACCAGCAATTTTTTAATTGGAATAGATACATGTACACTGCTTTAATTACCAAAACGACAACTTCTACCATCTTCTAAAATGAAAACTTCTGCAAAAAAAAAACAATCGAAAGTCATACAAATGAAACAATAGTCCTAATAGGGTTCGAAAACATTGTGGGAATTGGAAAAAAAAAGCCCAGGTTACCAGAATTTTCTCCTTTCCTCTAAATGTCTTCTCAATCCAAAAAATGGAATGGCACTGAGTTCAAATATAGCAATATACATGTATCTCTCTCTCCTTCTCTCTCATTTTCATTGTACAGACTTCCTCTTTGTTTTCTGATCAATATGTTTACTACACGATCTCGAGTTTCAACCACACCGAAGATCTTTTCCAAAGCAATGTAAGAAAAGGTGCAATCAGATAAGATCAGATAACCAACATGGTCCCATTTTTTTCCACCTGTATTCTCACCTTTTCAAACACAAAATATAAACACTGCATGAGAAAAAAACACAAGTTACTTTGCTTTATTTACAAATGTCTTTTCAACAGATGTACAAAAAAAAACATTTTCATCAAATCTATGTATATCACAATGACGGCATGAAAATAAAGTTGACAACATCATCATTAAATCTGTTACTGGGGGGTACGACTTCTCTAAAGAACTTTTACCCTTGAGATTGGGGTACGAGTTCTCTAGGGTACGAGTTCTCCTGACACCGACCAACATTTGACGGTGACAGTCATTGGATGCTAAAAATAGATCTACTTTGCCGTGACTTGAAAGGATCATAGGAAACAATATAGAGCGTTCTTTGAAAACTATTTATATGAAATTCCTTCAAATAGATTACTCGCATTTATTATAGTGAAATAGAAACTATCTAGCTGTACAATAAAATGTATGAGATTTAATTATTTATAGAAAATTAGTGTAGGTGTGTTTTTATCATTTCCGACATATCCTTTAAAATTTCTAAAATTATCTCCATACAAAAGAGCCGGGTGTAATACACGATTTCTAAATTGAGGTCAATCAGTTGGCGAATACACAGCGACGTATGACATAATCTAGTGCCGTAAATAACTTGTTGTTTTTGCCTGCATTATTTTGTAAGAATCGATCAGACCATATTAGGCAAATGACGGAGTACAAGCTTGTGGTAGTTGGAGGTTTGTTCTTTTAATATATGATACCTTTGTAATTTCCTGTGCAAAAAATGATGTTAATTGGCTACCCCACCCATTGTGTATTGGAATTGTAACTTGCTTAACGGCGCTGTCTTTTTAATGTTAAGATGTTTTACCACAGTTAATTAAGATGGATTTACAATTTAGGCCTACTGGGGTCTTATAATCATATTTTATGGATATTGATAATTTGATCCTAGTTCACATGTACCGCACTACAGGGTAACTCGTACAACTTTGTTGTCAAACACCTCACTCTGCTCAGTCAGTTAACTCATTACCAAACGACAATATTTTAGACTGGTCCAAAGCGAAAGCGGTTGCAAACGAAAAAATAAAAGTGACTGAAAATTTGGAATTTGTTTTGTGAAGGGTAGAAAACATTGTGGGAAAAGGAGAAAATGCTGGTTACCATCATTTTCTCCTTTTTCTCACAATGTTTTCTAAAGGCTTCTTTCTCAGGGATGTCAAAAGTAGGGGTGTACATTTTCTTTTATGGGGTAGCAAACATGAGAAAAGGGGAAAGTACTGGTTAGTAGCATTTTTTCTTTTTCTTACCCAGGGTCGTTTAAAGTCGACATAGTGGGGTAAGGGTTTTAGGTCATTTAACTTTTAACCAAACTATCCCAGTTTGTACAACTGAGAAAGAAGCTTTTTAAAAACCTTGTGGGAAAAGGAGACAATGCTGGTGACCAGCATTTTCTCCTTTTCCCACAATGTTTTCAAAAGGCTTCTTCTTCAGGGTCGTCAAAAATTGTCATTGTGTGGTAAAGGGTTAAACATCAAACTACAAACACGCTCATTGAAGCTGAAAGCTGTAAGGGGTATATCAAAGATGAGACTGTGATTTGTGCTGTCTGATTTTGTCCCTCAGTGACAGTAAAGGTAGCCAAAAGTGCAACCTGAACCCTTTACTCCATAAGGCATTCCTATGGGCTCTCTAATTGACTCTAAATAACAGCAAGGATAAAGCCGTATCTTATGTGTAAATGACACTTTTTGATAGCACAGAAAACATAGTGATAAAAGGTGAGATTGCTCGTGACGAGCAATTTCACCTTATTGCCACAATGTTTTCCAAAGGCTCCTACAAGCAATGTGTAGAAATGAGTATCTGTGGACTGAAGGGTTAAACATCAAACTACAAACACACTCATTGAAGCTGCAAACTGGAAAGAGTATATCAAAGATGAGGGTCATCATGTGATTCATGCTGTCTTATCTTGATCTTCAGTGACAGTAAAAAATTAGCCAAAGTTAGGACCTTGAAAGCAGATATATTTGACCTTGTCCTGATGTTTTCTGTTTCAGCTGGAGGCGTTGGGAAGAGTGCCCTGACCATCCAGCTCATCCAAAACCAGTAAGTATCTTTGTTAGATTGCCAGATAGACAGAATAGACTTTCTGATTTTGTGTAAAAACTAAACTTATCATATTCCCAGGCTACTCTAGAACACAGCATCTTTTCATAATTATTAACCTTTGAATCTTTTTTTCTGAAACCCCTTTAACCCTTTACCAAATGACAAAATATTAGACTGGTCCAAATTGAAAGCACTTGCAGAAGACAAAATAAATGTATCTCAAAAATTGAACTTTTTTTCTGGCACATTAGAAAACATTGTGGGAAAAGGAGAAAATGCTGGTTACCAGCATTTTCTCCTTTTCCTACAATGTTTTCAAAAGGCTTCGATCTCAGGGTCATAAAAACAAGGGATTGTTTGGTAAAGGGTTAACCCTTGACCCTTTACCAAACGACAAAATAGTAGACCAGTCCAAATTGAAAGCATTTGCAGACAACAAAATTTAATGGGACTAAAAAATTGAAATATGTTTTAGGAAGAAAAGAAAACATTTCAGGAAATGGAGAAAATGCTGGATATCAGCATTTTCTCCTTTTCCCACCATGTTTTCTGAAGTTTTAAAAGTTGGGATTGTGTGGTAAAGGGTTATTCTTTGAATCTTTCTTTTTTTTTTCTTTTTAAATCTCTTTAAACCGTTAACCACACAATCTGGAGTCTTACCTATCCTGAGAAAGAAGGCTTTTGAAAACCTAATGTGAAAAATGTAGGTTACCAACATTTTGCCCTATTCACACTCTTTTTCTCACAAATATTTTCTATCCAATCAAAAGCAAATTCCAAAAGCAAATTGAGCCACTGTTACATGTATTATCTTAATGCTTTCAATTTAACCCTGTAACATGCAATGCTGACTTTCAACACTCCTGGAAAAGAAGCCTTTTGAAAAGATTGTGGGAAAAGAAGAAAATGCTGGTAACTAGCATTTTATCCTTTTCCCACAATTTTTTTTACCCTATCAAATAAAATTTGAGCCACACTGAAACTGTTGCTTTCAATTTGGACAAGGCTTGAATTGTGTTGTCTGGTAATGGCTTAACCCATTACCACACAATCCCCACTTTTTACAACCCCAAGAAAGAAGCCTTTAGAAAACATTGTAGGAAAAGGAGAAAATGCTGGTTACCAGCATTTTCTCCTTTTCCCACAATGTTTTCTAGTCTTCACAAAGCAAATTTCAAATTTTCAGTCCCTTTTATTTTGTAGTCCGCAAATATTTTCAATTTGGAACAGTCTATAAATTTGTCATTTTGTAAAGAGTTAATGCAGAGCCTTATGGCGTAAAGAACTCAAAAACAATGGATTACCTGCATTTTCTCTTTTTCCTACGGTATTTCCAAAAGGCGTCTTTCTCAGGGGCATCAAAAGTAGGGATTGTGTGGTAATGGGTTAAACACCATACACTCAATCAAATTTGACCAGTCTAAGATTTGTCAAGTAGTAAAGGATTAAAACAGACTATGCCCTGTAGCTGAACTCTTTACCAGTCAACAAAATCTTTGACTTGTTACCAGCATTTTCTCCTTTTTCTCCAATGTTTTCAAAAGCTTTCTCTCTCAAGGTCATTAAAACTCTCGAGGTTGTATGGTAATGAGTTAACTGACCTGTTTTCTTTTTCATTTCAGCTTTGTTGAAGAATACGATCCAACTATAGGTAAGTAGAACTAGAAAATGGTAACATACTAGCATTCAGGGTACTGTAATTCTGTTCTGTATTACTCAAACAAATTGACAGGAAATAAATGCACTCTATTATCACATATTAGACGCTTGAATTAGTGTCGGAACTTTGCTTCGGTTAATGTTGTCTGCATGCAGAAGTGTGTGAACTTCTTTCAACTCTTAACCCATTACCACACAATCCCTACTTTTGACGACCCTGAGAAAGAACCTCTTTAGAAAACATTGTGGGAAAAGGAGTAAATGCTGGTAACCAGCTTTTTCTTCTTTTCCTACAATGTTTTCTACCTTTCCCAAGAGAAATTTCAATTTTTGAGGCGCGTTTATTTTGTCATCTGCAGATGCTTTTAATTTCGACAAACCTAAAATCTTGTTGTTTGGTATTGAGTTAAGGCAATAGATTTATTATGTCTCTTACGAATACTTAAAATACCTGAAAGAAACATTATTTTGTTGTTTTGATTTGGTAGTAAGTGGATCGTGACACAGGTCAAAGATGCACTTTATTTACAGTCTAATCTTGATCTATGCAAAAGTTTCTTATTTTAAATATGGCAAAGTAAGGGGTCAAACCCGAGATTTACCGTTAAAAGAATATCCGTGCCATCTGATTTTACTCGATGATAAAAATACTCACTCTTTAATTATTCTTTGCATATAGGTCAATTTCCGGTCAATTTATTCGATTAATACCTCAAAGCGCAAAGTATCTGAGCCTTGCTTCTCTAAAAAGAGGCTTAATGCATCTCTTTGATGCATTATAACAAGCAGTTCTCACGTAAAAAGGGAATATTATGCTGAAGTGACTTTCCTGATGCTTGCATTTACTTAGAGCAGAGTAAGAAAGTTTGGAAACATATGAAGTGGAAGGCCAAGCAAGATGGCAAAATTTTCTTACGCAGTGAGTTACCAGCATTTTCTCGTTTTCCAACAATGTTTTCAAAAGGCTTCTTCCTCAGGGTGGTTAAAAGTCAGCTAGACACTTCAAGGTGTTCAAATTTACAATCATTTATGTTCTCTATTAACTCTCTACCAAACGACAGAATTTTCGGGTTGTCCAAATTGAAAGCATTTTTAGACGACAAATTAAACATGAGTCAAAAATTAAAATTTGTGTTGGGAAGGGTAGAAAACATTGTAGGAAAAGGAGAAAATGTTGGTTACCAGCATTTTCTCCTTTTCCCACAGTGTTTTCAAAAGGCTCCTTTCTCAGGGTCATTAAAAGTTGGGATCTTGTGGTAAAGAGTTAACTCTTTACCACACAACCCAGATTTCGAATGAACCTGAGAAGAAGGGTTTTTTATAAACTTTATGGGGATGGAAGAAAATGCTTGTAACCAGTATTTCCCCTTTCCCCACAGTGTTTTCTTGCTCTTTAGAATTAACCATTTACCAAAGCACAAAATTTTGCACTAAAACCATATTGAAAGCATTGGCAGACGACAGGTTCACAGTAGCTAAAATGATGATTTCTGCCTTTGATAAACACCTTGGGAAAAGGAGAAAATGCAGGTTCAAGCGTAGGATTTTGTGGATTAAACTCCACCCTGTGAGGGAAACTGAACACCTGTTATGTAATATTCATTTCCTCACTTCTTGTTAGAAATCAGAGCATGTTACCTCTTTAACTTTTTACAGAGCAGTCCCAAGTTTTAACGATCCTGAAAGAAAAGGCACTTGAAAACATTGTTTAGATAGGGAGAAAATGCTGGTAACAGCATTTTTTTTCATAATGTTTTCTATCTTTTTTAAGATGGACTAACATTTTCTCCTTGGCTGATGTTTTCCATCATATCAAAGATAAACATCCTTATTTAACCTATTACCACACAATCCCTACTTTTGTCGCCCCTGAGAAAGAAGCCTTTTAAAAACACTATGGGAAAAGGAGAAAATGCTGGCCAGCATTTTCTCCTTTTCTGACAGTGTTTTCTACCCTTCCCAGAACAAATTTATATTTTTTAGTCACCTTTATTTTGTCGACTGCAAATGCTTTCAATATTTGGACCAGTCTAAAATTTTCTCGTGTGGTAAAGAGTTAAGGTACATTGATTTTGTCATCTGCAAATGCTTTCAATTTTGTCTAGTTCCAAGTTTTGTCATTTGATAAAGAGTTGATAGACCACAATTATTTTACTCTTGTCCATATTATAGGCACTAAAGTGAATGAAGAACTGAAATTTGTTTTGGGAATGGTAGAAAACATTGCAGGAAAAGGAGAAAATGCTGGTAACCAGCATTTTCTCTGTTTCCCACAATGTTTTCAAATGGCCTTTTTCACAGGGTCATTAAAAGTGCGGATTGTGTGGTAAAGGATTAAATGGTATGAATGGTAATGCAATGAATGATAGAAATCGAACGTTAAAAGCATGTTCTCTCTACTAAAACATAGAATTTCAAACCAGTCAAATTCAAATCATTAGCAGACGACAAAAAAAATACAGGACTCAGAATTGAAGTTTGTCTTTGGGCGGACAGAAAACATTATAGGAGAATGAGAAAAAGCTGTTTGCCAACATTTTCTCCTTTTTCTCACAATGTTTTCTACCCTTCCCAAAACAAATATCAGTTCTCCAGTCACTTTTGTTTTGTCGCCTGTAAATGCTTTCAGTTGTGACCAGTCTAATATTTCGTTTGCTTAAGAGTTATAAGATGTTGTCTGCTTCTGAGCTGTGGTAACCTTTTAGCCAAAGCAGTCTGTGTTAGAGTTAATGATACTTGATTAGACCTTTAGTCACTTACATATTTTTTACATTTGAAAAAGATGGGGTTTTTTTTTGGGGGGGGGGGGATGAGAGAAGAGGGTAGGCATGGTACATGGTTATTTTCTCTGTAAAATTTTATTGCCATACAGACTTCTTATAATATTTGTCTCTGTCAGTGCTAAGTAACTCTTTACGACACAGTTCCAAGTTTTGACAACCCTGTCTGAAGAAGGAGGCTTTTTGAAAACATTGTTGGAAAAAGAGACAATGCTGTTGACCTTTTACTTCAATGTTGTCTACCCTACCAAATACAGAAATCATCCTTTTAGCTATGTTTTATTTGTTGTTTGCAAAATCTTTCAATTTGGTCATGTCAAAAACTTGTTCATTTGGTAAAGAATTAATTGCTTGATAATTATATTTATTCAAAGGCAGTGGAGCAAGCGGGGCCACCATTGCACACTTGTTTAAAAGTTGACAAGATTCTTACAAGACAAATGCATAATTCTATAAATGCTACTTCACTTATTCTCATATATTAACCCTTTACTCCATAGATACTCATTTCTACGCATTGCTTGTAGGAGCCTTTAAAAACATTGTGGCAAAAGGTGAAATTGCTCGTGACGAGCAATTTCACCTTTTGTCACAATGTTTTCTATGCTATCAAAAGGTTTAATATACACATAAGAAAAAGCTTCATCCTTGCTGCTCTTTAGGGTCTATTAGTGATACCAGAAATGCTTTATGGGGTAAAGGGTTAACTAAGCAGTTAAGTACTTCTAGTGTTACAGTATCCTACTTGACCTTGGTAGACTACATAAAAGGATCCAAAAATCACAGAAAGGAATTTCATGCAGATGCACAAAGAGCATGCCTTCTATACCTTGAAATTTTCTGATCTCAACATTGTGACCCTATCTCAGTCTACTATGTTTGCTTTTCCTCTGATATTTTTTTATACTGGTATCTGCAGCCCATAATGTATAAATCTTTTGCCAGATATTCCCATGTTGGAAATAATTTTGATCGTTAATTGGTGTGTTATCCTGTATTTAACATTATTTCAGTTATATCACAGCACCAACTCACATAGTTGTCTATGTCTTGCGTTTCACATAGTTGTCTATGTCTTGCGTTTCACATAGTTGTCTATGTCTTTCACTGTGATGTGTCTTACCATTCAGGGACCTTATAACAAGTGTGAAAAAAGAAGAATATTATCATAACTGCATGTATCATAACTGCATGTATTCTATCTCTAACAAAGTTTTCCATATTTTTGGCAAGGCCTAGACTTAGTAACCACATTTCAGACTTTTGCTTGAAAGCTGCAACCACTCTCAACATCATGTATAAATACCCACTATTTGCTGTCTCTGATTGGCTGGAACTGCAACTGCTGTTTCTAATTGGCTTGAAATGACACACCCTCAAAACCGCCTTACACATTACCAGTTATTCATCCATGATGTAAAATAGAAATTGAAGGAGGGTGTCTGTTTGTTTGATGAATTTTAAATGAGAAAACATAAAACAGAAAGCAATTTTCACCAAATGCTCATGTATGATCTTTACACTTGCCAGGAGCCATCGGCACTTTCAGCGCTTTGATTCTATCATTTGCACCATCATCTACTATTTTGTCATTTGACTATACTTTTAGTTTGAGTAAGGCTAAAAGTTACTGAAGAACTGAAATTTGTTTTGGGAAGGGTAGAAAACATTGTGGTAAAAGGAGAAAATGCTGGTAACCAGTATTTTCTCCTTTTCCCACAATGTTTTCAAAAGGCCTCTTTCACATTATATTTGTCATTTGCAGATGCTTTGAATTTGGGCCTGTTTAAAAATTTTTTCTTGTGTAAAGGGTTAAAACAGTGCTGTAAACTTTCTAGGCGATGAAAGCTACAAGAGCAGAGCTTCAGATAGAGGAAGTTAATTGATTTCAAAATTAAAAATTCTAATTATTCTGTGGTAAACCTTATGTTGTGGTTACTCATTAGAATCATCTCGTCGGGACAATCCTAATGAGTACACACAACATACAGTTTCAAAGAGAAATAATGGATTTAGAATACCGTCACTCCCTCTAATCTGGAGCTCTGAGATGAGTAATGGTTCAGTCTCATTGAGAAGATTCTAATGAGTACCCACCACACAGGGTTAAGTGGAGAATAATTAATATTTTCAAAACCACTCCCTCTACCTGGAGTTCTGATTCACTTAAGTAAAAGAGATAAGGAAAAGAATACAAAAGATATTCTCCTCTGTGTAGGCCCAATTGGCCCAAGGTTTCTTGTCAGGCAGAGTATCAGATGATATGTAAATGGGAGTAATTCCTTTATAATGAGTAATTCAAAGAGATTCTTGGAAAATGTATGGCTCCCAAAAGTTGTGCGGGGAGTAGATTTAACAGTAATTCTATATCTAATCTGAATCCATCTTTCGGCTTATGAAAAAAATATTCTATGAAAGAAGAGAAGCAGTAGAATCCTGTATTTTAATTCTTTATGAGACGATTTTCAGAGATGCGTTGAATCCTTATCCCTTTACTACACAATCCCTTCTTTTGAAGACGTTGAGAAAGAAGCTCTTTGAAAACAGTGTTGGAAAAGGAGAAAATGCTGGTAACCAGCATTTTCTCCTTTTCCCACAATGTTTTCTAGCCTTCACAAAACAGATTTCAAATTTTCAATCACTTTTATTTTGTTGCTTTCGATTTGGACAAGCTTAGAATTTTGTCATTTGGCAACAAGTTATTATCCTTTAACAAACAACAAAATTTCAGACTTGTCCAAATTGAAAGTATTTACAGACAACAAAATAAATATGACTCAAAAACTGACACTGAACTTTTAGAAGATTAGAAAACATTGTGGGGAAAAAAGAGAAAATGCTGGTTATCAACATTTCTCCTTTTTCCACAATGTTTTCAGAAGTCTTCATCCTCTGGGTCGTGAAATCCAGGGATTGTTTGGTAAAGTGTTTAAAACACTTGCAGACGACAAAATAAACGTAACTCAAAAATTGAAATTTGTTTTCTAGCAGGGTAGAAAACACTGGGAAAAGGAGAAAATGCTAGTAACCAGCATTTTCTCCTTTTCCCACTACATTTTCTAATGCCTTATCTTTCAGGGTCATTAAAAGTCGGGATTGTGAGGTAAAGAGTTAAACCACCTTTTTCACAGGGCATACATCTGGAACAGAAAATTGGGTTAACCTTTTACTGCACAATCCTAGCCTTTAATATCCTTGAGAGAGAAGGCTTGTGAAAACATTGTTTAACTCATTACCACACGAGAAAAATTTAGACTGGTCCAAATTGAAAGCATTTGCAGACGACAAAATAAAGGTGACTGAAAAATTGAAATTAGATCTGGGAAGGATAGAAAACACTGTGGGAAAAGGAGAAAATGCTGGTTACCAGCATTTTCTCCTTTTCCCACAGTGTTTTCTAAAGGCTCCTTTCTCAGGGGCGTCAAAAGTAGGGATTGAGTGGTAATGGGTTAAATGAAGGAAAATGCTAGTTACCAGCATTTCCTTCAATCAACAACATTTTCTTCTCTTCCTAAAATATTTTATTTGTGGATCAGCTTCATTTTGTGAAATTGGACAAGTCTAAAATTTTGTCATTTGGAAAAGACTTGACTTTTTACCACACAATCACAACTTTTAACACCCCTGTGTATGAAGCCTTTTGGAAAAAAATGTTGGAAAAGGAGAAAATGCTGGTAACCAGCATTTTCTCCTTTTCCCACAATGTTTTCTCCCCCATCCGAAACAAAAATCCTTATATCAGTTACATTTAATTTGTCATCTGCAAATTCTTTCTATTTAGACCGGTCTAATTTTTTGTTGTTCGGTAAAGAGTCAACTGTTCAAAATCATGCATATTTCTGTAATTTGTAGTAGAAATGGAGAAATCTACATAATTCTGTGTGTCTTATCTTGGGACATTTTCTCTTTTCTCATCTCCATGGAAATTGGATATTTTCTCTCTTTGTGACTGTCTACTGATGACTGTTTTTGTGCCTTGTTGTGGAAACTGGTTTTGAGAACATCGCAATAAAAGGAAACATTGTGATTTTTCTCATATATTTGCATATTAACCCTGTACCAGAGAAAGATGATTGTTGATTACCTTGTTGGAAAAGAGAAATTGGAGGTGATTTTGAAAACATTGTAGGAGAAAAGTGCTGGTGATTAGAGTGAAAAGCCTTTATCACAAAATCCAGGGTTAAAATCACCCTTAGGTAGAAGGCTTTTAGAAACATTTTGGGAAAAGGAGAATTAAATACTGGTCACCAGCATTTTCTCCTGTTCTCACAATGTTTTCAACCATTCTATCAATAATTTGATCACCAATAAAATGACTGTGTCAGTAATTCGCAGAATATTGCTAGACAATCATCGTGCATAAAGTGAATGAAATAATAGAAAATTTCGAACGATTTAAAATAGTTCTAAACAAACGGTGGCGAGCCATGGAAATTTTTCTTATACTTTTGTTATCTGACAGACACCAAACAATTTCTGATGTCAGATTTCATTCTGTGTGATTTTCTGCTTTATTTTTTCTCCAAATCTCATAATTCACCACATTGTTGAACAAATTTCCTTCTTTTTCCGTCATTGGTATTAGTGGGTGGGTTATTTTTCACTGCATAACCAAACGCAATATTATGTAAAATCAGGACAAGCAGATTCTAAAAAGATGTTGGCCCTCCCCTCCCCCCATCCAAAATTGCTTCTGCGGGCCCGTTTTAGCTTTGACTTGTCTTAACCCATTACCACACGAGAAAATTTTAGACTGGTCCAAATTGAAAGCATCTGCAGACGACAAAATAAAGGTGACTGAAAAAAAGAAATTTGTTCTGGAAAGGGTAGAAAACACTGTGGGAAAAGGAGAAAATGCTGTTTACCAGCATTTTCTCCTTTTCCCACAGTGTTTTCGAAAGGCTTCTTTCTCAGGGGCGTCAAAAGTAGGGATTGAGTGGTAATGGGTTAACCCATTACCACTCAATCACTACTTTTGACGCCCCTGAGAAAGAAGCCTTATGAAAACACTGTGGGAAAAGGAGAAAATGCTGGTAACCAGCATTTTCTCCTTTTCCCACAATGTTTTCTACCCTTCCCAGAGCAAAGGGGGGGTCTCACCCTATATGAAATTTACATAGGGACCTGCCCACGCCCAGAATTTTATGAAAATTTATGTGAAGGTAGTGTATTACATGAGGATTATATTACTAAAAAGAAATTTCTTCCATCTACCACAGTTTTTGATTTTTTGAATTTTTTAGAATTTTTGATAAAAAATGGGTGTGCCTCAATTAAAGGAGCCCACAGTCCTTCTGATTTTTGATTTGCTGACCAAATTTGTTCCTAAAATAATGCTTATTAATCTCCAATCATGTATGAACCTTTAGTTTATATTGTTATATTGAACAAAATTGACCATATCAATTTTTGATTGAAGTGACCCCCAAATTTCACATTTGTAAAATATTTTGAACAAATTGAATTGTTATTTTCACCATGTTACAGTTCTTGTCAACCTATGAAATTGATATTGAATTTGACCACAAATATGCTTGTTCTTAACCTAAAATATCTAGAAAAAATAAAACCGGTAACATAGTCTTTTTTTAATTTTAGTCTTAATGGTCAAATTTTCTCAAAATGTAAAATTCACATTTTTTTTTAGTTTTGTTTTAGGGTTTTTATTATTGTTTATTTACGCATGTTTATGATTTGTGCGATGTTCTGGTATAAGAAACTTCGCATACAATCAAAAGATAATGCTTTATTTACCAAAAAGAGTTTTTGCAGAAATAATAGCATCTTGTTGAACACCATAAAGAAAATCAAAAATAGCAATATTAAAACTCAATTGAAAGTCTGATAATGAAAATAGATCAGATGTTATCTATTAAAACTGCTCCTATGCGGACTTCTGAGGAGTTTACTATTACTCAGTGCAAACAGATAATTTAACACTACTTATTAATGATTTTTATTTTGTTTCACTCTCATTAAGCCAATTCTATACATCTTTTCCATATGATACCATTTGATGTCCTATGAACAACCTACTAAGGTGTAAATAATTAGACTTCTTGTCCTAAGTTTTACAAATAGTAAAATGTGTGAAAACCACAATGGAATTACCCAATTGATGTATAAATACTGTAATACAAAGTGTAAATTGATATGAAAAAGAAACACTGATATAAACAAGAGGAGAAATAACCAAAGCTCAGAGAACCAAAGAGAGTGGAATACAGCTAAATAATGCTTAATCTTTTCTGTCACCCTTTTGTGAACTTCTGCCTTGACTGCAAATTGCTGAAGTCAAAAATGTATAAACAACTTTTAATAGAATTAAGTCTGTATTAATGTAGCTATGTTTTTTCAATTATTGGCAACTACAAAAGCGAGTATCAAATATGACAAAACATAGACTAAAATACATGTAATAAGTAAACTACTCTCTTAGCTGATGAAGTGCAACAAGGCAGAATGAAATGTTTCAATTAGAAAGTAGTTTAGGCATGAGTGTTACACTAGCGTTTAAAATGTGACTTTTGGAGTTACAGAAGAAAGCAGTTTCAATGAAATACCAGTATGAGTACATGTACTTTTTGAAAAGCTATACAGTCAGACTTTGTTCAAAGAAATGAATTGTGTATGACTGCAGAAAACGGTTAACAAATATAGGAGTATTGTATAATGATGTAGAAGTGTTTTCTTGTTCTTTTCTGTTTAGTGGAAAGTGAATGTAATTGATAATCACTTTTAGTCTTTGTAGCCAGTATCAACCTCAAGGAAAAACAATTTGTTGATATCACGATGACTCTTGTTAAAACCATTCATATGTATAAAGAAAATCATCATTAAGGATGTTCAAATATATAAAAAAATATAAAATATGTTTTCAGACACAAGTATGTTTTGCTGACAGTTTTTTAATTCAAACTTCAAAGTTGTTGATATAGGTAACCTTACTAATTGCCAGGTACTGCCAGACCATTAACGTATGCACGAGTTGCATCTAGATGGTGTTAACAATATTGCTATTAGTATAATAATTGATTTACTGGTTGTCATCTGAATGTCTTTGTTAAGACATGCATATATCTATGGTAAAAGTGGAGCACCCTGTCTAATACTCTTTTAATGATAAGCCACTTTCTTCAGATGATTGTCCTATTGAAAATTAGAAGTGTAGGATATATTTTGGGATGAAAGGAATATTTATTAAATAAAAATAATTTGTGAATTGGTGTTTTTTGGGGTTTATTTTCATACATGCTACTTTCTTAGGAAAATATCTGTATAATTACTGCTATACCTTTACAGAAGTCTGTTTCTGTATGTGAATCTTTCATTTATCATAGTTAGTTATACAAAAATATCGATATTATTGCATTAGAAAGTGTTTTGGTAACCATAACACATTTTAGATGGACATTAGATTTTTGTCCAAAACACCACCTTTGCTCATATCATGCATAATATGAGATTGTTACCGGTTTTCAAATTTTATAAAATTTTGTGTGTATTATGTAGACATACAAGGCCTACTTTCCTAGCAATTTCATAGGTTGACAAAGACTAGAACTACCATAAATGTTTTGTTGAACTTTGTGTTTGGAAAATTTCAGTGTCAATTTTATCCATACTTTTTACATTCAAGTTTTTAAAAAACAGTCAAGTCAATACCTATAATAGCACAATTTGTATCTAATATCTCTATAAGGTGTACCTTTACTATTCATGTTAAAGTTTTAGGAAAATAATGAATTTCGATAACTTTGGACTTAGTTTTTTCAAGGCAGGTACCAGCCAAAACTAGGAGTACCCCAAGGTGCCCTCCTGAGACCTACATGTCTTATTTGAAGTAGATAAATACATTTTTGCAGTTCATAGGCCAAAGGCAATTCGCTTGCAAAGTATCAAGAAAATACATGCGTGGGCGCAAATGAGACCCCCCCTTTCAATTTTTCGGTCACTTTTATTTTGTCGTCTGCAAATGCTTTCAATTTGGACCAGTCTAAAATTTTCTCGTGTGGTAAAGAGTTAACCCTTTCTCAAACAATCCCTGGTTTTCACGACTGTGAAGATGAAACTTTCTGAAAACATGGACAAAGAAGAATGCTGATAAACCAGCACTTTCTCCTTTTCTCACAATATTTTCTTCCCATCCAAAAACAAATTTAGATTTTTTTAATCACATTGATTTTGTCGTCTGCAAATGCATCCAATTTGGGCATGTCTTAGACTGTGTCGTTTGGTAAAGAGGTTATAATGTTGTCACGTGTTATTAACCCTTTCCCAAACGATAAATTTTAGACTCTTCCAAACTCAAAGACTTTGCAGACGACAATTTCAAATTTGATAGAAATGGCAGAAAGTTCTCTAAATGGGTAGAAAACTCTGTGGGAAAAGGAGAAATTGCTCGTTACGAGCAATTTCTCATTTTCCCACAGTGTTTTCAAAAGACTTGTACTGCAGACACGTAAAAACCAGGGCTTGTTTGGGAAAGGGTTAAACTGTCTACCAAACATAAAGATAGACTTTCCAGATGAAAAGCATTCGCCAACAACAATTAAAATGCAACTGAAATGATTGAACTTTGTGTAGAATAAGGCACAAAACATCTGGTAACCAGCAATTTCTCCTTTTTGCACAATGTTTTCAAAAGGTCCCTGTCTCAGGGTTGTGAAAATATACAGGAGTGTGCGATAAATAAAATCGCATTTTCTCGAAGGCTACAACTACATTTCCTCTGCAAGATCAAGACATAGTTTGTTATAATCTAGATTATAGAAGTGGACAGTGTGGATTCAAGATCAGACTGCATGTTCAGTGCAGTCTGATCTTGATCTACATTGTCCACAAAAGCTTCTAGTGTCCTCTATAGTATGGAAAGAGTTTTGAGGTGAGAAATACTATCAACCCTATAGACTGCTAAGCACAACTCCCTGACCTTTTGCGGACAGTGTACATCAAGATCAGACTCTACAGAATGTTGCAGTCTGATCTTGAATCTACAATGTCCTATAAGGAGGTGGTTTCCCACATAAAATAAACTATAATAACATTATTTTGTTGTGATCATCGACTTGGAAGTTTCAGTTCATTGATTTAGCTGGATAAGGGTGAACTCGTACCACGCGACAAAATTTTAGACTGGTCCAAATTGAAAGCATTATTTTGTAGATAACAAAATAAACGTGAATGACAAATTGATATTTGGTTTGGAATGAGTACAAAGCATTGTGGGTAAAGGAGAAAATGCTGGTTACCAGCATTTTCTCCTTTTCCCATAATGCGTTCAAAAGGCGTCTTTCTCTGGGTTGATAAAAATCGGAATTGTGTGGTAAAGAGTTAAGAGAAATAGAGATATTCCCAGGTAAATTGTATTTTATTGACAGTAACTGTCTCTCAAGGTGAAGTACAATAAGATCTCAGGAATGTGAGATGGCCTATATAGATATTGTCGCCAGTTTATTGTCCCTTGGGGGGCAATGATGCCCTGCAAGCCCTTTTGGAAAACATTATTTCTAAAGGAGAAATTGTGCATTTTAAGTAATTTATTATCTCCTTTTCCTGCAATCTTTTTCACATGTATTTATTCAAAAAAGGTTCAACCGTTAACCAAGCCATAACAGGGTCCATATTTGCCGACCATTCTTAAGAACATTCTAAGTGTTATTCTTCAGAATTTTGTCAATGTGAAAGTAACAGAACTTTTGATTGGCTAAACTAAATGGTTTAGTTATCATCCAGAATTTTGTCAGTGTGACAGTAACAACTTTTGATTGGCTAAACCATTGGTTTTGCCAAAATGGTTTAGCCAATCAGAAGTTTGTTTGATTTCACAGTCAGGATATCTTGAAGAATAAGACCAAGAACATTCTTAAGAATGGTTGGTGAATATGTGCCCTGCTGTCTGATGTAAAATCTTTCTACGTGACAAAATGTGAGACTGGTCCAAATTGAGAGCATCTACAGACAGAATAATAAATGTGGCAAAAGTACTGGGAATTTTTCTGTAAAAGCTTACAAAACATTGTGGGAAAAGGAGAAATTGCCTGTTACCAGCATTTTTCCTTTGCTCACAATATTTTTAGAAACATTCTTTTACTGGGTTGTTAAAACTCAGGGAGCTTCTAGAAAACATTATTTGGAAAGGAGAAAATGCTGATGTGTGGCATTCTCTCATTTTTGCTAAGGATGTTCCTGTCCTTCTCAAAGACCAGTTATATTGTTCTAGCCAGGGTTTTTTTGTTGACTGTTGGCATAAGAAATTAACACCATGTTCAGTGGCCCTGTTCTATATTTGAGTTGCATATCTGATTGGTGACCCGGTTATTGGGGGTTTCAATACCTGGTTGTGGCAGGCAAACATTCTGTCCAGGAATTTTTTGCATCTCACCTCTGATGTATGTGTTACCTCTGATGTCTGAGAGAAAGTAGTCAGTGGCTTTGAAAGAAAGTTGGGTCAGCACTGCTGAAAGCCAGGAAACTCAGTTGCCACAATATGACCTAAACTCCAATATAAACAAACCTGGTTTGGCACTATTGTGAATAACCCATTACCACACAGTCCCTACTTTTGATGCCCCTGAGAAAGAAGCCTTTTGAAAACACCGTGGAGAAAGGAGAAAATGCTGGTGACCAGCATTTTCTCCTTTTCCACAGTGTTTTCTACCCTCCCCAGAACAAATTTCATTTTTTCAATCACTTATATTTTGTTGTCTGCAAATGCTTTCAATTTGGACGAGTCTACAATTTTCTCATGTGGTAAAGAGTTAAGATAGTAGATTTGTCATACTTCTAGTGCAGCATGGTTTAAAATTTCTTGATATTTGACAAATACGGATGTATACAGATACAATATTTGTGCACATTTTTTAACCAACCAAAAATTCCTTTAATGCCAATCATGAAATTATTTGTTGATACTTTAAATTTGTTAGTTTCCAGAAAAGGGAGGTAATTATTATCTCCCTTTCTTTATGAGAATATAGTGGTTTTAGAGTTATAAACAATAATTCTTAGAAGGGAAAAAAGTGGCTCAGTTAAGGTAGTGCAATGATACTCTTTTTTTATCATAGCAAATATTGCAGGATAATAAGGTATAGTGGAAATAGCTGTTTTCTATTATGGGTCCACTACCTTAACTCATTACCAAACGACAATATTTTAGGCTTCTCCAAATTGATATCATTTGCAGACGACAAAATAAAAGTGGCTGGAAATTTGTTTCTCTAAGGGTAGAAAACATTGTGGGAAAAGGAGAAAATGCTGGTTACCAGCATTTTCTCCTTTTCCCACTATGTTTTCAAAAGGCTTCTTTCTCAGGGGTGTCAAAGGTCGTCATTGTGTGGTAATGGGATAAACTCCAATACAAACAAACCAGGTTCGGTGCTACAGTGGTGAAAAAGAAAAAGGTCATTATTGTAATGGGTAAATCTAGAGCTATATCTACATAAATATAGCTGGATCAATACATTTGTCACATTTCTCCGCTGTCGCACGGCTCTCACAGTCAGCTGTTCAGACGGTTTAGTGGATGTAAAATGTGGTTCAATATTGTTGTCCCCTTGTATAGATATATCCTTTCGTACACATTTCTTATTCAGTCGATTCACAGTATTAGCCAGTTAACTCTTTACCACACAATCCCAACTTATGACGACCCTGAGCAATGTTTTCAGAAGGCTTCTTTCTCAGGGTCATTAAAAGTCAGGTTGTGCGGTAAAGGGTTCATATTTATTTCATGCTTTTCAGGATCCAGTATTAACACATTACCACACAATGATGACTTTGACGACCCTGAGAAGGAGAGCTTTTGAAAACATTGTGGGAAAAAGGAGAAAATGCTGTTAACCAGCATTTTCTTCTATTCCCGCAATGTTTTCTACCCTTCACAAATCAAATTTCAATTTTTCAGTCACATTTATTTTGTCTTCTGCAAATGCTTTGAATTTAGACCAGTCCGTAAATCTGTCGTTTGGTAAAGAGTTAAGAAATAATGATAGATTTGATATATAATGGTTAGGACCAGTAAAAAAGATATCTATTCATGTTTTCTAACTTTTTTGAAGGCGGAAACAGTAGTTCTCATGCAATAGTTACTTTGATGAACAGTTTCAGCCATTTAACAAGACAAAAAATATGACAAAATTTACATGCATTTACCATACATTTCTTGTGCTGTACACAATAATGTAATATGTTGTTATGTGGTGGGGGCTATGTCACTCATGAAAATATTATTGATGATGTTCATGACATGAAGCAAATATGGATCACCAAAAAAAATCCCAAATACCCACTTTGTATAGTTATATTGAATGGGGGCCATTCTTGGAAATTAAATTATTGTCCTTGCCAGATAAACACTAAAGGTATCCAGATGACAGATAGGCCCTTTTAATTGTATTCCTTTGTTTTTATCCATGGTTCTCTTGGGGATGTTACGGATAAATATGACAATGATTTTTTACGTTTGTGTAGGTTTGGCATGTAATTCCATTCAAATTCTGTTCTTAATCATCAGGAACTACGCATACGCTGATTTTTAAAACAATCTATTTATATTTACTTGCAATATTATCACAAGAATGTAGCTGTTCAGTGCAAGAAAATAAAGGATAAAATTCCAGGAATCCCCTTTTCAGGACCAATGTAGTATGGGAGAAGAATCAAGGGAAATAACTTAAGAATGGCCATCATTAACTCTTTACCACACCAGAAAATAATAGACTGTCCAAATTGAAAGCATTTGCAGACGACAAAATAAGGGTGACTAAAAGATAGAAATTTGTTCTGGGAAGGGTAGAAAACACTGTGGGAAAAGGAGAAAATGCTGGTTACCAGCATTTTCTCCTTTTCCCATAGTGTTTTCAAAAGGCTTCTTTCTTAGGGGCGTCAAAAGTAGGGATTGTGTGGTAATGGGTTAAGGTGAAAAATGTCTATGAGAAAAAAATGGCTTGAAATATGTTCTCATATACTCTCAATCCATACTGTTTAGTTATCAACATGTTCTGTGACTGTGTAAATCACATTTAGGATAATATTCAGATGTTTTTATTTTCCCATGCTACCACTGAATGTTTGATGTTGGCATTTATCTCTCTTTTCTGACATACCCTGCATATCATAATCTTCTTTGGTATGTATTAATGGTTGGATTCATGACCCTTTTATCTCAAGAACAGTTCATCATAAATTGATACAAAAAACAGTGAAACTGCAATCTCCATTCTATGTAGTATATAAGATATTGTGAATCTTAAGTCTTTACCACTCAGTGCCGACTTTTAACACCCCTGAGATAGAAGCCTTTTGAAAACTTAGTGGGAGAAGGAGAAAATGCTGGTAACTAGCATTTCTCCTTTTCCCACAATGTTTTCTTCCCCATTCAAAAGAAAAGTCATAATTTCAGCTACATTTAATTTGTCGTCTGCAAACCCTTTCAATTTGGATCAGTCTAATTATTTGCCCTTTGGTAAAGAGTCATTACCAAACAACAAAATTATAGGTTTGCCCAAATTGAAAGCATTTGCAGATGACGAAATAAAGGTGACTGAAAATTTGAATTTTTTTTTTGTAAGGGTAGAAAATATTGTGGGAAAAGGAGAAAATGCTGGTTACCAGCATTTTCTCCTTTTCCCACAATGTTTTCTAAAGGCTTCTTTCTCAGGGCCGTTAAAAGTAGGGATTGTGTGGTAATGGGTTAATATGTATTGTATTGTTGATGGTAGACAAACCCTTGTAAAGACCCTGTGAAAGCATCCTCGGATACCCCGGGGTCTCCCTATTTGTTACGCATCGACCCCTGGGACAATTGACTAATAAAACCTTGAATCAGCCGCCGAAAATCGATACGAAACGTCATAGCATACATCGACTCGCCCATCACAAAATGATGATGGAACCAATGAAAAGCCAGCATTCGGCCAGCGGTAAAGCAAGGGAAATTCAATTAATTGTCCCAGGGGTCGATGTAGCGTAGCAAATAGGGAGACTCTGGGGTATCCGAGGATGCTGTGAAAGAAACCTTTTGAAAAACATTATGAGAAAAGGTTGAAATGCTTAGGATCGGCATTTTCTTCTTTCCCAAAAACATTTTCTAATCTGCCAAAAACATAGATATCTTATATTTCAAAGTTTGAGTCATGTTTAATTTTTCGTCTGCATTTGCTTTCAATTTGGACATGACTAAGATTTTCTCATAAAGTAAAAAGTTAAAAATAACTTAAACATGATTATAAACCCTGTTTCAAGAATTTAATTTTTGTCTTGTATAAAGGTGATTATATGGCTTACTTTAACTCTTTATCACACGAGAAAATTTTAGACTGGTCCAAATTGAAAGCATTTGCAGACGACAAAATAAAGGTGACTGAAAAATTGATACATGTATTTGTTCTGGGAAGGGTAGAAAACACTGTGGAAAAAGGAGAAAATGCTGGTTACCAGCATTTTCTCCTTTTCTCACAGTATTTTATTTTCAAAAGGCTTCTTTCTAAGGGGCGTCAAAAGTAGGGATTGTGTGGTAATGGGTTGAGTGAGAAAAAGATCGAAACATACCAGAAATTTCTTTTTATGTCACTGGGACACGGAGCTATTCTCAGCAGCAGTGAGCCACTGCTTTATCTACATTTAGATAGGTTTGTTTAACCCTTTACCAAACAATCCCTGGTTTTACGATCCTGAGATAGAGGCCTTTTAAAAACATTGAGGGAAAAGGAGAAAATGCTGGCAACCACTGGTCCACTACTTCATCTTCATTTAGATAGGTTTATTTAACCCATTAACCCTTTACCTGATATGCAAATTTGAGGCTCTTCCATTTCAGCAGCAAATAAAGATATGATGTCAAAATGAGTATCTATGGAGTAAAGGGTTAACACACAATCCCTACTTTTGACAACCCTGAGAAAGAAGCCTTTAGAAAATCTTGTGTGAAAAGAAGAAAATGCTTGTAACCAGCATCTTCTCCTTTTCCCATGATGTTTTCTATCCTTCACAAAACAAATTTCAAATTTTCAGTCACTATTATTTTGTCGTCTGCAAAATGCTTTCGATTTGGACAATTTTAAAATTTTGTCGTCTGGAAAAGCATTAATCTCTCAACACACAATATATGGTTTGACAATGCTAAGGAAAAAGCTTCTCAAATATGTAGCTGTTAACCAGCATTTTCCCCTTTTCCCACAATGTTTGTTGTCCTTCCATGTTTAAATTTCCAGTTTTGAGTCACATTAATATTTTGTTGTCTGTAATTATTTTGGAATGGGACTCGGGTCCAAATTTTGTTGTTTGGTAAAGAGTTGAAACATATTTATTACTTGGCAGTGTGTTTTCTCACATACGTGTATATATTAACCCTTTACTCCATAGATACTCATTTTGACATATCAACAACAGACAGCTTTTGAAAACATTGTGGGAAAAGGAGAAATTGCTTGTGACGAGCAATTTCTCCTTTTCCCACAATGTTTTCCACTCATTCAGATATTTGTATTCCTCATTTGTCCATATTTTTGACATCATATCTTTATTTGCTGCTGAAATGAAAGAGCTTCAATTTGGCATATGAGGTAAAGGTTTAACACACATACTTAGAATTATGAAGGAGCTTATTTTTTTGCCAAGACATAAATACATTTTAACCCTTGACTCCATAGATACTCGTTTTAACGCATTGTTTGTAGGACCCTTTGGAAAACATTGTGGCAAAAGGTGAAATTGCTCGTAACGAGCAATTTCACCTTTTGCCACAATGTTTTCTATGCCATCAAAAGGTGTCATATACACATAAGAAACGGCTTCATCCTTGCTGTTATTTAGGATCAACTAGAGATACCATAGAAATGCCTTATGGGGTAAAGGGTTAATAAGTGTTGACCCATCTTCAGCATACATGAATCTTTTCTCATATTTGTAATTTGATGCACTTGCCAGAGATACATTTTTAACATTATGAAAAGATTATTGCAAATGGAGAAATTGCATACAATATGCTGTTTCTTGAATTTTTGCATCTGGAGTATTTTGTAATTTCTTACAGTCATAATTTTTTAGGGTCTTCCCTTTCAACTCTTCACGTAACAACACAATTGTAGACTGGTTCAAATTGAAAGCAATTGCAGATGACGGAATAAATGTGACTAAAGAATTGAAATTTGTTTCGGGAAGGGTAGAAAATATTTTGGGGAGATGAGAAAATGTTGGTTACCAGCATTTTCTACTTTTCCGACAATGTCTTCAAAAGGCCCCTTTCACAGGGGTGTTAAAAGTTGGGATTGTGTGATAAAGAGATAAACTTTTACCACGGGGCAAAAAGTTAGACTAGTCTAGATTAGAAGCAAGTATTGACAATAATTGAAATATAGTTCAAATGATGGAAGAGTTGAAGACATTGTGATAAAAGGAGAAAATGCTGGTTACCAGCTTTTTCTTTTCCACAATGTGTTGAAATGCCTTCTTCTCTTAGGGTTGCTTAAAGTGAGGATTGTGCAATAAAGTGTTAACTCTTTACCAAACAACAAAATTTTAGACTGGTCCAAATTGAAAGCATTTGCAGACGACAAAATAAAAGTGACTGAAAAATTGCAATTTGTTTCGGGAGTAGAAAACATTGTGGGAAAACGAGAAAATTATCCTTTTCCCACAATGTTTTCAACAGGATTTTTTCTCAGGATCGTCAGAAGTAGGGAATGTGTGGTAATGGGTTAATAAAGTAGAAAATATTGCGGGGAAAGGAGAAAATACTTGTTTCTCAAATTTTCTTCTTTTTCCACAATGTTTTCAAAAGGCTTCTTTTTTAGGGTCATTTAAAGGTGGGATAGGGTTAGGGTTGGATTAAAAAGTTAAAAGCCAAAATGACTTACCAGGTTATTATTAATTGCAGTGAGTAGGCATGCAACAAAAAACTACACACAGAAGACTGAGGTGACTTGGTACAAAAAGCTTGTGGATGACTCCCCTGTCTCTTATAAAATAGGCTAACTCCCTTTACCAATAGGCAAAAATGAATACTTTCCTGGATTGAACGACAATGTAGTTTTTAGTTTGATTGAATGTCGTTTTCAACATTATTTCAGTTATAACACGGCAGCCATATTATTCTTTTGTGAAGTGTAGAAAACATTGTGGGAAAAGGAGAAAATGCTGGTTACCAGCATTTTCTCCTTTTCCCGCCATGTTTTCTAAAGGCTTCTTTCTCAGGGGCGTCAAAAATTAGGGATTGTGTGGTAATGGGTTAAGAGGGAAAACTGCTGATATAATGTTCTTTCAAGTTTTGGATGCCCAGAGTATGAAAGAAAGAAGTTGTGGACATTGTAGATTCAAGATCAGACTCCACATTCTGTGCAGTCAGATCTTGATCTAGAATCTCAACAAACAGAATAGTCCAAGTCCATATTGTAGGGTTAAAAGTAAAAAGGAATCTTTAAACCCCCAAAAAACAAATGTTTTTGGGTATATTCTGGAATGGGCTAATGTCTTTCCATGTGTCCGTCTGTTTGTCTGCGTGTGTCTGTGCATGTGTCCGTCTGTGTACAAATAATTGCCTGTTTCTGTCAAAGCACTAGCGGGGGATTAAGTCACATTCAGTGACAGCTTTAGTTAGTACAATAAAGCCTAAGGGTTACAGTAATTCACCATCAATACGACGACATGTCCCCGGGAAGACTAAAAATATCTTCTGTTTTGTTTAGAACAATAGCTGTTTTATCATGCAAACAATAAATAATACAGTAAGTAATTTACTCACGAGTAAAACAGAGGCAAATAAATGAGATGGTATGTTGGGCAGTCAGTATCGGATATAGTAAACTCTTTACCACACAATCCCGACTTTTGACAATCCTGAGAAAGAAGCCTTTCGAAAATATTGTAGGAAAAGGACAAAATGCTGGTAACCAGCATTTTCTCCTTTTCGCACAATGTTTTTTACCCTTCCCAAAAGGAATTTCAATTTTTTTTGTCACATTCATTTGGTCGTCTGCAAATGCTTTCAATTTGGACCAGGCTGTAATTTTGATGTATAATAAAGAGTTAAAACAGAGTTTAACTCTACCACACAAATCAGTTTAAACAAATCCCATTTTTAAAGCATTTAATTCATGCTATTTAACCTTTAACCCTTTCCCAAACATTGGCCTTTGTTTTTACGTGTCTGCAATACAAGTCTTGAAAACACTGTGGGAAAAGGAGAAATTGCTCATAACGAGCAACTTTTTCTCTTACTACAGTGTTTTCTACCCATTTAGAGAACTTTCTGCCATTTTTATACGCCCGTCGAAGACGGGACGTATTATGGGATCACCCGTGACGGGCGGGCAGGCGGGCCTCCGGGCAGGCGGGTGGGCGGCGTCCAGTTCTTTGTCCGGAGCATATCTCCAAAACTATTCTACCTAGGGTTATGAAATTTCATGGGTGGATAGATCTCATCAAGGGGGAGTGCAGTGCACAGGAACCATAACTCTTGCTTGCTTAATTTTTGAGTTATTGCCCTTTGTTGTTTTTCATACTTGAATTTTGTCCAGAGCATATCTCCAAAACTATACTAGCTAGGGTTATGAAATTTGTTGGGTGGATAGATCTCACCAAGGGGGAGTGCAGTGCAGAGGAACCATAACTCTTGCATGCTTAATTTTTGAGTTATTGCCCTTTGTCGTTTTTCATACTTGAATTTTGTCCGGAGCATATCTCCAAAACTATACTAGCTAGGGTTATAAAATTTCTTGGGTGAATAGATCTCACTAAGGGGGAGTGCAGTGCACAGGAATCATAACTCTTGCTCGCTTAATTTTTGAGTTATTGCCCTTTGTCGTTTTTCATACTTGATTTTTGTCCGGAGCATATCTCCAAAACTATACTAGCTAGGGTTATGAAATTTTATGGGTGGATAGATCTCATCAAGGGAGAGTGCAGTGCATAAGAACCATAACTCTTGCTTGCTTAATTTTTGAGTTATTGCCCTTTGTTGTTTTTCATACTTGATTTTTGTCCGGAGCATATCTCCAAAACTATACTAGCTAGGGTTATGAAATTTCATGGGTGGATAGATCTCATCAAGGGGGAGTGCAATGCATAGGAATCATAACTCTTGCTTGCTTAATTTTTGAGTTATTGCCCTTTGTTGTTTTTCATACTTGATTTTTGTCTGGTGAATATCTCCAAAACTATACTAGCTAGGGTTATGAAATTTCATGGGTGGATAGATCTCATCAAGGGGGAGTGCAGTGTGCAGGAAGCATAACTCTTGCTTGCTTAATTTTTGAGTTACTGCCCTTTGTCATTTTTCATACTTGAATTTAGTCTGGTGCATGCCCCAGCTTTACATATTGGGGTAAGACGGGCGTATCTTGCGACAGTTTGCCGCTCTTGTTATCAAATTTGAAATTGTTGTCTGCAAACTCTTTGAGTTTGGAAGAGTCTAAAATTTATTGATTGGGAAAGGGTTAACTCTTTACCAAACAACAAAACTTTGGACATGTCTAAATTAAAAGCATTTGCAGACGACAGTTTCAACGTGACTGAAAAACTAAAATTTGTTTTGTGAAGGGTAGAAAACTTTGTGGGAAAAGGAGAAAATGCTGGAAACCAGCATTTTCTCCTTTTCCTACAATGTTTTTAAAAAGCTTCTTTAATAGGCTCATTAAAAGCCGGGATTGTGTGGTAAAGGCTTAAAGTGGCACGTAGCATTGTCAACAGCTATTATCATTGTCTTTCACAGCTATGGTAGCTTTTGCAGTCAGTTACGATTAGGATCAAACTTTTCAGTCACAATTTTTTTGCCGTCTGCAAATGCTTGTTTGGTAAACAATTAAAATGTCTGTTTTTTGCCCTCAAAGGATTTACAGACTGCTTTTGTTTCTTTGAAATGGTAAAAATCGTTATGAGAACAGAAAAAAATGCTGTGTTTGAAAGGGTCGTCTTTCTCAAGCTCAAATGGTGGGGTTTGTTAAGGAGTGGAAAACACAGTGGAAAAAGGAGAAAATGCTTGTCACTAGCATTTTGTCCTTTTCCATCAGTGTTTTCAAAAGCCCTCTTGCATAAAGTTCATTAAGACAGTGAATAGTGCAAGGGTAACAGACTGCTTTTGTTTCTTTCAGAGGATTCCTACAGAAAGCAGGTTGTGATAGATGGGGAGACTTGCTTACTAGACATCCTGGATACGGCAGGTCAAGAAGAGTACAGGTAACCCTTTGACCTTGGTTGGCATTGTCAAGGTCACCATGCCAAAGATATTTTTGGGTCTTACTTCTATACTAGAGGATAAAATGTCAGTCTTTTCCATACTGGAAGCATTAGAAGATAGCCTATGACATATGGCTAAACTCTCAACCAAACAACAAATTTTTGAAATTGCCTGAATTTGAACTGGTCCAAATTGGAGCCATTTGAAAATAAAAAAAATGTTTGTCTGGCAGATGATGTAATTCATCTAAATGATTTGAATGCAAACTGCTTTAACTCTTTACCACACGAGAAAATTTTAGACTGGTCCAAATTGAAAGCATTTGCAGACGACAAAATAAAGGTGACTGAAAAATTGAAATTTGTTCTGGGAAGGGTAGAAAACACTGGGAAAAGGAGAAAATGCTGGTCACCAGCATTTTCTCCTTTTCCCACAGTGTTTTCAAAAGCCTTCTCTCTCAGGGGCGTCAAAAGTAGGGATTGTGTGGTAATGGGTGAACAAAATTTTGGACTTGTTCCAATTTAAAAGCTTTGGCAGGCAAAAAAATAAAATTTTAAGGTGACTCAAAAATTGAAATTTGACTTTAGAAGACTAGAAATCATTGTGGGAAAAGGAAACTGCCACCTCTAAAAGTTCAAACAAGGAAATTATTGACCTTCAACACCAGACACAGCAAGATCAGAAGAGCCCACCTTAACCCTTTAAAGAAAAATCTTTGGTTTTTATGACCCAGAGAAAGAAGCCCTCTGAAAACATGGAAAATGCTAGTAACCAGCGTTTTGTCCTTTTCCCAAAATGTTTTCTATGTGCAATTTGTCGTCTTCAAAATGCTTTGAATTTGGATTAAAAGTTTAAAAGTTTTTGGTTTTGGTGAAGAGTTGACTCTTATAGGTTTGAAGAACTGCAGATCCATAGAAACCACTGGTGCTGAATCTTGATTTAAAATCGTCACACGTGCGTAACCTAATAAATAGTTATTTATTAGGTTACACACATGCAACGATTTAAAATCAAGATCCAGCTGCCTGTGGTAGAAACTCAGAGAATGATTATGAAAACCTGAGTCATGACGACCACTTACAGATTGATGTTGTATACAGTTTACAAAGTATTGAAGGAGTTCTGTGTGAGTCACACAAGCCAGCAGGCTGCAGAACTTGCACTTAACCCATTACCACTCAATCCCTACTTTTGACGCCCCTTAGTAAGAAGCCTTTTGAAAACACTGTGGGAAAAGGAGAAAATGCTGGTAACCAGCATTTTCTCCTTTTCCCACAGTGTTTTCTACCCTTTCCAGAACAAATTTCTATTTTTCAGTCACCTGTATTTTTTTGTCTGCAAATGCTTTCAATGTGGACCAGTCTAAAATTTTGTCGTTTGGTAATAGGTTAAATCTCTTATTCTCTCTAACTCTTTACCAAATACAAAATTTTAGACTGGTCCAAATTGAAAGCATTAATTTTGCAGATGATAAAAGAAAAGTGACTGAAAAATTTAAATATGTTTTGGGAAGGGAAGAAAACATTGTGGGAAAAGGAGAAAATGCTGGTTACCAGCATTTTCTCCTTTTCCCTCAATGTTTTCAGAAGGCTTCTTTTTCAGGGTCGTTAAAAGTCGGGATTGTGTGGTTGAGAGTTAAGTCTTTAACAAACTTGAGAAAGAAAGCCTTTGGAGACTTTGAAGAAGAAGAAGAATGTGCTGGTAACCAGCATTTTCTCCTGTTTCCAACAATGTTTTCCACCCTTTCCAAATCAAATTTCAATCTTTGATTCACATTACTTTGTCATCTGCAAATGCTTTCCATTTGGACTAGTCCAATATTTTCTTGTGTGGTTGAGTTTAGAGCATTTGCAGACGACAGATTTAAAGTGACATTTGAATTGGGGCAGGTAGAAATCATTGTGAGAAAAGGAGAAAATGCTGGTTACCAGCATTTTCTCCTTTTCCCACAATGTTTTCTAAAGGCTGCTCCCTCAGTCAGGGTTGTTAAAATTCATGATTATGTGGTAAAGGGTTTTATGTGCAATAGAAATTTTTCAATCTCTTTAACCCATTATCACAGAATCCCTACTTTTGACGCCCCTAAGAAAGAAGCCTTTTGAAAACACTATGGGAAAAGGAGAAAATGCTGGTAACCAGCATTTTCTCCTTTTCCCACAGTGTTTTCTACCCTTCCCAGAACAAATTCCTATTTTTTCGTCACCTTTATTTTGTCGTCTGCAAATGTTTTCAAATCGGACAGTCGGAAATTTTCTTGTGTGGTAAAGAGTTAACTCTTTACCAAATGGCAAAATTCCAGACTGATCAAAATTGATAACATTTGCAGACAACAAAATAAATGTGTTTGAAAAAGTTGACTTTGTTTTGGGAACTCTAGAAAACATCATTTGAAAAGGAGAAAATGCTGGTTACCAGCATTTTTCTCTTTTTCCCACAATGTTTTCAGATAGCTTTTTTCTCAGGGTTGTTTAAAATCTAGATTGTGTAGTAAAGGTTTTACTCTTTACCAAATGATAAAATTCTAGACTAGTTCAAATTGAAAGCATTTTGCAGACTACAAAATAAATGTGACTGAAAAATTGAAATTTCTCTTCGGAAGAGCAGAAAACATTGTTGCAAAAGGAGAAAATGCTGGTACCATTGTTTTCTATCCTATCAAAGACTTATTCCATCGTTTGTGTCACATTTGAATATTGTTGTCTGTAACTGCTTTGCATTTGGACAACTCTTTAGATATTGTTGTCAGGTAAATGCTTGAAAATCCTTATTTTGTTGTTGCTCTTATACCTCGAAGGGTCATATCATGTTATGGTACCAATTGTCTGTCTATCCATCTGTCTGTCTGGCCATCTGTTAGCCTGTTAGCAATTTCTTGCATGAATGACTCTTACAGTTTTCATGGAAATAAGTTCAAACTTGCCACAATGAATCCCTTTGGTGTGTAGTTGTGCATGTGACTCTTTAACTCTTTACCAAACGACAAAATTTTAGACTGGTCGAAATTGAAAGCATTTGAAGAAAACAACACGAATGTGACTAAAGAATTGAAATTTGTTTTAGGAAGGGAAGAAAACAATGTGGGAAAAGAAGAAAATACTGGTTATCAGCATTTTCTCCTTCCCCTACAATGTTTTCAAAAGGCTTCTTTCACAGGGGCGTTAAAAGTTGGGATTATGTGGTAAAGAGTTAAACTGGGATCTCTACAGGTGTTCTACATATCAACCTATTCTTCTCACAAGCCCCTTTAGACATATATGTGCCTTTGCGAAGCTCTTGTTTTCCATTTTCCATTTTATAAAATACTCTCACATCTACGATCATCTACCATTTGAATTAATGTCTGTCGAAATTATATCTATCGTCTGAAATAGTAGAAAAACATGAAAAGATAGTTAAAAGTTATTCATCCATTTATTCTGTCTTTATACCTATTTGCTTGCTACATATGTTTTGAATTTATTTGTATTATCAGACAATGAGCTCTATGCTTTAAGTTGAAAATAAAATGTTATGTTATGTTATGTCATTTCAGTGCCATGAGAGATCAGTACATGAGGACTGGGGAGGGATTCCTGTGTGTGTTTGCTGTAAATAATGCCAAATCTTTTGAAGATATAAATCAGTACAGAGAACAGGTATCAAGTTTTTATGTGTTTGCCTTGTATTTAATGCAGTTTTGAGTTGTCAATCATACAGTTATATCATGGTGGCCAGTGCACCTATTGATGCTTTCTTGTAGTTTCTCTTTACAGTGCTCTTGGTAATGCTCTTCCCAAGTGATTGGTTGCTTTCATCCATAATCTGAAACATTGTTAACCCTTTACCACACAGTTACGACTTTTGACGACCCTGAGAAAGAAGCCTTTTGAAACAGTGGGAAAAGTAGATATTGCTGGTAACCAGCATTTTCTCCTTTTCCCACAATGTTTCCTTCCCTATAATGATCAAATTCCATTACTTGAGCCATATTTAAATTTGGTGTCTGCAAATACTTTCAATTTGGACAACTCTAACATTTTTTTGTCACATAAAGAGTTAACCCTTTCCCAAATTACAAATTTTAGACTGTCCCAAACTCGAAGTATTTGCAGATGACAATTTTGAATTTGATGAGAATGGCAGAAAGTTTTCGGATAGGCTAGAAAACACTGTGGGAAAAGGAGAAATTGCTCGTTACAAGCAATTTCTCCTTTTCCCACAGTGTTTTCGGAAGATTTGTACTGCAGAAACATAAAAATCAGGGCTTGTTTGGGAAAGAGTTAAGAGAATGATCAAGGGAGAGAGAGGAATAAATCTTTTAACAATAACTATTAACAATTCTGGGAAAAAAATGGCAGAGCTGGAAATTTTGAAATGATGATCGTGGGGAGAAAGCATTTTCTCCTTTTCCTACAGTTTTTTCAAAAGGCTTCTTTCTCAGGGGCATCAAAAGTAGGGATTGTGTGGTAATGAGTTAACTCTGTGCCACACGACAAAATTTTAGACTGGTACTAATTGAAAACACTTACAGACAACAAAATGAATGTAAGTCAAAAATTAAAAGTTGGTTTGAGCAGGGTAAAAAACATTGTGGGAAAAGGAGAAAATGCTGGTTACCAGCATTTTCTCCCTTTCCCACAATGTTTTCAAAAGGCTTCTATCTCAGGGTCGTAAAAACCAGGGATTGTTTGGTAAAGGATTAAGTAAGAAATGAGATGCAGTGTAATGCTAAATATGAAATTTTTCTTTGAAAAGGTTAGATCTATTCATTGGTCGAAAAGTGTTCGATTCTTTGATAGACAAAAATTATCATAAATTTACTCGCATCAAATTTCGATGTGTGAGTGCAACACAATCCTAAGTGCCTATACTTTGTGTTGCACTCACCCATCGATTTGTCATCTGCAATTGTTTTGAGTTTAGACTATTTTGATATTGACTGTCAGGTAAAATATTACAATTTTGATTTCAGTTTTAGTTTGTTTTTTTTTCTAAATTTCAGATAAAAAGAGTAAAAGACGCAGACGAAGTTCCGATGGTCTGTAAGTAACATTTTGTTAGAGTAATCCTTACAGAGTGCTTATTAGTCTTTTAACCCTTTACCATACAACAAAACATTAGAGTTATCAAAATTGCAGTGAAAATGTTAACTCTCTACTAAACGACAAAATTTGCATATGGCAAAATAAGTGTGAATCAAAAATTGAAATTCCATTTGGGAAGAGTAAAACATTGTGGGAAAAGGAGAAAATGCTGGATACCAGCATTTTCTCCTTTTCCCACAATGTTTTCTAAAGGCTGCTCCCTCAGTCAGGTTTGTTAAAAGTCGGGATTGTGTGGCAAAGAGTGAAGGGAAATGTTGTTCAAATGGTGGGATTCCATAGCGAAAGGATAAAAATTTATTTTTACTATTATGCATGTTTATGTACATATAATTGACTAAACAGCACATAAAATAAAATTGAAAATGGAACTGTTGTTATGTGATTGTATCACGATGCATCACAATGTAAGGCTCTCGATAGCATGGTTATGGCTAAAAATAGAATCACAATAGTAAACCCTACTGCTAAAAGTTAATCTCCTACCACTTTTAACTCTTTACCAAACAACAGAATTTTAGAATGGTTCAAATTGAAAGCATTTACAGACGACAAAATGAATTCGACTCAAAAATTGAAATTTGTTTTAGGAAGTTTGGAAAACACTATGGGAAAAGAAGAAAATGCTGGCTACCAACATTTCCTCCTTTTCCCACTAAGTTTTGTAAAGGCTTTCTTTCTCGGGGTAGTTAAATGTCGGGATTGTGTGGTAAAGGGTTAACTACTTTCTTAGAAGAGCCCTGGGTCTGTATTCACCAACCATTCTTCAGGAAACATCCTTTGTCTTGTTCTTCAAGAGATTTTCTAAATGCGAAAGTAACAGAACTTCTGATTGGCTAAACCAAATGCTAGCGCATTTGGTAGTGTACAGTACTTGAAATCCGGAGGTGACCAATTTGAATTTTTCAGCCTAGCCAATTGCTTTCGGTGGATTGATGATATTTATTATGACAGAATTCATTCTTTTCTCCCTGCTGATCATTGTTTCTACATATGTTATGTGAGAAAGCAGCCAGTGGCTTTGAAACAGGGTTCCCACGCAGTCGGGAAAACGGGAAAAAGTCGGGAATTTCGTAAAACCCGTTCCCGGTCTTGAAAAAGTCTTGATTTTTGTTATATCTATGAAAAATCGGGAAAAAGCCGGGAAAAGTACGAAACGTTTTGGGTATGAAACAAGAATTTAGGACGATAATAATCTCCGGTCTGCGTCCTCCATTTTCAGATGAAGGTCCAATATTTCTACAATATATAGAGACCGGTCGAAGAAGGTGAATTTCCCAAATTATTGCATAAAACGTGCCTTTTCGGGCCGTTATAAGCATGTATTAACGGGTAAAAATCGGGCGGTTAACGGGAGAAAACGTGTATTAATCAGTAAATTCACGCGCTGTTAACGACCGGCTTTGTACTATCAATATCCTCGATTCGGGCTTACCTTGTAAACAACGTTTGTCCTTGTCAGATTTTCCCTAGACTCCGACCATCAAACTGTAGGAATTCGTACCATATTGGATCCTTTTCATGGCATGTCTTTGATGATGTTAGTACACCACAAACAAACCTTTGCACAGAATCTCAGTTTAATCGATATCTGAACAAAAATTCACCCGTGAAATATACTCTAAACCAGCTACATCCCACCCACATTTTAACGTGATTGGTCCGCCTCGCTTGATGTATATCGAACCCTCTGTCGCCTTCAGTTACAGAAATTTATATCCACGCATTCATCCTGGTTGTAATCGTCCAAATATGTGCAAGTTTATTCCACATAAGTCCAGTGTGTATTAAAAATCAATAGAAGTGTATGTACACCGAGAGAATCAAAACTGGCATACAGGACTAACGGCCCTTTCCTAATCGTAACAAAAACTTCTTCGCCGACTTCCGGTTTTGACCCATGTACGTACAGTACATTTGAAATTCGATTATATGCATTTCTATGGAAATATTTTTGCTATCTGTGCAAATTATTGTTAAAATACCTTTACTTTATGCAATAATAGCGTTAATTCACGTTTTTTTCGGTCGTTAACATTCGCAGAGGCCCTCAAAATACTTAAACACCCTCGTGCTTCGCACTCGGGCGTTAAAGCATTTTTCGGGCCTTTGCGAATGTTAACGACCTCAAAAACGTGAATTAACCCTATATACATTACGGTCTTTCTTTAGGTTCGCTGGTCCCGGAATAGTCATTCTAATATTCAAACAAACCGGGATCCAGTGTATTAATTTCGGAGGACTCGGTACTTATCCTAAAATACAATGCAGCTGCGCTTTGTATTTTTCGGGAGACGAGCTGAAATGAATTGACATGAAAATGAGCTACAACAGTAAATATTACTGAAAATTTAAATCCATAGGGGTCTGAAAGGTTAACAGACTTTATCTTTATGAAGCCACGTTATGATTCTAGTCGGGATGAAGTTGACGAGTAAGAGGAAACTGAAAGTAAGATTGCTTGTCTGCAATCGTGGATCAAAACACTTCAAGTATTAAATCTAACAAAGTTACGATTATTCGTATTTTCAGAAACTTTAAAAGCAGGGATATTGCCCTTTGAAAAGACCAGTTTATTTATTCATGTATTTCAGGTCATGAAAACTGAACAATTAAAGTGAAAATAAAACATGGTACTTATGAATTCGGTTTAAGTTTCAATGACTGAAGAGGGAAAATAACCTCTATTTGAAGGCTTACATCAAAACTGTTGTGCACTATGATAGTAAAATACTAAATGATATGCAAGGACTTGATTCTGTGTCTTAAATCATAAAGAAAATAATTCCCAACATTAGAAAAAACAACACATTTTTAGCTCACCAGAGCACAAAGTGCTCAAGGTGAGCTTTTGTGATCGCCCTATGTCTGTCGTGCATCGTCCACAATTTCTTAACATCTTCTCCTCCTAAACCACTTGGCCAATCTTGATGAAACTTTGCAGGAATGACCCATATTTGATTCTCTACCAAAGTTCTTCAAGAGATTAAATTCCACCCATAACTCTGGCTGCCATGGCAATCAAAGAATAAAATCGAGCAAAATCTTTGAAAATCTTCTTCTCAGAAACTAGAAGGCATAGAGCTTTGATAATTGGTATGTAGCATCTCCTAGTGGACTTCTACAAAGATTGTTCATATATTGCCCCTGGGGTCAAAACTGGCCCCACCCCGGGGGTCACAAGTTTGAACATGGGAATAATAAAAGAAAACTTTGAAAAATTGTTTTCTCTGAAACAAGAAGGGGTAGAGCTTTGATATTTGGTATGTTACATCTGCTATTGGACCTCTAGCAAGATTGCTCATATGATGCCCCGGGATTCAAACTGGCCCCGCCCCAGGGGTCACAAATTTGAAACATAGGAACAAAGACGGAAAACTTTTTTTTTCTCTGAAACTGAAGTCCTAGGGCTTTGATGTTTTGTATGTACTGTCTTCTAGAGGACCTCTACCAAGTTTGTTCATATGATGTCCCTGGGGTTCAAACTGGCCCCGCTCTGGTGGTCACAAGTTTGAACATGGGAACAAAGAAGCAAAACTTTAAAATTCTTCTGCTCTGAAACAAGATGGAATTTATGTACATATGTTCCTTATGATAGTTTGCCAATAACAATATTTACATTTTTTCATTAAATGTCATGGAAAAAGGGGGCTTGGTGTATATTTTCACTGTGGACCAATATCTCTTTCATTACAGGAAAAAATGTAATTAAAGTTCATCTTGTTAAGCCACAGACAATAGTTATTTGATTTTATTTCATGGAACGACATGTTATCAAAAATGGGGACTAAATGTATAATTTCATTATGGACGATTTATAGTCAGTTGGCCCATCCATCCACATTGATGGTTGTCTTCTATAGTCCTTGGCATTTATGAAACTTCATACATGTCTTCCTTCAGATAGTCTTGTGATACACTTTTCTTCTGTAAGATGTGTCATGGAAAAAGGGGTTACCTTTCACGTACTGGACTTATCGAGGTCCATTAAATTCATCAGTAATGTTGTGAGCTTTTAGTCTAGGGTTCCCAGTTTGTGCTGGCTTGATTACTGCTCGAAATTTGATAAAAAGTTATTGAGACAAGTCTCATTTGTGTCTTAACAAATAGCGAATGATGTTTTTTAATCTGTCATTTGACCACCATTTTGACCAGGAAATGAACGCCTTGTCTTTTAAAGTTAATTCAATCCCTAACTATACAATCCTGACTTTCAATGACCCTGAAGAAGAAGGGTTGTGGAAGCATTTTGGGAAAAGAAGAAAATGCTTTTTGCACAGTTACATACCCTGTCAGAATTATTTGGCCTTGAACTTCGATATTTGGCATTTATCTTCACTGTAGACCTGTACTGCTTAGTACTCAGGTGAGTGATATAGGACCATCATGGTCCTATTATTCCCAATTTGCCTGGTTATGTAGTCTTACAAGGATCTATACTATTTGCCTTCAAATTCTTCATTACTTGTAGGAACTGTAAGAGAACAGCATGGATCCTTATTAAACTGCCTGTATGGATAGGCTGATCTGAATCTATATTTGGTCATTTGTAGTTTTGTAACTGGCCAAGTTAAGAAATGAAATAGCTGTCATGCTGTTAGAATGTTCTTTAAATCTTATTTTTTCATTAAAACAAGGAATGTATGTAAGAAAGTAGCTTTCAAAAGGTTTTGCGTTTCTAGTTTTTCTATTGCGAAAAACCTTGAATTTTGAAAAAAAATCCTGGAAAAAGTCTGGAAAAAGTCTGGAATTTTGCAAGCAGAAAGTTGTGGGAACCCTGTTTGAAAGAATGTTGTGAGAAAATCCGGGAAAGCATTGATCGGTGTACAGGTCTCAGCAATGTAACTGAAATAAAGTTGAAAATGTTGTAATGCACAGTACAGTCAATCAATGAGTTGCAAAACAGTAAACAAGCTTGTCTTAACTGATAACCAAACAACAAAATTTTAGGTTTGTCAGAATCAAAATATTTGCAGACGACAAAATAAAAGTGGCTGGAAATTTGAAAAAAATATTTAGAAGGGTAGAAAACATTGTGGGAAAAGCAGAAAATGCTGGTTAAGAGCATTTTCTCCTTTTCCCACAATGTTTTGTATAGGCTTCTTTCTCAGGGTCATCAAAAGTAGGGATTGTGTGGTAATGGGTTAACTCATTTCCAAATGATAAAATTTTAGGTTTGTCGAAAGCATTTGCAGACGACAAAATAAAAGTGACTGGACATTTGAAAAAAAATATAGTGAAGGGTAGAAAACATTGTGGGAAAAGAAGAAAAAGCTGTTTACCAGCAATTTCTTCTTTTCCCAAAATGTTTTCCAGAGGCTTCTTTCTCAGGGTCGTCAAAAGGGGGGATCGTGTGGTAAAGAGTTAAGGGAAATGCTAAAAGATAAACACTTATAACTGTACTGCTGACCTTGCAAGAAGGACTATGATTTTTATGGGCAACAGTGGATAAAGGGTTTACTCTTCTTTGTTCCCCACTTTCAAAATGTTTTTAACCCTTTACCAAACAATCGGGACATTTAACAACCCTTAGAAAAGAAAGTTTTTTAAAAATATTGTAGGGAAAGGAGAAAATGCTCTGAGCTGCAGATGAGAGGGAGTGATGGTTTTCTAAATCCGTTATAAACCCGATGTTGTGGATACTCATTAGAATCGTCTCTAGACGATTCTAGTGAGTATCCACAACATTGGGTTACGAAGAGAATAATTAATTTTCAATTTTTAGATCAAAATCACTCCCTCTATTAGGAGCTCTGAATGCTATTAACCCATTACCACACAATCCCTACCTTTAACAACCCTCATATAGAAGCCTTTTGAAAACATTGTGGGAAAAGGAGAAAATGCTAGTAACCAGCATTTTCTCCTTTTCCCACAAAGTTTTCTACCCTCCCCAAAACAAACTTAAGGTTTTTCAGTCATGTTCAAATTGTAGAATGCAAATGCTTTCAGTTTAGAAAAATCTACAATTTCGTCGTTAGGTAAAGTGTTAACCCTATACCAGACGACAATGTCCAATTTTAAAGCATTTGCAGACGACAATTTCGGTGTGGCTCAAATGGAATATATGTTTATTGATAGGGTAGAAAACACCGTGGGAATAAGGAGAAAATGCTGGTTACCAGCATAATTATTCTCCTTTTGAGACAATGTTTTTCAAATGCTTTTTAGCTCACCTGAGCACGAAGTGCTCATGGTGAGCTTTTGTGATCACTCAATGTCCGGCGTCCGTCGTCCGTCGTCCGTCGTCCACAATTTCTTTAAACATCTTCTCCTCCTAAACCACTGGGCCAATCTTGATGAAACTTGGCAGGGATGTTCCTTGGGTGAAGCTCTACCAAAGTTGTTCAAGAGATTGAATTCCACCCATAATTCTGGTTGCCATGGCAACCGAAAGGAAAAAAATAGCAAAATCTTTGAAAATCTTCTTCTCTGAAACTAGAAGGCGTAGAGCTTTGATATTTGGTATGTAGCATCTCCTAGTGGACCTCTACCAAGATTGTTCATATGATGTCCCGGCCCCAGGGGTCACAAGTTTGAAACATAGGAATAAAGAGGGAAAACTTTAAAATTCTTCTGCTCCGAAACTAGAAGGTGCAGGGCTTTGATATGTGGTATGTAACATTTTCTAGTGGACCTCTACCAAGATTGTTCATATGATGTCCCTGGGGTCAAAACTGGCCCCACCCCGGGGGTCACAATTCTGAAACATAGGAACAAAGAAGGAAAACTTTGAAAATCTTCTTCTTTGAAACTAAAAGGCGTAGAGCTTTGATATTTGGTGTGTAGCATCTCCTAGTGGACCTCTACCAAGATTGTTCATATGATATCCCTGGGGTCAAAACTGGCCCCGCTCCGGGGGTCACAATTTTGAAACATAGGAACAAAGAAGGAAAACTTTGAAATTCCTCTTCTCTGAAACAAGAATATGTAGAGCTTTGATATTTGGTATGTAGCATCTCCTAGTGGACCTCTACCAAGATTGTTCATATGATGTCCCTGGGGTCAAAACTGGCCCCGTCCCTGGGGTCACAATTTTGAAACATAGGAACACAGAAGGAAATCTTTGAAAATCTTCTGCTCTGAAACTAGAATATGTAGAGCTTTGATATTTGGTATGTAGCATCTCCTAGTGGACCTCTACCAAGATTGTTCATATGATGTCCCTGGGGTCAAAACAAGCCCTGCCCCGGGGGTCACAATTTTGAAATATAGGAACAATGAAGGAAAACTTTAAAATTCTTCTTCTCTGAAACTAGAAGGTGCAGGGCTTTGATATTTGGTATGTAGCATCTCCTAGTGGACCTCTACCAAGATTATTCATATGATGTCCCTGGGGTCAAAACTGGCCCCACCCTGGGGGTCACAAGTTTAATACATAGAAATAAAGAAGGAAAAATTGAAAATTTTTCTTGTCTGAAACTAGATTATGTAGAGCTTTTATATTTGGTAAATAGGATCTACTAGTGGACTTCTACAATGTCTGTTCATATGATGCCCCTGGGGTCAAAACTTGCCCTGCCCCATGGGTCACAAGTTCGAAACATAGGAACAAAGAAGGAAAATGTCAATATTATTCTTCTCTGAAACTAGAAGGCGTAGAGCTTTGATATTTGGTATGTAGCATCTTTTAGTGGACTTCTACAAAGTTTCTTCATACGATGCCCCAGGGGTCTAAACTTGCCCTGCCCAGGGTTCACAAGTTCGAAACATATGAACAAAGAAGGAAAACTTTAAAATTCTACTTCTCTGAAACTAGAAGGTATAGAGCTTTGATATTTTTTAAGTTGCATCTCCTAGTGTACCTCTAGCAAGTTTTTTTTTCCTTAGGATGCCCCTGGGGTCAAAATTGGCCCTGCCCAGGGGTCACAAGTTTGATTTTACAGCTTAGTACTCAGGTGAGCGATATAGGACCATCATGGTCCTCTTGTTTCCAAGGGTCGTAAAAAGTCTTCATTGTGTGGGAAAGCATTTTTTGGTTATTCCAGAATGTTTTCTTTCCTTTCAAAGACAAATTTCATCATACAAGTCACATTTACCGTATTTTCTTCAAGTGCTTTCACACCGGTACAGGAGTGTCCTTGGGCAAGGGACTTCAGAGCCCTAGCATAGCACTGGTTAAACCTAGGAAAACAAGTATAAATGAGCCATTGCCATGATATGACTGAAATAGTGTCGAAAGTGGTACAAAACATCATTTAGAAAAAAAAAATGACTTGTCTTTATTGTGTGGTAACATGAGACTCTATAGTGAAATAAACTGACCTAAACTACTATCTTAGAATTTGCTTTCATGACAACAAAGATGAGCTCTATTAGTACACATGTTTTTTCCATTGAGCTATGAAAAACAATTTTCAGCCAATCAGAATTGCCAATGTTCGTGAGAACAACTGATATTAAATTATTAAGGAATATCGAAACTCATTTTGCATGATGTTTTTGTTCAGTGGTAGGTAACAAGGTTGATTTACAGACGAGATCGGTGGACACGAAGCAGGCCAAACAAGTAGCGGACAGTTATACAATTCCCTACGTAGAAACATCAGCCAAGACAAGGCAGGGAGTCGACGATGCATTCTATACACTTGTTAGAGAAATCAGGAAATTTGTAAGTATGGTACATGTATATGCAACATTTTCTGTATGGAAATACCTTAACTCTTTAACATTTGACAAAATTTTGGACCTGTCCAATTTGAAAGCATTTGCAAACGACAAAGTAAGTATGAATCGAAAATTGAAAACAGATTTGGAAAGGGTAGAAAACATTGGTGGAAAAGGAGAAAATGCTGGTAACCAGCATTTTCTCCTTTTCCCACAACGTTTTCTGCAGTCTTCTTTCTCAGGGGCGCCAAAAGGAGGGATTGTGTGGTAATGGGTTAAGCCTTATCCTGCTATAGAACTAAATGGAAATTCTCATTTCAAAACTAAAAATCTATATATTTGTATTTCAAAGTTATGTTTTGGGGAATAATATTTCTACCAGACAGTGTAGATCCAAGATCAGACTGCACGTTCTGTGCAGTCTGATCTTGATCTACACTGTCTGCAAAAGGTCAGCATGTCACACTTAACAGCCTAAGGGATAACACTCTACCACACAACCCCATGTTTAATGATCCTAGGGAAAGGGACTTTTGAAAACGTTGAGAGAAAAGGAGAAAATGCTGGTAACTGGCATTTTCTCCTTTTTCCACAATGTCTCTTACACTTGCAAGACCCATTCATCATCATTTGAGCCACATTTCAGTTTTTGACTGTGAATGCTTTTTATTTCGTCAAGTCTAAAATTTTATAGTTTAGTAAGAGTTAAATAGTTCTTTGTTAAAGAAAACATTTTTAGAGTCATACAATTTGAAAGGGTTTGCAAATTAAACATGACTAGAATGATAATTTGTATTTATAAGGGTGGGAAACATTGTGGGAGAGGAGAAATTGTTTGTCTTTTTCTAATGTACAATGGATTCAAAAGCCTTCATTATTAGGGTCATAAAAAATTACTAAAGGGTATAAGATAAACCCTAATATTGAGGGGGCATAGCTCTTTATTTACCATATGATAAAAACTTAGAGCGGTCAAACTTGAAAGCAGACTTGCAGACGACAATTCTGATGTGGCTGGAATAATGAGTTGGGCTGTAAAAGAGTAGAAAACATTGTTGGAAAACAAGAAAATGCTTGTTATCAGCATTTTCTCCTTTCCCACAATGTTTTCTTCCCTATCAAAGACAAATTCTATCATTTAACCCTTTACCCCATAAGGCATTTCTATGGTATCTCTAATTGACCCTAAATAACAGCAAGGATGAAGCCATTTCTTATGTGTATATGACACCTTTTGATAGCACAGAAAATATTGTGGCAAAAGGTGAAATTGCTCGTCACGAGCAATTTCACCTTTTGCCACAATGTTTTCCAAAGGCTCCTACAAGCAGTGCGTAGAAATGAGTATCTATGGAGTAAAGGGTTAGGCCACATCTAAGATTTTCATCTACAGATCCTTTCAATTTGGATCTGTCTACATTTTGTCATGCGGTTAAGAGCCATCTACCCTGGAGGTTGAAATATGAGATCGTTTGCCAAATAGATTTTTTTTTCTCTTTACTTACAGAAAGACAGAAAAGGAAAGTCAAAGAAGAAACCAAAACGAGGCTGTAAATTATTTTAACATATTTTCTAATCCTTTTTGTTCATTCGTCTGCTGGTGTAAAATGTAATTGTTATTTGTGTACATGCATATTATATTGTTCATAATTTTTCAGTACACCTTGTCTTGTTTTTTTTTTTTATATTTTTTTGTTGGTTTGTATCGTCATGGATAGAATTTTCAATAACAAAAGCACATTTTTTAGTCTGTCTTTTTTCAAAGAAAACCGGAAGTATTGCCAAAGACCCATGGTCGATATAGCTGTTGCACTAAAGCGATGACAGTTTTTGCGTACATTTACTTTAACCCATTACCACACAATCCCTACTTTTGACGACCCTGAGGAAGGAGCCTTTAGAAAACATTGTGGGAGTCAGCATTTTCTCCTTTTCCCAAAATGTTTTCTTTCAAATTTTCAGTCACTTTTATTTTGTCGTCTGCAAATGCTTTCAATCTGGACAAGTCTGAAATTTTGTCGTGTGATAAAGAGTTCACTATGGACATTATTTAGCAGTTTACGACATGATCCGGAGTTTGAATGACCCAGCAATCAGAGGCTTTTCAAAACATTGTTCAAAAAGGAGAAAATGATGGTTACCAGCATTTTCCCCTTTTCCAATGTTTTCTACTCGGCTAAAGTACAGATCAAATTATTTGAGCACTTTTCTATTTCTTGCTTTCATAGTTGTCTTTCAAATTGGACATTTCTGAAATTTATTGTTCACGCAAGGATTAACTATCAGAATCAACCCATACATCAAAGAAAGGTAAATTTCAAAATATTTTTCTACATTGTTATGCCCCTTTTTGTCATAGAATTCTCATTGAAAAAGCATCTATAGTCAGACATTGGCATAGGCATTTGTTGCTCTTGTCACGTCATTGCTATTTAACCCTTTAAAAGCCAATCCCAAGTTTTGATGACCCTGTGGGAGAAGGCTTTTGAAATCATTGAGAGAAAACGAGAAAATACTGGTAATCAACATGTTATCATTTTCCCTTGATGTTTTCTACCCTTCCAAAAACAAATTTTAGTAAATATATACAAGTATGAAATTTTGCTGTGTGATAAAAGATTAAATCTTTACCTAAAGACAAAATTTTAGACTCATCCAAATTTAAAACAATTGCAAGTGACAAGATCAACATTTCAAAAATTTAAATTTGTTTTTAGAAGGGTAGAAAACATTTTGGGAAAAGGAGAAAATGCTGGTCACCAGCATTTTCTCCTTTTCCCATAGTGTTTTGTTTTAAGCCTTCTTTCTCAGAGCTGTTAAAACTTAGGCTTGTTTTGCAAAGGTATAAGAGGAAATTATTTAAAAAGGAGTAGTTGTTTGTAACAAACAGTCATCTATTTTCTCCAGATTTGTTTCAAGAAATGTTCATGATTTCACTTCTTTAGCTCCACTGGCCGAAGGCCAGCGAGCTTATGTCATGGCCCGGTGTCCGTCGTGCGTCTGTCCGTCCGTCTGTCCGTGTGTGCGTGCGTGCGTTGACTTTTATTTCAAATATCTTCTTCTCTGAAACTACCCATCCAATTTTGATGAAACTTCACAGAAATGATCCTGCCATGTTCCTCTTCAGAATTCCTTGAAAGAATTTTATTCCTTCAAAAACTCTGGTTGCCATGGCAACAAAACTGAAAAATATAGAAAATTTTTAAAAATCTTCTTCTCTGAAACCATAAGGCCTAGGGCTACCAAATTTGGCATGTAGCTTTATCTAGTGGACCTCTACCAAGTTCCTTCAAATAATAGCCCTAGGGTCAAAATTGGCCCCGCCCCGGGGGTCACAAGTTTTATATGGGCTTATATAGGGAAAACTTTAAAATCCTTCTGGTACCTAGCCATAGGGCCTAGGGCTACCAAATTTGGCATGTAGCTTTATCTAATAGACCTCTACCCAGAGTGCCCAAATGATAGCCCAGAGGTCAAATTTGGCCCGGCCCCGGGGGTCACAAGTTTTATATGGGCTTATATAGTGAAAACTATAAAAATCTGTTCGTACCAAGCCATAGGGCCTAGGGCTACTCAATTTTGCATCTAGCTTTATCAAGTGGTTGTCTACCAAAGGTGCCCAAATTGTAGCCCTGGGGTCAAATTTGGTCCTGTCCTGGGGGTCACAAGTTTTACATGGGCTTATATTGGGATTTTTTTAAAAATCTACTTGTTCCTATTCATAAGGCCTAGGGCTACCAAATTTTGCATGTAGCTTTATCTAGTGGGCCTCTACCAGGAGGGCCCAAATTATAGCCTTAGGGTCAAGTTTGTCCCCACACCAGGGGTCACAAGTTTTACATGGGCTTTTGTGGTGAAAACTTTCTAAGTCATCTTGTAACTAACCATAATAAAAACTAGGACCACTAAATTTAGCCCTGTCTCATGGGTTTTATGTTTTACAGGGCTTTTTATTGAGAAAACTTTGAAAATCTTCTTGTTTATAACCACACATTGTAAACCTGTATTATTTGGTATGGGGCTTTATCTTGTAGACACCCACCATGATTCAAGTAATTATAGCTTTGCGGTCAAAATAGGATTTGCCCAGGGGTCACAACTTTTTTGTAGGTTTTTATGGAAAAAAATTGTATGCCCTCAAGTTTGAAACCAGTTGGCCAAATAATGTAATGTTTGGCTTGTAGTGTTTTTACGAATTAGCCAGTGGAGTGATACAGGGTCATCATGGCCCTCTTGTTTTATGTGGCCAGAGGCAAGGTATATTGGTTCAAAAAATGTAATCTGTTGGTATTTAGTTGAATGCTTTCAAGTGCTCATTATAGCCAGTAGATCTTGTTGTTTGTTTGTTTGCTCATCAGGAATTAACCCTTTCCCAAATGACAAACTTTTGGACTAGACCAAATTGAAAGCATTTGCAGATGAAAATTCAACTCTTGCTGAAAAGATGATTTCTGTCTATGATAGGGTAGAAAACATTGTGGGAAAAGGAGAAAATGCTGGTTACCAGCATTTTCTCCTTTTCCCACAATGTTTTCAAAAGGCTTCTATTCTAGACCCGTAAAAACAAGGGATTGTTTGGGAAAGGGTTAAATTGAATCTGCTCTATAAATGCAATGATAATACATTTTTAACTCCCCTGAGCTCAGACTGCTCAAGCTGCAATTTGTCGTCCATTGTCTGGTTGTCAACAATAAACATGTTTGCTCTTTCGCAGTCACATTTTCACTTGGATACTCATGAAAATAGGTCTCCTTTCCCCACAATGTTTTCTACCCTCCAAAAACAAATTTCAATCTTTGAGTCACATTAATTTTGTCGTCTGCAAATGCTTAGAATTTGGGCCAGGCTAAACTTTTGATGTTTGGTAAAGATTTAATGAAAGCTTTCTTATTAACTCTTTATTAACCCTTTACTCCATAGATACTCATTTCTACATATTGCTTGTAGGAGCCTTTGGAAAACATTATGGCAAAAGGTGAAATTGCTTGTGACGAGCAATTTTACCTTTTGCCACAATGTTTTCTATGCTATCAAAAGGTGTCATATACACATAAGAAACAGCTTCATCCTTGCTGTTATTTAGGGTCAACTAGAGATGCCATAGGACTTATGGGGTAAAGGGTTAAACAATCCCTGGTTTTTATGACACTGAGATAGAAGCCTTTTGAAAACATTGTGGGAAAAGGAGAAAATGTTGGTAACCAGCATTTTCTCTTTTTCCCACAATGTCTTCAGAAGGCTTCTACCCTACTAGGAACAAATTTCAACTTTTTGAGTAACATTTATTTTGTTGTCTGCAAATGCTTTCAATTTGGACCAGTCTGAAATTTTGTCGATTGGTAAAGGGTTAAATATTGAAAAAGTAGAACTGCAGTAATACACAAAAATAATGGTTGACTACTTACCAGATGACAATATTGTCTGCTTGTCAAATCCAAATTTGAAGCATTTGCAGATGATAATTTTATTTGCGCTCGAAAGATGAGATTTGTTCCTAAAAGGGTAGAAAGTACTGTGGGATAGGATTGTTGGTAAAGAGTTCTAAACCTAAAGTTTTCAGGTGACCGATTAAAGGCATAGTTGTTTTCTTGTTTTATAGATTTTTTCATCGGTTATGATTTTTATTTTGGAAAAGCTCAGTTTTTTTTAAATATTAACTCATTGCCAAACAACAGATTTTAGGTTTGTCCACATTGAAAGCATTTGTAGATATCAAAATAAAAGTGACTGAAAATTTGAAATTTGATTTGTAAACGGTAGAAACATTGTGGGAAAAGGAGAAAATGCTGGTTACCAGCATTTTCTCCTTTTCCCACAATGTTTTCTAAAGGCTTCTTTCTAGGGATTGTCAAAAGTAGGGATTGTGTGGTAATGGGCTAATCCATTTCCATATGATCGAATTGTAGACTGGTCCAAATCCAAAGCCTTTGCAGATGACATTTTAAATCTGGCTCAAACGATTGAGTTTGTCTCAGAAATGGTAGGAAACAATATGGGAAAAAGAGAAAATGCTGCTTAACAGCATTTTCACATTTTCCCACAATGTTTTCAAAAGGCTTTTTCCTCGGGCTCTTTAACCCTTTACCACACAATGATAAGGTTTAATAAACCTGAAGAAGCCTTTTGAAAACATTGTGGGAGAAGGAGAAAATGTTGGTCAGGAGCATTTTCTACTTCTCCCACAGTTTTCTACCCTATCAAAGAAAATTTGCACCATTTGAGCCACTTTGAAATTGTCATCTGCAAATGCTTTAAATTTGGATAGGTCTAAAATTTTGCTGTGTGGTAAAGGATGAAAGCTCAGCATTGTGTGGTAAGGATTGCAAATACCTTTTATAACTATAGTTGCTTTTGCTGCAAGTTTAGATCAAAGATCAGTCTGTACAAACATGCAATCTAATCTTTGATCTGCTTAGCCTGCTTAGCTTTAATACTATAGACAAATTATATCTACTGTAATTGGGCATTTTCCCACATTATACATTGGGTTTAGTCTGTGCTCAATGGTAAAAGAATTTTGGTAATATTAAATAAGGTCAGAAATTGTATTTAGCCATTGAAGTGCATATCACAACTATATTTGCATCTGTGGCGAGTGCAGATCAAGATCAGACTGCCTAAAACATGCAGTCTGATCTTTGATCTACACTGTGCACTTAGCTTAACCCATTACCACATAATCCCTACTTTTGACAACCCTGAGAAAGAAGGCTTTGAAAAACATAGTGGGGAAAAAGAAAACACGCTGGTAACCAGTATTTTCTCCTTTTCCCACAATATTTTCTACCCTTCACAAAACAAATTTAAAATTTTCAGTCACTTCTATTTTGTCGTCTGCAAATGCTTTCCATTTGGACAACCCTAAAATTTTATCGTTTGATAATGAGTTAACCTTTTATCACACAAGCCCAAGTTTTAAAGACCCAGAGGAAGAAACCTTTTGAAAAAATCATGGGAAAAGAAAAAAAATGCTGTTCTTTTTTCCTTTTCCCATTATGTTTTCTTACCTGTAAAAGACTAATTTCTTAATTTGTGCAACGTGGAATTTTTTGTCTGTAAATGCTTCCAAGTTGGACCAGTCTAAAACTTTGTCTTGTGGTAAAAGTTAATCACAATAAATAAAAGCAACTGCTAAATTGAATAATGTCAGTTGGGGTTTTTTCGTGCACTAAAAGTTGAGAATCTTGCTAGTGAGTAGATTTTGTAAGGGTAGTAGCTGTTTCTACACCATGAAGTTTATCTGCACTTTTGTTTCCAGAATTTTATAATGAATATGATATGCATTATTTTTTATATTACACAATAAAAAGAGAAAAAATTGATTTATCTGTTCTGTATAGCCTATTCCTGATGCTTAACCCTTTACCCCACTAGACATTTTTATGGTATCTCTAAACGATTCTAAATAACAGCAAGGATGAAGCCATTTCTTATATGTATATGGCACTTTTTGATAGCATAGAAAACATTGTGGCAAAAGGTGAAATTGCTCGTCATTAGCAATTTCACCGTTTGCCACAATGTTTTCCAAAAGCTTCTACAAGCAATGCTTAGAAATGAGTATCTATGGAGTAAAAGGTTAACTACTGTATGACAGTCATATGTTCTGGTAAAAAAAATAGTTTGGAACCTGAGTATAAAAAAGACATACGGAAATTTAAAGCATTTGCAGATGACAATTTTAATAGAAAATATTGTGGGAAAAGGAGAAAGACTGTTTAACAGCAGTTTCTTCCTTTCCAATTATGTTCACAAAAGGCTTCTCTCTTAAGGTTGTTAAAATTTGTCATAATATGGTTAAAGGGTTAAAGTTGGGCAAACTGCTTTTTTTGGTATTAATTCTATATTAAACAACAGAATTTTAGATTAGTCCCAACTGAAAGCATTTGCAGACAACAAATAAAATGTTGCTGAAATGGTCAGATTTGTCTGTGATAGGACAGAAAACATTTTGGGGAAAGGAGAAAATGCTGGTTTACCAGCATTTTCTCCTTTTCCTGCTATGTTTGTAAAGGCTTCTTTCTTAGGGTGGTTAAAAACTTGTTATTGTACTGTAAAGAGTTAAGACCGTGCATACTGTTTTATTAATTAACCCTTCCATTAATTAACCCTTCCAGGCATCAAAATTCTAGGCTTGTCAAAACTCGGAAGATTTGCTGATGACAAATTATAATGTTCAAATGTCCAGATTTGTCTCTGATGGATAAAAAACATTTTGGAGAATGGACAAAATGCTGGTTACAAGTATTTTCGCCTTCTCCTACAGTGTTTTCCAAAGCCTTTTTAGCTCACCTGAGCACGAAGTGCTCATGGTGAGCTATTGTGATCGTGCTTCGTCCGTTGTCCATCGTCAACCTTTTACCTTGTGTACGCTCTAGAAGCCACAGTTTTGGTCGGATACTCATAAAAGTTGGTCAGGATGTTTGTCTCAATGAAATCTCGGGCGAGTTCGAAAATGGGTCATGTGGGGTCAAAAACTAGGTCACTAGGTCAAATCTGAGAGAAACCTTGTGTACGCTCTAGAGGCCACATTTTCAGTCGAATACTCATGAAAGTTGGTCAGGATGTTTGTCTGGATGATATCTCGGACAAGTTCGAAAATGGGTCACCTGGGGTCAAAAACTAGGTCACTAGGTCAAATCTTAGAAAAACCTTGTGTACGCTCTAGAGGTCACATTTTGAGTCGGATACTCATGAAAGTTGGTCAGGATCTTTGTCTCAATAATATCTTGGACGAGTTCGAAAATGGGTCATGTGGGGTCAAAAACTAGGTCACTAGGTCAAATCTTAGAAAAACCTTGTGTATGCTCTAGAGGCCACATTTTCAGTCAGACACTCATGAAAGTTGGTGAGGATGTTTGTCTGGATGATATCTCGGACGAGTTTGAAAATGGGTTAGTGGGGTCATAAACTAGGTCACCAGGTCAAATCTTAGAAAAACCTTGTGTACACTCTAGAAGCCACATTTTCAGTCGAATACTCATGAAAGTTGGTGAGGATGTTTGTCTAGATGATATCTCGGACGAGTTTGAAAATGGGTCATGTGGGGTCAAAAACTAGGGTCACCAGGTCAAATCTTAGAAAAACCTTGTGTATGCTCTAGAAGCCACATTTTCAGTTGGATACTCATGAAAGTTGGTGAGGATGTTTGTCCGGATGATATCTCGGATGAGTTCGATAATGGGTCTTGTGGGGTCAAAAACTAGGTCACCAGGTCAAATCTTGGAAAAACCTTGTGTACGCTCTAGAGGCCATATTTTCAGTCGGATACTCATGAAAGTTGGTCAGGATGTTTGTCTGGATGATATCTCGGACAAGTTCGAAAATGGGTCACCTGGGGTCAAAAACTAGGTCACCAGGTCAAATCTTAGAAAAAACCTTGTGTACGCTCTAGAGGCCACATTTTGAGTCGGATACTCATGAAAGTTGATGAGGATGTTTGTCTGGATGATATCTCGGACGAGTTTGAAAATGGGTCATGTGGGGTCAAAAAATAGGTCACCAGGTCAAATCTTAGAAAAACCTTGTGTACACTCTAGAGGCCACATTTTCAGTTGGATACTCATGAAATTTGGTCAGGATGTTTGTCTGGATGATATCTCGGACAAGTTTGAAAATGGGTCATGTGGGGTCAAAAACTAGGTCACTAGGTCAAATCTTAGAAAAACCTTGTGTACGCTCTAGAGGCCACATTTCCAGTTGGATACTCATGAAAGTTGGTCAGGATCTTTGCCTGGATGATATCTCGGACAAGAACGAAAATGGGTCATGTGGGGTCAAAAACTAGGTCACTAGGTCAAATGTTAGAAAAACCTTTTGTAGGCTCTAGAGGCCACATTTTCAGGCGGAAACTATTGTAAGTTGATCAGAATGTTTGTCTTGATGATATCTCAGATAATTTTGAAAATGGGTCATTGGGGGTTAAAAACTAGGTCACCAGGTCAAATCTTAGAAAAACCTTGTATATGCTCTGGATTCCACATTTTCAGTCAAACACTCTTGAAAATTAGTCAGAATGTTTGCCTTTATAATGTCTTGGATGAGTTTGAAAATGGGTCATGTTGGGTCAAAAATTGGGTCAATAGGTCAAATGTTATAAACACCGTTTGTATGCTCTGGAGGACACATTTTCAGTCTGATACTCCTAAAACTTGTTCATAATATTTGTCCTGGTGATACCTTGAATGAGTTTGAAAATGGGTCATGTGGAGTCAAAAACTAGGTCAATGGGTCAAATATTTGAAAAACCTTGTGTACACTCTAGAGGCTACATTTTCTGCCTGATACTCTTCAGACTTGGTCAGAATGTTTGTTTTGGTGATGTCTCAAAAGAGTTTGATAATGGATAATGGTCGGGTCCAAAACTAGGTCACTTGATGAAATCTTAGAAAAACCTTTTGTACACTTGTAGAGGTCAGATTTTCAGTCAAATACTCATGAAACTTGGCCAGAATGTTTGTCTTATTGATATCTCAAAAGTGTTTGATGATGGGTAATGTCTGATAAAAAACTAGGTCACTGGGAAACTAGATGGTGCATGTTTGGTCAATAAACTCAGGTGAGCGATTTCAGGGCCATCATGGCCCTCTTGTTTCATAGGATTGTTTAGTCAGGATTGTGTGGTAGAGGGTTAATTTTGTACCAGACAATCCGGAATTTTCACAATTCTGAAAAAGAAGCCTTTTCAAAAGATTGTTGGAAAAGAAGGAAATGCTGGTACCTAGCATTTACAGTGGCAACAATGTAGTATATTTTGTGCTTTCAGCCTAAAGCCTTTACAAGAGAATCTAGTATTTTCATGATCCTGTGGAAGAATGCCTTGAACCCTTTAACACACAATCCCGAGTTTTAAGGACCCTAAGGAGAAGGCCTTTTGAAAACATTGTGGGAAAAGGAGAAAATGCTGGTAACCAGCATTTTCTCCTTTTCCCAAAATGTTTTCTACCCGGCTGGAAACAAGTTTAAATTTTCGAGTTATGTTTGTTTGGTCATATCCAAATGCTTTCAGTTTGGACCAGTGTAAAATTTTGTTTTTTGGGAAAGGGTTAACCCTTTACCACACAATCCAGAGTTTTAATGACCCTAAGGAGAAGGCCTTTTGAAAACTTTGTTGGGAAAGGAGAAAATGCTAGCAACGAGTATTTTCTCCTTTTCCCACAATGTTTTCTCTCCTCCTCAAGTCAAATTTCTGTTTTTGAGCCCCTGCCAGGGTGGCTCAATGGTGAGCAGGTCGGACTTATGACCTGGTGGTTTTGAGTTCGATACCCTTTTGAGTTGAACTTTCTTTCTTGCGTATTTTCACCACTCACTTCTGCTGAAGCATGTGAGAAAAGTAGCCACTGGCTTTGAACAGAAAGTTGTGTTAGTACTGGTGTGAGAAAGCCAGGAAACATGTGTGTCGCTGACCGCCATGATATGACCATAGCTGTTAAAGTAGCGTTAAACCCGAATACAACCAACTAACTGTTTTTGAGCCACATTCATTTTGTCATCTTCTAATGCTTTGAATTTGGACCAGTCTAAAATTTTGTTGTTTGGTAAAGAGCTAAGACACTTTGGAAAATGAGAAAATACTGGCAGTCAGCATATTTAACTTGGCTGTTTTCGAAGAAAATGTTGAATTATTTTCATAACCCTAACATCATTTTGAAATTGTTTTGGGGAAAAAAACATAGAGGGAAAAGGAGATAATGCTGGTTACCAGCATTTTCTCCTTTTCCCACAATGTTTTCAAAACCTCTCTGCCTCATAGTTTTGTACAGTGAGAATTGTGTGGTCAAGGCTTCATTTGGGCTAGCCTATGATTTTGTTGTCAAATAAAGAGTGAAAAGGAAAACATGAGGTTTTGTCGGAGTATGAATACTTCAAAGGACTTGATACAATAGCCAATCAAAACTCTTGGTTCATCTTCCTCTCTTCTGCACTATCCACTTAAGCTTCTACGAGTGTACTTACGTGAAGTACTCAATCCTTTTTTGTGGGGTCCCAGTAGCGCAGTCGGTATTCTACAAGACTTGAGGACCAGGGCTAGGTGTCGGTTCGAATCCCCAGGTGGTCTCGAAATTTCTTTTCAAGGATTGATGACAGTCATTGTGATAGGTTTCACTCCACTCTCCCGGCTGATTGCCGTTTTGATTATGGTTATTTGAGAAAGCAGCCAGTGGCTTTGGAAGAATAGTATGTGAAGTATCTGTTACAGAAACTCCAGGAAAGCATGCATAGGTTTAATGACTGCAAAATGACTGAAAAAACTGTTGAAGACAGTGTTAAACTCTATACAGTATATCACTTAATTCACCCTTTGCATCGCAGTAACAAACATTCCATTCCCTGCCATAACCAAGTGATGTAAAGTATTGTAGGAAAAGGGAGTAACTACTTTTCATTTTGAAGATAGGTATTCTTGTGAAGGGATAACTTTAAGTATTTACCAGCTGGATTATTGTAAAGGACTTTGGACAAGGGCCAGTCAGAGCTCTTGTTGTATTTTCATCTCTTTCAGCTTCTATAGGTAGTGTCTTTAATCTATTTTTTTACCAAACAACAGAATTTTAGACTGGTCCAAATTGAAAGCATTTGCAGACGACATAATAAATGTGACTCATGAATTGAAATTTGTTTCCAACAGGGTAGAAAACATTGTGGTAAAAGGAGATAATGCTGGTTGCCAGCATTTTCTCCTTTTCCCACAATGTTTTCTAAAGGCTTCTTTCTCGGTGATGTCAAAAGTCAGGATTGTGTGGTAAAGAGTAAATGGCAATGAGAGAGGCTTTTGAAAACATATGGAGAAAATGCTGGCAACCAGCATTTTCTCTTTTCTTCCGATGTTTTCTATCATTTCAAAGATAGAAATCACATTTTTAGTAATTTTGAATTTAATGTCTGCAAATGCCATGGATTTGCACAAGTCTAGAACTTTGTTGTGTGGTTACGAGTTGACAGAAATACCTGCTGAGAATAAAATGGAAGTTTTCACTTTTATTAAGTAAATCACATTTAAGTCCCCACCTGGGTAGGTATCTGACAAGAATGTCAGTTTATTTCAACATCAGAGTTGGATGAGAGGAATATGATAACGATATCTGAAAAAAAGGACCTTGATGTCGTTATATCCGTATCCTATCTCACTATCTGGATAAAGGACCAAGACCTATATCCCTCACTTAGGTCATTATCTGACAAAAAGGCCATGGCTGCTCTATATCCCTCACCTAGGTCAATATTTCACAAAAGGGCCATGGTTGCTGTAGATCCCTCACCTTGGTCGATATCTGACAAATGGACAATGGCTGCTCTAGATCCCTCACCTAGGTCATTATCTGACAGAAGGACTATGACTGCTCTAGATCCCTCACCTAGGATATTATCTGACAAAAGGACCATAGCTGCTCCAGATCCCTCACCTAGTTCATTATCTGACAAAAGGGTCTTGGCTGCTCCAGATCCCTAGATCAATTTCTGACAAAAAGCCCAACACTGGTCCAGATCCCTCACATTAGTCATTTTCTGAAAACAAAGCCATGGCTGCTCTAGATCCCTCACCAAGGTCATAATCTGACAACAGGACCGTAATTGCTCTAGATCCCTCACTTTGGTCATTATCTGACAAAAGGACCATTGCTGCTCTAGATCCCTCACCTAGGTCATTATCTTAACAAAATGGTCATGGCTACTCTATATCGCTTACCTAGGTCAATATATGACAAACAGCCCAACACTGCTCTAGACCCCTCACATTAGTCATTTTCTGACAACAGGACCATCGCTGCTCTATATCCATCACCTAGGTCATTATCTCACTAAAGGGCCATGGCTGCTCTGTATCTCTTCCCTAGCTCAATATCTGACAAAAGGGCCAAGGGTGCTCTAGATCTCTCACAAAGGTCAATATCTGGCAAAAGGGTCATGGCTGCTCTATAACCCTTACTTATGTCATTATTTGACAACAGGAGCATGGCTGTTCTTTTTCATTCAATTACTTCAATATCTGACCAAAAAAACCCAGGCTGCGCCAAATCCCTCACATTAGTCATTATCTGACCATATTTGTCGCCCTATATATTTCACCTAGTTTATCATCTATCAAAAGGGCCATGGCTGGTCTAGATCTCTCATCTAGGTCAACAAAAGGACAATGGCTGCTATGTATTTCTCTTCTAGGTCAATATCTGACAACGTGAAAAAAGATTCTCTGTATCTGTCACCAAGATCAAAATCTTGCAACAAGATCATGGCTGCTATATATATCTCACCAAAATCAATATCTGACAAGACTGCTCTATATCCCTCCTCTAGGTCAATATCTGACAATAGGACCATGGCTGCTCTTTATCCCTCCTCTAGGTCAATATCTGACAATAGGACCATGGCTGCTCTATATCCCTCCTCTAGGTCAATATCTGACAATAGGACCATGGCTGCTCTTTATCCCTCCTCTAGGTCAATATCTGGCAACAGACTATGGCTGCTGTATTTCACTGACCTAAGTAGACCTACATTTTCCAACACGGCTGCTTCATATCCCCACCTTAGTCAATATATGACAACGGGACCATAGTTGCTGCTAAACTCCCACATAGGTCAATTTCTGACAGAAGGATACTGGGTGCTTAATTTCCCTCACCTTGGTCAAAATGCGACAACGGAACCATGGCTGTTCCATATCCCTCATCTAGGTAAATATCTGACAAAATACTATGGCCGTTTTATTTTTTTAACCCTTTATTACACATTCCCGACTTTTAAAACCCCTGTGAAAGAAGCCTTTTGAAAGCATTGTTGGAAAAGGAGAAAATGCTGGTAAGTAGCATTTCCTCCTTTTTCCACAATGTTTTCTCCGCTTCCTAAGACAAATCTTAATTCTTTAATCACATTCCTTTTGTCGTCTGCAAGTGCTTTCAATTTGGACCAGTCTAAAATTTTACCATTTGGTAAAGAGTTAACCTAGGTCAATATCAGACAACAGGGACAAGTTTGCTTTATATCCTTTACTTAAGTCGGTATCTGACTATAGGACCATGACTGCTCTATATCCCACTCCTAGGTTTAAATGTGACAACTGGACCATGGCTGCTCTTTATCCCACTCCTGGACTCGAATCTGACAACAGGACAATAGCTGTCCTATATCCTACCCTTAGGTTCAAATGTGACAACTGGACCATGGCTGTTCTATATCCCATTCCTAGGTTTAAATGTAACAGCCTGACAATGGCTGTTACATCCCACTCCTGGATTCGAATCTGACAACAGGACAATGGCTGTTCTATATCCCATTCCAAGGTTCAAATGTGACAGCCTGACCATGGCTGCTCTATATCTCACTCCTAGGTTCGAATGTGACAACTGGACCATAGCTGCTCTATATCCCACTCCTCGGTTCAAATGTGACAACAGGAAATGGCTGTTCTATACCCTACTCATGGTTTCGAATCTGACAACAGGACAATGGCTGTTCTATATCCCATTCCTAGGTTCAAATGGAACAGCCTGACCATGGCTGCTCTATATCCAACTCCTGGGTTCGAATCTGACAACTGGACAATGGCTGTTCTATATCTCATTCCTAGGTTTAAATGTGACAGCCTGACCATGGCTGCTCTATATCCCACTCCTGGGTTAGAATCTGACAACGGGACGATGGCTGTTCTATATCCCAACCTTAGGTTCAAATGTGACAACTGAACCATATGGCTGTTCTATATCCCACCCCTAGGTTCATATGTGACAACTGGACCATGGCTGTTATATATCCCACCTCTAGGTTCAAATGTGACAACTGGACCATGGCTGCTCAATATCCCATATCGAGACGACACTTTACGCAAATGTCCGAATGTCCCTTTTCGCGTGTTGCAAGCCATCTATCCCTCACCAAGGTCAATTTCTAACAACAGGATAATGGCTGATCTATATCCCTCATCTTGTACAATAATTGACAACACGACCCTGGCTTCTCTATATCCCTCTAATTACTGAAAATTGGAAATGTTTGTGATTGGAATTTTTTTTTTTTGGTAATTTCGCAAACTTGAAAAATTCGTGAACTTAAATTCTTTCCACATATTTTACTATATATATCATGTCGCACTAAATTTCAATAAGGATAAAAACGAATTATGCCAACATGTGAAGGAGTTCTTAGAAAGGTGCACTGGCCAATGCAAAATATCCGGAAGTACAAAATAAATAACCTGCCTCTTCAAATGTGTTGTTGCAATTTTTTACTGATTCTTTTACCAAACAATTCAGAGTTCTAAAAGCTTTACATAACGAGGCCTTGGAGAGCATATTGTGGGAAAATGAGAAAATGCTGATAATCAACATCTTTCCATGTATCGTTTTTTTTTTTTTTTTTCTTTTTAATTACCCTTTCATAAAAATATATTAATACTTTTTATTAGTATGTATATTGGCATGCGTAGCTCAGTGGTAGAGCACCCGCCTTACACACCATAGGAACCAAGTTCGGGTCCTATTGAGATCGAAATTTTTTTTTCCTCCTTGATTGTGACATATTTTAAATAGATTTTTGTTTTGTTGTTGTCTCCAAGTACTTTCAATTTAGACTGGTTGATTTTTTTGCCGACTGGTAAAGAATTTAGTATGCAGAACTCTTTAGCTTGTCATAAAAACCGTGGAAATTGGAATTATATATCGGGGGCGTACAAATCGGTGAAACAAAGGAAACACATGAAAAGATGAACTGTCACACTCTTGTTACTGAAATACTGTATACAACGGCGAGATATAGAAATCAAGTATACAAACACATTCATTTTTTTAAGTTGGGGAAACATTTAGCAGCGCCACAGAAGGTGTTCAGTCAAATCATTTTTGCAACAGACTGTAAACGCAAGTGTTGAAAGTCCAAATCATTGTTAAAAACCGACAATTTCTACTTTTCCACAATGTTTTCTACCGTTTGAAAGACAAACAAATAAAAACTATCTAGTTTGTCGTTTTCTAATGGATAAGTTAAAAAAAAGAAAATTGTCGTCTGGAAAAACAGCTGTCAGTATAAATGAAAGGACGTGCTTTCTGATTGGTAAAGCAAGATCAGAAACATTTGCAAAGGTGAACTGTTTATACTGATATTCACGACTCATATTATAAATAAATCGAGTGAAAGACAACATATATATAAAAAAACATTTTCAGGACCATTTGTCCAAGAAACCCTCTTTAATTTTACCTAGGGTACGATAATTAAGGGGCCGAACAGCTTTCACAAAAAATTTCTTGAATTCGACCACAAAAAACAAGCCACCAGAAAAGGGGACCGAAAGTTTAACTCATTATTTCGACTACTTTATATCATTTTCGGAGCGCAAAAAGCTTGCTGTGTTATCCAGAGCAAGTCCAATTAACTTTTGGCAGCATAAAACTATAAGAAGTGCATCTCGTGTGCTTGCAAATTGAGATTTTTCTATGTGGTCCCTTTTTTCGTGCTGCAAAAGTTTTTCTTCAAAATGGCCGTCTATCGGCCAAAACTTTCGCAGCACCTTAAAAGGGGTATTCTCCTTGTCGCGCATCGGGGTAACTTTTTATCGGGTACCTTTTGTCATGCCGCCATTAAATTTGCACGAGCTACACGGGCGCCTTAGGATATATTTATACCTCTCTCCTATAAAAGGGGAGGGGGGGGGGGCCTGAATCGAACTTCTCATGCATAACCAGTCGCGGCATGACAAAAGGTATCTTGCCAAATATAGCATTGATGCGCGACTAGGAGAATACCCCTTTTAAGGTGCTGCGAAAGTTTTGGCCGATAGACGGCCATATTGAAGTAAAACTTTTGCAGCACGAAAAAAGGGACCACATAGGAAAATCTCAATTTGCAAGCACACGAGATGCAATTCTTGTAATCTTATGCTGCTAAAAGTTAATTGGAGTTGCTCTGGATAACACAGCAAGCTTTTGGCGCTCCGAAAATGATTTAAAGTAGTCGAAATAATGAGTCAAACTTTCGGTCCCCTTTTCTGATGGCTTGTTTTTTGTAGTCGAAATCAAGAATTTTTTTGTGAAAGCTGTTCGGCCCCTTAATTATCGTACCCTAGGTAAAATTAAAGAGGGTTTCTTTGACAAATGGTCCCGTTAATGTTTTTTTTTTGTATGTTGTCTTTCACTCCATTTATGATACGAGTCGTGAATATCAGTATAAACAGTGCACCTTTGCAAATATTTCTAACTTGCTTCACCAATCACAAAGCACGTCCTTTCATTCACACTGCCAGCTGTTTTTCCAGGCGACAATTTTCTTTTTTTTAACTTGTCAATTAGAAAACGATAAACTAAATGTCACAATTAGGTTTATTTTTCCAAGGGTAGAAAACCTTGTGGAAAAGTAGACATTTTTAGTTTTTAACAGCGATTTGGACTTGGAACTCTTGCGTTTATAGACTCTTGCAAAAAAAAAAGATTCGACTGAACTCCTTATAAAGCGCTTCTAAACTTTTCTCCAACATAAACAGTTGGGTGTGTTTGTATGCTTCATTTTTTTTCTCGCCTTTTCTAAACGATATTTCAGTTACAAGAGCGTGGCAATTCATCTTTTCATGTGTTTCCTTTGTTTCAATGATTTGTATGTCCCCGATATACAATTCCAATTTCCACGGTTTTATGAGTAGCTAAGGAGGAGTTCGGTGTACTAAATCCTTTACCAATCGACAGAAAAAAATGGACCAGTCCAAATTCAAAGTACTTCGACACAACAATAAAAAAAATGGTTAAAACATGTCACAAGTCATGAGGAAAAATAAAAAGTGTATCTTTCAGGGCTTGAACTCGGTTCCCCTGGATTCCAGGACAAGTGCTTTACCACTGAGCTACATGCTGCTAGTGACATAATCTGAAACTTTTATTAATATATTTTTGTAAAAGGGGCAATTAAAATGAAAAAAAAAAAACCATGGAAAGATGTTGATTATCAGCATTTTCTCATTTCCCCACAATGCTTTCTCAGGCTGCATTATGTATGGCTGTTAGAATTTGGAATTGTTTGGTAAAAGAATAAGTAAAAATTGCAATGCTCAACACATTGAAGAGGCAGGTTGTTTATTTTATGCTTGAGATATTTTGCATTGGCTAGTACACCTATACAAGAATTCCTTCACATGTTGGCAAAATCGTTTTTATTTTAATGAAATTCAGTGCGACATTATTCATTCGTCTCTCATTGCTGAATTCGTCTCGACTTTGTCGATTTATAGTCATTGGTTTGGAATGAAGGGTCGAGGCATCTGTTAGAAAAACAGCTGCCAGAGTGAATGAAATGACGCGCCTTGTGCTTAGTAAATCAGCATCAGAAACATTTGCAAAGGTGCTCTTGTTGTACTGATAAAAATACTCATTATTTCGACTACGTACAGTACTATGTATTATTTTTGGAGCATCAAAAGCTTGCTGTGTAATCCAGAGCACCTCCAATTAACTTGGACCATGGCTACTCTAGATCCCTCTTCTAGGCCTATCCGATATCCGACAAAAAGACCATGGCATCGCTATATCCCACACCAAGGTCAATATCTGAAAGAGGATCACGGCTGCTCTATATCCCTGACCATGGTCAATATCTGACAATAGGACCACGGCAGCTCTATATCCTCCACCTGATCCATGGCTGCCCTATATCCCTCATCTGGGCCAATGTTTGATAAAAGGACCATGGCTGCTCTTTAAGCCCCACCTGGGCCAATATCTGACTAAAGGACCATGGTTACTCTATATCCAACACCAAGGACAATATATGACAAAAGGACCATGGCTGTTCTATATCAACACCAAGAACAATATCTGACAAAAGGACCATGGCTGTTCTATATCAGCACCAAGGACAATATCTGACAGAAGGACCATGGCTGTTCTATATCCCTCACCTGGGCCAATATCTGACAAAAGGACCATGGTTACTCTATATCCAACACCAAGGGCCAATATCTGACAAAAGGACCATGGCTGTTCTATATCAACACCAAGGACAATACCTGACAAAAAGACCATGGCTGCTCTATATCCAACACCAAGGACAATACCTGATAAACGGACCATGGCTGTTCTATATCCAACACCAAGGACAATATCTGACAAAAGGACCATGGCAGCTCTATATCCCTCACCTGGGCCAACATATGACGAAAGGACCATGGCTGCTCTATATCCCACACCAAGGTCAATATCTGACAAAAGGGCCATGGCTGCTCTATATCCCTCATCAAGGCTAGTATCTGACAACAGGGCCATGGCTGCTCTATATCCCACATCTTGACCATTATCTGACAAAAGGGCCATGGTTGCTCTATATCACACACCTGGGTCAATATCTGACAAAGTAACTTAACTGTTCTATATCCCAAACTTGGCCAATATCTGACAAAAGGGCCATGGCTGCTCTAGGTCCCTCTTCTAGGCCTATATCTGACAAAAGGACCATGGCAGCTTTATATCCCACACCAAGGTCAATATCTGACAACAGGGCCATGGCAGCTCTAGATCCCTCTTCCAGGCCTATATCTGACAACAGAGCAATGGCTGCTCTACATCCCACACCAAGGTCAATATCTGACAACAGGGCCATGGCAGCTCTACATTCCACACCAAGGCCAATATCTGACAACAGGGCCATAGCTGCTCTAGATCCCTCTTCCCGGCCTATATCTAACAACAGGGCCATGGCAGCTCTACATCCCACACCAAGGTCAATATCTGACAACAGGGCCATACCTGCTCTAGATCCACAACAAGGTCAATATCTGACAACAGGGCCATACCTGCTCTAGATCCCTCTTCCAGGCCTATATCTGACAACAGGGCCATGGCAGCTCTACATCCCACACCAAGGTCAATATCTGACAATAGGGCCATAGCTGCTCTAGATCCACACCAAGGTCAATATCTGACAACAGGGCCATAGCTGTTCTAGATCCCTCTTCCAGGCCTATATCTGACAACAGGGCCATGGCAGCTCTACATCCCACACTAAGGTCAATATCTGACAACAGGGCCATGGCAGCTCTAAGTCCCACACCAAGGCCAATATCTGACAACAGGGCCATGGCAGCTCTACGTTCCACACCAAGGCCAATATCTGACAACAGGGCCATGGCAGCTCTATATCCCACACCAAGGCCAATATCTGACAACAGGGCCATGGCAGCTCTAAGTCCCACACCAAGGCCAATATCTGACAACAGGGCCATGGCAGCTCTACGTTCCACACCAAGGTCAATATCTGACAACAGGGCCATGGCAGCTCTAAGTCCCACACCAAGGCCAATATCTGACAAAAGGGCCATGGCAGCTTTACATTCCACACCAAGGCCAATATCTGACAACAGGGCCATGGCTGCTCTAGGTCCCTTTTCTAGGCCTATATCTGACAAAAGGACCATGGCAGCTCTATATCGCACACCAAGGTCAATATCTGACAAAAGGGCCATGGCAGCTCTACATTCCACACCAAGGCCAATATCTGACAACAGGGCCATGGCTGCTTTTTATCCCATTCCTTGGCCAATATTTGACAAAAGGGCCATGGCAGCTCCACATCCCTCTTCTAGGATTTTATCTGAAAAAAGGACCATGGCAGCTCTATATCCCACACCAAGGTCAATATCTGACAAGGGAGTATGTCTGCTCTATTTCCCTCACCAAGGTTAATATCTGACGACAGAACCATGACCCCTCACCTGTGTCCAATAATAGCCAAAAACGGATCATGGGTAATATATTTTTCACATATTGCTTAAAAAAATGACAATATCTGACAACGATAATGGCTGCTCTATACATGTATATTCCTCTAGGTCAAGTCAAAATCTTACAAAAGGACTACAGTTGCTCTATATCCTTCTCGTAGGTCAACCTCCCCCAAAAGGTCCGTGCCCGCTATATATCCATCACATATATTAATCTCTTATAACAGGACCATGACTGCTGATTATCCCTGACCTTAGTCAATATCTGAACATTGCTGCTCTATATGCCTTACCAAGGTCCACATCTGTCGACAGGACCATGCCTGCGCTTTATTCCTCACCTCAATATCTGACAATGTGACGATGGCTGCTCTATTTCCCTCACCTATGTCAATATCTGCTTTATATCCCTCGGCTAGGTCAAGATCAGCCAACAAGACCATGGCTGCTCTATATTCCTCACACTGTTCAATATCTGAAAATGACTCCTCTATTTTCTGCTCCTAAGTCAATATCTGACAATGGGACCACGGTTGCCCTATCTCCCTCACCTAGGTAATATCTGACACAAGGACCATAGCACCTCTAAATCCCTGTACTAGGTAAATATCTGACAACAGGACCATAGCTGTATTACGAGATATCCCTCACCTAGGTCAATATTTAACAAAAGAACCTTGGCTACTCCTATTCCCTACAACTAGGTCAATATGTGACAAATATACCATGACTGCTCTCAATCCCTCACCTAGGTTAACATCTGACAAGAGGACCATAATTGCTCTCTATCCCTCACCCAGGTCAGTATTTAACAAAAGAACCTTGGCTACTCCTATTCCCTACAACTAGGTCAATATGTGACAAATATACCATGACTGCTCTCAATCCCTCACCTAGGTTAACATCTGACAAGAGGACCATAATTGCTCTCTATCCCTCACCTAGGTCAGTATTTAACAAAAGAACCTTGGCTACTCCTATTCCCTACAACTAGGTCAATATGTGACAAATATACCATGACTGCTCTCAATCCCTCACCTAGGTTAACATCTGACAAGAGGACCATAATTGCTCTCTATCCCTCACCTAGGTCAGTATTTGACAAAAGAACCTTGGCTACTCCTACAGATAGGTCAATATGTGACAAATATACCATGACTGCTCTTAAGTCCTCGCCTAGATTAACATCTGACAAGAAGACCATAATTGCTCTCTATCCCTCACCTAGGTCAATATTTGACAAAAAGGTCATGGTTGCTATAAATCCCTCACCTAGGTAAGTATCTGACAAAAGAACCATGGCCGCTCTTAACCTTCCCCCCCCCCCTTAGGTCAATATCTGCCAAAATTACCATAGGTGATATTTATCCCATGGGATTGTATAGGATGACTTCAAATAGCCTTAAAGGAAGCAATTTGAAAAACAAGTTTGTTCCTAGGCTTCAAAATAAATCTCCTTCATTGAGAAACACATGGTTTATGCCGTGTGTTGATATGATAAACTAATCTAATACTGTGGTAACCAGCATTTTCTTCTTTTTCCACAATGTTTTCTATCCTTCACAAAAAAAAATTCAAATTTTCAGTCACTTTTATTATGTGGTCTTCAAATGCTTTCGATTTGGACCAGTCTACAATTTTGTCGTTTGGTAATGAGTTAAATGAAATGAAAAGCCATATTACTAATGTACAAAAGTGTTACCTTACTTTCCGGACACCCTGTACCTCACCTGAGTAAGTATCTAGCAGTAGACTCATCTCTTATGTAGCTGAAATTTGGCTGGAAGACTGTAATGATTCTATTTCTTGCACAAGAGTTGACATTTGACAGAAAAATGACAGTTCTATATCCTGCACCTCGGCTGCTAAGCCCCATTAGTACAGTTGGTAGGGTACAGGACTTTAAACCAGGAGGTTAGTGGGTTCGAATCTCTAGCTTGACCTAGTTCATTCCAAGGATTGATGAGTCATTGTGACAGGATTCATTCCTCTCTCAATGCTGTTCATTCAATGATAGGTATTTGGGGAAGCGGCTAGTGGCTTGAGAAGAACAGGAAACAGAACAAGAGGGCCATGATGGCCTTTTATCGCTCCACTGGCTAATAAATAAAAACCTACATGCCAAACATTACAATACCAAGCAAACTGGTTTCCAACATGAGACCCCCCTGAGACAGGGCTAAAATTAGTAGCCCCAAGTCATATGGTTAGTGACAAGAAGATTTCTAAAGTTTTCACTAAGTAAGCCCATGTAAAACATCTCACCCCCTGGGTAAGATCAAATTTGACCTCAGGGCTTTAATTTAGACATTCACACTAGACGCCCACTAGATAAAGCCACATGCAAAATTTGGTGGCCTGAGGTCTTATGGCTGGGTACAGAAAGGTTGGTAAAGTTTTCTTTATATAGCCTGACGTAAACTTGTGACCCACAGGTCAAGGCCAATTTTGACCCCAGCCTATTATTTGAAGAAACGTGATAGAGGTCTACTAGATAAAGTTAAATGCCAAATTTGGGAGCTCTATGCCTTACGGTTTCAGACAAGAAGATTCTTAAAGATTTTCAATATGCAACCAGAAGTTTTGAAGAAATCAAATTCTTTCAAGAAATTCTTAATTGAACCATGGCAGGATTTTTTCTGTAAAGTTTCATCAAAGTTGGATGGGTAGTTTAAGAGATGTTTTCAAAGTTAACATATTGGCTGGTGTCCTTATTACTTATAATAAACATTATAATAAACATTGCCGTTGTCACTTGAGCTAATATGTGAGAACTGGACAAGAGAATGATTATCAGTCTGAGAGAAGGGCTATAATGTCCCGCACAAACATAAAATCGCAGTGTTTTCTATCCTTTGATCCTTTACCACACAATCCCTAATTTTAACTGTACAAAAAGACAAAATTTTAGACTGGTCCACAATGGAAGCATATGCAGACGACAAAATTAATGTGACTCAAACTTGGAAATTTTTTCTGGTAAGGGTAGAAAACATTGTGGGAAAAGGAGAAAATGCTGGTTCTCCTCTTTCAGCAATGTTTTCAACACACTTCTATCTCAGGGTTGTAAAAACCAGGGATTGTTTGGTAAAGGGTTAATGGCCCTGAAAAAGGAAGCATTTCAAAACACTGTGGGAAAAAGAGAAAATGTTGGTAACCAGCATTTTCTCCTTTTCCCACAATTTCTCATGCTTAATCTAAGTCAAGTCACAAGTGTTTTCTCCTTTATTCCAAAATTCTCAATCCTACGATACACAAATCCGACTATTGTCTTTGAGTTACATCTAATTTTTCACCTATAAATTCTTTCATCTTACACAGTTCTAAAATTTTGTTATCTTGTTATGAGTTAACTCTTTACAAAATGATAAAAATGTTACATTCGACAAAATCGACAGCATTTGCTGACAACAAATTAAAAATACCTAAATTTAGGATTTTTGTCACTGATAGAGTAGACATTGTGGGCAATAGAGATGGCAAGGGAACCAGCTCATCCAGGGACTTCAGTCTCCATAGGCTGAAACTGACCTTGGGTATATATCCTGTTCTAAAGATTTATCCAGTTCTTGTTTATATGAAAGCATTTCGTCCTTTTCCAATGATGTTTTTAAATGCCTTCTTCAGAATAGATAAAACTCTGGACTGTGTGGTAAAGGGTCAAATTTAACCATGGTGTGGTTTATAAGTTACTGGTTTGTTTGAAATTATCGTGCACTGCAATTTCTAAATATAGAAGACTGAATTGCGAGCCACATTTCTAAATTTCCTGAATTCTTCAAGTGTTGCATTATCTTTAACCCTTTACCACACAATAACAACTTTTAATGACCCTGAGATAGAAGCCTTTTGAAAACATTGTGGGAAAAGGAGAAAATGCTGATAACCAGCATTTTCTCCTTTTCCCACAGATTTTTCTACCCTTCCCAAATCAAATTTCAATTCTTTAGTTACGTTTATTTTGTTGTCCACCAAAGCTTTCAATTTGGAACAGTCTACAAATCTGTCATTGGTAAAGAGTTAAACTTCACCCAGCTTAGCTCTTTACCAGATTATTCTTAGCAAAGCCCAGTATATTAGTCTGTAATAAAAGGGTCTAGCACCTGTTACACACAATATTTACATGTGTATCAAAGATTCTAAGTTGTGCATCACAATATGCCATGCAACGCGTGAAAAAGGGCATTTGGACATCTGCGAAGGCTGATCTGAGATGGCACTTTATGGCTTATACAAAACAGAAAATCACATAAAAACAGAAACTGATGTTTGCCATGCTCTGTGAAAAGGGGGTTTAGAGCATCTGCAAAAACAGGAGGGCCATGATGGCCCTGTATCGCTCCACTGGCTTTTTAACCCTTTACCACACAAATGGAAGTGTTCATGACCCTGAAAAAGAGAGCCTTCGAAAACAACACTGTCAGGCAATACAAGCAGGTTTATTCAATGGCATGAAAAATGAAGTTCTTGGGAAAAAAACTGAATGGACAGAAACCTTACTCTGAATTTAATATTCCAGTCATGTGAGCATAACTATTAGCATCAAAATGAATCACTTTCCAAGAAAATAGAACATTTATCTATCACCAATCACGTATCACTGTGGTTTGATAATCAAGGGAGTTATATAGTAACAAACTTAAGCTTTTATAGAAGGTGTTATTTCCCTTGATTAATGTTTAAATTGAAGTGACTGTATATAGAAGCCCACATTAAACTTGTGATCCCTGGAATGGAGCCAATTCTGATCCCAGGCCTACAATATGAAGAAACTTGTTAAAGGTCCATTAGATAAAGCTACATGCAAAATTCAGTAGCCCTGGGCCTTGTGATTTCAGAGAAGATGTTCAAAATGTTAATTTATTTCCAGTTTTGGTGCCATGGCCACCACAGTTTTTGAAGAAGTCAAATTCTTTCAAGAAGTTCTGAAAAAGACCATGGCAGGATCATTTCTGTGAAGTTTCATCAAATTTGGATGGGTAATTTCAGAGAATAAGATGTCTGAAAAAAAAAGGTAAGGCACACATGGAAGGGCAGACGGACTGACAGAAGGACAGACAACACTAAAACTATATCCCTCCACCTAAGGCAGCAGATAAAAAGGAGAAAATGCTGGTTACCAGCTTTTTTCTCCTTTTCCCACCATGTTTTAAAAAAAGGCTTCTTTCTCAGGGTAGCTAAAAGTTGTGATTGTATGGTAGACAATTATATGGTAAAATATGGTTTATAAAAAAGAAAAATAATTTTGGGAAAATGCTTTCAAAATGAATTTTCAAAGAGTGATCTTCATAGTTGAGTAGAAATAATTGTTGAAAAAGGAAAATGCTGGTTAGAAGCATTTTCTCCTTTACCCAAAATGTTTTCAAAAGCTATTTTCCTCAGGATCTGTTTGCAAAGGGTTATAGAAATAGTGACAAAAAAGTCTTTCAACATTTTTATATATGGAAAACCTCATCACAGTTTGGTGACAGAAAACACTTGAAAAATAGATCTAACATGGAAATGAAATTATGCAGCATTATTCACTAAGGACATCTGGATCAAGCAAGATACCATTTTGATGACCTCTAATTAAACCCTTAACCCTTTACCAAGCAATCCCAGGTTTTTATGACCTAGAGGAAGAAACCTTACAAAAATACTGTGGGAAAAGAAGAAAATGCTGGTAACTAGCATTTTCTCTTTTTTCCACAATGTTTTCTACCCTTCTAAAACCAAGTCAATTTCTCAATCATAGTTATTTTGTTGTCTGCAAATACTTCCAATAGTAGTCTCAGTCTGAAATTTTGTTGTTTGGAAAGGAGTTAATGATTAACCCTTTACCAAACAATGACGACTTTTGACGACCCTGAGGCACAAGCCTTATGAAAACGTTGTGGGAAAAGGAGAAAATGCTGGTAACCAGCATTTTCTCCTTTTCCCACAATGTTTTCTAACCATCCCAAATCAAATTTTGATTTTTCAGTCACTTTTATTTTGTCGTCTGCAACTGGTGTCAATTTGAACCAGTCTATAAATTTGTCATGTGGTAAAGAGTTAAGTGGTCACATGTTGCCAGATACTGAGTCAATATGAAATTAAATTTCAAAAGTTTAAATGCAGTTTGGCATTGTGATTAGAAAAAGCAGGGAAAACTAAAAGATCTAAATGACTGCTTGAGGCTGCTCCTTTTCTAACAATATCCCCGAAACCTATCCACTTCAGAGTAAATGTTAACGCTTTACTGAAGGACAAAAGTTTTGAATGGTCAAAACTAAAAGCAACTGTATATGACAAAAAAAAAAAAAAAATGAGCCATACTCTGACAAAAGGGGGCTTTATGCATGTGGACAATACACGATATCAAACAAACCAAGCAATCATATACCAATAGATCCATACTAACCACACTTTCTGTAAAAACTAACTGAATCATAAGTTAGACTGCCCTGGACATACAGAAAATTGACCAGAATTGACTAAAAGCTAAAAGCTTTGGCCCAGGTCAGCCTGGCAGACTGCCCAGGCTGCCCTGGATCAATACTTATCACAGAGGCATGAAGCCCCCTTTTTACAGAACAAATATTGTTCAATAACTAAAATTTGTTTTTTGAAAGGATAGAGAACATTGTGGGAAAAGGAGAAAATAATGGTTACCATCATTTTCTCCTTTCACCACAATGTTTTCAAAAGACTATTTCTTGAGGGATGTTGTCCAATGATTTAACAGCACTGAGAAAATAACCCTTTTAACCCATTACCACACAATCCCTACTTTTGACGCCCCTGAGAAAGAAGCCTTTTGAAAACACTGTGGGAAAAGGAGAAAATGCTGGTAACCAGCATTTTCTCCTTTTCCCACAGTGTTTTCTACCCTTCCCAGAACGAATTTCAATTTTTCAGTCACCTTTATTTTGTCGTCTGCAAATGCTTTCAATTTGGACCAGTCTAAATTTTTCTCGTGTGGTAATGGGTTAACCCTTTCCCAAACAAAAAAGTTTTAGACTTGTCCAAATTGAAAGCATTAGCAGAGGACAAAATAAATGTGACTCAAAAACTAAACTTTACTTTAGAAGAGTGGAAAGCATTGTGGGAAAAGGAGAAAATGCTGGTTACCAGCATTTTCTCCTTTTCCCACAACATTTTCAGACGGCCTCTTCCTCTAAGAAAGAAGCTTTTTAACTCTTTACCACACCATCCAGGCTTTTACCGACCCTGAGAAAGAAAGCTTTTGAAAATATTGAAGGAAAAGGAGAAAATGCTGGTAGCCATTTTCTACCCTTCCCAAATCAAATTGCTATTTTTGATTCACATTTATTTTGTCGTCTGCAAATGCACTCAATTTGGACAAGTCCAAAACTTTGTCATTGGCAAAGAGTTAAAAAGATCATGTGCAAAATGCTTTCCATTGGGACTAGTCTAAAATTTTTTCGTTTGGCAAAGAGTTATTGTAAGACATTTCAAAACATTTGGATGACATTAAAGTTTTTTTTCATCCATAAATTGCTTTTAGTTTATACTAATATTACTTTCAAGCTTTTTTCGTCTGAAAGAGTTATCCTCAATACCAGAATGACAAAATTTTGGACATTTTCCGCTGGAAGTTGCAAACTCTAAATATCACTCTTACGATATTATTCTATGAAAGAATAAAAAACATTGTAAAGAAGGAGAAAAAGCTGTTACCAGCATTTCCTCCTTATTCCACACTGTTTTTAAAAGGCGTCTTCCTCTGGATTGTTAGAATACAAGATTGTTCTGGAAAATGCTATAAGCATAAATTTTCATGGACCAGACAGAATACGTTTAACTAATCTAGGTGATATTTCATCCCGTACTCGATTTACGAGCCGATTGTACTTTGGGGAATCCGAGCCTAATCTGGACGATCCTGACCTACAGCTGCCGTGCCTTTTGTGTTGATTTTCTGTTTCAGATTTTGCTTTCAATGTTTCATAGAGTTTTCTAAGATATTTTTCATTGTCTGTCATATATGTGTTTTCAACTACAGGTGCTTCTGTTGTCTTTTCTAGATTATGATTTGTTTTCTTCTTTGAAAATGCTATCTTCTGTTTCTGCTTCTTAGGAATATTTAACTCCTCTTTTTCATTTCTAACCATGCCATCATTTGTAATGTTTAATCCAGAAGGGGACAATTGATTTGGTACGTCTTGACAAGCTGTGTTACATTTGTCTTCTTGAGGGGTCAGCCTGTCTGAAAAAGCAGAATCTGCCCTTGTAAACTCTTGGTTTAAATCATCTTCCCTCAAAATAATAGACAAGATTTCACTCTCTCCTCTATCAACATTCTTTTGAACATTGTCATCATTTGTATCTTTCCGTTGACTAGAGCTTTCATCAGCTGTTGATAGCTTACCAGCATCACCTGCACCTCTTTCTTGAGTATTCTTGACTTTTGCACCAGCTCCTTTTTCCCTGTCCTGTTCTTTCATGACGTCTTCCCAATATTTTGCCTCAGATATACTTTCTAATAAAGAAATCTTCCCTATACTGCCTACAGACACCATCTTTGGCTTGCTGTGATCCATGTAAGGCATGGGAACCAGCTCATCCAGGGACTTCCTGTCTCCATAGGCTGAAACTGACCTTGGGTGTATATCCTGTTCTAAAGATTTATCCAGTTCTTGTTTATAGGCAGATTTAGCTCTTGGTTTACTCATGACTTTATCACTTGAGTCTGTTAACTTCATCAATTTTACCTTATCACTTAAGGAAGTTTCAATAGTATCTCTAGATACATCTAGATCTACTTCACCTTTACTTTCATCAGAGTGAACTGACAAATTTGCTTTACTAGAATAGGCAGTCTCATTTATTGGTTCCCTGTTTCCATTGGTAAGGTCTAAAACATCAGCGTGATGGCTGACGTTATCATCATCAACAGTAAGTGGCTCTTCGATATCCGACATGTGATCCATGTGATCAATACTACTGTAACCTGAGGTAGCTGATGTTTTCCGTGAGATCTTGGAGTGACGTCCTCTTTTCACCGCATATTCATCCGCTGTCATCACTGCCGGAGCTGTTACAGGTCTTCTATCTACCTGGCTTCCTTTGGTATAACGGTAAATGAAATCACCATGTAACTTTTTCACAGAGGAGTCTGATGTTTTCATCATCTTTTTCAGGAGCTGGCCCCTATGTGAGTTATGAAAATATGGGGACATGAGGATGTAATGTGGCCCCTTCTTTGATCGAACTCCATACCAGCCACGGAATCTGAAAGAAAAAACATCACAGATATGGTGATACACCATACATGTACTTGATATCCTATGGGTATGTATTCACATCCATTCAAGATTAACTCATTACCAAACAACATATTTTTTTGCTTGTCCAAATCGAAAGCATTTGCAGACGACAAAATAGAAGTGATTAAAAATTTGAAACTTGTTTTGTGAAGGGTAGAAAAGATTGTGGAAAAAGGAGAAAATGCTGGTTCCCAGCATTTTCACCTTTTCCCACAATGTTTTCTAAAAGTTTCTTTCTCAGGGTCGTCAAAAGTTAGGATTATGTGGTAATGGGTTAAGAATGCTCTTGGTCTTATTCTTCAGAATTTTATCCATGTGAAAATTACAGAACCTCTGATTGGCTAAACCAATAAACCAAATGGTTTAGCCAATCAGATGTTCCGTTACTTTCACAGTCAGAAAATCTTGAAGAATGAGACTGAATATGGACCCTAGGGTACCCTTACACAATGCAATCCTGAGTTTTAAGGACTCTTAGAAGAAAAAGCTGTATCTGAAAACAGCAACCAGCATTTTCTCCTTTTCCCATAATGTTTTCACTTCAAAAGCAAAATTTTTTAAAAGGCTTCCTCCTCAGGGTTGACAAAATTGTGTATTGTATGGTTAAAAATCCCCGAGGAGGAAGGTTTTAGAAAAAGAAAAATGTGGCAAAGCATTTTCACCATTTCTAAAGATCAATTACACAGAAGCCTTTTGAAAATATTGAGGGAAAAGGAGAAAATGCTAGTAACCAGCATTTTCTGCTTTTCCCTCAATGTTTTCTATCCTATGAAAGAAAAATTGTGTCATTTGAGCTTCTATAAAATTTTTGTCTGCATATGTTTTCAATTTGGATTTGTCCAAAATTTTGCAGTGTGGTAAAGGATTAAGTCTTCAATTGAAGGCGGAAACAGAAGTTCCTGTGCACCACTTATCAAGGTAAACAGCCTGTTCCATTCAACCAGATGGAAATATGACACGATTAACATTTCTCAAACTTTACATAACGGTCCGAAATAAAACCAAAAGAATTTTAATTCTTTACCAAACAACAAAATTTCAGACTGATCCAAATTGAAAGCACTTGCAGATCACAAAATAAATGCAACTCAAAAACTGAAATTTGTTTCCATCAGGTTAGAAAATGGTTACTAGCATTTTTCTCCTTTTCAGACAATGTTTTCAAAAAGCTTCTATCTAAGGGTTGTAAAAACCAGGGATTGTTTGGTAAAGAGTTAAGGGGTAAATATCAGAACAGAAGAGTTCGGAAGTTATATGTACAGACGTACAGTACCATAAAGGAAGAGTGGAATCAATCATAGATCTGTCAAGAGCACTTTTATTTAACTCTTTACCACACAAACCTGACTTTTAATGACCCTTAGAAAGAAGCCTTTTGAAAACATTGTGGGAAAAGGAGAGAATGCTTTCTACCCTTTCCAGACCAAACTTCAATTTTTCAGTCACATTTACTTTGTCGTCTGCAAATGCGTTCAATTTGGACCAGTCTAAAATTTTGTAGTGTGGTAAAGAGTTAAAAAGACTAAGATAGCCAGTTTCACCCCAGGTAGAGATACTACAATGTGCAAGCTACAAGAAAAGAAAGTTAAAAATCAAATCAAAATTGCAAGCTTGATTTTCTTTTTAAAGAAAGAAACTACTTAGTCTCTTTTAACCCTTTACCAAACAATCCCTGGTTTTTACGACCCTGAGACTGAAGCCTTTTGAAAACATTGTGGGAAAAGGAGAAAATGCTGGTAACCAGCATTTTCTCCTTTTCCCACAATGTTTTCTACCCTATCAATAAATTATTGCATCATTTGAGCCACATTGAAATTGTCATCTGCAAATGCCTTCAACTTCGACAGGGCTAAAATTTTGTCGCCTAGTAAAGAGTTAATAATCCTTCAAGTAAAAAATCAAAATGTATTATAAATCATATCAAAGAAGCAGTTTAGTGAAACATGATTAACTGTTACTTCCCTTTGCCTAACGATGAAATTTAGAATTTTCCTTAGCAAGCATTTACAAAGAAAAAAGTTAAGTGCGTCAAGTCTGAGATTTAGCTGTGAACAAGTAGAAAACATTGTGGGGAAAAAAGCAGTAAATGCTTGTTACCAGCATTTACCACTTTTCTCAAAACCCTTTTTCAATAGCCAACAGCAAAATTAAATCACAGGATTGTACAGTACAGGCAAAAATGCAATAAAAAATTCAATCCTTGTAAAAGGATAGGTATCTCTCAGTTAACCCACTACCACACAATCCCTACTTTTGACGCCCCTGAGAAAAAAGCCTTTAGATAACATTGTGGGAAAAGGAGAAAATGCTGGTAACCAGCATTTTCTCCTTTTCTCACAATGTTTTCTACCCATAACAAAACAAATTTCAATTTCTCAGTCACTTTATTTTGTCGTCTGCAAATGCTTTCGATTTGGACAAGCCTAAAATTCTGTCGTTTGGTAATGGGTTAAAGGAAAAAAGCTGAATTATACAGCTTTCCATATTGACTGATAACTCTTGTACAGGTTACTACTGATTACCAGTATTTCATCAGTTGCTTCCCTTGAACAATTTTTTTGCCTAAGTGATTGCAGCAATTTTTTTACTCTTTTGAAATTAAATCTTTACCAGATGGTGAAAATTTGAGATTTTGAGTTGTCTAGATTGCTTTTCTAGACAACAAATAAAATATGGGTCGACCAAATAAATGAAACAGAATATTTTCAGTCAGAAATAGAATTCCAAGTGCGACAATTTCAATTATGTTTTGACCTGAATATCTGATTTACTCAAAACACCAAATAGTACTCATCAGTGATCAGACTGCATAGGCTGTACTCTCTGATCTTGATCTACTTTCAGCAAATACACCATAATTTGCCTCAGATATGTTGAGAGTTAAAAATTAATGTCTTTTGTCACATTCTTTGTAATTTCAATTTTGAGATGTGCAAAAATAGGTGAAAGATCAATGTGTAAAGTACTTCTATGATCTTTTTTATAGAAATCCATAAACCATCATTATCAGTTTTTTTACTAAGTACATGTATTATCTATTAACAGCAGAAGATTTAAGTGTTACTGGAAAAGCAAGAGAAAAAAAGGCTCAAGATAAGCTAAAAGAGATACAGCTTAGCAAAACAAAATAATTTGATACATTTGAATTTGGATCCGTCTAAAATTTTGTTAAGTTTGAGTTAAGTTTGAGGGCCCCAATGGGACTTAAACACGTGTGCCCCATTTCACCAGGGTAGTTATGGTATGGTGGCATTAACTCTTTACCACACAATAAAAATGTAGACTTGTCCAAATTGAAAGCATTTGCAGACGACAATTCAAATGTGGCTCAGTTAAGGTTATTTGTCTTTGATAGGTAAGAAAAGATTAAGGGAAAAGGAGAAAATGCTGGTTACCAGCATTTTCTCTGTTTCCCTTAATGTTTTCAAAAGGCTTCTTCCTCAGGGGTTGTTTAAACTCGGGATTGTGTGGTTAATATTATCTTGATAGTTTTCATGTGCCTTGTGGTAGATTAAAGCCACTATACTATAGTTACGTAAAACTTACGAAAATTTTGTTTGTAAGTAACTTACTGAAACGGGGCCCTGATACTTAAATATTTGATACATGTACATGTATTCAAATTCAATGAGGCTGTCAATACTTCGACCCATGACAAAAACCCTTTTCTTTAAACCCCTGGGCCATTATCAACTGCACAACTTGGTAACGGGTCGGGTCCATCCAATGTCTTACAGTATGGGAAGCAGACATATTTCATGCAATTTTGATGATATATCAACAAATTTTTCAACTCAAAAAATTTTGAAACTCAAAGCCTTTTGCCAACAGATAAACTTAAAAAGTTTTGCCCTACATAAGGTTATAGAGAAAGTCACCTTAAATCTCACCAAAATGTTTCCAAAAAAATACAACAACTTCTTAAACAAAATGTGTCATGCTCTGTCAAAAGGGGGCTTAACGCATCTCAACCCATGTCAGCCTGCATAGACATGGGTGGAAGCTTTTTGATAGTGGTCAATTTTCTTTCAGACCAAGGACCATTCTACAACTGAATTCATCCAAATGCTTGAAGTAGCGTATTTTATGAATCAATTATATGTATTCAGTTGACTTGCTTAGGTCTTACGAACAAAGTCCGTAACAAAGAAACAAATAAACAAATGCATAGCTCAAATACAAACTGCATCTGGCAGGATGAAAGACAAATGTCCTTGTTTTTTCAGAGGATTAATAGACCAATACCATAATCACACAGCCAAAGGGATATCTCTCCTACACAGTCGTCAGGTATTGTATTTAAATCGGGATGAAGCTATGCATGAAGGACTGGTCTCCTGTAACGTAGTAAACTGCATCGTGGAGATTCGTTAAGCCCCCTTTTGCAAGAGCATGACTCCAATTTTGTTTCATATCTTGAGCCTTACAGAAAGACGCTTTCAAACTACTTCAAAAACTAAAGCCCAAAAGAACTGTCTCCAATGAACCGACTTCTTCAAGTCATACTTACACATGCTGTAATCTTGACAAATTTTGTCTGGTAGAAAGACATTGTTAGGTTAATTTTCTCCTCTAATTTTAAAACTGATCATAATCATTCTACAGAGCTCCAGATAGAGGAAGTGATTTTGATTTCAAAATTGAAAAATATCAATTATTCTCCACTAAACCCTATGTTGTGGGTACTCATTAGAATCGTCTTATTGAAACGATTCTAATGAGTACCCACAACATAGGGTTTTCAGGAGAAATAATGACTTAAGAATACCATCACTCCCTCTTATCTGGAGCTCTGATTTATACGTAAACATTCTAAATTAGCTGTATTTATCATTGTAATCTTAGGACCCTGTCTACTACACTTCGATGCACAAAACAGATTCTTGACTTGGCCCTTTGGCACCAATGCCTCACTTTAATACTTTTGCAGACTGTATAGGTCAAGATTGGGTTTCATATCTTTTAATCTATACTGTCCAATATTTCAATTTGGAAAAGTCTATGTGAGATTTTTCCTGCTAAAAGACAACTATGTAATTGTCTCATTTTACAGTGAAATTATTGGCTTGAAATTTTTAAAACAGTTATTTTTTAGTTAAGTAAGGATTAAAAATGCAGTAAAGTCATGCATAAATTACAGGAACAAAAAGAAATTATTGTCAAGAGAAGTTTAAAATCATAAAAGTAGGTTATGTTGACCAAAGCATGCAGGAAAAAAAGGAAATGTTAATGGTACTCATGTCACATTCTAACAAAATGAACAAAATAAATTGAGATCTATGGACCCTAGTTCGTAGATAAACATCAACCTTTTCGTAAAGTCTGATTGGCCAATCTCGCAGCTCTAGTCTTTTAATACAACAGTTAGGGACCATAGACTCACTAACACATCAGTAATATCGTGTAAGATGGACATTTTGGTCTCGCAGCTTCCGTCTTTTAACCCTTTACCAAACAACAAAATTTTGGACTGGTCCAAAATGAAAGCACTTGCAGACGACAAAATAACCATAACTCACAAATTGATATTTAAATTGTTTCCAGCAGGGTAGAAAACATTGTGGGAAAAGGAGACAATGCTGGTTACCAGCATTTTCTCCTTCTCCCACAATGTTTTCAAATGGCTTCTATCTCAGGGTGGTTAAAGCCAGGGATTGTTTGGTAAAGGGTTAATATGAGAGTTAGGGCCTGTAGACTTAAAGCAGATGACAAAATTTTATTACAATGGAAGTATTTGCAGACAACATATACATTGTTGCTATAATGTATGTATTTTTATTTTAACTCATTACCACACAACAATATTTTAGGCTTGTCTAAATCGAAAGCATTTGCAGACAACAAAATAAAAGTGACTGAAAATTTGAAATTTTTGTGAAGGGTAGAAAACATTGTGGGAAAAGGAGAAAATGCTGGTTACCAGCATTTTCTCCTTTTCCCACCATGTTTTCTAAAGGCTTCTTTCTCAGGTTTGTCAAAAGTAGGGATTGTGTGATAATGGATTAAAGAGGGTAGAAAACAGTCAGAGAAATTTCCAGAATGTTTTCAAAACCTATTCTCCGGTAGATCATTACAAAGTTATTGTTTAGTCATGAGTTAAACATATTGACGAAATTGTCAAAATTCAAAATGTTATCTTAACTCTTTACCACACAATGACGACTTTTAAAAACCCTGGGAAAGAAATCTTCTGAAAACATTGTGGGAAAATGAGAAAATGCTGGTAACCAGCATTTTCTCCTTTTCCACAATGTTTTCTACACTGTCAAAGAAAAATTACACCATTTGAGCCACACTGAAATTGTCATCTGCAGATGTTCTCAATTTGGATAAGGCTTAAATTTTGTTGTCTGGTAAAGGGTTGACAAAATGAGTCTTTTCCTTTGGAAAATCAATTTCATGCAGTAAAGGTAGAATCTCTCAAAACATGATATTTTAAGATTTAGTGGAAAAAACTTATGTGAAAACATGTGAAAATGTGAAATGACACTCTTTCTATTTACCTTGCATCACACTTCTGCGCATGAGATGGGGATATCTTTGGGATTGGATGAGACATCTTCGACATATCATACCTCTCTTGAGGGGGTGGCTTGATTACCTTCACCTTGTGGGTAACATGCGGTGCAGACTGCCCTGCCAAATCAAAATAAATTGAAAATACTCTTATACCATATCGGGGTCTAAAGATTTTCAAAATTCTTACTTGTCCTCCTGCCATTTTGCACTCGTCCTACAGTTAGACAAAGACGGATAATCCACTTGCCCTTACCAAATTTCTACTAATAAGGACAAACAGACGAGTGGATTTTTTGGACCCTGCTTATAGGTTTTTTACCTATACCGCCTTTTACCACACAATCCCGAGTTTTAAAGAACCTGAGAAGTAGGCCTTTTGAAAACACTGTGTGGAAAAGGGAGAAAATGCTGGTAACCACGGAGCCAAAGAGATATCTCTCTGACGCAGCTGTCAGGTATTGTATTTAAATCAGGACGAGCTATGCTAGAAGGAGTGGTCTCCCGTAACAAGATGGTGTTTGAGAATTAGACTAAGAATGTTTTGAAGAACAGTTGGTGAAAACCATCACCCTTTACTTTACAATCTTGAGTTTTGACTAACCTGAAAGAAAAGAATGAAAACCTTGTGGGAAAAGGATAAAATGCTGGAAACCAGCATTTTCTCCTTTTCCCACAAAGTTTCCTACACTACCACTGATAATTACCATATTTCAAAGAAATCTGATGTGACACATGCAATTGCTTTTAATTCCGATCGGTCTAAAATTTTGCAGCTAAAAATGGTAAAGAGCTAATACATCTATCTATAGAAATTAGTTACCCTTGGATCTATTTTTGATGTAGATGTCCTTATACCCTGGGATATAACGTTCCATTTCTGAATCCATGGCAATTTCGTATCTTCCTTCCTGTAAGTTAAAATCTTCAAAATTAGGTGAAAAAAAATTTAAAACACTAAAAAGTTACAACTTCCCTAAACTCAACTTGAGCCAATAACAAAAAATGTAAACTTTAAATGTAATATGCCGCTAAATTCTTTTCATGCTACGTAAATGATATCCAAACACTTACATTATAACATTACAACATAAAGAGATAGTGACCTTGGTATTCAATACCTGAAAAGCTAAAAAATCAGATATAATAGCAGATAAGGGCTTAACCCTTTCCCAAATGACATATTTTGGATTCTTCCAAACTGAAAGAGGTTGCAGACGACGATTTTAGACTTTGAGAAAATGGCAGAAAGTTCTCAGAAAAGGTAGAAAACACTGTGGGAAAAGGAGAAATTGCTCGTTACGAGCAATTTCTCTTTTTCCCACAGTGTTTTCAAAAGACTTTTACTGCAGACACGTAAAAACCAGGGCTTGTTTGGGAAAGGGTTAAGCTCTTTTTCATATTACAGAACTTTAGACTGGTCCCAATTGAAAACAGTTGCAGACGACAATTAAGATGTAGCTCAAATAATAATTTCTGCCTTTGATAGGAAAGAAAACATAGTGGGAAAAGGAGAAAATGCTGGTAACCAGCATTTTCTCCTTTACCCACAATGTTTTCAGACGGCTTCCTGCTCAGGGTCATTACTGGGGATGTGTGGAAACGGGTTAATATTTGAAAAATCTGATATAATAATAGAGAAGACATTTCATAAAATTATGACCCTTTCAAACAAGCAATTTCGTTGAAATGATATCCCCCGCCGAAAAAGACCTTTTTTGATACAAACGTATAAGAGGTATTGTGTTTTGCATGTACATGTGGCCTTTTTGTTATATGTCCATGATGAAATAAATTCATCAAAGGGTAATCAGTCGAAAAAAGCCTGTAATCTAAATGAAAATGTGCGAACAAAAATCCAAAGTAAAAATTTACAAAGGGCAATAACTCCAAAAATACTGAAGATAGAGTTATGGTTCTTGTGCACTGCACTTTTCCTCAATTAGTTCTATATGTGTATGAAATTTTAAGTTCCTAGCTTTTATACTTTTGGAGATATATGCCAGACAGAAATCCAAAATAAAAATTAACAAAGGGCAATAACTCAAAAATTACTAAAGACAGAGTTTTGGTTTTTGTGAAGCGCACTTCTTAATGAATTCTATAAGTGTATAAAGTTTGAAGTTCCTAGCCTCTGTACTTTTGGAGATATGCTCCGGACAAAAATCCAAAGTGAAAATTTACAAAGAGCAATAACTCAACAATTACAAGTTCCTACCTTTCATACTTTTGGAGATATGCTCCGGACAAAAATTCCAGAAGAAAATGTGCAAAGGGCAATAACTCCAAAAACACTGAAGATAGAGTAATGGTTCTTGTAAACTGCATGCCTCCTTAATAAGATCTATCCACTTGTGAAGTTTGAAGTTGATATTTCAATTACTTTTGGAGATATGCTCCAGAAAAAAATCAAAAGTTAAAATTTATAAAGGGCAATAACTCCAAAAATACTGAAGACAGAATAATGGATCTTTCGCACTGCATGCCTCCTCAATGAGTTCTACATGTATATATGTGTGAAGTTTCAAGTTCCTAGCTTTTATACTTTTGGAGATATGCTCCGGACAAAAATTCAAAGTTAAAATTTACAAAGGGCAATAACTCCAAAATTACTGAAGACAGAGTAATGAATCTTTGGCACTGCATGCCTCCTCAATGAGTTCTATATGTGTGTGAAGTTTCAAGTTCCTAGCTTTCATACTTTTGGAGATATGCTCCAACCAAAAATTCCAGAAAAAAATGTACAAAGGGCAATTACTCCAAAAATATTGAAGATAGAGTAATGGTTCTTGTACACTGCACGCCTCCTTAATGAGATCTATTCACTTGTGAAGTTTCAAGTTCCTACCCTTCATACTTTTGGAGGCATGCTCCGAAAAAAAATTCAAAGTTAAAATTTACAAAGGGGCAATAACTCCAAAATTACTGAAGACAGAGTAATGAATCTTTCGCACTGCATGCCTCCTCAATGAGTTCTATATGTGTGTGAAGTTTCGAGTTCCTAGCTTTCATACTTTTGGAGATATGCTACGGACAAAAATTCAAAGTAAAAATTTACAAAGGGCAATAACTCCAAAAATACTGAAGATAGAGTAATGGTTCTTGTACACTGCACGGCTCCGTAATGAGATCTATCCAATTGTGAAGTTTCAAGTTCCTACCTTTCATACTTTTGGAGATATGCTACGGACAAAAATTCAAAGTAAAAATTTACAAAGGGAAATAACTCCAAAAACACTGAAGATAGAGTAATGGTTCTTGTACACTGCACGCCTCCTTAATGAGATCTATCCACTTGTGAAGTTTCAAGTTCCTAGCTTTCATACTTTTGGAGATATGCTTCGGACAAAAATCCAAAGTAAAAATTTACAAAGGGCAATAACTCCACAATTACTTAAGACAGAGTTATGGATCTTTCTCACTGCACGCCTCCTCAATGAGTTCTATATGTGTGTGAAGTTTAAAATTCCTACCTTTCATACTTTTGGAGATATGCTCTGGACAAAAATTCAAAGTAAAAATTTACAAAGGGCAACAACTCCAAAAATACTGAAGATAGAGTAATGGTTCTTGTACACTGCATGCTTCCTTAATGAGATCTATCCACTTGTGAAGTTTTAAGTTCCTAGCTTTCATACTTTTGGAGATATGCTCCGGACAAAAATCCAAAGTTAAAATTTACAAAGGGCAATAACTCCAAAATTACTGAAGACAGAGTTATGGATCTTTTGCACTGCACGCCTCCTCAATGAGTTCTTTATGTGTGTGAAGTTTCGAGTTCCTAGCTTTCATACTTTTGGAGATATGCTCCGGACAAAAATTCAAAGTAAAAATTTACAAAGGGCAATAACTCCAAAAATACTGATGATAGAGTAATGGTTCTTGTACACTGCACGGCTCCTTAATGAGATCTATCCACTTGTGAAGTTTAAAGTTCCTAGCTTTCATACTTTTGGAGATATGCTCCGGACAAAAAGCGGAAGGACGGAATGACGGAATGACAGAATGACGGAAGGACGGACGGAGACTATTACCATATCCCCCGCCGCCTTTCGGCGGGGGATAATAATAGATACTTGTAATGTCTTAACCCACTACCACACAATCCTTACTTTTGATGACCCTGAGAAAGAAGCTTTTAGAAAACATTGTGGGAAAAGGAGAAAGTGCTGGTAACCAGCATTTCCTCCTTTTCCCACAATGTTTTCTACCCTTCACAAAATAAATTTCGAATTATCTGTTACTTTTATTTTGTCATTTGCAAATGCTTTAGATTTGGACGTGCCTAAAATATTGTCGTTCGATAAAGAGTTAAATCAATTCTAAAATTTTTTTCATGATCTTCTAATACGAAGTCCCTTGTTTTAACAACCCCAAGACAAAAGCTATACTATAGACACAGTCTTTTGCTCTTTTCCAGCATTTTCTCCTTTTCCTGCAATGTATTCTACTCAGTCAAAGACAACTTTCTTCATTAGAGCCACAATGAAATTTTTCGTCTGCAAATGCTTTGAATTTAGATGGGTCTAAAATTAACAAGAGGGCCATGATGGCCCTGTATCGCTCCACTGGCTTTTTAACCCTTTACCACACAAATTCAAGTATTCATGACCATGAAAAAGAGGGCCTTCAAAAACAATGAACGCTGTCAGGCAGTACAAGCAGGTTAATTCATTAGCATGAAAGGTAAAATCCTTGGAAAAATAAGCTGAATGATAGAAACCTTACTCTGAATTTATTATTCACCTCATGTAAGCATAACTATTAGCATCAAAAAAACGAATAACACTTGAAAACAGAATATTTTCTATCAAAAAACTTAATGTCTAGCACCAATCATGTATCAATCAATGCAGTTTGATAATCAAGGGAGGTAAATAGTACCAAACTTTATCTTTCATAAAGTTATTTCCCTTGATTAATGTATAAATTAAAGTGACTATATCTTGAGGCCCATGTTAAACTTGTGATCCCTGGATGGAGCCAATTTTGACCCCAGACCTACAATATAAAACTAGAATGTGTGGTTATAAACACGGAGATTTTTTTAATCTTGCCCAATAAAAAGCCCTGTACAACAAGTTTGCTCAATAAAAGGCCCTGTAAATTTATGTGACCCATGAGACAGGTTTATAAAGCCAATGTAAAACTTGTGACCCCTGGGATGGGGTCAAACTTGACCCCCAAAGTTAAAATTTTGGCCCTTTTGGTAGAAGCCCATTAGATAAAGCTACATGCAAAATTTGGTAGCCCTAGGCCTTATGGCTATGTACAAGTAGGTTATTAGAGTTTCCCTATATAAGCCAATGCAAAACTTGTGATCCCCTGTGACGGGGGCTAAATTTGACCCCAGGGCTATACTTTTGGGCACCCTTGGTAGAGACCCCCTAGATAAAGCTACATGCAAAATTTGATAGCCCTAGTCCTTACAGCTAGGTGCGACAAGATTTTTAAAGTTTTCCCTATATAAGCCCATGTAAAATTTGTTACCCCCCCGGGGCGGGGCCAAATTTGACCCCTGGGCTATAAGTTGGAAACTCTTGGTAAAGGTCCACTAGATAAAGCCAAATTTGGTAGCCCTAGGCCCTATGCCTAGATGGAAGAATTTTGAGGTTCTCCCTATATAAGCCCATGTAAAACTTGTGACCCCCGGGCGGGGCCAATTTTGACCCCAGGGCTATAATTTAAACACTCTTGGTAGAGGTCCACTAAATAAAACAACATCCCAAATATGATAGCCCTAGGCCCTATACCTAGGTAGAAGAGGACTTTTAAAGTTCTCCCTAAATAAGCCCATGTAAAACTTTGGACCCCCGGGGCAGGGCCAATTTTGACCCCAGGGCTATAATTTGAAGAAACTTGGTAGAAGTCCACTAGATAAAGCTACATGCCAAATTTGGTAGCTCTAGGCCTTACGGTTTCAGACAAGAAGATTTTCAAAGATTTTCAAAATTTGTCAGTTTTGTTGCAATGGCAACCAGAGTTTTTGAAGGAATTAAATTCTTTCAAGAAATTCTGAAGAGGACCATGGCAGGATCATTTCTGTGAAGTTTCATCAAAATTGGATGGGTAGTTTCAGAGAAGAAGATGTTTAAAGAAAAAGTTAACGCACGGATGGACGGACGCACGACTGACAACGGGCCATGACATAAGCCCGCTGGCCTTCGGCCAGTGGAGCTAAAAATTTCTGTCGTGTGGTAAGGAGTTAATCCTTATAAATATGTATTTTGGACCAGTGGCCTCTATCAACAATGAATGATTTGAATTTGAATTCTGGTGACAAGTTATTTTACCTCGGTTTCAATTTCAAACTTGAGGCGTTCCATTCTTTTCTCAGTTTCTTCTTTATCTTCAGCTGTTACCAATTTCGGTGTCTGACATCTTTTGTAGTCATCAACTGCTGGTTTGTCTGAGAAATCCATCTGTATCTTGTTGTTGTCTACAAAAATGGTAATAGAAAAGAAGGGATTTTACAGGCCCTTTATAACCCTTTACCATACAATTCCAAGATTTAACAGTTCTAGAAAGGAGGCCTTTTGAAAATAATGTGTGGAAGGGAAAAAATGCTGGTAACCAGCATTTCGTCACTTTACTTCAATAACCTTGTAACTACAGCTTGCAACACGTTGTAGTTACGAGATTTTCTAAGTAAATGGGCGATTTTCTCCTTTTCAGTTCACATAGTGCATGAGTACACAAGTAAACCAAAGCTTTGCATGACAACTTACTGGCATCTTTGTTTTCCGTCCTCTTAATTAACCTTTGAACTTTCTCATTCAGCGCATGTTGAGCTGCTCTGGACTCTTTACGATGAGCTTCCTGGATATGTCGGGTGTCGTACATAGTGAGGTTCGGTGCAGTGACTGGACGGTTTCTGATATACCCCTGGGCTGCCTTGTAAACCACAGTCTGGGAATTTCCAACCTCCTGCTTCAGTTTTCTGAATTCATTTTTCTGGGTGTTTACCTGTAATAGAAAACAAAATCAACATTAGCAATCAAAAATGCAAATTCTGGGTCCTAACCCTTGCAAAACAGTTTTTTTTTTTTTTACCCTTTCCAAAACCATCCCTGGTTTCCATGATGCTAGGAAAGAAGACTTTTGAAAACAATGTAGGAAAAGAAGAAAATGCTGGTCATTATAAAGTGACCAACTTTTTGCATAAGGACACAGATGATAGCGCAAGGGCAAATTTGCAGACGGCTTTTACGTTGGTTTTGCCAGTGAACATGATATAATGTTTGGGGCATATTATTCAATGAAGTCACAAGGAATTTATTTGCAGTATAATAATACAAATCTCAAAGTTTTTGTATGACTACACAGACAGTGACAGGGCTCAACATTTCAGCTGAGCTGAAAACAACAAGAGGGTTGTGCTTGCTCTGAAATAGCTCATTTGTGATTTCAGCTTCAGGTATGCAACTTGTAGTGTCATTCTAAGACACCTAGCCTTAGTAACCATGTTTAAAACTTTTGCATGAAAACTGCAACCACTCTCCACATCATGAATAAATGCACACTATTCGCTCTCTGATTTGCTGGATTTGCAACTGCCGTTTCTTATTAGCTTGAAACGACACATCCCTCAAAACCGCCTTACACCCTACGAATTATTCATCCGTGATGTAAAACAGAAGTTGAAAGAGAGGCTTGTGTCTACATTTACCACGAAAATGCCAATATATTCAAAGTAAGAGTTTTCAATGGTGTTTGTTGGCTTGTTGAATTATAAATAAGAACACATAAAAGAGAAAGAAATTCTCCCGCTTATTTCATCAAATACTCTTGCAGAGCATGACATAACCAACACCCGTGTTCACATTGGGTCATTGCTGACTGCACACCTTTGGATGTATATGGAATGTGGCGAAATTGACATTTAATTGATAAGACTTGTATGGTGTGTATCCGATTGCTTTACACATTATGCATTTTCCACTTGCCCTAGCCATCAGTGCTTTTGAGCGCTTTGATATCACCAAGAGGCTGAAATTCATCAAACTTGATAAGGGTCAATAAAATGATGCTACACGAAAAACTAGAGCCTATGAGGAACACTCCTGTGAGAAGGGGTTCAGAGCATTTCCATGGTGCATTATGACAGGTATGACATCTCATACTTAACTCTTTACCAAATGACACAATTTTGGACTGGTCCTAATTGAAAGCATTTGCAGACGACAAAGTAAATGTGAATCAAAAGCTGAAACCTGATTTGGAAAGGGTAGAAAACATTGTGGGAAAAGGAGAAAATGCTGGTTACCAGCATTTTCTCCTATTCCCACAATGTTTTCAAAGGCTTTTTCTCAGGGTCGTTAAAAGTCGAGATTGTGTGGTAAAGAGTTAATTATGGACCCATAAAATCAATCTAGTATTACAATAAACTGAATTATCAGGTAGAATGGTTCTTAGACATACAGAAAATTTACAAATAGCAAAACGTTTCGACCCATGCCACTCTGCGCTGCTAAGCATTTAACGGACTGACACCAGTCTATACGCTGCTCTGCACAGGCTTACATGAGTCAGTATTTTTCCAGGTGCATTAACCCTTTACCATACAATCCTGAGTTTTAACGACCCTGAAGAATAAAGCTTTTGAAAACATTGTGGAAAAAGAAGAAAATGCTGGTAACCAGCATTTTCTTCTTTCCCCACAATGTTTTCGCCTATTCCCAAAACAAATCTTGATTCTTGAATCAAATTTGTTGTCTGCAAATGCTTTCAAAATGGACTGGCCCAAGATTTTGCCATCTGGTAAAGAGTTAAGCCCTCTTTTCACAAAACATGGCTCATATGCAAAGAAGGAAAACAGGACTGGTGTTTTGTGCGCAATAAAACAACTCATCAAAAAAGTGGACAGGAAATGGTTCTATTATATAAAGGAACAAAAGAGAGCTATAAATATTGGAAGTATAGCTTTTCTATGATAAGCAGCTTTAAAATGTCATGAAATTTTCCAATCAATATCTATTATAGATGTGTTTTTCATTTAAATAAAGTTTAAAGAATAAGACCTTTTAGTTTAAACTATAAATAAACCACAGAGGCCAAAACTAAGTGTTATTTGGAAAGTGTTTTACACCACATTTCATGTTTTATTACCCATATTTCAGTCATAACAAGGCACAGTTCACTTATTCACGATTTCAATGTTTCACTTATACTAAGCTAAGTGTGTCCAATGCCTTACCCAAGGACAACCTCAATACCAATTCCTAAAACTGGGACCAATCTCAGAATATAATGAGCTCAACATCTATACAACTAAGTGATCCATGAATGATTCTCTATAGAAATGATTCTCATCTACGAAAATATTTCTCCTCAACAGAAATAATCTTCTACAGTAATAATCCAATACAGAAATGATCCCCTACATTAATGTTCCTACACAGAAATAATCCCCTGCAGTAAATGTTCCTACACAGAAATGATCCCCTACATTAATGTTCCTACACAGAAATAATCCCCTGCAGTAAATGTTCCTACACAGAAATGATCCCCTACATTAATGTTCCTACACAGAAATGAGCCCCTACATTAATGTTCCTACACAGAAATGATCCCCTACATTAATGTTCCTACACAGAAATAAGCCCCTACATTAATGTTCCTACACAGAAATGATCCCCTGCAGTAAATGTTTCTACACAGAAATAAGCCCCTACATTAATGTTCCTACACAGAAATGATCCCCTGCAGTAAATGTTCCTACACAGAAATGAGCCCCTACATTATTGTTCCAACACAGAAATGATCACCTACAGAAATGATCCCATACAGTAATGTTCCTATACAGAAATGATCCCCCACAGTAATGTTGTTCCCATATAGAAATGATCTCCCACATTACTGTTCCTGTACAGAAATGATCCCCTACAGTCATGTTCCTATACAGAAATGATCCTCTACAATCATGTACCTATACAGAAATGATCCTCTACAGTAAGGTTCATAATTATACAGAAATGATCCCCTACAGTCATGTTCCTATACAGAAATGATCCCCTACAATCATGTACATACACAAAAATGATGCTCTGCAGTAATGTTCATATACAGAAATGATCCCATACAGAAATGATTCCCTACAGTGATGTTCCTAAACAGAAACGATCCCCTACAGCAATGTACCTATACAGGAATAATCCCCTACAATAATGTTCCGATACAGAAATGATCGCCTACAGTAATGTTCCTATACAGACATGATGCCCTACAGTAATGATCCTGTACATGAATGATCCCCTACGGTAATGTTCTCATACTGAAATGATCCCCTACGGTAATGTTCTTATACAGAAATGATCCCCTATGGTAATTATCCTATAAACCAATGATCCCCTACAGTAATGCTCCTATACAGAAATGATCTTCTTCAGAAATGATCCTCTACAGTTATGTTTCTATACAGAAATGGTGTCCTACGAACAGAAATGATCCCCTACAGTAAAAGACATTTATACGAGGGGTGTTCGAAAAGTTTCGGGACGATTGGCGTCATTCTTTTATTTATTTAGATTTTTTAATGATTTTTTCGATAGTGATAGCTACAACCGTATTCTATAGGCTAATCGAAACAAATAAACGAAAATATCCGCCACACGTGATGAATGGTCACTATAGCAACGTCAAGTCGACGTGAGCGGGGCACCTTGACGTCAATTCAAAAAATAACTTCTTCTTAATCGCAAGTATCGATCACAATCAGCAATCCAGTATGTGTTTTAATTGTGTATGACAAAAGTATCCGACCGCAGGGTGCCCCGCCCACAACCTGCCATCAAAAGCTACAGTGAATCGCTGACAGTAAGGTTTTCCTGAAACTGTATAGAGAACGTAGTGACCGGTTCTTGGTTTTCATTATTACGGCCGATTTAACTTGGATTGATTTGTATAATCCAGTGACCAAGCAAGACAGTTTTGTGTGGAATAAACCCTTATTCACCCTTGCCTACGAAAGCAATGGTGAAACGTTTCATTTTATTGAAATGAACGGAGTTATTCTCTGCCACAAACTTCCGATTGGGAAGACAGTCGCAGCACAGTATTACTCGAACGTATGGTCTTTTGATTTTTGAACTACATTGTACATAAAGTGATATTCTTATTTCATATGATGACGGAATTGGTTGGTGAAACTACTGATTTATAAACATAATTTCGTCGTGCATGTATATAGATGCATAGGTTCAACCATAAGCTTGTTTCAGGTGCACGTACACCGACATGATTTGACAAGGGCTGTATAGGAGAAACGACCAAAAGAACCCGGCACATTCTACTTAAATCACAACAACGCCACACCTTATACTTTATAAACTACTAAGAACGTACCTGCTGATTAATAGAGTAACATTATTGCGCACCCACCATACTCTCCTGACTCGCACCGTGTAATTTTTGGTTATTCCCCACTATCAAGCGTTACTGACGCGTTCACTATTTCGACGATGTCGATAACCCTCCCGTCGTGGTCAGGGAATATACAAGGAACATTCCATAATCAGAAATGTTTTAATTTGCGTGTACATAGGCATCAGAGGTGCATTGAGCATACCGAGGAGTATTTTGAATAACCATGTCTATTTCAGACGTTTGTAAAGACAAACTTTATATTTGGTGCATCAAGGTGCTCCGCTCATGTCGACTTGACGTTGCTATGGTGACACTACATCACCCGTTTCGTGTGTCTTCGTTTATTTGTTTCAACCAACCTATAGAATATGGTTGTAGCTATCATTACCGAAAAATTCATTTAAAAATATCAAAATATAAAAGAATGGCTGCACTTGTCCCGAAACTTTTCGAACACCCCTCGTAGTTATGTCCCTTAAGAGTAAAATTCCTCTTTTTCAGTGTTCCCCTGCAGTAGTGTTCCTATACAGAAAAGATCCATAACAGTTATGTTCTATACAGAAATGATCCCCCTACAGTAATATTCCTCTACAGCTGTGCTCCTCTTCATGTACAGTTCTAATCCTCTTCAGTCTTGTTCCTCTATAGTAATTATCCTCTACAGTAATAAGTCCCTTCAGGAATGATCCATTGCAGTAATGTTCCTATATAGTAACGATCTTCCTTCAGTGGTGTTTCTCTATAGCAGTGGTTCTCTACTGTTATGATCCTCTGCAGTGATGTTCCAATACAGTAATGGTCCTCCTAAGTAATGCTCCTATAAAGTTATGATCCTGTCCGGTAATGTTCCTAGACAGTAATGTTCCTCATTAGTTATGTTTCTCCACAGTAATGATCCTCTAAAATAATTCTCCTCTGAATTTATGATCTCCTTATGTTAATAATTATCTACTGATATGATCCTGTAAAGTGCTGATCTTCAATAGTAATGATCCTCTACAGGAATTACCCTTTTACAGCTATGATCCTTTAAGCTATGATCCTTAAAGTAATGATATCTTTAAGTAATTCTACTCTATAATAATGATCCTCTACAGTAATGCATTATACATAACATAGAAGACAATTCTTACTGACATGTAAAGTGACAAAAACAGGAGTGTTGGTCTGGAAAAAAGGGGTTTCATCGATCTTCATGATGCATTATACCCAGAAGTAGACAATGTAACACTGTTTCTTTTTGTGTAGAACCTGGGTCTGTATTCACTAACCATTCTTAACCCATTACCACACAATCCCTACTTTTGACGACCCTGAGAAAGAAGCCTATAGAAAACATTGTGGGAAAAGGAGAAAATGCTGGTAACCATTTTCTCCTTTTCCCACAATGTTCTCTACCCTTCACAAAACAAATTTCAAATTTCAGTCACTTTTATTTTGTTGTCTGCAAATGCTGTCAATTTGGACAAGCCTAAAATATTGTCATCTGGTAATGAATTAACGTAGTGGACCCGTAATAGAAAACAGCTATTTCCACTGTAATATTATCCTACAAAGTTTGCTAAGAATGAAAACGAGTATTATTGTACTACCTTCACCGAGCCACTTTTTCCTTTTTGCCCTTCATAGAATTATCATTTATAAATATAAAACCACTATATTCTCATTACAGAAGGATATGATAATTACCTCCCTTTTCTGGAAACCAACAAAAGTATCAAAATATAATTTCAAGATAGACATCAAAGGAATTTCTGGTAAGTTAAAAATGTGTAAAAATGTTATATCTGTATACATCTGTTTTTATAAACTGTCAAGACATTTTATGCCATACTGCACTAGAAGTATTTCAGGTCCACTACCTTAAAAACATTCTTAGGGCTTATTCTTCAGAATTTTGTCAATGTGAAAGTAACAGAACTTCTGATTGGCTAAACCAATTGATTTAGCCAATCAGAAGTTTTGTTACTTTTACTGTCAGAAAATCTTGATGATTAAGACAAAAAATGTTGTTAAGAATGGTTGGTGAATACAGACCCTGATTTAATCATGTGGCAAAATTGAATGCAGAAAATTTACCGATAACAACATGTTTTGTCTTATGACAACCTGTGTTGTCTGTTTTAGTCCAACATCATCTTTGTGAGCCAAGGTAACGACCACTTCGTGGATCTTACCTTGTCTGATTGAGCCCGATTTCGAGATTCCTGTGATGCGCCCTCTATTGGATGCTGGTTATTACCCCCCTTTACATCATATTTCTAAAAGCCAATGAAATATTGTTTTACAAACCACTTACGAATACACATGAAGCAATAAGCAGGCATCCACGTGGGTTTCCATGTTTACCTTCTATGCGAAAGGTAGCGACCTTGTTCTATTTTTATCAAAGATGAAATGATACAAGCGATTTCATTTGTTGCAGTTAGAGCTGGCTGCATCGAATGGAAAAGCGTATCAGGGGAATGTAAAAGTCAAGGTCAATCCGCCAAGGGTAGAATAGAGTAATGAATCATCACCCTTGGCTTGTGAAGATGGACCAACATGGGCCAATACCTTTTGCTGTTACATCTAACCAGCCTTTTTACCTCTTCCAACTGTCGTATACCTTACTGAAGACAAAACTACATCATTCAAGCTATGTGTGGCCTTAAAAAGGTCACTACAATAAATTCACTGGGTGAAGGGTTAAAGGTAGGGGTTGAACAATTCATTAACCCTTTACCAAACAATCCCTGGTTTTTACGACCGTGAGAAAGAAGCCTTTTGAAAACATTGTGGGAAAAGGAGAAAATGCTGGTAACCAGCATTTTCTCCTTTTCCCACAAAGTTTTCTACTCTGCTGGAAACAAATTTAAATTTTTAAGTTACGTTTATTTTGTCATCTGCAAGTGCTTTCAATTTAGACCGATCTAAAATTTTGTTGTTTGGTAAAAAGTTAAAAGGTCCATTTGCATGTCACACACACTTAAATTGTTAGTTACTCAATCAAACATCATGACCTTTATTCATTATGCCAGTCTCCTTTCAATTACTTGATCAAACTTGCAAGACAAGCCATTTTAATTGCTGGAATAACTCATCTTAATCGTCAAAATGTTAACCTTTTACCACACAATTCCTACTTCACAAAACAAATTTCAAATTTTGCAGTCACTTTATTTTGTCATCTGCAAATGATTTTGATTTGGACAAGCCTAAAATATTGTCCTTTGGTAATGAGTTAACTCTTTACCACACCACTAAGTCTTTGACTTGTCCAAACTAAAAGTATTTGCACATGTATAACAACTCAAATGGTGTTCATCTCATTGATTTTGTCTTTAGTATGGTAGAAAACAATGTGGGAAAAGGAGAAAATGCTGGTTACCAGCATTTTCCCACATTGTTTTCAAAAGACTTCTTCCTCAGGGTTTGTGTGGTACAAGGTTAAGACAATTTCTTCACAACCAGCTTTGTAATTGGCTCAGACAATGTGTGTCAACCAATCTAGAAGCTTGTCCAGATAGGTTAGAGCAGGAGACTGATTTTCATGAAAATGGTTGAATATAGGCATGAAGCAATGGTTAAGATTATCACACCCCTCACCAATCTCTCTTGTGTTCTACGATAGTGGTCTGAGATCGAAGATTCCTAGACATCAAAAAGTTACTATGATATGTAATACTGTATCATCCAATATCTGTTAGTTCATTTGATGTTAACAGTCTGACAGAGATATAAATAATTCACTGCCAACCAAGGGTGGGAATGAATACAAAACAGGGATTCAATAATTGTTTTTTTACATTTGAATACATTCTGACGTTCCTTTCCAGAGTTCTAGAATTTTGTTTGTGTCCGAAATGTGATTGTCCTCTTACTAGTACATCTAATATTATCAGATCAATCTTTGCTCACTGGTTTTCTAATCTTTATGAAGAGAAAGATTCTCAATGAATGCAAACTCATTAACTCTTTACCACACAATCCCGATTTTTAACGACCCCTGCGGAAGAGGCCTTTTGAAAACATTAAGGGAAAAGGAGAAAATGCTGGTAACCAGCATTTTCCCCTTTCCCTCAATGTTTTCTTACCTATCAAAGACAAGTACCGTTACCAGACACACGTTTGAATTGTCATATGCAAATGCTTTCAATTTGGACAAATTTTCATTTTCATCGTGTGGTAAAGGGTTAAAATGCCTCAAAATATGTTAGTTCATTCCAACAATTACTTGTCTATCATCCTAAAAGATACATTCATACTCGTTTTCAGCCAGTTTTTAACCTATTTCACCTTCATTTTATGAAGCTATGATCACGCGAAATGTTGCCCTGACAATAATTGCAATGTGGTACAGTTTACTAAAGACAGAAAATGCCTTTCATTTATTGTAGGCTTTCAAAGGAGTCAGCCGCTGCTGGTTCCGGTTATTACAGAGTACAAGTCACTAGCATTTCTCTATCACTTTCACCATATATATTGGTAATTTATCTTTGTTTACAAAGCTGACTACATTCTTAGCTATTCTTCGCACTTTTCAAGTTATAACAGCATTTTATTCTCTCAGGATGTAAGGTTGTTTCTTTAACCCTTTACCACAATGCCGACTTTTACCGAAAGAAGCCATTTGAAAAAAGTATGGGAAAAGGAGAAAATGCTGGTAACCAGCATTTTCTCCTCTTTCCACAATGTTTACTACCCAGGTAGCAATAATGTTCTTTCAGCTTTTTATTGACATGCACATGCTTTCAATTTGGACCAGTCTAAAATTTCGTCATTTCATAAAGGGTCAAAAAGAAAGAGCAAGATTACAGTATGTCAAGTATCTCAATGTCAGTGCTTGGCTGCAGTTGCTTGTACTGAAAACTCTAAGCAAAAAGGGGGACAACTGTTTCAATTAACCCTTTCCCAAACAATCCTTTTTTGACCCCCCCCCCCCCCCCCCCCGAGAAAGAAGCCTTTAGAAAACATTGTGGGAAAAGGAGAAAATGCTGGGAACCAGCATTTTCTCCTTTTCTCACAATGTTTTCTACCCTTCACAAAACAAATTTCAAACAATTTTAATTTGTCGTCTGCAAATGCTTTCGATTTGGACAAGCTTGAAATATTGTCGTTTGGTAATGAGTTAAATACTTGAATAATTATTTACTCCTGATAGTTAACAGCTTGTCAAAGTTTGAAGCAAATATCTGAAGTAATGACAGAGATATTATAAAAATGTCATAGTTTTTGTATGATCACACAGGCATTTAACCCATTACCAAACAATCCCTTACTTTCTATGACCCTGAGGCAGAAGCCTTCAGAAAACATTGTGAGAAAAGGAGAGAATGCTGGTAACCAGTATTTTCTCCTTTTTTCACAATGTTTTCTACCCTTCTAAGGTCAAGTTTCAATTTTTGAGTCAGACTGATTTTTTTGTCTGCAAATGCTTTCAGTTTGGATCAGTCCAAAATTTTGTCTTTGGTAAGCAGTAAACTCTTTACCAAAAAACAAAATTTTGGACTGGTCCAAATTGAAAGCATTTGAAGACCATGAAATTAAAGTGACTCAAAACTTGAAAATTGTTTCAGGAAGGGTAGAAAACATTGTGGAAAAAGGAGAAAATGCTGGTTCCCAGCATTTTCTGCTTTTCCCACAATGTTTTCTAAAGATTTCTTTCTCAGGGTTGTCAAAAATAGGAATTGTGTGGTAAACAGTTAAAGAACAACTAGGTTATGACTATGTTTCTACATTTTTTTCAAAAATAGCAATGCAAAAGACCTAAAGGGATACTACTCTTGGAATCCTAAATAACTCCATAACTCTACCTGCCATTTTACCCATGATAGGAGAGAAAGATTACATACTATTCATTCAAACTCACCATGTCCATTCTGCGGTTTGCACTGATAACTGCAGGATCAGTTAGTTTCGACTTCGATGCATACTTTGTCTTAATAAATGCCCACTCTTCCTGGAGGTACTGATTGTCAAGTTTAGTTGCTAGCTTCTCATCATGATGGGTTAACAATGTATTAAAGTCATGAAGCTAAAAAGAAAATAGAAAAGTGCAGGTCAACAAAGTGTTGAAGCCATAGAGCTGAAAAGGAAATACTTGTAGGTGTAAGCAAACAATATGTTAATTCTTTACCAAACAACAGTTGTTTTGAATTGTCCAAATTAACTCCTTATCAAATGACAAAATTTTAGACTGGTCCAAATTGAAAGCAGTTGCAAATTAAAGACGGCTAAAATGGCAGAATTTGATTGAGTGGAAAACGTTGTGGGAAAATGAGAAAATGCTGAGTACCAGTATTATCTCCTTTTTCTCACAATGTTTTCAAAAGTCGTAACTCCAAGGGTCGTTAAAACCAAGGATTGTTTGGTAAAGAGTTAGGCATTTCAAGACAACAAAATGTGACTCAAAAATCAATATTTATTTTTTTGGAAGGAAAAAAATGCTAGTTATCGGCACCTTTTCCTTTCCTCACAATTCTTTCATAAGTTCCATTTCTCAGATTTATCAGACCTTGGGATTGTGTCCTCAAAGTATTGACCAATCACTTTTATTGCTATGTTTATAATGTTTATAACATAACAGAAACCATAAAAATCATATCCCGGACTTACCTGGTTGTTGTTTAATCCCAACGTCAAATTAGGAAAGTCAACTGCAGTGACCTTGGGTTTCATTTGTGAAGTTTTATACATATTCTTTTAATTCAATATGATACAAATCATTCATTCAGATTAAAAAATTCACTGTTTCCTAAACCTTTCTAAGTTTTTGAGATGCAACAAATTTAAAATAACCAACAAGAAGCCACAGAGGCCCGAATCATTGAACTGACTTACTCTCTTTACGGAACAGGTTTTAACTTTTTTCCGAAACACACATTTTAGACTTTTCCAATCTGACAGCATCCACAGACGACTGATTCAGAATCAGAACTGGAACTTTAGGCCTCTGATAATTTAGAAATCATTGTGGGAAAAGGAGAAAATGCTGGTTGCAAGCATTTTCCCATTTTTTCTCAAAAAAAACCAGGGATTGTTTGTTAAAGCGTTAACAACCTTTCGCAGAAAGGCATTTGAAAACATTGTGGAGAAGGAGAAAATACTCATCAAACATATTTCATCACAATTCGTTGTCTGCAAATGCTTTCAATATGGGCAAGCCAACATTCTTCTTGTGTTGTAAAAGTTAAACAGCCAGTAAGCTTTACTGCAAAGTGAGCCAGCAATACGAGTATTTATGTGAAAAGTCAAAGGTGTTTTTAACTTTTTCTTGTGAGTTTTATTGGAAATATCCACCCACGTAACAATTTTCTTTAGCAAACACTAGAGCAAAATTGAAGACATTACAACAAAAAGAACATAAATGAAATGATTTAAATATGTCCCAGCTGACTGACTTTCAGTCCATTTACTTTTATCAATGATCACCAACTCTCAGCCTTACTTACTTCAAATAAAGTATTGAAGCATCTCCATAGTACATTTTGACCCTTTATAAAACAATCCAGTGTTTAAATGAACTTGGTAAAGAGAAAGCTTCAAAAAACATTGTCAGAAAAGAAGAAAATGCTGGTAGCCAGCATTTTCTCCATTTCCCACAATGTTTTCTTCCCTTCCAAAAATAAAATTTCAATTTTTGAGTCACATTAATTATGTCGTCTGCAAATGCTTTCAATTTGGACAAGTCTAAAATAATGTAGTTTGGTAAAGATTTAAGTGTTAACCCATTACCACACAATCCCTACTATTGACGCCCCCTGAAAAAGAAGCCTTTAGAAAACACTGTGGGAAAAGGAGAAAATGCTGGTAACCAGCATTTTCTCCTTTTCCCACAGTGTTTTCTACCCTTCCCTGAACAAATTTCAATTTTTCAGTCACATTTATTTTGTCATCTGCAAATGCTTTGAATTTGGACCAGTCTAAAATACTGTCGTTTGTTAATGAGTTAACTAACATTCATCTAAGAAAAGAAAATGCTGAACTAGATATGAATATCTGTATGGTCCTCTCCAATTAACCTCAGTCCTGAACTGAACAATAGGTAATTACTGATCAAGCTTCACACTACATTATTGGGCAGGTATCCATTTTCATCTATAAAGATTGGGCTGATTTCGGCAGCTAGTAATGTACAGGACTTTAGAAAAGCTTGCCCAATTTCTTTCAAAGGACGGAGGACAGTCATTATTACAGGATCTTTTCCTCTTTGACCATTGATCTAAATGTTATGACATTGGTTTTATGGGAAAGTAGCAAGTAGCTTGAAAAGAATATTGTGCCAAGTATGCTTATAATTGAAAATCCAGGAAAGCACAGATCTATACCTACTTAACTGTTCTTACCACACATTCCTGAGTTTTGATGGTCATATGGAAAAAACCTTATGAAAACATTGTAGGAAAAGGAAAAAATGCTTTTTCAACAATGTTTTCCAACCTATCAAAGACAGAAATCATTTAACATGTTGTCTGCAAATGCATTCAATTTGGTCTATTTTTAAATTTTGTCTTTTTGAAGAGCATTAGCCCATTATTACAAAAATATCGAAGCCTGGAAAAAAAACTTTTGAAAAATTGTGGAAAAAGGAGAAAATGCTGGTAAACAGTATTTTCTCTTTTTCCAACAATGTTTTCCAGTCTCTAAGAAACTAACCCAATCATTTGAATCACATTTAATTTGCTGTTTGCAAAGGCTTTTAATTCATTACCATACAATCCAGACTTTTGATGACCCTGAGAAAGGAGCCTTTAGAAAACATTGTGGAAAAAGAAGAAAATGCTGTAACTAGCATTTTCTTCTTTGCCCACAAATTTTTCTACTCTTCCCAAAACAAATTTCAAATTTTCAGTCTCTTTAATTTTGTCACCTGCAAATGCTTTCGATTTGGACAAGCCTGAAATATTGTTGTTTGGTAAAGAGTTAATTAGGTCTAGTCTTAAATTTTGTCATTAGGGAAAGAGTTAAAATGAAGTAATATCAAAATAAACCTATCATAAATATTTTGTTGATCTAAATCTTTGTATCAAGATAAAGTATGTTCTACAAAGGTCTAAAATAGCTACTCAAAAACAATACAATATTTTTAATAACAAGCACAATCACATTTCTCATTTTTAAGTCAGTGCAAAAAAGAACTAAACAAGTCACAAGAATGCCACATGCACTGTGACAAAATAGTGTATTTTTAGGCATATGATTTAGACTAAAGCCCCTGTCACACCAAACCAGCTTTAAGAATGTCTTACCGCCTCCTGACATGATAGGAAAATGGGTTGCAGTCGGGGCAGAACGAGTAATTTTTGCCTGATAATGCCTGAAGCCCCTGTCTCACCAAACTTACCCCCGTCATAAATAATCAAAGTGTTGAGAACGCAGAAGTGGTATTTGTCAAGGCGTCAAGGAACCCAATGTGTGGAATTAATAGTTTGAAAGAAAAAGAGACATATTGTTTAAATAATGGCTTAAAAGTCAACCAAATATTGGCTTAAAAGTCAACCCAGTAAGCCAATGAATACCTTTTCGGATGATGGAAGAGTACTCATGACAAAGCTTGGATTATTGTGTATTAGTGATCTATCTGCCTTTGGTCATTAGGAGGAATTATTAGTGACGCCCCTTGAGATTAGAATGCATGATGGATAGAGAGAAAAACGGTGTGAATTTGTCTATTAAAATTAAGTTTGTACCTGAAAACTATAATTTTGAAATATCTTTAGCCATTAACATATAATTCCCAACATTACAATCAATTTTTCCGATTATAGATATTCATGCGCAATCAAATTGAGTATCATGCATATCGTGTATTGTCTTCAACAAATACCACAAAAATTGTAAAACGGGCTGCAGTCAGGATAGGACGTATAATTTCAGCCAGTGATATGCAAAGGCACTCCCAATTGTTGCCTGATTGCACCATGTCTTTAATAGGATAGAAGTATGGCAGTTTCGTTTGTAGTATGTTCATGTTGTTTCAAGTTCGTTGTCACTCCAATTATAGAACAGGTTGGACGGCAAGGAATTTTGATCAGGCTCAAAGTTCTGGAGCACCCTTCCCATCCTAACCCATCTACTAAGTTTGAAAACAGATCATAAGGGGCTGCCAATACGTCCACTGACCAAATCTGTTCAACAAAACATTTTCAGAATGGAGTAAGCACAAGTTTGGTGTTACAGGGGCAAAACAGCTAAGATACACTCAAAATTTTAATAAAGATATTTGTTGGATCTTGATATCAGGATTGAAAACAAATATTGTCTAACATCAGTTTTGGAAATTATGCTCCTGACAAAAACCGAAAGGTGAAAGTAATAAAGGGTAATAACCCAAAAATTTCTGAAGACAGAGTTATGGATCCTATGCACTGCATTTATCCTCAATATGACCTATTGTACACATGGATATACAATGTCATGTGTGTCGAAAAATTTGCAAATCAACTCTACCAAACGACAAAATTTTAGACTGGTCCAAATTGAAAGCACCTGAAAACTCAAAAATTGAAATTTATTTCCAGCAGGGTAGAAAACACTGTGGGAAAAGGAGAAAATGCTGGTAACCAGCATTTTCTCCTTTTCCTGCAATGGTTTCAAAATTCTTCTAACGCAGGGTCTTAAAAACCAGGAATTGTTTGGAAAAGAGTTAATGATTACGGACATTTATCCTTTTCCCACAATGTTTTCAAAAGGTTTCTTTCTGAGGGTTGTGAAAACCAGGAATTGTTTGGTAAAGGGTCAAATTACAGCAAATGTGGAAACTTATGGAGCAATAAACATGGAATGTTTGTGGCAGAAATAGTTGAAATGTGTTTGTCAGCTCCATTTAATAAAAAAATAAACCGCGAGTTTCCTCTGTACATACAAATAAAACCTTAGTATATGAAACAATAGTATAGGGCAAGAGTATCCACCCCTCAAATTAGAAAATCAGGGTTTGAAAGCCATAATGAGCAGGGCAGAATTTAGGAAGTACTCACATGTTGGCGGGCCCTAGCTAACCCCACGAGGAAAATGTAGACTTCTATTTCTAAAGCATTTGCAGACATCTACATAAATGTGACTGAAACAATGGAGTTGTTTTTTTGTTTTCAAAGGGTAGAAAACATTGTGGGAAAAGGAGAAAATGCTGGTTACCAGAATTTTCTCCTTTTTCCCATATGTTTTCTAAAGATTTTGTCTTAAAACATGTGGTAAAGGGTAAAAGTTTCTAGGAAGCAGTCATGGAGAATGATTTATCTAAGCTGGTACAATTTGTTTGACAATTAATTATATAGAAACTTTCATTAATTTGTGGTTTTATGTCATAATTATAAAAATCATCAACAATATTTCATTTATCGAAATTTTAAATATTTGTGTATATAAAAAGTTTTTTACATGGAACTGACAGAATAGCACTCTTTTCAAGGTATGTCTACATGAAGACAAATGACAGAAAGAAAAGAGTATACTCGCAATATTATTGTGTGACTTGATCAAGTATGATTGGTTGACTGTATGGTGTTTAATGTCCTTCAACATTATTTCAGTTATGTCGCAGGGGCCAGTGCACCAGTCCATGCTTTCCTGGAGTTTCATTCTACCAGTACTCCAAACAATATTCTTTGCAAGCCACTGGCTGCTTTTCCACATGATCTTTGTCAAAAAAATTATCAATGATGGGACATGAATGAATCTTGTAGCAATGATTATCATCAATCCTTGGAAAGGAATTGGCCCAGCTGGTGATTGAACCAGCAACCCCATTCTTGGGTCCTGTACACTACCCGCTGCGCTACTAGGCTTGGGTGATCTAGTATAAACTGTTTTCAAAAGCATAACCTACCTACTTGACTTTGTCCCTCTTTCAGCGAGCCATTTTTGAAAAATTTGTGACATATGGAGAATAATTTGTAACAAGAATTTTCTCCATTTGTCAGTTTTGAATGTTTTTTTCACAAGTACCCTTACTTTACATATTTAAAAAGGAACTTTTTAAGTCTCCCAATAAATTTGATTAATTCTTTACCACACAACACAATTATAGACTTGTCCAAATTCAAAGCATAATTATGTAGACAACAAAGCAAAGGTGGCATAAACTTACCTTTGAGTAGAAAACATTGTGGGAAAAGGAATAAATGCTGGAGACCAGCATTTTCTCTTTTTTCCATCATATTTTCAAAAGCTTTCTTTCTGATTGTCATTTAACTCTTTACCACATGACAAAATTTTAGACTGGTTCAAATTGAAAGCATTTGCAGATGTCAAAGTAAAGGTAACTGAAAAATTGAAATTTGATCTGGGAAGGGTAGAAAACACTGTAGGAAAAGGAGAAAATGCTGGTTACCAGCATTTTCTCCTTTTCCTACAGTGTTTTCAGAAGGCTTCTTTCTCAGAGGTGTCAAAAGTAGGGATTGTGTGGTAATGGGTTAAATTCCAGATTGTGCGGTAAAGGGTAAAACAGGTTACAAGTTGGAAGAAAAAATTACCAATTTATTTCGTCCCACTAACTATCCAACTTATTATACATTATTGAACAAATACAGGGCTACAATATGAGAACTTTTGTGTTTATTTAATGTATTTAACCCCTCAAGACGCTACTCATTCATTAAGTTAGTTTAGGGTAAGTGCAGATCAAGATCAGAGTACTCAAAACATGCATTCTGATCTTAGTCTATTCTACTGCCAGATATTTTGTCCATAATAATCATCTCCTTCAATAACAGGATATATTTAATCCCTGGGATTTTATTTCCTAATGAAAAAAAAGTCCATTGAACTAATCTAGAGTTCTATGGGCAAAGGTATTACTCTGTCACAAAAAGTATGTCACCTGCATTGTCAATTTTTTTCATTCTTGATACATTTCATCCCCAACTTTCAGCTGCAGGTCGAGCAAGAGTTACTCTCCCTGGAACTTATCGATTATCTGGTCCGAAAGGATTTCCGATAACGGCCTGTCATATAGGATTCAGAAGGGAAAATTTTTTGATCGACTAAAACACGTTTTTCTTCAAAAATGATTAAAATCTATAACGTCTTGAAGTATTCTGTAATATCTCTACTTTACTTCAATATAATTTTAATTCCTGTAGCAAAATGGGAAGTTGCGTCCATTTTGATTTAAAGTTACTGACCCATTCTCCTTCTTATTTCTATAGAAAGGTTTAAGAAATTTGCCCGTGCGCCGTTTTTGACGCTAAATAACATAAAAATGAATTGCAAGAAAAAAATCTATAACGTCTTGAAGTATTCTCTGTTTTGTTGTGATTATGATCAAAGTATTCGTTTACGTTTGTTAGATTGAGATCTTGCGTCCATTTTAGTTTAAAAACGACACTATCGTTAATTTTTGTATGAAAAATGCTGTATCGAGTTAAGTGAGATTTTAGGACTGGGTGAAAAGATTTAGCAGCGGATAAAGGGAAGATAAGAACTGATGACATGATAACCTTGTCTGTATTGTTTTGTTAAACCTGGATTCTGTTTTTACACATTGTCCAAATATATAATGACTGTATTTTTCATTTATATACATGTACGTGTATATTATTTGCATCAATGAAAACTTTTAAGAGATTTGTAAAAAACATTATCTTCCCAGTATCGTCTTTTTTAATTCTTTCTCGGAAAATAGTTTCAATTTAGTTAGCATTTTTTTTTAATTGCTTTTCTATTTCTTTATTTCTAAAGATTGAATTTGTTGTACTATTGGATCATTATAATAATTATGCAGTCAATAGACCAGTAACAAACTGTACTAAACAAGCAGTCTGATCCTAGGCCGAATCGGTTTTATTTTATGTGTCGAAATTCTTTTGGCTTAAAAAATTGACGTTGCAATATCAATATGTGACTGAAATCAGCAGAAAACAATTTTTTGCGTTTTGGGAGTACATGTATTGATGTGACCCGTACAGCACACTCCCGAATTTTAACGGTCCTAAATAAAACCTTTTGTAAAATGTGAGAAAAGGAGAAATACCAATATCCAGCATTGTTTCCTTTTCCTACAATGTTTTCTACTTTCTTAAAGTGAAGAATCTCAATTGAGCTACATTTGATTTATTTTCTGAAATTGTTTTTTTTTAAAAGTTGGTGAAGTCAAAAAGTTCTCCATACGGGAAAAAGTTTTAAATTATTGATTTTGAAAACACATGAGAGGGAGAAAATACATGTGATCAGATTGAAAATAGCGAGGAAATTTGAATATGTGAGCTGTCGCCATAAAATACTTTTGAAAATGCATAAATCATCACACATTTGCAAGTAAAAAGCTAAAGAGAGAAGGCGGCAAATTGGAATGTAGGTAAAAATGTCAGAGGTAAAAAAGCCAGAGGAAAAAATGTCATAGGTAAAGATGTCAGAGTCAAAGTGGTAAATATGCCATAGGTAATAATGTCATAGGTAAAAATGTCAGATGTATTTATCATAGTATAAATATATGGGGTTAGCTCAGTTGGTCAAGGCTTAGCAAGTTCGAAACCTTGTCGGAGTTCACTTATTTCTGGCCTCTGAATCATCTGAGATAGCAGTCGGTCAAAATCAAGATTGGTGTATGCACTAACAGAAGAACTAAGATCACATACCATGGTCAAAGATACTTTTTCACATATGTTTTTACCAAGGTTTGCAATTAACTGAAAAATTGGAATTCGTTTCCAGCAGGGCAGAAACAGTGCGGGAAAAAGAGACAATGCTGGTTACCAGCATTTTCTCATTTTGGTACTTTCTTTCCGATTACCCGTATCAATGTATCAATGTATACCATTACGTAACACCAATCAAGATACCCGATAGGCGTCTTATCTAACAGTGAGACTCGGTCATCATCGGAGAACTCCGACACAATGCAAATGATCAAGGAAAAAGAAAAAAAAATACGATAGCTGCTTTAAAAAAGTGTAAAAAGGGCTAAAATGTATTTTCTAAATGACTGAAAACTACGCCATGTTAAAGAACAATAAATAAGCTTTCTGACTTCCCTGAAGATAATTTTGATTTTCCAGCACAATGTGCAGGCTGATTTATGTTTACCGTGTGCTCACAAAACCACTGACTTCTTCTAAAAAATGACGAAATTATTTTAAACAGAACTGACCTATTGAACATAAAGGTTAAAAAGTACAATTTGTACACGGTTGTTTTGTTTATGATAGATCAGACGATACCCGTGTGGTCTGATCTACCACCACACTTTCCCCAGCCTAATATACATGTACGTACGTGTATTTGTGACGATGCTATGCAAAACAATAACAATAAAAGGCCGTCTGCTGACTATGTAATAGCTCTATGCTACAGGTTGGAGATTAATGTTTTCAAAAACATTGAAACAAGAGAAGCCTCTTCATAATATCCTTAACTTTGTGGGCAGCTATTCAGAAATATATCCAGCCGAAGTATTTTTACAATTGTACCATTTTTGTTGATAAATCAATACAAATATCAGAGATTGAATTCAAAATTATGGTGAAAAAAATCAGAGGTAAAATTCCAAAAATTAAGTAAACATATGTGCATGCTGTTACATTTCGAGAGTTCGTGTCGCGCTCCTTCTCCGGCTTTAGTCTCATCATAAGAAACTTGTACTGCGGATATTTTTCTTTTTTTTTTAACTCTTCCGGAACTGGCAATGTATGACTGCCCCAATATTTAAAACAGTTGTAGACAAGACAATAGATATGGCTCAAATTATTCAATTTGTATCAATTAAGGCATGACAATATTGCTTGAAAAAGAGCAAATGCTGGTCAAAAGCATTTCTATAGCTGACCATAATTTTTCAAACGCGTGCCTGCGGTAAAATTTGAGGTAGATCAAATTGTAAGACCTGAAAGGAAAACAAATCCTACAAGTTCTGGTACCCCAGTAATTTACAACCCCAGATATCCCGCAGGGTTGTTTTCCAATAAATTGAAACCCTCTACACTCGAAGCGCGAAATTCGGGTTATAAGTGCAAAGGGTTTGCAGAGATCGCCAGTCAATATATCATTCCGTATGTGATCGATTTCACGGCCAAAAGGGATCAAACTCCCATAATTTAATTGGCTTACATAGCGGTCAAATAACAGTTACCGGGTTTGATTTGCATGATAAAGTTGGCCATGCTTCTAAAATACCTTATAAAGAACTTTCAATAAATACAGGTCTAAACATTTGATGCCTGATAAAAAGTTACAACAAAGACTTTCAGTGAAAAAAAAAAAACCAGGAAATCAGAACGAAATAAGTTTGAAATTTAATGAAATTATTCCTTATATAATAAATTAAATTTAGAGTTGTATCGGCAAAAATATTCCTCTCTCACAAAAAATGTGTGACTTAACCCTTTACCCTATAAGGCATTTCTATGGTATCTCTAATTGACCTTAACCCATTACCACATGACAAAATTTCAGACTGGTTCAAATTGAAAGCATTTGCAGACGACAAAATAACAGTGACTGAAAAATTGAAATTTGTTCTGGGAAGAGTAGAAAACACTGTGGGAAAAGGAGAAAATGCTGGTTACCAGCATTTTCTCCTTTTCCTACAGTGTTTTCAAAAGTCTTCTTTCTCAGGGGCGTCGAAAGTAGGGATTGTGTGGTAATGGGTTAAATAACAGCAAGATGAAGCTGTTCTTATGTGTCTATGGCACCTTCTGATAGCATAGAAGACGTTGTGACAAAAGGTGAAATTGCTCGTGATAAGCATTTTCACCTTTTGCAACAATGTTTTCCAAAGGCTCCTACAAGCAATAAGTAGAAATGAGTATCTATGGAGTAAAGGGATGCTGTCAGATTGGAAAAGTCTAAAATGTGTGTTTCGGAAAAAAAGTTAAAACCTGTTCCGTAAAGAGAAAGTAAGTCAGTTCAATGATTCGGGTCTCTGTGGCTTCTTGTTGGTTATTTTAAATTTGTGGCATCTTGAAAACTTAGAAAGGTTTAGGGAACAGTGAATTTTTTAATCTGAATGAATGATTTGTATCATGTTGAATTAAAATGAATTTGTATAAAACTTCACAAATGAAACCCAAGGTCACTGCAGTTGACTTTCCTAATTTGACGTTAGGATTAAACAACAACCAGGTAAGTCAGGGATATGATTTTTATGGTTTCTGTTATGTTATAAACTTAGCAATAAAAGTGATTGGTCAATACTTTGAGGACACAATCCCAAGTTCTGATAAACCTGAGAAATGGAACTTTTGAAACTCTAAAACAAAGAGGTTATTTGGGGTTTAACACTACTTTAACAGCTAAGGTCATATCATGGCCGTCGGTGATGCACATGAGTTTCCTGGCTTTCTCATACCAGTACTGGTACAACTTTCTTTCCAAAGCTACTGACTATTTTTCTCACATGCTTCAGCAGAGATGAGAGGCGAAAATACACTGGAAAGAAAGTTCGCTTCAACCGGGTATCGAACTCACAACCAGCAGGTGCTGAGTCCGACACGCTCCCCAACAAATCCGATTTGTGTTACAGCTATGTATTTGTTGCAAACTTTCATGTTTGTAAGACAAATTGTATGCTTCATTCAGCAGGGTCATAAGAATATGTGCTCTTTCATAGTTTTTTTTTGCCATGGCAACTGAATTTTTGAGTGTTTGAAATAAAAGATAAAGCACACACACACAGGTGCAAGCACAAAAAGATTTAACACATAAAAGACATGGGAGTCAATTGACATAAATCTGTCAGCCTTGGGCCTTAAAAATATCATGGGAAAAGGAATAAATTCTGTTGACCAGCATATTCTCCTTTTCCCACAATGTTTTATACCCTGCCGGAAACAAATTTCAATTTTTGAGTTATGTTTATTTTGTTGTCTGCAAGTGCTTTCAATTTGGACCAGTCCAAAATTTTGTTGCTGAGTAAACAGTTAACTCTTTCACTCTTTACCAAACAACAAAACCTTTGACTCATCCAAATTGAAAGCATTTGCAGATGACAAATTAGATGATGCTAAAATATATGGGTAATTTTTTTTTTTGAAATACTAAAAAAACATTGTGGGTAAAGGAGAAAATGCTAGTTATCATCATTTTCTCCTTTTCTCATGATGTTTTCAAAAGAGTTTCCCCAAGGCTCCTAAAACCCAATATTGTCTGGTATAGAGTCAACTAAAATTTTGTTAACAAGAGGCAAGAAGCCGACCCATACAAACCTTAAATAAAGAATCCTCCATTTCAAAATGCCCAAACGATTTTTCTGGCACATAGGGTTCATATCCATTTGCCCTGAAAACAACAGAAAAATTCTTACTTTGGATTGACTGGTTCTCTGTAGCATAATTATTCTTTACCACACAGTGCCAAATTTTAATGACCCTGAGAAAGACACCTTTGGAAAACATAGCGGGAAAAGGAGAAAATGATGATAACCAGCCTTTTCTCTTTTACCTACAATGTATTCTTCCCTTTGACAGATAATTCCTTCTTCTGAGCTTTTTTTTACTTTATCACCTGCAATTGCTTTCAATTTCAATTTCAAAAAAGCCTGCATTTTTTTCATCGTGTAAGAATTGACATGACCCTGAAGAAATGGATTTCAAGACATTTTATGAAAAGGAGAAAACTGACAATAATTAACCTTATGAGTGACACACCCTTCCATGTGTGTCTTACACCACTTTGAGACCATCCTGTAAGAAAAGGTGAAATTGCTCATTTTGAGCAATTTCACCTTTACTCACAATGTTTTCCTAAAGCTTTTTTCTTCATTGTGTTAAAACTAGTATATATTGAGGAAAGGTTAATACAAGCTTGAAGAAATAAGCTTGAAAACATTGTGGGAAGAGAGGATTTTTTTTCTCATTTTCCTATGATATTTTACCCATTGCAATACAAATCCGTTTCTTTGAGACACACTTGACTTGTCATTATCACTTTAATTTCAATATCAGCAAGTCTGTGGAGTCTGTTCTTCATATACACTTAAACTACATTGATCAGACAGTCTGATCTTTAGCCACACTATCAACAAAAGAAGCATCAATTATGGCCAGAACTGCTGGTACCCAAAGCTCCAGGGTTCCAAATTGTTAGTTACTTTTGTGGGTCCAAGGGCCTGCATTATTTTCAGGGTTCTGGCCGACGACTTGGGAGTATCGTTGTAAAAAAACGGTTATCCAAAAGATGCTATCTGTACTGACTGATTTTTTGTGTCAAGAACTATATTAATATATTGAAGGCTTACAGTGGTCTAAATGCATCCACAGCAACGACTCACCAATTGTTCAAGATAATCCATTAGAGATGAAACAACAAAGCCAATATGAACGAAATGATAGACCCAAAATCACATATTTTGTTGTTTTTCTAAATTCAACTTATCTGGCAGAGATCAGGTTTTTTTTAAATAAATTTTTTTAATATATGAATCACTTTCTTTTTGCAGATAGCCCAAATCATCACACAAATAAGATGTAATCATACTGAAAAACTGAGCCTATTACTCACAATCCCTACTTTTAATGACCCTAAGAAAGCATTGTGGGAAAAGGAGAAAATGCTGGTAACCAGCATTTTTTCCTTTTCCCACAATATTTTCTTCCCTTCCCACTAGAAATTTCAAATTTTCATTCACTTTTATTTTGTCGTCTGCAAATGCTTTTTAACTTGGACAAGTCTAAAATTTTGTTGTTTGGAAAAAAGTTAAAGAAGTAAAATCAGACTGATGTAAGTCAATCAATTTTTTGAGAAAACAATACTACAAGTTAGAAATTTCTTCGTCCATCCCTATAGATTATGTCTAGAAAGCTGCAGAAATCATGATAGTTTGACATAATGATTTTATCAAAGACTTTTGGGTCAGTTTTTCTGAGTTACTATGTTCTAAATTAACCTCAAACTGGACATATAGAGATACCCTGTTTCTCTCTTCCTGCATGCGAGACATAGTAAATGTTAACCCATTACCACGAGACAATATTTTAGACTGGTCCAAATTGAAAGCATTTGCAGACAACAAAATAAAACTGATTGAAAATTTGAAATTCGTTTTGTGAAGGGTAGAAAAAAAAACATTGTGGGAAAAGGAGAAATGCTGGTTACCAGCATTTTCTCTTTTTCCCTCAATGTTTTCTAAAGGCTTCTTTCTAAGGGGCGTCAAAAGTAGGGATTGAGTGGTAATGGGTCAATACACAATTTCTTCCATAGAATGCTGGTTTTTCCTGTGAATTTGTTCATACAAAGCAGTAGCTTTTCACCAAACTATCTGATGTTTTATCAATATAAAAGAAAAAAAATGAAGACTTTCAGAAAAGGATCAAAGCAAATCACCATACCACAGCAAAAGGTCCAAAAATTCATACAGCTGAATTCTGCCTGGCTCATCATACTTGACAGAGCTATGTTTCACTCTGTGCATCAGTTTCATTGGGGATATGGTCTTTCCACACATCTAGAATAAAGCAGAGAAAAATGAAACAATATGAGTCATGTTTTTGTAAATAACTCTTTACCAAACAACAAATTTTAGACTGGGCCAAAATGAAAGCATTTACAGACAAAAAAATAAACGTAACTCAAAAATTGGAATTTGTTTCCTGCAGGGTAGAAAACATTGTGGGAAAAGGAGAAAATGCTGGATACCAGCATTTTCTCCTTTTCCCACAATGTTTTCAAAAGGCTTCTTATTCAGAGTTGTGAAAATCAGGGATTGTTTGGTAAAGGGTTAAAGGGGGTTCATGCATCTGACCGAGGTCAAGCCTGCGCATTACTCACAGGCTGACCTGAGCCAAAACTTTTTGCATTCCAACTAGTCCAATTTTCTGTATGCTAAAAGATCACTCTACCTTCTGATTTGGTATTTTGTTGAAAAATTAATATCATGGATTCATGATGAAATGCACTGTATCATTTATCACAGAGATGTATTAAGTCTCCTTTTACCAGAGCATGGTTAATTTATAGTGCAGGGGTAAAAGTTACAAAATCTGAAAATACTGAAAACTGAGCTGGGGGCCAGGGGGACGCTAGGGCCCCTGGTGAGGACCCCTAGTGGGTCCAGGTTGGGTCCTGGCAATGCCCTGGCCAGGGGTCCAGGGGGCTGGAGAAGCTCCTGAGATTTAGCTATTTTATAACCCTCAAATTCCTCTAATGAGATCCAGCTTTAGCATTTTAAAGCTGAAAAAATCTTCAATCGAATGAAAGATATGATATGCTAAAACCAAAGGTCCATGGTTTTCTACCCTTCTCAGAACAAAATTCGATTTTTCAGTTTTGTTGTCTGCAAATGCTTTGAATTTGAACCGATCTAAAATTTTGTCGTTTGGCAAACTCTTTTTAAAAAGGGAGAAAACTCCTATAGGCAACCTTTATTTAATGTAATTTACCTCCCTTGAAATCAGCTGCAAACCTGTAACACAGATTCTGGCTTACATTCCCTTTCACGCTAATTGTGCTAAATAAATTAAATAGATTTCTATAATTTTTTTCTTTTCCTACAATGTTTTCTACCCATCAATTTTGAGTTTCTGCGTCACGTTTCATTTTCTTGTCTGCAAATGTTTTCTATTATGGATAAGTCTAAAATTCTGGTAACAAGTTAACTCTTTCCCACACAAGGACATTTTAGACAAGTCCAATATGAAAGCATTTGCATACGACACTATAAATATGGCTCAAATGATAATTTTTGTCTTTAATAGGGTAGAAAACTCTGTGGGAAAAGGAGAAAATGCTGGTTACCAGCATTTTCTCCTTTTCCCACAGTGTTTTCAAAAGGCTTCTCTCTCAGGGTCATTAAAAGTCGGGAGTGTGTGGTAACAAGTTAACAGAGAAAGAGCAAAGAAACTATATGCTATATACTCGATACATACCATCCTCGGAACCCAGGTTTAAGCATTACTTTACACTCCATGCATTACCCCTGGGAAAATTGACTAGCAAATCTTTGTTTTACATGAATATTCATATGATCGGAAAGTACCCTAATAGCCAATTGAAAGATCGATAACATATTCTTTCTCTCTTGTAGAGAGAGCAATTTCATTTCGTCACTTGCTAAAAATAGAAATGACGGTATATTTGTAATAAAAATAGTTTAAATTTTCTCAAAGAAAAACTGAGATTACTAATCAAAATGCTTCATCAATAATTCATGAGAATGAGAAAAAGCTAGCCAAATAACCCAGGGTCGATTACAGTATGAATCAAAACTGGGTCAACGAGGATGGATGCCTACAGACCTTCAAGGATCTAAGAAGCACATGCTGGTCAATCAGCATCCCTTTCATATCCCCATCCTCATAGGCCTGATAAGCAATCCTGGCTTGGTAAATATCCTCGAAACTGCAAAAAACAAAAATATCTGCCATTCATAATTGCTATAAAAAAAAAAATGTAACAAATACTTGTAAACCTATAGGTACTAAAATCCTTTCCCAAATGACAAATTTTAGACTCTTCCAAACTCTACAGAGTTTGCAGACGACAATTTCAATTTGATAAAAATGGCAGAAAGTTCTCCAAATGGGTAGAAAACATTGTGGGAAAAGGAGAAATTGCTCGTTAAGAGCAATTTCTCCCTTTCCCACACTGTTTTCAAAAGACTCGTACTGCAGACACGTAAAAACAAGGGCTTGTTTGGGAAAGGGTTAGTTAAAAAGAATAAACATTTCTAGAAAAGGAGAATGCTTTGTCCAGTGGCTATGTTTGTAACTTAACTCATTACCAAATGATAAAATTTTAGAACTGTCCAAATTGAAAGCATTTGCAGAAGACAAAATTAATGTCTCTCAAAAAATTTAAAATTGACTTCAGATGAATAGAAATCATTGTAGGAAAAAGAGAAAATACTGGAATGGTTAAAGGGCAGACAACATGGATGTTTTGAAAGACGTCTGCTTCAAACTAGTTTCTTGAAGTAGCTGGTTGCTTATTTTCTTATGACCATTTTCTTATTATGACTAGTACTAACGTAAGAGCTTTACGATCCAAGATGGAAATACAGCAACGAAAGACGCATGTATTCCAGTCATCTGTATGAAGATTCTGTGACAGGTGTAACGCTTTATACAGCAGCTTGAAGTCCAGCATCTTCACCACTTCCTGCAATAAAGGACATAGAGTTGGTCAACTTGGTCCGAAATAAACAGTAGATTACAAAAAAATATACCATGTAAGAATTTTCACTAGAACCAAGCAATAAGTTTTGTAAGGCTGTTCGTAGATAGGATGCCTCTGACAGTGGACAATGTAGATCCAAGATCAGATTGCATTTATTCTGCTGTCTGATCTCGATCTTCTTGGCTACAAACGCATCTTTAGAGACTGTAGTGAGGAGCAATTAATTAGTTTCCAAAAGTGGTTTTCAACTTTGGATAGTTTGTTGGCCCACACATTTGTCGTGAGTATTGGTGTGGTTTCTAGGAAGCAAAATCAAGACAGATTAGCAGTAGTTTGCAAAAACTTTTTTTCTCAATCAATCTGCAAATATACAAAATGTAAAAATGTCAATGTATAAAAAAATGTTTGAAGATAATGAAGATAACTTAAGTGTGATTGCCTAGGCCTAGTAATCTAGCAGTATAGCACAGAGCCAATTGCTGATAGCAAGCAGTTCATCCTTATTATACAATGCTTTTAGTTGTATTCACACAATATGTTCTACCCTATCAGAGAACTTGACCCTTTACAAAAACGACAAAATTTTAGACTAGTCCAAATTGAAGGCATTTCAGACAACAAAATAAAAGTGACTGAAGATTTAAAATTTGTATTGGTAAGGGAAAAAACATTGTGGGAAAAGGAGAAAATGCTGGTGACCAGCCTTTTCTTTTTTTCCCTCAATCTTTTCTACCCTTACTAAATCAAATTTCAGTTTTTGATTCACATTTTTTTTTGTCATCTGCAAATGCTTTCAATTTGGACCAGTCCAAAATTTTGTCGTTTGGTAAAGATTTAAACTGACCTTTAAGGGGAGTCCATTGTCTTCTGCTTGTATTTCATCTATCAGATGATTCTTGAACAAATCCACATTGAACTGAAAAAACAGAAATACATTGTTTTTTTTATTACTTTACAACAAAACAAAATTTAAGACTGGTCCAAATTGAAGGTATTTGCAGATCCCAAATAAAATATTGTACAGCTAATGAAATTTGCCTTTAACTCTTTACCACACAATCCCAACTTTTAACATCCCTGAGATATAGAGCTTTTGAAAACATTGTTGGAAAAGGAGAAAATGCTATTAACCATCATTTTCTCCTTTTCCCACACCCTTCCCAAAACAATTTTCAGGTTTTGAGTCAAATTTAGTTAGTCGTCTGCAAATGGCTTCAATCTGAAAAGGTTAAAAAAAAATTGTGTAGTTTGGTACAGAGTTAAAAGGAGAGAAAATATTATGGAAAATGGAGAAAAAATGCAGGTTTTTTTATTGGTTTATTACTACAATGATTGAAACATGTTATTCATTGGTAGGCAGTTAAAGATACAGCCTTGCAGCTACTAAGAAAAAATGCTGTTAAAACTTGAAAGTGTGTAAGATTGCTCAGCTGTGTAAATAGTCATCAATATTATAATTATGTTGTAACGGATAGAGATACACAAAAGAAATTGTACTCATTTAAAACTTGAAACAACAACAGCGAATACTTGGAAGGCCTCAAAAGAATAAAAATACATTCATCGTTGGTTGGTTGGTTGGTTGTATTGGGGTTAAAGCCACAGTCATATCATGGAGGTCGGTGACACACATGTGTTTCCTAGCTTTCTCATACCAGTACTAACACAACTTTCTTTCCAAAGCCCCCGACTACTTTTCTAACATGCTTCAGCAGCCGGTGAGAGGCGAAATTGTGCCGGAAAGAAAGTCCGCCTCAACCAGGTATCGAACTCACAACCACCAGGTAATGAGGTCGCTTCTATCCATCATAACTTGTGTAATCTTGCAGCCATCAGGAACATTATTTTGCATGAAGATTTAACAGTAAATATAGTTTTGTAAAATTAGGATGAAATGGGTTAAAAACTGGCTGAAATCTGCCTTAAAACACTAGAGCTATCACTAAACGTGATTATACACCTCAAGCTCCTTGTTGAAAAAAACAGGTCTTAGACACAGAATTGAAAAAAGTTCAAGGGGAGTTAATTCCGAACCAAATCTCAACAGTGTCATGAAAATTGCACATGCACAACTTCAAATATATAGGAAAAGTGTGTAAATTTCAGTTCAGTACCTTAAAAAGCATCAGAGTATTTCGCTGGACAAATTTGTGTTTACAGACAGATGGACGGACATACAGTCATGGTGATTCCAGTATACAGCTCTCCACTTTGTTGTTGGGGGGAGGTATAACAAATAAGGATGTTTCTTTCACCCTTTACCCCATAAGGCATTTCTATGGTATCTCCAATTGACCCTAAATAACAGCAAGGATGAAGCCTTTTTTTATGTGTATAGGACACCTTTTGATAGCACTGAAAACAGTGTGACAAAAGGTGAAATTGCTCGTCACGAGCAATTTCACCTTTTGCCACAATGTTTTCCAAAGGCTCCTACATGCAATGTGCAGAAACGAGTATCTATGGGATAAAGGGTTAACATTAATAACAGCTTTTTAATTTATTTTGATCTCTTCAGAAGTGTACGCAGCAATATATCACAATTTCCATTTCTCGCTGCAAATTTTGTAATTTGTTTGGGGTTGTTTGTTTTTCTCAATATGTATCAAATGTTTGAACAAAATTTATATTGAAACCTGTGTAAATATCCCAAAGTAAACAAATTATTTGTTAATGTCTGGTAAGAATGCTCCACTCTTGTAAAAAACTTGTCTCCTCAACTCTTTCCCAAACGACAAATTTTTGGACTGGACCAAATTGAAAGCATTTGCAGACAACAAAAAAAATGTGACTGAAAAATTTAAATTTGGTTTGAGAAGGATAGAAAACATTATGGGAAAAGGAGAAAATGCTGGTTACCAGCATTTTCTCCTTCTCCCACAATGTTTTCAAAAGTTGTCCTTGTCAGGGTCACCAAGTCGGGATTGTGTGGTAACGGATCTAAATGCTTTACAACACGATCCCAGGTCTTCATGACCCCTGGAAGAAGGCTTTTGAAAAAAATGCAAGAAAGGGAGAAAATGCTGTTAACCAGGATATTCTCCTTTTCCCACATGTTTTCTACTATTTTAAAGTCAAGCTTTAATTTTGGGGTGATACTAATTCTTATTTCATCTTCTGCAACTACTTCTCATTTTGTCAAGCCTAAGATTTTGCTGTGTGGCAAAGAGTTAATCGTTTACAACTATGCACAATTTTAGACCTGTCCCTTTTAGAATAAAGGATCAAACCTTGCTCAAATGAGATTTTTTGCTTTAGAGATGGTTAAAAACATTGAGGATAAAGGAGAATATACTGGTTGCAATCATTTTCTGCTTTAGCCACAATTTTGTCCAGTCTCTTATCCTGGGGTTGTTTAAAACATGGAGTTGATTTGTGAAGGGTTAGCCCATGACCACACAATCCCTTCTTATGATGCCCCTGAGAAAGAAGCCTTTTGAAAACACTGTTGGAAAAGGAGAAAATGCCAGTAACCAGCATTTTCTCCTTTTCCCACAGTGTTTTCTACCCTTCCCAGAACAAATTTCAATTTTCCAGTCACCTTTATTTCGTCATCTGCAAATGCTTTCAATTTGAACTAGTCTAAAATTTCGTCGTGTGGTAAAGGGTTAAAAATTCAGAGTATTAGTCTAAATTTAGTTGTTTTTGTGAAAAGTGTTAATCAAGATCAGACTGTACAGAACATGAAGTCTGATCATGGATCTGTAATTCCTGTTCTTTTGAAAGACATTCTGAAAGATTTCCCAGCTTTGAAAATGTAATTACAATACATTGTGTTTGGGTCTTGTTGGTTTGACAAGAAACCATACTATTTTTTTAAAAGTTTTCTAAGGGTGAAACGAGAAAATTCCACTGTTGATAAAATTTATTTGTAATATTTAACAACTTATATTGAATGATTTATTTAAACAGAAACTCTTTAAAACTTCTTGGTGGGGGATTAGGTAGGCGGGGAGAGAAAAAGAACCAACCTACAACGAACAGACTTTGTGCAGTCATAAATCAGTTTTCTCTCTATCTATAAACTATACTAAATATTAACTCAGACATTTTACTAGATTTTATCAATATTTTACAAGGTTGTTTTCAAAGTTGTCTGCTCTTACTTTAGGGTAGCAGATCCTTAATGTAGTCTCAATAATAAGATGCTACCTTGATTTTTTTCATATTTGGACATTTATGGTGCACCACACCAGAGGTGAACAGTTAAAAAGTAACATCGCCTTTGGGGACAGTTATCTATACTACCCCTAGTGGAAGACAGCTATTTCCACTACAATATTATCCTACAAAATTTCCTAATTTAAACTTACCAAACAAGTCTTGGTTTTTAGGACACCGAGACAAAAGCCTTTTGAAAACATCACGGGAAGAGGAGAAAATGCTGGTAACCAAGATTTTCTGCTCTTCCCACAATGGTTTCGACCTTGCTTTAACCCTTTACCACACATTACCTACCTTTAACAACCCAAAAGTCAGAGGAAATTGAAAATATGTTAGAAAAGGAGGAAATGCTGCTAACCAGCATTTTCTCCTTTTCCCACAACGTTTTCAACCCTTTTTAATACAAATCTCGTCATTTCAGTATCATTTTATTTATTGTCTGCAAATGCTTTGAATTTAAAATCTTGTTGTTTGGTAAAGAGTTAAACAAGTTTCAGTTTTTGAGCAATATTTATATTGCATTCTGCAATTGCATAATCTTACCAGCATTTTCTCTTCTTCCCATGGTATTTTCTACCTTGCTCAAAACAAGTTTCAATGCTTAAGCAATGTCTATATTGCAGTCTGCAACTGCATTATTCTATCACCATTCAGAATGGTTCCTGCCTGGCTGATTAGCAAAGTGTAAGAAGTCAAAACTGGAAGGCTCCAGGCTCCAACCTCAATGTCTAGAGGCACTAGGCTTTTTCATGCAGTGTCCTTGGGAAAGACACTTCAGAGCCTTATCCTAGTACTGCTGATATCCAGGACATACATGAACATACAAGCTTCTGCCATGATATGACTGAAATAATGTCAAAAGCTGTGTAAAACAATTATCAATACTTTACAGACTTACCAAAATGTTGCAAAACATAAAAGAAGGGTTTTAACTTATACAGGGTGAAACAAAATAAATGGGCATGAATGAAAAGCAAGGAAGCCTGAGAACAACCAACAGGATTAGGCTGCTGCAGTCCATCATTTACCTCTTCACCATAATTATAATTATGATCCCAAATTTTAAGGAAAGAAAGCATGGGGGGGGGGGGGGAGAGAGAAGGGGGGGTAGGTATTGTTTATTAAGCAATTGACAAATACCAGATTATGCTCCTTAGAATCATCGATGTTGACAAAGAGATGTATCTGAAGACATGGTCCAAACCTCAAGGCCTTTTTGGGCCTAGTCCCATATTTTAATTTAATAACAAAGTTAAAATCTGAACAAGAGCGGCAAATTGTCGCAAGATACGCCCGTCTTACCCCAAGTTGTAAAGCTGGGGCATGCACCGGACAAAATTCAAGTATGAAAAACAACAAAGGGCAATAACTCAAAAATTAAGCAAGCAAGAGTTGTGATTTCTGTGCACTGCACTCCCCCTTGATGAGATCTATCCACCCATGAAATTTCATAACCCTAGGTAGTATAGCATTGGAGATATGCTTCGGACAAAAATCAAGTATGAAAAACGACAAAGGGCAATAACTCAAAAATTAAGCAAGCAAGAGTTATGATTCCTGTGCACTGCACTCTGCCTCGGTGAGATCTATCCACCCATGAAATTTCATAACCCTAGCTAGTATAGTTTTGGAGATATTCACCGGACAAAATTCAAGTATAAAAAACAACAAAGGGCAATAACTGAAAAATTAAGCAAGCAAGAGTTATGATTCTTGTGCACTGCACTCCCCCTCAGTGAGATCTATCCACCCATGAAATTTCATAACCCTAGCTTGTATAGTTTTGGAGATATGCTCCGGACAAAATTCAAGTATGAAAAACAACAAAGGGCAATAACTCAAAAATTAAGCAAGCAAGAGTTATGATTCTTGTGCACTGCACTCCCCCTGAATGAGATCTATCCACCCATGAAATTTCATAACCCTAGCTAGTATAGTTTTGGAGATATGCTCCGGACAAAATTCAAGTATGAAAAACAACAAAGGGCAATAACTCAAAAATTAAGCAAGCAAGAGTTATGATTCTTGTGCACTGCACTCCCCCTTGATGAGATCTATCCACCCATGAAATTTCATAAGCCTAGCTAGTATACTTTTGGAGATATGCTCCGGACAAAATTCAAGTATGAAAAACAACAAAGGGCAATAACTCAAAAATTAAGCAAGCAAGAGTTATGATTCCTGTGCACTGCACTCCGCCTCGATGAGATCTATCCACCCATGAAATTTCATAACCCTAGCTTGTATAGTTTTGGAGATATGCTCCGGACAAAGAACTGGACGCAGCCCGCCCGCCCGGACGCCCGCCCGCCCGCCCGCCCGCCCGCCACGGGTGATCCCATAATACGTCCCGTCTTCGACGGGCGTATAAAAAGTCAATCTAGTCAAAGACCAGAGTCCCTAATGTTGATCAGAGGTAATAAATAAGCTAGGATTATCTGAGATTGCCAGGGATTTGTGAAATTAGTCAGGGCGTCAAAGTACAAACAAACAAACCCGCCTATCAACTCTTTCTTCTGTCATAAACCCATGGAAGTCTACATTCAAAAGCAACTGATTTTAAAGTTCAGATATTGCCTCTAACCCTTTACCACACAATCCCGAGTTTCAACGAACCTGGGAAAGATGGCTCTGCAAAACATTGTGGTAAGAGGAGAAAATGCTGATAACCAGCATTTTCTCCTTTTCACGTAATCTTTTCTATTCTTTCTAAAAGACAAATTCTGTCTTTTCATTGTAACCTTACCTAATTTGGTAAACCCTTTACCTGGTTTTCATGACACAGTGTATGATTAGAAGCCCTCTGAAAACAGTAACCAGCAATTTCTCCTATTTCCAAATTTTCATCCTTATCAACGATAGAAATCATCATCAATTGCAAACATCTAATTTGTCATCTCCAAATACTTTCAATTTGGTCCAGTCTAAGATTGTCATATGGTAAAGTTCAAGCTATACCTTTAAAATATGCCCTAAACTTGTGTATCGATTAGGATTTTTCAAACATTTCTAACATACAACTCTAGCAAGAAAGACCAGGAGTTAAATGTCTCATTTCAGATAAGAATTTTTATTTGACAAATAGAGAGTGAAAGTTTCAAGCAATTTCATAGTTCTTAAATGATGACCTCTTGCCTACAACCCATACCTTTGATAGTCTATGTAAAACTATTAAGCAGACTACAAAATTTTAGACTGTTGCAGACAAAATAAATGCCACTCAAATGACAACATTTGTTTATGAAAGGTTTGAAAACAGTGAGAAAAGGAGAAAATACTGGTTACCCGTATTTTCTCCTTCTCCTACAGTGTTTTCAAAAGCTTTCTTTCTTATGGTCTTAAAAGCTTGGAATCATTTAGTAAGGGGTTATATATTTACCGTACAAATTTTACCTTTATTTGTTGACTTTTAGTAATGAACTAATGATCTTAAAGGTAGGTACTTAGAATTTTCACATCACACCAAATCAAAAAATATATATATCACTGAAATTTATATGAAAAAACAATACAAATCATCAATAATTAAGAATCATAAAATTACCCCAAAAAATTTTTTTTGATGGTATTCCTTTAACTCTTTACCACACAATCCCGATTTTTAACGACCCCTGCGGAAGAGGCCTTTTGAAAACATTAAGGGAAAAGGAGAAAATGCTGGCAACCAGCATTTTCCCCTTTTCCCTCAATGTTTTCTCACCTATCAAAGACAAGTACCGTTACCGTAGGCATGTTTGAATTGTCATATGCAAATGCTTTCAATTTGGACAAGTTTTCATTTTCATCGTGTGGTAAAGAGTTAAAAGGCTACGTAGCCTCTCAAGCTATTTTTAGATTTTGCGCCAAAACTAAAAAAATGCATTGTGGGAATGTTAAGTGACTGGCATGTGACCAATAATGCTTAAATTCCATTACATAACAAACATGTAATTATTTTTCATAATATCTTCTTTGGACGCTATGTTTGAAGCTTCGTCTGTGTATTTCCAGTATGTAAATGAGCGAGTTGTTCATGTAAAAATAGCACGTGTTTCCCGTCAATGTCGACCTTGGCCATAGTAAATCTCTAATTTCTCGTGCTGTCGGATGGTTTTCGACTACTGGGGTTTTATGAATGATGATTATAAGGCTTTGGGAGTATAAGGATGATATTTTTGTATTTTTGTAAAATTTTCGTCCCAAATTCTGAAGGGCCACCTTTAATGTAGGAAAGTGAAATCAGTGATATAGGCCAGGGCTCATCTTCACCAACCATTCTTAGCAACATTCTTAGTCTTGTTCTTCAGCATTTCATCAATGTGAAAGAAACAGAACTTCTGATTGACTGTTTGAAACCATTTGGTTTATCCAATCAGAAGTTCTTTGAAAAATCAAAGTTTCCCGAAAATTATATCTAGATGATATGAAAATACAAAATTTCAGGAAACTTCGATTTATTGCAATAGTTTTTCTAAAATTATCATGATAGTTTTCATGTGTCTTGTGGTAGATTAATGCCACTATAATATAGTTATGTAAACTTGAGCAATTTTTGTTCTGAACTACTTTGGTGAAATGGGGCCCAGGTGGTTGCTAGTTTGGTACCCCGTTTAGGCACACTTCCTTTCTGGTAATTTTTCACCATTCACCTCTGATGCATGTGAAGAAAGTTGTCAGTAGTTTAGAAAGCAAGTTGTGTCACTGGTGGAATGAGAAAGCCAGGAACCACAGGTGTAGGTACACTGACCGCCATGATATGATCTTAGCTGTCAAAAGGGCATTAACTCTTTGCCACACAAACCCGACTTTTAACATCCCTGTGAAAGAACCCTTTTGAAAACATTGAGGGAAAGGAGAAAATTTTGGTAACCAGCATTTTTTTGTTTTTTCCACAATGCTGTCAGCCCTTCACACAACAAATTCTTATTTTTGAGTCAAATATATTTTGTTGACTGCAAATGCTTTCAAATTAAACAAGTCTAAAAATTTGTTGTCTTGTAAAGACAGTTCTTATTTATCTTATGCCACGGTGTCTCTGGCTAATTGATGACCTCACTGGGCTAATCTTTCACAATTAACAATAGTTCAAAGGTCAAAGAACATATCTTCATATCACTATTGATTTGTTGTTTCAATAACAATCATATCTTAAATGCATTTAAATCCTCTAATCAGATATTTAAAAAATATTGTGTAGTGTAGACTGAAATTTGATACAATGACAAGAGGATTGAAGTTCTTAACAGATTAACCCTTACCAAACAACAAAAATTTCAACAGGTCCAAATTGAGAGCATTTGCAGATGACAAATTAGTTGTGACTAAAAAATTTAAATTTGTTTCAGAAAGGTAGGAAATATTGTGGGGAAAAAGACAAAATGCTGGTTACCAGTATTTTCTCTTTTTCCCTACAATATTTTCATGAGGCTTGTCTCTCATGGTCCTTAAAAGCCTTGATTGTGTGGAAAGGAGTTAACCCTTTACTCCATAGATACTCATTTCTACGCATTGCTTGTAGGAGCCTTTTGAAAACATTGTGGCAAAAGGTGAAATTGCTTGTGACGAGCAATTTCACCTTTTGTCACATTGTTTTCTATACTTTCAAAAGGTCTCATATACACATGAGAAACAGCTTCATCCTTGCTGTTATTTAGGGTCAATTAGAGATAACATAGAAATGCCTTATGGGGTAAAAAGTTAAATAATCCCCAGTATGGTATGTGTGAGGTTTTGAAATCTGGCACTACCATTGTTTCAAAGTTCATTACCTTTTTTCTTAACCATTCAAATACCTTTCATGGCTTTTGCAGCCAGTTTAGATCAAGGTCAGGTAGCACATAAAGTGCAGTCTGGTCTCGGATCCACACTGTCCACTTTGATGAAGTGAACAAACAAGAGCTTAGCAAAGCGGGGCATACACACCCGAAGGGGCTTGTCAGTGAAATGGCTTAACTCGATCTTTACCAAAGGACAAAATTTTGGACTAGTCCATTACTGAAAGCATTTGCAGATGATAAAATAAATGTGAATCAAAAAGAGAATTTGATTTGGAAAGGGTAGAAAACATTGTGCGAAAAGGAGAAAATGCTGGTTACCAGCATTTTCTCCTTTTCCCTCAATGTTTTCAAAAGCTTTCTTTCACAAGGTCGTTAAAAGTCGGTATTGTGTGGTAAAGAGTTAAATTCAACAATGCCTAAGATATCCAAATTTTAAGTCACATGCACAACTACACATCATAGAGATTTATTGTGGTAAGTTTGAACTTGTTCCAATGAAAACTGTAGGAGTTCCTCACACAAGAAATTGCTAATGGAACAACGTACACCATGGCCAAAACATAATATGACCCTCTCAGCCTATAAAAAGGATAGATTTGCATTGATTGTATGGTGTTTAACACCATTTTAAACATTATTTCAGTTTTATTGTGGCAGCTAGTGCACCTACCCATGCTTTCCTGGAGTCTCTTTTACCAGTACTCGGCGCAATTTTCTTTCCAAGCCACTGGCTGCTTTCCCACATAACCACCATCAAAACAATGGTCAGCAGTAGGAGAGGAATGAATCCTGTCGCCTGTCATCAATCCTCGGAGAGAAATTGGCCAAGCCGGGGATCAAACTCACGACCCCGTTTTCAAGTCCTGTATGCTACCGACTGAGCTAGGGGACTTGGCAGATGGAATTGCAGTTACGTGGATCTTACTTCTAGACTGAAAATATGTAATGGTTTTTTCAGCACTTTAGCGGTTGATTTTCAGTCTGCTTTACTGTTTAATTCTAAGTTTTAACAACCTTAAAGAAGAAGGCTTTTGAAATAAAATGTGGGAAAAGGAGAAAATGCTAGTAAGCAGCATTTTGATTTCTCTCAATGTTTTCCAATTTTTTCCAGCTTTTGACCCTTTTGCCACATAATACTGCGTTTTAATGACCCTGAGATATAGGCCTTTTGAAAACATTGAGGTAACTAGCCTTTTCTCCTTTTACCTCAATGTTTCCAAGACCATCTGATACAAATCCCATCATTTTGTGCTATATGAATTTTACTGCCTACAAGTATTTTAAGATTGAATCTGTCCAGAGTATTGTCATTTGGGAAAGAGTTAACTCATTACCACACAATCCCTACTTTTGACGCCCCTGAGAAAGAAGCCTTTAGAAAACATTGTGGAAAAAGGAGAAAATGCTGGTAACCAGCATTTTCTCCTTTTCCCACAATGTTTTCTACCCTTCACAAAACAAGTTTCAAATTTTCAGTCGCTTTTATTTTGTCGTCTGCAAATGCTTTCAATTTGGACCAGTCTAAAATACTGTTGTTTGGTAATGAGTTAAGGTACTGTACATCTAAATTGCCATAATGCAATTTGTTTAAATTTGGACAAGTCTTAAGTTTTGTCACCCGTATTCACCAACTATTCTTGAGATTATTCTTAATCTTATTCTCCAAGGTTTTCTAGATTTGTAAGTAACACAACTTCTGATTGGCTAAACCAAAAGGTTTAGCCAATCAGAGGTTATGTTACTTACAAATGTAGAAAATTCTGGAGAAGACGACAAAGAACGTTCTTAAGAATGGTTGGTGAATACGGGTCCTGGTAAAGGGTTAATAGAGGACATAATTATTAGTTTAAACATATTCATTTTACGTTGATTGAGAAGCAGCAAGTTCTTACATCTTTAGTATCTCTCTCGATTCTGCTTCCTGGGTACTCGTGCCGAACGTGTGTGCCAATGAAAAATCCCATTTGAATTTGTGAAATAAAGGGCATACTGAAAGTTTAGAGTTTCCAGGGGTTCACTCTGATAAAGGTTTAGAAAACATCATCGGAAAAGGAGGAAAGGTAGCTTACCAACACTTTCTCCTTTTCTCATTATGTTTTCAAAAGCCTTTTCCAGGTTGTTAAACCTCAGGACTGAGTAATAATTTGAACAAGCTTGCAAACATTGGTACACCAAGACTTTAATGTTAGGAACCACAGGATAGAGTTTTGTTATCATAAAGCCTATATACTCCTTTGGGCGAGCCCAATTTTGATCCCAGGGCTATGAATAAGACACTCTTGGAAGAGATCCTCTGGATGTAGATAATGGGAGAATTGGTAGCCCTAGGTCAAATTGTTCCAAAGAAGATTTATAATAAAGTTTTCATCATACCAAACTTTCCAAAAATGTTTGAAATGAAGCAAATTTTGACCCGAGGTACAGCTACATGCAAAATTTGTTACCCCTATACCTTATGGTTAGGAAAAAGAAGTTGTCATTGTGTGGTAAATGGTTAATACATTGGCACAAGCAGACAAGTTGCACAACGGGCACAGCATCAGGACAGAAGCTCATCTTCAGCCAGTGCAGCAAAAACAGAACCAGATCATGCAGACAACAGGTAGATGTCACACTTAAGAAGTTACACATGAAGTTTCCTTGAATTCCATCCAGAGATATGCTAGAAATGTAATTGTTGATACACAGAGAGACCATTACATTAAGCTGTAAGACGCCTACAGAAAACACTGTGGAAAAGGTTTCTCCTTTTTCCAACAATATTTTGTACCCTATCGAAGTCAGAAATCATCATATTTCCAAGATTTAATTCATTGTCTGCAGAATGTTTTGAATTTGGTCAAGTCCTAAAATTCGTAATTTGGAAAGAGTTAAAAGGTAAACTTTTTTGGTGCAAAATAATGAATTTCACTCATTTTGAAGAAATAGCTCCTGTAGAATCCCATAGATGACAAAGGAACCTTTTTGTTAGAGGTTTGAACCAAATGGTAATCTATGATAAGACTGCACACCCTGTGCAGTCCGATTTTTTCTTTGTTATCCTCAAAAGCTATCATTAAGACAATTAAAGTATTGAAGTTAACTCTTTACCAAACAACAAAATTTTTACCAAGACCAAATTGAAAGCATTTGCAGACGACAATATAAATGTAGCTCAAATGATGATTTCTTCCTTAAATGTAGACGAAAACATTGTGGGAAAAGGAGAAAATGCTGGCTACCAGCATTTTCTTCTTTTCCAATAATGTTTTCAAAAGGCTTCTTGCACTGACCCATTAAAATGCAGGATTGTGTGGTAAAGGGTTACTCAATGTGTAAATGCGGACTATAAAATTACCTGCGGGTTTAAAGGTCAAAATGATTTGATTAAATCTTTGGTATTTAAAGTTCTTGTCTTTCATTTCAGTACTATTGTTTCTTTGTCATTAAATCCTTTACCAAAAAGCAAAGTTTAGTGACAATAAATTGAATGTAGCTCAGATATTTAACCCATTACCACACAATCCCTACATTTGACGCCCCTGAGAAAGAAGCCTTTAGAAAACATTGTGGGAAAAGGAGAAAATGCTGGTAACCAGCATTTTCTCCTTTTCCCACAATGTTTTCTACCCTTCACAAAACAAATTTCAAATTTTCATTCACTGTTCTTCTGTCGTCTGCAAATGCTTTCAATTTGGACCAGTCTAAAATATTGTCGCTTGGTAATGGGTTGATTCACTATGACACAGTTGAAACGCTGTAGAAAATGAAGAAAATACTGGCTACCAGCATCTCCTTTTACCAACATTGTTTACATAGGGTCATTAAAACTTGCGACTGTGTGGTAAAGGGTTAAAGGCTTTTACAAACCATTCCCTGTTTTCATGACCCCAATAATGAAAGTTTTACAAACCTTGGAGGAAAAAGAAAAATTGCTGGTCACCAGCATTTTCTCCATTTCCAACACTGTTTTCCACCATAGCAGAGACCTCATAGACTCAGTTATAGTTGCTTTTGCTGCTAGTGTAGATAAAGATCAAACTGCACAAAATCATGCAGTCTGATCTTTAATCCACACTGTTCACCTTGCTGAAACATTGTAGCCTAAACAATCATAATCTATTGCAATTATCTGGGTGTCTTAACCCATTACCACACAATCCCTACTTTTGACGACCCTGAGAAAGAAGCCTTTTGAAAACACTGTAGGAAAAGGAGAAAATGCTGGTAACCAGCATTTTCTCCTTTTCCCACAATGTTTTCTACCCTGGCCTTCACAAAACAAATTTCAAATTTTCAGTTACTTTTATTTTTTCGTCTGCAAATGCTTTCGATTTGGACAAGCCTAAACTTTTGTGGTTTGGTAATGAGTTAAACTGAAATGTTAGTTTGGCTTTCTTGGTCCTCTTTGAGTTAGAATTATCTATGAGCCATGCTCTGTGAAAAGGGAGCTTACTGCATCTGTGAAAAGTATTGACCCAGGTCAGCCTGGGTAATCCACACAAGATGATATAGGTCCTAACTTTTCGCTATCGGTCAATTTCTTGTATGTCCAAGGACCAGTCAAACTCATGATTAATACAAGTGTTAAAGGTTTGCATGGTATACATGTATCAAGGAGATGCACTAAGCCCCCTTCAGCCAGAGTATGACTTATATATATTGGGTTTATTTGGCAATTTCAGGTTTCATATACTTTTGTGCTGACATTCACTAATCATTCATAGACAGAGATAGTTTCCAATTTCAAGGGCAACACATTGTAAGCCATAAAAGGCTTAAAAGCTGAGAGAACTTTTGTATTTAATTTTAAATAGAGCAATGAAAGCGGGTCAAATTCCATTGTTCAGACTGACTCTTTCAATTGTGGGAACAACTTTCCATGCTTTTACTGAATGTGTAGATCAAGACTTAGTGATCAGACTGCACAGAAAACAGTTTAATTTTGACTTTAATTGAAAATTATTTTATTGCATAGCTCAACATTTTCAGGTCATTGCAGTATTTTTGCATGCTGTCATTGCCTCGGAATGTTGAAAAGTTTGGCATGTACAATTTTTTGACGTATCAAATAACCCACACCCACACCCATGTTCGTTGAATGAACACAATGAAACTGTTAATTCATCTGCAGTAAGACAGTGCACAGATCGTTATCTTAAAATTACTGTGGCATTTGCTCTACCAAATTCTTTTATGGTTTACCACACAATCTGGAGTTTTAACAGTACTGACAGGGCAAGCTTTTGAAAACATTGTGGGAAAAAATCTAATGTATTACTACAAAGACCTGCTTGAAGCAAATTTCAATTTTTGAGTTACGTTTATTTTGTCATCTGCAAGTGCTTTCAATTTGACCCAGTCAAACATTTTGTCGTTTTGAAAAGGGTTAACATAGCTAATGACAAAATTGTCAGAGAAATTGTTCTACTTTCCCATTTATCACAATGTTGCCTTGACTGTCCTGAGGTTCTGCCTTGCAGCCCGTCTATGCTTTCAATTCTTAAATAAGATTCTTTTGAGGTTAAATGAAGGCATGGGAGGTTTTGAGAGTTTTTATTGTAAACATTTTGTACTGCCCTTATCTAGCTCTAATTCAGTCGAACTGTAAACTAACAGATCAATATCCTGTTTAATCCAAACACTCTAAAATTTCTCATTAATAAGTACTTAACCCCGTTGCTCTTCAGTAGACGACCCTAAATTCTAACAAACCTTGAGTCAAAGGCTTTTGAAAACATTGTGGGAAAAGGAGAAAATACTGGTAACCAGCATTTTCTCCTTTCCCACAGTGTTTTCTGCCCTATCATAAGTAGAAACCATCATTTGAGTTACATTTTATTATGTCACCTGCAAATGCTTTCAATTTGGTTGAATCCAAAATTTTGTCATTTCATACAGAGTTACTTTCAGTACATGGCAAAATTTTAGACAGCCCAAATCGAAAGAAGAAATTATAGCAGGCTCATAATAGAAAGTAGTACAAACAATATGATTGTCTATACAAAGAAGAAAACATATTGTGAGGAAAGCAGAAAAATGTGAAAAAGACCAGTCTCTTATTGTGTGGTCGGGCGATGTGTTAGTCACTGGCAGAAAAAAAGAATTCTTAAATCAGGCAAAAAATAACAGCCTGGCAGATTTTAACCTGGTTTTGAAATTAATATACCTGTAAGCAAGTACTACTTGGACCGACTTAACCGTATACCCCTTAAGGCATTTCTATGGTATCTCTAATTGACCTTAAATAACAGCAAGGATGAAGCTGTTTCGTATGTGTATATGACACCTTTGGATAGCATAGAAAACATTGTGGCAAAAGGTTAAATTGCTCGTCACGAGCAATTTAGCCTTTTTCCGCAATGTTTTCCAAAGGCTCCTACAAGCAATGCGTAGAAATGAGTATCTATGGAGTAAAGGGTTAATTAACAATCATAGATTGTCATCTTCACATTCATTTCCATATTTGTGAATGGTATGATATAAATTTAAATTCATTTAAACACCCACTTTGTTTACATTTAGCTTTTATTGTTACTTTAAAGATGCACCGTTACAGGCAGAAAGTAAACATGTTTATATATACAATAAAATATGTTTAAACTAGAAAGTAAACAAACGCTGCTAAAACTTTACAGTGTGTAGAATCTAGATAGCTGTGTAAATGTAGATAAAAAATCGATATAAGGTGTATGTTATAAAGAGATGAAAGGAAATTGCATTTGATTTAAGCCAGAAACTTTGGCTTGCCACATTAGAACGTATTGCATTTTCATCAAAATCTGTGCAGCCTTGCGAACGTCAGGGGCAACATTTTGCATGAATGTACAAGAATTGTTATTATTTCATAAAATAAAGATAAAATTGGTTACAAAACTGGATGAAAACAAGTAAATATGCATCTCTTACGTTTAAAAAAGTATTTTAAAGCATGTGGAAAGAATGATTGAAAGAACTGTGAAGAAAAAGTTTTGGAATATTATTGCTGATCAGTTTCTCCATTTCCTACAATACAGATATAATCCGTAAGTCATCTTCTACAATAAAGAAGGGTAAGAAGATAGAAAGATAAATCACACATTCTTGTGAGGTGTCTAGAAACCTATGGAAACATCAAGCATTAAATGTTTTTCCATTAATTTGTTTGTCATACATAATCTGTCCTATTGTGACTGAATGAAAAGTATCTGAATCCTTATAACAGTGTCTCTGGATGGAAAAAGAAATCTGGGTTTTTCTCCTGGGTTTTAACCCATTACCAAACAATCCCTGGTTTTCACGACTCTGGGTACGAAGTCTTTTGAAAACATTGTGGGAAAAGGAAAAAATGCTGGTTACCAGCATTTTCTCCTTTTTCCACAATGTTTTCTACCGTTTTAACTCTTCCACACAGTCCCGACTTTTAACAACCCTTAGAAAGAAAGTTTTAGGAAACATTGTTGGAAAAGAAGAAAATGCTGGTAACCAGCATTTTCTTCTTTTCCAACAATGTTTTCTATCCTTCTGAAAACAAGTTTCAATTTTCAAGTCACATTTATTTTGTCATCTGCAAATGTTTTCAACTTAAGACTCGTCTTGAATTTTGTCGTTTGGTAAAAAGTTAAGGACAGAAATCAACATCTGAGCTGCATTTAAATTTTCAAATTGTTGACCTAAAAATTAACGCTTTCAGTTTGGTCTGGCCCAAATTTTGTTGTTTCGTAAAAAGTTAAGCAAGACATTCGTTTCGTTTTCTATAACATTTTCAATATTACTTCAGCCATACCCTAGTGATAGTACACTTATCAATGTTTTTTTCTTTTATTTATGGATGTTGATCAATGATGATCAATGTCATTTTGAGTATCTTGTACAAGAAAAAAGGCCAGTTTGGTCGTGGAATAGCATTTATTGACAGGCAATAATAAACTCAGTGAGTGCGGCTTTGTCTTAGTTGCTGAAGTGATTTAACCCTTTTTCAGTGTTTGATTTTTTTGGGTCCATTCGTTTCGCTGATGGTATATACTATACAGAATGTGCTGTATTACCTCTGATCTGTACTATCCACTGCTGTCTTCTAAATTGAAATGACAAAACTGTTCCATACACTAGCTGTCAGAAAGTATGAATCATTAACCAATTACCACACAATCCCTACTTTTGACGCCCCTAAGAAATAAGCCTTTTGAAAACACTATGGGAAAAGGAGAAAATGCTGGTAACCAGCATTTTCTCCTTTTCCCACAGTGTTTTGTACCCTTCCCAGAACAAATATCTATTTTTTAGTCACCTTTATTTTGTCGTCTGCAAATGCTTTCAATTTGGACCAGTCTAAAATGTTCTTGTGTGGTAAAGAGTTAATTTGTTAGTGAATGAGTAACCCTTCACTAAACTATCAAGTGATTTAACCCTTTACCAAACAATCCCTGGTTTTTACGGCTCTGAGATAGAAGCCTTTTGAAAACATTGTTGGAAAAGGAGAAAATGTTAGTAACCAGCATTTCCTCCTTTTCCAACATTGTTTTCTACCTTTCATTAAACAATTTTTCAAATTTTCAGTCACTTTTATTTTGTCGTCTGCAGATGCTTTCAATTTGGTAGACTCTAAAATTTTGTCGTTTGGTAAAAAGTTAAAAACCCGGATGAGAAACACCTTTGAACAAATTGTGGGGAAAAAGGACAATGTAAATCTAGCTTTGCAGAGAAATATCCTCTCATTTGAGCAACATCTAATTGTTTTCTGTGTCACCCTTTCGATTTGGATTTTATCTAAAATTTTGTTATTTGGTAAAGAATTAGCCTATTAACGTTTTACCAACATTGACAACTTTTAAACGACCCCAAAAAAGAAACCTTTTAAAAATATTGTAGGAAAAGGAGATAATGCTTGTAACCACCAATTTCTCTATTTTCTACTGTTTTCTACCCTTACAGAGATATCCTCTGTCCTTTTAGCCACATCTAAAATGTTGTCTGCCAATGCTTTCAATTTGGAAGGGTCTAAAACTTTGGTTTAACCCTTTCCCAAACGACAAATTTTAGACTCTTCCAAACTGAAAGGGTTTGCAGACAACAATTTTAAATTTGATGAAAATGGTATAAAGTTGTCCTACAGGGTAGAAAACAATGTGGGAAAAGGAGAAATTGCTCGTTACGAGCAATTTCTCCTTTTCCCACATTGTTTTCAAAAGACTTGTAATGCAGACACGTAAAAACCAGGGCTTGTTTGGGAATGGGTTAACAGAAGACAAAATTTAGATTTGTATACATGCAGCCATTTATGTCCACAAATAAGACAGGACCATAATTGTGGGACATTTCTTAGAAAGGATTAAAAACATTGTGAGGAAAGGAAATAATGCTGGTTACCACCCATTCAAAATGCCTTCAATAAAACAGTTGTTAAAACTGAGTTACTTGGCAAAGAGTTAAGGGAAAATTACAGATATATTTACTATAGTTGATATAAACATTGATGTATATTAATGGATTGAATGCAAGTCCATTAAGTGCTGGATTTAATTAAAACTGACACAGCCAGAAAAATTGACTGCATTGACAAAAAGTCGAATCAATGGATCCACCACATAACATAGACAAACATTATTCATATTGGGAACAATAGTGAAATCTTTGACATGTTTATCAGAAAACGAATTTAATCCCAAACCCTTTGCCAAAAATTCATGTGTTTTTAAAGCCAGACACTTTCAAATGCAAATCCCATCATGTGGCCACACTGAGAATCTTTCGAAGATCTGATGAACTGTTGATGAACACTCATGTGAACTATCCAACATGTTTATGAATTTCTTCACCTCTAGTTCATGACAATGTTATGATCATGAATTCAGTTCATTAGTAGTTTATGAACACGTTATATGTACACAATATGTAATCTGTTTTTATGAACCAATGCTATGTTCATGAATTTAGTCTATGTGTACATGTAGTTTATAAACTGGTTAACTCTTTACTCCATAGATACTCATTTTAACGCATTGTTTGTAAGAGCCTTTGGAAAACATTGTGGTAAAAGGTGAAATTGCTCGTGACGAGCAATTTCACCTTTTGCCACAATGTTTTCTACACTATCAAAAAGTGTCATATACACATAAGAAATGGCTTCATCCTTGCTGTTATTTAGGGTCAATTAGAGATACCAAAGAAATGCCTTATGGGGTAAAGGGTTAAATGTTCACAAACTCAGTTCATCTGTGGTGTATGAACCAACACTGATCATGAATTTAGTCCACCTTTCATTAATGACACAATGTTGTGTTAATGAATTTAATTAACCCTTTACCACACAATGACAACTTTTGACGCTCTTGGAAAAGAAGCGTTTTGAAAACATTATGGGAAAAGGAGAAAATGCTGGTAACCAGCATTTTCTTCTCTTCCCACAATGTTTTTTACTCTTCCCAAAACAAATTTTAGTTTTTTAGTCGCATTTATTTTGTCATCTGCAAATGCTTTCAATCTGGACCAGCCTAAAAATTTCTCATGTGGTAAAGAGTTAAATCAGTTGTTCATGAACTGAGAATATGTTCATAATTTATTTCATTTGCAGTTCATGAACTGAAGATGATAAAACAGTGGGAAATGGAGAAAAATTTGGAGATGCAATGATTAATATGAGTAATTCCAGACAACAAAATTTTAGAATCCATCCAAATTAAAACCGTTGATGATTCACAGGCAACAAATAACATGTAGCTCAAATTATGGAATTATTCTTTTTACAGAGTTGAAAAACATGGTGGGAAATGGAGAAAATGCTGGCAACACCAGCATTTTCTCCATTTTCCACCATGTTTTCAAAAGCTTTACATCTCCGGGTGAATAAAATTCAGGATTGTTTAGAAAAGGATAATGATTGCAGGAGAAAAGATTCATTCACAAACTTACCCCAAGAGCTCTTGCCATACATCTGAAAGTATAAATAAATCAAATGGTGTGAAACTTCTTAGTTTAAACATATCTATTTTACATCGATTGAGAAACAAGTTCTTACAGCTCATACTATGAGTAATCTCTCTCGATTTTGCTTCCTGGGAACTACACCAGTACTCACCCCGACTGTGTGGGCCAATGAAAAATCCCAAAGTTGACACCTGCTCCTGGTTATCGAACTCGGGACCTTTAGGTTATGAGGCCAATGCTCTACCTCGCAACTACAGACACCACAAACTTCTTGTGTGCGTGATCAGTTCTTATATCTCAGGTGGTACACCATAGGACTCGTACAAACGTCAAATTTTGGTTTGATTCCCATGTTTAGCAATCTAATAGTACTAAGACATGTAGTATTTCGGATGAGACGTAGAACCAAGGTCCTATGTGACAGTGCTATACATTTGTGCATCTTAACCCTTTCCCAAACAACATGATTACTTTACCACACAATCCCCACTTTTAGCGACCTTGAAAAAGAAGCCTTTTGAAAACAATGTAGGAAAAGGAGATAATGTTTTCTACCCTTCCCATAACAAAGTTCAATTTTTCAGTCAAATTTATTTTGTTGTCTGCAAATTCTTTCAATTTGGACAAATCTGAAAATTTTTGTTCGGTAACCAGCATTTTCTCCTTTTTCCTCAATGTTTTCAGATGGCTTCTTTCTCAGGGTTGTGAAAATCAGAGACTGTTTGGGAAATGGTTAATCCACAATCCCAACTTTTAACAACCCTAAGAAAGAAAGTCTTTGAAAACATTGTGGGAGAAGGAGAAAATGCTGGTGACCAGCATTTTCTCCTTTTCCTACATTGTTTTCTTCCCCATCCAAAACAAAAATCATCATTTTAGTTATATTTGATTTGTCATCTAAAATCCTTTCAAGTTGGACTGCCGTACTCCAAATTTTTGTCATTTGGAAAAGAGTTGAAGAAACAGGTGTAACTTAGCATGGGCTTCCTCCTGTATTTCAGTTTTTGATTCACATTTATTTTGTCGTCTGCAAATGCTTTCCAGGCCCGTAGGAACAGGGGGGGCTAGGGGGGGCACAGCCGCCCCCCCCCCCCCCAAATAATTTTGAAAATCATAGTAACTCAAATATGAGTTTTTAGTGCAATGCAACAACCACGCAAAAATCTCAGTATTTTGAAGTTAGCCCCCCAATCTTGAAATGCTTCCTACGTGCCTGCTTTCAATTTGGACTTGTCCGAAATTTTCTCGTGTGCTAAAGAATCAATGCGGTCAAATTGGGTAAGTCTTAAATTTTAGTCCTTTGGTATAGCGTTATGCAGATTTTCACTTTATCCGTGAATTTTGCTTGCTATTCAATTTTTTTTCTTTTATTTTTTCCATACAGCTATTTATACAGGCTAACTATTACCCTATGCATAAATAGATACAAATTTATTCATAATGAAAGGGATGTGTCGTGCTAACACTATGCATAAGATTTTTCTTTCACAGTTTTTTTAGAGGGGTTATTCAGATTTTAATATTTATAACAAACTTAAAACAGGATTCATCAATGAATTAAGTATGGTGACATGCGGCAAATCAGTAATGAAATTAGACAAATGTAAGAAAAAAACATATTTTACTGTAACATGTATTTTCTTAAAGGTCTACTACAGCCCAAAACATCAAAGCAGGTGTTATAATACATTTAGATTTATCAGATATATAAATCAAACTATCTAAAGGAATGGTTGATTGAATGGTGTTTAATGCCATTTCAACATTGTCTTAGTTATATGGCAGCAGCCTGTGCACCTATCCATACTTTCCTGGAGTCTCTTTTACCATTACTCCGCAAAATTTTCTTTCCAAGCCACTGGCTGCTTTCCCACATAACCATCATCAGGACATTGATCAGCTGTGGGAGAGGAAGGAATCCTGTCACAATGACTATCATCAATCCTCAGAAAGAAATTGGCTGAGCCAGGGATTGAATCCATGACCCCTTGGTCTCAAGTCCTGCATGCTGCCGACCGAGCTACTGGGATTAGGCTCTAAAAGTACGGAAAAATATTGTGGAGATAACAATCTCTCACTGTCTGGTCAGTCCGAGTGTTAGTCGCTGGCAGACAAAAAGAATTTTAAAATCAGGCAAAAATTACACTACACACCTACTGCTAACTGGTAGGTTTTAACCCATTACCACTCAATCCCTACTTTTGACGCCCCTGAGAAAGAAGCCTTTTGAAAACACTGTGGGAAAAGGAGAAAATGCTGGCAACCAGCATTTTCTCCTTTTCCCACAGTGTCTTCTACCCTTTCCAGAACAAATTTCTATTTTTCAGTCACCTTTATTTTGTCGTCTGCAAATGCTTTCAATTTGGACCAGTCCAAAATTTTCTCGTGTGGTAATGAGTTAACCTAGTTTTGAAACCTAGGTTTGTGGGATTGCATAGGCAAAACCAAGTGAACAAAGAACACACCTACCTGTAAATGGCAGGTTTTAACCTAGTTTTAAAACCTAGGTCTTTGGGAATGCATAGGCAAAACCAAGTTAAAAATATTTATACACACAGCTGGTTGTCAGCATATTCTGCTTTTTCCAGAAAGTGTTTCAAAGGCTCTTTCGAGGGGGGTCGTTATAACTTGGGATTGTGTAGCACAGGGTCAATAACATAAAATCTACTCCATTTATCTAACCTCTGTTCATTTCATGATTTATCGGGAAATGAAAACATGGGACTATATGGACTGCAACAGGAGAAAAGGGGAATTCAAACATTTGCATAAAGTGTTGCCTTGATCCAGCCTGAGCAGTCCACACAGTTTAATTCAAGATGGCACTTTACTACTACATTAGATTTTAACCTACAGTGGATTATGCAGGACAGAAAGTTACATAAAAATGGAAAGTGCCGTTTTGGTATGGTCTGCACCGGCTGATCAGGGACAAGGCTTTAAGCAAATGTCCAAATGCCCCTTTTTGCCTGTTGCAGGTGAAATTGACATTTGCAATTTCCTGCCAATAAACATCTTTTTATTCTGGTTGATCAATAACTGACAACTTCTGCAGTAAGTCTGATAAAAGACGACATTGATTAATTCTTTACCAAATGACAAAATAGCAGACTGGTCCAAATTGAAAGTATTTTTGCAGACAACAAAATAAACGTGGCTCAAAACTTAAAATTTGTTTTGAGCAGGGAAGAAATCATTGTGGGAAAAAGGAGAAAATGCTGGTTACCAGCATTTTCTCCTTTTCCCACAATATTTTCAAAAGGCTTCTTTCTCAGGGTCCTTAAAATCCAGGATTGAGTGGTAAAGGGTAAATCAAATTCCATAGCCAGGAATGTAGTAAGGATGAAACCCAATTTATTCTAAATTTTCTTCTCTTTTGTTTTCTTTCTGCCTTGCTTTGTTATTCCTCAAGAGAAAATAAACATTAGCATCTTACAGAGCAAAGCACAACTGTTAACTAACTGTCAATCAGTTCAAGATCAGACTAAATTTTCTAGACATTATAGATAAGGATGGACTAGAAATAGTATAGTGCACTATTAACCCTTTACTCCATACTCATTTCTACGCATTGCTTGTAGGAGCCTTTGGAAAACATTGTGGCAAAAGGTGAAACTGCTCATGACGAACAATTTCACCTTTTGCCACAATGTTTTCTATGCTATCAAAAGGTGTCATAAACACATACGAAACGGCTTCATCCTTGCTGTTGTTTAGGGTAAATTAGAGATACCATAGAAATGCCTTATGGGGTAAAGGGTTAATGTCCAAATATGAAAAGAATCACCCCATGACTATAGAATGCTGGTAGCCCGCATTTTCTCATTTTACCAAAATGTTTTCTAACGTATCATTGAAAAAATTTTGTCATTTCGGCCACCTTAAATATGTCGTCTGCAAATACATTCCATCGGGAAATGTCTAAAGTTTCGTTGTTTGATAAACATTTCTCTGTAAACATATATCTTACTAATTATAAAACAAATAGAGAATTTTATGTATGAATATCAGATTTAGATCTAATAATCGAAATGAAAAGAAAAAAAAAATGTAAATTACGGCGACTTCAAATTTTCGTGTGCTCTCTCACACAGCAAATAGTGATGTTTAATACTAACCCGAGCTCATCCCAGGTAAAAAATCCACGAAAACGAGGATATTTTAAATGAAACATTAATGCAAAACTTAGATCCTATCCATGAGCTTGCATATAAAGTAACTGTAGAAAAACACACAAGTCGCGAGCTTTTCACGTTCTTTCATTTTACCCGCCATTGATAGTTTGCCCGTGGCTGTTCTGTTTTACTCCACCCGGAATCGACAAATTAAAGCTGTTCTGCCAATAGACCTTCTCCTAACTATTTGCGACTAGTTAGCATTCCTCTTTGAAGCTCAAACTTCGAGGTTTTTTTTTGTGTAAAACCGAGTTTTGAAGCGGTTCAGGATGATATTGACAGAATATATCAAACTTCTGATCCTTCTGATATTTTGTCTGTAGTGTCCTGCACCATCTAACTCTTCAAATATCAAACAACAAAAATATTTACTCGTCCACGGACCAGCCCATTTGCAGGCGACAAATTTATTACGTGTCGCTCATGAAAGGATAGATAATATCATCACACGTGTATAATGTAAAAAAAATCGACAATAGGTCGTAGGTTGCCTCTTTTCTTCTAAAACAGCCAATATTAGAAATATCTTGATTATATGGCTCCGATTCCATTCGGCTGATCCCGAATCTCGTCACCTGCCTTGACCAACTATATTAATGAATGCATTCTAATTTTCTGGACCTTCGGCGTGCGTATAATTTACTTTTTATTGGTTACGCCCCTGATCATTTTTTAAAACAAGAATAAGGATAGTTAGATCTTCTAACAATGTCTCTCTTACTACATCTTTTTTTTCTCAAAACATTCATTCTCTGTCTAAAAATAGCTGTGCAATATGAAGAATTAAGGATTGCCAAACTGGGTTTTCTTCTTTGATTCTTAGCCTTACACAAATGACCAAAACAGAAGGAGGGGATTTGTAAACGTAAAAAGAAATCACAGCGACTGAGTCTGCATAAACAATCAAAGCTGAATACATTCGAGAACAGAATACTGAGAGGAGAGGACTAAAACGTCATCTTCTCTGTTTATTTACATGTATTTATTTAATTAGAGGTATAAAAAAGTTAGGATGCATCTTCTGTCACTATTTTTAAATTCAAGAAATTGTTGAACATCACTTTTAATTAACATTCTTGTATAAAGAAGTATTTCACTGATGTTACTAAATGCAGTAGTCTAGGTCCAATACCTATTGTTCGATGCCTGTTTAAAACTAGGTCAAGCATTAATAACGTCCATTTATCTTGCCGGTCAATATCCAGGATGTGCACGTTTATATATATATATATTTTTTTTTCAAACTAATATATATATAATGCTGGAAAACAACAAATGTTTTTGACTGACTGATGCCTCTGCCCGTATCCCTTTCCGATGGGGGGAAAAAAGAGAGGGGGGGGTATCCAAGGGAGACAAATCTAATGTTTTGTATAGCTTTTTAGTAAGAGTTTTTTCCCTTTGCACTCCATTTGATGGTAACGTGCAGCACTAACAAAACTGAACTATGATTTACCTCGTCCGCTGTATGACATTAACAACTCCTTAACAAAGAACAAAATTATAGACTGGTCCAAACTGAAAGCATTTGCAGACGAAAAAATAAATGTGACCAAAAAAATGAAATTTGGTTTGGGAAGGTTAGAAAACATTGTGGGGAAAAGGAGAAAATGCTGATTACCAGCATTTTCTCCTTTTCCCACAATGTTTTCAAAAGGCTTCCTTCTCAAGGTCGTTTAAAGTCGGTATTGTGTGGTAAACAACTAAACTACGACCAAAAGCCATCTTGACACACCTTAACACGTTGATTTAATAGAGAATAATCCTTTTATTATACTCTAAAAGGTGTTGTTTTTTTTCGTGTTTCTCTTCTTTTTTTCTAGATTTGTGACAAAGCGGTTAAACTTACATCAAATGATGAGAAGTTAGAATCTAGTAAAGGCTGATATGTTGGCATTAGTGTAAACAGACGACTCCAAAAATGTCAATTCGCGCAGTCTGACCACAGTTGAAACTTTTCGCAGTTCCAAGAAGGTCCCTTTTTGCGAGATGGGTCACATACGAGATGGGTCGTGTTTGCACCAAAGTCTGGGTAAAATGTAACATATGGATAAGAATGAACCATGCTCTGGCAAAGGGTGGTTTAATGCATCTCTGTGAAGCATAATACAAAACAAGTCATCAATATATGGTCTGCAACACGCAAAATGGGGGCATTCGGACGTTTGTGTAAAGAGTCGTCTCGGATCAACCTGCACAGTCCGCACAGGTTAATCCGAAATAAATTACACTTTTCGATTTTTTTTATATAATTTTCTGTTTGGTGCAAGTCGACTGTTGTACAAAATCTAATGTAGTCGTAAAGTGCCGTCTCGGATTAGCTGCGTCCGTCCGGTTGATCCGAGACTACATTTTTACATGTCCGAATTTCCCTTTTCGACTAATACTGAACCAACTGAGTCATGAGACACACTTGTCCTATGCTATGCAGAAAATTGGCCAATAGTAAAAGTTAAAGACCCACCTCAACCTATGCATAGAAAAATAAATTCAAAAAAGTAGGTGAAAAGTTGCCAGGCTGCTCCATCTTAGGTCTAGATCCACTTTTTACCTAGTTTTAAAATTCATTTTTAGCTCCACTGGCCGTAGGCCAGCAGGCTTATGTCATGGTCCGGGGTCCGTCGTGCATCCGTCCGTGCGTGCGGCCGTCCTTGCGTGTGTGCCTCCGTTAGTATGTGCATTAACTTTTATTTCAAACATCTTCTCTGAAATTTCTTATCCAAATTTGATGAATACAGAAATTATCCTGTCATGGTCCCCTTCAGAATTTCTTTTAAAATTTAAATGGCTTCAAAGATTGGTTGCCATGGCAACAAAACTGAACAAAAAAATTTTTTTTTTTTTAAATCTTCTCTGAAACCACAATGTTCTGGGCAACTGAATTTGGCCTGTAGCCTTCTTATGTAATGGACCTTTCACAAGTTTCTTCATATTATAGGCTTGGGGGTCAAAATTGGCTCCATTCCAGGGATCATAAGTTTAACATTGGCTTCTATATTAAGCCCCGGTCACATATTCACGGAAGACCGCCACGGAAGAGCTACGGTCTAATCGCTCACCGATGACTACGGAAATGACAAATTCCGTAGTCCGCTACGATTCCAATACGGATACACAACGGTGTGAATACGGAGTTCGACGGATCTACAGTCAAAATGTAGGTCAGAGTTCCAGGAGTGATACGGACTGTTACGGTTTGACACGGTTTAATACGGAGCGATACGAATCAGGACGATTGTAGTACGGATACACTACGATCTGCAACGGTACAGATACGGATTAGTACGAATAAGAACGATCAGATACGTAGTAGTACGAATCGTCACGGATCGATACGGACCTACCACGATTTAGCATTCCGTCCAAATGCTCTTGCCCGCTCACTTTCAAAATGCAACAAGTTCGACTATGAGAGCCTCATACTGGTCATGGACGGGTCTTCGTAAAAGCCAATCTCTAGTCCACATGTTCTCTGTCTTTTATTAACTGAATATTAAAATCAATAACCCATTACAAGTTGACAAAATTTGGCCTTCACGAAATTCAGAGTATCTGCAGACAACAACTGTAAATTTGGTACAAATGAGCTTCAGTTCCACAATGAGGTAGAAAGCATTGTGGGAAATGGAGAAATTGCCAATTTTGAGCATCTTTTTCGATTTCCTAGAATCAGAATGTTTTCTTGACTTGTCTGTTGCAGACCCGTAAAAAGAAGGGATTTAATGGCAAAGGTTTCAATGAAAATATTGCTCAATAACGTTTCTCTTATGTTCATAAAATCTGCTGTTTATTTCACAATTACACTGATTATTGTGAATGTTTATGTTTTAAAAGTAAATTGCTTGTCTGTTATAGTCAGTATCACCCATTTCGAAAGGACCAGCCTGGCACCAGGCAGGCACCCAGTAACCATACATTTAACCAGCTGGCGGTTCACCAACCAGCCATATCAGAACAGGTTCCTGGCGGGGCTCGAACCTGTGACCTCCTGTTTCGTTGGCGTTTGTCAGAACCACCAGAAACGGTGACAGTTTTATGTTCTCGTACTATTTTATCGTTTTACTTGCATGTTTAGCATCGTTGTTTGGATAAAATGTCACATTATAATACTGATGTTTATTCATTTTCGTACAATTTTTTGTAAAATATGTAACCTTAAATTAAAGGTATTATTAGTAATACGATAAAAAATATAGTTATTACATCCATGTATGTCATCAAGTTGCTGGACCAGTGCCTTGACATTTTGTGCAATACCGATATCCAGTTGCCGCCAATTTATTGCAAACATCATTGTTGACGGTTTATGATTGTGAACTCAACAACAAAGCGCAATTGCGTTGTATTCTACAAAGACAGAGTAAAAATACCCTTGTTGAAGTACATGATTTTGAATTTATCCTCCCAAACAATAATGGTCCTTAAAATTCCGTACTGTGTCGTGTTGCAACGAAGTAAACCGTAAAAGACCGTGCGAATCCCTGCCTTTCCGTAGTACAACGTATTAAGGTCGTGACTTTCCTTGACAAATCCGTATCATAACGTAACTAAAATGTAGCGTAACCGTGCTAATACGTAGTTCTCCGTATCAAATCCTGAAAAAATTTTGGGCCTACGGATAAGTACGGACTGATACGGTTTTAATACGGACCAGAACGTATCAGTACGGTCTAATACGGACTAGTAAGGATACGCTACGGTCGTTTGATCCGTAGCGAATTTTTGTGCATGTTCAAAAATTGTCAAGGACCGCTACGGATATACAAGGACTACTACGAATGACTACGGTTACAATACGGAGAGCTACAGACTAGTACGAGTTGTCACGGACAATGCCGGAACGAATCCGTAGCTCTTCCGTGGCGATCTTCCGTGAATATGTGACCGGGGTATTATAGTCAATATTTCGATATTAATCAAGGGAAGTAACTCCTGTAAATAAAGGATAAAGTTTGTTCCTACTATTTACCTCCCTTGATTATCGAACTGCAGTGATACATGATAAGTGTTAGATAATATTCAGGTTTTTGATAGAAAATATTCTGTTTTCAAGGAGAGTGATTCATTTTGATGCTAATAGTTACGTTCACATGAGTGCAATAATAAATTCAAAGTAAGATTTCGATCATTCGGGTATTTTTTTCCTAAGAACTTTACCTCTAATGCCAATGAATAAACATGCTTGTATTGCCTGATAGTGTTCATTGTTTTTAACAGACCTCTTTTTCAGGGTCATAAACACTTCTAATCTTGTGTTAAAGGGTTAAAAAGCCAGTGGAGCGATACAGGGCCATCATGGCCCTCTTGTTTTTGTCGCCAGCGATTAATATTTGAACCGACCGTACATTAACAATAACTATCATACTTTTAAAAGGTACGATTTAATTTCAAACGCATTTAATTCTTTACCACACAATCCGGACGTTTAACGACTCTGAAAAGGAAGGCTTTTGAAAATATTGTAGGAAAAGGAGAAAATGCTGGTAACCAGCATTTTCTTCTTTTCCTACAATGTTTTCTACCCTTCTCAGCATAAATTTCATTATTTTGGTCACATAAAGTTTGTCGTCTGCAAGTGCTTTCAATTTTGAAGAAGTCTAATTTTTTGTCGTTTGGTAAAGAGTTAATACCCGTATTGTTTACTTTGGCCTGTAATGGACCTTTATAAATTTGTCGATTATTAAAGTGAATATGGGTTGTCCCTTATCCTGTATAATAAGTTAATAAAAACTTTCAAGGCGACGGTAAAATTCCAAATAATTTTCTTTCAAGCTCATTTTTTAGAAAAAAAAAAAAAAACTCCTTTTGAAAACATTGTTGGAAATTGCGAGAAATTTTCTCCTTGTCTTACAATGTTTTCTATCCTATTAAAGTCATATATAATCACTCGAGCTCCTTTGAAAGAGTCGTCTGCAAATGCTGTCAATTTGGTTGAGTCCAAAATTTTGTCGTTTGGAAATATCTAGGGAGTGAAAATCTCTCTTTTCACATGCCAAGGAAAGGCATGGCTTTTATAGACCTAATTGAAAGGGTACACGTATAAATAATTGAGCGTTTTAATTTAGTGCTAGATATTGGCACCCCATTTCATTTCTGTGTAGGTTTAGTGAGGTTTTTGCAGTAATGCTCACTTTTATCTATGTTAACTCATTACCACAAGAGAAAATTTTAGACAGGTCCAAATTGAAAGCATTTGCAGACGACAAAAGAAAAGTGACTCAAAAATAGAAATTTGTTCTGGTAAGGGTAGAAAACACTGTGGAAAAGGGAGAAAATGCTGGTTACCAGCATTTTCTCCTTTTCCCACAGTGTTTTCAAAAGGCTTCTTTCTCAGGGGCGTCAAAAGTAGGGATTGTGTGGTAATGGGTTAAAGAGTCATGCTGTATGAAAAAGGGACTTAAAGCATTTGCAAAAAGTATCGACTCATGTCAGCCTGTGCGGACATGGGCGGATACTTTTTGCTATGAGTAAATTTTCTGCGTGTCAAGGGACTTGTCTACCTCATGATTTGGTCGGTTGTTGGACGAAAAAGATTTCATAGATCCATAATTATGTGATGACTTGCTTGGTAAAATGCATCATGGAGTACACGTATATTAAACTGCTTTTTGCTATATATCTATTTTCCTCCACTTTCATAAGAGCATGACAACACCATTAAAGAAAACAAACACACACAAAAACATGCAGACTTTAAAGAAAAGACAATTAAGGCTAATAATCTAACCGGATGACAGCCATTCAGGTAGACAGTAATATAATTGACGCATAGCGAAAACAAAAAGCAGGCAGCCAGACGTACAGACAACGTTGAATATTTCATGGTTTCCGGTAGTTTATCAAGTAATAACGGTGAAATCTTTTCTATGTTTCATGGTTTGAACCAGTGAAAAATACTGATTTTATATTCTTACTCTTCAATTGAAGGCGGAAACAGTAGTCCCCCCACCCATCTCGCACAAGTTACCTATGCAAAATGCGCGTCGAAATACAACGTAATCTAATCTAAATTTCCCGCGGTTTACGTAATATTGCAGTGCGTTGCTATGCGTACGGGATGCGCCATGAGGAATAAGCGGAAAGATTTGAACTGGATTTGATGTAAATGCTTCCCCCGTCCCCATAAGGGTTTTGAAAAAGCATGAAATAAAGAGAATATCCGGGGTTTTGTGATATTTGTCGTAATTGTTCGTAGACTGGCTTGTTCGTCCCATTATTGCACACTCAGTACTACATTGATTTCGCATGAAAAGTCACAGATCTAATAATTGATTGTAATGTTGGGAATAAAATCTTTACGGCCAAAGATTTTTTAAAATCAAAGTTTTCAAGATAAAACTTAATTTTATTCGACATATTTACATGGTTTCAATCTATCCATTATACACTCTACTGTCAAGAGATGTTACTTCTGACTCCTTCTAATGATCAAAGGTAGACCACCAATACAAACAATCCTAACTTTTCAGTGAGTACTCTCCCTTCAACCAAAAGGGTATTCCTTTGGTTAGTAGGTTGACTTTAATGCAAATATTTGAATAACATTTGTGTTTTTTTTTTTAATTTTTAATTCCACACAATGGCTTCCATGACAAAAACCACTTCAGCGTTTTGAATGCTTTGATTTTTTTGTCGGTGAAAGATGGATTTCACCTCGTGAACACCATCGGTAATGTTTTCACGAGTGGCGTGGCTAACCAATATCCTCTATACATTTCAGAAATAATCTTCTTTCTATCGTGGTATATCGTTCAATAAACCACAGTTGTGAGTTATGAGGCACAATAAATAATCCATTATTTATTGATTATTTATTGTGCCTCATAACTCAAAACGTGGTTTATTGAACGATATACCACGATAGAAAGAAGATTATTTCGATTCTAACATGGCCAATTCTTTATGAAAGGAAAACAAGCTCAAACTAAGAGTAAAAACACTTATGAAGATTATGTTCCATTGAATAACTCACTCATTGAATGACGTCACTCGATATAGGATGACCTCATTCTACATGGATTGTCGCAGATTTTTCCACGTTTTCCTTGCACTGTGTTTATACAGTCAAAGTCGCGTGTCATGTTAGAATTCAAAATTCTACATGACCATATTCTAGGTTTGAAAGCTTAGTCGAAAGATAGATAAACTCATGATGCATATGCTAATCTCCAGCATAATTTGTACGTGAAATGATAAAACATACGCATGAAACACATTATCAAAATGAATGAATGACCAAACAAACGAACGGACGGACGGACAGATGAAGTGACGGACTGGCGAACGAACCAACGATAGATCGATGGAACGAACGTGCAAACGAACGAACGAATGAGTCTTAAAGCAAATGAGTGAATCAATAAATGAGTGAGCGAGTAAGCGTGTAAAAGAAAGAAAGAAAGAAAGAAAGAAACTGAGGAAATTACACGATGCAAGTTAACGTTTCTTCTAGAATGACTTAGTCTCTCATAGAAGTATCGTTTGGGCCTGGATTCGTCTGGTCATAAAGTACGATGAACCTCGCTTAATTAATAATTCATTCAGCTACGTGATCAAGCGAGCATATAAACCCTCGGAATGGATAATCACTTTATTCAGCCATAACTTGCTTTTGCGACCAGTGTCAATCGAAGATCAGACTGCACAAAACGCGCTGCCTGATCTTCGTTATACATTGTTCGCTATACTGAGACATCTTGGGCAAACGAGGACATAATTTATGATGATAAACTTGTCTGGTCTTTCCCGTTTCTATAGATATTCTATATTTTCATTTGGTGGATTAACTCTTTACCAAACAACAAAATTTTAGACTTGGCCAAATTCAAAATATTGCAGGCGACAAAGTCAACATGATTCAACCGATTAGATTTGTCATGGTCTACAGGGGTAGAAAATATTGTCGAAAAGGGAGAAAAATGCTAGCTACAAACATTTTCTCGTTTTTCCATAATGTTTTCGAAAGCCTTTTTCATCACAATCCTGATTGTATTGTAAAGCGTTAACCCCTTACCACACAATGCGGCTTTTTAAGGATCCTGGAAAGAAGGCTCTCGGAAACATCGTGGGAAAAGGAGAAAATGCTGGTAACCAGCATTTTCTCCTTTTCCAACAATTTTCTGTCCCATATGGAAGAAAAATTGCACCATTCGAGCTAGACGACTAAATTTTAGACTGGTCCAAATTGAAAACACTTGCAGACGACAAAATAGTAACTCAAAAATTGAAATTTGTTTCCAGCAGGATTGAAAACATTGTGGGGAAAAGTAGAAAATGCTGGTTACTAGTATTTTCTTCTTTTTCCCGCGATGTTTTCTTGAAATCAGTTGCACACGACAAAAACTAACGCGACTCAAAAATTGAAATTTCTTCTGGGGAGGGGAGAAAACATTGTTGGAAAAGGAGAAAATGAAAGTTTCATGCATTTTCTCCTTTTCCCACCATGTTTTCAAAAGCCATCTTTTTCAGGGTCGTGAAAACCAGGGATTGTTTGGGAATGGGTTTCGTAGACATAAGTAAAAAAACTCTTCGTATGGTTGAGTTAACCATTTCCCAAACGACAAATTTTAGACTCTACCAAACTCAGAGTTTGCAGACAACAATTTCAAATTTGATAAAAATGGCGGAAAGTTCTCCAAATGGGTAGAAAACACTGTGGGAAAAGGAGAAATTGCTCATTATGAGCAATTTCTCCTTTTCCCACAGTGTTTTCAAAAGACTTGTACTGCAGACACGTAAAAACAAGGACTTGTTTGGGAAAGGGTTAAGGGTTACATTTATGGCATTTACATATTGGTTGACGTTACTGGAATATCCTTTTTATTAATTCAAAACAGGCGTGGAAGCTTTAGAATACGCGCGACATTAATAAACATGGAGGGATTTATACAAAATCGAAACATTTTGACAATGCTCCTAACTTTGTTGCTTGGCAACATGGTAGCATCCGTAACCATGACAATGGAAAATTTTATGGGTGGAATTTGCAAATCGAATCCGTCTGATATCTCGTTGTGGGGGATTTCTTACGCCCAGTGTCTAAATGAATGCAGGGCGCGGACAGGCTGTACAGCTATAAATGTGCACGCAAAATCGCAGCTATGTCAGCTCAATATGGATAATACCGGCGTGGCCGAAGCGGACTGCGAAGGGTTCGTCCGATCGTCGAAAAACGAATGGTCGCAGGTAGGGAAAACTTAACATTTGAGCTACCGAGTGCGACTCGATGAATATCTGCGGGCAGTGTCGATCAAGATCAGACTACTCTAAAAGTGGAGTCTGATCTTGGATCTACACTGTCAGATAAAATATTTTTTGTTGTTGTTTTTTTTTTCACTCAAAAATACCCTTAACTCATTACCACATAATGACGACTGTTAGCGACCCTGAAGTAGAAGCCTATAGAAAAAATTGTGGGAAAAGGAGAAAATGCTGGTTACCAGAATTTTCTCCTTTCCCCACAATGTTTTTTACCTTTCCCAAAACAACTTTCAGTATTTGAGTCATATTTATTTTGTCGTCTGCAAAGGCTTTCAATTTGGACCGGCGTCGTTTGGTAAAAAGTTAACCCATAGTCTGCTAAGCAAAAGTCGATGACCTTTTACAGACAGTGTCGATCAAGATCATACAGCACAGAACTTGCAGTCTGATCTTGAATCTACACTGTCCGATAAAGATTTTTTGATTTTTTTCCCCACTCAAAAATAATCAATAAAGCAGCAAACTTTTGGTTTTAACTGTAGCCTTGAAAGTTTCAGTTCATCAAATCTGCAGGAATAGGGTAAAATTATAGCTTTCCCCTCAGCAACATGTACCAAACAATTCAGGAAAAAATGTACGAATAATAACTCCTTTTCCCTCTTTGTTTTCAAAAGTAGTCTGGACGAAAGCCTAACCCATTACACACAATCCCTAATTTTGACGACCCTGAGAAAGAAGCCTTTAGAGGACGTTGTGGGAAAAGGAGAAAATGCTGGTAACCAGCATTTTCTCGTTTTCCCACAATGTTCTCTGCCCTTCACAAAACAAATTTCAAATTTTCAGTCACTTTTATGTTATCGTCTGCAAATGCTTCCGATTTGGACAAACCTAAAATATTGTCGTTTCTTAATGAGTTCTGCATTTACAACGCACAAAGCAATCAAGAGTTTTAAAAGATAACGCCATAAGAGAGCGTTTAAAAACATAGTGGGAAAAGGAGAAAACACTGGTTGTATTCAAAGGCGCCAGCGTTCATGCTCTCTCTGTCTCTCTCTCAATTCTGCTTAACCCTTCGCCAAACGACAAAACTCTTCACCAAACGACAATATTCCTCACCAAACGACAAAACTCCTTGCGAAACTACAAAACTCTTCACCAAACGACAATACTCCTCACGAAACGACAAAACCCTTCACGAAACGACAACACTCCCCACGAAACGAAAAAACTCCTTGCGAAACGACAAAACCCTTCACCAAACTACAGAACTCTTCACCAAACGACAACACTCCTCACGAAACGACAACACTCCTCACCAAACGACAAACTCTTCACCAAACGACAAAACTCCTCACCAAACGACAAAACTCTTCACCAAACGACAAAGTTCCTCACAAAACGACAACACTATTCACCAAACGACAACACTCCTCACCAAACGACAACACTCCTCTCCAAACGATAAAACTCCTCACAAAACGACAAAACTCTCACCAAATTCAAATTGAAAGCATTTGCAAAATGACGAGATCGTTCTGTTAGACGGGGGGGGGGGGGTCACTGTGGGTAAATCAACATTTAATCCTTTTCCCAAAATGTTTCCAACCCTATGACGGACAAATCTCGAGTTTTATGTAGATCTAGATGTAACATTTTTCTGTCGTCTGCAAATACTTTCATATCTTGAACAGCCCTCTTAACCAAACATGAAAATGTTAGCCTCGTCCATATTGAAAGCATTTGCAGACGACAAATTAAAAGGATCTAAAAAAATGAAATTGTCTCTGAAAAAATAGAAACCTTGCAGAAAATATAATTTTTTTTTACATTTGTGTGTGTGTGTGTGTTTTTTTTCTTATTTATTGTTTTAAGCTATCTCTTCACATAATTCAGAGATGTATCATTTTTAAGTTCAGCGAGATAATAGGAATCTTAAAATCTTAATAATATTGACCCATGCTCTGTGAGGGCTTAGCCCATTACCACACAATCCCTAATTTTGACGACCTTGAGAGAGAAGCCTTAAGAAAACATTGTGGGAAAAGGAGAAAATGCTGGTAACCAGTATTTTCTACTTCCCCCCCCCCCAAAAAAAAAAATTAATTTTCAGTCACTTTTATTTTGTCGTCTGTGAATGCTTTCAATCTGGGTAAGCCTAAAATATTGTTGTTTAGTAATGAGTTAACCCATTACCACACAATCCCTACTTTTGACAAAACCTCAGAAAGAAGCCTTTAGAAAATATTGTTGAAAAAGGAGAAAATGATGGTTACCAGCAGTCTGTCCTTTTCCCACAATGTTTTCTACCCTTCACAAAACAAATTTCAAATTTTCAAGTCACTTTCATTTTGTCGTCTGCAAATACTTTCAATTTGGACAAGCCTAAAATATTGTCGTTTGGTAATGAGTTAATGCATCTGCAAAAAGTATCGACACAATCCAGCTTGCGCAGGCTGACCTTGGCTAAAACATTTTGCTACAGGTCAATTTTCTGCAAGTTATAGGACTAGTTTACCCCATGATTCAGTTGGCTGAAATTCAAAACGGATTATATGGATTCGTGATCATAACTTGCTTGGTATCATGCATCACGGAGATGTATCAAGCCCCCATTTACCAGAGCATATTTCTATTTCATTTTTCTGGAACAGCCCGAGTTACCAGAATGTATGGGGGTGACATGTAGCTCCAGTCAAGCCTGTGAAGTGGACCCCGCTACTGGGTCCCCGGACTGTGCCCTTAAAGGTAATGTTCTTTGAAATTCTTAGTCTACTTTCTCCTGTAGGGGTCAACTAGAATACGACTTAAACCTCTCCGACGAGCGACAAAGATTTGCGTTTTCTGCACATGTCATATTCTTCGAAGATTCGACCCGTCTTAAATGACGCATCACTTTCCCCGATAGCGGGAAGACTGTAGTATTACGCGCTATTAAGTAGCAATGGAGGAGAAAATGCCTTTTATTAATACGTTTGAGGAAAAATCAGGCCTGTTTTAGCCCCATATTTCTCTAGAATGCTGACCACAGCAGCATGAATCGCATCGGGTAGCGTTATATCGAGAAAACGTTTATTTTACTTTGAAATTCATGCGAACGAATGTCGCGTAGAAAAAGAGGTTCGGTTCTGTACCCAGGATACCCAATTAGATAGACGAGTATTTGAAGAATGCCATCTAGCGGGAGATAATGAATGGAGATAGATGAGTATTTGTAGAAATGCCATCTAGCGGGAGATAATGCAAACATTTGGGTTTTTCCTAATCTCTTTACCAAAGGACAAAAATTTGGACTCGACCAAGTGGAAAGCATTTGCAGACGACCAAATGAAAGTAGCTGAAATTATTATTTCTGTCTTCGATAGGGCTGATAGCATTGTGGTAAAAGAAAATTTTCCTTTTCCCACACAGTTTTGAAAACCCTTTTTCTTTTAGATCGACAAAACTCAGGAAAGGGTGAAGGGGGAATTGTGTGGTAAAGAGTTTAAACACTTAACCCTTTCCCAAACGACAAACTTTTGGACTAGACCAAATTGAAAGCATTTACAGACGACAATTCACCTCTCAACTCTTTCCAAAACAACAAAATTTAAGTCTGGTTCAAGTTGAAAGAACTTGCAGGCAGCAAAATGAACTCAACTCAAAAATTTGAATTTGTTTCCAGCGGGGCAGAAAACATTGTGGGAAAAGGAGACAACGCTGTCTCCTTTTCCCACAATGTTTTTAAAGGGTTTCTGTCTCGGGTAGTTAAAACCAGGGGTTGTTTGGTAAAGGGTTAATGAAAAAATGGTTTCTGTCTATGATAGGGTAGAAAACACTGAGAGAAAAGGAGAAAATGCTGGTTACCAGCATTTTCTCCTTTTCCCACAATGTTTTCAAAGGGCTAATATTCCAGACCCGTAAAAACCAGGGATTGTTTGGGAAAGAGTTAATTAAACTGCTCAGTAAAATAGGAAATACATGTACCAGTTCTCAGTTTGCCATTTCAAAGGTATATCTGAGTGGAAAAAACCTCCTCATTGAACATTGTGGGTTACTACCATTTTCTCCTTTTCCCACAATGTTTTCAAAAGCCTTCTTCATTAGGATCGTTAAAACTCGAGTTTAATAAAGGTATATAATTGCTTTTCAGAGTGTCCAGAGATTGACAACATCTTAGGCGGCACCATACTGGGTAACTTACGGATGATTGGCGCCAAGAAGCATTATGTCTGTGACCAATCACGTAGCCTCATTGGTGATGACGTCAGAACGTGCAACGATATGGGCGATTGGACAGGAACGGCCCCGATTTGCCAACCAGGTAAAAAATTCATATTTTTGTAGAAACTTTGTACCTCATGGTCAGCCAGTATAGCTCAATTAGAGTCCTATACATCATGTATCGGGTTACATGAGGGTGTGTGTTCCGTTCCCATGGCTGGCCATCTAAAATTACAAAGTCTTTCGGTTGGAACGTAAACCGAGGTGACGGTGTTATATACTACGTGTCACGTTAACCCTTTCCCAAACGACAAATTTTGGATGCTTCCAAACCAAAAGAGTTTGCAGACGACAATTTTAGATTTGGACAAAATGCCAGAAAGTTCTCAAAAAGGGTAGAAAACACTGTGGGAAAAGGAGAAATTGCTCGTTACGAGCAATTTCTCCTTTTTCCACAGTGTTTTCTAAAGACTTTTACTGCAGACACGTAAAAACCAGGGCTTGTTTAGGAAAGGGTTAAAGAACCTTGCGCAACTAAGGATAGGCATCGCCCTGTATCTTCTACTATCGCCCCATTCGGCATACCTCGGGTGATGGAAGCCATCAACTCAAATGTTGGTACTGAATCGGCAGAGTTGTGAGTGCTATTGCCCGTAACAATACTGTCCTCAGGGGACGTCAAGCAAATGGGCAAAAAGTGGCCCGAATGATAAACCCCATTACAGTCAATTTGCACTGTTTAATTTTCCAACGCCAGGGTAATTAATTCGATCGATTATGGAATACTATTCGCCTGCAACAAGCGAAAATGGGCTTTCATACATTTACGTAAAGCTTTGTATCGGACAAGCTGCAGACCATGACTTTCTCCTTTCCCAACAGCATTTTTAAAACTCTTTAGCACACAAGAAAATTTTAGACTGGTCCAAATTGAAATCATTTGCAGACGACAAAATAAAGGTGACTGAAAAATAGAAATTTGTTCTGGGAAGGGTGGAAAACACTGGGGGAAAAGGAGAAAATGCTGGTTACCAGCATTTTCTCCTTTTCCTACAGTTGTTTTCAAAAGACTCCTTTCTCAGGGCGTCGAAGTAGGGATTGTGTGGTAATGGATTAATTAAAACATTTCAAAGATTATTCTCATCACTGAAGAGATACGAGTGTGTGCGACCATGTACATTCAAGGCATACATGATGTAAAATCTATTTTTACAAAAAAATGGATAATGGGAAAGCCGTTGAATTGCCACTTAACTCATCACCAAATATTTTAGGCTTGTCCAAATCGTAAGCATTTGCTGACGATAATTTAAAATTTGTTTTATGAAGAGTAGAAAACATAGTGGGAAAAGGAGAATTGCTGGTTACCAGCATTTTCTCCTTTTCCCAAAATGTTTTCTAAAGGTTTCTTTCCCCGGGATTGTGTGGTAATGGGTTAAAAGACCAAAAATACCTTATAGCTTATAGAAAACGTATTTATTAACAGATCCTGTTCAAGTAGTAACAGAAGTTCAAGTAGTAACAGAAGTTCAAGTAGTAACAGAAGAAATTGTTGTAGAGACTCTCGGTGCTACGGCTGCTACTCCTGCTTTACAGGCGACAGATGATAGTGAAGAAGAGTCATAAAGCTGCCAGAGTGTACATATAGTGAGCGCATCACTGTACAGCAACAGCAGTGTATAGTGCTTCACAAAATAAACAAAGCACTGTATAAAGGGTTAAATTTATAGACACAGCAGTTTGTAGAGTGCTTTGTGTTATACACAGAACTATGTAAAGAGTTCAAAATATGGTCTGCAAAACATGAAAAAGGGCATTCAAACATATGCATAAATTGTCGTCTCTGGTCAGCCTGCAAAGTCTGCACAGGCTAATCCAAAACAACACTTTCAATTTTCACATAATTTTCTGTTTTGCGCAAGTCCACTGTAGGACAAATTCTAATGTAGTCGTAAAGTGCCCTCTTGGATTAGCCTGCGCAAACTGAGCAGGCTGATCCAAGATGACACAATGTCTGAATGCCCCTTTTCGAGGGTCTAAAACCATTCTAGACACTGCAGTGTAGTGTATAGAGTTGCCTCGTTTTCAAGACATAGTACTGTATTAAGATTTCACTATATAGACCAGGCACTGTATACAGTGTGTCCCTATAAAAGGTTAGTATATAAATATGCCATTCTCTATGAAATAGGGTCTAATTCATCTGCAAAAAGTATTGAACCATGTCAGAATGTGTAGTCAGAGCAGGGCTGACCTGGGCAGAAACTTTTAGTGATAGTTCAATTTTCTGCATGTCAAAGGAACAGTCTACATCATGATTCAGATGGTTTTTAGACAAAATGGATTTTACAGATGCATAATTTTTGTACTGACTTGCTTGGTATAACTCATCATGGCAATGTATTAAATACCCTTTTACCAGAGCATGGCTCAAATATTAGTAGACTGATCATCTCAGTGAAGGCTTGATCAAGTTCCAATAATATCTAATATAATTATTACCTCTGTGTTCTTAAGAAAATAAAAAATTTAATTGTTCTTGTTTTCTTGCACGTATTCAGCTGTATCTGCTCACAGTGCAGATCATGTTGAAACTGCAAAGACGGCAAACCCAGTGCATACACTCACCAACTGTTCTTAATTCAATTCTTGTTCTAAATTCAGAAAATGACACAACCTCTGATAGGCTAAACCATCAGGATAGTTTAGCCAATCAGTGATGGTTTATCCAATCATAAGTTGTGGTTCTTTCAACTTTAGAATATTCTCGAGGATAAGACTTAAAAAAGGTTGATTAAACTACATTCTCCATCAATTCCCGAGTGGACCAACAGTTGGTCTTGCCAATCAGTTAGCATAGCCTTCAACCCATTTTTAACATTATCTAAGTTATATCACTGTGGCTTGTGCCCCTTTCTTTCCTGGAGTTTCTTTCACTTTGCTTAGTATTCTTCCTCAGCCACTGCTGCTTTTTTACATTGTGAAAACAATGATCAGAGGAATTAGTCCCATCGCAAGGACTATCATCTATCTTTAGAGCGAGATTAAAACTAGCAATCCTCTACTTTCAAGTCCCTTAGGGTACCGAGCTATTAGGTTCAGCTTACAAATCAACTGAACTTCTTTGTAGTTCGCAAAACTCTTTGGACGTTTGTTAAGATAGGTTGGTGGTCCTAGATATTGAATGTTCCAAATGCGTCTGGAATCATTGTTTTTTTTTTCATGAGAGTGTCCTTGGGCAGATCACTTCAGAGCCCATGCCTAATACTGGTGATACCCAGGTCATATGTGAACCCATCACCATGATACCAGTAAAATAATCTTGAAAGTGGAGTAAGACACCATTCCATCAATCCATAATCTGATTTCATGTGGAATATTTTCTGCAACACAGCCATAAAATCCCAATATCAGGGACAATATTCATACACACTCTTAATTAATTCTTTACCAAATAACATGGTTCTAGACTAAGTCCAAACTGGAAGAATTTGCAGATGACAATTAATTGTAACTAAAAAATTGAAATTTGTTTCAAGAGGGGAAGAAAACATTGTGGGAAAGGGAGAAAATGCTGGCTCCCAGCATTTTCTTCTTTTCCCACAATGTTTTCAAAAGGCTTCTTTCTCAGGGTCGCAAAAACCTGGGATTGTTTGGTAAAGAGTTAAGCTGTACCCTTGTGGCTAAGTCAATAGCCTGCAGGACTTAACAATAGGGGGTTGCTGATTTGAATCCAGAGCCTGGTCAATTATTACAAATGACAGATGATAGTCATTGGGACAGAGTTCATTTCTTTCTCACCCCCTAATAGTTAACTCATTACCAAACGACAATGTTTTAGGCTTGCCCAAATTGAAAGCATTTGCAGACGACAAAATAAAGTAAATGAAAATTTGAAATTTGTTTTGTGAAGGCAGGGTTTCCCTTGGCTTTGAAAATTGGGGTTCATTGTGACCCCCTTCCTCATTAGTTGAGGGTCATTTCATTAATTTTGGGGGTCAAAAATATGGATTTCCTCGTCATCAACTTCAAGTACGATTTATAATGCATTTTACCTTTAATCACCAACTTCCAAGATTGGAAAGTCGGTCGATCATTTCTGACGGAAAGGGCCGATGTCACTTTTTGACAGACCAAACATTTTCGTCTGAATCCCTGCTTGACGTGGCTTGATCAGCAGTTGTATGAAGCAGACGATAGAAGAATGCTACAGTTTTCTTCGTCATGACATTATTTTTCCGCTAACAGCACAGACTGGTCATGTGTACTTTTATATACCGGAAGTCGTGTAAAATATGCTGTGAACTACGACTTTGACTGGGCCCATATTTACGACAAGTGTCCAATATACATTTCGGCAATAATGCGTAAACCAGTCTTATTCTATAAATAAATTACCAGAAAAACACATTTATCTAAAATAAACCCTATAGTTAAACAAGAGGGCCATGATGGCCCTGTATCACTCCACTGGCTTTTTAACCCTTTACCACACAAATTGAAGTGTTCATGACCATGAAAAATAGGGCCTTCAAAAACAATGAACACTGTCAGGCAATACAAGTAGATTAATTCATTGGCATGAAAGGTAAAATCCTTGGAAAAATAAGATGAATGATAGAAACCTTACTCTGAATTTATTATTCACCTCATGTGAGCATAACTATTAGCATCAAAATGAATCACACTCCTTGAAAACAGAATATTTTCTATCAAAAAACTTAATGTCTAGCACCAATCATGTATCAAAGCAGTTTGATAATCAAGGGAGGTAAATACATGTAGTACCAAACCTTATCTTTCATAAAGAGTTATTTCCCTTGATTAATGTTTAAATTGAAGTGACTATATTTTGAAGCCCATGTTAAACTTGTGATCCCTGAATGGAGGCAATTTTGACCCCAGACCTACAATATGAAACTAGAATGTGTGTTTATAAACAAGAAGATTTTTTAATCTTGCCCATTAAAAAGCCCTGTAAAACAACTTTGCTCAATAAAAGGCCCTCTAAAATATGTGACCTATGAGAAAGGTTTATCAAGTTTTCACTATAAAAGCCAATGTAAAACTTGTGACCCCTGGGGTGGGGTCAAACTTGACCTCCAAAGTTAAAATTTGGGCCCTCTTGGTAGAGGCCCATAAGATAAAGCTACACGCAAAATTTGGCAGCCCTAGGCCTTATGGCTATGTACGAGTAGATTATTAGATTTTCCCTTTATAAGCCCATGTAAAACTTGTGACCCCCTGGGACGGGGCTAACTTTGACCCCAGGGCTATAATTTGGATACCCTTTGGTAGAGACCCCCTAGATAAAGCTACATGCAAAATTTGATAGCCCTAGCCCTTACAGCTAGGTACGAGTAGATTATTAAAGTTTCCCTTTATAAGCCCATGTAAAATTTGTTACCCCCCCGGGCGGGACCAAATTTGACCCCTGTGCTATAATTTGGACACCCTTGGTAGAGGTCCACTAGATAAAGCTACATGCCAAATTTGGTAGTCCTAGGCCCTATGGCTAGGTGGAAGAAGAATTTCAAAGTTCTCCCTATATAAGCCCATGTAAACCTTGTTACCCCCGGGGCGGGGCCAATTTTGACCCCAGGGCTATAATTTGGACACTGTTGGTAGAGGTCCACTAGATAAAACTACATGCCAAATTTGGTAGCCCTAGGCCCTATGCCTAGGTAGAAGAGGAATTTTAAAGTTCTCCCTAAATAAGCCCATGTAAAACTTGTGACCCCCGGGGCGGGGCCAATTTTGACCCCAGGGCTATAATTTGAAGAAACTTGGTAGAGGTCCACTAGATAAAGCTACATGCAAAATTTGGTAGCCCTAGGCCTTAGGGTTTCAGACAAGAAGATTTTCAAAGATTTTTAGAATTATTCAGTTTTGTTGCCATGGCAACCAGAGTTTTTGAAGGAATTAAATTCTTTCAAGAAATTCTGAAGAGGACCATGACAGGATCATTTCTGTGAAGTTTCATCAAAATTGGATGGGTAGTTTTCAGAGAAGATGTTTAAAGAAAAAGTTAACGGACGGACGCACGACGGACAACGGGCCATGACATAAGCCAGCTGGCCTTCGGCCAGTGGAGCTAAAAAAGAACGGTGTTCGTCTGACAGTGAAGCAAGAACAGTGACATGGAATTATGATGCTTCATTCAACTTCATACATTATTTAGATTTCGGAAAGTTGCGTCACTGATGACGCTCTGTCATTTATTTTGGGGGTCATTTGAATTAAAACTGCGTTGATGACGCAGGATTTGTGTGTCATGGAAAACCCTGTGAAGGGTAGAAAATATGGTGGGAAAAGGGGAAAATGCTGGTTACCAGCATTTTCTCCTTTTCCCACAATGTTTTCTAAAGGCTTCTTTCTCATGGGTGTCAAAAGTAGGGATTGTGTGGTAATGGGTTAAGACATTGACTGAGTTAAAGGTAAATATCACTTAGTAATTATAGAGATATTATGAAAAGTCTTTGCATGATGACAACAGAGATAACAATGCCTGAGCTCCGACAATACCTTGGTGTTTTCTTCAAATAAACCTGAGCAAATATCATTAAAAAAAAATTGTTTCACACCATCAATTAACATTTTACCAGATGACAAAATTTTAGCCTTGTCCAAATTTAAAGCATTTGCAAATGACCAATTCAGTGTGGCTCAAATGGTGCCATTGTACTTTGATAGCGTAGAAAACATTGTGGGAAAAGAAGAAAATGCTGGTTACCAGTATTTTCTCCTTTTTCCAATAATGTTTTCAAAAGGCGTCTTTCCAGGTTTGTTTAAAGTTGTATTGTGTGGTACTGGCTTAATCAATCAATCAATACTTCAATAAATCAATTAATCAATACAGTAAAGAAACATAGTTTCCTTTCCTATATGTATTCTTCTAGTGCATAACTGATATTCATTCTTGACTTGTTCAGGTGTAGCCAGTAGGTATTAGTAATTAAAAAGGTCATTTCTTCTTTTCAACCCACTTAAAGAAGTCACATCTAGCTTCAGGGTTATTTTTCAAACCTTCCCCCCTAGCACAAACATAAAACTGTTTCCCTTTATTTGGTCCCTCTTTCTTCACTGTTCTCAAAACACAGGCTTCATTATGGCCTTTGCACAGAGGGGCTGGGCCTAAACCCCCTAATAAGTTTTTCCAAGCTTTCGCTGTATCTTTTGACTTTTCTTTCAACAATGAAATTTTATGAGACTCTTCTTTGTCTTTTCTTTCCTCTCTGTTCTCATTCAGTTTATTTTCACTTTTTGTTATTTTTTCACAGTCCAATTTCTGTTCCTTATCCAGAGATTTCTCACATATGGCTTCACAATGAGAATTGTTCACACTCTCTGTCACTTTGTTTTGTTGTATATCTATCTTAGGCTTTGAAAAGAAACTTTTTAATGTAGCCTGGCCTGCCAAACTTTGTTTAACTCTTCCATTTGTCTTCAGTCTCTTTTGATATTGAGTCAAACTGTTAGAATTTTCCAGAGATCTTTTTTCACCTTTCCTTTCTGAAAACAATTCCTCACTATTACCCTTCACTTCTTCATTCTTGATATCCTCTTGACTAGCAGTGACTTCATCTTTTTTCATTTTTGTAAAGAAAGATGAAAGTTTTTGTTGTCTACCACTAAATTCTGGCATGAATTTTGTACATAAAGGCGGACACACTTTTGCTGGTATACATTTACAGGACAATTCTACTTTGACTGGACAGTGGTCAGATCCCTGAACATCTTGTAAAATGGACGCTGCTATAAGACATGCCTCTGTTAGTTTCACATCAGCAAGAATATAGTCCAGCCTTCGACCATAGTTTGTAGATCTAGCATTGGTCAGTGTACACCAATTTGAAAATGCACCTTCCTAAATAGAGGAGAAAAGAACTTTAAAAATAATTTGTTTACCACACAACAAAAATGTAGACTTGGCAACACCATGACGTTTTCTTGACTATGAAAGGAAAATCCTATTAAACCAGTCTATTTTCAAATGCCAACTGCAAAACCTTTCAATTTGGACATGCCTATGAGTTTGGTATGCGGGAAAGAGTTAAATGTAGTTACTATTTTCCTCTTTGTTGATTGATTGATTGTAAGGTGTTTCACGGCAGCCAGTGCACCTATTTATGCTTTCTGCAGTCCCTTTTACCAGTACTATCCACAATTTTCTTTCTAAGAAAATTTGTAAGACCCATTAACTTCTATAAAATATGTACAAAATGACGTCAAAAATGATGTCAAACGAATGTGATGTCAAACATGTATGTATAAGATAAGAAAATTTGTAGTGGGTATATTACAATGAAAATAAGGGTGGTTATGTGATAAACAAGAGGACCATGATGGTCCTATATCGCTCACCTGAGTACTAAGCAGCAAAGGTGAACAACAAAGATCATAATTACCAAATATTGAGGTTCAAGGGCTAATGATGATGAAACAAAAGCGGCAAATTGTCTCAAAATATACAATCCCACTGCCAATTGTAAAGGAGGTATAATAGTTGCAAAGGGCAGACAATGCAACAAACAATTTGACTTGAGACTTCAAAATTCCACTCTGGACAAGCAAACAATACTATTAAAATAAAGATCAAAGTGGAATTACTCAAAATCCATGCTAGGTAGATTTACTGTTCTTGAACACAGTACTCAGTAATATCACAACAAACATGCATACCAATTTTGAAGTCGTTCTGACTTGAGATGACAAAGTTACATTTCTAACAAGAATTAAATGCAGACTCATGTGAAATTTTATTGAGACTGACATTCTAACCAATTTTCGATTCAGAAAAGCAAGAAATGTGGTCTCTCGAGTGCTCACAAGAAGACTTTTAAAGATTTTCCTCTTTATCTCTATGTGAAATCTGAGACCAACAACATAGGGCTAACTTTCACACCAGGACCATATTTTGAAGTATTTTGGTAGAGAGCCACTAGATGATGCCACATACCAAATATGAAAGCTCTAGCCCTTATGGTTTGGGACAAGAAGATTTTCTAAGATTTCCTTCTTTATCTCTTTGTGAAATCCCAGAACCCACAACATTGGGCCATTTTCAACACTAGGGCCATAATTTGAGGTATGTTGGTAAAGGACCACTAGATGATGCTACATGCCAAATATGAAAACTCTGGCCATTACAGTTTGGGACAAAGAGATTTTTAAAGATTTCCCTTTTTATCTCTATGTGAAATCCAAGACCCACAACATCGGGCCAATTCTTTACATTAGGGACATAATTTGAAGGATTTTGGTAGCGGGCCACTAGATGATGCTACATGCCAAATATGAAAGCTCTGGCGATTACAATTTGGACAAGGTTTTTAAAGATTTCCTTTCTAGTCTCAATGTGAAATCTAAGACCAACAACATAGGTTTAATTTTCACACCAGGGCCATAATTTGAAGTATTTTGGTTGAGGGCCACTAGATGATGCTGCATACCAAATATGAAAGCTCTAGCCCTTACGGTTTGGGACAAAAAAAAAATTCTAAGATTTCCTTCTTTATCTCTTTGTGAAATCTGAGACCCCACAACATTGGGCCAATTTCTGCATTAGGGAGGTAATTTGAAGTATTTTAGTAGAGGGCCACTAGATGATGCTACATGCCAAATATGAGAGCTCTAGCCCTTACAGTTTGGGACAAGAAGATTTTCTAAGATTTCCTTCTTTATCTCTATGTGAAATCAGAGAACCCACAACATAGGGCCAATTTCAAGACTACAGCCATGATTTGAAGTATTTTGGTAAAGGGCCACTAAATGATGCCAAATATGAAAGCTCTAGCCCTTACAGTTTTGGACGAGAAGATTTTTAAAGTTTTTCCACTCAGTTGCCATGGCAACCAGAGTTCTTCATGGAATTCAAATCTTTGAAGTATTTTGAAAGTGCATCATCTAGGGATCATTTCTGTGAAGTTTAATTGAAATTTAATTTTTAGTTAAGGAGGAGAAGATTTTTTTGTAATTGTGAAAAGACGGACGGACAGACAGACTGACAGACCGATGGACATTGATCGATTACAATAGCTCACCTTGAGCACTTTGTGCTCAGGTGAGCTAAAAATTGAATTAGCTCTTTACCAAACAACAAATTTAAGACTTGTCCAAATTGAAAACATTTGCAAAATAAATCTGATTCAAAATTTGAAACCCGACTAGAAAACATTGAGGGAAAAAGGAGAAAATGCTTATCAGCATTTTCTCCTTTTCACACAATGTCTTCACAAGGCTTCTTCTTTTGGGTCGTAAAAACCAGTGATTGTTTGTAAAGGGTTAGACAAATCTAGGGAAATGATATTCAGCTAGCCTTCAGCGACACCATCTACATGTATGCACATGTGGTAATTTCCTCAAACAACACAATTTACTTCTCTGAAGAACGTACAAAATGATTCCACAGATGATCTGACATAATGCTGATATCAATCTTAAGATAGGGAAATTTGTAATCTGTATATAATCATTGAAAACAAGGGGGGTTAAACGATAAAAAAAACCTTACCATATCTGGATAGATATATCTATAAGTGTCCACAAACATTCCTCCTTTAGTGTGTGGTGTGATTGCAGTAAACTCTTCAGGATTTAGTTCTTCCATTAAAGATTCATCTTTTCCTCTATCCCACAACATCTGATTCAGCCACAGTCTACTGGGTGTCCTGCCTGCAGACTTACACAGAAAAATGTCAAAATAAAACCCAATCCTTGACTACACAAGAACATCTTAAAATTAGTCAAAGTTGAATGCAGAGCTTCAGATGAGAGGGAGTGATGTTATTCTTAATCCATTATTTCTCTTGCAGCCCCTATGTTGTGGGTACTCATTAGAATCGTCTCGATGAGACGATTCTAATGAGTACCCACAACATAGGGTTTAGTGGAGAATAATTGATATTTTCAATTTTGAAATCGAAATCTCTCCCTCTATCTGGGGCTCTGTGAATTCATTTGAAAATGACAAAAGAAATGTGGAATAAATGATGAACTTTGAAATGGTAAAAATTATTTACCCGTGTCAGCCTACACAGTATGCTAATGCTGAACAGCTGGGTTAAAACCTTCTGCTTTTTGTAAATTTTGTACATGTTCAAGAATCATGCTACCCTCATGATGAAGTTGAAGGTCAGACTGAGGTAAAATGGTCCTTAGACATGCGTAAGAATTTAAAAGTAGCAAAATGTGCTGACCTGAATTGATACATTTTTCAGATACATTAATCCTAGACCAGACAACAAAGTGTTAGCCTTGTCCATATTGAAAGCGTTTGCAGACAACAATTTCAATGTGGTTCAAATAGTGAAGTCTGCTTTGATTGGGTAGAAAACGTTGTAGAAAAAGGAGAAAATGCTGGTTACCAGCAATTTCTCTTTTTTCCCCACAATGATTTTAAAAGGCTTTTTACAATGTCATGAAAATTGTTTGATAAAGAGTTAACTCATTACCACATGACAAAACTTTTGGTTTGTCCAAATTGAAAGATGACAAAATAAAAGCGACTGAAAATTTGAAATTTGTGTAGTTACGGGTAGAAAACATGGTGGGAAAAGGAGAAAATGCTGGTTACCAGCATTTTCTTTTTCCAATATGTTTTCTAAAGGCTTCTTTCTCAGGGGCGTCAAAAGTAGGGACTGTGTGGTAATGGGTTAAACCTCCTTTTCACAGCATTATGGCTCATAAGTTTTGTATATCTTCTCTTAAAAGTGGTTTAAACCTCCTTTTCACAGCATTACGGCTCGTAAGTTCCCTCAAAAGTGGTTTAAGCCCAAAATGCCTGGAGCTTCACATTTTTTGACACATTAAGGTTCAGCAATAATTATCACAACTTACTATTCAACACTCATACAGGACTACAAATGGAAGACACACAGGCAAAAGAAGAAATTCTATGTCATCATAAATTTCTCCTTTCCCTACAATATTTTCTAAAATAGTATGCTATAGGACGACAGCAACAGCACTGCATGTGGATGCCAACACTCATCTGCATTTGCTTGTCTTTCCGTGAAAATTCAAAAGTCCAATAGGGCGTAACTGTTTTAAAAATATTTCGATAGTTACATGCCCTTACCATCTTTGTGAGCCAAGTTTACGATCACTACGTGGATCTTACCTTGGCAAATCAAGCCCGATTTCAAAATATCCACAATACGCTCACTATTTACTGGTTACTATCCCCTTTTATATCATATTTCTTACAGCCAATGAAATATCATTTTACAAACCGTTTATGATTACAATTAATTCAGCATGAAGAAATAACCACAAACATACTTCAACATTCCATTATCAGGTGCTAGAATATAGCCCAAAACTTCCAATAATTGATTGGTCACACTGAAACTTTCTGTAAATATTGTTTGTCTATGTTTTTTTTTCAATAATAAATCATTACAGATCCTGCACACATCCAGGGGTAGATCCATGTTTACTTTATATCTTAATTCGAAATGTCGCGACCTTCTTCTATTTCTATCAACAATGAAATGCTACAAGCCATTGGACTGGTGCAGTTAGAGCTAGCTGCAACCAATGAAAATTCATATCGCAGGGATGTCGAAATCAAACTTGATCCACCAAGGGTGTTTAGAAGTAGTGTTGTGGATCTTCACCCTTGGCTTGCGAAGATGTTACCCTTATTGCTTAGTTCCGCTTTTTTGTAGTTAACAAGTCCCAATATGAAGTAAATATCTTCTGTAATAACAGACATAATATAAAATCTCACCGTTTTTGCACCATAATAATGCAGATGCAGACCCAGCTGTGACAATAGCTTGAGGTTTTCTTCGAAAACAGCCAAGCTTAAAAAGTATCATTTTCTCCTCCTTCCACAATGCTTACACCCTGCCGGATTCCTGTTTGATCCCAAATTAATTTGTTGTCTACAAAATAAACCCTTCACCAAACAATCCATGGTTTTAACAACCCAGAGGTAGAATATTTTTGGAAGGCATAGTAGGAAAAGGAGAAAATGCTGGTTACAAGCATTTTCCTCTTTTCCCACAATGTTTTCTACCCTGCTGGAAACAAATTTCAATTTTTGACTTATGCTTATTTTGTCATCTGCGAGTGCTTTTAAATTGGACCAGTCTAAAATTTTGCTGTTTGGTAAAGAGTTGATGCAGTTGAATATAGTCATATCTAACACTCTTATTGTGACATAAGGATGTAGGTACTAACTTCTTCATCATTGTCACTACGATCTATTGCCTTATGTGTCGTGTTGATATCTCCCAGTATGATCACATGACTGAAAAAGAACACCAAATAAGTTAACCCTTTACCATACAATCCCTACTTTTAACAACCCTGAGAAGGAAGCCTACTAAAACTTTGTGGGAAAAGGAGAAAATGCTAGTAACCAGCATTTACTCCTTTTCTTACAATGTTTCCTACCTTATGAAAGACAAAGCTTAAGTTTTGTCAATGAATTTGTTGTCTGTAAATACTTTCAATTTTGACAAGACTTACGGTAAGTTTAGTCATTAAGTAAAGACCCAACTCTTTACTACACACTCCCTTGTTTTTGCAACTCAGAGGAAATGGCCTTTTGAAAACATTGTTGGAAAAGGAGAAAATGCTGGTAACCAACATTTTCTACAAGCATTTTCTCCTTTTCCACCAATGTTTTCTTCCCTTTGGCATACAAATATCCAATCATCTAAGCTACATCCAAAGCTCAAGGTAAGGGTATTGGGGCTGGGTGGGTGATGGTATTCTAAATCCATATTTTCTCTTTCAAACCCTATGTTGTGGGTACTCATTAGAATCATTTTGATGAGACAATTCTAATGAGCACCCATAACATAAGGGTTGGAGGAGAACATCAATATCTGTAATTTCAAAATTAACCCTTTCCCAAACAATCCCTGCTGTTTACAGGTCTGAAATAGTAGCTTTTTGAAAACATTGTGGGGAAAGGAGAAAATGCTGGGTACCAGCATTTTCTCCTTTTCCCACAATGTTTTCTACCCTATCATAGACAGAAATCATCTTTTCAGCAAGAGTTCAATTGTCGTCTGAAAAAAGGTTTCAATTTGGTCTAGTCCAAAAGTTTGTCGTTTGGGAAAGGGTTAATATCACTCTCGCTATCTGGAGCTCTGTTCAAGTTAACATCTAATTTGTTATCTGCAAATTCTTTTAGTTTGGACAACTACATGTTTCTGTTGTCTATTATTGAGTTAAACCTCTCCAAAACATAAAAGCTTAAAGAGTTCTTAATTTGTTTTTATGAGCTTTAGAGGCCATTTTTAGTACTATTTCTCTTATACAGTGGTAGCCCTTCCATCTATCTTATGCTTTCCTACTATTACTTTTACCAGAGCCTTGCACTAATTTTTCCAAACCACCAGTAACTTTTCGACACAAATATTGTTGAAACAACAATAAGTTGTGAGAGAGGAGTGAATCCTGTCACAGTGACCCATCACAAATCCTGTGAAAATAATTGCCAAGCAGGAAATTAGACCAAGTTACCCTTGAATGTTTGTTTCAAAAACGTCTTCTTAACCCTTTACTCCATACTCATTTCTATGCAGTGCTTGTAGGAGCCTTTGAAAACATTGTGGCAATAGGTGAAATTGCTCGTGATGAGCAATTTCACCTTTTGTCACAATGTTTTCTACGCTTTCAAAAGGTGTCATATACACGTAAGAAACGGCTTCATCCTTGATGTTATTTAGGGTCAGTTAGAGATACCATAGAAATGCCTTATGGGGTAAAGAGTTAAGGGCTGTTAAAAGTTGGAATTGCCGTATGTGGTACAGGAAAAGCCTACCTGCCACTAGCAATGAGGGCCTCTGCCCTTGTTTGAAGCAGAGCGAAAAATCTAAGTTTATACAGATGTCTATCCTCTCTGTCGGGATCAAATCTAGGACAGTACACATTGATGATCGACAGGTCCTTCTCTTGGCCGTCTTCAAGCCTGTTGGGACAAAATGATAAGGAATTAAATGTATCTTTTTTCTGTACATCACTACACACATATATATAAATTGCAAATATAAAATTAAATCAAATACTGAAAATATAAAATTATGTAATTACTAAAGGTCCAGTACAGGCCAAAACATTGATGCAGGTGCCAAAATACATTTAGATTTAAACCATACCACTTAAAAGTATCAAAAATATAATTAAACATTGCAAAGGTGAGAATCTTTTAATGTGCGGTGATGCCATGTGTTAGCCGCTGGCAGAAAAAGATAATTTTACAATCAGGCAAAAAAGTAAACAAAAGACACGGCTACCTGGCAGGTTTTTATCTAGTTTTAAAATTAATTTCTTTATCAGCGACTAACACTTGGACTGATCATCATCTTCCCAATAATTTCTGTATTTGTAAACGGTAAGATATAACTTAACCCATTACCACATAATCCCTACTTTTGACGCCCCAGAGATAGAAGCCTTTAGAAAACATTGTGGGAAAAGGAGAAAATGCTGGTTACCAGCATTTTCTCCTTTTCCCACAATGTTTTCTATCCTTTACAAAACAAATTTCAACTTTTAAATCACTTTTATTTTGTCGTCTGCAAATGCTTTCGATTTGGAGAAGCCTAAAATTTTGTCGTTTGGTAAAGAGTTAAATGAATTTATACACTTGCTTTGTTTACATTTGGCCTTTATTGTTATTTTAACCCTTTACCTATCGATACCAGGAATAATATTTTGAAAGGGTTATGGAAAAGAAGACAATGCTGGTTCCCGATATTTTCTCCATTTCCCACATTGTTTTCTCTTCTTTTCAAATCAAATTCCACTTTCCAAGCCACAAAAATTTTTTGATATGCAAAATGCTTTCAACATGGCACTCAAAGGTGGCTTAACTCTTTACCAAACAACAAAGTTTTGGACTAGTCCAAAATGAAAGCATTTGCAGACGACAAAATAAATGTGACTGCAGAATCGAAATTTGATTTGGGAAGGGTAGAAAAATTGTGGAAAAAGGAGAAAATGCTGGTTACCAGCATTTTCTCCATTTCCCACAATGTTTTTTAAAGGCTTCTTTCTCAGGGGTGTCAAAAGTAGGGATTGTGTGGAAATGGGTCAATGCATCTACAAAAAGTATCCAGTATAAGCCTGCAAAATCCAGTAAAGTTTTTGCTGGCCAAAGTATTAATTCTATGTTAAGGTTAAGTTAGTTACTGTTAGATGTTAGACAAAATGGGCTTTTATGGATTGATAATGATATGATGGCTTGCTTGACAAAAGGCATCAGACAGATGCATTAAACCCCCTATTTCTAGGGCACAGCTCATATCTACTTGATCTTGTGTCGGGTCAGAATGGCCCGTCCTTCTGCATCTAGAGCTATGATTTCATCTTCTGTGAATGTGGAATGGTTGCCATAGTGACCAATCTTTCCTGTATTTCCAGAGCTGAGAACATCGGATAGGCCCTCTTCTGCACTCTCTGGTGTCACATGATCTTTACAATATGTTGCAACACCTGAGAAAAAAAATCAAGATGAGCCATGCTGTGAAAAGGCATCTTCGCAAGCCAAGGCTGCAGTTCACTACGTTACTCTACCCTTGGCAGATCGAGCTTTCTTTTTACATTCACCCAATACGCTTTTTCATTGGATGCAGCCAGCTCTAGTTGCAACGAATGAAATCGTTTGTAGCATTTCATCTTTGATAAAAATAGAACAAGGTCACTACCTTCTAATAGAAGGTAAACACGGATACCCATGTGGCTGTCTACTTATTGCTTCATGTGTATTCGTAAGCAGTTTGTAAAACGATATTTCATTTGCTTTTAGAAATATGATGTAAAGGGGGGTAATAACCAGCATCCAATAGAAGTTGCATCGCAGGAATCTCGAAATTGGGCTCAATCAGCCAAGGTAAGATCCACGTAGTGATCGTAGACTTGGCTTGCGAAGATGTGAAAAGGGGACTTACCCCTTTACCAAACGACTTGTAGATTTGCAGATGACCAAGTAAATGTAAATCAGAAATTGAATTTCGACTTTAGAAGGCTTGAAAACATTGTTGGACAAGGAGAAAATGCTGTTTACTACCAGCATTTTCTCCTTTTCCAACAATGTTTTCAAAAGCTTTCCTTATCAGGGTTGTTAAAAGTCTGGATTGCGTGGTAGAGAGTGAAATGCATCTGCAAAAAGTATCGACCCAGGTTGGCCTGCGCAGAAACTTTTTACTACTGGTCAATTTTCTGTATGCCTCAAGACTAGTCTACCTCATAGTCAAGTTGGTTGTTAACCCTTTGGCTGCTTATCGCGACTTGCTAACCTTCTGTGGACAGCATAGATCAAGATCAGACTGCACAGAACGTGCAGTCTGATCTTGGGTCTACGCTGTCCGATCTGGAGATATTTTCCCCGAAACATACCTTTGAAATAACAATTTTGGGGTATTTGCTATCGAATTGAACATTTAATTTTAGTTCCATGGCAGAATAAGGATTAATACATGTATCTATAAAAGCACGAGGATGTACACAAATGCTAGTTTTCATGAATGTGCAGATTGAGTTTGTTCTACATTGCAAAAAAAAACCCAATCAATAACAAGAAATACTGTTTCTTTAACTCTTTACCAAATGACCAAATTATTGACTGGTTCAAATGGAAAGCATTTGCAGAAAACAACATAAATGTGACTCAAAAATTGAAATTTGGCTTGGAAAGGGAAGAAAGCATTGTGGGAAAAGGAGAAAATGCTGGTTACCAGCATTTTCTCCTTTTCCCACAATGTTTTCAAAAGGCTTCTATCTCAGGGTCGTAAAAACCAGGGATTGTTTGGGAAAGGGTTAAATTCAGTGAGACAACTATAATGAGCAGATCTGGTAGTGAGTACCCATTGCATGGCTTTTTGTGAAGAAATGCTATTAGGGTTTGATTACTACTTGCTAACTTTTGCAGCTGCTCCTACCTGAATATCCGCTTCTCTTCCTTGAATAGCTGTAGTATGAACTGTAACCATCAACTATAGCTGTAGCTTCGTCAAGCATATCCCCTGAAATCAATTATTGTTCATTCTAACACGACACATGAATTTGGCTCTATAAACACAGTGGTAAAATATATGTCATTCTATATAGAGTGATGTCATTCTGTGTAATGTTAGCATGTGACTTATTCAGTGGAATATAATCTTCATTGGCATTTTTACTTTAGGTATAAATTTGTTTTCCTTTAATTAAGAGTTGGTCATGTTAGAATCGAAATAATCTCCTTTCTATCGTGGTTTATCGTTCAAAAAACCATGTTGTGTGTTATGAGGGGCAATGAATAAATCACTTGAGCTATTGCCCTCATGGATTAGTTATTGTGCCTCATAACTCACAACTGTGGTTTATTGAAGATAAACCACGATAGAAAGAAGATTATTTCTGAATCAACTTAGGTTTGCACTCATACATGAGCTATGCTTTGTGAAAAGGAATATAACTCTTTACCTTGAGACAAAAATGCAGACTTCTCCAAACTGAAAGCATTTGCAAATGACAATTTAAATGTGGCTCAAGTCTTAGTGACAGACTTCATGTTTGATGGGGTAGAAAACACAGAGGAAAAAGGAGGTAAGCAGACGAAGTTCATAATTGATAGGGTAGAAAACATTGAGGAAAAAGGCAATAACCAGCATTTTCTCCTTTTCCCACAATATTTTCTACCCTATCAAATAAATCAACAAATACATTCATAAATCGATAGGGTCTGACAGTATTACTTTCAAAAAGTGATTTCCAATCATGATAATCATCCACTTATAATACAGGGGAAACAAACTTGGCTACATTTTTACCCTTTTCCAGGCCAAATTTTCTCAATTTTAGGGTTGAATCTTCTCTAAAATTTTTGGTCAGCATTGGACCAAATCTTCATGGGGCCGGATCTTCTGGCATCCTTAACATGTAGGCTGCTAAGCACAATGGAATGATATTTTGCAGACAGTGTAGATCAAAATCAGTCTGCACAGAATGTGCGGTCTGATCTTGGGCCCATCTTGTCTGATATGGAGATACTGTTCTACAAAAAATACCAATAAAATAGTAAAATCTTTCTTTTTATTTATATCAGTGAGGTAAATCAAGGGAGACAACAGTCCCTGGAACACTACTACCGCATTTCTACCAACTGAGCTAGCAGGACATCTGTCATCAGTCCACCAAACATCATATATCACAACACTCCTCCCCTCCTAATCCTTCTTCAGTCCCCATGGACTGTCAGTACTGCTATCCAGTGTTCACACATTGACCTAGTCACCAACCAAGTACATCAAGGGAGAAAAGTGTGCCCAATGTGGGACTCGAACCCATGACCCCCAGAACACTAGTACAGCAGCTCTACCAAGCTAGCCGGGTTTCTAGTCGTGAATCCACCCAATGTCATTATCACAACATTAGCTTGATTTCATTTATTAACCCTTTACCATACAATCCCAAATTCTAACGACTCTGAGAAAGGAAGCTTTTGAAAACATTGTAGAAAAAGGAGAAAATGCTGGGAACCAGCATTTTCTCCTTTTCCGACAATGTTTTCTACCCTTTCCAAATCATAATTTCAATATTTGAGTCACGTTCATTTTGTCGTCTGCAATTTGCATAAGCATTCAATATGAACAAGTCCAAAATTTTGTCGTCTGGTAAAGAGCTAAGCTATGAATTTTACACCAATCCTTCCCCTCCAAGCAAGCTTGTACAATGTCAACATGTTTGGATCTTCCATGTCAGCAATTTCTCTTACATTTGCTATGTCGACAAAGTTGATAGGAATACATATACCAGGATGTTTGTACCGCAACACCGGTTTGATAAAACTTACTAGTAACTTTTGTCTCTTGAAGACAAACTATATCTGCATCTAAAGAATTGAACAGCTCTTTCAATGATCTTTTGTTCGCACGAATCCCATTTATATTCCATGACAGCACTTTCATTTTTTTTTTTGTCAAAGTGTAGCCTCTCACTCTCAGCTTGGTCATACAGTGTGTTAACACCGGTATCATGTGAACTCGTACCCTGGAGAACTCGTAACCTGGAGAACTGGTACCCAAATCTCATGGGTAGGAGTTCTTCAGAGAAGTCGTGCGAGTCGCCACTTACACATATAATGATAGTGTACCACCATGTTGTCAAATGCCATTATTGTAATGTAGATTTGATGAAAATGTTTTTTTTTTTTTAATATCTGTTGAAAAAATGGGGTTTTTCGTATATCTGTTGAAAAAAAACATAAAAAAGTGAAGTAACGTGGTTTCTCATGCAGTGTTTATATTTTGTGTTTGATAATCTGAAGTTAAATTTCTTCACAAGTTGATTCTCTACAACACAATCCTGAGTCTAAACGAACCTGAAGAAGAATGATTCTGAGGACCTTGCGGGGACAGGAGAAAATTCTGGTAACCAGTGGGTTTTTTCCCCCCTTTTTTCACAATGTTTCGACCCTGTTGAGGGCTATTGTTTCATTGGTCTCACTTTTGAATGTTTTTGCAGCAGTTTTCAATTTAGAAGAGTTAAGAGTTTATCGTTTAGTAGTTAAAGCAGTATACATGTATCTACTGCCATAAAAAATTTGCTGGGCAGTGTCAAATATTATCTGCACAGGTCCGTTGATATACGGTTATATATGTCTTAGAAAAAAGTCTCTTTCGCCCGTTTCTAGGTTTAGCCTATTTTCATATTAATTTGTGCGACTTTTAGAAATTCCTGTATTTCATTCATTAGCACCTTTACTTTCTCTCAGCTCTGTTTACACTGATTTACGTCGATTTGGAAGTTGTGTGTGGCACTAACCAAAACCGGTTGAAATTAGGAGTTATTTTATGGTCAAAGGGAGAAAACTAATATTTACTGACGTCACTTTTTAATGGCAGAGTTACTTCCCTTACATTTGTAGACAGCATAAAACCGAAGACGAATAAACATCATTGCTGCCTGTGAAGACAATCTGTATCGAAAAAAAAATGTTCGTAGAGCTGTCATTATTTTTGGTAAGTTTAAGACAGGGTTGCAGATACTGCTACTTCTAAAAACATCATGACAGAAGACAAAAGAAAGAAAAACCAATTGCAGACGTGGTTACTATTTTGTAAGCAGGTGGTAGTCTCCCTTGTATTTCGTCACATTTGTAAACAATGCGACCGCTGACATTTAAACTTGAAAGTAACAATTCGGTTATCAAAGTAAGAGCTCACGCAGAATCTAAATGAAATGTTTACAATTAAATGTATCTACTGATGAATGTATACGATAAATAAGCTTTATTATGTTGCTATATTTAAACTTATGGAACCAACGACATGTTTTCGTTCAATTAGATTTGCGAGGTTATTGATAAATATCGTTAATATGGGCTGAATCGTCAAATTCCAATAATTTCTTGGATCATTGACCGTAAGGAACTGGGACAGATAGTGAAAACATACAGGTCTGAATCTTCCAAGGTAACAAGTGGAGATTAAAGTTATGCGCTTTTTTCCCGATTTTATTTTTGTTGATCTCCCCCCTCTCCCCCCCCCCCCCTTTTTTTTTAAAGTGGAAAGTGGGGTGTAAGATGGGAGGTTACTCTCTATTAATTTGAACACTTAATCCCTGAGACAATAAATTGATTTAATTAAAATAACGCAACAGCATCCTGCATTTGACTGAAAAATACCAGCGGGGAAACCATCAGCACAGACTTTATTCGGTTGTACTTATAAATGAACGCGCAGTCTGATCTTGAATCTACATGTTTCATTCAGAATATTTTTCGAAAAGAAAACTCCTTTGAAAGAGCAAAGACTGTGTTTAAAAATCGGCTTATTTAGCAGAACAAGTGTTAACAAAGGGTCCGGGTTTTTCGATAGACCGTGTGGGTATAAATTAACCTTGCACCGTTTTTTAAAGTTACGGTGTGATGAACTGGCCACCGTTGTATACCGTGTATTACGTAGTAGTATCAGGGGCGGTAACCAGTCTAACGGTGTGACTGTTTGTAATAGTTGAAAAAAAAAGGCTATTCGGGAGGGGGGGGGAGTTAACAATAAGGGCGAGTACTCTTCATAACTAATGGCAACCAGATTCCTCGAGTTGTTTCCCTTTGACCATAAAATCACAATGGAATCTGATGGTGAACATATTGGGACAGACTCGAGACCTATCCACTGCTATATTAAGAAGCTTTCTCTCGTTTTTAACTCTACAGTCTATGCCATGGCGGGGTTTCGTCCGTCCGTCCGTCCGTTTGTTTGTCTGTCTGTCTGTCTGTCTGTTTTTTTCTTGTTTATGCGAGATTAAGTCTGCATTTCTCACCAGATTTTCGTGAAACTTACACAGTTTGTTTATCTCATCAATAGCTTGAAACCTATCGATTTTGACAAAATTCTAACAAATAGTATGGGAAAGTAGCCATTTCAAGTTTGTGTAAGTTTCACTGAAATCTGACCACAAATGTAGACTGTATGGCATGAACAAGAACTGGAAATTTCCAGTTCTTGTTCATGCCATAAAGTCTACATTTGTGGTCAGATTTCAGTGAAACTTACGCAGTTTCTTTATCTTATCGATAGCTTTAGCTCTAATTAATGATTTTAAAAAAGAATCAACCAACAATATGGGAAAAGTAGCCATTTTAATTTGGAAATTTTCATTTCTTGTGAATGCGATAAAGTCTGCATTTAGTTATCAGATTTTTGTAAAACTTGCAGTTTGTTAATCTCATAAATAGCTTGAACCCAATTTAATCTGAAAAAAAAAAATCCGACAAAAAAATGTGGGAAAAGTAGCCTTTTGCTAATGAAAATTTCCATTTCTACAGTTTATGCGATGAAGTCAGCATTTGAGGTAGGATTTTCATGAAACTTACACAGTTGCTCTGTCTTTTCAACAGCTTAAATCTTATCGATTTTGAAAAAGAATCTAACAGTATGGGGAAAGTAGCCATTTAAATTCATAATGTCTGTTAGCACAAAAACAAATTCACTGCCAGTAGAGCGATTTCAGGCCCTCAAGGGCGTCTAATTTTTGTTCTAGTTCAATTTTGATCTATTAAAACGTCCATTTCCATTGCCTACTATCTGTATTCGCGATTATGCTGTACATAGATCTAGATCAACTAAAATCTGATTTTCTTATTACATGTAGTAGGTTAGGACACTAGGCCTAACTTCGATTGGGAGAGTAGCTCTCATGTTATCATTGTGGCTTTGTCTGGAGCTCTACAGTCTAGCCCTGCCAAGGCCTCAGCTTATCCTTTGCTTTGGAGGTGGAACAGGGTTTGTTAACCTCGTCTCAAACGGAATTCGGGGACCTACCTCCTAGAAAAATTCAAATTTACAGCAATTAACCCATTAACACACAATCCCTACTTTTGACGCACTGAGAAAGAAGCCTTTTGAAAACACTATGGAAAAAGGAGAAAATGCTGGTAACCAGCATTTTCTCATTTTCCCATGGTGTTTTCTACCCTTCCCAGAACAAATTTCTATTTTTTAGTCACCTTTATTTTGTCGTCTGCAAATGCTTTCAATTTGGACCAGTCTAAAATTTTCTCATGTGGTAAGGGTTAAGACGCATTTTGAGACCAGTTGTGCCATTGAAACTCAAATAAACAGGATAGATTTTTTTTTTTTTTTCAATAAGTACTTGCTGAGTTACATAGATCTAGATCTACTGTAAGCGGTCGAAACGGTATCAGGAGAACTATAGTACCCTTGAGAACTTCTACCCCAATCTCAAGGGTACGAGTTCTCCAGAGAAGTCGTACCTCCACTAATACATGTAATTGATCACTCTCTTGCATTTTGGATCATTCACATTCACGATGGTGAGAGTAACGAACGACAACTCTGCTCGGAGATTGGTAATTGATAGTTTACCGCCATGTTGTCAACTTTTATTTTTATGCCGTTGATTTTGATGTAGATTTGGTGAAAAATGGTTGTTGTTTTTCTTTTTGTACATGTGTTGAAAAGACATAAATAAAGTAAAGAAACTTGTTTTTTTTTTTTCATGCAGTGTTTATATTTTGTGTTTGAAAAGGTGAGAAAACATATGGGAAAATGAGACCATGTTGCATGGTTATCTGATTTTGTACCTTCTCCTACAGTGCTTACGAAAACTTCCTCAGTGTGGTTAAAATACGAGATCGTGTTGTAAACGTATCAGAACACATACTAGAGGAAGTCTGTACAATGAAAATGAGAGAGAGAGAGAGAAAAAAAAATGCAAATATTGCTATATGTGAACTCATATTTTAGTCCTTTCAAATTCCTATACATCTGCAGACGACAAATTCATATTTGGTACAAATGGACTTCACTTCTGTGAAAGAGTGGGGAAAATGTGGGAAAATGAGAAAATAATGGTTATAAGCGCCCAACAACTTTTCAAAAGCTATCTCCCAGAGGGTGGTATTTTGAAACACAGCACTATTTGGTAAAGGGTAAAGTAATGATCCATCAAGATTCCAAGAAGTAGATTTCTTCTTTTCCCACTATGTTTATAGAAGTTTTTTTTTGTTTTTTTTTATCCTGGTAAAACCATGCGATTGATTGGTAAAGGGTTAAGAGTGCTTTTAACCAACAATATCGGTTTAAATGCTGCTAAATGGAAAGTGTGCACAATGGTGTTTATCACATCTGATATGTGACTTTATAGTACCCGACATCTTTGAAAAATTGGCATGTTCAACGAACCATAAATACATGCATCTAAACGAGTTTTTTTTTTTTTTCAAACCATATCTTCAAATAATTGAATGTATCCAGATTACGTAGATCTACCTGATAATTTCATCTTTCTAAAATTTACTTGCCTTTCCTTTCCATTTAAATCCATCAAACATCCGATAACAAAACTGATATTTTACTAGAAGTACCCAAGTTACCAACGCTTGATTGTTCTATTACTTACTCATTTCACAAAAGATAAAATGAAAATCATCAATTTACCAAAATCTGATTGATGTACAAATATAAATATATGTATGGTACGAGTTCTCTGGAGAATTCTCCTGAGAACTCGTATCGATCATTCAGATTGGGGTACGAGTTCTCCATAGTACGAATTCGGCAGGGTACGAGTTCTCTTGCAACGGTTTACTCCGTTTAGGTTTATTCTCCGGCTCAAGGCGCAATAGAAAAATGAAAGTGCTAGCTTTTGGAGTTGAATGTGCTTTGTTCATGCTAGATCATACAGGCAACTACATTTCTGCTCATACTTTTATTATTTTTGCAGTCGAATTGCCCAAATTGAACAAATAAAACAGAGATCTGTTGAATTCTTACATTTCGTGAGAAAATAACAATGGTGATGATACTTAGAATCGATGTAGATAAATCGAAGACTAGATTTCTGGTAGAATTAACCATAAACAAGAAAGAACATTTATGGAAATACCCGTAATCGAGTAAAGTTTCCATTTGGACCACAACCACGAAAATATTCGGAATTTTCCGATAGGGCCTACTGTACTGTATTTTGAAATGCCGCATGTAGTCTATTCATAGGCCTACGTTTGAAGGGCGATCGATATAGTGTATAGAATCTAAAAATAGATTTATTTTATAACCGCGAGCCATGTGCTATATTTTTATTCCGCTCGGCGAATTCTTTTAGATGATACTTTTCCGTAAGTTTGTAAAATTTAGATACACATGAGGATACATTGGTTGAGGAAATAACTGTAACAAAAAATGTATAAATATACAAATAAATTTCAATACTTTTCCTAGCTCTAAGCAACGTTTGGCAATGTTAGTTGCACTTGCGGCAAGTGCAAATTGATATATTACAGACAGTTTCCTTTTCTACAGTTTCGGTCTCTATTTTTTTTATATTTTTCAGTGGGGGAAAAAAGCAAATGTAACTGTTTTACTTGGGTCCTAGTTTTCCACTGAAATTGTTCGATTTAGGCAACTAATCTGCTCTTTGTAAGATTTCATTGTTTACCATATTTCCCGAGGTACACGTTCTACCATCTTTTGTGGCAGAGCACAGGAATTTGACATTCTATAACCAAAATAAATGATAAAATATGAAAAAAAATTCTCCCCTATATATCCTTTTGTTTATATTATGTAGGGGAGATTTTTATTTTCATATTTGATAATTTATTTTGGTCATAAAATGTCAAATTCCTGTGGGCAGAGTATACGAACCGTTGTTCAAAGGACTCACTCACTTCTTCAAGATAAAAAGCGGGAAAAGGGAGGGGTGTTGCATAGTGCACTCCCGTTAATTTTCTTTTGTAAATAGATCTAGATCTTAAATGAAGTGAGAAAAAGAGATATCGTATGATAGGCACGTAGGAAGCATTTCAAGATGGGGGGTGGGGGGGGCTCACTTCGAAATACTGAGATTTTTTGCGTGGTTGTTGTATTGCACTAAAACTCATGATGTTTAAGTTAGTATGATTTTCAAAATTATACGCCCCCAGCCCCCCCCCCCCCCCCCCTTGTTCATACATGCCTGTATAATGATTCTCCCGTTTTCATTGAAGATTTTAAAATTGTTCCAAAACACCGTGCATCTCCTAGTAGATCTAGATCTAGTCTAAATGATTCAAAGGATATTTGATGATAATCTATATAAACAACATATGTATGTGATTGGGTCAACGTCAAGTTTGATAAGGTCTATTCGAGATCGATCTTTAATTAGCACCAAATCAGACAAGCAGAAAAGAACCTGAAAAATAAATCTCCCGCCAACGTTCCGAGGACTCGGGTTGAAAATGCCGCAAGTATCGATGCACCAGAATGTGTGTACACATATAAAGCTACATGTATAAACAGCGTGTGGATTTATGCTCGTAGTTTCTAGCTTCATACTTGGGAGTAATAGAACAATTTTGCAATAAGCATAGATCTATCCACTTTTCTAAAATTTTCTCAGACCCATGGCGCTCCCATTTTTACATCACTTGGTATTGTAAACATATGCGAGAGTATTTTTCCGATTTCATTGAACGACCACGTGTACGATATATAAATACAATGTAAACAAAGTAGTACGAGTAGAGTAAAACAGACGGTTAGCGTGAAAGGATCGATCTAGAAATTCTAGCGATTTATGATAGGATCTTGTGTTTTTTTTTCTTGATCAGCGTGGTCCATTTTTCTAAAGACTGTAATCTACAAATTATAATTTTCAATTTACATAAGAGAAATTATTGTACAGTGATTTATTTAATATGAGTGAACATGCTCCGCAGGATATACATGACACTGAGACGGATGGTGGAGATACCGACATTGTGAATAGTAAGGTGTCCATCTCGGTGGAGAATAACGACGAAGACAATGTTACTGAGCCTATGTTGAAACATGGAAAGTTGCAATATGATCTGGGCGATATGGAGATTGTTGAAGTGGTAAATATTACCCTAGAGATTTTAATTAATTTAGTACCTAAAAGAGAACATTTATTAACCCCTTACCAAATAATCCCTGAGTACGACCCTGAGTTAGAAGGCTTTGGGGGAAAAACATTGTGGGAATAGGAGAAAATGCTGGTAACCAGTATTTTCTCCGTTTCCCACAATGTGTTCAATCTTGCTGGAAATAAATTGCAATTTCGAATTATATTTATTTTGTCGTCTGCAACATTGCAAGTGCTTTCAATTTGGACCATCCTAAAATTTTGTCGTTTGGTAAAGGGTCAAATGTACTTGTCTTAATTGAAAGCATTTTGCAGACGACAAATATGTTGAACTCAAAAGTTGTTTCTTTCCCTTGAAATAGAGAAAACAGGGTGGGCAAAGGAGATTATGGTGGAAGAATACCATTTTCAGCTTTATTTCGTTGATATTGCGGCGGCCAGTGCACCTGTTCACACTTCCGTAAAATGTCTTTCCCTGGTTCTTCGCAGATCGTTCTCTCAAAGACACTTGACGTCTATGTGCTTTCCAACATAAGTTTATCGAAACCTGAAACCCACAGCTTACAACCACAAAATAGTGGCAAAGTACACCATTGAAGCTTTCCTTCAAGATTTGCTTTCATGATTTACATTGCCTTTTCGGAATATTGGAAAATCTAAAATACTGGTTTATCGATCTTCCCCATCTAAAACCCATAGAGCGAAAATTAAACTTAACGCTCATTTTCAGTCCAGAAATAATGTCGACAGTCATAATATCGTTGTTTTAGTCGAGAATGTTTTAGCAAAGTGGACAGCGTAGATCAAGGATCAGACTGCACGTTTTGTGCAGTCTGATCTTTGTCTACACTGGCCGTATAGGCCACTTTGTCTGTGTTTACTCTAGATACAGCATTCAATTAGGAAAACTAAATTAAATAGTGAAATCCGTCTTTTCAAGGGGTCGAAATCGATGTGGGATCGAATGAAATGGCGGTAAACAGCATATTCTCCTTTTTCAATAATCACTTTTATGCTTTTGCCCCAAAGGGTGGCTGGTACATGGTATCCTTGTAGAACAATGGGATAATTAAGCATGGCATTCAAGGTCAGGGCCAGGACTAGATATTTAGAGCTGCAGTATGGAATAAATTAGAGTCGACACAGAGAAACAGACTGTAATCAAATATGCGATGCCTTTTGGCTCATACTCGAATAATTTATTGGTATGCTGCTTCCGCGTGTTTTCCCTACACGTTGTGTTAAATTTACCCATTATCCTTCTAAATAAAGGAGATGAAACTTTTCAGCAGATAGCAAACACCAGAATAATAATGTTTCTATTTATCTTTTGGGTGAGCAAAAGTCTTCTTATCGGAAAGTGTAGATCCAAGATCAGACTGCACGTTCTGTGCAGTCTGATCTTGGAACTACACTGTCCGTAAAAGGTCAGTTAGTCGCGCTTAGCATCTAAAGGATTAATGGTCATAGAGTTATTTCTCTGTCGATGCCTGTGGGAGTTATTACGTAGTCGACGGAGTTGTCTCTTTTTCCCACCGTGATTGTTTTCTGTTTTCTTTCCTTGCGAAAGTAGCGTACAACACTATAAAGCCACATTTAATTTGTCGTCTGAAGAATGCCTTAAATAGCCACATTTAATTTGTCGTCTGAAGAAGGCTTTAAATTTAGAAATACATGTATCCTAAGTTTTGTTGCTTGGTAAAAAATTAAAACTAGTGCAGTTATAAAAATACAAAACCGGAAAAAAAACACCCGAAATTTCTGTCCTGTTACATCAGTGGGGAATTAACTTCATAGTCCTGAAATTGATATTTGAAACTATAGGCCTATGAAATTTTCCAAATAGATCTATTTCGATTGCAGTTATGCTATTTTTCCGTCGATGAAAATCCCACGCTATTGAAAAGTTTCGATCTAAGATTAGACTGGGCCTTCTATGGACATTGTGCAGGCTGATCTTAATCTACACAGTTCAGAAAGCGCATTGTGTAGCGCTGAGCAGGTTAACAACTTACCAACCGCTAAAATTATAGACTTGTTCAAATTCAAAATACTTATTTTATGCGATTGCCGGATGACACAGGATATGTGAAAACACCGGATGTGGGTTTTGCGTTACTTTTTCTCCCTTAACCACACTGTCTTGAGTTTAAAGGACCCTTTCAGGAAAAAAAAAAGACATTTGAAAACATTGCGGAAAAAGGAGAATATGCTGGTTTACCAGCATTTTCTCCTTTTTCCACATTGTTTTCTTCCACATTGTTTTCTTCCATTCCAGAGGAAAATTTCACTTTTGGAATCACAATTAATTTGTCGTCTGCAAATGCTTTCAATTTGGACCCAAAAAAATTTTGTCGTTTGGTAAAGAGTTATCGCTTTAATATGAATGATCGTTATGCTAATAAAATTTCCGTTATTTAAACACCTCATTGATGCGATGGGATGGTCTCCGCATATTTCACCAGCGAATCATACACAACAGACAAATAGAGTCCGGTAAAGGCAAGGCTGAATTTTGTGTTATCCGCTGGCTCGTAGACTAGTATCCGTCCGTTAAACTAGCAATAAAGCCAAAAAGAAAACAATGTGGGTGTTTAACTCTTTACCAAACGACAAAATTTTAGACTGGTCCAAATTGAAGCACTTGCACACGACAAAAAAATCGTAACTCAAAAATTGAAATTTGCTTCCACCAGGCTGGTTACCAGCATTTTCTCCTTTTCCCACAATGTTTTCAAAAGGTTTCCGTCTCAGGGTCGTAAAAGCCAGGGATTGTTTGGTAAAGGGTTAAATGCATTTTGAATTTATATTGTACCATTTAAAAGTACGGAAAGTACTGTGAAGACAGCAATCTAAAATTATACGGTTGGTCCAAGTGTTAGTTGTAGACAGAGAAATTAATTTCAAAACTAGGTTACATCCTACCAGGTAGCTGTGTTTTTAGTTTACTCTTTGCCTGTTTTAAAATTCTTTTATGGCCCGACCAGAAGATAACAGACTGTCATCTCCACAATATTTTTTTATACTTTTAAATGGTATGATAAATGCATTATGACTGTTACTTTGAATTTTTAGCCTTAACTGGGCCTTTAAATCGAGCGTTTTCATTTACAAAAAAGTCAATAATTAAAACTGAAAAACAAATTCACTTGTACAATGCTCTAAATGTCTATTTAGTTTAAACATATTTTATTCAACAGTACAAATTTACAAGAGAAAATGAAATACGATCTTATGACAAGCAAACTGAAGAAAAGGATTAGAACGAAAGCATAGGCTTATAAACAAATTCACTTGTACAATGCTCTGAATCTCTATTTTAGATAAAGGGCAAATAACAATATATTTTTGTGAGTTTACTACAGTTGTGTACCTTGTTTAGTAAAATGACTCAAATGCAGGGCACCAGCTATAGTTTTTGGTTTCAGATGCGAACTTTATTTATGCAACTGTGAAGAAGTAAAATTTATAGAATTTAAACTGGTAAGGGGTTAAGTTAAATATGGATAATGTAGCAAAATGGGATCAAACCCTTGTGCTGTAGAACCCGGCTAGTTCCTGTTTTCGTGAGCGGCCAAGATCAAGATCTGACTACAAAGGACTTGCTTTCTCATCGTGGATTCACACTACCCCGGTACAATCAGGGTTTTCCGGCAAAATGATAATTTATATAGCAAATTTTCGATTACTAGTTCAACATTTACAGGTATATTTTCCTTTTATTTAGCAGTTTAACCCTTAACCCTTTCCCAAACCATCCCTGGTTTTTACGGGTCTGTAATAATAGCTTTTTGAAAACATTGTGGGAAAAGGAGAAACTGCTGGTTACCAGAATTTTCTCATTTTCCCACAGTGTTTTCTACCCTATCTAGACACAAATCATCTTTTCAGCAAGCCTTATTAGTTAAATTGTCGCCTGCAAATGCTTTTAATTTGGTCTAGTCCAAAAGTTTGTCGTTTGGGAAAGGGTTAACCAAATATTCCCGGGTTTTTACGACCCCGAGATAAAGGCCTTTTGAAATCATTGTGGGGAAAGGAGAAAATGCTGGCTACCAGCTAGCCCAAATATCACACAATTATGGACCCATTAGAGCCACTTTTTCGTATATCCGACTCAGGTCACTCATTGTGTGGTAGACTGGTCCTTTGACACACAGAAAACTGAGCGAAAAGTTTCGGCTCGGATCTGCCTGCGCTCTTGCCCAATTCCCCCCCCCCCCCCTTTCGCCATCATTAAAAAATATGAACAAAGAAGTAAGAGCTCGACTGGTGTTCCCTTTGATATCTGAATGGCATACAAATTGCGGAAGGCAGATAAGAGACAATCCCGCCAAAAAATATTGACAAAGGAGACTTCATACAAAGCGGACCCTGTAATCTTATGCAAGAGAAAGGGTCCCCCCAAGTGAAGTATTTACTTGTCTGAAATATGTTGTTAAGTACGGTAAACAAAACGCCAGATAAAATGTTCGACTAACCCTTTCCAGAACGACAAATCTTGGACTAGTCCAAATTTAAATTTTCGCACAATAATTACTCAAACGACAGAATTTTAGGCTACTTCAAATTGAAAGCTTTTGATGGCGAAAAATTTTAGTTGGCCCAACTAATGGATTTGTCTCAGTAGGGCAGAAAACATTCCAGGAAAAGGAGAAAATGCTGGTTACCAGCATTTTCTCCTTTTCCCGGAAAGTTTTCAAAAGTTAGTTTTTTTTCAGGGTTTTGAGTTTTTGAGTTACGTTTATTATGTCGTCTGCAAGTGCTTTGAATTTGGACCAGTCTAAAATTGTGTCGTTTGGTAATGGATTAAAGATGTATTTACGGAATCGGATTGGTTCTACTAGAGACATATGGGAAATCGTCGTGATTGAGCCAAAATTGAAAATCAATACCGGTTTGTGTTTTACCCTTAGCCCCTAGAGGAAGCATTCTCAGACGGCGGAAGTGGGATTGAGGAAAGAGATGCGGTTCAGTATCAATTTCGGAAATGTTTCGTAAAAATCTCTACCTTTCCATTGAGCTTGAAACTGGGTTAAAACAATGCTTCCGAAGGGTATATTATTAAGTTCTAGCTTCCTTTTATTATTATTTTTTCTGAGTTTTGATATCGAGGACTGAAAAGGGGTTAGCCGTTATGCGAGACTGTTTTCAGTTGAAGAATTAAATACTTTTTTGTGGCGCCACATGAGTGGCGGCACTATATTTTTATTCGCTTTTGAAAAGTACCTATGAAGGCAGCCATATTGTTTAATCGGCTTCCAGTCATTTCGTACCTAAGCCATTTCGTACAATTTGGTTGTCACTTTGGTAGTTTAGAACCTGATTATGAATCTATTTTTGTGTGTATTGTTTTCCGAATGAAAACCGTTTTTGTACATAGCTCCAATTGAAAGACTGTTAACCCTTTACCAAACGACAAAATTGGAGACCAGTCCAAATTAGAAGCATTTGCAGACAAAAAAATCAATTTAACTAAAAATTGAAATTTGCTTTGGGAAGGGAAGAAAACATTGTGCGAAAAGGAGAAAATGCTGGTAACCAGCATTTTCTCCTTTTCCCACAATGTTTAAAGAAGGCTTCTTTCTCAGGGTCGTGAAAATCAGGGATGGTTTGGGAAAGGGTTAAACCTCGTAGAAGAATGGCTATGATTGCGTCTTACCATTATTGGTTCTTTCTTTCTGAAGTTTTAATTTGCATTCTACAGATTGTTTAGGACTTCTCAGTTCATTTCTCACCGAGTTCTGCATATCTCTACTTTGTTCAAGTTTGAAATACTGTTATGTGCCTTATTTCAGAAACAACTGATTTGCGGCGCCATTAATGTTATTCATCAATATTTTCTTGTTAGTTTTGTTTAGTTGACATTCTTATCAGTGCCAGTGCCTATGTGGATTTTAGAGCGCTATGGGAGGGATGGGATGCTGCTGGGGCGGGGAAGGATGAACAACATAATAAATGATTCATTGTGCTGATAAGCTAGGACCTCAGTCTGGTGCTATGTTAACCTTTTACCAAATAATCCATGTTTTTTTACGACCCTGAGATATAAGCCTTCTGAAAACATTGTGGGAAAAGGAGAAAATGCTGGTAATCAGTATTTTCTCCTATTCCACAATGTTTTCTACCCTGCTGGAAACAAAATTCAGTGTTTGGGTTATGTTTATTTTGTCGTCTGCAATTGCTTTCAATTTGGACAAGTCTAAAATTTTCTCGTTCGGTAAAGGGTTAACTCTTTCACTAGTGAGTAAATAAAGAGTATTTTCTCATTGCGTACAAATCCTGTTCTGCGGTAAAATTCAAGGGACGGTTCATTCATGATTTAGAATGAAAGAGTGGATAATGTAGATCAAAGATCAGACTGCACGTTCTGTAGTCTGATCTTGATCTTCGCTGTCCACAAAAGCGTCTGTTACCGTCTATGATATTGGAAAGAATTTACCCATTACCACACAATCCCTACTTTTGACGTCCCTGAGGAAGAAGCCTTTAGAAAATGTTGTGGGGAAAAGGAGAAAATGCTGGTAACCAGCATTTTCTCCTTTTCCCCACAATGTTTTCTACCCTTCACAAAACAAATTTCAATTTTTCAGTCACTTTTATTTTGTCGTCTGTAACTGCTTTCGATTTGGACAAACTTAAAATTTTGTCGTTTGATAATGAGTTAATGTGTAACTATCGATCAAAGTGTTACCTATCAGGAGGTCTTGCGTGATTCGATAGTAGAAATAGCAGAGACCATCTCAGAGCCCTACCTTTTGTACTGTTGAAACCCTAAACAAACATGAATTTGTGAACTGTCATCGTGATATGGCAGAAATAATATTGACACTGGCATAAAGCACAAATCAATCAATCAATCAATCAACCAATCAATCAATAGGACGGTCGGACGATCAATTTTTAAAACGCGTAGGTCAAAACTTTGTCCTTTTGGTGACTTCCCCCCCCCCCCATGTCAAAGAATCCATCTACCTCATTTCAGCCGGTTTTTAGACACGTATGGCTTAACCCTTTACTCCATAAGGCATTCCTATGGCATCTCTAAATGACCCTAAATAACAGCAAGGATGAAGCCGTTTCTTATGTGTAAATGACCCCTTTTGATAGCATAGAAAGCATCGTGACAAAAGGTGAAATTGCTCGTCACGAGCAATTTCACCTTTTGCCACAATGTTTTCCAAAGGCTCCTGTAAGCAATCGTGTAGAAATGAGTTACTATGGAGTAAAGGGTTAAACTGTAATGACTTGTTAAGTATCATACAGCCGTGAGTCACTGAGAAGTATTTAACATCCCTTCTTTTCACACATTATGGCCCGTGTATATTTTTTCATGAGGGAAAAGAATTGATCAATTTTCATCATTCACGTAACAGCCAGCCAGTAATTGATTTTTGTCTGTATCGATAGTTACCTCTTTTTGTAACCCTTGATAGGATTCATTCCTCCCTCACCGCTGGCCACTGTTTCGACGATGGTTATGTTGGAAAAGCAGCCAGTGGCTTGGAGAGAAAATTGTGCGGAGTACTGGTGAAAGAGGCTCCAGGATAGCAGGGTAGGTGTACTGGCCGCCGCGATATAACTGAAATAATGTTGCAAATAGCGTTAAACATCATACAGTCAACCGATCAATCAGTCAACCGATCGACCAACCAATCAATCAATCAATCAATTGTAGCTCTTGAGCCGGTCAGTCACTATATGTTACGTCTCTAAGAAAGAAGGGTACCGAAAACATTGCACGAAAAGGAAGAAATGCTGGTTACCACCATTTTCTCCCGGTTTGTCAACAGTGTATTCTAGTTTTTCACAGACAAATCCCACAAGTTGAGTGCAACCTTCACATTTATCGCCCGCCCGGATGGCTCAGTGCATGGTGAGCGAGTCGAACTCATGACCTGGTGGTTGTGAGTTCGATACCCGGTTGAGGCAAACTCTCTTTCCGGCGTATTTTCGCCTCTCACCTCTGCTGAAGCTTGTGAGAAAAGTAGTGGGTGGCTTTGGAAAGAAAGTAGTGTTAGTGCTGGTATGAGAAAGCCAGGAAACACATGTACGTCACCGACCGCCATGATATGACCTTAGCTGTTAAAGTGGCGTTAAACTCCAACACAACCAACCAAAATTCACCCTTATCCTGTAACTGTTGATGGCTGAAGGGTGGGGGGCAAAAGATACGTTCGCTGAACTTGCTTGTGAAACAATCAGGTTTTAAATAAAACAATACCTCGATCGATAGAAAAACTTATTGGACTCTGAAAATAATTCCAGACTTAATCAAGACTCACACGTCATTCTTTCGATAATAGCTAACACTGAGCCCTCTATGCTGAAAAACGGTGTTAAAAAGCCGCGATATTGGCTAAACATTTATAAGAGCATGCTTAGTCTTTTCCACAATTTTCTACATTTGAAAGTAAGTCATTTCCTGATTGGCCAAAATTCAATGGTTTAGCCAATCATAATTATGAACGCGTTACCAGACGACAAAATTTTTACCTTGTATAGACTGTAAGCAGTTGCAGACGACAATTTCAACGTGGCTCAAATGGTGCATTCTTTCTTTAATAGGATAGAAAACATTGTGGGAAAAGGAGGAAATGCTGGTCACCAGCATTTTCTCCTTTTCCGACAATGTTTTCAAAAGGCTTCTTTCTCAGGGTCGTTAGAAGACGTCATTGTGTGGCAAGGGTTAAGTTGGATTTCTTTTTAAAACTAGAGTAAGACCGTGAATGAACTTAAGGGAAGCTATTCAGAATTTTTGTAATCTCACCAAACTTGAAAAATAATTATCACTGATTAAGCAATGAGATAGCTGGTAAAACATAAGTATAGGAGAAAGACAAGAAAACGAAAAAGATACTGTTTGACGGCGATTCCTTGAGGGGCTACGTAGCTTCTTTAGGTATTTTTAGACTTAGTGCCAGAGTTTTGCAAGTTAAAAATCGGCATAATGACGTCATATCTGATGTAGTAAAATATATACGGGATGACCCATGGGTCATGGTGTGAAATTAACACAATTTCTGATTGGCTAAACCAATCAGAAGTTGTGTTACATTCACATCCACAGAATCTTTGAAAAGAAGACAAACAATATTCTTAAGAACGGTCGGTGAATACGAACCCAGACTGCACAGAGAGGGCGGTTCCCCGGTATCCTCCAACTCAACAGGAAATCCGGCTCGGTCTGTTTGTATTTCTTGGAATACTTGAACTGGATTTGAAACCAGAGTATCAAATCCTAGCATACTTATTGTTTTCCTGGAATCAGGAAGCTTTATCAAGATATATATCACCCCCCCCCCCCCCCTTGTCAGCAACCCTTACTCCTACCCTTTGAAATTATTATATTTACCAATGTGAAAATATGATAAGAAAAGGTAAATTTACGGAACCGATGCTACCGCAGAAGGTCAGATGTGTCAACATACATCGAAGTAGAGATACTTTTGTTGAAAAATGGCAATTGTGGCTACATAGCAAAAGGACTGGAAGAAAACGTGTATGTTTCTGCCAACCGGTATATATGATACAAGGAAAACCGAATCTACGTAATCTTCTGTTGAGTATTATTTGTTATCAAGATGAAGTCTTGACGTCATTGTTTAAAAGCTTTCAAGAACATCCCGTGATCCGGTATGGTGGTATAAGGAAAATGTGGCAATTCATATGATTGATTAACTACCGTAAGTTATGCTCTGTGAAAAGGGGGTTTAATGCATCTGTAGTAGGTATCGACCCATGCTTGTTTTTTAATCGGTTGGTTTGCAGGTGTAATGTCGAATTCGAAACTCCCATAAAATATGTGCTCCCTGTCCATATGTCCGATATTCTACGTAAATCAAAACGTTGAGAACGCTGAAGTGGTATTTGTCAAGGAAACCCATTGTGTGGAATTAACAGTTTGAAAGAAAAAGAGAGTCAACCCACAAAGCTAATGAATATCTTATCAGTTGAAGGGAGAGTACTTTAAGACTATAATTTTAAAATTTATCTTTAGCCTTTTACATTTAATTTCCAATATTACAATTACTTCGATCTATAAATATTCATGAGCAATCAAATGGAGTAGCGCGCAATCATTGGGTGAACAAGCCATGGAATGAATTTGTTTTGGAACGAAAAAGCCCAGGGTCAGTTGGCAAATTTGTATCATTGCATCAATAAAAGGCTATGAGCGACAGAAGCTATTTTCAATCAAAAATAAGAATCTCAATGATCGATGGCTTCGCCCCATTTCAAATTGCATATCTGAGTATCACCGAAAAACTCATTTGCCTGAGAAAAAATGAGTTTAACTGAATTTATTTCTTCGGCTTTGCACAAAATAAGATTCATGGTGATCAAAATGCAATCTTGAACTCATAGTGCTATTGCCTTCGACAAATACCACAAAAAGTAGGCCTACTCGATGGTTCATTTCTAGCTAAAGTGTTGGCTACATGTACTTTCCGGTGTATTTACTATAAAAAAAAATGCACTTCCTACTCTATATACTTAATATCATATGAACTAGGGAGTGCGAATTCTACAGGAGTACAAATTCTACCGCTTTTTCATTGTTTCATTATTCTAGGAGGAGATTGAGATGCCTCTTCGTCAGGGAGCACCTTCGGTACTTGAAAGCGATCCATCGGCTTTGGCGGGCGGAAGTAGTCCAAGTTTCACCATAGAAAACCGAGACTCTCCGAAAAATGAACAAGAGCGCGCCACCTGGGGAGGGCAACTAGAGTTTCTCTTGACATGCATAGGGTACGCTGTAGGTCTTGGCAACGTCTGGAGGTTTCCTTTTCTGTGTTACAAGAATGGTGGAGGTAAGTTGGAAAGTTAATTGGTGGCCTAATATCGATCTTCATATCAACAACAGGTAACACCCAATGCTACAAGGCAGAGATCTGCCTGGTTCGAGACTTCACGAAAGAATGCGAGACTTAACGATTTAAATTGTGATATTACTAATGCACAAACATACGCCATACCAAAAATGATTAAATTCTATACTAGGTGTGATAAAGTGATTGCAGTCAGAAAAATCCATGTCAGACATGGAAGTTTTAGTCAAAGAAAGAATATGTTTCCATTAACATTTAAATACAGAAAAAGTAAGACGCTTTTAGGCGCTGTCTGATTGGTGGATTTGAAACATATGACAGACCAATAGCGGTCATCGATAAATTTACAGTTGCCTGTTGTCCATTGGACATTTCCGACGGGTACCAGTGTAAGTCGAAAAGCGTGCAGTTTATGGATAAATCTCTCCTTTTCTCATACCTTCATTTACGAGGAAATGACCATTTTTACTGTGATTTTAATTCTTCACCAAATCCCCTTGCCCCTGTTTACATAGCCCTGAAGCAAGAGACTCTTTAAAAACGTTGAAAAACTTTCAACTTTAGAGTAGGTTTGGTAATATGATTAACATTTTCCCACACAATCCGGAGTTTAAACAACCCAGAAGGAAAAAAATGAAAATATTGTGGGAAGAGGAGAAAATGATGGTAACCAGTATTTTCTAATTTCTCGACAATGTTGTCTATTCTATCATGGACAAGTCTCGCCATGTAATCAATATTTAATTTGTCGTCTATAAATGGTTTTCATTTGAAACAGCCATTGTTAAGGCTACATACTGAGGTAAATCTTTTGCCAAAAGGTGATTAATAATCTTTTGTCTGTTGTCTATATAGCAACTTTATAAATTGGTCTGCAACGCGCGAAGAAGGGTACTCGGACATCTGCGGAGTTGTCGTCTAAGATCAGCCTTCGAAGTCCGCGCAGGCTAATCGAAGATGACACTTAACGCAAATGTTCGAATGCCCCTTTTCAAGTCTTGCAAGCCATATCGGCAAAGTACCTTTAACCTTTGAACTTGGCCTCTTTCAACGGCTCAAATTATAATCCACTGAAAGATAGAAAGATTTTATCTCGCGGGGTGGACCGAACAAGGACACGGCTCAGAACCAAGATCAGATCAGACTGCACGTTTTGTGCTGTCTGATCTGATATTAGATCTGTGCCGTCCTTTAACTCATTACCAAACGACAATATTATAAACTTGTCCAAATTGAAAGCACTTGCAGACGACAAAATAAAAGTGACTGAACGTTTGAAATTTGTGTAGTGAAGGGTAGAAAACATTGTGGGAAAAGGAGAAAATGCTGGTTACCAGCATTTTCTCCTTTTCCTACAATGTTTTCTAAAGACTTCTTTCTCAGGGGTGTCAAAAGTAGGGATTGTGTGGTAATGGGTTAAAGCCCGTATTTCGCCTTTTCCCGCCAAAAGGGCCACTGTACCACTGTACTTTGATCGTTAAGTAATTTTAATGGTTTTAAAACTTTACAAATTAATGTAGGCCACGCTAAAAAAACTTCTTTGTTTTTCTGCTAAATGTCGCCAAAAATATCGAGGTCAAACTGAGATTTTGTCTGATAAACACTAGATCACAGTAATCGTAACAAAGTTTTGTAAGAAGTAAACAGATCTGCTGCAGATAACTTAAAAAAAAATGTCTTTAAAAAAAACTTATCCTGCGAAATGGAACTTTCAAGCTCATAAAACGTTCAACTTTGCTATTCCTAAGGTATACTAGTATTTATTTATTTTTTTGTAGGGGGGGGGGGGGATTGAGACCATGTCCTTATCGGACTGTATAGCTCAAAGATCAGACTGCACATTGTGTGCAGTCTGATCTTTGAACTACACGGTCAGAAAAAGTTCAGTCAATCGCACTGAGCAGTCTAAGGGTTGAAGGTTTTTAACCCTTTTAGTGTGAAGGGCGAAAACAGGAACATTTGGGGACGCCATAGACCATTAGTTTTAGCAAATCAGAAGGTGCGTTACGTTCTTGAGTAAAAAATATGACTTAGAAGAAAACTAAAACTATTTCTTTCGAATGTTTGATAAATACGTATCCTTATTTAATTCGCCATCCCATCACCCCTACAGTCATAATGTCTGAAAAAGTCACATGTATGTATTCTTTATTGCGTTGTACGTAAGTAGAAAATACATGCACTCTACATAGATACAGGTGGGAGATCAGTGATCCCCACTGCCTCAGACACCATGAAGTCATTGCCTCCCCTTTTTAGCTCACCTGAGCATAAAGTGCTCGAGATGAACTTATGTGATCGTGCTGTGTCCGTCGTCTGTTGCGCATCGTCCGTCATGCGGTGGTCATCATTTACCTTGTGTGCACTATGTAAGCCGCATTTTCAGGCATTTACTCATGAAACTTGGTTAGAAACTTAGAATGTTTTTTTTTTTTTTAAACCAGTGCGAAATTGGGTCATGTGGGGTCAAAAAGTAAGTCATTGGACTAAATCTAAGAAAAACTTTTGTGCATCCTAGAGACCACATTTTCAGCCCGAAATCCATGACACCAGTGTTTATCTTTATAGTATCTCGGACCAATTTGAAATTGGGTGCACTCTAAAGGTCAGATTTTCAAAAGCCAGTACTCATAAACCTTGGTTAGAATGTTTGTCTTTATGATATATCTGACAAGTAAAGACATATGTAAAGTTTGTAAAAAAGTGGGTCACTCACACGCATACGTTTTACATCATTAAAACGAGGTTCTCTTCAGCCTTACCAAACAAATACGACTTGACTCAGGTGAGCGCTTTATCGGCCAACGATTCGACTGTAGATCAAAAATATAAAATTCAGCTCTGTAGGCAAACAGTCTTACTCTTATCCAGACTACAAAATTTTAGATTAGTTCATATTAAAAGTATTTGCAGATTACATTTTAGATGAGGTCATACTGTTAGATCTTTCTCGTAAAGGATAGAAAACTTTATGTAAAAAAGGAGACAATGTTGGTTCTTGGCATTTTCTCCTTTTCCCATTACAATTTCAAAAGCTGTTGCTACCAGGATAGTTTTCAGATGGCGTTGTTTTGTAAAGGGTTGAACCCCTCAGTCACGTGGATAGTCGAGTCTAAACTGTCTATAGACAAGCGATCACTAGTCTACTGCCATCTAAAGTGACCAAGATTCAATTACAAACAAATAAACAAACAAACAAACAAATAAACGAACGAATGAACTAACGAGCAAATTAACAAATGACCTTCAAAATAATACTACATCACAGAAATTAATGTATTGTTTGAAATCGCAGCTCTTTTAATTCTTTACCAAACAGCATAATTTCGGACTAGTCCAAATTGAAAGCATTTGCAGAGGACACTTTAAATGTGACTGTAAAATTGAAATTTGTTTTGGGAAGGGAAGAAAAAATTGTGGGAAAAGGAGAAAATGCTGGTTACCAGCATTTTCTCCTTTTCCCACAATGTTTTCAGAAGACTACTTTCTCAGGATCGTGAAAACCAGGTTTTTTTGGGACAGGATTAAGTATGATAATTTTTACATGAAATACAAAATCTCTACCTCTCTAATTTGAACCATGTTTACTGATACAGAAACTTCTCTGCAGCAACAAGATAATAATGATGAAGCATAAATTATGTGCTTTCTCACGCGTGAAGTTAGCATCTTCCAGCCAAATAACGATATAAATTATGGTTCATAATACATTATGTAAACTAGAACAGTTACCGAATGTTACGCTTGGATTTATTTGATTGCTTACATGAAACCCGAGGTTATTCCTTTTCAGAAAAGACATACCTTTAGACTAGGCCTTATGAGATACAAAAAGGAAGTTACTTCCCTTGACAACTATCCACTACTTAATAGCTCCTGTTTAACCCCTTCCCAAACAAGCCCTGGTTTTCACGACCAGGAGGAAGAGGCTGTCTGAAAACACTGTCGGAAAAGGAGAAAATGCTGGTAACCAGCATTTTCTCCTTTCCCACACGTTTTATTCTCTTCCCGGATTTAATTTCAATTTTTGACTTGCATTAATTTTGTCGTCTGCAAATGCTTCAAATTTCAACCAGTCTAAAATTTTGTCGTTTGGTAAAAAGTCAAGGCATTACTTGGTTTTTATCCTTGATATCCTTTGGACTATTTAGGAATGTTCAGGGTTAAATATCGCTTTCAAAATTTATTAAAACGAGAATTTGATCTATTTAATGCGTTTTTATGGTAATAGTGAGTGAAAATAGATTTGCAAAAACATCAAAATTCAAATATATAATTATCGCAACATCTCTAAGTTAAGCAAGGATAAACACCAATTAAATCCAACTGATGGATGTACTTACAACTGGGATACCTTGGTTTTAATCCTACAAGGGCGATGATTTGGATTTCATTTTTTCCCTCCGACTACTAGCACTTACATCTCCGACATATTCCACGTGTCTCAGTTGATAGAATACTATTTTGAAAGCTTTGACAGAAAGCTTTGTAGGGAAAGGAGTAAAAGTTTGTTATCAGCACCTTCTCCCTTTCCAACAGGTTTTCTCAAAGATTATCTACCCCAAGATCGTTCACACCCGGCGTTTATTGATGCATATTTTACCCTTTACGATACAATCCAGATTTACGATACAAGACCCTACATCAGAAGACTTTTGAAAACATTGTCGGAAAAGGAGAAAATGCTGGATACCAGCATTTTCTCCTTTTTCCACAACGTTTTCAACTATTTCAGAAACAAATTCCATCAATTTAGCCACATATAATTTTTCGTCTGCTGATGAATTTGAAATGCGGTAAGTCAGAAATTTTGTCGTTTTGTAAAGAATATAATGAAATAGACATTTTCAGATTAAAAAAAAAATGAAGACCCGGATGTTGCAGGTTCAGTTGGTTGTAGTTGGTTGTATTGGAGTTTAACGCCACTTTAACAGCTAAGGTCATATCATGGCGGTCATGTGTTTCTTAGTTTTCTCACACCAGTACTAACAGTTTCTTTCCAAAGCCACCGACTACTTTTCTCACATGCTTCAGCAGATGTGAGAGGCAAAAATACGCCGGAAAGAAAGTTCGCCTCAACCGGGTATCGAACTCACAACCACCAGATCATGAGTCCAACACGCTCACTACTGTTGCAGGTTCAAGGCTGCATTTTTTTCTGTCAGAATAATTTGCAAAACATTGTAAAGTCCTCAACTTAACCTTTACTAAACGACAAAATTCTGGTCTGGCCCAAATTAAAAGTACTTGCACACAGCAACAACCAATAATTTTACACAATTCTGTAGAGGTTCTAGCGTAGTTCAGCGGTAAAGTGTAGGATTCGTTTCCAAGGGGCCCTGAGTTTGAGCTTCAATGATAGCACTGGATAGACAATTAATAGTCTTAGCCTAGATACTGGTGAGACACGGGAAATCGAACTTTGATTTTGGTTTGGTTTGTATTAGAATTTAATGCTATTTTAACAGCTTAGGTCATGTCATGGCGGTCAGTGACACACTTATGTGTTTCCTGGCTTTCTCACACCAATACTGACTCAATTTTCTTTCCAAAGCCATTGACTACTTTTCTCACGTGCAGCAGAGAAGAGAGGCGAAAAATCTTCGGAATAAAAAGTTCTTCGCAACCAGGAATCGAACATGTAACCTCCAGGTTACGAATCAGTTACGCTTACTACTGAGCTACCCGGCCGGGCCGAACTTTAAATGCGGCGTGAAAAACACATTTTAATCAATCATGGCTCTGTAAGGGTAATTTAGTCCTGAATTTTGCACTCATGGCATGTATTTACCAATCGTTCTATATTACATTCTCAAAGTTGTTCTAAATTTAAAAAAGTGACTCGATTACTGATTGGCTGAATCATTTACTTTGAAATTCAGGATATAATTGTTTCGTAGACTAAAAGTGTTGTTAATATCTTACCAAACGAGAAAAACTTTTGATTATGCTAACAAAACCCAAACATCAGATAACGGCCAAGTGTTTTCCTCCGTACCGAAAACGAATTTGATGTAGAATGATATTTGTACTGTGCAATGCCGAAATCGATTTTGACGAGTACGCTGATCTTTACACTCAACTATGCATCATACATTTTGGATATGCATCAAAATCTCTTTTCCCAGAGTATGTCCCATATAAATTAGCGTAAACAGTTTCGTAGAGAAATGGCATATAAAGTTTTTCCAAAATTAAGTGACTTTCGTCATATATGGTGGATTTTCCTTTGTTTAGCTTTAAGGTGTAACAACAGTACCGCATGTGGGTAGCAATGCTTGGCTAAAGTTAGGGTAATCTGCTAAGAGATCTTAGGAAATTTCAAAGATTCCACTTGATCATTCAGGCGCAGATGGCCGCAGACTACGAAAATACCCCATATTTTTGTTTCTCCAAATATACAGAAATTATAAAAGATCATTCTAATAGCATGCAACACGCGGAAAGGGGCATTCGGACATTTACGTAAATTGTCTCGGATCAGCCTGTGCAGTCCGCGTAGACTGATGTGAGACGGCGCTCAACGATTATATTACATTTTGTCTCACAGTAGGCATGTGCAAACCAGAAAATTACATAAAAACGGCAAGTGTCGTTTCGGGTTAATCAGCGCGGACTGCGCAGACTGATCCGAGACGACACTTTACGCAAATGTGCGAATGCCCCTTTTCGCGTGTTTCAGGCCTTTATCTGTGCTGTCAGTGCTTTGATTTTGTCACGAATTTGTTAAAAAGTAGATCACAATTCTTTGTCCATATATATTTAATTTCACTTTAAGTAAGAATAACCAGAAATGAAACTGCAATGCCAACAATGCCAAATTAGCATCTGGGACTATACAAACTTTAACCCTTATCCTGCTAAATAAAACCTAAATGCAATAAATAAATGCGATAGTAAAAACACAAACTTTGTTTGTTTGGTTTTTTTTTTCAAAGTGAATTTTCGCCGGAAAAGATTTTCGTATCGGACAGTGTAGATCAAGATCAGACTGCACGTTGTGCAGTCTGATCTTGATCTACACTGTCCGCAAAAGGTCAGTAAGTCGAGCTCAAGAGGATGAGGGTCAAAGGATCAAATACACGACTAGATAATCTTATGGGTTGGTGGGGATGCTTTTTGCCGATTCGATCGATCTTTGTTATGTGTATAAGGGCTCCGGGGAATAATTAGAGAAAATACCAATAATGTATTGTGCCCATGAGTGATTGCTTTGTATCACCCAGTACTTGTAATTGTTACATTGCAAAGCAGAGATTGTTTTCATTTTCCTCTTCCCGTAAATGAAGAGGCCATCAGACCTCTCCATCAGTGGTGCATTATGTCCCGCTAGATGGCATTCTACAAATACACATCTATCTAATTTGGGCATCCTGGTTACAGAACCGGACTACTTTTCTACGCGACAACTGTTACTTTGAATTTCAAACTAAAATAAACGTTTACTCAATAAAACGCTTGCTGGTGCTACTCATGCAGCTATGATCAGCAATCTGGAGCTAAAAAAGGTCTGATTTTTTCCTCAAGCGTACTGATAAAGGCATCTTCTCCATTTCTACTTTATAGCGCGTATGACTACAATCCCCCCCCCCAATATTGGGGGAGTGATGCGTCATAGCAAACAGGTTGAATCTTTGAAGAATATGACATGCACTGACAACGAATTTTTATAAAAGATTTGTTAATAATTTGCCATGAATGCAAATGACGTCTCCAATAAATTTTGTAATTTTTCGTTAAGCATTAAACCGAAGCAAATGAAAAAATAAGAATTTCGTTAAAAAAGAGAAAGTGAGATCGCTTGATAAGATCATGCGACTTGAAAACGCAGCAAATGACTGTCATATAAAGCATATGAGGTTTTTACGTGGCGGCTTTTGCGCTTGTTTTTTTTTTTTCATGAACCAAAATATGTTTAGGCCTAAATCAATAGCCAATAAACAATGAAAACATTGTTGCTGATCTCTCCTGGCTTCTTTTGTAAAGAAGCCAACTTGTTTTTTGGTTTGGTTTGTATTGGAATTTAACGCCATTTTAACAGTTTAGATCATATCATGGCGGTCAGTGAAGCACCCATGTGTTTCCTGGCTTCCTCACAACAGTACTGACGCAACTTCTTTCCAAAGCCACTGACTACTTTTCTCAGGTGCATCAGATGTGTGAGACGAATAAAGCGTTTTGTGCAGTCTGATCTTTGTCAACACTGTCCACTAGGGCTTCTTAACCCTTTACTCCATACTCCATAGATACTCATTCCTACGCATTGCTTGTGGGAGCCTTTGGAAAACATTGTGGCAAAAGGTGAAATTGCTCGTCACGAGCAATTTCACCTTTTGCCACAATGTTTTTTACAGTATCAAAAGGTGTCATATACACATAAAAAACGGCTTCATCCTTGCTGTTATTTAGGGTCAATTAGAGATACCATAGAAATGCCTTATAGATGGGTTAAAGGGTTAAGTTGTCTATGGTAAGGAAAGATTTTAACTCATTACCAAACGACAAAATATTAGGTTCGAAAGCATTTGCAGACGACAAAATAAAAGTGACTGCAAATTTGAAATTTGTATTATGAAGGGTAGAAAACATTGTAGGAAAAGGAAAGTTTTCTCACACTGTGTTCTAAAGGCTTCTTTCTCAGGGTCGTCAAAAGTAGGCATTGTGTGGTAATGGGTAAAGTCAGAAGTGAATTCTGTGAGAAGCTTTCCAATAACCCCGCCACGTTTTAATTACAGGTTGAGAATCGTATGCCGAACAATTGTCAAAATACTGTTTAACCCTTTAGCAAGCAATCCCTGGTTTTGACGCCCCCGACAAAGAAGCCTTTTGAAAACATCGTGGGAAAAAGAGAAAATGCAGGTTAGGTAACCAGTATTTTCTCCTCTTCCCACAATGTGTTCTACCCTTTGCAACACAAATTTCTTTTTGTGAGTCACTTTAATTTTGTCCTCTGCAAATGCTTTCAGTTTGGATGAGTTCAAAGTTTTGCTGTTTGGTAAAGAGTTTCTTTTTTTCCGATTTTGAAGCTTGGTTTCTAATTTTGCAGGCATGGAAGTTCTGCGAAAGAGAATAGTACCGAGATGACACCGAGATAGACGATTTCTTGAATAATCGATACAATGTGGAGAAAATTGTTACCCTGTAGCCTGTCATGAATATCAATTTGCGAAATGAAACTTTCAAGGCAATACTTAAAAAAAAACTAATATATTGTTCTTTTACATTTCATTTTGGAGGAAAGATATCTCTTTGTAGGACAGTGTAGATCCAAGATCAGACTGCACAGAATGTGCAGTCTGATCTTGATATACACTGTCCGCAAAAAGGTCTTTGTGTCGCGTTGAGCGTTATAAGCGTGAAACCGTATTTTATCCAATATTGGTGCTTAGCCTCTATACATGTGGATGTTTTGTTTTATTGAACGGATTTCATCTTTGATCTCAGTGGCGAAATGTATTTCATCAAATTCCTAATTCCCTCTGACTAACATCAGTAACATGCCATATAATAACATTACAACATGCAAAAAGATAAAGGTAGTGGACCGTAATAGAAAACGGCTATTTCCACTATATTATTGTCCTACAAAATTTGCTATGATTCAAAATGAGTATTATTTTACTACTTTAATCGAGCCACTTTTTCCTTTTTTCCTTCTTCCTAGAATTATCATTTATAAATCTAAAAGTACTATATTCTCATTACAAAGGAAGATATTAATTACCTCCCTTTTCTGGAAACTAACAAAAATATCAACAAATAATTTCAAGATAAACGTCAGAGGCATTTCTGGTTGGTTAAAAATTTGCAAAAGCATTATATCTGTTTATATCCGTATTTGTCAACTGTCAAGAAATTTTATTCGATGTTGCACTATCTAGAAGTGCTAGGGGTGTACCACTTAACCCTTTACTCCATAGATACTCATTTCTACGCATTGCTTGTAGGAGCCTTTGGAAAACATTGTGGCAAAAGGTGAAATTGCTCGTGACGAGCAATTTCACCTTTTGCCACAATGTTTTCTATGCTATCAAAAGGTGTCATATACACATAAGAAACAGCTTCGTCCTTCCTGTTATTTAGGGTCAATTAGTAATACCATAGAAATGCCTTATGGGGTAAAGGGTTATGTACGCTTCTCGTTAAGATGTTGATTAATTTTATGGTTTATGACGCGTTTCCAACATTATTTTGCGGCCTGTGCACCTATCCATGCTTTATTGGAGGGTTTTTTTCCCAGTACTTCGCACAATAGTTATCCCAAGCCACTGGCTGCTTTCTCACAATAACAACTGTCGAAACGATAATCGGCAGTTGGAGAGGAATGAATCCTGTCTTAAAGCACGGAATTGCTTGAGCATGTAACTGTTAAGCAAAATATTTCGGTGAAAATGGAAAAGCGAGATTACTGCAGTAGTAAATGCCAATTTGATTTTGGAAGTGTAGAAAACAATGTGGCTACCAGTTTCTCCCTCTTTTCCCATAGGGGAGACCGGGGCTATTTGTTACAATTTTCGTTTTTCTTGGATAAAAAATCCAAATATCCGTATATCCAAACAATTCTTATTTTGAAACAAACCTTATCAACAGAGGCAAAATATGAACATTTATATGCGAACAAACTTTGAACAGGTTCCTCAGAAAATTGATTTTTTCCATCAGAATTTTCTGTAACAGTTTGCCCCACGCTTGGGGCAATGTGTTACAAGGAGCGGGTCAAAATGTTACATGAACTGCTTCAATGGCATCTTGATCTTAAAGGCACTTGCACACTCATAAGCTAGTAGGCGTACATCACATGGAGACAAACCACCATAAATATTTGCTGCTTTTGTCTGGTACTGAACAAGAATGACCACTTGGACCTTGTCAAAGACAGCCAGATGACCCTAATGGAAACAACTGAGACCCCTTCAACTGAACCTTTTGTTTTCGCTTGTTTGACGTAGCAGCAAAGCGTCATGGGTGTCATATTTATACTCCCCACAACGAAGTGGAGGGGGTATACTGGAATCGCCATGGTTGTCCGTCCGTCTGTCCGTCCGTCTGCAGACACAATTTTGTCCGGAGCTTTTTTCCTACAGTTTTTCAAATACTGCTCTGAAATTTACACATAATGTTTGGGTACATATGAAATTGTGCATGTGCAATTTTCACGACCTTGCTTCCATTGTTTGCCGAATTATCTCCCCTTAAGCTTGTAAGGTTTCCTTCATTGTTGTTGTTCAGAGCATCACTTTTAGAGTTTTGCATATACTGAACCCACTTTTATACATAATGTTTCTGCACATGTTATGTACATGGGATGTATTACTTTCATGCCTCCGCTATAATTTGTTGCTGAATTATCTCCTCTTGAACTTGTAATTTTTACTTAATTACATTTATTGCTGTCTGCAGCAATTATTGTTGTCTGCAGCAATACTCACACAGTATTGCATGTACTGAATTCAAACTTTCAAATAATTGTCCTGTTAATATGAAGCTGTGTATACATGTGCAATTTTCATGTATTTGGTATGATTTACTTTTGCATTATTGCCACTGAAAATTTTAAGGTTTACGTTGCAACTCTGAGCAGTGTTTTTTCCAAGGTCTTTCTATTATTCTAAACCATTCTGCATTCTGTTTCAAAAAGCAGTTTTTTGACAAGGAACTGGTGGAGGTATGATCAGGTTTAGTGATAGCTCTAGTTAACTCGGACGCTACAGCTCAAATATTGGTCTGCAATTTATCACATCCTCAATGCCCTTCTTGGTCAATTCATGCGAGATTTCTGATCTTGGACATTTTTTTTTTTTGTAGTAACAAACCATCTTGAAATGAAAATGATAATGATGAATTAAATTAGTCTATTAGATATACATGTACGTAGTGTTACTAAAACGGCCAGTGATGTGAGCCTAATTATTGACCTAGGCTAAATACTTGTTAAAAGTTTGTAGTCTAGGAAAATGAGAACAACCCTTAATGTTTTTTTTTTTCAACAGTAATTACAATGAAATTCTATGGGACAAGCAATGACTGCTTTAAATCTGTAATGGGTCTAAAATCTAAACAAGAGATTCACATGCAGTTGCAATGCACAGATGCCAGTGCTTTAAATTGTAAGACGAAAAGGGTTATAAATCATACAAAAATTCCCCTAGTGTTACCTATAACATCCTAGTGTAGGAAGTTCGTTTTGTACCGACATTTGCGATTGTATAGCGATGTTTGGTCAACTTAGAGCTCTCAAGTCATCCGATTTTGATCACTTTAAAGCTATCAAGGGACCAAACGTCGATGCACAATTGCAAATGACCGTAAAAATTGACACCCAGCCCTACATTTTGAACATAATGTGTTTGACTTTAGTAGTAAACTTGCTTTCAGATTTTCGAGTAATTATATTCATGAATGATTATCAGAGATTCTAAGGTTACACAGAAAACCTATCAGGATATTGCAGGACGACAACGACGTTGACGACGACGATGGAGGCAGGGCTACGACAATATCGTGGTGTAGACGACCGAGCTAAAACGATGCACAATATGAAATAATTGACGGGTAAACTGTTACAGTGTAACAATATGCCCCATCTCTTTGTAACATTTTGCCCCAAACACTTTTTTGGACTTTGTCTAAATCCCAAATTTTAAACGTGAAGGTTGTGAATAAAATCTTTACATTGAATGAACTACAAATCATTTCTATACAATAACATGTAAAGATATCAAAAATATCTTAACGGGTTACTATACAAAGCGAATTTTTCATACATCAGTCAAAATTTACTTTCGTGCCAGATTTTGTGTTTTTTTACTCTAGTTTGTTACGGTTTTATAATTCTTCTTCGGTCTGTTCAACAAAGTCAGTAAAAGACATTGCGCCTTTACGTCAAAGCAGTTTTGGCCTCATCAAACGCGTCATTATTGAACAATCTCTCCTGTAACAGATTGCCCCGTGTATCATTTAGCCCCGGTCTCCCCTAATGTTTCCAAAGCCTTCTTTAAAAAAAATACACCCACAATTTATTGGTGAAAAAATAGAGATCGTGTGACTAAAGGTTACAGTGATTTTATAAGTTCATAGAATAAATTTTCTTGATAGTTGATAAGCAAAGATTTATACAGATATAACAATTTTTCACATTTTTAACCGACCAGAAATTTCTTTGATATCTATCTTGAAATTATTTGTGGATACTTTTTTTAGTTTCCAGAAAAAGGGAGGTAGTTATTATCTCCCTTTGTAATGAGAATATACTGGTTTTAGATTTATAACTGATAATTCCTAGAAGGATAAAAAAGGGAAAAAGTGGCTCGGTTAGAGTAGTAGCCTACAATAATACTTTTTAATCATAATTTTTCCTTTAGAATAATAACATAGTGGAAATAGCTTTCTTTTTTGAGTCCACTACCTTAACCCATTACCACACAATCTCTATATTTGACGCCCCAGAGAAAGAAGCCTTTAGAAAACATTGTGGGAAAAGGAGAAAATGCTGGTAACCAGCATTTTCTCCTTTTCCCACAATGTTTTCTACACTTCACAAAACAAATTTCAAATTTTCAGTCACTTTTATTTTGTCGTCTGCAAATGCTTTCAATTTGGACCAGTCTAAAATATTGTCGTTTGGTAATGGGTTAATACATTGTAATTATCCAATTTATTTCTTAATTTTGCAGGGGCTTTTCTCATTCCATACTGCCTGATGTTGGCGCTGGTCGGACTTCCGTTGTTTTTTATGGAATTATCCTTGGGACAATTTGCCTCACTCGGACCTATAACCATTTGGAAATTTAACCCGGTTTTGAAAGGTAATTTACGAGTTCTAACCATTTTTTCCCCACACAAACCGAGTTCAAAAGTTCATGATAAAAAAAGCCTTTGAAAACCTTGTTGGAAAAGGAGAAAATGCTGGTAACCAGCATTTTCTCCTTTTCCCACAAGTTTTTTTTTTCTAATTTTCAGGGACAATTGCAGTCACTTCAGTTACATTTAGTTTGTCTCTTGCAAACGTTCTGAATTTGGTTAAGTATACAATTTTATCCTTTGGAAAAGAGTTAATAATGTACGGGTATCCCCGTTACATGTCTTTTTTATTTAATGGTATGCTGTGGATAGAGAGACAGACAGACAGACAGACAAACAAAGTCTAGTTAGTCTCATTTCTCAATCAACTAGAGGGTTGATGATGAAAGACGACAGAACTCTGTGATAAATGAATACAGAATACCGCTTGACATTTTGATGTACGAATGGCCGAGTAATCGGAAAACTGGTATCCATCTAAAACCCTTCTTATATCGCCGTATAAAGAGGAAAAATTATTCCGTCTTTCACCTATTGATATTCATCAAAATACCCCAGAGAGATCTTTCTTCGCCATGTTGACACAAGATGTAGTATCGATCAACCAAATTGCCGTTGATTTAGTTATAAACTTCGTCACAAACAAACCTTTTACCAAACGACATATTTTGGACTGGTCATAATTCGAAGCTGTTACAGAAGACAAAGTAATGTTGCTCAATTAATGAAATTTTCTCTGAACAAGCAGAAAACTTTGAAAGGAGAGCATGCTGGAACTTATCAATCAAAACATCAAACAATCTGTTGCTGTAACATGTCATTTGTTAAAAAAAAATACATTTTGTATATGACGATATACATGTGTATGTATAAGTCAATAAAGATTTTGATTCTGTAATAAAGAAAAAAAGAAGAAAGACTGCCTTTTCTCGCAATCTGTTAATAACCTGTGTTTTGCCAAAAGAACAGACCCTTGTTCCGCCGAATCGGAGTTTCACATTCTTAGGTCCAAAACTACGAAACAAACAAGGAAAGGTCACGACTTCAGAATTCAGAGACAACCCTCTACTTTTTACACAATTGATGGACAAAAGATCTACTTTTTTCTAACTAGATTCTACTTTACCTAGTTCATGGACAGACCTACACCTTTTTTTAACTACTTTACACAATTGATGGATAAACTGTACTTTTTTAATGCTTCACACTCTTGACAGGCAAACCCACAACCTTTATCTACTACTCTACACAGTTGATGGACAAAACTTCTGTTTTTCTTATTTTACACAATTAATGGACAAACCTACTACTTTTTTACTACTTTACACAATTGGTTTACTTGTAAATCTATTTTTTTCTACTTTTCACGATTTATTAATTGACAAGCCCACTTTTTTCACTACTTCATATAATTGATGGACAAAACTACTACTTTTTTACTACTTTACACAATTGATGGACAAACCTAGGCTGCTTTTTTATCTACTTTACACAATGGATTGACAGACCTATCACTTTTCACTTCTTTACACAATTAATGGAAAAACCTACTACTTTCCTATTACTTCTTTACGCGGATGATGGAAAAACATACAACTTTTGTTTACTTCTTTACACAATTGATGGCTTAACCTACAACTTTTTTTTTTACTACTTTACAGAACTGGTGGGTGTAAATGCGAAAAAGCATTGAGTCTGATAAGCCTTATTTTTAAGGTGGTATGGATAAATGTTTTTTATAGCGCATCGACATTTTTTGTCATTTACCACTCATCTTTGGTTCATATAGCTTTATACACATACGGTGATTATTTATGTTGCAAGATGAAACCAAGTATTGTCAACTGTCGGTGACGCTGGTCTTGGTTTCTTAACAGGAAGTGACGTTGCTGTTTTTATGTGAGAACGGAATGTTGATAAATTGCTTCGCATTTCCTTCTATTCAGATGCTTTTGTCATCCGAGTCTGTAGTCGTCTTCTATATTATATATTTATTTTCCTCTTAGATTTTTCTTAAAGTTCTTTCTGTTCATTTTGATGTTACAAACTTTTTGATTTCCCATATCAAATGATTACCGGCCCTACCGTTATTTGAAGGTCAAAACATAACCGTCCATCTTGTTTTAAAAAAAGGAAATGCAGGAAAAATTATTTTGTGGAACTTTCAGTATTTTACCTAAATTTTGACCCGAGTCAAAAAACTATATTATGGCTCGTCTAAAGTAGCGCTGTCAAAGTGTTATGTGCCCTTGAATTTAGATAACCCTGTTACTGCATGGCAAAATTGTGGGAAACTGGTTCAGCATTTGCAGGTAAAAGAATATCAAATGTAGTGGAACTGAATGGGATTCACCTCTGATGGGGCAGAAAACATTGTGGGAAAAGAAGGAAATGCTGGTTACCTGCATTTTCTACTTTTCCCATAATGTTTTCATAAGGCTTCTTTTTCAGGGTCGATAAAACTCTGGATCTTTAAGTGTCCGTGGTTGTGAGATAGAGCGTCGGCCTTGTAACCTAAAGGTCCTGAGTTTGATACCCGAGAGCGGATGTCAGCTTCGGATTTTTCACTGGCCCACACATTTGGCGCGAGTATTGGTATAATTCTCAGAAAGCAGAATCGAGAGAGATTAGTATAAACTGTTAGAACTTGTTTTTCAATCGATGTAAAATAAATATGTTTAAAACTCTGGATCGTTTATTAAGTAGGGATTAAGTGGCTTTTTGTGACAGTCCATGATTTAGCCATTCAAGACTGCAAAAAATGACTCATATTAATCATACGATGTGACACTTAAAATTTTTTGTTGGCAATTTACATATTTACGTAATCGACTGCTCTCCAATTTACAACCCTCTACAAAGCTTTCATGCGCTTTGAACACTCCATCAGACCTTTTCTTTGTGTCTAAAAAGACATATATATCTTTAAAGTCATGCTCTGTGAAAAGGAGGGGGGGTAGGGCTAACTCATTACCAGACGACAATATTTCATACTTGTCCAAATTGAAAGCATTTGCAGACGACAAAATAAAAGTGACTGAAAATTTGAAATTTGTTTCGTGAAGGGTAGAAAACATTGTGGGAAATGGAGAAAATGCTGGTTACCAGCATTTTCTCCTTTTCCCACAATGTTTTCTCAAGGCTTCTTTCTCAGGGTCGACAAAAGTAGGGATTTTGTGGTAATAAGTTAATGCATCTTTGACGTATTATACCAAGCAAATCATCTCAAAATTACGGATCTATTAGATCTATTTTGTCTAACGATGAACGGGATCATGAAACAAGAAAATGAACAAAAAAAAAACCACTTTTATTCAGTTTTTCTTGTCGGTTTGACAGTTTCATTTTGATTTATGTAGTAGGATAAAAATTTAATCTCTTTTCCAGACGGCTAGAGTTGGCTCTTTCTGATATGAAGGCATAAAGGTACGCCTATACGGCCCCTAATTCTCATATTTTCATTTGTATGCATGTTGTTTCCGTTCATGACCGGAAAGACAGTCTTCTCTACATACTAACCCAAAATTTATTTATTGTATGTTTTTTTTTTTTTAATATTTCTGGTATTATTGAAGACCTTATTCTGTGTAAGTTAAACAAAAGGGAATGGCCGAAGCGAAGTTGTGAGAACTGGTGGCCAGACCCTTTTGTCTTATTTGGAAGATTACTGTCTTTGCTATTTAGAAAACTATGTATACAATTGGCAATAAAATATGTTTAAACTAATTCTCATATCAAAAGACGGGAGCTGCCGAGATTGACCGAATAGCCTTTACGAAAACGTCGTTGTTACACCGTGTATTTTCCAATGAGTTAGTGAGTCTACAGCCCCTTACTCTCAGTCTACAGCCCCTTACTCCCATATCAAAAGACGGAAGCTGCCGAGCTTGGACGAATAGCCTCGAAAATGTCGATGTTACACGATATTTACCAATCAGTTTATGGTCCCCGACTCTCAAATTAAAAGACAGGACAGAGCTCTGCCGATATTGGCCGAACAGCTTTTACGAAGGCTTCGATGTTTACCTATTTGTAAGGGCTGTAGACCTTAATTAGCAGAACATAAATTAAATTTGGCTGAAGTGAGGGGATTTTTCTTTTAAGGGGGAAACTTATTGTGAGAAAAGGAGAAAATGCTGACGGTCAATATTTTCCCTCAGAATTGTGAAACACTTAAACATCGTTTCGTAAAGGACCAATTAACATGAACACGTGATGTTTTATGGCTGTAAAACTTCAATAAAGATTTGAATTAAAGAACAACATACAATTTCAGTTTGCGCCATGCTCTGGGAAAAAGAGGTTTAAGACATCCCCATAATGCATTGTACTAAGCAAGACATCCATTAATTGTGGGCCCATAAAACCCGCTCTGTCTAATAAACGACAGAATTATGAGGTAGAATGGCCCTTTGACATGCAGAAAATTTATCATTAGCAAACAGTTTCGGCTCAGGTCAGCCTGCGCGGACTGCGCAGGCTGACCTGAGCCGAAACTGTTTGCAGGTGCTTTAAGCCCGCTTTTCACAGAGCATCCTTCAATTCTATTTTTGTGTTAAGAGGAGCGGGCAACCGACCGCATCCTGTACCGATTTACCTTTAACACTTCTGTTACGCGTTGCAAGTTACATAGCGAAAAGTTCAAAAAAGCTTATTATTACTATATAAGGTGTTGTCTGCGCATGTCATTTTCTTTCGAAGATTCGACCTGTCTTATATGACGCATCACCCATTCAATGATTGTCCGTTACTTGGGAAAAGTCGGGCTTATACCGAAACTAAACCTAAGCCTGTAGGGACTGTTTTAATAAATGACCAGTGCATAGGTTACCTGCTAGCTGATCATAGCTGAATAAATCGCACCAGGTAGTGTTTTCTTGAGTAAACCGTTTGTTTTAGTTTGAAATTCAAAGTAAGGATTGTCGCGTAGAAAAGTAGTCCGGTTCTGCACCCAGGATGCCCAAATTTGATAGATGAGTAAAACTGCAGATTGCCATCTTGCGGGAGATAATGCTATATAAGGATTGAATTGAACTGAATGGCGTTTTACGCGGATGTCAACATTATGTCAGTTATGTCACGGCGACAGCCCACATATTCGTGTATTTCCAGGGTTTTCCCAGTATACCTACTAGGACCCTGACGACCCTGAGAAAAAGGCTTTCGAAAACATTGTGGAAAGAGGAGAAAATGCTGGTAACCAGCATTTTCTCCTTCATCAACCATGTTTTCTACCCTGCTGGAAACAGATTTCAATTTATGAGTTGCATTTATTTTGTCGTCTGCAAGTGTTTTCAATTTGGAACAGTCTAAAATTTTGTTGTTTTGTAAACAGTTAAAACACGGTATTGTTTTATAAAGTGTTAGTTAATTAAACTTTCTTTTTTTTTTTCAGGTGTTGGTTACGCATCCGTCATAGTAAACTGGTTGATTGCACTGTACTATAATGTTATCGTGGCACAGTGTATATTCTATTTTTTCGCATCGATGACGTCAGAGTTACCCTGGGTAGGGTGCAACAACACATGGAATACACCCAATTGTACTTTTAATAGTAAGTATGATCTCTCTCTCTCTCTCTCTCTCTCTCTCTCTCTCTCTCTCTCTCCTAACCCTTTACCAAACAATCCCTGATTTTACGACCCCCCCTCCTCTCTCTCTCTCTCTCTCCTAACCCTTTACCAACCAATCCCTGTTTTTTACGACCCTAAGTAAACGGCTTGTGAAAGATGAGTCTACAATCTTAACTTCCTCAATGTAATTATCATTTTGCGTGGGAAATAAAGATCCATTGCATCATGTGTTGAACTCTCTCTTCAACTTTGTGAATTCGTTATTATAAAATATTTGAGCAATGCTCTGGCAAAAGGAGGCTTAATGCATCTACGTGATACATTTACACGGAAGCATGATAATTACATTTATATAGAACCATTCCGTCCATTTTCTCTAGCAAATGACTGAATCCCAAGGTAGAATGGACCTTTTTACATACAGAAAATTTACCGATAGCGAAAAGTTTCGGCCCAGGTCAGCCTGCGCGGACTGCGCAGGCTGGCCTGGGTCGATACTCTTCGCAGATACATGAAGCCCCCTTTTCACAGAGCACGGCTCAATTTTCTTTGTAGTTAGCACCGCCACAACGTTTCACTTGTAATCGCGTGTTTGTTAAAGCCATCTGCAGTTCGTTGTACTCTTGTCCACAAAAATCCCGAATTTTAACGACCTCGAGGAAGAAGGATTTTGATAACATTGTGGGAAAAGGAGAAAATGCTGGTAACCAGTTTCCAGCATTTTCTCCTTTTTCCACGATGTTTTCTACCCTTCCAAAGACACATTTCAGTTTTTGTGTCATGGTTACTTCGTTGTCTGCCAATTCTTTCGATTTGGACAAGTCCAATATTTTGTCGTTTGGTAAAGAGGTCATAGGCTGTTGGAGCAAACAGAAGAACATTTTTTTTTTTTTTCAGAATAACTGCGGCTTCTTATCTGATAACAACTGTTATTTATCAAACGAATTACGTAATCTGAAAATAGAAAGATATTTCATTCACGTCTAACATAAAGCATTCTTTCTTCTTGATGTTATCAGTTATATATTATGTTGTTACTTATTGCTACAAAGGCTATATATAGACATTCCAAATGTAGTACAAGAAACATAAAACGTAAATATCAAACGAGAAGGAAACGGTCCCTCTTTGTATACTTTCGAAACAATCATGAAATGATGCAAAATTTGCTTGTTGTAAGCAATTGCTCCTTTGTCTACACTGGTTTTAATACAGAATAGAACAGATCAGACTTTTATTGCTATTAGTAATTACAAATACTTCAGGCAAACATAAGGAAAAATGCAGTCATAAAAGTTTAACCCTTTACCAAACAATCCCTGGTTTTTACTACCCTGAGATAGAGGCCTTTTGAAAACATTGTGGGAAAAGGAGAAAATGCTGGTAACCAGCATTTTCTCCTTTTTCCACAATGTTTTCAACCCTGCTGGAAACAAACTTCAATTTTTGAGTTACGTCTATTTTGTCGTCTGCAAATGCTTTCAATTTGGACCGGTCTATAATTTTGTCCTTTGGTAATGAGTTAACAACGAGAAGCTACTTCGTGCACTAGGAGTGGTTTGAAAAATATTTTTGTTCTCATAAAGCATCGACCCCTACAAAGGAGAGAGAACATGTACAATCTGCTTTATTGCGGATTGAAAAATCCTTACTAATGTGATATTAATTCGTTAGCTTATTAGCTGCTATATACTTTGCTGTGGGCGACATTTTTTTCCCCATTTTTGAAGCAAACAGCGTTTGAAAATATTTTGCGAAGGCAAAATTACTCTTACCTACTTAGCAATCATCAAAATAATAGAATTTGAAAGTATTTGCAGACGAAAAATCAAATATATATACTTGTACATGTATTTATATGTTCATTGAAGTCGTCTGCTGCAAGTCAATTTCATGAAGTGGTTGCTTTTTGCATTTTCAGATGAAACTCGGGCATTAGCTAAGGCTGCCAACTTAACCATCACAACGCCAACAGAAGAATATTACAGGTATGTGTTTTTACGCGGAAACGAAATGGGGAAACATTATGTTTCCTAAAATAATTCCCATATCTATTTATAAATCGATAAATATTGCTTGTTTCCAGCAATCAGATAAGAATAGTTCCTATTGGAATGGCTTTATTCTACACGGCGTAGAATGTAGGCGGTTCCGGAGATTTCAACATATTCCCCGTTTCATAAAAAGAGAACATACGCTATCGATTAACCCTTTCCCAGACGGCAAATTTTGGACCAGACCAAATTCAAAGCATTTTGCCGATGACAAATTAACAATTGCTTAAAAGATGATTTTTCTATATGATAGGGTAGAAAACATTGTGGGAAAAGGAGAAAATGCTGGTTACCAGCATTTTCTCCTTTTCCCACAATGTTTTCAAAAGGCTTCTATTCCTTTCCCGTAAAAACCAGGGATTGTTTGGGAAAGGGTTAAGAGACTGTGAATCAATTGCACAGAGGCTAGATAGACAGATTATGAATCTGAATAAGCAGATATTGTTTTAAAATGCTTTACTTACAAACCCCGAAAAGTTCACAGAACGTGAGGCTTTTGAAAGCATTGTAGAAAAAGGAGAAAATGCTTGTAACCAGCATTTTCTCCTTTTATCTACAATGTTTCCTACTCTCTCTAAACGCTAATTCCTCGTTTTCTCAATGCTTGGTTAACATTGTAAGCTAATGCTTTCAATTCTTTTCAACCGGGCCTTTCAAACAAGTTCGCCTTTTTTGACAATGTTTTCTTCACCTGACCTTTGCAGGGATGTAGGCCTAATATTTCGGCCTTATAAATTTGTATGAGAGAACAAGATACTTTAATGGAGCACCAATCCTCCATATTGCGTGCTGGCATAGTATTGATTTAGGCTACGTTTCTCTGGCTATTCTTTGCATGTCTAGGTTTACCGAATCTGTTTCGAAAACTATTAAACTCTCACCAAACGACGAAACTTTGAACGCAACTAACTTGAAGAATTTGCAGACGACAAGGTAAACTTTTGTGATTAAAAAACTGAAATTGGTCAGTGGAAGGGTAGAAATCATGTGGGGAATGGAGAAAATTCTGGTTACTAGCATTTCCTCCTTTCCCATGTGTGTGTTTTCAAGAGGCTTTTTTGGTCGTTAATAATCGAGATTGGTTGGTGAATGATTAAGTGACATTTTGAATCGTTGGAATAACTAATTTTCAATCAAAAAGTAACTTTTAAAACATGTTGTAGAAGAAATACGACGGACTATTTGTTTTGTTCGTTCGTGTTAAATAACGCTGTGTTGAGGGTCTTTCAGAACCGTAAAACTGCACCAGTGCAAAAGTCTATGATTTCTGTCGCAGTGTTCATCCTAACTCAGACAGAATTCTAGCCAAGCAGGGATTCGAACCTCCTTGGACCACAAGGTCACGTGAATTACGGCTGAGTCACCATGACACGGTGCGGATGATGTGATAGGGTCTAATGTTCGACAGAGTTTTGTAAATACTCGCAACAACGCCGAACAAATGATAAAATCCGGTATAAATAGCCCGGTTATAACTCTTCAATACATACCAATATTGTTTCTGGTTTCAGAACGATAAAATTAGATTTGGTCTAGACGTGACGTCATAAAGAGAGGGAACTCCTTTATTTTGATAGATCTACTGTATGTTTGTAAACTTAGGCGGGTGCGGGGGTGTTTTATTTTTTCAATCACAATCTTATCAATTCGTTTATTCAAGAATCAAAGGGTTGAAAGGAATCGCCATCCATAACAAAGTGATCTCCGTTTCCCCCCCCCCCCCCCCCCCCAACTATGGGGAAGACAACCTCACGCTCTGTGCAGTCTGATCTTGATCTACACTGTCCACAATAGGTCAGGCAGCTGAGCTTAGTAGATAAGGGTTAAATCCCGATGGTAAGAAAGACATTTCCACTCGAGTGCGAATTAAAAAGGTGACGATGCTTCGTGCCTATAATAGGAAACACAAAACAATCAATTCGTAGTCTGGAATTATCGATCCCGCGGGATAATAGTTCCCAATGATTCCATTCCTGGAGAATCTTACAGCTTACCTCTTTTCCAAACGACAAAATTTTAGACTCGCCAAATTGAAAACATTTGCAGACGACAAAATAAGTGTGGCTCAAATGATAGCTAGGATCTACTGGTCTTTAAAAGGGTGATTTGACATTTTGAAACAAGGAGAAAATGATGTATACCGTACCTTTTCACACAATGTCTTCGAAAGACTTCTTCCTCAAGGTCGTTAAAGCAGGATTTTTTTATAGTAAAGGGTAACGCAAATATGTTTCTTTGAATTTGGACGAATCAAAATCCACAGCCGCTGGGTATAACGACATGTACTATATTAGCAACATCCGGTCAGGACTGTCGTCTTGACGTCATTTAGACATGATTTACTCTTTTCCGCTTAGAACAAGTTTTCAGCAGACAATTTTGGAACGTTCTTGTACTTAAGACATGTAAAATCAATCATATTTTACGACATTGAGACAAAACGCTTTTTGAAAATATGATGGGAAAGGGGGAAAATGCTGGTAGCCAGCGTTTTCTCCTTTTCCCACAATGCTTTTATACCCTTTTAAAGACATATTCTTTCGATGTGAGCCACGTTGATCAATACCGTTTTCTTCTGCTGACGGTTTTTATATCGATTAGTCCAACGCATTCTCCTAAAGTACTGTATATAGTCAGTGTTGAAAATCCATGGATACACATTGCAGTAAAAAGGGGAAATTGCTTGTTCCCAGTTCCTTCCTTTTTCCAGTGTTTCTTTTTAACCTTTGGCACAGTAATTCCTACTTTTAACGACCACGTAGAAGAGCTTTTGAAAACATTGTGGAAAAAGGAGATGCTGGTAACCAGCATTTTCTCCTTTTCCAACAATGTTTTCCTACCTTTCATGGAACATCTTGTATTTGTCGTCTGCCAGTGCTTCTGATTATATTTCAATCTCATTATATTTCTAGTCTGCCAATGCTTTTGATTAACCCATTACCACACAATCCCTGCTTTTGACACCCTGAAAAAGAGGCCTTAAGAAAACATTGTGGGAAAAGGAGAAAATGCTGGTAACCAGCATTTTCTCCTTTTCCCACAATGTTTTCTACCTTGCACAAAACAAATTTCAAATTTTATGTCACTTTTATTTTTTCTGCAAATGCTTTCCATTTGTCGTTTCGTAAGGAGTTAAAGCGGATCCAAGATGTTTGATAAGGGGTGAAGACTTTTCCGCTACCAGACTATGTCGTTTGGTGCGGGTGATGGGTGAATCGGATTTGCGACAGAAAGCAGACTGCTCGTAAAACTCTCGTCTTTCCTATTTATGGGCTTTTTTCCTGAACCAATATCTTATTTGAAAGTTCTGGGCGTGTAACTATCGACCGAACGGTACATCGATCTTTGTTTAAATCCGTTTTAGCTACCCTTAGCGAAAATTGCCCAGGATTTGTTTTTAGCTCACCTGAGATGCCCCTTTTGAAAAAAAGTTAGCGAAATTTTGATCTGTCAAGAAACAAGGCTGTGTTGGTGTGAACTGGCCACCGTTGTACATACGTAGTAGTATCAGGGGCGGTAACCAGTCTAGTGTTGGTGGTGGTTGGGGAGGTGGGGGGGGGTTGGAGAGAGGGGGCTATTTGCACTATATAAGGACATGAAGAAATTCATAAAATTTTCTTTATGAAACCGCTGGTCAGATTTTGAAATAATTTCACAGAAATTATTCGTTGCTGCCAAATTATGCCCTTATTTTGAATTACAATTTTAACTCCATAACCAGTACCCAACAGCCTATTGTTGGCACCTGCATGCGGTGCTGTTGTTCTTTAATAGGAGTTATTGTAGAAAACTTTTGGAATAAAAAAAAAACAGGCTATGATCTACTTAAATGTTTAGTTGAGCGACTCAGGGCCATCTTAGCCCTCTTGTTTGATATTGTTCTGTCCCGATCATGCGTTGTGCATCGTCCGCCGTTCAGGTGTGTACTGCCTATACAGGCCACATTTTTGTCCACTTCTCATGAAACTTGGCCAAAATGAAATTTGTTTTGATAATACTGTATCTCGAAATTGGGTCATGGCTAAAAAGGTCAGTGGGGGTAAATCTTTGAAAAAATTTGTCAATCAAGGCGCAGGGTGTTTTTTTTTTTCCTAAAGATACATCTCGGTCGCTTGATGAAATGTTTGTTACGAGAAATTCCCCCCTATTGTTACAACTTTTTTGTTAAAAACGGTATGCAAGATATATACGATTTTTAAATGCATTATATAGAGGAGCACGTCGATGGTTACATACTGAGATCTACAGATTTAACCCTTTACCTTATATGCCATTTTGAGGCTCTTCCATTTCAGCAGCAAATACAGATTTGATGTCAAAAACATGGACAAATGAGGATACAAATATCTGATTGAGTGGAAAACATTGTGCGAAAAGGAGAAATTGCTCGTTACGAGCAATTTCTCCTTTTCCAACAATGTTTTCAAAAGCTGTCTGTTGTTGATACGTCAAAATGAGTATCTATGGAGTAAAGGGTTAAAAGAAGCGGAAGTACGCAAAATAGATGGTTACTGTCAACCTTTACACTTGGGAAAAAACTTAGGTGAACATTCATACCCAGCGGGGGAAAAAAAACTGCAATATTGCGATTTCATTTTCTAGGGTCGATAAAAAAATCTATCGATATTGGATAGTGAAGGTTCAAGATTAGGCCGAACGTTCTGTGCTGTCTGATCTTGATCTACGCTCTTTGCAAAGGCACATAGAATTGCATTTAGCACCCTCTGGTTTAGAAGTAACGTAACAATGTAGATAAATGCGTGTTTTTATAGGGAGTAAACAATAAAACAGCATACTTTGGCAAGAGCTCCGTGTGAATTCTCCGTAAGATACAACCTGGCTTTATTTCCCCTTCCCTCCATTACTACAGAAGTACGACCTTTTACGAGTTTGGCAAACATTGTGGGTTTTTTTTAATTTGTTTGAATGGTGTTTTACACCGCTTTCAATATTATTACAGTTATTTCACAGTGACAGTTCACAGATTCATGTTTTCCTGGGTTTCATCAGTACTGGGCTGGGACTCCGAGGCTTCTTGCCAATGGGCACTCCTGCGAAAGGCTCAATGGAGCCAGTGAGGCTCTTTCCCGGCCCCTGCAGGTCACGAGTCCTACACTTTACCACTGGACCCCCTCAAACATTGTGGGAAAAGAAGTAACTGTTTGTTACACACGATGTTTTTTATACTGTCAAGAAACACTACTCCCCTTCTACTCGAATGCATGTCTTTTTTGTATTTCGTAACCCTTATGCCAGATAACTTAAATAAAACTTCCAAGCTTATAGTATAAAACCCGAATAGTGTTACTGCAAATTTATCTTTTGCAAAAAAAAAAAACTCCTTATCGGACAGTGTAGATCCAAGATCAGACTGCACGTTCTGTGCAGTCTGATCTTGAAACTACACTGTCCGCAAAAGGCCAGCGAGTCGGGCTTGGGAACCTAAAGACTTGGTATACTCTTTCTGTAGGTCTACAGGTAAACTGTGCAGGAATGGGTGAAGGATCGGTGCAAAAATCGCTCTGATATCATTTCATAGGCCGAGAATTTATTGCACCAATCATTTCATTTGAAACCAAAGGGACTTAAAGGGAATGATCGGGCGCACCAAGAATTTTATTTCTTATTGACGCACTTCGTTGGCTGTTTTACGTAAAAGCATAGTACTCAGCGAAATTATCATATTTCATACGCATTTGCTTGCTTTTTTTTTATTTTAGCCGTGCTCTAGCAAAAGGGGCCTTAATGCATCTCCATTATAATACATGTCTACTAGCCCAAATCATCACATAATTATGGGTCCATAGAAGCCACGTTTTTCTCTATAACCGACTTAATCATGAGGTATATTGGTCCTTTAACAACCAGAAAATTGACCAAAAAGCAAAAGGTTTCGGCCCAGGTCAGCCTGCGCAGGCATTAAGCCCCCTTTTCTTAGTGTATACCTCACATATATGTATAGTTTTCATTCTAATTTCAGAAATTACGTGTTAGAGCAGTCCGATTCTATAGCAGACTTCGGTTTACCAAGTTGGAAGTTAACTGTATGTCTACTTGGAGCCTGGTTTATAGTCTGGTTGGTGCTTCTTAAAGGAATACAAACACTGGGAAAAGTAAGTACCTTCTTAGAGGAATACAAACACTGGGAAAAGTAAGTACCTTCTTAAAGGAATACAAACACTGGGAAAAGTAAGTACCTTCTTAAAGGAATACAAACACTCGGAAAAGTAAGTACCTTCTTAAAGGAATACAAACACTCGGAAAAGTAAGTACCTTCTTAAAGGAATACAAACACTCGTAAAAGTAAGTACCTTCTTAAAGGAATACAAACACTCGTAAAAGTAAGCACTCAAATGGTGGCATTCATTTTAGCCATGCTCTGACATAAAGGGGCTTAATACATCTTCGACTAATTTATGAGGTAGAACGATCCTTTGAGAAGCAGACAATTTACAAATAGCGAAAAAGTACCGACCCATGTCAGCCTGCGCAGTCCGCGCAAGCTGACATGGGTCGATACTTTTAGCAGATGCATTTAACCCTTTCCCAAACAATCCCTAGGTTTTACGACCCTAAGATGGAAGCCTTTGAAAACATTGTGGGAAAAGGAGAAAATGCTGGTAACCAGCATTTCCTCCTTTTCCCGCAATGTTTTCTTTCCTTCCTAAAGCAAATTTCAGTTCTTTAGTCACATTCATTTTGTCGTCTGCAAATGCTTTCAATTTCGACCAGTCCAAAATTTTGTCGTTTGATAAAGACTTAATTCTCTCATCACAGGGCATGCCTCATATCGTATGTATCAATGCCTAAAGTAGGTCATATATATTTTTTCCATCCTATTTCTGTGGCAAAAATCGTCGCTAGGTAACACGAACTGTATATGACGAAAGATCGATGAATCATGCTGTATGAAAAGTACCTGGAAAAAGTATCGCCGCGGACCAGCCTGCACAGTCTTTGAAGGCTATGTTTGGTCGCAATTTTTTTGCTATTTTTAAATTTCCTGAAAGTCAAAGAATCATTTCTATGTCATTATCATGATACAGTCAGTTTTAGACAAGATGGAAACATGCTGTATGTGACGACTCGCTGGATTAACTCTTTACCACACAATCCCGACTTTTAACGACCCTGAGAAAGAAGCCCTTAGAAACATTGTGGGAAAAGGAGAAAATGCTGGTAACCAGCATTTTCTCCTTTTCCCACAATGTTTTCTACCCTTTCCAAATCCAATTTCAATTTTTGAGTCAAGTTTATTTTGTCGTCTGCAAATGCTTTCAATTTGGACTAGTCTAAAATTTTGTCTTCTGGTAATGAGTTAAATGCTACATAATGGGACAAAGATCAAAGTGAAATGGAAAGATGCATCTTTCGCCACTGTCTATAATTTCTGCTACTGACATTCAGTGGATATGTTGCTTTAATTTGTTTTTGTTTCTTTCAGGTTGTCTATTTCACAGCAATATTTCCATACCTCATGTTGACCATTCTTCTCATCAGAGGTGTGACCTTAGACGGGGCATTAGATGGAATAACCTTCTATTTAAAACCAAAATTTGAAAAACTTTTAGATCCAAGGGTAAGTACTTATATGACCATTGTATTGAACCAAGTCTGCCGAGTTCGGGGATGGGTGAAAAGAAATAATAAATTCGAAATACACGTCTATTCGAATTATAGAAACTTTGACAGTCCTTATTTGATTATTATTTGCTTTAGCCTGACATGTATGGGATACCGTATTACATAATTTTACCCGAAATAACTGTGAGTGTGAATCATCGAGACGTTCTCCGTTTTTTTCTTTATTGGATTGTCAAGTAACCCTTTACCACTCAATGACGACTATTGTCGACCGTTGGAAAGAAGCCTTTTGAAAACATTATGGGAAAAGGCAGCATTTTCTTCTCTACCCAAAAAATGTTTTCTTCCCTATCAATAAACAATTGCCTCATTTGAGCCAGATCGAAATTGTCGTCTGCAAATGCTTTCAATTTGGACAAACCTAAAATTTTGTCGCTTGGTACAGAGTTAAGGTTGCATCGTAGATATTCAGAAAAGAACACCAATTCTAGGAAAAAAAACTGGCTGAGCTCGAAATTCGAACAAGCGACCCCTTATTCTCAAGTCTTGTTCGCTACCCACTGGGCACCCGGGGCTAGGCAGAATTCGCATACCGAAGGATGTCAAAAACCAAGCCCCTGTGATGTAGACAACGCGTGCTGTCGAGACTGATCGACACTCTTCGCATAGTTTCATGCATTTTAACCCTTTCCCAAACGGCAAATTTTGGACCAGACCAAATTGTAAGCATTTTGCAGATGACAAATTAACAGTTGCTAAAAAGATGATTTTTCTATATGATAGAGTAGAAAACATTGTGGGAAAAGGAGAAAATGCTGGTTACCAGCATTTTCTCCTTTTCCCACAATGTTTTCAAAATGCTTCTATTCCTGACCCGTAAAAACCAAGGCTTGTATGGGAAAGGGTTAAATGGATAGGGAACCCTGATGGGATTCGTGTAACATCGCCTTTCATCGCCCAACCATACGAATTCGGCTAAGACTCGGGTAATCTGTTATCACTGTGGGGAACCAGTGTGTATCAGCGATCGGTTACGGATTACCAGAGTCAGTACCTTTTTTACGTCGATGAAAGGCGATGTTACACAAATCCATTACGGTGCCCTATTAGTAAGTTTTCTTTCGCTTACAGTAAACTACATTTTTCTTTCGAACCACAGGTATGGTCGGACGCAGCCACTCAGATATTTTATTCCCTCAGTTCCTGTACGGGTGGTATGATAGCCATGTCGAGCTACAACAAGTTTGATAACAACTGTTACCGAGACTCAGTCATCGTCAGCTGTATAAACTGCGCAACCAGCATCTTCGCTGGCTTTGTGATTTTCTCTATACTCGGGTTTATTGCCAACGTGAAAGGTGTTTCGGTCGATAACGTGGCGACAGATGGTGAGTTCTGATACCCACGTGACCTGATTTTTAATGCTACTCCATAGATCGACTCGTTATACCATAGTCTGATAGACTCTACTTAATAGTCTATTGATTTTTACGACTTTTAGGTAGATGGTTTTTGAAAACGTTATGGATAAAGGAGAAGATTCTGGCAACCAGCATTTTCTCCTTTTTCCTGAACGTTTTGGATCGTTTCAATGGCTAATAGCTGAACGACAATATTTTGTCACTTGCATGGTTGGGTAATGTTCGATGAAAAGAAGCTTAATGCACTGATCTGCAAAAGGTGTTGACCCGGTTCAGCCTTTGCAGGACCTGGGCCGAAACTGTTTGCTATTGATCTGCAATTTAGAGGATCGTTCTACCTCATGATTCAGTGGTTTGTTATACAAAATCGATTTATTGATCCGTATTATTTACGTGATGATTTTCTTGACATCATACATCGCGGAGATGTGTTAAAACCCATTACCACACAATCCCTAATTTTGACGCCCCTGAGAAAGAAGCCTTTTGAAAACACTGGGAAAAGGAGAAAATGCTGGTAACCAGCATTTTCTCCTTTTCCCAAAGTGTTTTCCCCCCTTCCCAAAACAAATTTCAATTTTTCAGTTACATTTATTTTGTCGTCTGCAAATGCTTTCAATTTGGACCAGTCTAAAATTTTCTCGTGTGGTAAAGAGTTAAGCCCCCTTTAGCTGGAGCACGGTCCATATACAGTGTAAAGGTCTGAAAAAAAAATGGAAAAAGTGCTTTACAATTTGGAATATTTATTTATCACATAAGTACGCTTGTTTTCTGTGCCATTACGAATTTCATATCTCACACGGGTTTGATGTTAGCCATTAGTACCTTTTTTAGTCAACAAAAGCACAAACCCCATTTCATTAAAATAGCAAAAGCCGTTCTAAGTCGCATTTAGTAGTCTTTGATGTAAATGATTACTGTTTTTGTTTTACAGGTCCAGGTTTGGCATTTGAGGTATATCCAGAAGCACTCGCACAAATGCCTGTGGGTCCATTATGGGCGGTTCTATTTTTTCTGATGATGTTAACGCTAGGCTTTGGATCTGAGGTAAGATATAACCATATACATGCACAAGTATGTGTAAACGTGTATGTTCAACAATGCTTTATTCTTTCACATGAATCATTCAGAGGATGCCAAACCCTGGTTGTACAACAGCAACATAAAGGGCTAGTTATCAAGAAGTTGTGAGCAAGGATAGTCCTGGCTCAACATAAAGGTTGATGTTAGTCAATGGGACATGATTCATTCATTACCAACCAATGTACATTACATGTATTAGCTCGGCTGTTTTCTAAAGAATGTCAAGGCACTGTCAAAGCTCTGTCGTCAACTGTGTCGTCCTCGTGCAAAAACTCTCTAAATATTCTTTTATATCTCTGTCTTTACTCAATCCTTTACCAAACAATCCCTGGTTTTTATGGCCCTGAGATAGAAGCCTTTTGAAAACATTTTGGGAAAAGGAGAAAATGCTGGTAACCAGCATTTGCTCCTTTTCCCACAATGTTTTCTACCATGCTGGAAACAAATTTCAATTTTTGGGTTATGTTCATTTTGTCGTCTGCAAGTGCCGTCAAATTGGACTGGTCTGAAATTTTGTCATTTGGGAAAGTGTTAAGATATTGACTTCGCATTTGGACATTCTGAACTATCGAAGAGAACCCATACTACAAGGGAAGGTAACCATCAAAATATTTTGACATAGTCATGCCCCTTTTCCCACACTACCTATTTACAACAAAGGCAGGTAACCATAAGAATAATCTTAACACAGTTATGCCCCTTTTGGACTTGGAATTTGTAATGCAAAAACTGTAACATGAAAAGTCTCTGTCATTAGTGAGTTTTATTTTACTTCAAATAGATGTTAAGAAAAGGGAGCCCAGAGAGGAAAGACTGGTAATATTAAAAATGAGCCAGTTGTCTCTCTTCTTACTACGTACATTTTCACTGATAATCAGTTTCCTGCTATAGGCAAGTTAAGCTGAGCATTAGCACATGCATGTGTTACTCTTCTTGGACTTATTTCTGTGGGAAAGCAGCCAGTGCCTGAATTCTTCGCAAAACAACCTCTAGTTCTGTCATTTCAAAGCAAGATTCCAGCATTTGAGCCAAATTGATTGAATTTGTCTTCTGCAAATGTAAAACTGGACAAATCTAAAACTGCCTTGTTTGATACAGATAGCAAGGATTAAAGGGGTGTTTTTTGTGGTGATGGGTAAAATAACTCTACAAACACCTACAAATGCCTGGCTAGGTGCACTAAATACTGTTATATATCTAAAGTAACCTTTAATGCAACGAAAAATACTCCTTTGAATTTTTCTAACTCTTCACCACAAAATCTTGAGTATTAACGACCCTGAGGAAGCAGCCTTTTGAAAACATTGTGGGGAAAAGGAGAAAATCCTGGTAACCAGCTTTTTTTCTTTTCTCATAATGTTTTCTACTTTCTACCCTACGAAAACCAAGCTTCATCATTTTAACTCTTTACCATAGAGTCCCTACTTTTAACGACCCTGAGAGAGTAAGCCTTTGAAAACATTATGGAAAAAGGAGAAAATGCTGGTAACCAGCATTTTCTCCGTTTTCCCACAATGTTTCCTAGCCTTTCCAAATCAAATTTCAATTTTTGATTCACCTTTATTTCATTGTCTGCTAATGCTTTCATTTTGGACAAGTCCAAAATTTTGTTGTTTGGTTAAGAGTTAACTATATTTAAATTGTTGTCTGCAAGTGCTATTAATTTAGAGAAATCTAAACCTCTGTCATGTATCAAGGAATTAGTGGTAATAAAATGCAACATTTCTATTCCAGTTTTCCATGGTTGAGTGCCTGCTCAGTGCATTTGCCGACGAATTTCCTCAGAAATTAACAGCCAATCGGGTCAGATCATTTGTGTACAGAACTTTAGTGATCATATCATGTTTTCTTCTAGGAATTCCAATGGTTTGTAATGTAAGTATTGGTCAGGATTGGTCAAGTTTTGGTATTTCAATTGTATTGATTCAAAGGAATGGGGTTGTAAACTTTGAAATCAAGCCTATACCACTAAATCTCCACTTCTGACGACCCTGAGTAAAAGACTTTCGAAAAAATCTGCAAGGATAAAATGCTGGTAACCAGCACTTTATCCATTTCTCAAAATGTTTTATACCTTTTCACTAATGAGTTTCTATGCTCGAGTGGTGTTTAATTTTCAGTATGCAAGTGTTTGAATTTTGAGATCTAAAGTTTTGTCATTTTCTAACAATATTTCAATTTACAAATTTTAGGTAAGAATACACAAAGGAACACGCATTCAAACGAGCTACTTTCAGCTAATTAAATTCCTTTCGCTTGCCCAAAAAGATGTATGTGTATAAAATGAGATCACATATGATGTCACATAAAGCTTTTCTCAAACATGTGTTAGAAAGTTAGTAATAGGTACATGTATGTTACACCGAAAACAAGGGAGGTTATGCTATAGAATGTACTTGCAAAACAAAATTAAGAAATACTGATTGTAGACAACGATAATGCATAATAATATTCTATGTTAATGTTTGCAGTTTCTTAGAAGGTAATTCTGATACAATGTACAGGGGGATATGAAATGACTAGTTTTTACAGTTTAACCCATTACCAAACAACAATATTTTAGACTGGTCCAAATTGAAAGCATTTGCAGATGACAAAATAAAAGAGACTGAACATTTGGAGTTTGTTTTGTGAAGGGTAGAAAACATTGTGGGAAAAGGAGAAAATGCTGGTTACCAGCATTTTCTCCTTTTCCCACAATGTTTTCTAAAGGCTTCTTTCTCAAGGGCATCAAAAGTAGGGATTGTGAGGTAATGGGTTAATGTTTGCAGTTTCTTAGAAGGTAATTCTGATACAATGTACAAGGGGATAATATGAAATGACTAGTTTTTACAGTTTAACTTTCCAGGTGATCTTCTATAATCAGTTTATTTCTTTAACTTACAGGGTGGTTTATGGCTTCTAAACCTGGTAGATTATAGTGTTAGTGGATTTCCATTGTTGGTTGTGGGTCTTTTAGAATGCATCGCACTGAACTGGATCTATGGTGAGTGATAAGTATATATTATATTTCATGTGTCTATTTTTAGAAATGTTAGTTTAAAAAGTGGCATTCGTTGACAAAATAATCAGAGGAAATATAATAAATAATTTATTTCATCAGCTTGTGGTTAATATGGGGATATATTTGTCAAAAAAGGGAAGGGTCAGCGAAAATAATTTCTGCCTTGCGGCACTCATTATTTTCGCATACCTTTCCCTTTTTTGACAAATATTTCCCCATATTAACCACAAGCTGATGAAATAAAGTCTATACAGGTACTAGTATATAGGTACTTACCAAACACTCTTGGGCTAATACTGTACTGTTTCACCCACAGCTAACCCCACGATTCTTCAAGGTCTTTTGTTAAAAAATAACACCCATTTTTCCTGGATGACTTTATTGGAAGTCAATGGTTAAATATTCCATGAAAATACTGAAATAAATAAACTAAATCTAATGTACAACATGTTTTCATTTCTTATTCTTTCCCAAAGTTGATGTTTTCTCCACATCTATGGAGAAACATTTTGGTAAATGTAGATGCTGCTCTTAACCTCCCCATCTACCACAATGTATTTCTAATTTTTACAATAATACACATGTAGTCAAATGTTTTCAACATCAGACTTCTGGTTAAAAGTGCAATCAATTGTGACAGACTAAAATTCTAATGAAATAAAAAGGCAAAATATTGCAACAAAGGATGAAATTCCTCAGGCTATAACAACCCTACCTTCAGAACTAAGCATAAGACTACACTATTCCTGAGACTAATCCATATGAGCAGCAAGAAGCATACAACAACTTGATGCAACATGAACTAGTAGAAATAAAGCAATTCATGCACAAAAAGCACATGCTTCACTTTGCTAACTCGTAAGTAAACACTGCAGGTCAAGATCAGATTTCACAGAATATGCAGTCTGATTTTTCAGTCAATGCCTATATTTTCCCAAAATTGTCTCGAAAACTTCAAAACCTGGGTCCTTGCTGTTGGCTTGAAATTTCAACAGAGGTTATTTAAGTCTTTTCCAAACGATAAAGTTTAGACAGGTCCAAATTGAAAGCACTTGCAGACTGCAAAATATACGTAACTAAAAAATTAAAATTCGTTTCCAGCAGGGTATGAAACATTGTTGGAAAAGGAGAAAATGCTATGTTACCAGCATTTTTTCTTTTCCAACAACGTATTCAATGGCTTTCAATCTCAGGGTTGTCATAAGTTGGGATTGTGCAGTAAAGAGTTAACAGAAGAAGGGTTAAAACTCTATTTACAACTGATAGACTCAAGCTTCAACAGAATACAATAGGATTTCTACATCAGTTTCCTCCAGGGTCATCATAAACTGAAACAACCCGAAAATGCACTTATAAATTCAAGTCCAACAGTAATACATGACAAACTGAATGAATTAATGAATGATTAAAAATGACAATAACTACCCTGTGCACCGCTATAAGGCTACACATAGTCTAACGAACAAGAATTTTCTCTTCCCTGTGTCCATCACTGAAACATGCAAAAGGAGAGAGCATCAGTAAAGGGGAATAACTCTCCCAGTGCTGAAATGGAAATCTATAATCTAAGAGAAGTAACTTTATCGAGCTGTTCTACTGATCAGGGGAAGAAAGTTCATCCCTTGACACTTGAAAAGTTTACGGACATTTGCGTAAATGGTCAATTCAGATCAGCCTGTGCAGTCAGTGCAGGCTAATCAAGTCGACAATTTACGACTATATTAGATTTTGTGCTACAGACTATATCAGACTTGCTCATAACAGAAAATTGCATAATTTTATGGAAAGTGTCATATTGAATCAGCCTGTGCGGACTGATGCGCAGGCTGATCCAAAACCACATTTTACGCAGATGCCTGAATGCCCCCTTTCACGTGTAGCATGTCATATAGTGTAATATGTAAACATTTTTTTTATCATGAAGACTAAAGCTCCAATATTCCGTATGTGTTATGATCCAGTAGGCATTTATCAAGACTATTCAAAGTAAAGTTCACCGTCTTTTTTCAGATTTTGACAGATTTGCGGAAGATATAGAAATGATGTTAGGAAAGAAGCCTAATTTATACTGGAGAATATGCTGGAAATTTGTTACACCATTTATAATTACGGTAAAGCATCGTTCAGTTTTCTTTCCAACAACCTAGGTAAATTGAAAGAAAACAAATCAGTGAGCTGTTGTTATACAATGGAAAGCAGCATTTAAAAGAAACTAGTCCCGGAACCTTAGTAGGTAGCACACAGGACTTGGGAAGAGTGAGGTTGCTAGTTCAATGCCTGGCTCAGCGCAATTTCATTCCAAGAACTGATGATAGTCATTGCAACAGGATTCATTCCTCTCTCACTGCTGACCATTATTTCGTCAAGTCTGTGGATTGGAAAGAATATTGTGCTGAGTACTAGTAAAAGAACTCCAGGAAAGCATGGATAGATGCACTGACCGCTGTGATATAATTGGAATAATGTTGAAAACGACATTAAACATCAATCTATCAATCAACCAGTCCATCAATGAGATTGAAAAGTCACATTTTCCTTGAGCTTAATCCCTCTCAGTAGATCTACTTAGATTTTCTTTTCCAGTGCAACATCCAATCATTGCTGCCACAAAACATTGTAATTCTTGTCAAGTTTTGTAACTTTTAATATATAAAGGTTGTGAAGCTTATATTCAAACTCCAGTAGAATCCTTTTCAGTTATTCCCTGTGGCGTACCCCTGATTATTACAATATTTGGTCAATTTGGTATTATTACAATATTAGCACGAGAAACTAAGGTAAATTACGTCATATTTCCATCTCTAGAGGCACAAGCATTTTACCTAAGTAACTAGTGCACAGTAACAGCTGTTTCCACCTGCATTTGAAGATTTAGAATAAAAATTTGGTATTTTCTCTCGTCATAACCATAAAATATTGAAAAATATTTCACCCGTATTTCTTGATAACATACCGAAAAGCATGCAATAATGGTTCATATCCTCTATTTTGTTCACAGGTTGTGGTTTTAATGAACATAGTGTTTTACAAGGAACCAGAGCTAGATGGTAAATTGTACCCGGAGTTTGCTAACATATTATCGTGGTTGATAGCCATGTTTCCTATGTCAGCAATGGTGATCTGGGCTTTATATGAATACTGCCACGTTTCCGGAGGCTTCGAGGTAAATTGTGTTGCTGTTATAAATTTATACAGTATACTAATGCGCTGTTATTTAACCCTTTACTCCATAGATACTCATTTTGACACATCAACAATAGACAGCTTTTGAAAACATTGTGGGAAAAGGAGAAATTGCTCGTAACGAGCAATTTCTCCTTTTTCCACAATGTTTTCTACTCAATCAGATATTTGTATCCTCATTTATCCATATTTTTGACATCATATCTCTATTTGCTGCTGAAATGGAAGAGCCCCAAATTGGTATATCAGGTAAAAGGTTAAATGGCTTTTGTCCCTCCTGCCTGGTTGTCCAAGGCTTGAAGCCGGGGATGGGGGATGGGGGATTCGACTACACTTTCTGAATACATTATGGGAAAAAAAAAATATGCTGAAATCCATTTTTCCCTCTTCTCACAGTTTTTTCCCACCCTGATAAAGAAAAAGTCCACCACAGTTACAGTCTGTTTAATATGTTGTCTGCGACAGTTTTGTATTCGGAGAAGTATAAAATTTTGTTGTGTGGTCAAGAGCACAGGCCTTTGGAGCTCCATTCATGAAACTGAAGTTTTCATTGGTCAATCATATAAACTATATCGGAAATAGCACATTGTTGCCCCTCCCCCTTTAATCGTACATAGTAACTATTATATACAATATAAATGCAAGACTCAAGTGTGCTACATTTAGTAATGGTAGTCTATGACAGATCAACAAACATTTCGATATTTCATGATGAAATAGGTTAGTTGCCTGTGGTATGGTAAGAGAACCGGTAAATGTTGAACCTATATCTACCTTTTTCAGCTTCTAAAAGTGAAAATGCGACCAATAGCAGAATGGGGACCAGCCAATACATCAGACAGGGAACGTCATCAACGTTACACAGGCGATTTCTTGCCTTTAATTTGTATGGACCCGGCTTTCTTGGCCAAACTTGTAGGCAGCGATATCAGCAACATCTCCAACATAACGGAGGCAGACGTCGCCAAACGTTTAGGTGGATTAACTCCCGTCCAGTCTCAAGCGGTTCTTGAGATCCTAGCTACTGCAAGTAGTAAACCCGGTACGCCACAGCTGACCCCAGCAGCCTCGCTTCTGGCACTGGCTAGGTCAAACGGAAGTGTGTCCCAATTAAGTCTCAATAAAAGGAGGACTCACACGACAAGTGAATGTTCCGGCGTGTCAGATGTATGAAGAGAGATTCGAACCAGTCGATAAAAAAGAAAAGTCCAGGGAAAGAAGTCCCGACTTTGGCCTTAACGGCACAAGTACTGGTGTTAGGTCCCAGGACTTCGGTCACTGTTTTGATCTTGTTTTGAAGACCTCAGCGTAAATGGTCAAAACGAGGTTCGGGCTGGCCAGTTGGTGCTATCAGAGAATGGATGGAGAAACACCACAGTTTGGTGTATTGTGGATTATTCAGATATGTTCTAATGCTTTAACCAAACGACAAAAACTAGCATTAGATCTGATCAAATTGAAAGCTTTTTCAAACGACAAATTAATTTGGAGGTAGTTCATGGACCTATTCTTTGAAAATGGTAGAAAACATTCTGATAAAGGGAGAAAATGTTGTTTACCAGCATTTTCTCCTTTTTCTCACAGATGTTTTCAGATGCCTCCAACCCTAGGGCCATTAACCCTTTCCCAAACAATCCCTGGTTTTTACGGGTCTGGAATAGAAGCCTTTTGAAAACATTGTGGGAAAAGGAGAAAATGCTGGTAACCAGCATTTTCTCCTTTTCCCACAATGTTTTCTATCCCATCATGTAGAAAAAATCGTCTTTTTAGCAACTGTTTGTCATCTGTAAAATGCTTTGAGTTTGGTCTGGTCCAAAGTTTGCCTTTTGGGAAAGTGTTAAAACACTGGACAGTTCGGGAGAAGTTCGAGTCAAATATACTGAACTTCTCTGAAATATTTTCATGGTAGCATGTACCAAACATTCTATATTTCACAATCTTGGTCTGTATTCACCAACCATTCTAAATTTCATTCCAAGTCTGAATTAAGAAAGTAAAGCAACTTCTAATTGGCTGAACCATTTGATAAAGCCAATCAGAAGTTACATTAATTTCAAATTTAGACAATTCTGGAGAATATGACTTGGAATGTTCTTAAGAATGGTTCTTGAATATGACTCTAGATGCAATATCAGGGGTTAAAATAGAATTATCAGAGGTTGTGTTTCTCAACTATTCTAATTTGTAAGAAATTTCTCTGTTTCACAGGAAGCAATTTTTGATTGGTTGAACCTATATATTTAGCCAGTCAGAAGCCATTTTACTTCCAAAGTGCAGGATCAGACCATGGATGATATTTAGAATAGTGTATGCATGTATGTGCAAGACCAGACCATACGCTCTTTTTCAAGTGTATAACTGGTCAATCTAAATGGCCTAAAATTACATAATACATCTATATATATTGTTAGAGGCATTCTTTCAGTAAAAAGACAAGAAGCGTAAAAATACTGAAATTTTACGGGCATTTGAACAAGTAAAATCTCATATTTAATGGACAATGTTTACATATTTAAGGTCAGACTGGTTCTTCTGTGCAGTTTGATCATCATATACTGTTTCCTACAATACATATTTTTGCTCATAGTATACATAGGTTTTAATAAAGAAGATATGTTGAAGGGAACCACTGCCAAAACAGAGTAGGCCTACATGACTGGCCTATGGGATCCTTGGATTGCATTCCATAAACATGTAAACACAGAGTCTAATGTCATTATATCGTATACCACATTATCCAAAGTTTTAACGACCCTTGCAAGAAAACCTTTTGAAAACAATGTGGTAAAAAGGAGAAAATGCTGGTAACCAGCATTTTCTTCTTTTTACCATATTGTTTTCTTACCCTATCAAAGGGACAGAAATTATCTGTTGAACTACACATAATTTGTTGTCTGAAATGCTTTCAATTTTGACGAGTCTGGAATGTTGTCATTTCATAAACAGTTGAACAACATAATGAGCATTCATGTAGTTAATGAATATGCAAATGGTTGATTAAAATGATAAATAAAATGGAAATAATTGTTAACGTTTGTTGTTGTTTTTTTTTCATTCTCTTTCCAATTTAAAGGTTGGCCATCAGATAATTTTGGGATGAAAATTTTACAAAAATACCAAAAAATCATTGTTATACAGTTATACGCCAAAAGCCTTTTAATTTTCATTCATAAAACCCCAGTAATCCAAAACCATCCGACAACAAGAGAATTTGGAGATTTAGTATGGCCCAGGTCATGAGTGAGCAACTCACTCATTCACATAACGGAAATACACAGACGAAGCTTTATACATAGCATCCGAAGACATGAAAATAATTACATGCTAGTTATGTTATGGAATCCATTACCAAACGACAATATTTTAGACTGGTCCAAATTGAATGCATTTGCAGACGACAAAATAAAAGTGACTGAAAATTTGAAATTTGTTTTGTGAAGGGTAGAAAACATTGTTGGAAAAGGAGAAAATGCTGGTTACCATCATTTTCTCCTTTTCCCCCAATGTTTTCTAAAGGCTTCTTTCTCAGGGGCATCAAAAGTAGGGATTGTGTGGTAATGGGTTAAGCGTCATTAGTCATATGCCAATCACTTGACATTCCCAAAATGTTTTTTTTTTATTTTGGGTGCGAAATCTAAAAATACCAAAAGAGGCTATGTAGCCTTTTTTGGGAAAACCTTAAAAAAAAAATATTTTTTTTTGTTATTTTATGATTCTTAATTACTGATGATTTGTGGGTTTTTTTTTTTTCATTTAAATTTCAGTGATATATATTTTTTTTAATTTGGTGAGATGCAAAAAATCTAAATACCCACCTTTAAAGCATACTCGATGCAAGACTGGGGAATTAGTCAGGCACAGTTCTGTAAGAGACGAAAACAAAAATTACAAAACAACAACAAAAATGTAAAAAAAAAAAAATGTTAATAAAATCAGTTGAATTTGATTGAATTTACAAACAGACCTAGAGTTATTTTATCATTTTTGAATATTTCTAATAGATGAAAATTCATTTGAATATGATATTCATTTGAGCCGGGTGACAAATGTTTGGGTAACAGACGAGTTCGCTAACATAGACTTATTTAGTAAATCGATTGGATATTTCGGTAACAAAGCAATTATATTGTGTTTATGTTCTGTGACACCTAATGTATGGCTTTGTTATGTTCAAACCTTTTATTTTTGCACTTTTCACCCAGTTACCCCTTTGATAGATAGGTTCAAACCTTTTATTTTTTCACTTTCCACCCTCTTTCGCTTGAAAGATAGGCAATCCACATGGTCAATACATACAACATGAGATGAGGTACGTAACTAAAAAATATTTATGGAACATAGTGGAAATTACAAATTAAAGTTTTAGATAACGAAATAAAGCCACGCATTGGGTGTAAAAAATATCCCGATATATAAACACTATATAATTGCTTTGTTACCGAATCATCCAATCGATTTACTCTAAAAGTCTATGTTACCGAACTCGTCTGTTACCGAAACATCCGTAAATCTTTGAGCCAGATTACCGTATACATTACGTCTCCTTTTCCAGAACATGGCATTTCATTAAATAAAAACAAATAAAGAAAATATACATCAAACCACCTTTTTCCATGACACATCATTATAAATATAGAAAAAAATTGTATCAACTGACTATCCAGTGGAAGATGTGCATGAAGTTTCATCAATTTTCGTAAAGGCCGTTAGAAGATATCACTCTGGGCTGATGGATGGGCGAACAGACTTACTGGTCCATAATGAAATTAGCCTATATGCTTAGCACCCTTTTTTCTTGACATAACATTTAATGAAATTTACAAGAGGTCCACAATGGCCCTGTATCGCTCCAATGGCTTTTTGACTCTTTACCATAAAAATTGAAGTGTTTATGACCCTGAAAAAGAGGGCCTTCGAAAACAATGAAACAATGACTCTTCCTGACAACAGAATATTTTCCATCAAAAAACTTAATATCTAGCACCAATCATGTATCACTGCAGTTTGATAATCAAGGGAGGTAAGTAATAACAAACTTTATCCTTTATAAAGAGTTATTTCCCTTGATTAGTGTTTTTCACAATGAAGTCGCTATATACAGAAGCCCGTGTTAAACTTGTGATTCTTGGAATGGAGAAAATTTTGACTCCAGGCCTTTAATATGAAGAAACTTGTATATATAAGGTTCATTAGAAAAAGCTACATGTCAAATTCAGTAGCCCTGGGCCTTGTGGTTTCAGAGAACAAGATTTTTAAAAATGTATTTTTTTTTCAGTTTTGTTGCCATGGCAACCAGAAATTTATGAAGGAATCAAATTCTTTCACAAAAATCTGAAGATGACCATGGCAGGATCATTTCTGTGAAGTTTCATTAAATTCAGATCGGTAGTTTCAGAGAAGATGTTTGAAATAAAAGTTGATGCACGCACGCATGTTGTGCAGACGGTGCACAACGGGCCATGACATATAAGCCCGCTGGCGTCTGGCCAGTGCAGCTAAAAACAAATAAACATTGTTTGTGGCTTTTGATAAACAACATATACATGAAATTTCAAAACATTTTTCCAGTAGTTATAAAGAGATATTGGTCCATAATGAAAATATACGTAAAGCCCCCTTTTTCTACGACAGAACATTTGATGAAAAAAGGTAAAATAATGATATTGGCGTAGTCTTGTAACTCATTAGGAGCACATGTATGAAGTTTCAAAAATTTCGTGAAGGATTTTGAGTTGAAAAGATATTGATCCCTAACTAAAATATATATTAAGCCCCCTTTTTCTATGACAACTAATTGAATATCAAAACAGCAAAAAAACAAGAGTGCTGTCGATCGTCACAGTATACGCCACCACATTGCTGCCATTTCAAGCAGCTTGCTACAGACTTAAGTGTTGAAATTTATAGCACCTGCCTGCGTAGTCTCAATAATGATACGCTCCGGTGATCTTTTTCATATTTGAACATTTACTGTACACCGTACCGTCTCAAGTCCATCGTAAATTTTCCGGTAACAAATATAGAGCGCTATACTGACTTTCTGTTTCGTCAGATTTATCCGTATTGCAGCGAAATGCAATCAAATTTTAGTAATAAACATGACCAAAAATAAGTTGTTAAACCATTCATTACATAAAGAGCTTGTAGAAGTCGTTTATCACATGTTTATCTCCGAAAAATCACCGACGAAATCTGTAGTGCTTGGCGGCCATTTTGTATGTTTCGGGAACGTAAACAACTGGGGTAACTGATGAAATACACATTTTTTTCTCACGTTCTGCGTTTAAATTGAACGTATTTGTATTTCAAACGAAGGAATATTGAATACAGAAGCTACAGGTCGTATATGTTTAAATCCTAGTTTTGTGCTCTATTTGCGAAATTATAATAGTTCAAACTTGCGCACAAAATCTGTGCGGAACTTTCAACTGATTTTGTCCGGATTGTCTCTGTACCCAGAGGCGACCATTCAAAAACTAACATCGCCTTTGGGGACAGTTATCTGTACTACTGCCTGCGTAGCTCGATGGATACTATTGTGGTTACTTGTGATCTAAAAGGCTTACTGACAGACTGATGGATGGACAGACGGATGCATGATGGACTCATTGGTCATTGGCTTTGATCAACCATTAAAATACGAAGTTTCATGATTGAAACTATGTAAAACTTATAAGTTGGAGATCCATTGAAGAAAAATTAAATTTGACATGAAGCCCCCTTTTTCCATGATACAGCAATAAATTGCAAAACCCTGACTATATGCGCTAGGTCACCACATGATCTTTGAAAATCTCATCCAAATCTGTTGAGATCTATATGTCCAGTAATTAAAGAGATAGTGATAAAAAATGAAATATAACATGAAGCCCCCTTATTCCATGACACAGCTACAAATCCCAAAACCTTGACAATATGCATTAGGTCACATGATTCTGTGAAAATTCCATCCAAATCTGTAAAGAAATGTGGGAGGCGTTGCGTTCACAAAAACTATATTGTTTAGTTTTGCTGACACGGCAACCAGTTTTTAAAGGAATCAAATTAATTCAAGAAATTCTATATTATAGGACCATGATGGCAGGATCATATGTCTGTGAAGTTTCCTCAAAATTGGATGAGTAGCTCAAAAATTATGTTTGAAATAAAGTTAAAGCACGCACGCAGACGCACGGTGGGCACCAGGCCATGATATAAGCCCGCTGGCCTTGGGCTAGTGGAGCTAAAAAACGGTAGAAGAAAAAAGTGTGTCTTAATTTTATTAACACAAATTTCTGGCCGAATCTTCTTTGGGCCGAATCTTCTTCCGCCCTAGAAAAGTACGCATGCGCATAGGCGCATATTTCCGCAACGACGAAGCCATGTTGAATTTTCATACTTTTCACTGTAGAAACGGCTGAAAAAAGTGAGGTAACGTGCATTCTTTCATATTTATTTGTCCTTGTTCTGTCACTTCAAAGTGTCATGGGTTAAGATCGATTCCTTTGGGTTGGAATCAGCACTAGGTTTCGCCGTCTGCTAGTTTGACCGAGATATTCCGTATCTTCTCACTTGGAATGACTTTGATTTTACACACTGTGGGGAAAAATCCAAAAAGGCCGAATGATCACTGATTCTACTTTCAGTTTCCTTAACAGTCAAACTGACAGATTTTGAAAGCTCAATTATCTGACTCGATTTCTTTTGTAGTTCTTTGCAAAAGTGACCTGAAACAATGGGTTTGGATAAGCAAAAAACAAAACCGAAACTTTACGCATAATGTGAAAATGGACAAGTGTGTAGGCGAGTAGTCTCACTAGATCTAATAAGATTTTCAACAACGTTTCTTCGCATGTTTGGGCATTTTCAGAGAGTTTAGCACCAATCAACTGTTTATAAAAAGTTCTAATATCAATCAGGACAAAGCCAAAAAAGGCTGGTACATAATTTTTTCCCTTTCTCCCGCAATGTTTTCTCTCCTTTATTCTTTCTTAAATTGTTCAAACTGTAGTTTGTAATCTGCAAATGTATTCTATTTTAGACCAATGTGAAATTTTGTCATTTAGTAAAGAGTTTATTAACCCTTTTGCAGATGACAATTTCAAAAAGCCTCAAATGGCACAATTTTGCTTTGATAGGGTGGAAAACTTTGTTGGTAAAGGAGAAAATGCTGGTGACCAGTATTTTCTCCTTTTCCCACAATGTTTTCAAAACAATTTCTTATAACTTATACTTATCTCTTTCAATTCTGCTTCCCGGGAACAACACCAGTACTCGCGCTGAATATGTGTGCCAATGAAACCCCTAAAGTTGATACTAGCTCATGGGTACCAAACTCTGGACCTCATAATTATGAGGCCGATACTCTACCTCACAGCAATGAATAGCAGAAATCCACATAGTCTAATGAGTGACTAAATCTTGACCAATTATCTTGATAATTATACTGAAAATTGGCTGATAACGAAAAGTTTTAGCCCTGTTCGATACTTTTCGCCGATGCATTCAGTCCCCCTTTTTACAGCACATAGCTCATATCTATCGGTATAGCTAAACAGCGAAAGGAACTTCCTTTCGCTTCCTTTCGCGAAAGGAAGATTACGTCCACGAAAGGAAGATTCTTTACTATAAAAGAAGCATTTTCCTCACGAAAGGAAACTGCCGTTGATTTATTGCTTATACATTCTAGGTATTTGTAAAAGTTAGATTATGAATTTAAGATTTTTACACTCGAAAAATCGTGTTTTACTATCGCGGTGAAAGTGTTACTATAAATAACCGTTCTTGCATGAAAGTATGTATGTACACGAAAGGAAGATTTTTTCCTCGAACGTAGTCTTTTTGCATGAAAGGATCTTTTCGGAATTTCAGAATATCTTTTCGACATGGATGAACTTGACTTGTCAAATTTATAAGTTTTATGTAAAACTTTTGCTAGTAACGAGATTCTTTAGTGTAAGGAAATTCCTTTCGCGAAATACAAAGCCGTCTATAGAACCAAGATATAAAACTGTTCTTCTTGGAAGAGTATAAGACTTTAAGACTTTAAGATGAAATCATTAGAGTAGCAAACTTCGTGAAAGAAGAAAAATAAAATTTGACAGTGAAAGGACAGTTCCATCCATGAAAGGATGATTGTTTGCTGTGTCAGATGTGTTTTCTAAACGAAAGGAAGGTTTCACTGCCAAACTTAGTACACATTCCCGATATAATTAAAATTTCAATGTTGAATTTAAGTGGTTTAGACCGAAAAATTGTATTGTAGCTGGTGCTATTTGAATGAAAGGAAGATTATCTCACGCAAGGAAGATTGTTCTTTTAAGCTATGAAATATATGAGATTTTTTTTTAAAGTAAAGATATTTTCGAAATGAACTCATTTTATTATTGGAATGAAAGGAAGATCTTCTCACGAAAGGAAGGTTTTTCTTTTATGCTACGTAATATGAGATTTTTTTAAAACTAAAGATATTTTCGAAATGGACTCATTTTATTAATCAAATTAAGGCTCTTTTTTTTTTTCAAGTACGTTAATGTTTGTTGTTAGTATTTGTTATGAATGGTGTTGCCAATCCGGTATTTTGTTTGGAAAAATCTTTTACGAAATTTCGATTCTTTTTAACCGTGAAAAAAGTCGTTCATCCACGAAAGAAGGTTTCCTTTCAAACTTAATTCATTTTTGTCGATACGGATACATTCAGTTACACGTTAAATCTAAGCCTTATAACTGAAAATGTGTGTAAATTAATATTGTAAGCAATTGTGTTGAGCACTACGATCATTTTCACACTGTCGTGAAGGTAAATTCTCTCCACGAAAGTTCTTTATTACTGAAGTAGATGATGTTGTTTTCTACAGCATTCCTTTAGCAAAAGAAAAGACTTCGTAACAAAACGCTTCACAGTTTCCGGGAAAAGTAATTTAAAGAAAAAAAAAAATGACAAAAATAAATATTTGATGCTGAGTTTTGATATTTGATATTTCTTTTCTAATATGTTAACCTTGCAGGGCGGGTTATATTCGTCCTTTTTTCCTGAACAGACGTTTCTGTCCCGACAGCTTTATTCCTTCTACAGGTCTTGTTCATCCCTAATATTATGTGAAAGAGAGTAATTGTTTACTTTACCTCTCTAAGGTTGAAAGAAAAGAACATTTCCTAAAATTTTCCCGTCACGCACAAAGTCATATCATCGAACTTTTTTGGGGAAGGGAAACATGAGGACGAGTTATATCTTTTAAGAAAAAAACTTACATAGATCTCTCTCTATGAGTCTGTTTCTCTGGTTGTCCCTTCACCTGTCTCAGTCACTAGAATGTAACAGTATTTAATAACTTTCGGCAAAACAAGAAGAAATTCTCTCTCCAGCAGTTATCCATCGCTGGGAATAATCTCTCTCTCTCTCTCCCTTTCTCTCTCTCTCTCAACAAGTCCCTTTCTTCAAGTCACAGACAACAACTCTCTCTCTCTCTCTCTCAGTATGGTTTAAAAACATCCTGCAGAACTTTTGATTCAAGACATCTTGCATGCAAAAGGGTGAACATCGAAATGATCAAGTCTGATAATTAGTTCATCAGAAAAAATGGATTTGCGTCTTAAGGGTAGCCTTGGCGTACTTTTTTTATTTGGTTAAGTCTTCAAACGAATTTCACAGCCTATGGTCAACAGACTCTGGTCAAACAGTTGCCTGGGTTCAAGTCCATTCCTGTTTTCAAAAATGACGTGTCAAATTCAAACCAAAGTGCCACATCTGTGAATTTAATCAATTCTAGTTGAATTGACTTCTTTTAGTTGTATGAACCATATCCTTTTACTTTATCATTTTAAACCACCTATACAGAGGTTGAGACCAGCCATTGGCGTATAAACTGTATGAAATGTACAACGCGGGAAATGGCCAGAAACTAAAACAGCCTGTGACGTTATATATACCAAGGAAAAAGCATGATTTCGTATACAATAACATTTACAGAAGTATTGCAAGAATAGGATTTTATTTTATTTAGTACAATCAAAAGCTCAAATTTGATTCGACGTTATATATTCTTTATGATCTGTTGAATCTATGAAGTATCTATAGTCTCCAGTTTCATTTCTTCTCATTTCAGTTTAATTTTACTCTTCTTTCAACTTTAGAAGTGTTCGTAGTGGTTAATCTACAATGTCACTGTTACAGAAACCGCATCATTGTCATCATTGGCTATATTGTAACGTTATTTCTAGAAAAAAAATCGCCAATAGACTATATTTTAAAGGGAAAAATTAAAGAATTGAGGCATGTTTATCCTAACTCTTTCCCAAACGACATATTTTACAGTCCTCCAAACTGAAAGAGCTTTCAGACGACGATTGTAAATATGATAAAATAGAAGGGGGGGGGAGTTCTCCAAAATGGTAGAAAACACTGTGGGAAAAGGAGAAATTTCCCTCATTAGGAGTAATTTCTCCTTTTCCCACAGAGTGTTCAAAAGACTTGTACTGCAGACAGGTAAAAACAAGGGTTGAGAAAATGTAGGCACAGAAAAAAGTACGAGCAGATTGTTGATTTTGATTGGATAATACGTTAATTATCAGCTATCAATCCATTGTAGTAGGCGGAGCTAGCAACTGGTTAATTGTAACATTATGTAACAATCAGTCGCCCTGCTGAGAATTTGTAATAAACTGACCATCCATCTGGCATGTATCCAGTTTATTCACTATACGCAACTCGGAGCGCCTTTTAAGGACACTGTATTAGTATCGAAATCATGCTGACTGATCTTTGGTTTCAACTTCAATACTGCAAAATTTACTTGCCAAGAAATTTGAAATTACAGAAGTTGAGCTTCGAATCAAATTTATCAACCTCTCTCCCTCAAACGTTACTCCCAAAACGCATATGTACGTAAATTATACAGTTTTTGAATTCTGACAAAATCATCCTATTTAGAGTGAACTCTTTACCAGACGATAAAATTTAGACTTTTTAGCGGACTTGCTAGAAGGCAAAATCCACTTACTGTGGTCGTTTTGACCGGAACCAAATACATCATGTACAATGACAGCATTTGCAGACGAAAAATCAAACTAAATGTGGCTTAAAATGGTATTTATTATTGAAACAGATTGAACACTTTGCGGGAAAATGGTAAATTGCCGATAACTGTGACATTGTATTAAAGTTGAAACCAAAGATCAGACAGCATGCTTTGTGCAGTCCGATATTAACCCTTTACCAAACGACAAAATATAAGACTGGTCCAAATTGAAAGCAGTTGCAGACAACAAAATAAACGCACCTTAAAAAGTGAAATTTGTTTCCAGTAGGGTAGAAAACATTGTGGGAAAAGGAGAAAATGCTGGTTACCAGCATTTTCTCCTTTTCCCACAATGTTTTCAAAAGGCTTCCATCTCTGGGTCGTAAAAACCAGTGATTGTTTGGGAAAGGGTTAAATGTACATAGTGTCCTTAAAAGGCGCCCCTAGTTGCGTATAGTGAATAAACTGGATATGTGCCAGATTGATAGTCAGTTTACTACAAATTCTCAGCAGGGCGACTGATTGTTACATAATGTTACGATAGACCAGTTGCTGGCTCCGCCTACTACAATGGACTGATAGCTAATAAATAACGAACAATCCAATCAAATTCAACAATCTGCTCGCATCTTTTTCTGTGCCTACATTTTCTTAACCCTTTACCAAATAAGCCCTTGTTTTTACCTGTCTGCAGTATAAGTCTTTTGAAAACTCTGTGGGAAAAGGAAAAATTACCGGTATTGAGCAATTTCTCCTTTTCCCACAGTGCTTTCTACCATTTCGGAGAACTCTCCCCCATTCTATCATATTTACAATCGTCGTCTGAAAGTTCTTTCAGTTTTGAGGAGCGTAAACTTTGTCGTTTGGGAAAGAGATAGGATAAACATGCCCCAATTTTTTAATTTTTCCCTTAAAATATAGTCTATTGGCGATTTTTTCTAGAAATACAATATAGCCGATGACGACAATGATGCTGTTTCTGGAACAGTGACATTGTATATTAACCACTACCAACACTTCTGAAGTTGAAAGAAGAGTAAAATTAAACTGAAATGAGAAGAAATGAAACTGGAGACAAAGCTACTTCATAGATTCAACAGATCATAAAGAATAACGTCGAATCAAATTTGAGCTTTTGATTGTACTAAATAAAATAAAATCCTATTCTTGCAATACTTCTGTAAATGTTATTGTATACGAAATCATGCTTTTTCCTTGGTATATAACGTCACAGGCTGTTTTAGTTTCTCGCCATTTCCCGCGTTGTACATTTCATACAGTTTATACGCCAATGGCTGGTTTCAACCTCTGTATAGGTGGTTTAAAATGATAAAGTAAAAGGATATGGTTCATACAACTAAAAGAAGTCAATTTAACTAGAATTGATTAAATTCACAGATGTGGCACACAGAATGTGGCACTTTGGTTTGAATTTGACACGTTATTTTTGAAAACAGAAATGGACTTGAACCCAGGCAACTGTTTGACCAGAATTTGTTGACCATAGGCTGTGAAATTCGTTTGAAGACTTAATCAAATAAAGAAAAAAAGTACGCCAAGGTTACCCTTAAGACGCAAATCCATTTTTTCTGATGAACTAATTATCAGACTTGATCATTTCGATGTTCACCCTTTTGCATGCAAGACGTCTTGAATCAAAAGTTCTGCAGGATGTTTGAAACCATGCTGAGAGAGAGAGAGAGAGAGAGAGAGAGAGAGAGTTGTTGTCTGTGACTTGAAGAAAGAGACTTGTAGAGAGAGAGAGATTCTTCCCAGCGAAGGATAACAGTGTTGGAGAGAGATCTTCTTGTTTTGCCGAAAGTTATTAAATACTGTTACATTCTAGTGACTGAGACAGGTGAAGGGACAACCAGAGAAACAGACTCATAGAGAGAGATCTATATACGTTTTTTTTCTTAAAATATACTGTATAACTCGTCCTCATGTTTCCTTGCCAAAAAAAGTTCGATGATATGACCTTGTGTGTGAGGGGAAAATTTAGGAAAGGTTCTTTTCGTTCAACCTTAGAGAGGTAAAGTAAACAATTACTCTCTTTCACATAATATTAGGGATGAACAAGACCTGTAGAAGGAATAAAGCTGGTCGGGACAGAAACGTCTGTTCAGGAAAAAAGGACGAATATAACCCGCCCTGCAAGGTTAACATATTAGAAAAGAAATATCAAATATCAAAACTCAAAATCAAATATTTATTTTTGTCATTTTTTTTTTCTTTAAATTACTTTTCCCGGAAACTGTGAAGCGTTTTGTTACGAAGTCTTTTCTTTTGCTAAAGGAATGCTGTAGAAAACAACATCATCTACTTCAGTAATAAAGAACTTTCGTGGAGAGAATTTACCTTCACGACAGTGTGAAAATGATCGTAGTGCTCAACACAATTGCTTACAATATTAATTTACGCACATTTTCAGTTATAAGGCTTAGATTTAACGTGTAACTGAATGTATCCGTATCGAGAAAAATGAATTAAGTTTGAAAGGAAACCTTCTTTCGTGCATGAACGACTTTTTTCACGGTTAAAAATAATCGAAATTCCGTAAAAACAATTTTCCAAACAAAATACCGGATTGGCAACACCATTCATAACAACAAACATTATTTGAAAAAAAAAAAAGGCCTTAATTTGAGCTTTAAAGAGCCTTAATTTGATTAATAAAATGAGTCCATTTCGAAAATATCTTTAGTTTTAAAAAATCTCATATTTCGTAGCATAAAAGAAAAACCTTCCTTTCGTGAGAAGATCTTCCTTTCATTCAAATAATAAAATGAGTCCATTTCGAAAATATCTTTACTTTAAAAAAAAAATCTCATATTTCGTAGCTAAAAAGAACAATCTTCGGTGCGTGAGAGAACCATCCTTCCATTCAAATAGCACCATGCTACAACACATATTTTGGAGTGAAATATTGTTGGAAAGGGATAAAATGCTATTTCCAGGATTTCTTCTTCTTCTTCTAAAGGAATCATTATGGTATATACAATCATTTCGTACCATAATCATTTCGCTTGCTTGTGCGAAAGGAAGATTACGTCCACGAAAGGAAGATTGTTTACTTTTAAGGCAGCGTTTTCCTCACGAAAGGAAACCGCCGTTGATTATATATTCTAGTTATTTGTTAAAGTTAGATTTTGAACTTGAGAGTTTCTAGACTAGAAAAATCGTGTTTTACTATCGCGGTGAAAGTATTACTATAAACAACCGTTCTTGCATGAAAGTATGTCCGTTCACGAAAGGAAGATTTTTGCCTCGAAGGAAGTCTTTTTGCATGAAAGGATTTTTCTAAATTTGAGAATATCTTTTCGATATGGATGAACTTCACTTTATAAGTTTCATATAAAACTTTTGCTAGTAACGAGATTCTTTACTGTAAGGAATTTCCTATTGCGAAATAGAAATCCGTCTATAGAAACAAGATAATATGAAACTTCTTTTTGGAAGAGTCTAAGACTTTAAGATGAAATCATTAGAGTACTTAGCAAACTTCAGGAAAGAAGAAAAATAAAATGTAATTATAGATGTCTGATACTCATTTAGACGTGATTTAAGTTTAAAATATGAGATTGAAATCACAAATGTAAAACACGCTGATCAGTGGTTGTTAAACAAGTATGATTGCCCTGTTCTTTCTTGTCCTCATTTGAATAGCATATTTTGGGGTGAAATATTGTTCGAAAGGGATAAAATGCTATTTCCAGGATTTTTTGTTCTTCTTCTTCTAAAGGAATCATGATGGTATATGCAATAATTTCGTACCATAATCATTTCGCTTCCTAGCGCGAAAGGAAGATTAGACGTGATTAATGATTAAAGTATGAGAATGAAAACACAAAAATATTATTGGAAAGGGATATAATGCTAATTCCGGGATTTTCCCTGTTTGCTTTCTACGGTATCTTGAAATCGGCTCCATGCAATCCCTTCGTACCATAACCATTTTGCTCCCTTGCGCGAAAGGAAGATTAAGTCCACGAAAGGAAGATCGTTGATCAGATCTAGATCTATAAAGTGCGGCGGTACAAATTCATGAATGGCTAAAACTTCTTAAATAAGTATTTTTCCACATCAAGATAGATCTAATATGTTAACTGTTATGAAGGAACAGTCCTGTTATCAATTTTACCCATAATAGCATACTTCCTTCCGTGGGTCAACGTATTCCTCCTTTCGCGAAAGGAAGTTTCTTTCTCTGCTGCAATACTTGTAAATACACGATGAACAAAAAATTCATCTATATCAAGATAATATAGCAAGTGTCACAAGGAACCGTTCTCTTGCCAATTATACCCACCTTAAATTATAGCAAAGTAAGGGCCGGCAAAACAAAAATACCTTCCTTTCGTGGAAGAGCGCTCACCCTACTAGATCTACTAAGACTGCAGTTTTTGGTTTGAAACTGTTCAACATCTTAATTTGAATCATATCGAGAAAACATGCATTTTAGAAAAGAAACCCTTTTTTTTACACAAAGAAAGTGCCACTAAAACACTTCTTTCTTTTTTTGATGGGGGATGTAAAAAATTAAATTAAACCTTTAAATTTCATTTATGTTGCGAAAATGTACTAAACTTGGGAAAGAAATCTTATTTTCGATAGGAATAGAATTCTTGCGTAGCTCGGAGTGAATTTTCCTTTCATCAGGGATTGTAAAATGTACATAGTCTATTACATATGGTCCCTGTTTTCATGAATGGAGTTTTCCTCTAAAAGAAACTTTGCAAAATCATCAATAACAAATTCACTACACACTATCACTGAAAAAAAGCTGAAATTTAATCTATAAGGGGTACCTACTTCAAAAGAGATATTTCATTATTTATAAAATCATGTCGTGGAATAAACATTACTTGCGGGCAAAAATCTTCCTTTCGTGAAAGAAACTCAATTTTAGAAAGGAAATGCTATTTATAGTAACACCATTTACAGCGATTACTAAAACACGATTTTTCGGACTCAAACGTTCAATCCCAACAATTTTATTTCAACCGTACGAAAAAATTGACGTGAATTTTCCAAAAACACCTTCCTTTCGCAAGAAAAACGCTTTTTTCGTAGAAAACAATCTTCCTTTCGTGGGCATTATGTTCCTTTCGCGAAAGGAAGCGAAAGGAAGTTCATTTCGCTGTTTAGCTATACCCATATCTATATCAACATTATAAATAAAGCTGTGTTTTTGTACTGATTTTCAAAAGTCTGTCAGTTTTATGAACTTTAACCCTACCTTTGATGACCCAGAGAAAGGAGCCTTTAGAAAACATTGTGGGAAAAGAAGAAAATGCTGGTAAGCAGCATTTTCTCCTTTTCCCACAACATTTTATACCCTTCACAAAAGAAATTACAGATTTTCACTCACTTATATGTTGTCGTCTGCAAATGCTTTTGATTTGAACAAATCTAAAATTTTGTCGTTTGGTAATGTGTTAGGAAGGGATTTGTACAGAAATAGGGTTACTCTACTACAGAGATTTTTCTTTATAGGTCGATGGAAGATGAGTTTATTGTCGAGACCCTACAACAGGAGGTCTCGGACACAAAATGTTTGACAATACAAGTCACTACAGAACAGGAGTCGGCCTTGGAAGCTTTCTTCCAAATCAACGGCTGGCTCCTCACAAAAGGTTTGTGAGAAACATGAATACTATTTTTCACCTTTTACAACTCAATAGGTGAGTGCAACACTATTCTAAGTGCCTGTACATTGTACAGGCACTTAGAATAGTGTTTCACTCACCTATCGATCTGTGTTATGTTCACATTTTCACCTATGGTCAGAGCTCCAGATTGAAGGAGTAATTTTGATTTCAAAACTGAAAATAATTATTCAACACTAAAACCTCTGTTGTGGGTACTCATTAGAATCATCTTATCAAGACGATTCTAATGACTGCCCACAACATAGGGCTTGGAAGAGAAATAATGGATTTAGAATACTATCACTCCTTATCTGGAGCTCTGTATGGTGTATAAACCCAAACTCTTTATCCAACAAGAAATCTTTTCAGACCACAAAATGAATTTGACTTTAAAAACTTGAAAGTTTGGACGCGCTAAATGACCAAAGCTGTCAATGCGCCATAAAACAACATTCATTGAAAGTTTGGTTCCAAGCATTTTCTCCTCTTCCCACATTGTGTTCAAATACTTTTTTATTCTTAGGGTCAGTTAACCCGTTACCACACAATCGCAAGTTTTAATGACCTTAAGAAATTAGACTTGTAAAAACATCGTTGGAAAAGGAGAAAATGGTAACCTGCACTTTCTCCTTTTCCCTCAATATTTTCAAACCTTTTAGAAACAAGTGGAATCATTTTAGCTACAACCAATTTTTCGTCTGCAAATGCTTTCAATTTCGACAATTCTAAAATATTGCCGCATGGTAAAGGGTTAAAAGGTGAGGATTGTGTCAAGATTGTTTTCACCTTGTACCAGAAAACATTTTAAACCAACCAAATCAAGGGCTTAGTGTTTCCCAAAAACATTGTTTTCCCTTGGAGCAGCCTTACTTAACCCTTTACCACACAACCCTGACTTTTAACAACCCTGGGAAAGAAGCCTTTTGAAAACATTGCGGGTAAAGGAGAAAATGATGGTTACCACCATTTTCTACTTTTCTCCCAATATTTTTTTACTCTATCAAGAGCAATTTTCACCATTTGAGACAATTTGAATTTCTCGTTTTCAGTTTGGACAAGTCTAAATTTTATTGTTTGGTGAAGCATACTGTACTCTTACACTTGTCATTAGCTGCCTCAATTATGGCCTAAAAAGCCACAATTTTATAGTGACTTGTTAATTATTTGTTCTTTGGTGTTTTCAGAAAAGAGAGAGATGGAAACAGTAAATAATGCCCCTGTGTGTGTGTTAACTTTGAGACTTACCAGTGAACAGGAAGCAGCCATTGAGGCATTTTTCCAGATCAATAATTGGAATCTGGTCAAAGTGGGTAAGCAACAAATCTTTTTTGATATTTGGTAATTACTAAGCTGAGACAATGCCCATTTATGCACCCCCCCCAAATTGCCAGCATATAGTGTTTAGCTCCACTGGATCAATAACAGCGAGGTCCTGGATCAAAATTGTCCCAGCTGTTGGGGGGGGGGGGGGGGGGGATGTGTCACTAATTTTACATGGGCTTATATACTAGAACTTTAAAAAATCATCTAGATCTTTGCTTTAAAGTCTAGGTCTGCCAGCATTTGCTTGTAGCTTCACCCAGTGAACCTGTAGGATGATTGTTAACTCTTTACCAAACGACCAAATTTTAGACTGGTCCAAATTGAAAGCATTTTAATGTGACTAAAGAATTAAATTTACTTTTAGGAAGGGAAGAAAACATTTGGGGGAAAAAATGAAAATGCTGGTTACCAGCATTTTCTCCTTTTCCCACAATGTTTTCCAAAAGGCTTCTTTCACAGGAGTGTTAAAAGTTGGGGTTGTGTGGTAAAGAATTAAAACATTTGCCTTGGGGTGAGCTGTGGAGGGTAAGGTAGTTTACATTGGATATACTGTGAAAACTTAAATCGTCTTGCAGCACATAAGTTCTATGTTACAAAATTATATTACTATTTACTATTATCATTATTATTATTACAGTCAAACCTCAGTAGCTCGAACACGGGAACCTTCGAACACTACCGAAAATTCGAACAAGAATCTCGGTCCCGACAAAAAATGCTCTTAATTCAGCGAGTTCGACTTCGGAAAACTCGCACACCGTGAAACTTGAACTCTCGAACACATTTCATGGTCCCAAAGGTAAAATCACTATACGTTTTACCTGGGAAAGGTCGAACAAAAGGTTGGCCGATAAATTAGTTGACAAGTGTAGGTGAATTTCACACATGCAGGTTGTATATCTGTTTATGACACCTTATGTCCACTGATTGAAACGGTGCGTAATATTAACCCGTTCCGTGAAAAATAACTAGCTTTAATTAACGCTGATTAATAATGATTGTATTTTTTTTTTTTTCTTGATTGGAAGTTTCCTCTGCCTTTAATCAATTTTTCACGCCTTTTGCATCAAACTGTGTATTTTTCTTGCAAACTGAGACCGTATATTAAACTTCTGTTCTATAAATAGAATAAATGTACATGTAAATGGAAATAAAGAAGAGGTTTCATTGGTTTTGTATCTTGTGTATTTAATTGTCATTAAAAATCAGATGACACGTGCTAAGTTAAGTAAATAAAAGTTATTTTCCTGAACAACTATTTTGTTTGTAAATGGTAAAAATATCATTTTTTTCCGTGCGGTCATTTAAAATGCTATTGGGCGTAGGTAATGTCGGACATAACCTACAGCGGATATAATATATTTCTTGATCGAATCTGGCGATCTATGAATGATCTTCGGCTCGGTCGAACTTCCGATAACTCGAACAAATCGGCTGGTCCCCTGGGTGTTCGAGCTACCGAAGTTTGACTGTATTTGTTGTTGTTGATGATTGATGATGATGATGATAATGATGATGATGCACCATTTATTCTATTTACAGAGTCAGGTCTTGCTTCTCTGACTAAGATTCTACATGATATCCATTCCTCAGAGGGAGATCCAACACCAGAACAAATCCTAATCGTAAGTTACATTTCTGTCTTAATTGAACAAGGACAGCAAGACACATTGCAGCAAAATTTTCTTTACTACTGTACCTCACAGTCCAGAATTTCAACAACCCCAAGTGAGAAGCCTTTGAAAACACTATGGAAGAAGGAGAAAATGCTGGCAGCCAGCATTTTCTGCTTATTCCACAATGTTTTTTTATTCTAAATTATCACAGACAAACCTTGTCATTTAACTCTTCACTGCACAATACTGACTTTTAACAATTCTTGGGAAGAGGGATCTTGAAAATATCATGGAAATAAAGGAGAAAATGCTGGTAACTTTCATATTTTGCTTTTCCCACAATATTTTCTACCCTATCAAAGAAAACTGGCACCAATTGAGCCACACTGAAATTGTTGTCTGCAAATGTCTTCAATTTGAACAAGGTAACATCTAGTCGTCTGGTAACGGGTTAAGTTCTATTTGATTTATTGTTTGCAGTAACTTGCTTGTAATATTGACATGTCTTATGATTTTACAGTTTGATAAGTATGGAATATTATGTCGTAGTAATTTTCAGTGTGCTTGTATTTAACTTAAGCAGCGTCAGAAAATTTAACATTGTGTAAAACATATAGGATCTGACATGAGTTGGCATTGAGGTAAGATTTTATTAACAAGTCTGTTAACCCTTTACCAAACAATCCCCGGTTTTTACGACCCAGAGGAAGAAGCCTTCTGAAAACTCTGTGGGAAAAGCAGAAAATGCTGGTATCCAGCATTTTCTCCTTTTCCCACAATGTTTTCTACTCTACTAAAGTCAAGTTTCAATTTTTGACTCATGTGTATTTTGTCGTCTGCAAATGCTTTCAGTTTGGACCAGACCAAAATTTTGTATTTTGGTAAAGAGTTAAGCAAGCCTTTGGCGAGCTTAATAACATTTTTTTCTTGATGAGTTTAATAAAATTCTTATAGCATATGCCAACAAATGTCAGATTCTTTTTAACACATAACCATATTTCACAAATCATAAATAAGAAGATTCAAACAGTCTATAGATACACATGCAGAAATATACATCAACTCATTCACTTCTAGGAAATAAGTACAAAATGATGTCAAAAATGATGTCACACAATAGCAATATCAAACGTATATGAGATAAGAAAATTCGTAATGAGTTTATTACCCTGAAAACAAGGGAGGTTATGTGATAAAGAAGGTTGAGTAAGAGTTCAAAATATTCTTACACAGTGGAAAGTTGATAAGGGCACCAGGAAATTTACTATAACATAATATTGTCCTGTTATAATATACCTACCATTTTCATCGACATAATTTTGACTATTATTGACATTATATATGATAATGCAAATTGGAATAAAAGAAAAAGAAAAAATGGTGTAGGTACCAATACCTTCATTTTTTATGAATGGTCAGTGAGTATAAAATTATATACAGTATGTAGTGAAATCCAAAGTATGGAAATATTTTTTAACCCTATACCAAACAAAAAAAATTTAGACTGTTCAAAATTGAAAGCAGTTGCATGACAACAAAATGAAATTTAGTTAAAATTTGACATTAGTTTTGAAAAAGGATAGAAAACATTGTGGGAAAAGGAGAAAATGCTGGTAACCAGCATTTTCTCCATTTCCCACAATTTTTTCAAAAGGCATCTTTCTCAGGGTTGTAAAATCCAGGGTTTGTTTGGTAAAGGGTTAAAGACCAGCAATGATTTCATTGTTACAGAGCGATGGCACCACAGTGGAGGAAGTGCAGGGTCTACAGGAAGTACAGGTAACAGCCCCTGGGGCAGATGGCAAGCCCCAAATAATCACAGTGTACACAGAGGGAGGAAACGCCCATGGAATACCTCAGTCCCTTTTGACAGACAATGTGACACCAGATGGCAAGGGAATGCCACAAGTCATCATACAAGAAATCACTTTGCCAGATGGGATGAGTGTTAATGAGGGACTCATTATTGCTAATGCTCAGCCAAGTGTCAGGAAGATTACCCCTAGAGGAAGTAGTAAGTCACCATGTGCCATATTCACCAACCATTCGTAAGAATATTCTTACTCTTTTATTTCATGCTTTCCCGTAGGATATCAAGAAATAGCAGTGAAAATAATTTTCGATCTTACACTGGTACAACCAGTGAAAATACCGATTTACACGTTCTTGTTGCTTAGATAAGTTGCGCGTGCCTAACAACCAGATGGGAAATATGACATCATATATCTTACATTTCTCGCGCTTGATGTAATATTGTAATGCGTTGCTATGCGGGAGGGGTACGCCACGGGGAATAACGGAAAAGAACTGTGCTGGATTTTGATAAAGCTCCTCCCAGAAAGGGTTAAAAGCATGAAATGAATAGAATATTTGTTGTTGTTTTTTCGGTGAAAGATCAAAATTTATTTCATCTCGTGAACACCATGGATAATATTTTCACTCGTGGCTGCACCACTCGTGAAAATATTACCCATGGTGTCCACTCGATGAAATAAATTTCGATCTTTCACAGAAAAAGACAAATATCCTCTATATATTACTATTGTCTGCACATATTTTTCAAAGATTCCACATGTCTTCCACAAGACATCACTGATCTCATATGCCAGGGAAAAGTAGGGCTTACATTAAAGCTATTCCCCAAGCCTGTAGGGGCTATTTTAACCCTTTCCCAAACGACAAACTTTTGGACTAGACCAGATTGAAAGCATTTGCAGACGACAATTCAACTCTTGCTGAAAAGATGATTTCTGTCTATGATAGAGTAGAAAACATTGTGGGAAAAGGAGAAAATGCTGGTTACCAGCATTTTCTCCTTTTCCCACAATGTTTTCAAAAGGCTACTATTTTAGACCCGTAAAAACCAGGGATTGTTTGGGAAAGGGTTAATAAATGGCCAGTGCATAGGTTACATGCTAGCTGATAATGGCTGAATGAACTACATTGAGCAAATGTTTATTTTAGTTTGAAATTCATAGTAAAGGTTGTAGCATAGAAAAGTAGTCTGGCTCTATAACCAGAATGCCCAAATTAGAAAGATGCGTATTTGTAGAATGTCATCTATTGGCAGATAATAGTATATTACAATTTCTGATTGGCTAAACCAAATTGTCTGGCCAATCATAGGTTGTTTTACTTTCTAGATTTACATTGTGCCTCAGAACAAATTTAACCCATTACCACTAAATCCTTACTTTTGACGCCCCTGAGAAAGAAACCATTAGAAAACATTGTGGGACAAGGAGAAGATGCTGTTAACCAGCATTTTCCCCTTTTTCCACAATGTTTTCTACCCTTCACAAAGTAAATTTAAAATTTTCAGTCACTTTTCTTTTGTCATCTGCAAATGCTTTCGATTTAGACAACCCGAAAATTCTGTTGTTTGGTAATGAGTTAAGAATGGTTGGTGAATATGGCCTAGTATTACTTCAAGCTTTTCTAGAGTTACAAACAAGGAGGTAGTTTGGAGTAAAAAGAGTTCATATAGCTTTAGTTCAGTGTTGGGTATGTTACAATGTATGAGCATGCATTTTCATTAACCCCTTACCACACAATCCCTACTTTTGATGACCCTGAGAAAGAAGCCTTTAGAAAACATTGTGGGAAAAGGAGAAAATGCTGGTAACCAGCATTTTCTCCTTTTCCCACAATGTTTTCTACCCTTCACAAAACAAATTTCAAATTTTCGGTCACTTTTATTTTGTCGTCTGCAAATGCTTTTGATTTGGACAAACCTAAAATATTGTTGTTTGGTAATGAGTTAAGCAAACAAAATTTAGCATTGGCATTTGTATGTGATTCTTTTGGTTTCTGTTGGTATACAGCTGAAGCAATATTTTGATACAGACAAATATTCATCACATAGACCGGAAATGTCCATCCTTTACAAACATGTGAATCTTGAATTCTTAGCTAAGTAAGCCAAGTAGACTATAATCTAGGGATAAGCTGGCTGATTTTGCAAACTAAAGCAGTGTCAGAAATGTACATACCATACTTCTCCTAAAAAAAAGCACCCTCCCTTATAGTAGCTAAAATAGTTCTTTCTCCCTTTCTCCCCACTCCTATCCTAGAAAACCCCTTAACCCATTACCACACAATCCCTACTTTTGATGCCCCTGAGAAAGAAGCTTTTTGAAAACACTGTTGGAAAAGGAGAAAATGCTGGTAACCAGCATTTTCTCCTTTTCCCACAGTATTTTCTACCCTTCCCAGAATAGATTTCAGTTTTTCAGTCACCTTATTTTGTCGTCTGCAAATGCTTTCAATTTGAACCAGTCTAAAATTTTGTTATGTGGTAAAGGGTAAAAATGACAATTTTTGGAGAATTTGATGCATATTTGCTCTAATTTGATTAATGTTTCCTCTAAAAAATCACTTAAACACAAAGAAAATATAAAATTGGGCACCCTTTTTGCTATGCAAATTGTGTACAAAATAAAGGTTTTCTACCTACATTTTGCATAGCTCTGGGAGCTTTTACTAGAAGAAATACCGTATTTCATGGAAGCAAATAGGTTTTTATAGATATACATGTAACTGTGCATGCACCTGAAGATGGTTTAACATCTTTGGATCTATAATTTGTGAAATATTGTTATTTTGATAAGAATCTGACAGACGTTTGTTTTTGTGATTAATTGTATTAAACTTGTCAAAAAATGATATTATTAAGCTCGCCAAAGGCTTGCTTAATAACATATTTCCTGGACTTGTTTGATAAAATTTATCTTTAATAAATCAAACTCCAGCTCATGTCAGATCATTTACCTCATTACCAAATGACAATAAGTAAGACTTGTCCAAATTGAAAGCATTTGCAGACAATAAAATAAACCTGACTGAAAAAATGAAATTTGTTTTGGGAAGGGTACAATTCATTGTGGGAAAAGGAAAAAATGCTGGTTACCAGCATTTTCTCCTTTTCCCACAATGTTTTCTAAAGGCTTCTTTCTCAGGGTCGTCAAAAGTAGGGATCATGTGGTAATGGGTTATTTTTTCTATTTTCAGTCAAGCCAGGTGACAAAGTATATAAATGTCATGTTTGTAACAAGACTTTTAAGCAAGCACAGAGCTTTCATGGCCACTATCAGTCTCATTTTGGAGCCAAACCCTTCAAATGTGCTATATGTCAAACAGGTAATGAATTTTGTTAACTCTTAATTTTAGACATGTACAGATTCAAAGCATTTGCAGACAACAACATATATGTGATTCAAGAAATCTGTTTGAGGAAGGATAGAAAACTTTTGGGAAAAGGAGAAAAGGCTGGTTACCAGCATTTTCTCCTTTTCCCACAATGTTTTCAAATGTTTTTAAATGCCTTCTCTGTCAATGTTTTCAAATGCCTTCTCTGTCAAGGTCATTAAAACTCAATTTTGTTTGGTAAAGGATTAAACAAGTAGTAATTTCACCTGTGCAAAATGGAGTTTAGGGGATTATACTGATGTCATTTTGTTTGTCTGTGTTGGTGTGCAGTTAAACCTTATGTTGAACATAATATCCAAAGTTTAAGAGCAAGTTATTCTTTTAAAAAATCAGATAGATCATGTTAAGGTCAGGATGGATGGATTGAATAATGTTAATGGACTTGAGGTCTTACCTTTATAGTCAATGCCTCAACAAGAATTATCCTGCAAACATCAAAACTACTGTTTAATTTGCATTAGAATTTTTTTGTTTAATAGTCAACTTGTGTCTACTTCTTTCTTGTTGAAGAGCACCCAGAAGCATGGAATGATTGTTGTTCCTTACACCAGTACACTGGTAAAGGAAATGCCAGGGACATATTGATAAATACACAGTTCCCATAACATGACTGAAATACAGGTGGAAAAAAGGCATAATGAATCGAAGAAAGAATGAACAAAATATTTGTAGCACCCATATCAACTCTATACTTAACAATCCTAACCTTACAGACAAAGACTTTTGAAAACATTGTCGGGAAAGGAGAAAATGCTGGTAACCAGCATTTTCTCCTTTTCCTACAATGTATTCTACCCTTCAGATACAAATCATATTATTTTTGTCACTTTTAATTTGTTGTGTGCAAACTCTTTCAATTTGGACAAGTCTAAAATTTGATTCTTTTGTAAAGATTTAAATGGGGTATGTTTACAGCCCTTCAAAATATCAAAAGCTGGTTATCACATTGTTATCAAAAGTTACAAACATTCTGATTCTCAAAACACACAATAAATGATGTTTTCATTATTTTTAGGATTCACATTGAAGGCAGCCCTGGTGGCCCACCAGTCAATCCATACGGGAGCTAAACCCTTTTCGTGTGCCCTGTGTAATAAAGGTTTTCGTAGAAAAGATGATATGATATCTCACATCCGAACACATACAGGTAGATATAGGGAGTTTTGAGGACAATTTTTGTCAGTCAGTAAGAACCCAGCGTTCTTATTCATTAACTCGTTACCACACGAGAAAATTTTAGACTGGTCCAAATTGAAAGCATTTGCAGACAACAAGATAAAGTTGACTGAAAAATTGAAATTGTTCTGGGAAGGGTAGAAAACACTGAGGGAAAAGGAGAAAATGCTGGTTACCAGCATTTTCTCCCTTTCCCACAGTGTTTTCAAAAGGCTTCTTTCTCAGGGGCGTCAAAAGTAGGGATTGTGTGGTAAAGAGTTAAGCAATTCTAGGAATGTTCTTCCTCTCATTCTCCATAGTTTTGCAAGTTTGAAAGTAACATAGCTTCTGATTGGCTGAATTGTTTAGCCAAACGGAAGTTGTGGTACTTTCTAAATCAAGAATAAGAGAAAGTTTGTTCTTGCAAAGGGTTGATAAATACGAACCCTGGTTGCATACCTTACATTACTTACCTACAAAAATGAATGCATTTGTGTGGTGTGTTCATATTTTCATACACAGGTTTATATTCAAAATTGTGGGTAAAATTTAGAACAAACTGTAACACAATTTCATGTTTTGATAGGCCTGTCAAAGAGGGCTTTTGGAAACAATGTGGCAAAAAAGAGATAATACTTGTAGCCTATCAAAAACAGAATTCTTCATTTAACCCATTACCACACAATCCCTACTTTTGACGTCCCTATGAAAGAAGCAAGTAGAAAACATTGTGGGAAAAGGAGAAAATGCTGGTAACCAGCATTTTCTCCTTTTCCCACAATGTTTTCTACTCCTCACAAAACAAATTTCAAATTTTCAGTCAGTTTTACTTTGTCGTCTGCAAATGTTTTCGATTTGGACAAACCTATAATATTTTGTTTGTACAGAGTTAAGCTACATCTAATCTATCATACAGCAAATGCTTTAGATTTGATCCAGTCCAGAATTTCGGTGTTTGGTAAAAAGTTAAGGATAAGTACAGTATAGTTTTCACATATTTTTACAGTTTTGTTGAAGTTAGGTAACTTGCTTGATTTCTTGTTGTTATTAAACATGAAAATCATAAAACTTCCTTAGGATACATGTCTTGGCTGCAAAACGTCAGTGTCCTTTACAGTGGTACAAATACAAAATGCATGCCCTGTGGTTGGTTTTGCTGGATTCATGCACTTGTAACTACAAGTTAGTCAGACCCTAGACTGAAAAAGGCATAATATACTAATTTATTTTCAAAAATAAGTCAAAGGTTTAACTAGATTCCAAAATTTTGGTTAAGTCATTTCCAAACAACAAAATTTTAGACTGGTCCAAACTGAAAGCATTTGCTGATGACAAAACAAAAGTGAATGAAAATTTGAAGTTTGTTTTGTGAAGGGTATAAAACATTGTGGCAAAAGAAGAAAATGCTGGTTACCAGCATTTTCTCCTTTTCCCACAATGTTTTCTAAAGGCTCCTTTCTCAGGGTCGTCAAAAGAGGGAGTGTGTGGTAATGAGTTAAACGTTTACAACATTATTTCAGTCAAATCATAGCAAAAGCACACATATTCACAAGGACTAGGCTAAGGTGCGTAGTGTCTTGCCAAAGAGCACAAAAAATCCATTGATTCCAGTGAGGTTCAAACCAGGGGCCTCGATGTTATGAGTCCTACACTTCACCACTGAGCCACCAAGAACACTGAAAATTTGGACTGGATCAAATTGGCAGTATTTAAAGACATCAAATAAAATGTTGTTGCTTAAGTTTTGATTTCTGTCTTTGACAGGTTTGAAAACATTTTGGGTAAAGAAGAAAATGCAGGTCACCTGCATTTTCTTCATCTCCCACAATACTTTAAAAAGCTTTATCTTTCAGGGTTGTAAAGGTCAGGATAGTGTGGTAAAAAGTGAAGTATTTAAAACCAAAGTCCAGTATTTAGTTTTTATAATTCTCTCTAGGGTACTTTGTCTAAGATGAGTGATCCAAGCTAGTTTCTTATTTTGTTTCTATTCCATTGTGTAGACCTAGCAGTTTAAATCTTTTCTGTATGATGAAATTTTAGACTTCTCCAAACTGAAAGTATATGAGACAATAAGTTAAAGGTAGCTAATTTATAACGTTTGTCCATCATAGGTAAGAAACTTTGTGGAAATAGGAGAAAATGCTGGTTACCAGCATTTACTCCTTTTTCCCACAATGTTTTCAAAAGCCTTTTCTTTTATGGTTTGTAAAAGTCAAATTTGTGTGTTAAAGGATAAATTGTTAGATTTATTTATATGTGTACAGGAGAGAAGCCCTATGAATGTGACATCTGTGGTAAAAAGTTCAAGTACCGGAACCAGATTCCAAAACACCGTCGGGCTCATACTGGCGACAAGCCGTACAAGTGTGGATCCTGTCCCAAGTCATTTACTTCGAACATACATCTACGGCGCCATGAACGTACACATACCGGCGAAAGACCTTATGTATGCTCTGTTTGTTCGAAAGCATTTACCCAGTGTGGACACTTACAGGTGAGATGGTGTGATTCTACTGACAAGAGATCATATTTTATGCTAGATTCACCAAAAGAGTATTAAAGGTGTTTCTCATCGTCTTTAAAAGTCAGTATTGTGTTGTTAAAGGTGAAATGTTTAACCCTTTACCACACAATGACAACTTTTGATGACCCTGGTGAAGAAACCTTTTGAAAACATTGTGGGAAAAAGAGAAAGTGCTGGTAACCAGCATTTTCTCCTTTTCCCACAATGTTTTCTACCCTATCAAAAAAAAAAAAAAGCCCATTTGATATGACCCAGACTGAAACTGTCATCTGCAAATACTTTAAGTCAGAATGGTCTAAAATTTTATTGTGTTAAAGGGTTAAGCCAACTTGGGTAGATCTGCATTTGTTCAGTGTTTGATTGTCTTTCTTGTTATTAAAAGTGAACATACCGTACAGAAAATTTTCTGTTTTATTTACAACAGTAAGTTCTGAATTATTTACTAAACCAAAGTTATTAACTCTTTACCAAACAATCCTTGGTTTTACAATTCTGTGAGTGAAACCTTTTGAAAACATTGTGGGAAAAGGAGAAAATGCTGGTAACCAGCATTTTCTCCTTTACCCACAATGTTTTCTATCCTTTGCAAAACAAATTTCATTTTTGAGTAACTTTAATTTTGTCGTCAGTGGCTTGGAAAGAAAAGTTGTGTCAGCACTGATGTGAGAAAACCAGGAAACACATGCGTTTAACTATACGTTTAACTTAAGTGATAGAATGTTGAATAACAAATCATCTTTAATTATAACATTTGCAATATTGTTCAACCCTGTACCAAACAACAAAATTTTGGACTAGTCAAAATTCAAATCATTTGCAAAAGACCAAAAAAATAAAAACATGAATCAAAACTCAAAATTTATTTAGGAAAGGGCAAAAAACACTATGGGAAAAGGAGAAAATGCTGGTTACAGCATTTTCTCCTTCTCCCATTATGTTTTAAAAAGGCCTCTTCCTCAGGGTCATTAAAAGTCAGGATTGTGTGGTAAAGAGTTAAAAAAGTTTTTCTGTTTTTATAGGCCCATATGAGAATACACAATGATGAGAGACCATACGCTTGTTCTATCTGTGGCCGAGGGTTTCGTGAGAAAAAAGTGATGAAAAAGCATGAGGCATTGCACACATCAGAGAGACCCTACAAATGTTCTGTATGTGGTAAGGGATTCTTACGTCAGAGTAATCTAGAACTTCACTCTGTCATGCATCAAAAGGAGAGAGACGGGGCTTTGTTAGTACGTCCTCGGCCTAAATCAAAAAAGAGACCAGACGCTCAGATGCGAGACTTTGTTGCCAATGTGTTAATGAATGTGAAAAAAGTAGATTCCAGTATGCAAACAGATTCTTTTGTAAATGGAATTCCATCCACTGGAGACGGGGTTACAGGTGGAGTAACAGATGCAACTAATTTTTCTGCATTTGTAAACCATGCTGTCGGTCAGGAAACTCAGTCAGGAATAAAAGTTGAATCCATATCAACTTTACAGAATATAAACGGAGAGGAACAGTATACTTTTGTACTGCAAGATGAAAATGGCGAAGGGTATTTAATCCCTGGATATGACCCGGGAACAGCCAGCGAGGAAATTGTGTCAATGCCTGCCCAGCAAGTAGAAATATCAACTGTATACAAAGCAGACACAGGTAATCCAGAAATATCTGTTGAGGGCGCTTCTTATGCAAGTACTGAAGATGAAATTGCATTGAGGGCCCTAGAAAAAGTGGCTTCATCAGATAATGAACCTATAGTTAAGATTGAGACAGATACTGATATTCAGTTAAACAGTGCCTTGGATCAGACGGCTGAAAATGTGAATAGTAATAACCTAGTATTGATTACAGATCATAGTTATGAAGTTGTGAAAGGTGATTAAATTTGGAACTTTACATGAAGGAATTGAAAAAGGAAAAGGAAAATTACTATACCTTTGGCAAGAAAACTTGTTTCGAATCATTTAACAATATTTACATCAAGTGTTATCCTACCTATGGGTTATGGACTTTATGCCGTTTTTAGAATTATATGATCCACTCATAAAAAAATACAATGTTTGATGTTGAAATAAAATTTATGGTACCAGATAAGTTTTCAAATCCTGTTATCATACAGCAAAGAAATTTCTCGTGATCCGATTGGTTAACATGCCGGGAACATACGTATCACGTATCATGTACCCTGGCAAAAACCACGCAAAGCCATTTTCTCTTTTGAGTGCCCCGTAAATGTCGCTGCAATCACTACAGTTGCAACACAACATCCAAAATGGCGGCGTTGATCGATCACCAGACTGCTCGCTGATGCACCAAACTGGACGTTTTAGTGACATCAGTTTCCAGTGACGTTAGTTTTCATTGAATTGAGGCACTCAAAACGGAATTGCTCTTTGGTCAGTATATTCGATTCATGAGAATATAAAACAAGAAAATTTTGCCTAATGCGTTTTGAAAGGGTAAAGCTTTGCATTATAATAAATTTTTTGTAGGGTCAGGTGGCAGGGGACTTAGAAACTTGTTCATGGGGAAAAGGGGTGGGGGGGGGATAATAATTACCCAGCAATTATTGCATGCATGTAGAGGTTTTTTGGCCATAATATGTTTGCTGGCATTGGACGTTGTAACCGGTTGATTTGTCCATGACTTGCCTATCTGATCAAATGGGGTTTAATGTCTCTCTGTAATGCATTGCACTGAGCAAGTCATTACATTATGATGGATCCATAAATTTCTTTTAGTCAAACAAGCCACTCAATCATGATGTAGAATGGTCCTTAGAAATGAAGAGAATTTACAAATAGCAAAAAGTTTTGACCCATGTCAGAGTAAATAGACAGACTGCACATTCAGTGCAGTCTGATCTTGGTCAACGTTTTCACAAAAGGTCATTGAGTTGCACCAAGCTGCTTAAGGATTCACCTGTTGAGTGCTGAACTCAGCGGGGATAAAAAACCATTAACTATTGCATGTTAAGGGTATTTTGGCAAGGATATGTTAACTATTTTGGCAAGGATATGTTAACTGGCTTTTGGCACTTTAACTCTCTACCACAAGACAAAATTTTAGACTGGTTCAAATTTAAAGTATTTGCAGATGACAAAATAAAGGTGACTGAAAAATTGAAATTTGTTCTGGGAAGGGTAGAAAACACTGTGGGAAAAGGAGAAAATGCTGGTTACCAGCATTTTCTCCTTTCCCACAGTGTTTTCAAAAGGCTTCTTTCTCAGGGGCATCAAAAGTAGGGATCATGTGGTAATGGGTTAAATATGCTGATTTCTCCTTTTCCCACAAAGTTTTCTACTCAATCAAAAAATAAATTTGAGCCACTATGAAATGATAGTCTGCAAATGCCTTCAATTGGAATTGTTCTAAAATTCTGATGTGTGGTGAAAGGTTAATAGGTCTGCATGATATATTGTAGGAAACAAGTGATCACATTATTATGGATCTGAAACTATATTTTAAGTTAACCTGTTAACAAACGACAATATTTTGGACAGGTCCAAATTGAAAGCATTTGCAGATGACAAAATGAAAGTGACTGAAAATTTGAAATTTGTTTTGTGAAGGGTAGAAAACATTGTGGGAAAAGGAGAAAATGCTAGTTACCAGCATTTTCTCCTTTTCCCACAAGTTTTCTAAAGACTTATTTACCCGGGTCATCAAAAGTTGTCATTGTGTGGTAAAGGGTTAAACATTTCACCTTTAACCACACAATCCAGACTTTTCCCTTTCTCCTTTTCCCACAGTGTTTTCTAAAGACTTCTTTCTAAGGGGCGTCAAAAAAGTAGGGATTGTGTGGTAATGGGTAAGGTAACCAGTCATGAGGTAGAATGGTCCTTGAAAATGGAAAAAAACAAAACAAAAAATGAAAATAGCAAAAAAAGTTTCAACCCATGTTGGCCTGTGTGCACAGACTGACATGAATCAATACATGATATTACAGATGCATGAAATGACCTTTTCATAGGGCTTGGCTCATTTGATCAACTGTGAATTTCTTGATGCACTAATGTTGTTTGCAGTCACTGATGTTAATCCAAGTTAGAGATGATGACTGATATTTTTTATTGCCTTATTAAATTATTCGTGTTGTTATGTAATGGTTGTTCATAATTACATGTACCTGCACGTCGTTGATTTTAGTGATGAGTTCACAACACACCTGTTATGGAATGCGAACTGTTGTCAGATCGGCTTTTACCTTTACCAAATGACACAATTTTAGCCCTGTCCAAATTGAAAGCATTTGCTTTCAATTTGACAATTTCAGTGTGGCTCAATTGATGTAATTTTTCTTTCATACAGTAGAAAACATTGTGGGAAAAGGAGAAAATGCTGCTTACCGTACAATTTTCCGACAATTTTTTCAAAGGGTTTCTTTTCCAGACGCATCAAAAATCGGCATTGTGTGGTAAAGGGTTAACTCTTTCTACACCAAGGGTGACACCAGAAGCTGTTGTGGACAGTGTAGATCAACATCAGACCATACAACAAAAATTTAGACTTGTCCAAACTAAAAGCATTTTCAAACTAAAGTTTAAATGTTGTTTAAGTGATGAAATTTGTCTTTGATGGAGTAGAAAACATTGTGGAAAAAGGAGAAAATGCTGGTTACCAGCATTTTCTCCTTTTCCCACAATGTTTTCAAATGGCTTTTCCTACAGGGTCGTTAAAACTAGTGATTGTGTGATAAAGAGTTAAAGTAATCAAAGTTGATGGATGGATTAATTGGTTGATAGATTGATTGATTGATTGATGTTCTTTAACGCCGATTTCAACGTTCAGTCATATTACGGTGAAAGCTCACATAATCATGTATGTCCTAGATTCCACCAGGCTATGACTTTGAAGTGTCTTGCCAAAGGACACTCCCTTGAAAAACCTTGTGCTTCCTACAACGTTCGAACTCTAGGTTACTAGTTCTATAATTTACCACTGAGCTGCAGAGAAAACCGTTTCGTCAACAGAAAAGTGAACATGTTACTGGACATGCTCTGGTCAGTGCAGATAGGTCATTTTGTCCGAGGTACTGCGGCACAAGAAAACGTTCCGGACACTTTATAGATACAGATTTCGGCTGATTTTCACTAAACTGCATAGATTTACGCAAATATTTGGGGACAGTATACACACACACACACACATATGGTACCTAGGATAGGCCTACCAAAGGTATAGGCCGGCGTGAAGTTATGCATTTATTAACTCAAATCGTAAAGTTGTGCCGTTTACTGACTCTTGTTTTCAGACTTAAATATTTGCTTATCTAAAGCGCATACGTAAATTTTGTGTATGCACAGATTAGTTAACCCTTTCTCAAACGACAAGTTTTTGGACTAGACCAAATTGAAAGCATTTGCAGACGACAATTCAACTCTTGCTTAAAAGATGATTTCTGTCTATGATAGGGTAGAAAACATTGTGGGAAAAGGAGAAAATGCTGGCTCCTTTTCCCACAATGTTTTCAAAAGACTACTATTCCACACCCGTAAAAACCAGGGATTGTTTGGGAAAGGGTTAAAGGCAGCACAGTGCACAGTGGCGTAGCCAGGTGGAAGCTCGGGCCTCAAACTATGTAGCATTAAACGAAATGCGATTTCTCAATCTGGGAAAAAAGGCCAGATATTAAAAATCTGTTGCTTTAAAATAGAAATTTAATAGCGGGCTACGTTTTATGCAGTTCGATCTTGACCAACATTGCCCGCAATATGCAGTATGACCTTGATTTACATTGTTTCAAAAAATGAAAAGTTGTTCTTGGCAGTCTTAGATGCTAACATCTATCTTGAGCACTTACCGGAATATGACTTAGGCTGTTAAAAAGGCAATACCCTTTACCAAATGACAAAATTTTAGACTGGTCCAAATTGAAAACACTTGCATACGACAAAATACAGTAAAAAAGAAAAAGGAGAAAATGCCGGAAAATGCTTTTTTCAAAAGGCTTCTATCACATGGTCATACAAACTAAGGATTGTTTGGTAAAGGGTTAACCCGTTAACACTCAATCCCTACTTTTGACGCCCCTGAGAAAGAAGCCCGTAGAAAACATTGTGGGAAAGGGAGAAAATTTCCAAAATGTTTTATACAGCTTTTCTTTGTACAGTCGTTAAAACGCGAGATTAACCCATTACCACAGAATCCCCACTTTTATCGGCCGAAGGCCAGCGGGCTTCTGTCATGGCCCGGTGTCCGTCGTGCGTCCGTGCGTGCGTCCGTCCGTCCGTCCGTGCGTGCGTTAACTTTTATTTCAAATATCTTCTTCTCTGAAACTACCCATCCAATTTTGATGAAACTTTGCAGAAATGATCCTGCCATGGTCCTCTTCAGAATTCCTTGAAAGAATTTTATTCCTTCAAAAACTCTGGTTGCCATGGCAACAAAACTGAAAAATATTGAAAATTTTTAAAAATCTTCTTCTCTGAAACCATTAGGCCTAGGGCTACCAAATTTGGCATGTAGCTTTATCTACCAAGTTCCTTCAAATATTAGCCCTGGGGTCAAAATTGGCCCAACCCCAGGGGTCACAAGTTTTATATGGGCTTATATAGGGAAAACTTTAAAATCCTTCTGGTACCTAGCCATAGAGCCTAGGGCTACCAAATTTGGCATGTAGCTTTTCTAGTAGACCTCTACCCAGAGTGCCCAAATGATAGCCCAGAGGTCAAATTTGGCCCGGCCCCGGGGGTCACAAGTTTTATATGGGCTTATATAGTGAAAACTTTAAAAATCTTTTCGTACCAAGCCATAAGGCCTAGGGCTACTCAATTTTGCATGTAGCTTTATCAACTGGTTGTCTACCAAAGGTGCCCAAATTGTAGCCCTGGGGTCAAATTTGGCCCTGTCCTGGGGGTCACAAGTTTTACATGGGCTCATATTGGGAATTTTTTTAAAAATCTACTTGTTCCTAGCTATAAGGCCTAGGGCTACCAAATTTTGCATATAGCTTTATCTAGTGGGCCTCTACCAGGAGGGCCCAAATTATAGCCTTAGGGTCAAGTTTGTCCCCACACCAGGGGTCACAAGTTTTACATGGGCTTTTGTGATGAAGACTTTCTTAGTCATCTTGTTACTAACCATAATAAAGACTAGGACTACTAAATTTAGCCCTAGCTCATGGATTTTATGTTTTACAGGGCCTTTTATTGAGAAAACTTTGAAAATCTTCTTGTTTATAACCACACATTCTAGACCTGTATTATTTGGTATGGGGCTTTATCTTGTAGACCTCCACCAGGATTCAAGTAATTATAGCTTTGTGGTCAAAACTGGATTTGCCCAGGGGTCACAACTTTTTTGTTGGTTTTTATGGAAAAAAATTGTAGCCCTCAAGTTTGAAACCAGTTGGCCAAATAATGTAACGTTTGGCTTGTAGTGTTTTTACGATTTAGCCAGTGGAGCGATACAGGGCCAGCATGGCCCTCTTGTTTTTAATCCTTACAACAACAAATTCTAAACGTTGTAGCCACATTGGACTTGTCGTCTGCGAATGCTTTGAATTTCAACAAGTCTACAAGGTTGTCGTTTGGTAAGTCAATATGACCCTAAAGTTGCCCAAATTAATCAGAATATCGTATACTAAATACGAATCAGTTAAGATCCCATACCATACTGCACTTTTTGTGCGATATATCTTGAGTCCGCACAGCCAACAAGAATAATTGGAGTTATTTCACGCTTACTTAAAGGTTTAGAAACTATAACGGTCATATATACTTCCCGTTCGCTGTGGAAAAAGGGGGTTTAGTGCATTTCTGTGATCCAGCATACTAAGCAAGTTATGTAACTTGAATTCTTAACCCTTTCCCAAACGATAAATTTTGGACCTTTCCAAACCGAAAGAGTTTGCAGACGACAATTTTAGATTTGGAGAAAATGGCAGAAAGTCCTCAAAAAGGGTAGAAAACACTCGTTACGAGCAATTTCTCCTTTTCCCACAGTGTTTTCAAAGGACTTTTACTGCAGACACGTAAAAACCAGGACTTGTTTGGGAAAGGGTTAAAATCCATTTCGTCAAGAATGATTGGATGAATCTGGAGGCAGAGTGGTCCTTGAACATACAATAAAAAATACAAATATAAAAAAAAGTTTCGACCCATGTCAGTCTGCGCGATCTGCGCAGGCTGACATGGGTCGAAACTTTTTTTTTTTTGGCAGATGCATTAAGCCCCCTTTTCACAGAGCATGGCTCGTTCATAAATTACTGTCTGGTGGCAAAATGCGTTATGCAGATTAACTCTTTACCAAACGACAAAATTTTAGACTAGTTCAAATTGAAAGCACTTGCAGACGACAAAATAAATTTGACTAAATCATTGATTTAGTTTTAGGAAGGGAAGAAAATATTATGTGGGGAAAAGGAGAAAATGCTGGTTACTGGTCAGCATTTTCTCCTTTTCCCACAAAGTTTTCGAAAGGCCTCTTTCACGGGGGTGTGAAAAAAAGTCGGGATTGTGTGATAAAAGAGTTTAAAAAAAAAACACACACGTTTCATTGCATGTGATGACTTTAAATGAACTTTGCTTGGTAACGGACCTACCGCATTCCTTGATCGCTTGACCTCATAGTCATTGCCACAATGCCCGGTCAGCTAACCGCTTGACCAGTACTTAAAATATTTATTGGCCGATTTCCGATCAGTTATAGAATTGTTTATATTATAGAGACCAAAATAATATGTGAAGGGTAAATGTTTATTTTTATACGCGCGTTTTGTTTATATACATGAATAAGAAGTGAAAACTGTCTCTTTTTTTTTTACACGATTTAGCCCGTTACCAAATAATCCCTGTTTTTTACGTCCCTGAGATAGAAGCCTTTTGAAAACATTGTGGGAAAAGGAGAAAATGCTGGTAACCAGCATTTTCTCCTTTTTCCACACCGTTTTTTACCCTGTTGGAAACACATTACACTTTTTGAGTTACATTTATTTTGTCGTCTGCGAGTCCTTTCAATTTGGACCAGCCTAAAATTTTGTCGTTTGGTGAAGGGTTAATTCTTTCGATGCAAAGGCCATTTTTGCTTTCCCACTTGGATTTGTAGATCAGGATCAGGTTCGCCGACAATTTGTGCGACGATCTCACACGAAAAACCAACCTTTAATTTTTTCTCACCTGGCCATGTTAACGGACAGAAAATATCCTGATTATTTATTGCGCTCTTTTTGTACTTGTACTTTTGTACTTTTTTTATCCTTCTTAGTTTAGTATAAAAGTATTTATTTTACATTGATTCAGAAATAAGTCTTTACGAAATGTATTAATCTCTCTCGAGTCTGTTGTCACAATTGCGGGTTTGACCTTATTGAATTACGTGCGAAATTGACCATGATTATTTGCAGCTTTGCATATTGCTTGACGGGCAAAAATATGGATTGTCCGTCAGTTAGTTTGAAAACTAATACCACATGTCTGAAAAAAAAGTGCGGAACACCCCCACCCCAACATGTCAACCAACTGCGTTTTTCGTTAATTTTCAGCCGACGCAGACACCCTAAATTTTGTCCTCTCAAATCTAAATTATATACATATACCTCCAAGCCATCTCTGCGCCATGATACAGGGCAACAAAAGTGATATTGAAAAATTTGATATGGGACTACTTTTGATACTACGACCTGGAAGCAATCTGGCATTGGTGCGACACCTCCTGCTTCCTGGGAACTATGCCAGTACTAGCACCGAATGTGTGGGCCAATGAAAATTCTCCAAGCAGACACCCGCTCCCATGAATCGAACCCGGGACCTTTTTGTTTTATTCTAACAATTTGCTGCCTATCAAAGATATAGAAGCTTGATGTTAAAGATGGCCCTTAAGAAAATTTTACTGAAATACAAAAAAATTATCCTTATACTCCCAAAGCCTTATAATTTTCATGCATAAAACCCTAGTAGTCGAAAACCATCCGACAATAAGACAAATTAGAGATTTACTACAGCCCATGTCGACACTGAAGGGAAACACAGTCTATTTTTACATCAGCTACTCGCTCATTTACATACCGAAAATATATAGACGAAGCTCCAAACGTAGCGTTCATAGTTCTAGACATTTAGAAAATGATTACATGTTATGTTATGTTATGTTATGTTATGGAATTTAAGAGTCATTAGTCACGTGCTACTCACTTAACCTTTCCACAATGCTTTGATTTTTGGCGGGAAATCTAAAAATAGCCTAAGAGGCTACGTAGCCTTTTAAGGGAATACCACCATTTTTTTTTTTTTAAATTTTACGATTCTTGATTATTCGTGAATTGTATTGTTTTTTCATATGAATTTCAGTTATACATATATTTTTAAATTTGGTGTGATGTGAAAATTCTAAATACCCACCTTTAAGTATTCTACACATTCTCTGTCATCTTTTTTCGATATTTGTCGTCGTTGCTGTTTTGCTTTTCTTTGGCACTTCAGGTTATTTAGAATACAGGGTATTAACAGTTTCATAATACGTGATAGACTTTCTAATAGTTGTTGCTTCATTGAATACTCTCTCAATACCAATGAATTATATTGCACATTTCTTTAGAAGGCATTTGAGCGAATCAGGGCCACCATCACCCTCTTGTTATCACAGGGACAACGAATTTAGGCTATTGTTTCAACAATGAGATTCTTTGACTTTGCAGTGCCCCGTCCATGGCACATTACGCGATTAGAAAGGCGAGCAGGGACCATATCAGGACAGCCAGATAACAACTTAACTATTGAGCAATTTACTCTCTTGCACTCCGGATCATTCACATTCACCTCTGTAGTGGGCTCAGAAAGTAGTCCGTCTTTACGGGATACTTTCGTCACATGACCAGTACTCAATATGGCGGCATTAACGCCGGTGAAGGAGAGACCAATATCAATGTATGCTGTTTAAAAAACATACGGCCAATTATCTATGTTTGGTGTGATTGTGAGCAATTCTGAGCAAATGCCTCTAATGGGGACGAGGTTAGATTTCTAACAAAACAATGAGCCGTGCACTGTGAAAAGGCGGCTGAATGTATCTGCAAAAAGTATCAATTCATGTCAGCCTGCGCAATCCGCGCAGGCTGACATAAATTGATACTTTTTTTTTTGCTATTGGTCGATTTTCTGTGTGTGTGTGTCAAAGGACCAGTGTACCTCATGATTCAGTCGGTTGTTATAGAAAACGATTTTCATGGGTTCCTTATTGAGTGACTCTTTTAACCCTTTCCCAAACAACAAACTTTCGGACTACACCAAATTGAAAGCATTTGCAGACAACAATTCAACTCTTGCTGAAAAGATGATTTCTGTCTATGATAGGGTAGTAAACATTGTTGGAAAAGGAGAAAATGCTGGTTACCAGCATTTTCTTCTTTTCCCATAATGTTTTTTAAAAGGCTACTTTTCTAGATCCGTAAAAACCAGGGATTGTTTGGGAAAGGGTTAATTGATAAAATGCATCACGGGAATACATGAAGCCCCCCTTTTTTTCCAGAGCATGGCTCATTTGAAATATCCTGGAATTCGAGCCTATGGTATAAATAGAATTTGACTCTCTACAACCTTTGACTGAAGACGACTTTGAAATCAACATTGAAAGATACGGTTAATCAACATAAATCAGAGCATTACAGCTGTACATTAATGAAAACACAGTGGTAAAAGGAGAATGTTGACCGTTAAGTACTAACAGTTTTTCGTTATTTCCACAATATTTTAGAATATCTTCTCGATGGTGTAAACAGTCGTTAAACGGTGGTAAACTGTTTTCTCTTTTTCAAACGGTCGAATTTTTTGACTGGTCCAAGTAAAACCCGCTTACATGCATACGACAAATCAAATGTTTGCTAAATGACTCCTGTTTATAGGTTAGAAAATATTGTGGGAAAAGCCTTCTTCCATCGGGTTGCGAAAACATGGGACTATGTGGTACTTTATTAAGCCTTATCCAACTGAATAGTGAACAGAAGCTTTCAAGCCAAGATAAAAACCCTAAATTTTACTATTTTAAGGATGAAAGATACTTCTTTAATGGACAGTGTATATTAAAGATCAGACTGCACCTTCTCTGCATTCTGATCTTGTATACACTGTCCGCTAAATGGTCCTTCAGTCGCGCTCAAAAACCGAAGGGTTAACCGAGTTTCCCTATCTGTAAACTAGTGCAGCGCAAATATGCGACCGATATCGGTGACGAATGTGGGGTATTATAATCAAAGTACTGACAGGTCAACAAGGTGACCTCAATGAAGGTTTTTTACTTTGATCGTTCTTTTCCCGCCGATTCTTTCCAACGCGATCCTTGATCACTGAAGTTTTCCGTTGTTACTTCACGGTTTGTTTATGGCGGCTGTTCTTTATAGATGAAAGACGGACACACACGGATATTGGCTGGTCTAACCTCTTCTCTTGGTGAAGAACCTTCGGTTTAAGTGTAGCGGTCTAGACTTCTATCTTGTTGGCGTACATGTACAATTTGTTTGTACCATTGAACTCAACTTTTTATATGATCAATACTTTGGCAAAAAGTGTTTTAACTCTTAACCGCACAATGACGACTTTTAACACCATTGAGGAAGAGGACTTTTGAAAACACAGTGGAAAAAGGAGAAAATGCTGGTAACCACCACTTTCTTCTTTTCCCACAGTGTTTTCTACCATGTCGGGATCAAATTTTACTAAATGAGTCGCATTTAAATTGTCTGCAATTGCTTTCAATTTAGACAAGCTTAAAATTTTGTCGTCTGGTAAAGAGTTCAGGTATCTCGTAGTCAAGTAAATTGACACATAATTATGGATCCCTGATTGTATGTAGAATGGTCCTTTGTCATGCAGAAAATTGATCAATTACAACATTGATCGGCTTCAGAACATGGGGTAACTGGTTCATTCCTTGACCGAGCTAATTTCTTTCCGGAAATTAATGATCTAGTTATTGCGATAGGATTTCATATTTTATCATATGCAAAGAAATTTCTCGTGATCTGATTGGATAAGATGCCTCGAACATGTATACATGTATCATGTACACTCGCAAAACCAATGTAAAAGCAGTTTCCCTTTCGGGAGCACCGTATACATGACTACACTAGCAAGTTGCTAGTAACAACACAGCATCCAAATTGGCTGCATTGATCAAGATTATTATCTGCCATGCCAGGGGAGGGGATATATGGTAAAATTTGGCAGTATAATAAATTTGTTGTACAGTCAAGTGAAATGGGAACCAGCATTTTCTCCTTTTCCCACAATGTTTTCTACCTTTTCCAAATCAAAATTCATTTTTTTTTATTAACATTTAAATTGTCATCTGCAAATGCTTTCAATTTGGACCAGTCAATAATTCTGCTATTTGGTAAAGTTAAATATATTAAGTTCTATGGGATAAAGCATTTAAAACTCATAGCTTAAATCATTGCCATTTTATTTGTTTAAGTGGAGGGTTCAGATACATAACAAATTTTGGTGAATGCAACATAACTTAAAATATCAGATAAATAACAAGTAATTCTTCGGTAATTTAGTCTATAGAATTAAGATGCTTGAATACTAATAATCATAGAGAAGAATTTTCAATCTTTACCAGATCACTGGGTGAGAGCAATACTGTTGTAAGTGCCTATACAATGTATAGGCACTTACAACAGTATTGCTCTCACCCATCGAGATGACAAGCATTTGTAGATGACAAATGATACACAAAACAAAATTTGTCAAATGTAAGGGGGAAAATTTTGTGGGAAAAGGAGAAAATACATGCACTGGTCACAATATAATCCCAAGTTTAAATACCTCTGAAAAAGATGGCTTTGGAAAACATTGTGGAAAAGGAGAAAATGCTGGTAATCCTCAAAGTTTTTCTTTTCATCAAAATATTTTCAGCTCGATCACAAGCAGATGTCACCATCTGAGCCACCTTTGTCATCAGCAAATGCTTTTAATTTTGACAAGTCCACTTTTTTTGGGGTGTGGTAAAGAGCTAAAGACAAATATCAATGCTTGAGCTATGAAATTTATAGTCGTCAAATGCTTTAACCTGCTCCATAACAATCCCTGTTTTTTAGGTACCAGTACTTTCTCCTTTTCACACATTGTATTCTACTCTGCAGGAAACCAGTTTCAATTTTTGAGTTACGATTATTTTGATGTCTGTAACTGCTTTTAATTTGAACCAATCAAAAACTTTGTTGTTTGGTAAAGAGTTAGATATGAACAAGTCTAAATTTTGTTGTCTAGTAAAGGATTAAAGAGTATATCTGCAAATCTGTATCAAATTCTAGATATCTCAATAAACTCTTTACCAAATGACAAATTTTTGGATGGGACCAAATTCAAAGCATCTGCAGACAAATTAAATCTTGTTAATATGATGAATTCTGACTTCGATAGGTTAGAAAATATTGTGGAGAGGAGACAATGCTGTATACCAGCACTTTCTCATATTCCCACATTGTTTTCAAAAGGCTTCTATCTAAGGCCTTAAAACCAGGGATTACAAGTAAAGGGTTATGGGTCAAAGAACTGAACGGTTTTTACAGAACAAACTTTTCAAAATCGTATATAAATAGACAGCCAATCACTGGCCAGCTTTTACCGTTTCATTCAACACCTTGTTTTTCATTTTTTTTTCAACTTTTTATATGAAACATAGCACTAGAAAACAAAGAGCACCATTATGCAGGTGCCAACATTTAGCTACAATTGCATAATTATAGAAATATGATTGATTCTCTGTGGAAATTCTAAATAGAACTAAAGCTATCACTAAACGTGATTATAGCCCCCACGAGCTCCTTCTCACAAAAACAGGTCTTTGTTACAAAATGCAGAATGGTTTAGTGCAAGAGTTGAAAAAGATTCAAGTTATATCTACCTTAAGAAAAGAGCCTATAGAAAACATTGTGGGAAAAGAAGAAAATGCTGGTAACCAAGTAACCAGCATTTTCTCCTTTTCCTACAATATTTCCTGTCCTATCAAAGTAAGATATCATTGTAGAAACAAGATTTAATTTGTAAAATTCAAACCTTGTCCAAACTGAAAGCATTTGCAGACAACAATTTCAATGTTGCTAAAGTGGTGCTATTATTTTTTGATAGGACAGAAAACATTTTGGGAAAAGGTTACCAGCATTTTCTCCTTTCCCCACGATGTTTTCAAACTTCTTTCTCAAGGTCGTTTAAAGTTTGCATTGTGCAGTAAAGAGTTGATACAATTATTTGGATAACATTTCAAAAGGCGATACTTTGCTACCGTATTTCAAGAGCATAATCGAAATAACGAAAAATTATGCAAAAATACTGCACAATCCACAGTCACGATGGCAATCTGAGGTAACATTGTGTGGTAATAGTTAATGTAATAGCGAGCATGGCAAATTACTCGTGAAGGAAATATGACATCTGCAAAGTCTGTCTGATATACTTAAATTTCCCTTCTTTTCGAAATAATTTCCTTCACCAGACAATCCGTGGTTTTTATGACCCAGAAGAAGAAACCTTTTGTAAATATTGTGGAAAAAGGAGAAAATGCTGGTAATCAGCATTTTCTCCTTTTCCAACAATTTTTTCTACCCTGTTGGAAACATTTCAAATTTTGAGTTCCATTTATTTTGTCATCTGCAATTGCTTTCATTTATAAAATTTTGTCGTTTGGGAAAGAGTTAACCCTTTACCACACAATCCCTACTTTTGACGCCCCTAAGAAAGAAGCCTTTTTAAAACACTGTAGGAAAAGGAGAAAATGCTGGTAACCAGCATTTTCTCCTTTTCCCACAGTGTTTTCTAGTCTTCCCAAACCAAATTTTAATTTTTCAGTCACCTTTATTTTGTCGTGTGCAAATGCTTTTAGTTTGAACCAGTCTAAAGTTTTGTCATGTAGTAAAGAGTTAACCCATTACCACACAATCCCTACTTTTGACGCCTATAAGAAAGAAGCCTTCAGAAAACATTGTGGAAAATGGAGAAAATGCCGGTAACCAGCATTCTCTCCTTTTCCCACAATATTTTCTACCCTTCACAAAACAAATTTCAAATTTTCAGTCAGTTTTATAGTTGTCTGCAAATGCTTTCGATTTGGACAAGCCTAAAATTTTGTCGTTTGGTAATGAGTTAAATGGTACATACTCTCTCTCCTATAGATATCCACTTGTCAGAATCATGACTTAACCCATTACCACACAATCCCTACTATTGACAACTCTCAGAAAGAAGTCCCTAGAAAACATTGTGGGAAATGGAGATAATGCTGGTAACCAGCAATTTCTCATTTTCCCACAATGTTTTCTACTCTTTACAAAACAAATTTAAAATTTTCAGTCACTTCTATGTTGTCGTCTGCAAATGCTTTTGATTTGGACAAGCCGAAAATATTGTGGTTTGTAATGAGTTGAATATTGCTTTGAAATTTTACAGACCTATGTTGGAAGGCCATCAACAATTATCAAGAACTGATGAACCTATGGACCGACATAAAACTGACATATGCCCATAACATAAGCTAAATGGTCTTCGGAGTTAGAAATTGCTTCAAAAATGCACTTTCTGATAAACAGCAATTTCTTTATTTTACTCAATTTATGTTAAACATCAACATCAGTTTTTTAAGGGAAATTCTTAGAATAAGTCGTACACAAAGTCATTTAAAAATATAAATATGGATTTAATAATTTTGTTCACCGTTCAGTGTTTCTTCAAAACTTGAGTGCTGCAGATTTGTTAACAAGCCTGGCTCTGGCAAATGGGGCTTAACTCACTGTCCAAATTGAAAGCATTTGTGGGCGACATAATAAAAGTGACTGAAAATTTGAAATTTGTTTTGTGAAGGTTGGAAAACATTGTAGGAAAAGGAGATAATGCTGGTTACCAGCATTTTCTCCTTTTCCCACAATATTTTCAAAAGGCTTCTTTCTCAGGGGCATCAAAAGTACGGAATTGTGTGGTAATGGGTTAATGCATCTCCGAGATGCTTAATACCAAGCAAGGCATCATATAATTATGAATCCAAAATAGCCACTTTTTTCACAACCCGGCTTCATTACGAGGTAGACTAGGCATTGGACATACAAAAAATTTAACAGTAGGTGAAAAATTTTGGCTCAGGTCAGCTTGCCCTGATTCCGCAGAGGCTGATCTGGCTCAAAACTGTGGGTGAAAACACATTAAGCCCCCTTTTCACAGAGCATGACTCAACTGTCTAAAATATGTGCAGCTCACTAGACAGATGTAACAATATTAACCCTTTACCAAATAATCCCTGCTTTTTACGGCCCTGAGATAGAAGCCTTTTGAAAACAATGTGGGAAAAGGAGAAAATGCTGATAACCAGCATTTTCTCCTTTACCCACAATTTTTTCTAACCTGCTGGAAAAAAAATTTCGATTTTATAAGTTTCATTTATTATGTCGTCTGCATGTGCTTTCAATTTGGACCAGTCTAAAATTTTGTCGTTTGGTAAAGAGTTCATGCCAAAAAGCATTATTATTGTTTAAAAAAAGGCCCTATGGTTTAGTCTGGTGACATCAGCTACCCAGCTCCTCAATCTTCTTTTCTTTCCTTATTATGTCAAACCTCTCGTACAAGAACTTTTCAATGTCCTCATCCAGGTGGCGCTTCAACTTCCCAAGGTTGTCCATAGATGTGCTATTTTTATCAAAAAGTCCCGGGGACTGACTTGCACTCGCCAAATCTACATCATTTCTGACTGGATAGATTTCCTCAAACCTGTATGATTTTGTGTCCGTCTCGTCCCAATAGTGATAGGCCATTATCGATTCAATTTCATTACAAACATGTAAATACTGTTCGAATGTGTCAAAGGCCTCATTGCTTGGTGAATATTCCTTTATTTTATGACGTACATGCATATCATTATGTGAAAGCAAACGGGCACTTGCACTAGCACTTCTTTGGCGATAATAGTTAGATTGTTCATCATTCACTGACTCGGTTTTCGATCCATCAGTTCCTGACTTTCTATTTGCATGGCTTTCCAGATCCACTGCAAATTCGAAATTAACATTTCTTATGTTCGATGCTGTTTGGTTTATTTCACTGCTGGACGGGAAAATATCCTGCTTAATGTTGCTATAATTTACTTCTGTGATAGCCAGCTGGCAGGTGAATCTGGAAAACAGAAAAATATCACTGAAATGGCTTAACTCTTTACCAAACGACAAATTTTTTTGGCTTGTTCAATTTGAAAGCATTTGCAGACACAAAACAAAAGTGACTGAAAATTTGTTTTAAGAAGGATAGAAAACATTGTGGGAAAAGGAGAAAATGCTGGATACCAGCATTTTCTCCTTTTCCAACAATGTTTTCTAAAGGCTTCTTTCTCACGCTCATCAAAAGTAGGGATTGTGTGGTAATGGTTTAACTCTTTAATAAATGACAAATTTCAGACTGGACCGAATTTGAAACATCTGCAGACAACAAATTAAATCTTGGTATTATGATGATTTCTGACTTTGGTAGGGTAGAAAATATTGTGGGAAGAGGACAAAATGCTGGTTACCAATATCTTCTCCTTTCCCACAATGTTTTCTGTAGGCGTCTTTCTCGGGGTCGTTAAAAGTCAGAATTGTGTGGTAAAGAGACAACACTTTGCAAAATTACAAAATTATATTAACTTGTCCAAAATGAAAACATTTCTGGACAATGGATCAAAGTGAGTGAAATGAGTGAAAAAAAATATGTAGAAAAAGAAGATATGCTGGTTACCAGGGTAGAAAGTGTAGAAAGGACATGCCGATAGGTGAGTGCAACACTATTCTAAGTGTCTGTACATTGTACAGGCACAAGTTTAGAATAGTATTGCACTCACCTATAGATGCATGAATAAGCAAGCTGTTGTCATGACAGGGCTACAGTAATGTTGAAATTGGTGTTAAACAGCATTTAATCAATTAATCAATGTACAGACCTACTGAATACACTAACACATAGTTAGAAATATAAAACAGAACAAAAGTTAGCCTATGGTTATGATTTAAACCATCCAACTGTGGTGTCTGTGAGGTCATGAGGTAGAGTGTCTGCCTCGTAACCTACAGGTCCAGAGTTCAATACTGGGGAGTTTTCATTGGCCCAAACATTCGGTGCAAGTACTGGTGTAGTTCCCAGGAAGCAGAATAGAGAGATGAGTGTCACTTGTAAGTTTGTCAATCAATGTAAATTAAACTTAACTAAACCATCCAACCCTGGTGCATAATCTTTTATGTCAAATCTCAATACCATCTGACTTTTGATTCTGAGGGAGGTTTATTTCAGTTTTTCTTTTTCAAGAATTGAAATCTTACTATTCATAGTACCTGAAATATTTAATCAACCCTGTTTCTACCATCGGAGAAGGCTACACATGAAATTTGTAGAGTACAAACCATCCACACTCAATAGTGTGAAACAGTTTATACCCAAATGGGCTGAATTACTTATGTTTTACACTTACCTTGCAGTGTATCTGTGACGCTTGTGTTTTATATTAGAAACGAGGTACCTCAGGAGATCACTGGTATCTTTGTACATGGCCTGTACATGTTGGGGTAAGTGTGGAAGAAAGTCTAAAAACCTGAAACAGAAATACACTGGCCCTTTAACTCATTACCAAACGGCAAAATTTTGGACTGGTCCAAATTGAAAGAATTAGCAAATGACAAAATAAAAGTAACTAAAAAATTAAAAATTTGTTTCCAGCTGGATAGAAAACATTGTGGGAAAAGGAGAAAATGATGGTAACCAGCATTTTCTCCTTTTCCCACAATGTTTTCTGTCCTATCAAGGCCAAACTTTGTCATTTTAGCCACTTTTGTCGTTTGCAAATGCTTTCAGTTTGGACTCATGTTAAAAGGTTTGTTGTTGGGCAAAGGGTTAAACTCCTACCTGTTATACCTCCCTAACTGTCCAAGACACAACAGGCAACACCCATTTTAAACAGTAAATTTCCGGTTAGAATTTTTGTAGTGTCTGATTACACACACTGATTCAAATATTCTTTATTTAATTATTCTATGCATAAATGACAGTTTAAGGTCAATTTAATTCATTCAAGGAACAACACAACTACATGTATAACTGACCTTAGAGCGTAAGTGTAGGCGATGTCTACTGGAAGGAACCATGGTGTAGCGATGAAAGACATCAGTCGCAGTGCGGGCTGTCTGTAGATATAGGCTTTCATCCCTTTATTTACATTATCACAGGCTTCTTGTAAGGCTGAAGTTAGAATACATGTGCTGATTTAGCCTGATTAATAGTATTATTTACTCCTGCATACAACTTTCCGCATCTTAACCCATTACCACACAATCCCTACTTTTGACGCCCCTGAGAAAAAAGCCTTTTCAAAACATTGTGGAGAAAAGGAGAAAATGCTGGTAACCAGCATTTTCTCCTTTTCCCACACTGTTTTCTACCCTTCACAAAACAAATTTCAAATTTTCAGTCACTTTTATTTTGTCGTCTGCAAATGCTTTCAATTTGGATCAGTCTAAAACATTGTCATTTGGTAATGAGTTAACTCCGAGCCCCAAGTAAGAGGGAGTGATGGTTTTCTAATCCTTAAGTTCTCTTCTAAACCCTACATTGTGGGTACTCATGTAGAATCATCTTGAAGAGACGAATCTGATGAGTACCTATAACATAGGGTTTAGTGGAAAATAATTCATATTTCTTATTTTGAAATCAAATTCACCCTGACCCTCTCTATCTGGAGCTCTGTTAACTCTGTTAACTCTTTACCAAACTACAAAATTTTAGACTCATCCAAATTCAAATCTGCTGCAGACCACTAATTCCATGTAGGTCAACTGATGAAATCATCTCTGAAACTTGAAAAATCATTGCTGGAAAAGGAACCTTTTCTCTGAAATCTTTTAAAAGGCGCCATCCTCAGGGTCTTTAAAACATGCGATTGTATTGTAAAGGGTAAAAGCAGACTTACTTTGACAGTTATTTCCCTTGATCAGTGTATAAGCATTTGAAGTCATATTGACTTCATGTAATATAAGAAGATTATTACAGTTTTTGCTACATGAGCCCTTGGAAAACATCTCATCTCCAAGTCTGAAACCAGGGCTATAGTTTTAACAATCTTGCTACAGTTTGTATTGTAAAGGGTTAAAGCAGGTAACTTTGACACATTTATTTTTCGTGATCAGTGTATAAACATTCGAAGTCATCTTGATTGACTTCATATACTACAAGAAGATTTTGAAAAGTTTCACCACATGAGCCCTTGTAAAACATCTTATCTCCAAGGTTGACACTAGTGCTAAAGTTTTAACAATCTTGCTGTAGATTCATCAGATGAAGTTACATACTAACTTCAGCAGACCAAGACCCTCTGGTTTGAAATTAGATGTTTTAGTTTGATGAGAAGGTAGGGCTTTTCAGTTCTGTTGCCATGGCAAACACATTTTTTCATGGAATTATATTTGCTGAAGAAATTTTGAAGAGGTTATGGCAGCATCATTTCTGTGATGTTTTCATTGAAATTTGAAGGTTAGTTTCAGAGAAGATATTTGAAAGGAAAGTTAACATGCTCTCAAACAGATGCATCCACATACCCATAGACATACATGTATGACTGACACAGGGCCGTAACATCATTTTTCTGGCCTTTGGCCAGTTGTGCTAAAAATTGCTGCAAAAGGAAAAATTCCTTACAATCAGTTGGACATTTTCTTTCCCTACAGGAATGCTTTTATAGTTGTCAGCTGCATATTTGTCTCAGCAAGTAACAAAGGTTTATCACAGAGGAAAAAAACTTACCTGATCCAACAGCATGAGGTAGCTTGTCAATGAGAGCCAGCTGCCTTCTCTTTTTACAGTCGTGACAATTTCCCTCATCAAAAATATTATCTTCTTCCTCTTCATGCTTCACAGGCTCAAGTATTGGTGTGACAATACTCCGTATACTCAAATGTCGGACACATGACAGCAAATCTAAATGAAGCAATATCAAAAACATGAAATTTGCAAGAAATGAAAAAGATGTTGCGGGGAAAGGAGAAAATTCTCCTTTTCCCACAATGTTTTCTATCCTATGAAAGACAGAAACCATCATTTGAGCTACATTTTTGTTGTCTGCCGATGCCTTCAAATTGCTTGAGTCCCAAACTTTGTAATTTTGGTAATAGGTAAGTCATCTCCTTATGATAGGATTTGTCTATATGGCCAGCAACATGTGAAAAGGATCATTCGGACATTTGCTTAAAGTGTTGTTTCGAATCAGCCTGCACAGTCCACGCAGGCTAATCCGAAATGACGCTTTCCGTTTTTATGCAATTTTCTGTTTTGCACTAGTGTACCGTAGCACAAAGTCTAATGCAACAGTAAAGTGCCATCTTGGATTAGCCTGCACAGACTGCGCAGGCTGATCTGAGATGACATTTTACACAAATGTTCAAATGTCCCTTTCCCCATGTTGCAAGCCAAATAGAGGTAGAAAAGGTTGCCTAAAAAGGAAAAACCTGTTGGATACCAAAAGCCAGTTTTCTGAAGGCATTTTAACCCTTTTTGACAAAAAGATCTTTTGGGGCTAATCTACCAGGAAAAGATTTATCTAGGAGAAACTGACCATAACTTAACCCATTACCACACAATCACTACTTTTGACGACCCTGAAAAATAAGCCTGTAGAAAACATTGTGGGAAAAGGAGAAAATGCTGGTAACCAGCATTTTCTCCTTTTTCCACTTTGTTTTCTACCCTTCACAAAACAACAAATTTTCAGTCCCTTTTATTTGTTTCGTCTGCAAATATTTCCGATTTGGATAAGCCAAAAGTTTTGTCGTTTGGTTAAATGGTGAGCTTTGTTTCTAAGAAGGTAGATAACATTTTGGAAAAGGAGAAAATGCTGGCAATCAGCTCCTTTCTCTTTCCAAAATGTATTGAAAACCTTCCTCTGGGTCATTAAAAGTATCGATTTTGTGTTAGAGGAGAAAACACGGTATTGTTTTATAAGTAGTCACCCCTTTATCACACAATCCTGACCTTAAATGACCTTGAGAAAGATGGCTTTTGAAAATAAATCAAAGCGTTGAGGACGCTGAAGTGGTATTTGTCAAAGAAACCCATTGTGTGAAATTAATAGTTTGAAAGAAAAAGAGACATTTTGTTCAAATATTGGCTTAAAAGTCAACCCACTAAGCAAATGAATACCTTTTCGGTTGAAGGGAGAGTGCTCATGTACCTTAAAACTATAATTTTGAAATATCTTTAGCCTTTTACATTTACTTTCCAACCTTACAATCAATTACTTCGATCTATAAATATTCATGAGCAATCACATGAAGAAGCGCGCAACCATAGGACGAACAAGCCATGGAACGAATTGGTTTGGAACGAAAAAGCAGGCAAATTTGTATCATTGCGCCAATAAAAGGCTCTGAGCGATAGAAGCTATTTTCAATACTGAAAATAAGTATCTCAGCGATCGATGGCCTCGCCCAATGTATTTTAATATGCCATTTCAAATTAAATATCTGAGTGCTACCGAAAAACTCACTTGCCTGAGAAAAAATGAGTTTAACTGGGTTTATTTCCTTCGGTTTTGCACAAAATAAGATACATGGCTATCAAAATTCAGTCTTGAACTCATAGTGGTATTGTCTTCGACAAATACCACAAAAAGATGAAAATGGTGGTAGTCAGCATTTGCTCCTTTTCCCACAAATTTTTCTACCCTTCCAAACACAATTTTCAATTTTTGAGCCACATCTATTCTGGTGTCTGCAGATACTCTAAATTTGGACAAGTCTTAACCCTTTACCACACGATCCCGACTTTTAACGACCCTAAGAAAGAAGCCATCTGAAAACATTGTGGGAAAAGGAGAAAATGCTGGTAACCCACATTTTCTCCTTTTCCCACAATGTTTTCTCCCCTTCCCAAAAGAAATTTCAAATTTTCAGTCACTTTTATTTTGTTGTCTGAAAATGCTTTCAATTTGGACCTGCCTAAGATTTTGTCGATTGGTAATGAGTTAAACTTTGTCATTGGGTAAAGAGTTAAAATAATTGTTATCAAGATAAATGTCCACTATATAGGACAGCGCGGATCTTGGACCTGACTGCCTATTCTTTTGGCAAAACCTAAATAGCATACCATCACTTCAGTATCTGCAAGTCACTGGAATGTAACCTACCATGAGTTCATTCTAGATAAGTGCATACCTGTTCATACATGAACTTTCTATGCATTCCTGAAATACCTCCATTACTCAGTGTAATTCACTGGTTTGCAATACATGTTACAAATTTAACTAATTGCTTTACAACAACCACTTCTAATCCTTTACCACACAATCTAGGCAAGAAGACTTTGAAAAACATTGTTATTACATATCCTCAGATGGAGGGAGTCATTTTGATTTCAAAATAGAAAATATTAATTCTCCACTAAACCCTATGTTATGCGTGTTCATTAGAATCGTCTTATCAAGACGATTCTAATGAATACCCACAACATAAGGTTTGGAGAAAAAAAATAACTAATTTAGAGTGGCATCACTCTCTTTTATCTGGCGCTCTGGGTTATCCTAAATATTTTCAAAACCATGTCCCAAAGGATTATTAACTCTTTACCAAATGACACATTTACAGACTGGTCCAAACTGAAAGCATTTTCAGATTACAAAATAGATGTGACTGACAAATCAAAATTTGATTTTTGAAAGGTAGAAAACATTGTGGGAAAAGGAGAAAATGCTGGTTACCAGCATTTTCTCCTTTTCCCACACTGCTTTCAAAAGGCTTCTACCTCAGGGTCGTCAAAAGTTGTCACTGTGTGATAAAAGGTTACCTTTTCAAACATACTATGTCCGAGAAACCTTTTCTGGTCTAAATACATAAATAAGCACCTCTCTATTGGTCAGGTTTTTTTTACTCTAACACTCAGATCTTAACCCTTTCCCAAACAATCCCTGGTTTTTATGGGGCTGGAATAGTAGCCTTTTGAAAACACTGCGGGAAAAGGAGAAAATGCTGGTAACCAGCATTTTCTCCTTTTCCAGCAATGTTTTCTACCCTATCATAGACAAAAATCATCTTTTCAGCAAGAGTTGAATTATCGTCTGCAAATGCTTTCAATTTGGTCTAGTCCAAAAGTCTGTCGTTTGGGAAAGGGTTAAGACGATTTGCACAGTTTATATAACTTGCCCTTGAAAGGTCACATATTATCAACCATCATGTACAAGTTCAAAGTCTCCACTTTTACTTTAGCAAGATTTATCTTATATTCAATCATACTGTTTAACCCTTTTTCAAACAGCAAAATTTTAGACTGGTCCAAATTCAAAGCTTGTGCAGACCACAAATCAAGCCTGAGAGAAAAGCTGTCTGAAAATATTTGGACTACCGGTAGTACAATTAATGAATTGTGTCATTGGTAAGGAGTCTTGACTTGTCCAAATTGAAAGGATTTGCAGATGACAAATTAAATGTAACTGAAATGATGATTTTTGTTTTGGAAAAGGGAGAAAATGCTGGTAACTAGCATTTTCTCCTTTTCCGACAATGTTTTCTGCCCTTCCCAAAACAAGTTTCAAATTTTCAGCCACTTTATTCTGTTGTCTGCAAATGCTTTCGATTTGGACAAGCCTAAAATATTGTCATTTGGTACTGAGTTAAGAGACCTGACACAGGCAAAATACCAACAGAATACTTACTATTACTTTGTAAAAATTTCAAACAGTCATCAAAACCTTGTTGGCACATATCACTCAGTATCTCTGGATGTGGCGGAAACAGGGCCCTTGTAAGTCTATACAGGTTCCCCATTGTAAACTGCATACTAGTATTTGCAAGGTAAATGTGCATTGGATTTGCGGAGCCATCTTTGGGGCATATGTCACTTTCTCCCGCGAAAGGAGACACGGTTACAGTTTCTGCATCCAAGATTGGTATGTTGTCACTAAGACCACCATCTACATATCTCTGCAAAAGAAATGACAGAAAACTATGATACCAAACAAGATTAACCGTTAACCACACAGCAAAATTTTGAACCTACCGGTATATATGTTGGAGGAATTTACTGTAGACAATTCACTTTTTTTTTTTCAAATGACAGCACTTTTTCTTAAACAAGTAAAAAACATATTGGGAAAAGGAGGTAAGTAATAAAGAGTTAAAGACTTGCCCAAAGTTTTAACAGATGACATAATGATTGTGGCTAAAGTTAGAAAGGGTAGAAAACATCATGGAAATGGAAGCAAGTGCCCGTTACCAGCATTTTCTCCCGTTTCAATAATGGTTTCAACAAGCTTCTTCCTTACCTCTTTTCCACACAATGACAAGTTTTAGCAACCATAGGAAAGAGGCCTTTTAAAAACATAGTGAGAAAAGGAGAAAATGCTGGTTACCAGCATTTTCTCCTTTTCCCACAATGTTTTCTACCCTTCACAGACTAAATTTCAAATTTTCAGTCACTTTTATTTTGTCGTCTGCTTATGCTTTCGATTTAGACAAGCCTAAAATATTGTCGTTTGGTAAAGAGTTAACTCATTATCTCAGACAACAAAACCTCAGATTTGTTCAAATTGAAAGCGTTTGCAGACAAGAAAGTAAATGTGACTCAAGAACTGAAATTTGCTGTCATAACAGCATGACAGAAAAGTATGTGGGCAAACAAAACTATTCTTCTGCAAGCATTTTCTTCTCCACAAGGTTGATTTCTGAGCTCCAGAGAGAGGGACTGATTTTGATTTCAAAATTGAAAATCTTAGTTATTCTCCAGTAAACCCTTTGTGGTGGATACTTATTAGAATTATTTCATTGAGACGATTCTAATGAGTACCCACAACATAGGGTTTCGAACAGAAATAATGACTTTTGAATATCATCACTCCCTCTTATCTGGAGCTCCGATTGATTTGATGCCACAAAGACAGAGGATGATAGGATTAACCCTTTACTCCATAGATACTCATTTCTACGCATTGCTTGTTGGAGAATTTGGAAAACATTGTGGCAAAAGGTGAAATTGCTCATGACGAGCAATTTCACCTTTTGTCACAATGTTTTCTATGCTATCAAAAGGTGTCATGTACACATAAGAAGTGGCTTCATCCTTGCTGTTATTTAGGGTCAATTAGAGATACCTTAGAAATGCCTTATGGGGTAAAGGGTTCAAGTGAATAGACAGAAAGCTTTTCAAAAATTGACTGCATACTTACAATTCCTCTATACATGGGTGGGACCAGCCCAGAATAAAATGGCACATGAGCACTACACAGAATAGCCTGAAAACAAAAAGGTAATCAATATAAAATACTAGAAGACCCTGAAGGGCCTGAAATCGCTCTACTGGCAGAGATTTTGCTTTTAAGCTAGTATACATGTACATTTCGAATTCATGATGCAAAAAGTAAAAAAAGAAAACACAAAAATGTGTTCTTGCAACTGGGCTCAAACCCTTTAACGCATTACCACACAATCCCTACTTTTAATGCCTCTGAGAAAGAAGCCTTTAGAAAACATTATGGGAAAAGGAGAAAATGCTGGTAACCAGCATTTTCTCCTTTTCCCTCAATGTTTTCTACCCTTCCTAAAACAAATTTCAAGTCTTTAGTCACATTCATTTTGTCTGAAATTTTGTTGTTTGGTAAAGAGTTAAGACAGCATATCTAAGCATCTTGAATGAACAAACCGTGAAAAAATTGAAGTGAAATTTCTTAAATCTTAATGTTTGGAATCCAGGCAAATTTGATAGAGTTTCAAACTTTCATTATGCCTTGTAATAAACAATTCTAGCAAATTACAAAGAAATTTGACTAATAATGTGGACTTTGTTGATCAGAAAATGATACTAAGTCATCAAATGGACACCTTTCCTGAACATTTTACTAGATTTTCAATCCATTGATGAATCTTTGCAAGTTTCAAAAGAATTTGATCAACACTTTGTACTTTATTGCCTAAACAACAATTGGAAATTTTCAAAATTGAATAGCTACTCTTCCCAAACTGATTGTCAGATTTTTTTTTAAATCAATAGGGTTCAAGCCGTTTATAATACAAAGCAACTGTGTAAGTTTCGTGAAAATCTAACCAAAAATGCTATCCTAATGCTGACCTAATCATGTAAACAAGAAATGGTAATTTTGAACTTTAATTGGCTACTTTTTCATTATTGTTTGTTGGATTTTTTTTCAAAATCAATAGAATTCAAGCTGTTGATGAGACAAAGCAACTGTGCGAGTTTCACAAAAATCTGATTGCAAATGCAGACTTTATCGCATAAACAAGAATTGGAAATTTTCAACTTGAAATGGCTACTTTTCCCATACCGTTTGATGGATTTTTCTCTAATCAATAGGGTTGAAGCTATTGATGAGATAAACAAACTGTGCAAGTTTCATGAAAACTTGAAAACAAATGCAGACTTTATCGCGTAAACAAGAAAAGTACTAACGGACAGACAGACGGAAGGACAGACGGAAACGCCGCCATGACATAAGCTCTGCTGGCTTTCAGCCAGTGGAGCTAAAAACTTATGCAGTGCTTAACACTTTTCCTGAACAATTCAATGTTTTAACCAAACACAAAATTTTAGACTGGTCTAAATTGAAAGCATTTGAAGACTGCAAAAATGATGTGACTCAAACATTGAAATTTGGGTCTTGGCGGGTAGAAAACACTGCGGGAAAAGGAGAAAATGCTGGTTACCAGCATTTTCTCCTTTTCCCGCAATGTTTTCAAAAGGCTTCTGTTACGGGAGACCACTCCTTCCTGCATGGCATACTCCCGATTTAAATACAATACCTGGCTACTGCGTCAGAGAGATATCTCTTTGGCTCAGTGGTTAGGGTATTGGCTTTGCGTCCGGGAGTTCGGAGTTCGAATCCCGCTCCGATCCTTATTTCTGCCATGCATTTATTCATTTGTTTCTTTGTTACGGACTTTGTTCGTAAGATGGGGGCTCGTCCTGATTGGCCATTGAGCCATTAATCCCATTTGTTGTCCAAAATCGGATTTCCTGCCTAATAAGGCTTTGAGTCATCAATAAATGATGACTTTAAGAGGGGGTGTGTTACGGGAGACCACTCCTTCCTGCATGGCATACTCCCGATTTAAATACAATACCTGGCTACTGCGTCAGAGAGATATCTCTTTGGCTCAGTGGTTAGGGTATTGGCTTTGCGTCCGGGAGTTCGGAGTTCGAATCCCGCTCCGATCCTTATTTCTGCCATGCATTTATTCATTTGTTTCTTTGTTACGGACTTTGTTCGTAAGACTTCTTCTTCAGGGTTGTTAAAAGTACACAGTGTGTGGCTCAGAACCCTGAGCAAGAAGACATCTGCAAAAATGGGGGGGTGGGGTGGAGGTGGAAACAAAAGAACTATGATAGCCCTGACTAACTAAACTGAGCCTATGTATGTAAGAACATAGTAAATTATGCAGCAGTATTTACTTGAAATAAATAAGTTCCCTATATTTTCATGCACTAATTCATTGAAAAATGTAAATTTTGGTATCATCAATACAAAATTTAATGTTGTGACCAAGTTTGATGAGCATCAGTCAGAAAATGTGGCATCTACTGTACTGTACTGTACTACATAATAAATTATAAGGGTTTTTTTTAATTTTCTCCTGCTACCTTCTTTTTCTTCTCCAAAGATGACTTATTTACATTACAATCCCTTGTGAGATGTCATCAAAGCAAACATTCTGACCAGTTTTAATGAGTAATGCATTGACAATGTGGCCTGTAGAGTGTATACAGGCTTTATCAAGATTTGAACTGGTGAGTGGTGTACTTCTTTGTGACCTGAGAGTCAAATTTTCAAACTTGCATGGGATAATTTGGCCTCTAATGTGCCTCTAAAATGTACTGGACCAAGTGATAAATCGAACATTTTTACCATTTTCCATGAGTACTGGACTAAAGTGAGGACTAAAGAATACATCCAAGGTAGTACAGATAACTGTCCCCAAAGGCGATGTTACTTTTTTACTGGTCGCCTCTGTATAGTACGTTGTACAGTAAATGTCCAAATATGAAAAAGATCACCGGAGCGTTTCATTATTGAGAGTAACACCCAAGGTAGTTTTTGACACCAGGGAGGCACATGATTGACATGGCCTGAGAAAAGCAGCTCACATTTGTGCTTGAGTGAGCTAAAACCACAGGAAAATTGGTGTAATTAACTAGTAAATATGCAAAATATCTTATCAGTAGTTGCCTACCTGTATAAGCTCTTCCTTTGAACTATATTCGGACACAACAACATTTTTCTGGTCTACTACTCTGGTCAATGATATAAACAAACGCCCTGATGCCAGTTCATGGGCATTCTCTGGAAGCACTTCATTTAGAGCATCTCGTAAAATGGCTGCAATATTAAAACTTGGATGTAGTGGACCAATGGAAAAAGATCTTGCCTTTGTAGCCAAGCGGAGTGTGAAGGTTGTGCAATCTCCTGTAAAAAAGAAAAAAAGCCAATTTTATGACTGGATGAAAATTTACAAAGCATCTAGACCTGGAACTAGAACAAAGCTCCAGATAGGAGTGATTTGATTTCAAAACTGAAAATATTATTCTCCACTAAACCCTATGTTAATTATGGGTACTCATTAGGATTGTTTCATCTAGACCCACAACATAGGGTTTGGAAGAGAAGTAACAGATTTAGAATGCCATCACTGCCTCTTATCTGGAGCTCTGTACAAGGTAAAATATCAACTGTAAACAAACAAATTGTAATTCCTTTTCAGTCTGGAAAAAAGTCAGAAAAATATGAGACCAGAAATTTCATTGATATTGTGTCAATATGTAACCATGGTCCGTACTTATTTACCAACCATTCTTCAGAAAGATCTCAGTCTTATTCTCCAGAATTTTCGAATTGTAAAGTAACAAAACCTTTGATTGGTTAAACCATTTGATTTAGCCAATCAGAAGTTATGTTACTTTCTTATTTTGAAAATCTAGGAGAATAAAACAAAGAATGTTATTAGAAATGGTTGGTAAATACTGACCCAGATTTCAACTGATCTGTGTCCCATGACAACTGAGTTGGGTCACTTGGCTGACATCCTACTGTAAACAGTCAGATATTGGCCTAAACTGTTTGTGTTTCAATAGCCTCTTGACCTACTACCAAACAATCCCTTATTAGAACAGGCAGCATTTTTTTGCATTTTCCATTTTCCTATCTATTGGAGCAAAATTTGAATCTTTAAATCACCTTTCAAATTGTCAGCACAGATACTTTTAAATTTCCAAAGGTACAATTTTCATGGTTTTTGAAAGGGTTAATCCTGTTTACTAGGTTAATCCTATTTATTAAAGCCCTAATAGCTGCCAAGAGTAAAGAATGTGGGTGTGAAAATGTATTTAAGTCCTTACCAATATATGAAATCTTAGACTCAACCAAACAGAAAGCATCTGCAGATGACAAATTAAAGGTAGCTTAAAAGGTGATTTCTGTATTTTATAGCCTTGAAAACAATGTTTCAAAAGGCTTCTATTCCTGACCAGTAAAAACCAGGGATTTTTTCGGAAAGGGTTAAAAGATGATTTCTGTATTTTATGGTGTTGAAAGCATTGTGGGTCACAAAATAAATTTCAAATTTTAGTCACATCTATTTTGTCGTCTGCAAATGCTTTCGATTTGGAGAAGCCTAAAATATTGCCGTGTGGTAATGAGTTATCCCTATACTAGATGACAAAATTTTAGCCCTGTCCAAATTGAAAGCGAAGGCAGATGACAATTTCAGTGTGGCTCAAATGGCGAAATTTCTCTTTGATATATATTGTAGAAAACACTTTGGAAAAAAGGACCAGCATTTTCTCCTTTTCCCATGATGTTTTCTTTCTTTTAAAGGCTTCTTTCTCAGTCGTTTCATCATTGTGTGGTAAATGGTTAATCTTTCTGCTAGCAACTAACACTAAGACTAAACAATACCACTGAAAAGAGGTTGTAAGACCCAAGACTGGGCTAAACAGTGCAAATTCCTATAACATTTGTGTTTCTACTTCATTTTGCTAAAGCTGATAATTATTTTTGTCAGGTTTGTCACAAAAATCTAATACATGTATCATTCTTTTCAGCTATCATTTTATATCGTTGTCGGCACATGTCATATTCTTCTAAGATTCGACCTGTTTGATGTGACACATCACTCTCCCCAAAGTTGAGGCGATTGAAGTAATACACACTATAAAGTAGTAAAGTAGAAAATGCCTTTTATCAATACTTTTGAGGAGAAATCAGGCCTGTTTTACCTCCAGATTTCTCTAAACTGCTGATCATAGCTGAATGAATCGCACCAGGCAGCGTTTCATTGAGTAAACATTTATTTTAGTTTGAAATTCAAAATAATGGATGTGGAATAGAAAAATAGTCCAGCCATGTACCCAGTATGCCCAAATTAGATAAAGGTGTTTTGTAGAATGCCATCGATATGGCACAGCTCCAGATAACAGGGAGTGATGGTATTCTATATCTTTTATTTCTCTTCCAAACCCTATATAGTGGGTACTCATAAGAATCGTCTCGAGGAGACGATTCTAATGAGTACCCATAACATAGGGTTTAGTAGAGAACAATTAATATTTTCAATTTTGAAATCAAAATCGCTCCTCTATCTGGAGCTCTGTGGCACAGTTTTAAGTTTTCTCATCTGGTATAGAGTTTATAGAATGTGTCAATTTATTCATGTACAGGTGTCAAGTACAGTAAAGTGATGTGTATCAGCTTATCAGGTGTGATAAATACTACTGAACATACTGGCCAATTAGGGACATCTCTTAACTCTACCACACGATAAAAATGTAGACCTGTCCAAATTGAAAGCATTTGCAGACGACAATTCAAATGTGTCTCCAATAAGGGTATTTGTCCTTGACAGGTAAGAAAACAATAAGGGAAAGGGAGAAAATGCTGGTTACTAGCATTTTCTCCTTTTCTCTTAATGTTTTCAAAAGGTTTCTCCCTCAGGGGTCGTTAAAACTCGGGATTGTGTGGTAAAGAGTTAAAACTCATTACCAGACGACAAAATTTTGGACATGTCAAAATTGAAAGCATTTGCAGATGACAAAATAAAAGTGACTGAAAATTTGAAATTTGTTTGTGAAGGGTGGAAAACATTGTGTGGAAAGGAGACTAGCATTTTCTCCTTTTCCAAAAATGTTTTCTAAGGGCTTCTCTCTCAGGGTTGTCAAAAACAGGGATTGTGTGGTAATTGGTTTAAACTTTAAAGCGCTGGGACCAAATTAACTTGTTTTTGGTGACAGTGTAGATTAAGATCAGACTGCACAGAACATGCAGTCTGATCTTGGATCTACACTGTCAACTATTTAGTTCATATTCTGGCAAAAAAATCCTTAGTACAGTAATATTTCAGATGTCTTTCCTATCTAAAAATGTTTCTTGTATTAATTCAGCACTTTAAGGGTTAATAGATAGACTCAACACAAGCTCCTTCAATCCTTTGCCAAAGAATCATGCATGTGAATAAATAAGGCGGAAGGCCTATGGAAAAAGGAGATATTACTGATCACCTTTTTTCTTTTAATGTACCATTGAGAAAAGAATAATTTTAACGTTTTGTAACCCATTACCAAACAATCCCTACTTTTGTCAACCCAGAGGTGACCATTCAAAAAGTAGCATCACATTTCAATGGGTGAGTGCAACACTATTCTAAGTGCCTGTACAATGTACAGGCACTGAGAATAGTGTTGCACTTACCTATCGATTTGGGAACCCCTATCTGTAGTACATAACAATCCATAGTTTCAAAGACCAATTAATATCTTAATGCACTTATTCACTTATTACCACACTTTCACTACTTCTAACGACCCAACGCAGAAAGCCAATTTAGAATATTGCGCTGCTTACCAGCATTTTCTTCTTTTCCAACAATGTTCAGAGCTCCAGATAGAGGGAATGATTTTGATTTCATAATTGAAAATATTAATTATTCTCCATTAAACCCTATTTTATGGGAACTCATTAGAATCTTGTCATCGAGACGATTCTAATGAGTACCCATAACATAGGGTTCGAAAGAGAAATAAAGGATTTAGAATGTCATCACTCCCTCTTATCTGGTGCTCTGAATGTTTTCTGCTATACGATAGACTAATTTCAAATGCAGTTACATTATATTTCTGTACATGCCTCTAATTTTCGCAAATCGTAAATTAGGCTGTGCAGCATCAAGTTACAGAGATGTCAATTTTACCTTTATACAATTGATCCTTGAATGCACCTTTAAATTCAAACATTGTTCATGATCATCTACATTTTTCTAAGCATTTTATGAATAGACAACAAATATATATCAACTTGTGACATTGTTTAACTTTTTCTCACACAATCCCGGCTTTTGACATTCCTGAAAAGAAAGCCTTCTGAAAACAGTGTGGGAAAAGGAGAAAATGTTGGTAATCTGCATTTTCTCTTTGTCCCACAATGTTTTCTACCCTTTCCAGAAAAATCTTAAGAATTTTAGTCACATTAAATTAGTCGTCTGCAACTGCTTTCAATTTGGACCAATCTTAAATTTTGTTGTTTGGTAAAGAGTTAAACTCAATTCGCAATCCAAATGCATTTTTCATAAATTCCTTTCTGACTGATATGCACAAACAAATATTAAACAGGACATTCTGATCATATTTTCACTAACTGATCGTTTCTGCCGAAATTAGGGTACGTTTTTTCTGTGGGACGTTTTGACTGAACCACTGCCAGTGGCACTGGTTAACAATATCCGGTAACACGGAAGTCTACATTGCCAGCTTTCTAAAAGGTTGCTTATCACCTTAAGATGACATATTTTTATTATAGATAGGTGCTAAATTACTTACCCAAACAACAGTTACAAAGTAAAGAACTAGCAACTAGAGCCCCAGCGCTCGCTCCAGCGAACCTACAATTTTCGACAAGATGTGGTGCATGTTGCCTCAGACAGCTAGCGACTCCAACGTGATATATTCCTAAAAATCCACAACCAGCGAAAGAAAAATTCATTCTTTCGTGGCGTAAAATTTGATTTTATTCGTTTGTGGTTGAATATCCAAATTTAGCGTGTCAAGAAAGGTATACTTGAACAAAAACAAAACAAAAACACTTCTGAACTCTACACAGCAACTGTACACTATTTTGGTGTTGTGGTAATGACGTATAAACCGCGCCCCCGATTCTAAGCGACGTGATTGGTTAATATTATCACACGACCTAATAACCGAATTTATGTGTATTAGCAGACTGGAAATCGGTCGCAAATGTAGGACGCTATACTCACCTTGTGTACACAGGTTTATGTAACCGTGTTTTCTGTCTGGACATTCAAACCTTCAGTTGGTAATTTCATAGAACATCTTGGTCGTTTTTAAAAGCAGGCATCAGACCGGGTTTACATAGCAGTTTCAGTTTCCATGTAGCGAAAACAGTGCACTTCCATAAATTTGCATGATCTATGTAGATCTATTGATAGTATGTATACATACACGTGTGCAAAGGCGTAGCAGGTGGGGGCCGCTAAAGCCCTCCTTCCAATAATGCTAGAGGGGAAAAAGATCTGTTTGAAAGGTTATGAACCCCAGAAAAATCCTTTTCCACTTTCAGTCAAACTAGATCTAATTGTTTCGTTAAAAATTTTACCCACCAGCTCCTTTGAACAGGTTACCTTTTTCAGGACAACCTTATGCAAAAGAGCGGGACTCGATGCACGTTTACACGTGCAAGAAAACCCTCTCCACGTGCACTGATGGACCTGAGGACGTTGAAAAACGCGCTACCCTGTTTATTGCCATGGATTTGTCAATGACTGGAAAGAACTCCGCAAATATCGTCGGTTTACTTCGAAAACCTCGTAACTACAGCTTGTCACAAGCTGTAGTTACGAGGTTTTGGGAGTAAACCGACGACATGTTCCGTCATAAACGTGATGTTCAATAGTGAGTGATAAGCTCTGCTTACTCAACAATAGCGCTGTTTATTAATAATGACGCACCAGACGGGCATTCAGACCTTGCTTTTGGGCCATTCTAATTTAACAAGGTAAACAAGTAGATCTATACAGGCCCGTCGGAAGGAAATTTCATTTGGTCCGGCTAGTATGGCGAGCGACGAAGTCGCGAAGCCATGCTAGGGGGGTCCGGGGGCATGCTCCCCCGGAAAAATTTTGAAAATAAGACGCTTTTCTGATGCATTCTGGCGCATTTCTTGAGGTCTATATTATGCATTTAAGCCATGCTAGGGGGGTCAGGTGGCATGCTCCCCCGGAAAAATTTTGAGAAATAAGACGCTCCCTGGTGCATTCTGGCGCATTTTTTGAGGTTTATATTACGCGTTTAAGCTATGTTAGAGGGGTCCGGGACATGCTCCCCCGGAAAAATTTTGAAAATAAGACGCTTTTCTGGTGCATTCTGGCGCATTTTTTGAGGTTTATGTTACGCATTTAAGCCATGCAAAGGGGGGGGGGGCATGCTCCGCCGGAAAATATTTGAAAAATAAGACGCTCTCTGGTGCATTCTGGCGCTTTTTTTTGAGGTTTGTATTACGCATTAAAGCCATGCTAGGGGGTCCGGGATGCTCCCCCGGAAAAATTTTGAAAATAAGACGCTCTCTGGTGCATTTTTTAAGGTTTATATTACGCATTTTTTGTTTCGAAAATTGGTCTGGCCTTTTTCATTTTCGGCCGAAATTTTGGTCCGGCCATGGCCGGACCGGCCGGACCCCTTCCGACGGCCTTGCTATAACAAACCTACCAGGACCGTAGGAAGCAATTTTGGATGGGGGGGGGGGGACCAACATCATTTTAGAATCGGCTTGTCCTGATTTTACATGTATTGCGTTTAGTTATGCAGTGAGAAATAACCCACCTACTAATACCCATGACCGAAAAAGAAGGAAATTTGTTCAACAATGTGGTGAATTATAAGATTTAGAGAAAAAATAAAGCAGAAAATCACACGGAATCACGCCAGAAATTGTTTGAAGTCGGTCAGATAACAAAAGTGGAAGAAAAATGTCCATAGCTCGCCGCCATTTGTTTAGAGCTATTTTAAATCGTTAGAAATTTTCTATTATTTCATTCTCTTTATGCACGATGATTGTCTAGCAGTATTCAGTGAAATACTGACATAGTCATTTTTATTGATTAAATTATTGGGGGGAGGGGGGGGCCGGGGCCGCCCCCCCCCCCAGCCCCCCCCCCCCCCCCGTTCCTACGGCCCTGCCTACAGAAATGTTTATTTTAATTTGCCCTTTATCTAATATCACACAGAGAGGACTCTACTGTTAGAATATTTGTTTTGCAATTTTTATTACTGATTTTTTTTTTTTAATGAAAATGCTCCACTCCCAGATTTTGGGACAACAATTTTACAAAAATGCCAAAAATTATTTATACTCCCAAAGCCTTATAATTTTCTTTAATAAAATCCGAGTAGTCGAAAACCATCCAACAACAAGAGAAATTAGAGATTTATTACAGCCCAGGTTGACGCCGACTGGAAACACGGTCTATTTTTACATGAACTTGCTCATTTACATACTGCAAATACAAATTTGCTATCATGAAAAGCATGGAGTATTCACGAACCATCCGTAGTTTTCGGACACATCGTAGAATTTCGTTCATGAGCGTTGTTTCATTAACGTGATGAACAAAAACATACAAACGAATAATCCTTTTATTCAAGCGTCTGATCCGTCGTCTGCACGTCCATGTATTATCAACATTTTTACAGAATGACATAAAGATGAATACAGATTTTTTTAAGCCATGAAAAAGCAGCCCTTTGCCACTTTAAAGTCATATTTACCAGATACAAACATGCGTAGAAAACTCATAGAGCGTAGACCTGCATTCTTCCAGCTACACTCGATTATGCATTAGAAATGCTTCTAGATGTTCTCACTCTGGTCCAGAGAGTCAGAAGTGTTTTAAAAAGCTGAAGATGGTCCTTTAAAATAGCTTTATTTCTTTTTGCACATACATGCTTTTAATTGTATGTATCTTTGCTGGTGACGTGTACAGGAACATGGTGTAAACGTAGGGTTTTCTACACAGTTTATATAGACTTAAACTGAACAAAATCTCTCGGCAGACCACATTCAAGGCAAACGGGTTTGACGTGGCTGCCCTGGACATGGTGTAAACATGGGGATTGCATAGCATAGCATTTTATTTTAGACTTTGAAGCATACAATTCATGGTCAACAATATAAAGTAATTCAATATATACATGGAAAACAGATATAAAGACTTAGGTAGTAGACCCGTAACACTTCTAGTGCAAGATGGAATAAAACTTTCTTGATAGTTGATAAGTATGGATTTATGCAAATATAATACTTTTGCTCATTTTAACCCTACTAGAAGTTTATTTGATATCTGTCTTGAAATTATTTTTTGACACTTTTGTTATTTTCCAGAAAAGGGAGGTAATTATCATCTCCCTTTCTAATGAGAATATATAGTGGTTTTAGATTATAAATGATAATTCTTAGAAGAGAAAATCGGAAAATGTGGCTCGCTTAAAGTAGTACAAATTTTTTTTTCAATCATAGCAAATTTTGCAAGATAATAAATTATTAAGGTGGAAATGGCAGATTTCTTTTACGGGTCCACTGCCTTAAAATTGTCAGGCTGAATCACAAACAAAATAAATGAACGAGTAAATTGTAACAGCCTTTTCATAATTCTTTACTATTTCGAATGGATTGATATCATGGGCGGATCCAGAGGGGGGGAACGGGGGTCCGGAACCCCCCCCCCCGGAATTTTGGCAAAAATGCGGTTGCCGGATTCGTGAATAGGTACTGGTTTGACATCCTCGGATACCCCGGGGTCTCCCTATTTGCTACGCTACATCGACCCTGGGACAATTGACTAATAAAACTTTGAATCAGCCGCCGAAAATCGATACGAAACGTCATACCGTACAGTCCACTCGCCCATCACAAAATGATGATAGAACTAATGAAAAGCCAGCATTCGGCCAGCGGTAAAGCGAGCCGCCGAAAATCGATACGAAACGTCATAGCGTACAGTACACTCGCCCATCACAAAATGATGATGGAACCAATGAAAAGCCAGCATTCGGCCAGCGGTAAAGCGAAGGAAATTCAACTAATTGTCCCAGGGGTCGATGTAGCGTAGCAAATAGGGAGACCCTGGGGTATCCGAGGATGCTGGTTTGATATTGCACAGCATTTATGTAAAATAGTCATAAATATAAAAAAAAAAAAAAGGTTCTAAATGTGGAAACTTCCTCATGGTTAGAACTGGAAACGTTGACTTTTCTTGTAAATGGCTTACATCCACTGATATGCGGAAACCAAAGTATTATATAATAAGACGAGTGCGTTTTCGGTGGGACCCCCCCCCCCCCCCCCCCGAGAAAGATATCTGGATCCGCGCTTGGATATAATTTGATAAACGTACGTAATTCAGATGGTAGGTTTCGATAAACATTCATTCAGTTGTATAGAGCTATATAGGTAGGGCCTGCCATAGAGCTATCGTTTGTGAATCTTTCTGGTTTTCCCTCCGTCATTCCGTATGCCTGTCACTTTCTGCTTTTGTCTGATCACCCCCGTTCAGTAATTTTGGTTGAGACGATACTGTTGGCTATTGGTCAATATTCTGGATGTACAAGGACGAGTCTACCTCATGATTAAGTCGAATGTTGAAAGATATGGCTATTATGGATTCAAAGTATTTTATGGCTTGCTTGATACCATGGATCACTCTTACAAACACGTTAAGCCCCCTTTTGCCAGAGTATGGATCATAATATACTCTTTCTTTTTTTTAAATCAGAAGTTATCAGGATATGAAATAACTAGATAAAAGCAAAGTCGCACCAGTAAGAGATAACACAAAACAGAAAATAGTACACTAAATGATTTTGGTAAGAAATGGGTCACGGAATGATCGTAGAAGTAGGAACAAAGTGATTGGTATGGTACGAACTCACTTAGGTACGGAGTTATCTCGGTACGAAATGACCGGTTACCATTTTGTTTACATCATGGCGGCGAATGTGAATATCTGTTCGTGCTTGTCAACAAAAATGGATGTTTTTATTTCTATAACACTGTTACTTTTGATGTCAATGACTGGAGTTGTGCACACTTCAACAACACAACCCACAACAAATACAACAGTTACTGCGGCACAGAACACAACGACCATAGCCCCAACAACAACGTCTACACAAGTCCCAACAACAACGTCTACACAAGTCCCAACAACAACCACCCCACCACCGCCAACAACTACAACCATTGCTCCAAATCAACCACGGACAGAAATAGGAGAGACTGGCAAGTATTGTCCTATTTAACTAGTCCATGTTGTTAATATGTAGACATGAAAGAAGTCTTATTTGTCTGAGTTCAAACTTGTCACAATAATGAAGTGAATCAAGGGAGATAATGGTGCCCAACTGCCATATCCTCCGAGTATGCTTTTTCACGCTACACAATAATCACGCACCGCTGATCGCCGACCAAATACTTCATCTACACAAATACCCATGATGTCATACGATAATTTTAGCGTCTCCATCCGATGATCTTTCGCTAGCTGTAATAATGTGGAAAGCAAGGAATCTTCTGATAAGTTCTTGATCAAATTGTTTGATCAATGTCATTTTGGTACATATTTCTTAACCCCAAAAATTTGAAGGTGAAAGTGACATATCTTTTTTGTTTTCAGTCATCCAACTCGACTGACAGTTGTCGTATGATTTTGTTTACATCTGAGCTACGAAGTCACATGTGTATCACATAATTATGAATAAATTATGTAGGAAGTATGGAGGTCCAAACAGACCATACTTCTTATATAAAACAGAAAAAATGAGAACTGTATGCACTGGACACATTTAAAATTCTGTGGCAGCATCTAGCGACTTAGAGTAAAGATCTTTTTTATTGCCCTTGCCATAGTGTTCCATGTGCAACTGTTGAAGAGTAAACTCTATAAAGTATTTAAAAAACGAAATTTGTAAATATGTTCATTTCTTTGACTCAAAAACTGTTCGCTATTTTGAGATATCTTTTTGTTCAATTTTTCAACAGTTTCAAACTTAAAACTTATAGATTTCACCACTTACAAACTCTGTTTCAAATTGGTAAGTAAGTTAGAATTATGACTAGTTTTGTCCTCCATGCAGAACTCAATTTTGAAAGTGCGTGACTATTGATGACGTAGAGGGCAAACCGCCATATTTGTATTGGACTTTCGGATTGACAACGACAGTGAATGACAAGCCACTTCTGAAATTCTCAATGGTAAAAAAGAATAGATTAGAGATAATATAGATAAGAATATGGATTTTTTTATTCGACCTTTATTGCTTATTAAAAAATAAGCCGCGAAACGTTAGGTGCGTGATTATTGCTTACACTAGGCTACATGTTCACACAGGGTTTTTAAGTTATTACAGAGATTTCTTCTCTTTCCTGAACTGTTTACACATGCTTACTCCAAATTTGTGGATTGAACTATGTAATTTGCTCTCTTACATTCCAGAAACAAATCAATTAAAGCATTGAGCCATAGTTTAATTTGTTATCCAGATTTGGTTTCAATTTTCTAATGTTAACTCTGATGGAATTCCTTTCTCATTATTTTTCTCTTTTCACAGTTTTGGGACAATGCCTGTGTGACCTAACTGGTAACAACTGTGATGTCAACTGCTGCTGTGATACAGACTGCTCTGCTGCAGACATCGATATATTCGACTGTAACCCTGTCTCTGTCACGTAATTATTATTAACTATTTACCACACGACAATATTTTAGATTTGTCCAAAACGAAAGCATTTGCAGACGACAAAATAAAAGTGACTGAAAATTTGAAATTTGTTTTGTGGAGGGTAAAAAACATTGTGGGAAAAGGAGAAAATGCTGGGTAACCAGCATTTTCTCCTTTTCCCACAATGTTTTCTAAAGGCTTCTTTCTCAGGGGCATCAAAAGTAAGGATTGTGTAGTAATGGGTGAAAAACCAGTAATTATTTACCACATTTGGGGTCCTGCCTGACTTAGTGGTAGGGTATAGGACTTGCGACCTGGAGGTTCCGGTATCAAGTCAGATTGGCTGCATCCTCTTGTTTCTTGTGGGAGTGTTCTAGGGCAAAACACTTCAGAGCCCTAGCTTAGTAGTGCTGACACAAGGCATTAAATGAATATGTGAGCTGTTGCCATAATATGATTGAAATGATGTTGAAAGTGGTATAAAACATTAATTAATCAATCAATCAATCAATCAATCAATCAATCAATCATTTAGTACCCAAAATTTTGGATTTATCTTATTTCAAACCATTTGATGACCACAAATTATTTGCGGCTCAAATGATGGAATCAATGAGTGAAAGTACAGAATAGAAGGTTCTGGTTACCAGCATTTTCTGTTTTTCCCATATTTTTTTTAGCAGCCTTGTACTTCAGGATCTTTTTGTAAAGGGTTAAAACAGTAATCTGTATGTGAATCTCAATAAGTTTTAAACAAGAAAGACAAGGGATATACTATATAGGTACACTTGTATCATACTATTTCCTGTATATTTCAGAGTGGATGACAAGTTATGCTATCAAGAAGATGTGTTCATTTTCTCCAATTCTCCAGAAACAACCAGGACAGAGGGAGACTTGTTCTGTATTGTTTTTGATAACAGTAAGCTTTGCTTTTCATTTTTAAGTTTCCTTGACCCATTACCACACAATCCCTACTTTTGACGCCTCTGAGAAAGAAGCCTTTAGAAAACATTGTGGGAAAAGGTGAAAATGCTGGTAACCAGCATTTTCTCCTTTTTCCAACATGTTTTCTACCCTTCACAAACAAATTTCAAATTTTCGGTTACTTTTATTTTGTCATCTGCAAATGCTTTCGATTCGGACAAACCTAAAATTTTGTCGTTTGGTAATGAGTTAAAATAATGATACATGCACTGTAGTACAGATAGCTGTCCCCTAAGGCTATATTACTTTTTGACTGGTTGCCTCTGGCTACAGAGATGATCAAGACAAAAGCAGTTGAAAACTCTGCACAGATCTCTGTACAAGTTTGAACTCTCATAATTTCACAAATAGAGGAGTAAACTAGGATTTAAACATACCTGTTGCTTGCGTATTAATAACCCTTTGTTTGAAATACAAATATTTTCAATTTAAATGCTGAACATGGAGAAAACTATGGATTTCATCTGTTGCTCCAGTTGTTTACGTTCCCATGAAAGGTTTATTAATTTGTCTTTGGTCAATGTTTATTACTAAAAGTCAGCCACATTCCGCTGCAATACAGATTAAGCTGACAAAACAGAAAGTCAGTATAGCACTCTATCTTTGCTACTGGAAAATTTACGATTGACTTGAGACGGTATGGTGCACAATAAATGTCTAAATATGAAAAATATCACTGTAGGGTCTTCATTATTGAGACTAACAGTGTGCGATAAAAAAGCCATAGGTAAAAAGGCCATAGGTAAAAAAGTCAGAAGTAAAGTGGCTATGGCTACCTATGGCTTTTTTACCTCTGGCTTTTTTACCAAGATTCGAAACTAACATGTACGGGTACTTGTGTGTGACATGTTTTATTCAAGTGTGACTCGTACTGCACATCTTTATTGCAAAAAGTTGCTCTAATAGACACTAAATTGATAATCATATCTTTTTCTATTATACATGACTATCATGCTAATCAAATATCAGAGTCACCTTCATGAGGGACTGAACTAAATACACGTACATTGATTTAACCCTTTACCTCACAATGTGGAGTTGTAATTATTCATACAAAGAAAGATTTTGAAAACATTGTGTGAAAAGGAGAAAGTGCTGGTAGCCAGTATTTTCTCCTTTTCCCACAATGCTTTCTACCCTATCGAGGATGGATTTCATCATTTTGACCATCCTCAATTTATTGGCTGCAAATGCTGTGATGTAATCTAAACTCATCCAGGAAAAAATAAGATAATGATATAAAAACATAAATGATAAAAATCATTTTTTAGAAAAGGAGAAATACTGTTAATAGCTTATTTAACCCATTACCACACAATCCCTACTTTTGATAACCCGGAGAGAAAAGCCTTTAGAAAACATTGTGGGGAAAAAGGAGAAAATGCTGGTAACCAGCATTTTCTCCTTTTCCCACAATGTTTTCTACCCTTCACGAAATAAATTTCAAATTTGCTGTCAATTTTATTATGTCGTCTGCAAATGCTTACGATTTGGACAAACCTAAAATTTTGTCATTTGGTAATGAATTAATGATAACCTGTGATATGTAAGACTAGAGTTGAATTTAGCAGTAAGACAGACTGCTTGTATGTTTTGTGTAAACTTCTCTGCCATTTTAGATAAAGAAAGGAATTTCTACTTGGATCCCGACTTCATCTTGGATTTACCAAGTTTCAATCAGTACCTTGATCGATATGGCACGCCTTCGCTGCAGCAGGTGGAACAATTTCCAGAGACTGTTTACACACTGAATAGTTTCTACGTGGCTGGAGATGCAATCTTCATTGTTTATCCGAATGAATCGGTGGGGCAAATGGTTTTCCCTGTGTCATCAACGAGCAGTTTGTGTAATGATCAGAATCCCATGGGTATGGTTTACTTTTGTGGTTGACCTTTAATGTTTTACAGAAAGATCAAGTGTTTTATAACCTTGAGGAAAAAGGCATTTGAAACATTGTTTGAAAAGGAGAAAATCCTGTAACCAATTTTAACTCTTTATCAAACAGCAAAATGTTATACTGGTGGTTTTTTTTTTTTTAAGAATATGTAGATAAAATGTGGCCCAGATTGTATGACTTGTCTTTAACCCATTACCACACAATCCCTACTTTTGAGGCCCCTGAAAAAGAAGCCTTTTGAAAACACTGTAGGAAAAGGAGAAAATGCTGGTAACCAGCATTTTCTCCTTTTCCCACAGTGTTTTCTACCCTTCCCAGAACAAATTTCAATTTTTCAGTCACCTTTATTTTGTCGTCTGCAAATACTTTCAATTTGGACCAGTCTAAAATTTTGTCGTGTGGTAAAGAGTTAAAAAGGTAAAAACATTTTGTGAAAAAAAGGAGAATATGCTTTTTACTCTTTTTTTCCTGTCTCCAAGTTGTTTTCCTTAAGCCCTCTTTGTTATGGTTATTTATAGTCATATGCATGTTTATCAATTTTTCAATATTTATGAGAAGTTAAAGGCCTAGTTTAGGCCAAAATATCAAAACAGGTGTCATAATACATTTGAATTTTTATCATGAAAAATATTGTGGAGGTGACAGTCTGTTATTGTGTGGTCAGGCCATACTGTTAATTTCTGGCAGAAAAAAGAATTTTAAAATCAGGTAAAAAGTAAACCAAAGACACAGCTACATGACAGTTTTTACCGTTTTTTTTTTAAATGGTATGATATAAATTCAAATGCATTTTAACACTGCTTTGTTTATTTTTGGGCTTTATTGTTACTTAACTCATTACGAAACGACAATATTTTAGGATTGTCCAAATTGAAAGCATTTGCAGACGACAAAATAAAAGTGACTGAAAATTTGAAATTTGTTTTGTGAAGGGTAGAAAACATTGTGGGAAAAGGAGAAAATGCTGGTTACCAGCATTTTCTCCTTTTCCCACAATCTTTTCAAAAGGTATCTTTCTCAGGGGCATCAAAAGTAGGGATTGTGTGCTAATGGGTTAAAGGCTACAGAAATACTTTAATTTGATAGTTTGCTTTTCTCAAACTTTACTGCCTTTGTCCATGGTATTATGCTTGATTCAGTTCTTTTCTGAAACTCTTCCATTTGAAAATGGAAAACTCAGAATTAAGATCCAATAAAGTTGCTGAATTTGAAAGATCAAAGAAATTTCATCTTTGACAGTATTACTCAAAGCAACATTACTATAAAATTCACATCTCTTCTAACTTGTAATAATCAAAAAGTGAGAAATGATTCATAAACTAAGAGAGTAAAATGCAAATGTAAGCTACTGACTGATATTCCATTATTATGTATTTAACCAGTTATCAAATTTTTTGATTTGAATGTAGTGATTATAAATAAAAGTTGATTTACCCTTTACCACAAATTGACAACTTTTAACTACCATGGGAAAGAAGCCTTTTGAAAACATTTTGGGAAAAGGAAAAAATGCTGGTAACCAGCATTTTCTCCTTTTCCCAAAATGTTTTCTATTCCATCAAAAACTGTTTGCACTGTTTGAGCCACATTGAAATTGTGTGCAAATGGTTTCAATTTGGACAAGGCTTAAATTTTGTCGTCTGGTCAAAGGGCTAACTGTTCCTTTACATACTCTAAATACTCTTCCTTTTGTCCTTAGCCTTTCTAAGTGATGTGACGTCCTCCTGTGCCCGAGATGTCACACTAGATCAACAGACCTGTGAAAACACTATGGCTTTCATGGCGTCCTCTTATTACACAGGATTTAGGGTTGTAAAGGTAGTAATGAAACAAAATGAACCATTAACCTTATACCACACAATCCCGACTTTTGAGGAACCTGAGAAAGAGGTCTTTTGAAAACACTGTGAGAAAAGGAGAAAATGCTGGTAACCAGCATTTTCTCCTTTTCCCACAATGTTTTCTACCCTTCCCCATAACAAATTTTAGTTTTGAGTCACACTTATTTTGTTGTCTGCAAATGCTTTCAGTTTGGATAGGTGTTAAATTTTGCTTTGTGGTTAAGGGTTAAAGTACTTCTCATGATTAAGTTGCTTTTGCAGCTAATGTAGATCAGGATTGTAGATCAAGATCAGACTGCACAAAACTATGTCAGATTTTTTAGCTCACCTGAGCACGAAGTGCTCATGGTGAGCTATTGTGATCGTGCTGTGTCCGGCGTCCGTCGTCCGTCGTGCGTCGTGCGTCGTGCGTCGTCCGTCGTCAACTTTTTACCTTGTGTACGCTCTAGAGGCCACAGTTTTAGTCGGATACTCATGAAAATTGGTCAGGATGTTTGTCTCGATGAAATCTCGGACGAGTTCGAAAATGGGTCATGTGGGGTCAAAAACTAGGTCACTAGGTCAAATCTTAGAAAAACCTTGTGTACGCTCTAGAGGCCACATTTTGAGTCGGATACTCATGAAAGTTGGTCAGGATGTTTGTCTCGATGATATCTCGGACGAGTTCGAAAATGGGTCACGTGGGGTCAAAAACTAGGTCACCAGGTCAAATCTTAGAAAAACCTTGTGTACGCTCTAGAGGCCACATTTTCAGTCGGATACTCATGAAAGTTGGTCAGGATGTTTGTCTGGATGATATCTCGGACGAGTTTGAAAATGGGTCACGTGGGGTCAAAAACTAGGTCACCAGGTCAAATCTTAGAAAAACCTTGTGTACGCTCTAGAGGCCACATTTTCAGTCAGATACTCATGAAAGTTGGTCAGGATGTTTGTCTGGATGATATCTCGGACGAGTTTAAAAATGGGTCACGTGGGGTCAAAAACTAGGTCACTAGGTCAAATCTTAGAAAAACCTTTTGTACGCTCTAGAGGCCACATTTTCAGTCGGATACTCATGAAAGTTGGTCAGGATGTTTGTCTGGATGATATCTCGGACGAGTTCGAAAATGGGTCACGTGGGGTCAAAAACTAGGTCACCAGGTCAAATCTTAGAAAAACCTTTTGTACGCTCTAGAGGCCACATTTTCAGTCGGATACTCATGAAAGTTGGTCAGGATGTTTGTCTGGATGATATCTCGGACGAGTTCGAAAATGGGTCACGTGGGCTCAAAAACTAGGTCACCAGGTTAAATCTTAGAAAAACCTTTTGTACGCTCTAGAGGCCACATTTTCAGTCGGATACTCATGAAAGTTGGTCAGGATGTTTGTCTGGATGATATCTCGGACGAGTTTGAAAATGGGTCACGTGGGGTCAAAAACTAGGTCACTAGGTCAAATCTTAGAAAAACCTTTTGTACGCTCTAGAGGCCACATTTCCAGATGGATACTCATGAAAGTTGGTCAGGATGTTTGTCTGGATGATATCTCGGACGAGTTCGAAAATGGGTCACGTGGGGTCAAAAACTAGGTCACTAGGTCAAACCTTAGAAAAACCTTTTGTACGCTCTAGAGGCCACATATTCAGTTGGATACTCATGAAAGTTGGTCAGGATATTTGTCTGGATGATATCTCGGACAAGATCGAAAATGGGTCATGTGGGGTCAAAAACTAGGTCACTAGGTCAAATGTTAGAAAAACCTTTTGTAGGCTCTAAAGGCCACATTTTCAGTCCGAAACTCTTGTAAGTTGGTCAGAATGTTTGTCTTGATGATATCTCAGACAGGTTTGAAAATGGGTCATTGGGGGTTAAAAACTAGGTCACCAGGTCAAATCTTAGAAAAACCTTGTATATGCTCTGGATGCCACATTTTCAGTCCAACACTCTTGAAAATTAGTCAGAATGTTTGCCTTTATAATATCTTGGATGAGTTTGAAAATGGGTCATGTTGGGTCAAAAACTGGGTCAATAGGTCAAATGTTATAAACACCTTTTGTATGCTCTGGAGGACACATTTTCAGTCTGATACTCCTAAAACTTGTTCATTATATTTGTCCTGGTGATACCTTGAATGAGATTGAAAATGGGTCATGTGGAGTCAAAAACTAGGTCAATGGGTCAAATATTAGAAAAACCTTGTGTACACTCTAGAGGCTACATTTTCTGCCTGATATTCTTCAGACTTGGTCAGAATGTTTGTTTTGGTGATGTCTCAAAAGAGTTTGATAATGGGTAATTGTCGGGTCCAAAACTAGGTCACTTGATGAAATCTTAGAAAAACCTTTTGTACACTGTAGAGGCCACATTTTCAGTCCAATACTCATGAAACTTGGCCAGAATGTTTGTCTTATTGATATCTCAAAAGTGTTTGATGATGGGTAATGTCTGATAAAAAACTAGGTCACTGGGAAACTAGATGGTGCATGTTTGGTCAATAAACTCAGGTGAGCGATTTCAGGGCCATCATGGCCCTCTTGTTTGTGCACACTGTGTGCTTTGCCTTATTTTAATCTGGACAAAACGAAAAAGACCTTGCATTTGTGTGAGAAAAGTAGTCAGTCACTTGGAAAGAATTTTGTTTCGGTACTGTTGTGAGAAAGTCAGAAACACCTGCATAGGGGCACTGACTGCAGTTATGTGACCTAAGCTGCTTTAACCCATTACCACACAATCCCTACTTTTGACGCCCATGAGAAAGAAGCCTTTGGAAAACACTGTGGGAAAAGGAGAAAATGCTGGTAACCAGCATTTTCTCCTTTGCCCACAGTGTTTTTTACCTTTCCCAGAACAATTTTCAATTTTTCAGTCACCTTTATTTTGTTGTCTGCAAATGCTTTCAATTTGGACCAGTCTAAAATTTTCTCGTGTGGTAAAGAGTTAAAAAACGTTTATAAATTCTAATACAATCACACAGTCATCATTGTGCATGTCAAGGGATCATTCTACTTCCAGATACAGTAGATCATTAGACTGTATGGATTTTATAATTTGTTGTTGACTTGCCTGGTATAATCCATCAGGCATAAACCTCCTTTTGTCAGAGCATGGCTCATTTATTTCTGCCTTATTTCTTGATCTGAAATTTCTCTTGGTTTCTTTGGCACTGTTACAATTACTTACTGTATTTTTCTTAGCTCTTTACCTAACAACAAAATTTTAGCCTTGTCTAAATTGACAGCAGATGAAGACAACAAAATGAAAGATGGCTTAAATATCAGAATTTCTCCTTTATGAGGAGAAAACATTGTAAGAAAAGGAGAAAATGCTGGTTACCATTATTTTCTCCTTTTCCCACAATGTTTTAAAAATGCTTCTTTTTAAGGTTGGTTAAAATGTAGGATTGTTAGGTGAAGGGTTGAAGTAAATGTACATTGTCATTTTGAAATTGACTGCAGTTGAAATGCTTAGTATGGGCCTTCTTTACATACAAGGGGCATTCCATAAAGTAATGCCCCTGACCCACTTTCATGTGCAATGATTTATATCTCTATGGGTTATATGGCAAATTACAGCTCTGAACTTATTGTGGTTTCTGATTTACAGTTGTTTGAACTGGGTCAGGTGTGACTGATATCTGATAGAAAAAAGAGTAAAAATTACTTCTTGTAACCCAATGTTCATTTAAATTCTAGCATAGACTTCTGGCCATGTTTGAATTCATGCTGCCAGCCTTTTACAATGTCATATGATGGGGCATTATCAACACAAGTTTTTTTAATTTCATCAAAAGTCTCCTGTGGTGTGCATCTTTTCAAATACAAAAACTGGATCACTGCGCGACACACAACAGGCTCCACCTGACTCAGTTCAAACACCTAACCAATAGAGATATAAATCATTACATGTGCAAAATTTCAGCTACATATGGAGTGCAACACGCGAAAAGGGTCATTCGGACATTTGCGTAAAGTGTCGTCTCGGATCAGCATGTGCAGTCCGCACAGGCTAATCCGAAACGACACTTTCCGATTTTATGTGATTTTCTGTTTTACACAAGTCTACTGTAGCACAAAATCTAATGTAGTCGTAAAGTGCCGTCTCGGATTAGCCTGCGCGGACTGCGCAGGCTAATCCGGGACGACACTTTACGCAAATGTCCGAATGCACCTTTTCGCGTGTTGCACTCCATATACTACGTATATCAGACAACTGGAAGTGCGTCAGTGGCATTACTTATTGAACACCCCTCGTAAGTCTTGTAAGAAATGATAATTACATGTTCGTCTAAGTCAATTGTAGACTGGTAAAAGAGAATCCAGGAAAGCTTGGATAGGTGATTTGGCTGCTGTGATATAACCGAAATAATTTTGAAAACGGTGTTAAACACTATACAGTCAATCATTTATCTTATCCAGCGCATGTTGACATCATCAGATCACATTGACATAAATGTTCTTTTCTTTTAATATGGTTGGTGAATGTACCTGATTTTAATCTATGTTGTCCGTAAAATAATCTCAATTTAGTATGTTAGAAGGATATTTTGTGTTAAGTGTATGAAGGATATATTTCTTTCAGACTGTTGGATTATTTGGTTATGTGGAAAATGGCACTTTTATTGAGATCACAACACAAGCCCCACCCACAACAGCACCACCCACAACCACTCCTGGACCAACAACCAGCACCGTCTCTGGATCAACTGTGACTGGGTCAACCACGGTTGTGACTACCACTATCCCTACAACAACCACACCACCACGTATGTATGACCTGCTGCCAATCTGTCAAGTGTCGTCTTTTTTTTAGGTGTACAATTTCATACGTAGCAAGGAACCATATTTCATCCAAAAGGAGTTTTGTTTCATCCAACCAAATTTTAAAAATGTTTTATCACAAAATTAACACGGAATCACAATACAATTTTGTGTTTTAACAACCCTCACAGGGAAGGCTTCTGAAAACATAGTAGAAAAGGAGAAAATGCTGGTAGCCAGCATTTTCCCCTTTTCCCACAATGTTTTCTATCCTTTCAAAGACAAATTCCTTGTTTTGAGCCACATTTAAGATGTCCTCTGCAAATGCTTTTAAACTGGACTTGCCTGACATTTTGTTTGGTTAAGAGTTAACTCTACCATACGACAAAATTTTAGACTGGTCCAAATTGAAAGCACTTGCAGATGACAAAGGCCACTAAAAAATTGAAATATGTTTTGAGCAGCATTTGTAGGAAAAGGAGAAAATTGCTTGTATCCAGGATCTTTTCCTTTTCCCATAATACACTGTTAATGAGATTCTAATGAGTACCCACAACATAGGGTTAAGTGGAGAATGTATATTTTCAATTATGAAATCAAAATCACTCGCTCTATCTCTGTGGACCTTTTTACAATTTTGTTGTTTGGTAAAGAGTTAACCCATTACCACACAATCCCTACTTTTGACGCCCCTGAGAAAGAAGCCTTTTGAAAACATTGTGGGAAAAGGAGAAAATGCTGGTAACCAGCATTTTCTCCTTCTCCCACAATGTTTTCTACCCTTCACAAAACAAATTTCAAATTTTCAGTCACTTTTACTTTGTCGACTGCAAATGCTTTCAATTTGGACCAGTCTAAAACATTGTGGTTTGGTAATGGGTTAAGAGGCTTTTGTCCTACACCTGTGCAAGTCTAACGTAAAGGATAAAAATCCATTTTGCTCTGTTTCAGCCCTTGTAAACACATCAGTGGTACAAAACCTGTATGACAATCCATATACCTTAAATATCACCTTGGCAAGTATACAACTTTGTCAGCAAACAGACGGAACATTGGTAGATTGTGGATTTGGTGCGGTGATACCTAGCCCAACCTTCTCAAACAACATATGTTCTAATGTCGTGTTACAGGTATGTCTTCTATTGTCCACCATTCCTACACCATTCATCCAGCCAGGTAGCTCACTGGTTAGCTTATCTTACCTGTGAGTTTGATACTGTATATGTAGATGTATAAGTGTGTTGAAAAATTTGCAAATACTGTTTGTGGACATTGTGCATATGGAAATGTTTGTGAATTCAAGACACTTATTGTTAGTTGGTATACTTGCGGTAAAATACCCGAACAGCAAAATTTGCGAAATTTTCAAATTCGCAAAATCAAAAAGATTTCCACATTGCAAAAATTTATACAGTATTTTATTGAAGCAAACTTTTTCTATGGCGATTTTTCACCTCTCATCTGTGGTGCTTGTGAGAAAAGTAATTAGTGACTTGGAAAGAAAGTTGTGTCAGTACTGGTGTGAGAAAGCCAAGAAACACATGTATAGGTGCACTGATGGCCATGATAAAGCTGTTAAAACTGTATTGAACTTAAGGCAGTGGATCAGTAATAGAAAACAGCTATTTCCACTTAGTAATATCCTACAAAATTTGCTATGATTAAAAATGAGTATTATTGCACTACTCCAACCAAGCTACATTTTCCTTTTTTTCCTTCTTATCATTTATAAATATAAAACTACTATATTCTCATTACAAAGGGAGATAAAAACTACCCCTCTTTGGACCAGTCTTTTATTTTGTTGTTTGGTAAAGCATGAAATACCAATCACTCAGACACTTGAGATCAGTGACTGCAACATATGCACGTATTCATGTTTGTAATTCCAGGCTCGTTACACTATAGTCACTGATGGGACTGCTGGTATAGAATCAATGCAAGTACAGTTTGTCTTTGCCAACATCACACAGGCTAACTTACCTATAACACAGACTTTCAGTGCATCATTTGATTCAGTAAGTACTTTTAGCTAATCCTCTACCAATAATAAGGGGCCTTTTATTTCAAATCAACAGCTAGGAACTTTTTAGATACTATGACACTTTGACAAGTTATTGCTTATAAAAATATCTTCTCCATTTTGGTTCACAGAGGACAAATTTTAATGTTTGTTAAAGCCTCACTAAATTTTATTGTAAGGTTTGCCCAAGTGTTTGATGCTAGCACAAAAAATTATTTTCATAAGTAAAAATTTGCCAAGTCACAGTACCTCTTGCTAAGTTTTTACCTAGTTTTAAGATTCATTTTTCTGCTACTTGGACTGACCAAAGTTGTAAATGGTATGACCTAAATTTAAATTAATTTTAACACCTGTTTTATTTACTTTTGTCCTCATCTGGGCCTTAACACTTATTTACTCTTTGCCAAATGCAAAAATTTAAACCAGATCATATTTGAAGCATTAGTAGACAAAATATTAAATGTAGCTCACATTTTGAGTTCTCTCTTGGATAAAATGATTACCAGAATTTTCTCCTTTTCCCACAATGTTTTTGAAAGCCATCTTACTTCGGGGTCATTAGAACCTTGGATTGTGTGGGTAAAGGGTTAATCTTTGTTTTTCAGGTTTTAGATAATCCTAATATAACCCAGCCAGAAAGAAGTGGAAATCCCGGGTATCAGGTGGGAAAACCCTTGTTATATGGAACATTGAACAGTACTACAGACGCAGATGGTATAACAACATATCCTTTACATAAAAATATCTTTTATAGTTTTTTTACCATACAGCCCTAATGACTCTAAAAAACTTTTAGCCATACATCCCTAATGAATCTAAAATAAAAAAGAAGGCCTTTGAAAACATTAGGGGGGGGGGGGGCAATTAAGAAAATGCTGGTAAGCAGCATTTTTCTCCTTTTCCCAGGATGTTTTCTATCTGTATCCTTTAACTCTTTACTAAATGACAAAACTTTTGGCTAGTCCAAATTGAAAGCATTTGCAGATGACAAGATAAATGTGACTCAGAATTGAAATTTGATTTTGGAAGGGTAGAAAATTTTCTCCTTTTCCCACAATGTTTTCTGCAGGCTTCTTTTTCAGGATCATTTAAAGTCAGGACCAAGTCGGAAATATTTTGTTTCAAAAAGAGTTAACATAATGAGACGATTAAAACTGTGGAGTTAATTCTGTTTTGGTGAATGGTAGATTAATAGTACGGCATAACATTTTAACTAATCAAATTGCATGCTTAGTCCGCGTGGGAGATACTTCATCATACCATTTTAGGAACCACACTTCACAGTGTGTAGATATCGGTCTTTTTCTCTGTCGTGTCTGTGCACGAGCCCCGAAAGCTCAGTCGGTAGTGTACATAACTTGAGAACAAGGGGTCATTGGTTTGATCCGCAGCCGGGTCAATTTCTTTACGAGAATTGATTAAAGTCTTTGTAACAGAATTCATTTCTCTCTCACTGCTGACTGTCAACGATGGTTATGTGGGAAAGCAGCCAGTGGCTTGGAAAGAATATTGTGAAGAGTACTGGTAAAAGAAACTCCAGGAAAGCATGGATAGGTGCTCTGGTCACCGCTATAGAACTGAAATAACATTGAAAACAGATTTGAACACCATACAGTCAATCAATCTATGGTGTGTGTTATGTATTCCATTGCATCTTCTGAATTTGTGGCAGAAAATTTACTGGTTAACCCTTTACCACACAGAAAAATTTTAGACTTGTCCAAACTGAAGGTATTTGCAGATGACAAAATAGATGTGGCTCAAAAATTGAAATTTGTTATGGGAAGGGTAGAAAACATTGTGGGAAAAGGAGAAAATGCTGGTTACCAGCATTTTCTCCTTTTCCCTCAATGTTTTCAAAAGGCTTCTTTCTCAGGGTCGTTAAAAGTCGGGCTTGTGTGGTAAAGAGTTAATGTATATACATGTAGAAAAAATAATCAAATTAGAATTCAGTGACCTTCATTGATCAGTTCATGTGTGCAATGTTTTTCCTTGACACACCCATACTCAGTTCATAGAGAGGGTAACTGACCCAACACAGGGTTTAGCTGTAGTCAGGGCCACAAGTACAGGAGACTGTTCCACGTCCACCTCCGATAGAATTCCCTTGAGGTTTGGACAGAATATGAGAACAGGTTGTTTAGTCAGGTATGGGCTGTTTTATTTGTTAATCCTTTCCAAACTGGCAAATTTTGAACCAGACCAAATTGAAGGTATTTTGCAGATGACAAATTAACAGTTGCTAAAATGATGATTTTTCTATATGATGGGGTAGAAAACATTGTGGGAAAAGGAGAAAATGCTGGTTACCAGCATTTTCTCCTTTTCTCACAATGTTTTCAAAAGGCTTCTGTTTCAGGGTCGTAAAAACCAGGGATTGTTTGCTAAAGGTTTAACTTTTTCCTAAATGACAATATTTTAGACAGGTCCATGTTGAAAGGACTCACAGATGACAAAATTGAAAGAGTTTATATGACACAATTGATGGGAATTGAATCAGATGGTCTAGAAAACATTGTGGGAAAAAGAGAAAAATGCTGGTTACCAACATTTTTCTCCTTTTTCCTCAATGTTTTCATACAGCATACTTCTCAGGCTATTTAAAACTTGGTATTGTGTGGTAAAGGATTATTAACTCTTTAGCCAGCAACAAAATTTTAAACTGGACCAAACAAAAAGCATTTTCAGGGAACAAATTGAATGTAGCTTAATGTAGTACCCTCCCACTGGAAAACATCTATTTCCACCAAACTATTATCCTACAAAATTTGCTAAGATCAAAATTGAGTATTATTGTACTACTTTAACCGTGCCACTTATACCTTCTCTTGCTTCCCGGAATAATAGTAGAATTATCATTTATAAATCTAAAACCACTATATTCCCATTACAAAGGGAGATAGTAATCACCTCCCTTTTCAGAAAACCAACAAAAATATCAAGAAATAATTTCAAGATAAACATCAATGGAATTCCTGGTCAATGTACAAATGGCAAAAAAATTTGACCTATGTCAGCTTGTGCAGACTGAAATGAATCTGGTAACCAAGCTCATGATAAACAGCATTTTCCCCTTTTTATACGCCCGTCGAAGACGGGACGTATTATGGGATCACCCGTGGCGGGCCTCCGGGCGGGCGGGCGGCGTCCAGTTCTTTGTCCGGAGCATATCTCCAAAACTATTCTACCTAGGGTTATGAAATTTCATGGGTGGATACATCTCATCGAGGGGGAGTGCAGTGCGCAGGAATCATAACTCTTGCTTGCTTAATTTTTGAGTTATTGCCCTTTGTTGTTTTTCATACTTGAATTTTGTCCGGAGCATATCTCCAAAACTATTCTACCTAGGGTTATGAAATTTTATGGGTGGATAGATCTCATCGAGGGGGAGTGCAGTGCGCAAGAATCATAACTCTAGCTTGCTTAATTTTTGAGTTATTGCCCTTTGTTGTTTTTCACACTTGAATTTTGTCCGGAGCATATCTCAAAAACTATACTACCTAGGCTTATGAAATTTCATGGGTGGATAGATCTCACATAGGGGTAGTGCAGTGCACAGGAATCATAACCCTTGCTTGCTTAATTTTTGGGTTATTGCCCTTTGTTGTTTTTCATACTTGAATTTTGTCCGGAGCATATCTCCAAAACTATACTAGCTAGGGTTATGAAATTTCATGGGTGGAGAGATCTCACCAAGGGGGAGTGCAGTGCACAGGAATCATAACTCTTGCTCGCTTTATTTTTGTTTTTCATACTTGAATTTTGTCCGGTGCATGCCCCACCTTTACAACTTGGGGTAAGACGGGCGTATCATGCGACAATTTGCCTCTCTTGTTCCACAATGTTTTCAACCCCCTCAAGGACACATCCCATCACTTAGCAACATTTGATTTTGTGTCTGCTAATATTTTCATTATGGACAAATCCAAATTTATTTTAGATTTTTATTGTGCTAATATTTCAAATACCCAAACTTAACTGTTTACCAAACGACAAAATTTTAGGTTCGTCCCATTCGAAAGCATTTGCAGACAACAAAATAAAAGTGATTGAAAATTCGAAATTTGTTTTATGAAGGGTAGAAAACATTGTGGGAAAAGGAGAAAATGCTGATTACCAGCATTTTCTCCATTTCCCACAATGTTTTCTAAAGGCCTCATTCTCAAGGTCATCAAAAGTAAGGATCGCATGCTGTTGGGTTAACTTCACATCCATTTATGATCATGTGACTGTTTTCTTTTTGCCTAGACTCAACCTGACAAGTATATCACAACAGATTTGTCGACAGATACAGGAGGAGATCATACGAGCCTTGGAAGGCCCCAATACTCCGATATATGACCCCGACTTGGACCTGTGGATTGATAACAATCGCTATGTCGCAACCTTTGGTAACACTGATGTCACTCAAGTAGGAGATTGGGTGAAGGTCATTTCCAGCAATAGACCTATATTGGATAATGTTGTGGTAGGTTGCAAAACTTACTGCTTATATGTTTTTTCTAAGCTTTTACAAAGCAGGCTAGAGAGTTTTGACTGTACAAAGAAAGATGGCTTTTTATACACGAAAGGTCAACCAAAGAATCGTGAATTTTAACATCCCTTGGAAAGAAGCCTTTTGAAAACATTGTGGAAAAGGGAGAAAATGCTGGTAACCAGCATTTTCTCCTTTTCCATCAATATTTTCTTCTCTATGAAGGACAAATTCAAGTTTTTGATCCATCTTTAATTTAATGTCTGCAAATGCTTTCATTTTGGACCAGTCTAAAATTTAGATGTTTGATAAAGAGTTAACTCTTTACCACAAGACAAAATTTTAGACAGATTCGAATTGGAAGCATTTCTGAAGGACAAAATAAATGTGGCACAAGCAATGGGATTTGTCTGTAAAAGATTAAAATACATAGTGGTAAAAGAAAGAAATGCTGGTTACCAGCAATTTCTACTTTTCCCACAGTGTTTCAAAAGCTTTTTTTCTTTGGGTTGTTAAAACTTCAGGTTGTGTCTTAAATAGTTAATTTTTCCACACAATCCCAAGTTTCAACAACCCTGAGGAAAAAGCCATGACATAGTTGGAAATGGAGAAGATACTGGTAACCAGCATTTTCTCCTTTTCCAACAATGTATTCTATCCTTTTAAAAACATCATCTAAGCCTAGTACAAACCCATATTGTTACAACTCTTTTAACTCTTTACCAAACAATCCCTAGTTTTAACGACCCCAGGAGAAGCCTTCTAAAAACACTGTTGGAAAAGGAAAAAATGCTGATAACCCATATTTTCTCCTATTCCCACAATGTTTTCTGCTGTTTTAAAGTCAAGTATCGGTTTTTGAGTCACATTTGTTTTGTCTGCAAATTCTTTCAATTTGGACCAGTCTAAGATTTTGTCGTTTGGCTTTGGTAAACATTTTTGAGAAAATAAAAAAAAGATATAGCTTATAGCTATGTTTTCTTATTTTCCCATGATGTTTTCCACACCTTCCTGTAGTACAAATACTATCATTTGAGAATCGGGAAAAAAAACAAAAACACAGACACTTGAAATCTTGCAGGCTGTAGGGACACCAGCTGATACTTGCAGCCTGAGTATGGGCATGCATATCCAGATCCTTTACTCCAGTGTAGGAGCACTAGCCCTCCCACAGAGCAAAATCATCGGTGTTGCTATACTGTATGACAGTGTGCGGAACATTCAATATAGAGTAAGTCATTATTTTCCTTTGTTATATACCTGAACGTCTTTTTGAGAAAACATGTGTCACACACATGTTAAATACCACACAGGACAGAAAAAAGATCTCTATCTACATACTATGAATTAGCAATTTCTTGTGTGTACAACTCCTCCTACAGTTTTCATTAACCCTTTACCCCATAAGGCATTTCTATGGTATCTGTAATTGACCCAAAATAACAGCAAGGATGAAGCCGTTTCTTATGTGTATATGACACCTTTTGATATCATAGAAAACATTGTGGCAAAAGGTGAAATTGCTCGTGATGAGCAATTTCACCTTTTGCCACAATGTTTTCCAAAGGCTCCTACAAGCAATGCGTAGAAATGAGTATCTGTGGAGTAAAGGGTTAAAATAAGTTCAAACTTAGCATAATGAATATCTATGATGTTTAGTTGTGTGTGTGATTGTTAGAATTTGGATATCTGCAAGTGTTTCAGATTTTAATCCATTGATGGTTTCACTGACTTGCCCCTTTTAGCATCTATGAGCCACTTTATGAAGCTCTTGTTGTTTGGGTTTTTTTTCAAGAAGTAAACCCTTTACCACACAATCCCAAGTTTTCATGACCCGGAGAAAAAAGCCTGTAGAAAACATTGTGGGAAAAAGAGAAAATGCTGGTTACCAGCATTTTCTCTTTTTTCCACAATGTTTTTTACCCTTTCAATGGCAGAAGTCATCTTTTGAGCCACATATAAGTTGTCCCATGAAAATGTTTTCAATTTTGTCAAAACTTTTGTCATTCATAAGAAATATCTAAAAGAAGAAACAAATAATCATCTTAGGATGTTTTAAGAATGTTTTAGCAGGTTCTCCCAGTGTTTCACTTCCCCATCCCAAAAAACAGACCTGTTGTTTGAGCAACATTTAATTTGTTGTCTGCAATAATACTTTCAATGTGTAGTCAACCACTTTGCCATCTGGTAAAGAGGTTTATTTTTATCAAACAACAAAGTTTTAGAAAGGTTCATGGAATTGAAAGCATTCACACAGGACTAAATAAATCACTCTGCCTCTCACCCTAGTGGATTACTTATTGTGCCTCATAACTCACAACAGTGGTTTATGAAATGATAAACCATAATAGAAGGAAGATTATTTCTTAACTCTTTACCACACAACAAAATTTTAGACTGGTTCAAATTGAAAGCATTTGCAGACGACAACATAAAGGTGAATGAAAACTTGAAATTTGATCTGAGATGGATAGAAAACACTGTGGGAAAAGGAAACAAGAGGGCCATGATGGCCCTGTATCGCTCCACTGGCTTTTTAACCCTTTACCACGCAAATTCAAGCGTTCATGACCCTAAAAAAGAGGGCCTTCAAAAACAATGAACACTGTCAGGCAGTACAAGCAGGTTAACTCGTAAGCATGAAAGGTAAAATCCTTGGAAAAATAAGCTGAATGATAGAAACCTTACTCTGAATTTATTATTCAACTCATGTGAGCATAACTATTAGCATCAAAATGAATCACACTTGAAAACAGAATATTTTCTATAAAAAAACTTAATGTCTAGCACCAATCATGTATCAATGCAGTTTGATAATAATCAAGGGAGGTAAATAGTACCAAACTTTACAAAGAGTTATTTCCCTTGATTAATGTTTAAATTGAAGTGACTATATTTTGAAGCCCATGTTAAACTTGTGATCCCTGGATGGAGCCAATTTTGACCTCAGACCTACAATATGAAACTAGAATGTGTGGTTATAAACACGAAGATTTTTGAATCTTGCCCAATAAAAAGCCCTGTAAAACAAGTTTGCTTAATAAAAGGCCCTATAAAATATGTGACCCATGAGACAGGTTTATAAAGCCAATATAAAACTTGTGACCCCTGGGGTGGGGTCAAACTTGACCCCCAAATGTAAATTTGGGCCCTCTTGGTAGAGGCCCATTAGATAAAGCTACATGCAAAATTTGGTAGCCCTAGGCCTTATGGCTATGTACAAGTAGATTATTAAAGTTTCCCTATATAAGCCCATGTAAAACTTGTGAGCCCCTGTGACGGGGCTAAATTTGACCCCAGGGCTATAATTTGGGCACCCTTGGTAGAGACCCCCTAGATAAAGCTACATGCAAAATTTGATAGACCTAGCCCTTGTAGCTAGGTGCGAGAAGATTTTGGAAGTTTTCCCTATATAAGCCCATGTAAAATTTGTTAGCCCCCGGGGCGGGGCCAAATTTGACCCCTGGGCTATAAGTTGGACACCCTTGGTAGAGGTCCACTAGATAAAGCTACATGCCAAATTTGGTAGCCCTAGGCCCTATGGCTAGGTGGAAGAAGAAGTTCTCCCTATATAAGCCCATGTAAAACTTGTTACCCCCGGGGCGGGGCCAATTTTGACCCCAGGGCTATAATTTGAAGAAACTTGGTAGAGGTCCCCTAGATAAAGCTACATGCCAAATTTGGTAGCCCTAGGCCTTATGGTTTCAGACAAGAAGATTTTCAAAGATTTTCAATTTTTTTCAGTTTTGTTGCCATGGCAACCAGAGTTTTTGAAGGAATTAAATTCTTTCAAGAAATTCTGAAGAGGACCATGGCAGGATCATTTCTGTGAAGTTTCATCAAAATTGGATGGGTAGTTTCAGAGAAGAAGATGTTTTAAGAAAAAGTTAACGCACGGACGGACGGACGGACGCACGGACGGACGCACGACGGACAACGGGCCATGACATAAGCCCGCTGGCCTTCGGCCAGTGGAGCTAAAAATGCTGGTTACTAGCATTTTCTCCTTTTCTTACAGTGTTTTCAAAAGGCTTCTTTCTCAGGGGCGTCAAAAGTAGGGATTGTGTGGTAATGTGTTAAATCACCAAACATAATTAATGCTTTATTCTTGCAGTGTACAGGGGCATTCTGCCAGGATGGGACAACAGGTGTCAATCAGGCCTTTGAAGTTAGCCAAACAGTGTCCTTTGTAGATGTATCTCAACCTGCCGTGAAATATGAGGGGGAAGCCCCAATATTTATTGCTCGTGTGCCAAATGACTTTTTCTACCCATTTTTATTCTACACAAATGCTGCATCTTCATCCATTAGTGTTTATTATATAACTGCGCTCGTTTCATTTTTAGTGACTTTATTTAATTTAAGATTAGATTTTTGAAGTGTTTGTGATATACATTATTAGAAAGTGTCCGTCCATACTGAAGCTTAGCAGATTTTCGTGAAAAGATATATACACGTATTATACATATTTATCACATAAAACCGCCTCTGGCAATGTATGAAACTCATGGATTACATTTGATAATGCACTGGTGTATTATTGTTTATTAGGCCACAGTTGTATTTACTAAGCCAAGAGTATGTGAAGCTAGAGAAAGGATAGTAGCCGCAGTATATCCCCAATTTGTACTTAACCCTTTCCCAAACGACAAATTTTGGACTCTTCCAAACCAAAGAGTTTGCAGTTGACAATTTTAGATTTTAGATTTGGAGAAAATGGCAGAAAGTTCTCAAAAAGGGTAGAAAACATTATGGGAAAAGGAGAAATTGCTCGTTACGAGCAATTTCTCCTTTTCCCACAGTGTTTTCAAAAGACTTTTACTGCAGACACATAAAAACCAGGGCTTGTTTGCGAAAGGGTTAATTTGCCACTACACAGGAACATGGTATCATTGTTTGTAAGACATAAATGCCTGGAGAGTTGTTCATTTTGTATTTATTAAAAGCAAAAACTGCAGCAAGACTTAGATAAAGTCAACAAAATTGTAGAATTAGTTCGACATCACACCTTTATAAAGTCTTTCATTCTACTTCCAATTTGTACGTCAGAGAGCTATCTTTTTGTTTATGTTCATATTTCAACTTATATTCAATATGTAAACATAGGAATTGAATGGGTAAATGGTGATGATGCAGGATACTTATTGTATTTGTCTGTTGCTCATTTTATGTGATAAATAGAATCTCATATTTTTGTTTATGTATTATCAGTTTTATCAATCTGATTTACTAAACTGTAGCTGAAGCTTGCTAGGGCTTGTGTTATACAATTTTAGTCAACTTGTTTGATAGAAATGATAATACATAAATAATCATGTAAGACCCTCTCTATTGTAAACTTTTTGTTGTATTTAATTCTTTATTGATTAAAAAAATTGTTATATCAACCCAAAGGAAGAAAGCTTTATAAACATCTTTGGAAAAGGAGAAATGCTGAGAATTTCTTGGTTCACTTTTGAAATATCTGTAAATGTTATTAGTATAGACAAGTCTAAAATTTTGTTTTGAAAAAAAAAAAAGAAGAAAAAAAAAAAAAAAAAAAAAACAGAACTCGTACCCTTTTGTCATGACAAAATGATATTCCATTTGTAATTATTACCTATATGTAGATGTTTTCAAAATTAGATGAACAGTATCGGAGCTGAGCTTTTATTCAAGTTAATTATCAAAGATTGGTTAACCATCTTAACCATCAAGTTAATGCAAGTATTTGTATTGATGTGCACACTTATTCTGCCTAACATTCAGAGAAACCATTGATTGTTAATATTCTTTCGACAGAAAAGATATACATGTAGTTAGTTGTTTCCAGATTTCTAAAATTTCAGAGAAATTTCTTTCACCACATAATCGGGGAATGTTAAGATACACAAAAAAAGGTGTGAGCACATGTGACTATTAACCTTTATTTGAAAGTAACTGAACCTCGTATATTATCAAGGAAATGGTACAGTGTAATGTCTGGTGTCATATAAAAGTATGTTGACATTGGTGTAACTGGTTTTAAAAAGAGTAAATGAAATAAAGAAATAAAAGAAAAGAATTTTTACATGCCCAAAAATACAGAAATTGAAATTGAAGAAGAATTGGGTAACTCTTTAACAAAATGTATAAGGATGTCTCAGAATTGAAAATAGAAAGACCTTTTAAGCTCTTACCCAACAATCCTGAGTTTTAATGACCCCGAGGGTAAGGCCTTTCAAAAACATTATGGGAAAAGAATAAAATGTTGATAACTGTCATTTTCTCCTTTTCTTACAGTGTTTTTCTACCCTGTCATAGACGAATTGCATATCTAAGCCACATTTAAATAATTGTCTGCAAAAGCTTTCAATTTGGACAAGACCATGTCTTTATTTTGTTGCAATGAGGTTACTTACATGAATGTAAACAATGCAAGAAGTACTGGATTATGACTATTGAAGCTGTTTTGTGATTCAGTATACAAAAAGAAAAATGTAGTAACCAAACCAGGAGTTGCCTTTTTTTTTTGCATTGTTTTGTACTTTGTTGAAAAATAGTATTTTAGTTAGATTTATTCAAATTCTGGATCACATATCAGTTCAGCTCATCATTGGAAGAGGAGTAGCTATCTAACCCTTCACCTCACAGTCTCGAGTTTTAATTACTTTGAAGAACAAGGCTTTTGAAAATATTGTGGGAAAAGGAGAAAATGCTTGTAACCAGCATTTTCTCCTTTTCCCACAATGTTTTCTACCCTATCAAAGATAAATGACAGGAGTCATCTTTTGAGCTACATTTAATTTGTTGCCTACAAATTCTTTCAACTTGGTCAAGTCCAAAATATGTTGTATGGTAAAGAGTTAACATAGTTTGTCTGTAACTATGCGTAGAATATTAAGTATATGGTATATGAAACTTAATGAAGACAGGTTTGATTTTGTAACGTGTATATATGCATTGTAAACCTGCCAAATTAAAGTTAGCTATACTTTGTCAGCTGATTTGCACATCCTTTTGCCCCCTGAAAGTAAGTCATGTGTTTAAAGTAAAACGATGACACAACAAAAGAAAGTAACTTGATTTGACTCACTTTTGTAAACCATAGTGACTTCTTCATACTGTATAACAGGTTTTTTTTACTGCTGTAAAAGTTTACGGATTTGAGCTAAAAACGTGTGATTTAAATTTTTACGATTTAATTTTTACTAATTCTAAACATGCGTAAAAAAATTACAGCATTAAAAGTATCTGCGCACATCTTTGATCTGCATTGTCCACTCTTTCATTTAAGATTATAAGCGTGTTGTTTGTTTTACGAGTTTTACGTAAATACAGGTTGAAAGAAAAGTGTCACTGTTTGTTTGGAGTGCGAATAGCAGTAATTTTGACATGCGAATAACTGTTTCAACACATACCTGTATGGTCATAGTTGATAACTAACTGTGGAGGCACATTGTCATCTGTCATTACTTTTTTCACTCTGTTTAGAAAGCCCTCCTCTAGGTCATCGAAATTTTTAACCCCAGGTTTTGCAGTCATACATCCACGTCTTTTCACAAGTGCTATTCATGACATTATTGAAGCGGCCAAATGCGGAGTCAAATTCACATCACCGCCATAATCAACGCGCCGAGTTTCATGAAGGTACCTGGTTTATATGGTGTTGAAGCATTGTTAACCTGATTATTCAATTCCGGTATACTATGGGTTAGAATTCTCTCAGTTTTCCGTTTTGGCATGAAAGCTGGGGCTTAGAATATACTAATAGAGATGATTGATTGAGAGAAGCCATATCACACATAATCAGAACTCAAGTGAATAAATTCAAGGTTTTACGCTGTAATTATTTACGCATTGAATTTTTATGAATCTTTTTGATGCCTAAAAATTAGTAAAAATTGGCAGCACGTTATAAAAACTTGTTATACGGTAACTTGCTCAGAATAAGAGAGGAAACTTTGTTGCATCAAGGTATGTTTCACATGATTCATTTGTAATAGATTACAAAACAATTCTCACAGCTCAAATTATTCTCGATCATTCTACCTAAAAACCATAATTAATTAGTACATGTACCTAAGCCATGATCTAGACTGTTGGAAAATTTGATCCCCCTCCTCATGGCATTAGGGTCTGATGTAATAGGCCAACTCTCTTCCTGTGACAACCAGAGTTTCTGATAGAATCACATTCTGTAAACAATTTTTAAAAAGGACCTCCCTGGGAACATTCCAGCCAATTTTTGTCCAAACTGATATAAGCAAGCTAGTACCCATGTGCTGTTACACAACCTTTTAACAAACAATCCATTGTTTCAACAACCTTGAGGAAGAAGTCTTTTGAAAACATTGTGAGAAAAGGAGAAAATCCTGGTAACCAGCATTTTCTCCTTTTCCCATAATGTTTTCTGTCCTATCAGGAAAATTAGGCTCATGTGTATTAATTTTGAATGTTTGTTTGGCAGATGTTAAGAATGTGGGAGAGTCTAAAATTTGTTGTGTGGGAAATGGTAAACCTATCTATCATTCCGCACTTTTTGAAAATTCATCTAAAACGCTTAAAAGGCTAGTGTAAGTTATCTGCGACATTAATTATTTATGACATGGTTAGATTACATTCTGATGGCATTATTGCAAAATATGACATGACATACTGATATATCTGATCATATGTCCTTTACAATCATGATTTAAAAACAGGTATGAATAATAAAATATCTATAGACATTTATAAAGGCTACATAAATATCACATCTTTTCTGTTATCAGAGTGAGACACAATTCGATAATTTTTTTAATAGTTAAGCCATTACCACACAATCCCTACATTTGACGCCCCTGAGAAAGAAGCCTTTTGAAAACACTGGGGGAAAAGGAGAAAATGCTGGTAACCAGCATTTTCTCCTTTTCCCACAGTGTTTTCTACCCTTCCCAGAACAAATTTCAATTTTTCAATCACCTTTATTTTGTCGTCTGCAAATGCTTTCAGTTTGGACCAGTCTAAATTTTTCTCGTGTGGTAAAGAGTTCATCTTTGAAAAACATATTCCATAGGGTAGAACTTCATGGTTCAATATGAGTGATTTTTATATGCCCGAAGGGTCGTATTATGTTATGCCCCTGGTTGTCCGTCCATCTGTCTGTCCATTAGCAATTTCTTGTGTGTGCAATTTCTCCTACAGTTTCCATCGGAATTATTTGAAACTTGCCACAATGAATCTCCATGATGTCTAGTTGTGCACCTGACTCTTAGAATTTGGATCGCTATTTGCGTTCTAAAATTATCTGCCCTTGATTTCTGAAATAACCAACTTTTCACTTCGAATTTTTGTTCCAGCCATAACTTCCATACCATAAAAGGTGTAAACTTGAAACTACATACACTGATAGAACACATTATGGAGAAGTGCAGTGCACATGAACCATAACTCTGCCACTTTTATTTTTTGAGTTTTTGCCCTTTGTTAATTTTCAGTTTGAATTTTTGTCCAGGCCATAACTTCCAAACTATAAAAGCTGTTAACTTGGAACTTCATACACTGATAGAACACATTATGGAGAAGTGCAGTGCACATGAACCATAACTCTGCCACCTTTATTTTTTTTTTATTTATTGCCCTTTGTTAATTTTCAGTTTGAATTTTTGTAAAGATCATAACTTCCAAACTTTAAAAACTATCATCTTGAAATTTCAAAGACTTATAGAACACATTATGAAGAAGGGCATTGCACAAGAACCATAACTCTGCCATCCTTCTTTTTGAGTTATTGCCCTTTGTTAGTTTTCACGTTGAATTTTCGTCTGGGCAATAATTTCTAAAATATAAAAGCCATGATCTTGAACCTTCAAAGACTGATAGAACACCTTGTGGATAAGAGCAATTCACAAAATTTGTAACTGTGCCACCCTTATTTTTTTAAGTTAATGCCCTTTAATATTTTTCACATAATTATCATGGAGAATAACTACTCTTCATCCATGGCCCATCCATCATTTCAACTCATTTCACTGACAAGCCCCTTCAGGCGCACAGTGAAGCTCTGCGAAGCTCTTGTTTTCTTGATTGAAACAATATTACAGTCTTCTGTAGTTGTCATGCACTACATTTTTTTTATTTTGAAATAAGGAACTCCTAAATCGTTCAAACAAAATTCTATTTCGAGAAAACAAAACACTGAATTGTCAAAATGAAATCCTTTTTATAGAAAACGAAATGCTATTTCGTGAAAACAGAATACTTAACCGGTAAAATGAAATGCTAGTTCTTGATAACACGAAATGGGTATGTTCAGAACACTTGGTTGTCATCGTCAGCCATGGCCACATGATATTAGTGACTACACAAGTCTGTATACGATGACAACCAAGTGGTTCGAACATACTCTTTTTGTTTTCTCGAAGTAGCATTTTGCTTTATCGAAATAGCATTTTGTTTTAACTATTTAGTATTTTATTTTCTCGAAATAGCATTTCGTTTTAATGATTTGGTATTTCATTTTCTGGAGATAGTATTTTGTTCGAATGATTTAGGATTTCGTTAATTCGTAATTTAAAAAAAAAAGTGTAGAGTATGACACCTACAGAACTCCATGGTCTTCAATATTTTCATTCGGCCATATTTGTCTTTGAGTTTTAACACTGGTTAAAATTATGAACCATGTTATGTGTAAAGGGGTCATGATGTATTTGAAAAAAAGTATCAACACATATCAACTTGTGCAGTTCTCACATGGGTCGAAACATTTTGCTATTTTTAAATGGCTTGCATGGGCAAGGGTCTCTCTACCTCCAGACTCAGTTGCTTGTTGCCATAACCCTTAACCACACAATCCCTACTTTTGACGCCCCTGAGAAAGAAGCCTTTTGAAAACATTGTGGGAAAAGGAGAAAAATGCTGGTAACCAGCATTTTCTCCTTTTCCCACAATGTTTTCTACCCTTCACAAAACAAACTTCAAATTTTCAGTCACTTATATTTTGTCACCTGAAGATGCTTTCAATTTGGACCAGCCTAAAATATTGTTGTTTGGTAATGAGTCAATAGATGTGACATTATCAACATGGATATTCTGTGATTTTTGACAAATTCTAAAGGTTATTGTCTGCTTGATGAACAATCAGTCTTTAGAAGGTTTAGCTGTTATCTCAATTAGATGAAAATGACATTTAACCCTTTCCCAAATGACAAATTTTGGACTCTTCCAAACTGAAAGAGGTTGCAGACAACAATTTTAGACTGAGAAAATGAAAGAAAGTTCTCAAAAAGGGTAGAAAACACTGGGAAAAGGAGAAATTGCTCGTTATGAGCAATTTCTCCTTTTCCCACAGTGTTTTCAAAAGACTTTTACTGCAGACACATAAAAACCAGGGCTTGTTTGGGAAAGGGTTAAAATCGAAACACGAGATCCTCAAAATAAAAAAAATAGTTCCTTGGTGAAAAAGTAAAGGTCCCACATGAATAATTTGTATCAATAGTATGTTTGTTAACTAGCTCATTTCAAAGCAAACATTTTAAACGGACACACAAGGAAATCTAAATTTCCAGAGACCAAAATAAGGTAAAATTTCTTTTCATTTGTGTGTAGCAGTTTCTCTTTACCACACAATATCCAACTTTTAACAACCCAGAGAAAGAAGCCTTTTGAAAACATTGTGGGAAAAGGAGAAAATGCTGATAACCATTTTCTCCTCTTCCCACAATGTTTTCTATCTTTCCCAAAACAAATTTTAATTTTCCAGCCACATTTATATTGTCATCTGCAAATGCTTTCAATTTTGTTGTTTGGTAAAGAGTTATATAGGTTTCTTTATCATTCTCCTGAATGCTCCGCTGGTTTACTGACCAACATGTATGCCCATCAAATAAATTTTGTTTTCTTTGCATAATAAATTCAACATGTTATATATTTCTAGAACTATCACAGATTATTGATGCTAGAATAAGTCTCAAGAAGATATGGACAATTCAAACAGTTACATTAAAAAGAGCCATATTACTTTTTGGCATTTTCTTTATTGTGCAAGAGGGAAAGTTAGATTTCTTTAAGCTTGTTTTTTTTTTCTTGAATATCAGGGGCAATTTTGATAAATTTCAGCAACAATAAACATGACATGTTATGAGTTTCAGAACAACTATGCCAGAGAGAATGACTTCTTTGTGTAGTGCCTTCAACAAAGCTGTACAATATGGTTGATATAATTCAACCTTTAATTGACATTGCAACACATATAAATTGCCCAACGGAAAGAGGAAAAAATATCATAATGAAATGAAATTAATGAATTTCATAAACCCATTACCACACAATCCCTACTTTTAATGCCTCTGAGAAAGAAGCCTTTTGAAAACACTGTAGGAAAAGGAGAAAATGCTGGTAACCAGCCTTTTCTCCTTTTCCCACTGTGTTTTCTACCCTTCCCAAAACAAATTTCAAATTTTCAGTCACCTTTATTTTGTCGTCTGCAAATGCTTTCAATTTGTACCAGTCTAAAATTTTGGCATGTGGTAAAGAGTGAATGACATGTAGGTTTTGGGTGCTTTTGTAAATGAATATCAAAGGCATCTTTGATGAATCTTGACAAATTAACTTGTGACCAAACGACAAAATTTTTGGCTTGTCCAAATCGAAAGCACTTGCAGGCGACAATATAAAAGTGACTGAAAATTTAAAATTTGTTTTGTGAAGGGTAGAAAACATTGTGGGAAAAGGAGAAAATGCAGGTTACTTCTTTTGGTGAGGTAGAGACTATTTACTTTTGGAATGATATAATATCTCTTCTCTTGCTCTCACTGATGGACGCTGTCATATTGACAGATTTAAGCGCAAATCCAATGAATTCAACGACTTGAGTAGGAGTAAAACTTAATTAATCCAACTGAGCCGTGCATTTATCCCTTTACCACACAATCCCTTCTTTTGACGACCCTGAGAAAGAAGCCTTTAGAAAGCATTGTGGGAAAAGGAGAAAATGCTGGTAACTGGCATTTTCTCCTTTTCCCATAATGTTTTCTATCCCTCACAAAACAAATTCTAAATTTTCAATCCCTTTTATTTTGTCATCTGCAAGTGCTTTCAATTTGGACAAGCCTAAAATTTTGTCGTTTGTTCATGAGTTATACAAACAATCAGTGAGTCTAAGTGACTCCACTGACGCAATGGTGAGTTCAATGTCAGAGAGTTACTAGTAGTACTCCCTGAATTCATCTGTTAACTCTTTAGCAAATAATCCTGATTTTTATCAAAGAAGCCTATAAAAAACATTGTGGGAAAAGAAAAAAATGCTGAAAGCCAGCAATTTCTGTTTTTCCCACAATATTTTCTGCGGCATCAAAGTCAGAAATCATCACATCAACAAATTTAATTTGTCGTCTGCGGATGATTTGAATTTGGTCCAGTCCAAAAAATTTCTTTTGGTGAAGAGTTAGAGAACTGCCAATATAAATTACATTCTGGTGGCCTTCAAAATCAAATCATTCAAGCCTGTACATGCCTTTTTTGTGTGTATTTTCAGGTGACGTTATCATCGAGAAGTAGCAAAGAATGAGCAACCCAAACTGTAGTTCTTACCAGGTGGATAATTGCACAGTACTCGAATCAAGTGGTGGACATACAATAAGAGATGATATATTCATTAATATACACATCTACCGGATTCTACACTATATTTTTGGATCGGCTGGTTTTCTGTTAAATGTTGGTACATTTATAGTGATATTGCTGAACACAGACCGTAAACCTCAACTCACTTTTCTTTCTAGCCTCTCTTTATCAGATATGGCCATAGCTTTACTAAGCACATTTTATTACGATGTCTGCTTTGATAGTGTGTGGTCAGTTTTGGATACTTGTCACTATTACAAAGAAATAGACTTTCATACACATGAACTAAAATATGTTTCATTTATACTTGGATTATTTTACACCATGTCTCAATGTGCTGGTGTCTTCACCTTGTATGCCATAACCATTGATATTCTATGTGCAGTGTCTAAACCTCTGTATTACAGACGGTGTAATACATGTATCAGAGCAAAATGGCTTGTTGTGTCCATATGGCTTCTGTCATTTTTTGCTGTTTGTGTGGAAGGTTTTATGTCGATGTACCCTTTTGACAAAAATTTTGAATATCAGAGGCCAAGTTTTGTATTTCGCACATTATTGATGTTATTTTCGTCATTTAGTTTGTTACCATTCGTAATCATGTACAGTATAACAGTCTGTAACATATGGCGTCATGTTTCACAATCTCCTTCAAGTCAATCAAGAAACATGAAAAAAGCTATAGTAACTTTGATACTGATTGTCGGCACATATTTCCTTTGCATGACACCAGCTCTTTGGATTTTGATTTTATTTTCAAAGAGAAAGTCCTCTGGCCTGACTACAATTCTGACATTTATCCATATTTTCCATTTTCTTTATGTTTGCAATACCGTTCTAGATCCACTTATATATGCAATTAGAATTCCAGAAGTCAGACAGTATTTTATAAAGTTCTTCAGACTATCTTACGCAGTAACTTTCAGTACTCGCAGTACTCCAACTAATTCAATGTCACCTCAGTAAGAGGCAAAGTATATTCTCTAAGCCTGTGATGGAAGAAGTAATCCATGCTCCGTGTGTTTGCAATACTGTTCAAGATCCACTAAAGTACAGGCCATGCTCCGAGTGTTTGCAATACCGTTCAAGATCCACTTAAATATAGGCCATGCTCCGAGTGTTTGCAATACCGTTCAAGATCCATTTAAATATAGGCCATGCTCCGAGTGTTTGCAATACCGTTCAAGATCCACTTAAGTACAGGCCATGCTCTGTGTGTTTGCAATACCGTTCAAGATCCACTTAAGTGCAGGCCATGCTTCGAGCGTTTGCAATACCGTTCAAGATCCACTTAAGTGCAGGCCTTGCTCCGAGCATTTGCAATACCGTTCAAGATCCACTTAAGTGCAGGCCTTGCTCCAAGCGTTTGTAACACCGTTCAAGATCCACTTAAGTACAGGCCATGCTCCGAGCGTTTGCATTACCATTCAAAATCAACTTAAGTACAGGCCATGCTCAGTGTGTTTGCAATACCGTTCAAGATCCAGTGAAATACACGCCATGCTCCATGTGTTTGCAATATTGTTCAAGATCCACTTAAATCACTAAAAAAATATTTTAGGTGTGTCAAAAGCTAAAACATTTGCAGACAACAAAATAAAAGTGGCTGAAAATTTGAGATTTGTTTTGTGAAGAGTAGAAAACACTGTGGGAAAAGGAGATAATGCTGGTTACCAGCATTTTCTCCTTTTCCCACAAAGTTTTCTAAAGGCTTCTTTGTCAGGGTCGTCATAAGTAGGGATTGTGTGGTAATAGGTGAAGTACAAGCCATGCTTTGGCAAATAGGGGTTTGGTAACCAGCATTTTCCCCTTTTCCCACAATGTTTTCAACCCTATCAAAGCAAAATCACATCATTTGAGCCACTTTGAAATTGTTGTCTGCAAATGCTTTCAATTTGGATAGGTCTAAAATTTTGCAGTGTGGAAATGGGTTAAAAATAACTCAAAAATTGAAATTTGTTTCCAGCAAGGTAGAAAACATTGTGAGAAAAGGAGATAATGCTGGTTACCAGCATTTTCTTTTTTTCCCACAGTGTTTTCAAAGGCTTTCTTTCTCAGGATCGTCAAACGTAGGGATTGTTTGGTAAAGACCTAACAACCAACTGAGGTATAATAGTCCTTTGACATGTAAAAGTGGTTGTAGGTTTGATACTGATTGTCAGTATGTATTTCCTTTGCAAGGCACCAGCCCCTTTGGTATCTATTTTGCTATTAACCCTTTACCCCTTAACCCATTACCACACAATCCCTACTTTTGATGCCCCCAAGAAAGAAGCCTTTTGAAAACACTGTAGGAAAAGGAGAAAATGCTGGTAACCAGCATTTTCTCCTTTTCCCACAGTGTTTTCTACCCTTCCCAGAACAAATTTCAATTTTTCAATCACCTTTATTTTGTCGTCTGCAAATGCTTTCAATTTGAACCAGTCTAATATTTTGTTGTTTGGTAATGAGTTAAGGCATTTCTATGGTATCCCTAATTGACCCTTAATAATAGCATGATTGAAACCTTTTCTTATGTGTATATTACACCTTTTGAAAGCATAGAAATCATTGTGACAAAAGGTGAAATTGCTCGTTACGAGCAATTTCACCTTTTGCCACAATGTTTTCCAAAGGCTTCTACAAGCACTGCATAGAAATGAGTATCTATGGAGTAAAGGGTGAACTCTTTACCAAACGGCAAAATTCTAGATGTGTCCAAAATTGAACACGCTTGCAGACGACAAAATAAATGGGACTCAAAAATTGAAATTCGTTTTGGGAAGGGTACAAAACATTGAGAAAAAAAGTAGAAAATCCTTGTTACCAGCATTTCTCCTTTTCCCACGTTTTCAAAAGGCTTCTTTCTTAGGGACGTGAAAACCAGGGATTGTTTGGGAAAGGGTTAATTAAAGGGGAAGACTATCGTGACAACAGGTTTGACATTTCTCCATAAGTTCCAAACACAGAGCTTTATCCTAAAATTCAGATCATGCACAAATTCTGGTTCTGTGAAAAATAAAGGTCAATGTCGTTTTCTCTAAAATATGGAGAAAAAGTGATGGGCTCTTTTTCACGAAAAAAAAATTGAGTCTTTTTTTGCTCAAATCTGCATTCAGATACATTTTTCTCGATGTTAAATTCGAATTTACTAATTGTGGTAGGCAATAAGGAACCATCATGGTATATAATCACTTTATGCGAGTGATGTAATTCAAAGATGTATTAACTCTTTTACGACACAGTCACTATTTTTAACACCCCTTTATAAGAAGCCTTTTGAAAACATTGTTGAAAAAGGAGAAAATGTGGTAACCACCATTTTTTCCTTTTACCACAATGTTTGCTTCGATCCCCATCCAAAACAAAAATCATTATTTCAGTTATATTTAATTTGTCGTCTGCAATTCCTTTCAATTTAACCCATTACCACACATTGACCCCACTGAGAAAGAAGCCTTTTGAAAACATTGTGGAAAAAGAAGAAAATGCTGGTAACCAGCATTTTCTCCTTTTCCCACAATGTTTTATATCCTTCACAAAACAAATTTCAAATTTTCTGTCACTTTTATTTTGTCGTCTGCAAATGCATTCAATTTAGACTGGTCTAAAATTTTTTTGCGTGCTAAAGAATTAAACCAGTGTAATTCTTTGTCCTCTTGCACAGTTAACCCATTACCACACAATCCCTACTTTTGACGACCCTGAAAAAGAAACTTTTTGAAAACATTGTGGGAAAAGGAGAAAATGCTGGTAACCAGCATTTTCTCCATTTCCCACAATGTTTTTTACCCTGCTGGAAACAAATTTCAATTCTTGAGCTACATTTATTTTGTTGTCTACTAGTGCATGTAATTTGGACCCTTCTAAAATTTTGTCGTTTGGTAATGAGTTAACCCATTACCACACAATCCCTACTTTTGACGCCCCTGAGAAAGAAGCCTTTAGAAAACATTGTGGGAAAAGGAGAAAATGCTGGTAACCAGCATTTTCTCCTTTTCCCACAATGTTTTCTACCCTTCACAAAACAAATTTTCAGTCACTTTTATTTTGTCGTCTGCAAATGCTTTCAATTAGGGCAAGTCTATAATATTGTCGTTCGGTAATGAGTTAAACCCATTTTTCCAGAGCATGGATTGAATTTTTTTTTTTGAAGATGTCTTTACTGTTTTTTTTTTTGTTGAACAGTCTGGTAAAAAAAAATAAGTTTTCATATTGTAGCAAATGTTAATGCACAGAAAGTATTTACTGCCTAGTAAATTTAATAAAACGCTTATTGTTGTTCCTTGATTTGGATATATGCTAGGAAACGCAGCATACCATACGAGATACTGAACAAGCTTTGAGTCCATTATTCCAGCTAGATCGCATTCTTTAAATACTCATCTAATTTGGGCATCCTGGGTACAGAGCCGAACCACTTTCCTACTCGACAACCGTTACTTTGAATTTCAAACTAAAATAAATGTTTACTCAATGAAATGCTACCTCGTGCAATTCACTCAGATATGATCAGCAGTTTAGAGAAATCTGGAGCAAAAGCAGATCTCATTTCTCCTCAAAAGTATTGATAAAAGCTATTTTCTACTCTGCTACTTTATAGAGCATAATATTACCGTCTGCCTGCTTTTGGGGCTAGTGATGCATCATATCAGACAGTTGAATCTTTGAAGAATATGACATGCACAGACAACGGCTTTGAGTCTCCATATGCAGTCAGTCACTACCTTTTTTCACTGAGGATGGGGGCACTGTCTATAAGAAGCCATTTTCTCATTTCCTTTTGGACACGCTGAAATGAAATTTCTTCAAAATATTTAAAACTGATCAGTGGTAAACATAAAATCATAATTTATAATTCTCAATCAAGTTATACATCTCTAAACTACCTTGAAAGGTTACCCTGTGTTTCTTTTTTGTCCTAGTATATTTAGACCGATTCAAAATTGAATGTTTAACACTTACCCTGCTGAATAACTAGAATGAAATGTTCATTTCGACAGTATAGATCCAAACATTGCTATTTCAAAGTTATGTTTTGGGGAATTGTATCTACTTATTGGACAGTGTATATCCAAGATCAGACTGCACGTTCTGTGCAGTCTGATCTTGATCTACACTATCTGCAAAAGGTCAGTGAGCTGCGCTCAGCAGCCTTAAGGTTAACAACAACCTTATGTTTAATCCTTAACCCATTACCACACAATCCCTACCTTTGACGCCCCTGAGAAAGAAGCCTTTTGAAAACATTGTGGGAAAGGAGAAAATGCTGGTAACCAGCATTTTCTCCTTTTCCCACAATGTTTTCTATCCTTCACAAAACAAATTTCAAATTTTCACTCGCTTTTATTTTGTCGTCTGCAAATGCTTTCAATTTAGACCAGTCTAAAATATTGTCATTTGGTAATGGGTTAAACAGATTACAAAGTTTCTTCAGACTTGTCCAAAGTCAAAGCAGTTTTGTTCAAGATTATAAAACATAGTAAGAATAATGACATTAGTCTTGGAAAAAAAAGAAAGCATGGTGGTTACCAGCATTTTCTCTTTTCTCAAAATGTTTTCTAAATCTTTTCTCCATCCTCGAAGCCCAGTTTTGAAGTAATATGTTACTATCCTAAAATTGACTTTGTCTAGAACTTTGGAGTTTAGCAAAGTGTTTATCCCTTTACCTCACTATCCCAACTTTTACCGACAGAACAGATTTTTGAAATCATAGTGGGAAAAGGAGAATATATTTAAGGTTGAAAGTAGTGTACAAGACCATAAATCAATTACATTTAATTGATAAAATTTATTTTCAATCAACCTTTCAATTCAACCCTTTCTGCAATCACCAATCTGCCAGGCCCATAGGTAGCCCTCCATCCATGCTGATACATACATGTGTAAAAGGTTTATCCTGACCTCTGAAAACCTTGAAAAAAAGTTGTTTGATATGTTGCATTCTCGGCAAACTACCAGGCCTGGTCCGTATTCACCAACCATTCTTCAGAAGGTTTTTAGTTCAACTCTTCAATATTTTCTGACTGTGAAAGTAATAGAACTTCTGATTGGCTAACCCATTAGGCTAAACCGAATGGTTTAGCCAATCAGAAGCTCTGTTACTTTCATATTGATGAAATTTTGAAGAATAAGACTAAAAACATTCTTAAGAATGGTTGGTGAATAGAGACCGTGGCACAGGTGTTCTTCTCAAACATTGAGTGCTACGGATTGATTTCTAGGCCATATAAACCAACCATTCCTAAGAATAGCTCATATTCATACATGCATGTTAGAAGATATGTTGGTGTGGCCATTTTCCCTGTCGATTTCAGGCATTTTCCTTTTCCAATACAATCTTGTAGTATTGAAACCCAAGCCCAATCAGATGTAAACAAAACACTTTCAAGACGACTTTAAGATAATTGATTAGACAACCCCTTGTGTCTATATCAGGTAGACAACCTCACTTGTTGTCTATCCTATATTTATCCTTATCCTGCAGAATGGCTGAAATGAAACTTTTGAGCCATTAAGAAAAACACAATTTTTGCATTTCAAAGTGATTTTTTGTTTGAAAATATCCCCCTAGCGGACAGGATAGATCAAAGATCCGACGCAAAATTTGTACAGTCTGGTTTTGATCTGCATTGTCAGCAAAAGGTCCAGTTAGCCCTTTACTCCATAGATACTCGTTTCTACACACTGCTTGTAGGAGCCTTTTGAAAACATTGTGGCAAAAGGTGAAATTGCTCATGATGAGCAATTTCACCTTTTGTCACAATGTTTTCTATGCTATCAAAAGGTGTCTTATACACATAAGACATGGCATCATCCTTGCTGTTATTTAGAGTCAATTAGAGATACCATAGAAATGCCTTATGGGGTAAAGGGTTAGTTGCGCCTAGCAGCCTAATGGTAAAATGGCTGCAACCTAGGAGTACTTTTCAAAAACGACTAATAAGATTGCATGGTCTTCTAGGTCTACCATATTTTCCTGTTTTTCAATCTACACAAAAGACACTGTTGCACTGAATACAGCATCTCTCACACATAGATACAAGTCACTCCATATTCAATATCTGATCTGATAAGCCCACTGGTACAAACATTTGAATGGCCAACAGGCAAACTGTCCTGAGTCACTCAAAACTGCAAATTGTCTACTTAGCTAGGGCCCATAGTCTCTAACCATTCTTGTGAATTCTTTGTCTTGTTCTCCAGAGTTTTCTGAATTTGACAGAAGCACAACTTCTGATTGCATTAGGTTAGCCAATCAAAAGTTGTTCTTGAGAATAGGACTAATATTTTTAAAAATGGTTGGTAAATATAGAACTGCAAGAAAACTTCGTCAAGTGAATAGTACGACAATAAATGTTGGAATAACTTCTAATTTAACCCTTTACCACACAATCCCGACTTTTGATGACCCTGAGAAAGAAAGCCTTTGAAATCATTGTGGGAAAAGGAGAAAATGGGAAAAGGAGAAAATGCTGGTAACCAGCGTTTTCTCCTTTTCAAAATGTTTTCTATTCTTTTCAAATCAAATTGCATTTTTTTATTTACATTTATTTTGCAAATGCTTTCAATTTGGATGAGTCCAAAACTTTTTTGTTTGGGAAAGAGTTACCTGAAATTAAAATGTATAAATATTGTTCGATATTCAAAATGTGATCAGATCTGGTAAGTCCACTGGTACAACCATTTGAACGACCCAAGGGCATTACATCCCAAGTCAGGTTTAGACTTTAATATGTTCGGAAAAAGTTTGACAACAGTAAGTAATAGATCTTCAACTTAAGTTAGATTAACTGGTTAAAGAAAAGTTATGAACAACCCCAGAAAAGTTTGAAGAAAAGATGTATTCAAATCATTTTAAAAAAGGTATCTATATACTAGTACGTAGAATCTTTTTACCGAACCTGTCATTTAACGAAATTTCGGTAAACCAGCACCGACTTATTCTATAATATAAGGTTAGAATTAACGTGTTGGTACCATTTAAACAATATTTTCAAAGGTGACATAGGAAACCTAGTAAGCTATCAGTAAACTGTTATAAGCCAAGTGAGGAATGACATTAATTACCCTATGTACTGCCTAGATGCTCTAAAAAACATAAATTGAGATGCTTTCTCATCTACGCAAGATCAACCATAAACATGGCAGACTGAATTATTGAAGGAGGCGCGGCACATAACTTTAAAATTCATGGTCAAAGGGAGGCAATCACCAGCCAGACTATTCCAAAAATTGGACCGTGATTATCTACCTTACTTCATTAGAATAATTTATCATACGCTAATATTTTGCACCACTACATTTAAAAATTGATGAATGTTGTGGTGCCTTATATTATTGAAATCAAATGATGAAACTTATCACATATTTTAAAAGATCCATGTATCATTTTAAAAAATTTGTATACTTTATCAATAATGAATTCGCCAAAACGTACGGATATATGGGGAACATTTTTTTTATACTAGATCTATGCGTAAGAGACAGTTCAGCCGATTGTTTTGTTACGCCTAATATGACCCCTCTTCAGTATAAAAATCAGATTATTAAATGAATTTAGAATTGAACTATCTTTTTTCGGACTTCGAGAGTAAATATTATAAACAATATTTATATATCGTCGGGATATCCCTAAATATTACCCGTTAAATGTCAAGCTAAGTTAAATACTATGTACTATGGGAATGGCGTAAATCTTTTGCATTAATCATAGATAAATCAATATAAATCAGAATCGGACCGTACGAATAAAAATGATTTCGTCCGTAAATATTAAGCTAGTTACGGCAATTCTCATTTATCCGCATAGTAATGTTTGTTGTTTGATGATCATCAATGTTTTATTTAGTAGGATCTGCTGGTACCAAAGTTCACGTTTAGCAATTATTCAGAACGGGGGAGCCAAACTTTTCACTGTACTGGCGGAGTAATCATATGTTTATTGTGTCATTGTAAACAGACCAAATTCAGCTTTGCATATGGTGCATTTATCGCAGACTTTTAGTTAATCATACTGGACAAAACTATTGATAAGGGCGAACATAAATGGTGTTTTGGTACCAATTTTAACACTACATCACGAGACCTATTTTATGGTCTTATTCGACCGCTCTAGAATATCTGTTTGGGATAAGTCCTTCGGAAGCGAAGTACTCACCGTGTTACTTTGGAAGAAATAAACAAATCGAAAAGATCGAAGCTATTGTTGAGACAGAAACTAGTTGAAGAGGTTTTGTGTCTATGACATTTTCTTTTAACCAGGGAAATTTGGAGATTAAAAAACAAATTCCTGAAGGGCCGGGTAAGTTTTGATTGACTCATGATCGATTGATATCCATGATTAACAAAAACAGAAAGCCAGCTGATCGACCTAGCAGGCTAGCTGATCCACCGAATCACCAAAACTTTGTGAATTATCACTGGATTTTATTTAGACCCACAAGAATCATTGATCACAATTAGCTGTTAAGGCATTCTTGGTTTTTCTGATTGAATTGTCGCACAATTTAGAAAAGAATATTGTATGCACTGACTTGACATATTGACTACCTGCGAAAATTAACATTATAGCTTCCCGTTGAAGTAAAGGTGGTCCTAGAAAGAGCGAAAACAACCTAATGACCAAAAAAGGGCCTATAAAATGCTGGGAAAAGCTGGAAAACACAGAATTTGCATATTAAATGTTTGATTTTGTCATTGGGTTACACATACTTTCAGTCTGAAGATGTCTGCTCCGATGCTATTTTTGTGACTGGTCTTCGCATTCACCTTCAGACCAACGTTCATTAAAAGTATCTGGAGCAAATATGATTTTACCCGCATCTCTTCTAAAGGCTCTATGCGACAGAATTTCCAATGACAACTAATAATATGGGCATGGATCGATAGTAGTCCAAATATTTAGATGTACACATGCTTGTTTGCCATTCAACATTTATTTTTCGGACATTCCACATTTTACTTTTCCTTTGCATGTTACGTCTAAACGGGCCCTACTTAGTTCTGTGTAGCAAATTTGATTTCCTAAAATCCGGGATAACATTTGGTGAAAAAGCACTCAAGTAAACATGATAGATAACTTAACTGGATACAAATTTACTTTTCTGACTCTGAAAAAGGGCCACATTCATGATATATTCATCTTGAGTTCAATCGTGTAACTTTTTCAACACAAAAGCCGCCATGTATACAAGCATATTTCTGGTTAAATAAAAAAACGAATTTCCGAACGATTTTTGAATGAAATTCATGGATGCAAGTTTTTGGCGTAAGGTGTTCTTCGACGTAAGTCGGCAGTGCTCCAGAGCATGCCAAAAGGATTTGAACATAGTCAGTGGTTTTAGTTCAGCTTAAGTTTATATTTTATACATCAGAAATATGGTAAACTTAAGAACAATCCTCAAACTCTCTCATATAATACGCAACGACACTTTGCCCTTCCCAATCTTTTTTTTTTCGGCGAATTCAGGTGTTTTTCGGAACTTTAGTGGACATGGAATAAACCTTTTTTTCTGAGATACAATCACTATAAATAGATATTTCATCAATGGATGGTGCTTTTTGGCATATAAAAGTTTTTTTTTGACGAAACAAATGCTAGGGCAGATGAGGTATCATCAATGGTGTTTTCAGGCATATTTAAGTGGTTTCAGGAGAATAAAGGGTAACATCCACCATATCCTTAATGAATACATGTATATAACTCCAACCAAACAAAACTCATCCACCCATTTGATATGTTGTTGTTTTTTTTTTATTAAGTTTTTTGTGCTTTGTAACGGTTTTTGGGACATAAAATTGGAAAAGTATGAGGTAGCAACAAAATGCAAGAAAGGCAGCGTGTGTTGAGAATGTAGATCTCGGGATGAGTCTGTATTTGAGAAAGGTGTCTAATCAGTTATCTCCTGCATTGGGTATTTTGATTTTGGTTCTCTTATGAATTGTTTTGTAGTTGACACAGAAGGTGTCTTTTTTCCTTTGTCTGACTGTAAATATTGGTTCAGTAATGGTTAAAAATACTTTAATAAGAGATTTAACTGGTTAATCACCTGACTTTGTTACATGTGCTGATCAATGATATGAGTCACGACCCTTTTCTAAACCCTTTACCACAGTGTCCAGTCTTGAGCTTTAACGACCCCAACAAATAAAAGTTTTGAAAACATTGTGGAAAAAGGAGAAAATGCTCGCATTTTCTCCCTTTTCCACAATGTTTTCTAACCTTGCAAGTATAAGATTCAACTTCTGAGTCCCCATTTTCTTATTGTCTGCAATTGCTTTCAATTTAGATTGAGATACATTTAAGACTAAAATTTTGTGATTTTGTTAAGCTCTTTAGAGATAATTTAACCCTTTACTCCATAGATACTCATTTCTACGCATTGCTTGTAGGAGCCTTTGGGAAACATTGTGGCAAATGGTGAAAGTGCTCATGACAAGCAATTTCACCTTTTGTCACAATGTTTTCTACACTATCAAAAGGTGTCATATTATACACATAAGAAACAGCTTCATCCTTGCTGTTATTTAGGGTCAATTAGAGATACCATAGAAATGCCTTATTGGGTAAAGGGTTAAAGTATTCCATTCTTATTTCTCTCCAATAAGCACCACCTTTCATAGATTTTAACTCTGTACTACACAACCCAATTTCGGACTTGTTTAACTCTTTACCACACAATCACGACTTTTAACGACCCTGAGAAAGAAGCCTTTTGAAAACATTGTTTTCTATCTTATCTACAACAATCCTCTCCATTTGAGCCACATTAAAATTGTCGTCTGCAGCTCCTTTCAATTTAGACCAGTCTAACATTTTCGTGTAAAGAGTTAAGTCTTTACCAAATGACAAAATTTTAGACTTTGAAAGCATTTTCAAAAGACAAATTAAACATGACTCAAAAAATAAAACTTCTTTTCGGAAGGGTAGAAAGCATTGTAGGAAAAGGAGAAAATGCTTGTTGCCACCCGAATGTAAGTCGGGATTGTGTGGTAAAGGGTTAAGCCCAGTTTTCAGAGACCTTAGCTCACCTGTGTGCATTTTCCTAATTTGTGATTATGTTTGAGTCTCTATGTGAGTCTCTATATGAACAGGATGAATAGAAGATGCAGGCAACCAGCATTTTTCCCCCTACAATGTTCTTATTTTTTCATGGACAAATTCCATTAGGAGAATGGAATTTTGCGGTAATTTCAACATAAATGAGACCAAAAGTTTGCAGTTATATCTGTGTTGAAGTTTGATGGTATTAAAACACATAGAGGGCTGGAACAAATGAATAAACAAAAGTTGTTTTTGTCCTGGTCTATGTTAGATCAGATGCACAGAATATGCAGTCTGATCTTTGATCTGCATTTTACTGCTACTTTGTTACTGGCCCATCAGGTGGCTCAGTGGAGAGCATGTCAGACTCATGACCTGGTGGTTGTGAGTTCGATACCCAGTTGAGGCGAACTTTCTCTCCGGTGTATTTTCGCCTCTCACCTTTTGTTGAAGCATGTGAGAAAAGCAGTCGGTGGCTTTAGAAAGAAAGTTATGTTAGTGCTGGTGTGAGAAAGCCAGGAAACATATGTGCGTCACCGACTGCCTTGATATGACCATAGCTGTTAAAGTGGCTTTAAACCCCAATTCAACCAACCAACCAACTTTGTTACTAATTGCGTCCAAAGCAGCATGGAAAAAATAATTTTACAGATGTTTATCCTTATTGAATAAGGTCCATTTCAGTAAATCAGCTCTCCAGGGGTTGTATTAGTCTAAGTAAAATACTATGCATGATGTTATTTTGAAGCATGATGTGAATTGTAATTGTTGGATAAATAGTAGATTAGGTTTTATTGGAATCCATAATTAAGTCAATTCTTTTGATTATGCCTATTGCCTAGTATTTTCCATACTGCACTTCTATTGCATGTTTATTTACACCAAACTAGTACACAAAGGGTGGTACTATTTCCTTCAGGGGCCAAAACTTTTCACTATCTGTCATTTTTCTATACGCCCAAGGACCAGCCTACCTCAAGATCTCAAAATCTTAAGTAAATATAGACAGTTGAACCAGTGCAACCTGTTGCCACAGAAAATAATTTTAGACTGGACCAATTTAAAAGTACTTGCAGACTATTAACTGGAGCTAAAAATTTTAGCCTAAAATAATGGAACCTGTCTGTGGAAAGTAGAATATACAGTACATTTATCGTGAAAAAAAGTAGAAAATGATGGTAAGCAGCATTTTGTCCTCTTTCTTCAATGTTTTTGAAAAGAACCTTGTCAAAAGATTGTGATAGTACGATTACAGTCACTGTAATTATTCTCTGAGAATTAACACCAAGCCGGCATAGCTCAGTAGGTGGCGTGCAAGACTTCAGAACAGGAGGTTGTGGGTTTGATCCTTGGCCATTTTCTTCCCAAGAAGTGATGATAAAGCCCCGGTCACATACTCACGGAAGACCGCCACGGAAGAGCTACGGTCTAATCTCTCACGGATGTCTACGGAAATGACAATTTCCGTAGTCCGCTACGGTTCCAATACGGATACACAAAGGTGTGAGTACGGAGTTCGACGGATCTACAGCCAAAATGTAGGTCAGAGTTCCAGGAGTGATACGGACTGTTACGGTTCGACACGGTTTAATACGGAGCGACACGAATCAGAACGATTTTAGTACGGATACACTACGATTTGCTACGGTACAGATACGGATTAGTACGAATAAGAACGATCCGATACGTAGTAGTACGAATCGTCATGGATCGATACGGACCTACCACGATTTAGCATTCCGTCCAAATGCTCTAGCCCGCTCACTTTCAAAATGCAACAAGTTCGGCCATGAGAGCCTCATACTGGCCATGGAAGGGTCTTCGTAAAAGCCAATCTCTAGTCCGCATATTCTCTGTCTTTTATTACCTGATTATTATAATCAATAACCCATCACAAGTTGACAAAATTTGGCCTTCACGAAATTGAAAGCATCTGCAGACAACAACTGTAAATTTGGTACAAATGAGCTTCTGTTCCACAATAAGGTAGAAAGCATTGTGGGAAATGGAGAAATTGCCCACTTTGAGCATCTTTTTCGATTTCCTAGAATCAGAATGTTTTCTTGATTTGTCTTTTGCAGACCCATAAAAAGAAGGGATTGAATGGCAAAGGGTTCAATGAAAATATTGCTCAATAACATTTCTCTTATGTTCATAAAATCTGCTGTTTATTTCACAATTACACTGATTATCGTGAATGTTTATGTTTTAAAAGTTAAGTGCTTGTCTATTATAGTTAGTATTACCCATTTCGAAAGGACCAGCCTGGCACCAGGCAGGCACCCAGTAACCATACATTTAACCAGCTGGCGGTTCACCAACCAGCCATATTAGAACAAGCTCCTGGCGGGGCCCGAACCTGTGACCTCCTGTTTCGTTGGCGGTTGTCAGAACCACCAGAAACGGTGACAGTTTTATGTACTCGGACTATTTGACCGTTTTACTTGCATGTTTAGCATCGTTGTTTGAATAAAATGTCACCTTATAATACTGATGTTGATCCATTTTTGCACAATGTTTTGTAAAATATGTAACCTTAAATTAAAGGTATTATTAGTAGTACGATAAAAATATAATTATTACATCTATGTATGTCATCAAGCTGCTGGACCAGTGCCTTGACATTTTGTGCCATACCAATATCCAGTTACCGCCAATTTATTGCAAACATCATTGTCGACGGTCCATGATTGTGAACTCAACAACAAAGCGCAATTGCGTTGTATTCTACAAAGACAGAGTAAAAATACCCTTGTTGAAGTACATGATTTTGAATTTATCCTACCAAACAATAGTGGTCCTTACAATTCCTTACTGTGTCGTGTTGCAACGAAGTAAACCGTAAAAGACCGTGCAAATCCCTGCCTCTCCGTAGTACAACGTATTAAGGTCGTGACTTTCCGTGACAAATCCGTATCATAACGTAACTAAAACATAGCGTAACCGTGTTAATACGTAGTTCTCCGTATCAAATCCTGAAAAAATTTTGGGCCTACGGATAAGTACGGACTGATACGGTTTTAATACGGACCAGAACGTATCAGTACGGTCTAATACGGACTAGTAAGGATACGCTACGGTCGTTTGATCCGTAGCGAATTTTTGTGCATGTTCAAAAATTGTCAAGGACCGCTACGGATATACAAGGACTACTACGAATGACTACGGTTACAATACGGAGAGCTACAGACCAGTACGAGTTGTCACGGACAATGCCGGAACGAATCCGTAGGTCTTCCGTGGCGGCCTTCCGTGAATATGTGACCGGGGTATAATCACTGCGACAGGAATCATTCCTCTCTCACTACTGGGAAAGCAGCCAGTGGCTTGGAAAGAATATTGTGCAGTGTACTGGTAACAGAAACTCTAGGAAAGCTAGGATGTTGCTATCAATTTAGATTGGTCTAAAATTTTGCTATATGGTTACGGGTGAGACACCATACAATCAATCAATCTGAGAGTTGTCTGTTCTAACCCTTTACTCCATAGATACTCATTGCTACGCATTGCTTGTAGGAGCCTTTGGAAATTATTGTGGCAAAAGGTGAAATTGCTCGTGACGAGCAATTTCACCTTTTGCCACAATGTTTTCTATGCTATCAAAAAGTGTCATATACAAATAAGAAACTGCTTCATCTTTGCTGTAATTTAGTATCAATTAAAGATACCATAGAAATGCCTTTTGGGGTAAAGGGTTAATAAGTGAACTTGTCCTAAATACAAGTCTGGTTTTTAAGAACAGAAGAAAAGGTTGTGATAAAAGGAGAATTTCGTCACAATCATGGTTAGGTATTTTCAATGGGTCACAAAGCCATTTTTTGATTGTTTTAAAGTGTACTGAGTTCTTTATTTGACCTTTCAGAATATGGTCTTAAAAACCACACAAAATGTGAATAATAATTACAATATGGTCTAATTTTAGACCAATATGTCATCACTACTTGAGGCTTCTCATAAAAACGAGAGCCAACAATTCTGAAGGGATTGATTTGGGGAATTACAATTGCTGTGTGGCTAAACTGATTTTCTTATAATGAGGAGACTTAAAAGACTTGTTCGGAAAAGGAGGAAATGGTTGTAACATGAGCATTTTGTTCTTGTTCCATAGTGTTTTCTACCATTCCAAAGACAAATCCTATATTGAGGAACATTCAGTTTGTTTCTTAACCCTTTACCACACAATGACGACTTAACGACCCTGAAGAAGTAGCCTTTTGAAAATATTGTGGAAAAAGGAAAAATTGCTGGTAACCAGCATTTTCCCACAGTTTTCTACCCTATCGAAGAAAAACGGTGTCATTTGAGCCAACATGAAATTGTGGTCTGCTAACGCTTTCAATTTGGATAGGTCCTAAATTTTGTATTCTGATAACAAAGAGTTAACGCTAAAAATTCAAATGGTGAAGTCTGAAATACACTGTATTGTCATTTGGTAAAGAGTTAAGCATGCAAGTTGACTAATAGTCTAGTTTCAGGTTGTCCCTTTATTTGATATGACAAAATTTTACACATGGCAAAATTGAGATTAAGAAATAATTGTAACTCAGAAAATGAAATTACACGTAAAGATAGAAAACATTGTGGGAAAAGGAGAAAATGCTGGTTACCAGCATTTTCTCCTTTTCCCACAATGTTTCCGGAATGCTTTTTTCTCTAGGTAATTAAAAGTCAGTATTTTGTTGTAAAGGGATAAATAAAGGTCCCATTGAATTGAATTACTGAACTGTTTAATCTTGTTTAATCGTAGCCCACGCTTGTGATCAATTGACCAAACTTTGACAGCTGTGTATGAAGAAATAACAAAAATTAGCACACAGCCCTTTACATGAACCTCTTCAGTGTCGAAGCTATCTTGCAGATATTTTCCTTGGACGCTTTGTATCAAAAGCGGTTATGAGTATATGTACAAACATATGGTAGATATAAATGATATACATGTAGAATTATACTTGATATCTATCATTTATCCATAGAATCTGCGGAGCCCTGGTAGCTCTGTCGGTAAAGTACAGGACTTGAGAACACGGGATCCAGGGTTAGATTCCTGGCTACGACCCCTGGCTTGGCCAGTTTCTTTCCAAGAATTGATGATAGTCATTCCAACAGGATTCATTTCTCTCTCACCACTGACCATTGTTTTGAGGATGATGATGCAGGAAAGCAGCAGTGGCTCAGAAAAAAAAAATGTATGAAGTACTTGCAAAAGAAACTCCAGAAAAGCATGGATAGGTGCACTGGCAGCCGCGATATAACTGAAAATAATGTTGAAAATGGTGTTAAATACTAATCAATCAATCCATAGAATCTTGAATTTAAGATAATAAGCGATATATGTACAAGTCAAGACTATTGATGCGGAAGGCACTTCAAGGCAACTTAATTAACTTACTCTTTACCAAATGACAAGGCAACTTAACTTACTCTTTACCAAATGACAAAATTGTAGACCGGCCCATTTGAAAGCATTTGCAGATGGCAAAATAAATGTGACTGAAATATTTAAACTTGCTTTTGGAAGGGGAGAAAACATTGTGGGAAAAGGAGAAAATACTAGTTAGTTTCCTAGGTAAAATGAGCATGACTCACAACCAGATGGAAATATGACATCATTTACTTCACATTTCTGGCCCTTGACATAATATTGTAATGCGTTGCTATGTGGATGGGGTGCACAAAGAACTGTACTCAGTTTTAATAAAGTTCCCCTCAGAAAGGGTTAATAGCATGAAATAAATAGAATATTTGGGGGTTTTTTTTTGGTCAAAGATCGAAATTTATACCATATGGCGTGAACACCACTGGTAAAATTTTAACTTGTGGCTGTGCCACTCATGAAAATATTACCAATGATGTACACGGGATGATAGAAATTTCTATCTTTAAATGAAAAAAATAAAGATTCTCTATTTATCGTCTGGGCCACATGAGAAAATTTTTGGACTGGTCCAAATTGAAAGCATTTGCAGACGACAAAATAAAAGTGACCGAGAATTTGAAATTTGTTTTGTGAAAGGTAGAAAACATTGTGGGAAAAGGAGAAAATGCTGGTTACCAGCATTTTCTCCTTTTCCCACAATGTTTTCTAAAGGCTTCTTTCTCAGGGGCGTCAAAAGTAGGGATTGTGTGGTAATGGGCCAATAGCACATGTTGTCTATAAATGCTTTCATTGTTTAAATTAAAAGTTTGTGGTCTGGTAAAGAGTCAAGGGTTAAATTCATTTGAGTTGGATGTCAATGTCTTGTGTGAATTATTTTGAATTATTTATTGTGTCAGAGTACATGCAGGTTACAAATGCATAATTGATGCCATCATGGTTATTTCAAGGTTTTTGTTGTCAAAGTATCTATAATAATTATATCTATGAAAACCTACCAGGACACAAAGAATATGTACCAAAGATATTTGTATCCCTGGGATGTAGACAAAATTGAAACGCATGTACCTAAAATGAAAACAATGACAATTTAAAGTTCTCAACTTTTATTGCACAAAGTGACCACTGGAATTTGAAACTGTCTAGACTCTTTAAGTTCTCAACCTGCGACTAGACACTATTCAGGTACAGGTTTGTTTTCTGTTGCGTGTCATATTTTAGCCTTAGTGCAATGCATGTATTTAAGCCGGAAAATTTACAGGTACATAATATTATAGCATAGGGTAACCGATCAAAGTAAGAAGATCATTGACTGATTGTTCAGCTGTAATGTCCCAATCTCAAGGGGTGTCACTGACTTAATACACAACCTTTATCCTGCTTAACTCATTACCAATGACAAAATTTTATATTTGTCTAAATCGAAAGCATTTGCTGACAACAAAATAAAAGGGACTGAAAATTTGAAATTTGTTTTGTGAAGGGTAGAAAACATTGTGGGAAAAGGAGGAAATGCTGTTTATCAGCATTTTCTCCTTTTCCCACAATGTTTTCTAAAGGCTTCTTTCTCGGGGTCGTTAAAAGTAGGGGTTGTGGGTTAATGGGTTAACTCTTTACGACACAATGAATTTTTAAACTGCAAAGCAACAATGTTCTCTTCACTGTCAAGAACAAATTTAATCCCAATGGCTACTTTTAGTTTGTCGTCTGGAAATGCTTTCAATTTGGACCAGTCTAAAACTTCATCATGTCAGAAAGAGTTAACCCATTAACACACAATCCCTACTTTTGATGACCCTGAGAAAGAGGCCTTTAGAAAACATTGTGGGAAAAAGAGAAAATGCTGGTAACTAGCATTTTCTCCTTTTCCCACAATGTTTCTACCCTTCACAAAACAAATTTCAAATTTTCAGTCACTTTTATTTTGTTGTCTGCAAATGCTTTCAATTTAGACAAATCTAAGACAGGAATTTCACCTTTTCCCACAATGTTTCAATAATTTTCCTTTGAAATTTGTTTTGGGAAGGGTAGAAAACATTATGGGAAAAGGTGAAAATCCTGGTCACCAGCATTTTCCTCCTTTTTCCAGAATGTTTTCAACAAGCGCAGATCCAGGTATCTTTCTCAGGGGGGGGTCCCACCAAAAACGAACTCGTCTTATTATATGATACTTTGGTTTCCGGATTTCAGTGGATGTAAGCCGTTTACAAGAAAAGTCAACATCTCCAGTTCTAACCACGAGGAAGTCTCCACATTTAGAACCTTTTTTTCTTTAAAGTTATGACTATATCTTACGTAAATACTGTGCAATATCAAACCAGTACCATTTCACGAATCCGGCAACCGCATTTTTGCCAAAATTCCAGGGGGGGTCGGGACCCCCGGTCCCCCTCTCTGGATCCGCCTATGTTCAAAGTGCTCCTTTCTTAGGATCATTAAAGCTTGGGAATATTTAGTAAAGGGTTAACAAATTACCAAACAACCTTTAGTTTTAACCATCCTGGCAACCAGCATTTTCTCATTAAATTTTGACCACAATATTCCAAAGCCTGCAAGAGACAATTTTTTTGTCTTTCTATCCACCTTGGTCAGCTGCAAATGTTTTTAATTTCCAGTAGGACCAGTCTGATATTTTGTCATTTGATAAAGAGTTAAATTGTGGATATCCTTGGGAGATCATCTTTCTGGATTTTCCAATTTGAAGCTCATAACTCTTTACCACACAATACCGACTTTTAACGACCCTGAAAAAGACAGCCTTTGAAAACATTGTGGGAAAAGGAGAAAATGCTGGTTACCAGCATTTTCTCCTCTTCCCACAATGTTTTCTACCCTTCCCAAACCAAATTTTACTTTTTCAGTCTCAATAATTTTGCTTTGTCGTCTGCAAATGCTTTCAATTTGGACTGGTCCAAAGTTTTGTCGTGTGGTAGAGAGTTAATGCAGGGATTAAAGATAACCTTGCAACAGGGTAATATATTTGCTTTTGAGATTATTAACTCTTTTACCAAACAACAAAATTTTAACTGCCCAAATTCAAAGCACTTACAAAATAAATGTATTTAACTAAGAAATTGATTTTTTTTTTTTCAGCAGGATAGAAAACATTTTGGTGGTCACCATTTTCTCCTTTTCCCACAAGTTTTCACAAGGCATCTATCTCAGGGTCGTAAAAAACCAGGGATTGTTTGGTAAAGGGTTAAATAATAGAAGGAAAGGAGATTTCAAGGGGCTTTTACATGTATCTCTGTACCAAACAACAAAATTTTAAACTGGTCCAAATTGAAAGCATTTACGGACAACAAATTAAAGATGGCTCAAATTAATGCTTGAAGTTGTACTTCACAGAGTAAAAAACAATATGGGAAAAGGAGAAAATGCTGGTTACCAGCATTTTCTCCTTTTCCCACAATACTTTCTAAAGGCTTCTTTCCAAGGATCGTTAAACCTGGAGCTGTTTGGTAAAGGGTTAAATGATAACTTGGATCATATTTATTAGAGGGTAGCAGCACTTTATGCTGTTTAGACAATGTTTTTTCAAAACTGGCCTTTCACATAATAGTTTAAACTCCAGATTATTTGGAAATAAGGGCTATAGTCTCATCTGAACACACAGAAAAATTCTGAAATTTTTTTTTTCCGACCTGTGAAGATGTGAGAATGAGAGAAATGAAGCATAATTGGGGGATATGATATTAGATGACCTGTAGTAGAAACTTGGCACAGTTTCTATTGTACTTGGCCAAGAATCCCAGAAAACCAAGTGCCTGGTCATTTGCAGCCCATAACTTGTATCTTAGCTCACTATGATTATTTTTAGATGCTTCTACATATAGTGTAGATCAAGATCAGCTATCCCAGGATCAGCAGACTGACCTTTGAGCTGTTCGAAGATGTTTGATGTGATAGCCATACATTCTAGAAATTACAGTGATTGAGTATTATATTTCTGATGGAAAGTGGTTGGCTTGCAAATGTTTCTTGTTACAGGGTTAACTCTATACCAAAGTTTATGGGATTAGGGCCCAGTAATTGGTATATTGTCTGTTGATCGTCTTCCTCAATTCTTTCTTCGAGCCTTAGCTCTTTACCGAACGTCAAAATTTTAGACTTGTCCATATTGAAAGTTTTTTTGACTCAATAATTGAATTTTAATTTGCTAAGAATAGAAAACATTGTGGGAAAAAGAGAAAATGCTGGTTACCAGCATTTTCTCTTTTTCCCACAATATTTTCACAATGCTGCTTCCTCTGAATGAAAACCATGGATTGTTGGTGTATGGTTAAATCTGTACCATGTGGTAGACTTCAGCAAATTGAAACCATTTTGGGAGATAAAATAAATGTAACAGTTTTTTTTTCTATGGGTAGAAAACATTTAAAGAAAAGGAGAAAAATTAATGTTGGTTAACAATAACTGTATTTTCTCCTATTCTACTTTCAAAAGTTTTAACTTTTTACTATGTTAGGGAGATATCTTATTACTATGCTAGGGAGATATCTCTTTAGCTCAGTGGTTAGGATGTTGGTCTTTTAACCAATTACCACACAATCCCTACTTTTGAAGACCCTGCGAAAGAAACCTTTAGAAAACATTGTAGGATAAGGAGAAAATGCTGGTAACCAGCATTTTCTCCTTTTCCCACAATGTTTTCTACCCTTCACAAAACAAAATTTCAAATTTTCAGTCAGTTTTACTTTATTGTCTGCAAATGCTTTCGATTTGGACAAGTCTAAAATATTGTCATTTGGTAATGAGTTAAATCTCAAAAAAAGAGGATATTTGTCCGTGTTGGTTCGAATCTCACCAGATGTGGTTTGTATTTCTGCAATGTATTTGTTGGGAACCTTTAAGACAATCCGTCAATCAGTCAAAGTGAGGTGTCCATAGTCATGAGTTAGAATGTCGGCCTCGTAACCAAAAGGTCCTGAGTTCGATACCCAGGAACGGGTGTCGACTTTGGAATTATTTAGAGGCCCACAGATTCAGGGGGAGTACTAGTGTTGTTCCCAGGAAGCAGAATCGAGAGATATTAGTATATTTATTATGTAATTTGTAGGGACTTGTTTCTCAATAGATGTAAAAATTAATATGTTTAAATTAACCCTTTACCCCATAAGGCATTTCTATGATATCTCTAATTGACCCTAAATAACAGCAAGGATGAAGCTGTTTCTTATGTGTATATATGACACCTTTTGATAGCATAGAAAACATTGTGGCAAAAGGTGAAATTGCTCGTCACGAGCAATTTCACCCTTTGCCACAATATTTTCCAAAGGCTCTTACAAGCAGTGCGTAGAAATGAGTATCTGTGGAGTAAAGGGTTAAACTAAAATATGACAACATAAAGTACCGAGCAGGGATTAATGATATGCAACCCAGATTTATGTTAGCCAATCACAGAATAGAACAATTCCAGAAGCGGTAAAATAAAAGTGGTCATTTGGATTGTTTCCTGATGAACATTTAGTTTACATAACATGTTGCCTCATAATGTATATCCAAAATGCCGCGATCAAGAAGCTGGGATTTTTCCACGAAGAATTTTTGTTTTTAAAACCGGAAAACTATTCTTGTTTACTTTTTGCGGAGTGAACTTTCATGTTAAGCGTAACGGTTAAATTTTGTCAGTCGGTCGTGTATTCAGTCGCTCGCAGTTTTACCTGACATGACCAGCTGACCACCAGTATTTCTGGAAGTCTGGGTTACAAAGATTTTCTTCTTTTCTCACAAATTGGTTTAAAAGACTCCTTTCTAATCCTCAAGTTCAGATTTTGTGGTAAAGGGTTAACAGGACTGTAATGGAGTCTCACTGAGTACTACTGTGTCAGCTATGAAAATAGCAAGAGCCTTAAATGGATAAATAGTTAATGTCAAAAGCACCTGTATATTTGTATGTAACCACCACATACATGTATATTTAATGACCTTAACTATGTAAATAGTGTAGCTCAAACATGTAACACAAACGAACAGCCTTTAATCTTACAGAAAACAAAACATGATAAAAGAATAATTCTAGCTGTTGTATTAACCCAATTAACCACACAATCCCTACTTTTGACGACCCTGAGAGAGAAGCTTTTAGAAAACTTCGTGGGAAAGAGAGAAAATGCTGGTTACCTGCATTTTCTCCTTTTCCCAAAATGTTGCCAAAGGGCTTCTTTTCCGGGGTCATTAAAAGCCAGAACTGTATGGTTAACGGTTAAATCAGGCACTGAGGAAGCAGCAATTATTAAACACTGAGGGAAAAGCAAGCAGCATTTTCTCCTTTTCCATGATGTAAACTATCCTATTGAAGGAAAGTGCTATTCCTGACCACACGGAATTTGTGTTCAGTAAATGCTATCACTTTGGTGTTTTCTACCCTTCCCAGAACAAATTTCAATTTTTCAGTCACTTTTATTTTGTCGTCTGCAAATGCTTTCAATTTGGACCATGCTAAATTGTTCTCGTGTGGTAATGGGTGAAAGCCTCTGTATCATCCAAATTAAAAAAAAGGCCAGTTTCTATAGTAAAAGTAAATTTCATTTTTACCATGCCAAAATATCGAGATTTTTATGACTTTAACAATATGTATAAGGTGCAGTTTGTAAAAGTTCTGAGTCAAAGGCAGGAAAAAGAATTTTGAAACTAGAACAGATCCGACCATGCTGCATTATCTGTTTGTTTACATCGATGATTGCTGATGATTAGCCAACTTAAGATTGCATGTATTAGGAAATTTTTGTTTGACAGGGTAGAAAAAGTTGTTGGAAAAGGAGAAAATGCTGATTTCCAGCATTTTGTCCTTTTCCAACAACATTTTTCGAAAGTTTTATTCCTTTGGGCTTTTTACATGTGGAATTGTGTGATAAAGGCTTAACCTTTTACCTTATAAGGCATTTCTATGGCATCTGTAATTGACCCTAAATGACAGCAAGGATGAAGCCGTTTCTAATGTGTAAATGACACCTTTTGATAGCATAGAAAACATTGTGACAAAAGGTGAAATTGCTCGTCACGAGCAATTTCACCTTTTGTCACAATGTTTTCCAAATGCTCCCGCAAGCAGTGTGTCAGAATGAATATCTATGGAGTAAAGGGTTAAAACACCTTCGGCAACTAAAGTTGCGGGAATGAGAACAAACACTCATACTATGTCCATTTTGTATAAATCTGGTTTATTCTGTGCTGTAAGGATCAAGTGAAAAAAAAAACAAGTGCACTTAATGAGATTATTGGATTGTGATTGATCCGCTATCAGTTTTGAATCACAAGTGGTTGTTAATCATTGATCGAAAGACAAAACCAGCTTGATAATCAATTGGTTTTGGAAGTTCAAGAACATTGGTAATTGTAGAGATGCTCACAGAGAATTCTTTGGTCACAGGGACAAATCTTTCATGAGAATTTTACTTGAAATGTGTTTATGTTTGGTCAAAACATAGGTCACAGGAATGAATATGTTAAAAAAAAATGTCATAGGAATAAATCTGTTAAAAAAAACATGTGTACTGCAGAGGGTATATTTTTAGTTTGATTCTCACAAAAGTTTGTGAGTTGGTTGATGATATCAGGATTGAATGTGACAATTGGTGATAGTCCTGGTGAAAAAGTAGACCAATGGAATAAATCTTAGAAGAGCAACCTTGATTGGACTCAAAAGGCTGCCTTTTCAGTCCATTACTCAGGAAAAATGGCCAGAATGGTTGTCTTAATTGACAATACTGCAAAGGTCATCCAAAATTAGGGCACCAATAAAAGACTTTTAAAAACAATATTGTGTGTACTCTTTGAGGCTATTTTTTACCCAACCCTGATAACTGTTGATAAAATCTCTAATGAATATGAGAATGCATAGCCTATAGTCAAAATGTTTGTCACAAGTACATTTCTGATAAGCACTTATAGTTAATAGAGGCCACATATTCAGTCAGATTCTGATGCAAGTTGGAGCTGTACTCATGCCAATTAATGTTGAAAAAAAAAACTTATTCCTATTATCATGAATACAACTTGTATGTGTTTTACATCATCACACAAAGTGCTCTACAATCATTATGGAATCCTAGTTCACTTTAATCAGGTGAGCGCTTCAGGGACCAGTGGTCCTCATATTGTAACAAGAAGCAGAAACAAATAATTTATAGCAAATATCTTGAGCAGTTCATATTAGACCATCCGTTGAAGTAACAACAGTGGCCAAAAGTAAGCAAGCAATAGGATGTTAAAATGCATTTAACTTTATATCATACCATAATGCAAAAGTATGGAAATTATTGTGATGATGACAAGCAGTTACACTGTATTTACTGTAGGTCTATGCGTTAGTTGCTGGCAGAGAAATTAATTTTAAAGCCCAAAACTAGGGGATTTTGCCTGATTTTGAAATGTCAGTGGAACAAAATGTAGGAAAACCTTTTGTGCACTCTGGAAGCCACACTGTTTGGTTGATGCTTGTGAAAGAGGTCAGAATGTTTGTCTTAATATACCTTTCAGTATAACTTCAGCATTGGGTTTCTTCAAGTCAAAAAGAGGGTAACTGGGACATACCTTGGAAAGACCTGTGTGCACCCATTAGAGGCTATAATTTTAGTCCAATACTCATGAAAACTGCTTTAGATTGTTTGCTCTGATGACCTCTGACAGGTTTAAATTTGGTCATGTTGGGTAAAAAGTAGCTCATCGGGATAATTCTTAAAAAACCTTGCGTGCACTAAGGAGGCCCCATTTTTTTTTGTCTGATACGCATTAAAGATGGTCATAATGTTAATTCTACCAAACAACAAAATTGTAGACCAGTCCAAATTGAAAGCATTTGCAGACGACAACATTAGTACATGTATGGCTGTAAAATTGAAATTAGTCCTGGGAAGGGTAGAAAACATTCTGGGAAAAGGAGAAAGTGCTGGTTACCAAGTTTTCAAAAGCTTTCTGCCTCAGGGTTGTTAAAAGTCGGGATTGTGTGGCAAAGGGTTAATCTGGTGGACATCAAAGTTGCATCATATTGGATCAAAAAGTGAGTCACTTACATTATGTGTTTTACATCATCACAACAAGGATCTCTTCACATTTATCACTTCTAGTTGACTACTCGTGTGATCGTCCTTAGGGCCAATGGCCCTGTTGCTTGTTTTTATACTTAATGCCTGACCAGGCGATAAAATGGTAGACTTTCCCAAATGTAAAGTATTGGCATATGACAATGATGGGATTTACAAGTCTTAACTCTTTACCAAACAACAAAATTTTAGACTTGTCCAAATTGAAAGCATTCACAGACGACAAAATAAAAGTGACTCAAAATTTGAAACTTGACTTTACAAGAGTAGAAAACATTGTTGGAAAAAGAGAAAATGCTGGTTACCAACATTTTCTCCTTTTCCCACAATGTTTTCAGAAGGCTTCTTCTTCTGGATTGTTGAAATCCGTGATTGTTTGTTAGTGTTAAACTATGTGACAGACAGGGATAGGGCTGTTTCCACAGTATTTTCAAGTCTCTTTCATCTGAGAGTCTTTGAAATAATTATAATTAATGCTTTACCAAACAACAAGTATGCATGTATAGACTGATCCAGATTAAAAGCATTTGAAGATGACAAAATAAACGTGACAGAATGGAAATTTGATCTGGGACGATAGAAAACATTGTGGGAAAAGGAGAATAGTTACTAGCAATTCTACTTTTTCCACAATGTTTTCTAAAAGGGTTCTTTCTCAGGGTTGTCTAAAGTAGGGATTTTGTGGTAATGCGTTTAAGTCTGTTTTGTGGTAATGCGTTTAAGTCTGGTTAGAGGGCACTGTTGGGAGCCTCATATCAATTGTACCTTAATGAAAATGACATCAGACAGGCTGTTGTTTGCCTGTAGGCCCTGACTTGTCAGTATATTTACAGCAAGTTCAGTTAACCCATTACCACACAATTCCTACTTTTGATGACTGTGAGAAAGAAGCCTTTAGAAAACCTTGTGGGAATAGGAGAAAATGCTGGTAACCAGCATTTTCTCCTTTTCCCACATTGTTTTCTACCCTTCACAAAACAAATTTCAAGTTTTCAGTCACTTTTATTTTGTCATCTGCAAATGCTTTCGATTTGGACAAACCTAAAATTTTGTAACCAGCATTTTCTCCTTTTCCCACAACGTTTTCTACCCAATTCCCAGCACAAATTTCAAGTATTCAGTCACATTATTTTGTCATCTGCAAATGCTTTCAATTTGGATTCGTCTGAAATTTTGTCATTCGGTAAAGAGTAAATGCAGTCTTCTGTTTAGGATTATGGACAGGAACCTAATGGGTTTTAGCTACACGTATCAGTTAATTCTTTACCACACAACCCCGTGTTTCAACAACCCTGAGGAAGATGTCCTTTGAAAACATTATAGGAAAAGGAGAAAATGCTGGCAACCAGCATTTTCTCCTTTTCCAACAATGTTTATTACCCTATCACATACAGAAATGGTCTTTTTAGCTATATTCAATTATGTTGCCTGCATGAAATGCGTTGAATTTGGTCTAAGCCTGAATTTTGTCGTTTGGTAAAGAGTTAATTCTTTACCACACAATCCCAAGTTTTGACAACCCTGAGGAAGAAGCCTTTTGAAAACACTGAGGGGAAAGGAGAAAATGCTGGCAAACAGTATTTTTTCTTATTCCCACATTGGTTTTTAGCCTATCAAATACAGAAACCACCATTAACCACACAATCCCTACTATTGACGCCCCTGGGAAAGAAGCCTTTAGAAAACATTGTGGGAAAAGGAGAAAATGCTGGTAACCAGCATTTTCTCCTTTTTCCACAATGTTTTCTACCCTTCACAAAAGAAATTTCAAATTTTCAGTCACATTTATTTTGTCGTCTGCAATTCCTTTCAATTTTGACAAACCTAAAATTTTGTCGTTTGGTAATGGGTTAAAGCAACATGTAATTTGTCGTCTGTAAATGCTTTCAATTTGGAAAAGTCTGCATTTTTGTTGTTTGGAAAGGAGTTAGGTAATGATCATGGCTGTATTTCATATTGTGACTAACTATACCCAATTTTGTATGAATGATATTTTTAAATACCTGTAGCACCTGAAGGACGTCTTTGTGTTTCTACATCATAGTGGCTTGGGTACAACCCAAAAATCCTACTGTATTTGTTTTCTGATAAACCTTTTTAAGGGCAGGTTTAGATTCAGTAAAATACTAAGTAGCTTAATGATTCATAGTAGCTTAGATGAGTTTGCCTTTTAGGTAAGCTTTAACCTTTTATAAGGTCTTATCCCATTACCAAACGATAATATTTTAGACTGGTCCAAATTGAAAGCATTTGCAGACGGCAAAATAAAAGTGACTGAAAATTTGGAATTTGTTTTGTGAAGGGTAGAAAACATTGTGGGAATTTTTAAGGAGAAAATGCTGGTTACCAGCATTTTCTCCTTTTCCCGCAATGTTTTCTAATGGCTGCTGTTTCTCAGGAGCGTCAAAAGTAGGGATTGTGTGGTAATAGGTTAAATCCTTTTCAGTCATGAAAGATAATCGATTTGCATTTTCTGTAAATTACAGACAGCTTTGGCAAGCAGATCTCACAAATGAGAGGATGGTTTAGAGATCAGAGATTAGAGATCAGACTGCATGATTTATCTAGTTTAATCATGACCCATTTTAATAATGTCTCTTACAACATACACCAAGCTTTGTGCTCGAAGGGTTAGGTATTCATCAGGTTGAACCAGGAAGTTGTCAGGGGTTAAATTTTAAACCATTGTCAGTTTTTGCCCTATCCTGACACACTAATTTGTCTTACGACTACCAAGTTAAAACTCTTTGCCAAACAGTAAAATTGTAGAATTGGTCTGATTGAGTTGTTTTTTTCAGATGACAACTAACAGGTGAACCAAATAATAGAAAACATTATGGGAAAAGGAGAAAATGCTGGTAACCAGCATTTTCTCCTTTTTCCACAATTTTTTTAAAAGTCTTTTTCCCTACTGTGGTTTAAATATGGGATTGTTTTAGTGAAGTCAGTTTTGAGTTCAGAATGTATTCTGAAATGATTATGAGTGAATTTTTTCAGCATAATAATGGATTGGATAATATGAAATGAACTGAGGATTTTCCAACTTTTTGGCATTGTCAAGGTATTTGAAATAAAGTTTACTTTATAATGAAGTTTTAGGCTCGGTACGAAGGTTAAACTAGAAAACACTGTGATGAAAGGTGAGAATGCCAGTTACCAGCACAGTCCCAAGTCTTAATGATCCCAAGAAAGGAGCCTATTCAAAAGTTTAAAATTGTTTTAAAAACAATATTGGAAAAGACGTCAATGCTGGAGGAAGCCTGAGAGGAAGACATTTTGAAAACATTGTGGGAAAAGGAGAAAATGTTTTCTTCATTTACCAGAACAAATTTCAATTTTTGAGCCACATTAATTTTGTTGTCTGCAAATGCATTTCATTTGGACCAGTCTAAAATTTCGTTTATAGCTCATCTGAGCATAACATGCTCAAGGGGAGCTTTTAGGATCACCCAGTGTCCGTCGTGTGTCGTCCATCATGCTTTGTCAACAATTCTTTAAAAATCAACTCCTCCTAAACTGCTGGGCCAATTTAGGACCAAACTTGGCTGGAATGTTCCTTTGGAGGTCCTCTTCAAAATCTGTCCACAGACTTTGATTCCATCTAAAACTCTGGTTGCCTTGGCAACTAAATGGAATTTTCTAGGAAATTCTTTAAAAATCTTCTCTGAAACCGCTGGTCAGATTTAAAAATAATTTCACAAGAGATGTTCCTTGGGTGACCCTTTTCAATGTGAAATTTTGATCCATTGAGAAACGTGGCTCTGGTGAATGGGGGCTACTTGCACTATAGGGAAAAGAAGAAATTCTTAAAAATTCTTCTTCTCTAAAACCGCTGGTCAGATTTTGAAAGAGTTTCAGAGAGATGTTCCTTGGATGTCCCTTTTCAAAAGGTGTTCGCAAATTTTTGATCTGTCAAGAACCATGGCTCTGGTGAATGGGGGCTACTTGCACTGTAGGAAATGAAGAGGTTTTTAAAAACTCTTCTTCTCAGAAACTGCTGGTCAGATTTTGAAATAATTTCACAGAAATGTTCCATAGATGACCCTTTTCAAAAATTGTTCGTGAAATTTTGATCCTTCAATAAGCATGGCTCTGGTGGATGGGGACTACTTGCAATATATGGCCATGAAGAAATTCTTTAAAGTTATCCTTCTCTCAAAGGGCTTGTCAGATTTTGATATACTTTCACAGAAATGTTTCTTAGCTGACCCTTTTCAAAAATTGCTTGAGAAATTTTGATCCATTAAGAAATATGGCTTTGATGGCTGTGGGCTATTTACACTATACAGACATAAAGAAATTCTTAAAAATTCTTCTTCTCTGAAATGGCTGATTAGATTTTGAAAAAAATTGGCTATCATACGGGTCCTCTCAAAAATTCAGGTGAGCGATCCAGGCCAATTTGGCCCTCTTGTTTAGTACTTGGAGTTAATGATATCTTTGAAAAATTTGAAACTGATTCATTTGTTTTGGCCTGATTCTCTTTAAACTTGGTCAGAATGTTTGCCCTGAGGATATCTCAGACAAGTTTGAAAATAGGTTGTGTTGGATTAAAAAGTAGGTCACTTACACTCATAAGTACTGTTTTACATCATTTAAGCTAGGATCTTTTTCAGCTTTATCTATTATAAATGATTATACTAAGGTGAGCATTTAAGTGCCAATGGCCATCTTGGTTCACAATGATTCCTATCATTTGAAAAAGTTTCATCCCAGGTCAGCCCTTGCAAACTCCCAGGTCAGCCCTTGCAAACTGCTCAGGCTACCTAGGTCGTTACATCCTGAAGATGCAGTAAGTCCCTTTATCATACAGCATGGCTTATAATTATTTGTGGGTTGAAATTGCCAAAAGGTTGATAAAAATGTTCCAAAGGTACAGAAAAGTAAATGTTCTTTGTTTGAGAGTTGTTACAATTTTTGAAACCTCAAGGTGGGCCCATATTCACCAACCTTTGTCAATAATTTTTTTATTAAGAATTTTCATCATTTCAATTCCACAATTTTTCTCAATGGATAAAACAAATGGAGACATTGTTTTACTTGCTACATTTCAATGTAGAGAAAGAATGCAATTTAGGTGAATTATGGTTTTGAGTGCATTATTTTGAATCTATGAGAAAGTTTGGGAACAAAATATTTGTGCCAACAAACATGGCCAATTGCCAATAATTGTAAAACACTTTCCAAGTGCAAGAAAGTTTTGTATGTTATAGTCATAATTATTGTTACAGTAAAACCTCAGCTCTGAAGACCACCCTGGAAATATGAGCAACCCACCATGGTCTTTACAGATTTAAACCTTAAGAATAAGGGCAATCCACTATTCTAAAATTGCACCACAATATCATCACCAATTGAAACTGTAGATTTTAAACTCGTTACTGGGACCTGCACTCACTTTTCACAGCTTCTTTAAAGTCTGCAACCCAAACTCTCATTAAAGACAGAAGCTGTTGAGATTGGCAGAGTAGCCTTCATGAAAATGTCGGTGTTACTTGATGTTATGTATTAAGTGACTGAAAAGCAAAACAGAAACCATTTTATCTTACTGAAGGGTTTTACCCTTTAGAACCCAAGATATTTTTTTGGGGGGGGGGACAAAAATCCATCTTTAAACTGTTGATTTTGAAATATCTTGAAAATGTAACATGTTTCATGTTAAAAATTACACTGCTTGTTTACAGTGAAGTCTGATCTTGATGTAGACTGTCCAGAAAAGGAGCCGAGTTACGGCAACAGCAATAATTTTAAGGGTAGATAATAAGGAAAGGAGTTCATTTTGTAATGGTTCAATTAGTTTATATGATGTCAGTGATTTGCCAAATATTACCAAATATAAATGTGTATTTTTGAGGTGTTGATGGGTAGGATGTTGTAGAATAAATCTCAGGTGATTTATGTTTTTCTTTCTTTGATGATCTTGATTATCGTAATGATCTGATGATCTAATGCTGATGACAACTGCTTAAATGCTTAAAAATAGTACAAGCTAGTTTACAAAAAGTAAATAACTATACAAAAAAAAAGATTTTTCAATAGGTATTATAACTATTTTAAGAAAAGTTTGATGAAAAATCAATTATTACGCAACTCATGGTAGTCTAAAGTTCAGGTGAAATTCCAGGTTGATTACGCATCCCCTTTCTAAGTGATCCTTAGATCCAAGATCAGCCCGCAAAATTTGCTGTTCTAACTATGATCTGGACTGCGCAATTTAACCCTTTACCACATGGAGCATTTCTATGGTATCTCTAACTGACCCTAAATAACAGCAAAGATGAAGCCGTTTCTTATGTGTATATGATACTTTTTGATAGCACAGAAAACATTGTGGCAAAAGGTGAAATTGCTCGTCACGAGCAATTTCACCTTTTGCCACAATGTTTTCCAAAGGCTCCTACAAGCAATGCGTAGAAATGAGTATCTATGGAGTAAAGGGTTAAGACTTAACTCTTTACCACACAGTCCCGACTTTTAACGACCCTGAAAAAAAAAGCCTTTTGAAAACACTGCGGGAAAAGGAGAAAATGTTGGTAACCAGCATTTTCTCCTTTTCCCACAATGTTTTCTACCCTTCCCAAACCAAATTTTACTTTTTCAGTCTCAATAATTTTGCTTTGTCGTCTGCAAATGCTTTCAGTTTGGACTAGTCTACAATTTTGTCGTATGGTAAAGAGTAAAGTGTTAGAAAGAACAAAAAGTTGCTTTTTCAGGCATTTTAGGTCATTATCAAAAGGCATTTTTTTGTGCATTCTGATTTTACCCACTTTCTGTAGCATGTTTTGGCCAATACTGCCCTGAAGCTACAATACTTAGCAGCTTTTGGCTCCATAAGCCAGACTTTAACTCATTACCAAACAACAATATTATAGACTTGTCCAAATTGAAAGCATTTGCAGATGACAAAATAAAAGTGACTGGAAAATTTGAAATTTGTTTTGTGAAGGGTAGAAAACATTGTGGGGAAAAAGGAGAAAATGCTGGTTACCAGCATTTTCTCCTTTTCCCACAATGTTTTCTAAAGGCTTCTTTCTCGGGGGCGTCAAAATTAGGAATTGTGTGGTAATGGGTTAAAGTGACTATACGGTACAGTTCCATTTGTAAACGACCCAGATGAAGAAGGCTTTTGAAAAAAATGTGGGAAATTAATGCTTGGCACTAGCATTTTCTCCCTATTTCACAAGGTTTTCTAATCCAGGTATCAAAGACAAAAATAATAATTTGAGCAACAATTTTACTTTGTGGTCTGCTAATGTTTTCAGTTTGGTCAAATGCAAACTTTTATCATTTGTGTGGATGCTGGTTATTACATCATATTTTTAAAAGCCAATGAAATATCATTTTACAAACCACTTACGAATACACATGAAGCAATATGCAGACATCCACATGGGTTTCCATGTTTACCTTCTATTCGAAAGGTAGCTACCTTGTTCTATTTTTATCAAAGATGAAATGCTACGAGCAATTTCATTCATTGCAGTTAAAGCTGGCTGCATCCAATGAAAAAGCGTATCAGGGGAATGTAAAAATCAAGCTTGATCTGCCAAGGGTAGAGTAGGATAGCGTCTCGTCAGCCTTGGCTTGCAAAGATGACAGAAATGCCATCCTGCCTTGTTGAGGTCCAGAATTCCTTAACCCTTTACCCCATAAGGCATTTCTGTGGTATCTCTAACTGACCCTAATAACAGCAAGGATTAAGCTGAACCGTTTGTTATGTGTATATGACACCTTTGATAGCATTATAGAAAACATTGTGACAAAAGGTGAAATTGCTTGTCACGAGCAATTTCACCTTTTGCCACAATGTTTTCCAAAGGCTCCTACAAGCAATGCGTAGAAATGAGTATCTATGGAGTAAATGGTTAAAAAAAAAGGTTCTGTTGAAAGTTTTGGCTGATAGGACAACAAAACTGAAAAATACTGAATATCTTTCAAGGGCACTATGGTATTTAATTTTTGTGTTGTAAATCAAAGTTTCATTTAAAAAACTTACAAAAACCACAAGATGTAGTCATCTTTGCAATCATACATCTTTGTAAATATGCTTATCAGTCTATTTTTTGTTCCAAAACTTGCCACTGATGCCCTTGACTAACTGTTTTTCTGCTACAAAAGTTTTGGAAACCTGTGAAAAATTCTTGTTACAGCACCAGAGCTCCAGATAAGAGGGTGTAATGGCATTCTAAATCCACTATTTCTCTTCAGTACCCTATATTGTGGGTACTTATTAGAATCATCTCAGTAAGACGATTCTAATGAGTACCCACAACATAGGTTTTGATGGAGAATAAGAAATATTTTTAATTTTGAAATCAAAATCACTCCCTCTGTCTTGAGCTCTAAAAGTACTCATTGTTACAGTTATTGATCAATGAATGATGCTTATAGTTTATTACAATGTATTCACCTACATAATCCTATCATGTGAAAAAGAAAGGGGGAGGGGGAGGGGGGCGTAGGTTATTTTCTTCGTAAAATTTTGTTTCCATAGTAGTCGATGCTGTTAAGTGCATGGCAATTGTGTGTAACCCTTTGTCAAACAATTTTGAGCTTTTGAAAACATTTTGGAAAAAGAGAAAATGCCAACAGCCTTTTTTGCCCTTTCAAGGATGAATCCCATCTTTTGAGCAACTTTAACCCATTACCACACAGTCCCTACTTTTGATGCCCCTGAGAAAGAAGCCTTTAGAAAACATTGTGGGAAAAGGAGAAAATGCTGGTAACCAGCATTTTCTCCTTTTCCCACAATGTTTTCTACCCTTCCCAGAACAAATTTGTATTTTCTAGTCACCTTTATTTTGTCATCTGCAAATGCTTTCAATTTGGACCAGTCTAAAATTTTCTTGTGTAGTAAAGAGTTAGTAAAGAGTTAATAAACTTTGTCTTAATTAATTTCGTCATCAGCAGACTTTCAACTTGAAAGTCAGCAGACTTTCAACTTGAAAGTCTAAAATCTTCTCATTTGGCACAGACCTAAGTGACAGATGGGCGACACAGGGCCCTCCTGATCCTCTTATCACTCCTTCTAAAGATTCATTTCTGTTAATTTCACTCTATAAGGATTAGAGGATTGTACTCAATGTTACTCTAAAATAATGAGTGCAACAGGTCTTAATTCATTCCTCCACCATGAGTGCCAACATTTTAGAATTGTCAAATTGACAGGTTTTGAAGACGACAAAAGTAGCTTAACCCTTTACCACACAATCCCTACTTTTAACGACCCTGAGAAAGAAGCCTTCTGAAAACATTGTGGGAAAAGGAGAAAATGCTGGTAACCAGCATTTTCTCCTTTTCCCACAATGTTTTCTTCCCTTCCCAAAAGAAATTTCAAATTTCCAGTCACTTTTATTTTGTCGTCTGCAAATGCTTCCAATTTGGACCAGTCTAAAATTTTGTCGTTTGGTAAAGAGTTAACTCTTTGCCAAACTACAAAATTTTAGACTGGTCGAAATTGAAAGCACTTTCAGATGACAAAATAAAAGTAACTCAAAAGTTAAAATTTGTTTCCAGCAGGGTAGAAAGCATTGTGGGAAAAGGAGAAAATGCTGGTTGCCAGCATTTTCTCCTTTTCCCAGTATGTTTTCAAATGGCCCCTTTCTCAGGTTCGTTTAACTCTTTACAACACAATCATAACTTTTAACTCTTTACCAAACAACAAAATTCTGGACTAGTCCAAATTGAAAGCATTTGCAGAAGACATAATAAATGCGTGTAAATCAAAAATTAGAATTAAGATTTTGCAAGGTTAGAAAACATTATGGGAAAAGAAAAAAAATGCTAGTTACCAGCATTTTCTTCTTTTCCCTCATTGCTTTCTAAAGCCTTCTTCCTCAAGGTCGTTTAATTAAAGTCGGGATTGTGTGGTAAAGGGTGAAGAAGCATTTTGAAAACCAGCATTTTCTCTTTTTCCCACAATGTTTTCTTCCCTTCCTAATATCTGTTTCAAATTTTCAATTCCTTTTGATTTTTTGTCAGCAAACACTTCCAATTTGAAAGGGTCTAAAACTTTGTTATTTGGTAAAGAGTTAAATTTGAATTGTTTGATAAAGGTTTAACTCTTTACCAAGCAACAAAATTGTAGACCGGTCTAAATTGAAAGCACTTGCAGACAACAAATTAATATGTAACTCAAAAATTGAAATTTGTTTCCACCAGGGTAGAAAACAATGTGGGAAAAGGAGAAAATGCTGGTTACCAGCATTTTCTCCTTTTCCCACAATGTTTTTAAAAGGCTTCTATCTCAGGGTCGTTAAAAGTCCGGATTGTGTGGTAAAGGTTTAAATGAATGAGAAGGTATATGTTTTATACAAGGCAGCAGATCAGAGGTAACAAGGGCTGAATGTCTATACTAATTACTTGAAAATGTCTGGAAGGTATCAATCTCCCCTCTCAGTTTATAAATACATTGCTCATCAGTGTATCAGGCTTTGTCCATTTCCGCACAAATACAACATTACATGGTCCTTAACCCCTTTACTGCACAACAAATTTTTAGACCAATCCAAATTTAACCCTTTACCAAATGACAAATTTTTAGGTTTGTCCAAATGGAAAGCATTAGCAGACGACAAAATGAACGTAACTAAAAAATTGTTACTAGTAGGGTAGAAACATTATGGGAAAAGGAGAAAATGCTGGTTACCAGCCTTTTCTCCTTTTCTCACAATGTTTCAAAGGGCTTCTATCTCAGGGTCGTAAAAACAAGGGATTGTTTGGTAAAGGGTATTAACCCATTACCACACAGTCCCTACTTTTGATGCCTCTGAGAAAGAAGCCTTTTGAAAACCCTGTGGGAAAAGGAGAAAATGCTGGTTACCAGCATTTTCTCCTTTTCCCACAGTGTTTTCTACCCTTCCCAGAACAAATTTCAATTTTTCAGTCACATTTATTTTGTCGTCTGCAAATGCTTTCAATTTGGACCGGTCTAAATTTTTTTCGTGTGGTAATGAGTTAAGGCATTCGCAGATGACAATTTCAATGTGGCTCAAATGATGCAATTTCTATTTGATAGGGTAGAGAACTATGTCGGAAAAATAGAAAATGCTGACTGCATTTTCTAATTTTCACATTGCATTTTCAAAAGGCTCCGTACTCAGGATTGTGTGGTAAAGGGTTAAAGAGGAAAAGTGCTGGTTACCAAAAATTTCTTCTTTTCCAACAGTGTTTTCCAAATATTTTTCAAAATCAGTTCAGTGATTAATTTTGATTAACATGACATGTCATTAAGTCTTATATGTAAACTAAAGGCTTTTGATCTAGATCAGTTCAGACATGCTTTGTGATAAAGGATTGAAGGGAATGCATTTGAAAACATTGTGGAAAAAGGAAGGATTGCAAGAACCAAGCATTTCCTTCTTTTACTGAGTTTCCATAGTTATCAGTACAGTTGATAAACTGTTTATACTCATTATTTTTCACGGGCTTGTTATGTCTGTAATGCATGTGAAGCAGTATAAATATTTGTAGATCTGAAACTGACCTGTGCAGGAAAGGTTAACTCTTTACCACACAAGAAAATTGTAGACTGGTCCAAATTGAAAGCATTTGTAGATAACAAAATAAATGTGACTCAAAAATTCAAATTTGTTTCAGGGAGGGTAGAAAACATTGTGGGAAAAGGAGAAAATGCTGGTTACCAGCATTTTCTCCTTTTCTCACAATGTTTTCAAAAGGCTTCTTTCTCAGGGTCGTTAAAAGTCGGGATTGTGTGGTAAAGAGTTAAACATTGCTGCACGAGTACAGTATTTTATGTCCTGCAGTTGATAGCTTTGTATGTTATTGTGGGAAAGGGAGAAATTGCTTGCTGCTCTTTAACTTGTCCACAGCAGGTATTCAAGATGGACTGTTTTTAATTCCGTTCTATCTAGATAATCATTTTTATCAAGTTATATCAATTTCGGTGCATCTTATAATTTGGTACTTTGTAACTCTTTCAGCACTAAATATAAAGTCAAGCCCTTTTGACGGCTTTAAATGCAATCTGCTGAAACTTACAAAAATATTGATTGTATAGGCCCACCTAAACAGACGGACAGTCTAGATCAAAGATCTTACTGCTTGTTCTATGCAGTCTGATCTTGATCCACTTTGTCTGCAAAAGTCAATATTTTTTTGCCATTATGGTGCCAAAAGGGAAAAAGAAAACAACCTTCATAGTCATGGGTTCAACTGTTCTAGCATTATAATGCATTATTGTCAGTTTTTCTTTTTATGCCTTTTTCAGAGTCGCAACTCCAAAATGGCCACAGTCGGGGAACAAATGCAGATCAGCAATCACACTATAGACAAAGTAACAAAGGCAAAAGTCACGTTAGAAAACTACTATTCCAACTTGATATCTCAACATGAAGAAAGGGAACATAGGTAATTGTATCTTGACCTTTTTCAAAACAATAGCATGTTTCATCTATCCTGAGAAAGACAACTTTTGAAAACATTGTTGAAGAAAATGCAGTTGACCGGCAATTTCTTAAACTCTTTACTGAACAACAAAATTCAACACCTGTACACATTGAAAGCACTTGCAGATGACAAAATAAATGGGACTTAGAAATTGAAACTTGTATTGGGAAAGGTAGAAAACAGTGTGGGAAAAGGAGAAAATAACTAGCATTTTCTCCTTTTCCAACAATGTTTTCTCCCCTTCCTGGATTGTTTTGGAAAGGGTTAATGGTAATATCTAATAGTAGTTTTTTGCCATTCATTATAGTTGTAAACAATCTAAACCTATGAAATAACATAGTTTTGTAATAATTTGGTTTTTCATTGTATTTTATTGATTAATTTTCCTGTGGTTGACCTCAGATGACCTTATCTTGACCTTGATTGACCCCTGTCATGCTTACGCACATTTGCTACACAATTCTAATGAACCCTTTACCAAACAATCCTGTTTTAGTAACCCTGGGAAAGAAGGCTAGCTATTGCAGACATTGTGAGAAAAGGTGAAAATGCAGGTTACCAGTAATTTATCTTTTTCCTGCAATGTTTTCTCTCCTTCATGGACAATAGGGACCATTTAACTCTGTACCAAACAACAGCATTTAGCCTGGTCAAAACCGAAAGCACTTGCAGATCACAAACAAAACTCAGAAATTGAAATTTGTTTCCGTCAGGGTAGAAAACATTGTGGAAAAAGGAGAGAATTCTGGTTACCAGCATTTCCTCCTTTTCCCACAATATTTTCTGTAGGTGTCTTTCTCAGGGTCATGATTGTGTGGTAAGAAGTGAAGACACATTTCCGTTGTCATCTACTAATTCTATCAATGTGGACAAGTTGTCATTTGGTGAAGAGTTAACCCTTTAACGTCAACAGTTGAAAGTGCATTACCGGTAAGTAGAAAGCATTGGCAGACCACAGGTTAAATTTTACTCTTTCCATTAAATTTGTCATTGAAAGGGTAGAAAAGATTGCGGGAAAAATGAGAAGGTCCTGGTTACCAGCATTTTTTCCTTTTCTCACAATTTTTTCCAAAAGTCCTCTCCCTTATGTTTGGATTGTGTGGTAAAGGGCTAATCTTTGCTGGTGTATTATAATACAAAACATGTGTTTCTGATGGGGTCAACAGCTGGACAGTTATAAATCATATTTCAGGGCTGATCCACTATGAATTAGATGTTTATATTGTACAATATTTCTTTTATTATTGTGGACATGTTTTCAAAAGCTGGTTTCCATCACATTCGTTCATGCACCGTGTATAAGTGAATACCCAAGTACCAGTACCGCAGTCCATGTTGTTGCGACGCTTTGCAGTCAAATTTCACTACCGCGGAAAGCGTCTTCTAACATTGACTCGCTAAAAACTGTACCAAAAAAAGTTAATGGCAGCGTGCAACGGAATCAGAAAAACGCTGATGCATTGGATTTTGTGCCAGTCAGATGCACTGGAGTTTCAAAAATTGGCCAAGGACTCTAGAATTGCACCATTGCCGCCAGAACCCAGCTTAAATTGAACCTTGCTTTTAACTCTTTATCTAACGTCAAAATTTTGGATAAGTCCAAATTGAAAGCAAATGCAGACGAGAAAATAAATGTGAATGAAAAATTGAAATTTAATTTGGAAAGGATAGATAGAAAACATTGTGGGAAAGGAGAAAATGCTGGTTACCATCATTTTCTCCTTTTCCCACAATATTTGCAAAGGCTCTCTTTCTCAAGGTTAATAAAAGTCTGGATTGTGTGGTAAAGAGTGAACAAATAGCAAAAGATTTTGTTCCAGGTCAGCCCTGTGTGGGCAGCTAAAAGTCTGACTGACTTGGGTAGACATTTCTGTGGTTGCATAAGGTAGTACTTAGACTGGTATAACTTGGAATGAAACTATCTTTAGTTAATGATATAAGGGAACTAATGGATTTAGAATACCATCATTTGCTCTTACCTGGAGCATTGCTGAATTTATCTTAACATAATCTTGCTCCCAACGTGACAATTACAAGGAAATCAAGATTAAAAGGAAATCAAGATTTTTGTAAAGATACACGTTTAGTTTTACATAATTACCACACCCATTGAAATCTCTTCCTTTTTGGCTGTGTCTTAGAATTCTTGGTTAACTCTTTACCACATAATCACAATTCTTAACGACACTGAGAAAGAACCCTGTTGAGAACATTGTGGGAAAAGGAGAAAATGCTGGTAATCAGCATTTTCTCCTTTTCCCATAATGTTTTGTAACCTGCAATTTTTAAGTTATGTTTGCCATCTGCAAGTGCTTTCAATTTGCACCAGTCTAAAATTTTGTCTTTAATAAAGAGTTTATCAAAGCTTGCATGTACTTGTGGGTACTGATGAAATAATCAAAGCACTGAAGGTACTGAAAGATGTGAATGTGGAATAAATGTCTGAGGTACAGAAAAAAAAACTTTGTTACTCCTTACAATTGATTGAAGAAAAATGTCCATTCCAGTCTAATTCAGTCTAATCAGTTATCAAGTCTGACGCATTTCAACCCATTCCCATCTGGGTATTAAGTCTGATCCTTGTCCCACTGCTTTTAGCCATTTATTTGTTGCAGTTGGAAATATATGGAAACTTTTGTTTCTTAATCTTTAATTAACCCCTTCCCAAGCAATTCCTGGATTTCATTACCCTGAGAAAGAAGATTTAGTCTTTTGAAAATAATTAGGGAAAAGGAAAAAATGCTGGAAACTAGCATTTTCTCCTTTTCATGTAATGTTTTCTAACCTCCCAGAACAAATTTCAATTTTTGAGTCACATTGATTTTATCATCTGAGTTAATATCACTACTATGGCCTACCGTAATTTGCTTAAATTTTGGGTTAGTAAAAAATATTTTTTTTTTTTCGTGTCCCAATACTTTGGTCTACAAAAAATAATTATTTTGTCAGCTATCCCAAAAATTATGGTCAAACGAGACAATCTGTCATACTGAAAGTCACTTGCCACTAACCCATCGAATATTGCCGATGTTGAAATATTGGAACGTCACTGATGTCAGGTTTGCAGGGTGATCTTTTTTTTGGACAGATTGGAATTCCACCGATTAATTTGAGCTATAAGAGTTTAAAACTTCGCTTTTTCTCATTATTTTTGTTGATTAATAACTTGTCACTCCTTATCACGATGAAGATGATATTTTGCATTTGTAGATAAATTCACAACATATCTTACCTCCTTACATGTACGTGAGGTGAACGACTTTAATATTCCACTCTGACAAGTACCTGCTTGGACCGATCTCAAATTTGATTGGTTTGTCAATCTTCGATCGATAAACCTTGGGTAAAACTGTGTACCTTGATTTCTATTTATAAACATGGAACTCGATTGACCATGAATTACACGCGTGTCAACTCTGCCAACTTCGGATGTACACACGTTATAAACACGTTATGAATCTTAGATAGAAGTTTATCACACCCTTTTTACACTTACGTCGGATTTCTTTTTAATTTACGGTTTAAATTAGACTGTCAGGTGATAGCTTTTTTTTTGTCTTGAATCGGGTAACTCCCATTGAAATCGTGAGGGTTGGGAAGCATGCTTACGACGTTACGTGTAGAGAAATAAAACTAGATCTACGCGAATTAAATATTTGCAAACAAAAGTTTTCAAATGGATTGAAAGATTATTTTTTTGTCTCTAAATAGATATTCACTGTCCCAGTTCTTTGGGACAAAAAAATACCGATCTCGCTTTGCAATTTTAGTATGTCCCAAATCTTTGGGTCATGAAAAATAATTATTTTTGCGATTTTTGATGGTGTCCCAAAACATATGCAAATTACGGTACTTTCAGCAAGCTTAGTTTCTGTCTGACAATTCTTGCCCGCAATATTTTCAAAATTTCACTATGTAATGACATAAGAAATTATGGCATAAAGAAGCATGAGGTAAAGAACTACTGTATAGGTTTGCAACACCCAACAAGAAATTGTGGCAAAAAGAAAATGTGACTGGAAAAAAATTGGTTTGCAACGGGATGTTAATAACCTGTAACTGTATGATTCCAGGTATAGAGCTCTTGAACAGTCTATGGAAGAAGATGGTCTGAGCGATGAACAGGTATGTATTCCTTTAATTGCACCTCGGGTCAGATGTCTCAATGCTTCAAAAGACATTTCTATCAAAGCATTAGTCTATTGTTAAGGAAGTGTTATTTTGTCAAGGGTCCGTACTCGCTAACCATTCTTAAGAACGTTCTTTGTCTTATTCTCCAGAATTTTCTACATTTGTAAGTAACACAACTTCTGATTGCCAAAACCATTCGGTTTGGCTAATCAGAAGTTGTGTTACTTACAAATGTAGAAAACTTTGGAGAATAAGACTGAGAATGTTCTTAAGAATGGTTGGTTAATATGGGTCTAGGTTTGTGCTAGTTTGATCTCCTATCTAAAATAAAATTAATTTATCTTTCTGTCAATGTGGAAAAGAATACTTAATCTATTTTCGACACACTTTTTCTAAGCAGGGCTGTTTTTCTGAAGAAAACATCAAAGTATGTTATCATAGTAATGTCCTTGTTTTCGTAACAATTTACAAAACATTGGCATCCTGATATCGCTATATGGCCTGCAACACGCGAAAAGGGGAAATCAGGCATTTGGGTTAAGTGTTGTCTTGGATTAGCCAGTGTGATCTGCTAAGACTAATCCGAGACGACACTTTATATCAATTTTTCTGTTTTGTGAAAGTAGAAATAATTGACTAGGTTTCATAGAAGTTGGTAAGAAGTTTTCTAGGCTTGGGCTGCTGTCAGTCATTTTTTTCAGTCGCAAAGGACTGTCTGAGCACTTAATGTCTATTACATCTCTTGCATTGGTACAGGTAGATTGTGTCAGAACACCCATCACTCACTGTCTAGGTCCAAGACAAGAAACCTGTCAAGGTTTATCCTCCTTTATCCCAAGTAACTTTAGCTCGTCTGGATGTAGTCCTTAGAGGGAAGCTATTGCACTACACCAGTCTTGGAGTCTAGGTTGGGATTAGATACTTTACATCAACGTTTTCCTGTTAAAGTTTCATAAGACCTCATTATTTTCCATTATAAATGATGGACTGGTCAATATTTGGCTTGATGACAGAAACAGGTAAAAAATCACAGTATTCTAGCCATGTATATGTTCACTGTCTTAATCCATTACCACATAGATCCAGTTTCAGTCGGCTTAATCACTGCCCATGCCTGTGGGCAAAAGGTCAAGGTCAATCCTGGAATTGGGAGTTAGTTTTGAGTCTTGTGTCCAAGGTGTGGACTTCACTGCTACTGTTTCAAGGTACTGCCACCCTCCCTCCCCAAACAATTTGCTTTTTCCACTGAGGTGTGTGGTTTTATGATAGTTCTTGTTTACCCACACCCATCATTTGAGATAAGTCATTTTGACATCAGGTGTTAAAGAGCCATGCTTTGGCAAAATAAGCTTTTACTCTTTACCAGTCGACAAAATTTTAGACTAGTCGCCAATTCAAAGTATTTGCAGATGACAAAATAAAAGGGACTGAAAATTTGAAAGTTGCTTTGGGAAATGTAGAAAACATTGTGGGAAAAGGGGAAAATGCTGGTAACCAGCATTTTTTCCTTTTCCCACAATGTTTTCTACTCTTCACAAAACAAATTTCAAGTTTTCAGTCACTTTTATGTTGTAGTCTGCAAATGCATTCGATTTGAACAAGGCTAAAATATTGTCGTTTGGTAATGAGTTAAATCCTTCTTTCCTAACAACATATTGAATCATAAGATAGAATTAGTCATTTGAATGCAGAAAATTGACCAGTGGCTAAAAGTTTTGAATCGGGTCAGCCTGAGCAGACTGCGCAGGCTGACATGGGTTGATACTTTTTGCAGTGCAGGATTCAGATACTTTCAATTTTGGCAAGTCCTTGTAATACTGTTAAGCCATTACCACACAATCCTTACTTTTGATGCCCCTGAGAAAGAGGCTTTTGAAAACACTGTGGGAAAGGGAGAAAATGCTGGAAACCAGCATTTTCTCCTTTTCCCACAGTGTTTTCTACCCTTCCCAGAACAAATTTCAATTTTTCAGTCACCTTTATTTTTTCGTCTGCAAATGCTTTCAACTTGAACCAGTCTAAGACCAGTCTAAAATTTTGTCGTGTGGTAAAGAGTTAAGCCTTAAATAGACCTCACAATAGAGTGAGAATGATTCATTTTAACTCTTTACAACAAAGTCCTGAGTTTTAACAACCCTGAAGAAGAAAGCGTTTGGAAATACTGTGAAACATACCAACATCTCCTTTTCCCACAATATTTATTACCCTTTCTAAGAGAGTTTTCTCCATTTGAGACACATTAAGATTGTTGTCTGCAGCTGCTTTCAATTTGGATCAGTCTAATATTTTGTCATTTGGTAAGGAGTTAACGACTTAAAGTAGGTCTTATTTACCAGACATGTCTTTTTCTCCCTTTCAAAGTGCACTGAGTGCATTGTACTCTTAACTCTTTACCACACGACAAAATTTTAGACTGGTTCAAATTGAAAGAATCTGCAGATGACAAAAAAAAGGTGACTGAAAAATTGAAATTTGATCTGGGAAGGGTAGAAAACACTGTGGGAAAAGGAGAAAATGCTGGTTACCAGCATTTTCTCCTTTTCCTACAGTGTTTTCAAAAGGCTTATTTCTCAGGGGCGTCAAAAGTAGGGATTGTGTGGAAATGGGTTAACTATGTATGCATCAATATTTCTTACTAGTCCAGTTTATCCCCTAACCACACAATCTCCAGTCTTGAGAAAATGCTGGTAACCATTGCTTTTTAACCCTTTATCCCATAAGGCATTTCTATGGTATCTCTAACTGACCCTAAATAACAGCAAAGATGAAGCCGTTTCTTATTTGTATATGACACCTTTTGATAGTGTAGAAAACATTGTGGCAAAAGGTGAAATTGCTCATCACAAGCAATTTCACCTTTTGCCACAATGTTTTCCAAAGGCTCCTACAGACAATGCGTAGAAATGAGTATCTATGGAGTAAAGGGTTAACCTTTCAAATACATAATTATGGCCTGCCATAAGTGAAAAGCTGCATTCAGACATTGGCGTAAAGTGTTGTCTTAGATCAGCCTGTGCAGTCTGCACAGGCTGATCTAAGACAACACTTTACAACTGCATTAGATTTTATCCTTCAGTAGACCTGCATAAAACAGAAAATTACTTATAAATGGAAACTGTCGTCTTTGATTAGCCTGTGCGTACTGCGCAGGCTGATACAAGACAATACGTTACTCAAATGTCCAAATGCCACTTTTGCAGGAGGTATAATATTTGAACTCTTTACCACACAAGAAAATTTTAGACTTGTCCAAATTGAAAGGATTTGCAGACAAAAAATAGAGGTGACTGAAATACTAAAAACTTGGTTTGAGAAGGGTAGAAAACGTTGTGGGAAAAGGAGAAAATGCTGGTTACCAGCATTTTCTCCTTTTCCCACAATATTTTCCAAAGGCTTCTTTCTCAGGGTCATCAAAAGTAGGGATTGTGTGGTAAACGGTTAATTTTCAGTCATACTTTAATAATTATTGTCATCTGCAAATTATTTCAATTTGGACAAGTCTTAAAATTTGAAGAATTGCCTTGTTTGCTAAAGTGTTAACCCTTTACCCCATAAGGCATTTCTGTGGTATCTGTAATTGACCCTAAATAACAGCAAGGATGAAGCTGTTTCTTATGTGTATATGACACCTTTTGATAGCATAGAAAACATTGTGGCAAAAGGTGAAATTGCTCATCATGAGCAATTTCACCTTTTGCCACAATGTTTTCCAAAGGCTCATACAAGCAATGCATAGAAATGAGTATCTATGGAGTAAAGGGTTAAGTAAGCAAAAGGGAAGAAAATATTTTCCTCATAAATGCTGAATTTGTTGTTCAGTAATTTCTTTGACAAGAAGATGTTTAAAAATTATGGAAAGAGAGGTAACGTAATAATTATCAACCATTTCAGTTAAAAGAATGGAGGAAAATGTTTGAATTTATCACTTTAACTCAAAATCTTGAGGTTTAACAACTCCTTAACCCTTTCCCAAACAGCAAATTTTGGACCAGAACAAATTGAAAGCATTTTGCAAATGACAAAATAACAGTTGCTAATAAAATGATTTTTCTATGTGGTAGGGTAGAAAACATTGTGGAAAAAGGAGAAAATGCTGGTTACCAGCATTTTCTCCTTTTCCCACAATGTTTTCAAAAGGCTTCTATTCCTGACCTGTAAAAACCAGGGATTGTTTGGGAAAGGGTTTAAAAAAAAAAGTTTTTCCAAAAGATTACGGGCCAAATGAGAAAATGCTGCTAACCAGCATTTTCTCCCTTTTCCACAATATTTTATCCCCTTTGTGACTCAAATCCTATGTAATTTAAGCAACATTTATAGGGTAGTATGCATTGATGCTCTCAATTTCCAAGAGTAAAAAATTTTGTTATTTTGTAAAAAGAGTTAAGAGCAGGATATACTTCAAAGTGATCATGTAAACAATCTATTAAAGTTTTGCTGTTTTATGACCATCTGAAATAAGTTTGTAGCAAATCACATACAAAACATTTTTGTAAAGTATGTTTAGATCCTATGAATACGTAATTATGTGACCCGTCATGTGAAAGGGGGACCTTCAGGGAATTGCCAAAAGATTTGACCCTGCTCAGATTGCACGGATTTGCAGGCTGACCAGGGTCGACACTTTTCACTTTTATGATATTTTCTGTTTGAAAAGTAGTCATTCCACCTTACTGTACAATCATTTTTGAATTAACAACTTATATTGACCAATGGAATTCCCAGATAGTCGCTTTTCCTGCGATGGACTCGCATATGAAAACATTTTTGCCAAGGAGGAAATGTCTCTTTTAAAGAGATCACCAGGTTCTCTTTTGCCTCTAACTTTTCAAAAGTATCCCTATCACAAAGGTCTCATGTTTGGAAACCAATTGACCTAGAACTGTAATGTTTGTGAGTAGGGCATTTATTTATTAGCCAGTGGAGCCATACAGGGTCATCATGGCCCTCTTGTTGTATGATATATTTTTTTTTAAATCCATCTTCACGAAGCTTATTAACCCATTACCACACAATCCCTACTTTTGTCACCCCTGAGAAAGAAGCCTTTAGAAAACATTGTGGGAAAAGGAGAAAATGCTGGTAACCAGCATTTTCTCCTTTTCCCACAGTGTTTTCTACCCTTCCCAGAACAAATTTCTATTTTTTAGCCACATTTATTTTGTCATCTGCAAATGTTTTCATTTTGGACCAGTCTAAAATTTTCTGGTGTGGTAAAGAGTTAAAACTAAATTGGGACTGTGTGTAAAGAGTCCCTGACCGTACAGATCTCTAAAAGTTGAAGTTTGTTAAAGATAACTTTTTATCAAGGACATCATAAATTTTACGTCTCCACCCAACACAACCAATTACTTGTTTGACAGCCTGCAAGGACACTGATAGGATTCATATGAAAGCTTTTCCCTTTCACTAAAAATGAACAGAAATAGGACACAGGAAGTGAAGGTGCCACAAAGAGGCGTTTCATTTGTCAGTTTATTGTGGCTGGCCCTTTCAAAAGGATTACTCAGATATAAATAAAAAAAGTTGTGGATTTATTGATTTTATGGTGTTTTACACTGCTTTCAACATTATTTAAAGGTGGCCCCTCAGATCTTGGGATGAAATTTTTTTAAAAAATGCAAAAAAATCATCCTTATACTCCCCAAGCCTTTTAATTTGCCTACATAAAACCCTAGTAGTCGAAAACCAACCGACAGCACCAGAAATTAGAGATTTACTACGGCCCAGGTTGACACAACGGGAGACACGTTCTATCTTTAGATGATCAATTCGCTCATTTATGTACAGGAATACACAGACAAAGTTTCAAATATAGGGTCCGAAGAAGACATTATGGAAAATAATTATTACAATTTTGTTATGTAATGGAATTTAAGCCTTATGAGTCACGTGCCAGTGACTTGACATTGCCAAAATGCTTTATTGATTTTTGGCAGGAAATCTAAAAATACCTTAAGAGGCTACGTAGCCTTTTAAGGGAACACCATAAAAAAAATTTTTTTTTGTAATTTTATGAGTCAAACTTACTGATGATTTGTAATTTTTTTTTCATATAAATTTTAGTGATACAGTAAAACCTTGTTATTTCGAGTCTCGGACATTCGAGAACCCGGCATATTTCGAGGAATTCCGAGAGTCCCGGCAAAAACTCTACTTTATTGAACCAAAAGTAGCTCGGTAATTTCGAGTCTCGATAAGTCGATAATTCGAACACGGATGCTGGTCCCTGTAATAATTTTCCTTCTTTAAATTGATTGTTTATTCGAATACAATATTTTCGCACCTCTCTAACGATTGTTTTCACACCTTTCCAAGCAAAGGATATCATCTCGCCAGCCTGTCTACGGTGTGGCGCAAGTTTTACAAACTGACAATTAGGCCTACTACGGGGTATTCATACCACAATATGATTTGAGAAGGTGTTGACGTTAATTAATGATGAGAGGCTAATTGTGACAACAGCCTTTTAAATTCATTGTTGATTCCGCAAAGTCAGTTTAGTAACAGTATTTGTGATCAGACGACGCCATATTTTTATCAGTTTTCGTGTTGAATCTATTTATAGCATCAGGTTTTTCCCAGTCGCATCGCCATAGATTAGGACCCGTTTGATCACATAGATTTTATCTGTTTTGTTACGCTGACGTCAGACTTCGGGTTTGTGTGAATATCAGAATCAGAATTCTGATTCGGCGTGACTATCACTGGTACCTTTTAATGTCGTAGTAATTTACCTTCGACTCAGGTAAATTTATGTGATTTTCACGGGTTGTGTAGATATTCTGATCTGTTTTCGTGTCGAAGACATTGGTAATGAGAAAAGTCGAAATTCTCTGTTTTTATCTCTCATTAGCTCAGCACTTTAACTTCAGTAATTTACACTTCTATGACCATTTCAACAGCGCCGAAATCAAACGGTACCGTTTGTGATTAAAAATTTTGACGTCTTTCTTGATATTTAAAAGAGCAGATTTTACGATTTTGTTAAAATTACAGAACACGACTTTTCCAAAAACTATCGAAAGAAAGGCCAGATTATTTAAAATATTTAATCAAAAATCCATACTCATATGATCAAAACTGGAAAATTCACAGAAAATAAACCTTTTGATACTAGACTACTGTATAGTGTTCAAATACGGAAAATGAATTAATCAAATATGGACAGATAGATCTACAAAGTTATACTGCTCGGGTAGAAGACTTTGATCGTCGATCTCAAACGCACTTGCATTTTTTTCCAAGGACATTTTGGATGATTCGAGCACTGCGAAAACTCGAGCATTTTGCTCGTCCCCTTGGGACCTCGAATTATCGAGGTTTTACTGTATATATGTTTTTTAATTTGGTGAGATGAAAAAATTCTAAATACCCACCTTTAAGTCATGTCATAGCAAGGCTGTTCCAGTATCAATAAACATACCTGACTGGTGACCTGGAGGTTTAGGGTTCGAAAGTTGGTTGCAGCGAACTTTTTTTGGGTGATTTTTCACCTGCCACTCTGAGGTGCATGTGAGAAAAGTAGTCAGTGGCTATGTAAAGAGAGTTGTGTCAGTTTGAGTGTTAGAAAGCCATGAAACACATGGCTGCATCACTGACCACCATGCTAGGACCTAAGCAGTTAACTCTTTACCACACAATCCCGACTTTTAACGACCCAGAGAAGGAAAGCTCTCGAAAACATTGTGGGAAAAGGAGAAAATGCTGGTAACCAGCATTTTCTCCTTTTCTCACAATGTTTTCTACCCTTACAAAATCAAAATTCAATTTTTGATTCTTATTTACTTTATCGTCTGCAAGTGCTTTCAATTTTGATTAGTCCAAAATTTTGTCGTTTGGTAAAGAGTTAAAATGGCATTAACTCCAACACACACAAACTGTTCCCATTTTCATTTGTGTCCTGGGTTTTGCCAGCAGTTCTATGTTGTGGCTTTGAAATGTTTTGTCCAAGGACAGTTTGAAATCTAAATTCTCTTCATTCAAAACAGATGTAATGTAGTTTGTTCCCACTTATCTCCCTTGATGATCAAGCCAAACTTTTACTTAAGTTTTTATGATAGAATATGTTCAGTTTTCAGTGAGAGTGACTTATTTTGATGTAATATGAAGTGAAGTTGGTTGCAAACTTTACAAGGACTTTTCCAAAAATCTTCTTGCTAACCCCTCTTTGATAGAACTTCTCAATGTACATGTATATGGTATGAACAAAACTTGATAGACATGTTTGTATTTACTTACATTATCTTTGCATTACAAAAACATAATTTTTATAATGTTTTTCGTGTAATATGAGGCTAATTCTCTATAAAACCTCATTCTTTTTAGCTCACCTGAGCACAACGTGCTCAAGGGGAGCTTTTAGGATCACCCGGTGTCCGTCGTGCGTCAGTGCGTCGTGCGTCGTCAACAATTCTTTAAACATCAACTCCTCCTAAACCGCTGGGTGGATTTGGACCAAACTTGGCTGGAATGTTCCTTGGGAGGTCCTCTTTAAAAATTGTTCACAGAATTAGATTCCATCAAAAACTCTGGTTGCCATGGCAACGAAATAGAATTTTTTAGGAAATTCTTTAAGAATCTTCTCTGAAACCGCTGGCCAGATTTTAAAATAATTTCACACAGATGTTCCTTGGGTGACCCTTTTCAAAAATGTTCATGAAATTTTGATCCATCAAGAAACATGGCTCTGGTGAATGGGGGCTTCTTGCACTATACAGAAATGATGAAATTCTTAAAAATTCTTCTTCTCTGAAACCGCAGGCCAGATTTTAAAATAATTTCACACAGATGTTCTTTGGGTGACCCTTTTCAAAAATTGTTCGCGAAATTTTGATTGGTCAAGAAACATGGCTCTGGTGAATGGGGGCTTCTTGCACTATACAGAAATGAAGAAATTCTTAAAAACTTTTCTTCTCTGTAACCGCTGGTCAGATTTTAAAATAATTTCACAGAGATGTTCCTTGGATGACCCTTTTCAAAAATTGTGCGCGAAATTTTGATCTGTCGGGAAACATGGCTCTGGTTAATGGGGGCTTCTTGCACTATAGGGCAATGAAGAAATTCTTAAAAATTCTTCTTCTCAGAAACCACTGTCCAGATTTTAAAATAATTTCACAGAGATGTTCCTTGGGTGACCCTTTTCAAAAATTGTTCGCGAAATTTTGATTCGTCAAGAAACATGGCTCTGGTGAATGGGGGCTACTTGCGCTATAGGGAAATGAAGAAATTCTTAAAAATTCTTCTTCTCTTGAACGACTGGTCAGAATTTTAAATAATTTCACAGAGATGTTCCTTGGGTGACTATTTTCAAAAATTGTTCGCGAAATTTTGATTCATCAAGAAACATGGCTCTGGTGAATGGGGGCTACTTGCACTATAGGACAATGAAGAAATTCTTTAAAATTCTTCTTCTCTGAAATGGCTGGTCAGATTTTGGAAAATTTTCACAGAGATATTCCTTGGGTGACCCTTTTCGAAAATTGTTCATGAAAGTTTGATTCGTCAAGAAACATTGCTCTGGTGAATGGGGGCTACTTGCAATGAAGAAATTCTTGAAAATTCTTCTTCTCTGAAATGGCTGGTCAGATTTGAAAATTGTTTCACGGAAATATTCCTTGACTGGCTTTTTTCAAAATGTGTTGGCAAAATTTTGATAGGTCAAGAAACATGGCTCTAGTGAATGGGGGCTACTTGCACTGTACGGAAATTAAGAAACTCCTAAAAGTTCTTCTTTTTTGAAACTGCTGGTCAGATTTTGAGAGGACTTTTACAGGTGACCTTTTAAAAATTGCTTGGCAAAATAATGATTTTGTTTCCAGTGTTTCAATACCTTCAAAAAAAAAAAAGGCTAAGGTCCTCTCAAAAATTCAGGTGAGCGATCCAAGGCCATCTTGGCCCTCTTGTTATCAATGTCTATGACAATGATGACTAAGTGCATGATACATTTTTTTGAAAGGTAGTAGAGCAATACAGGGCCATTTTGCCCTCTTGTTTATTGGTGAGCTTAGCATTGTGATTACATTGTTTTCCACAATGCCTCTCAGAATTTGATTTTCATTCATGAATTAAGTCATATGATTGCTTGATTTCCTGTTCTGAGTTAAAAAAGGAAATCACATGACTTTTTCCATTCAGTATATCATCAGACTAACTTGTTCACTCAAACCAGATTGACTTATACCATTTTGCTAGGGTAACTAAAAGTGGGTCATCCAGGACTTCTAAACAACTTTACTGGATCAAGCTATTATCCCATGAAATTCTGAAGTTTTCTTTTAATAAAATTTATGTTTTGACCATGAAACAAAAATGATAAAAAAGTCATCACATAGGAACACAGTTACATAATTTCGAAGATTATAGTGTTGTCACTTGCTGCAGCAATACAGATCTCTGGTACATATGTTTCTTTTTCATGTTGAGAAAAGATTTGCTGGTTGCTAGCATTTTCTCCTTTAACCCTCTACCACACAATCCCCACTTTTAATGACCCTTAGATAGAAGCCTGTTGAAAACATTGTGGGAAAAGGAGAAGATGCTGTTAACCAGCATTTTCTCCTTTTCCCACAATGTTTTCTACACTCCCAAAATCAAAAATCAATTTTTGATTCACATTTATTTTGTTGTCTGCTAATGCTTTCAATTTGGATAGTGCAAAATGTTGTCGTTTGGTAAGGAGTTAATGATGTTTTGGAAAACCTCCTTCCATGTGGTCATGAAAACCCAGGATTCATAGGGGAAGGGTTTTAACTCTAACAAACGACAAAACTTCAGACTTGTCCAAATTAAAGCATTTGCAGACGACAAAATAAACATGATTCAAAAATTGAAACTTGACCATAGAAGAGTAGAAAACATTGTGGGAAAAGGAGAAAATGCTGGTTACCAGCATTTTCTCCTTTCCCACAATGTTTTCAGAAGACTGTCTCCTCAGGGCCATAAAAATCAGGGATTGTTTGGTAAAGCTTTTTTAACCACTCAGCAATTTCACCTGGTTGTTTTAACCCAAAGATCTGTCAAAATATAAAATATCAGATAGTGAAGATTAAAACTATAGTGCACCTTATGTGCAGTATGATTTTGACCCACAATGATGGCTAAAAGGATCCATGTTGATCCTGGCAGGCCTTGTAAGTTAACCCCTTACCAAATAATTCTATGTTTCGACAAACTCGAGGAAGATAGCTTTTGGAAACTTTATGAGAATTATAAAAAGGGTCCTGGAGCAAACTGTTGATTCCTAGCATTTTTTCTTTGTCCCATTTCAAAGACGAATTATCCTTTGATTTTCTTGCTGAATTTGTTGTTTGTAAGTGCTTTCAATTCAGTCTTGTCCATAATTCTAGTCAAGAGTTAACCCGGCCATTACCTCACAATCCCTACTTTTGAGGACCCAGAGAGAGAAGCCTTTGGAAAACATGGTGGGAAAAGGAGAAAATGCTGGTAACCAGCATTTTCTCCTTTTCCCACAATGTATTCTACCCCTTGCACAACAAATTTCAAATTTTTCATCACTTTTATTGTCTGCAAATGTGTTCGGTTTGGACAAACCTAACATTTTGTCATTTGGTAATGAGTTAAGGATGAAAAAAAAAAAGATGCATGTTGCATTTCTGAATCATTAGTCATGCAGAATGCATCATTCAATAAAAAGATGCTGTATGATTGCACAACTGCAATAGAACTCTTTACCAAATGACAACATTTTGGACCATTCCATAATTTAAGCATGTGGACACCAGAAATGAGACTCAAGTGGTGTTATTGGCTCTCGGGGAGAGGGTAGAAAACATCTTTGCCAAAGAGGAGAAAATGCTGCCTTTGCTTTTCCCACATTGTTTTTGACAGCTGTCTTCCTCAAAGGCTCTTAAATATGTGGGGATCTTCGGTAAAGGGTGATGGATTTTCAATATTCCCATAAGGCCAGTTTTGTTGGATGCTTTTAAATCTTTGATACAGGACAGGCTATTTTTCCCTTTACCACACAATCCCGATTTTTAATGACCCTGTGAAAGAAGCTTTTTGAAAACATTGTAGAAAAAGGAGAAAATGCTGGGAACCAGCATTGTCTCCTTTTCCTCCAATGTTTTCTACCCTTCCCAGAACAAATTTTAATTTTTGAGTCGTTTAATTTGTCATCTGCAAATGCTTTCAATTTGGACTAGTCTTAGATTTTGTCGTCTGATAAAGAGTTGACTCATTTACCAAAAGACAATGTTTTAGGCTTGTCCAAAATAAATGCATATGCAAACGACAATATTAAAGTGACTGAAAATTTGAAATTTGTTTTATGAAGGGTAGAAAACATTGTTAGAAAACGAGAAATGCTGGTTACCAGCATTTACTCCTTTTCCCACCACGTTTTCTAAAGGTTTCTATCTTTTGGTCGTTAAAACCAGGGATTGTTTGGTAAAGGGTTAAATGACTTTCATGTTGGTATTGTCTCCCAATGAAAGTGTTGAAAACATTGCGGGAAAAGGAGAAGGCAATATCATCAGTGTGCATGGATGAAATTTTGAATTGTATTGTAAAAAGTAAACTGCATAGACAAATCAGGAATTTTGTAGTTTGGTAAAAGGATGAAGACAACTCTTGAAAACATGGTGGAAAAAGGAAAAATTGCTGGTAACCAGCATTTTCTCCTATTCCCGCAATGTTTTTCTAACCAGTTAACTCATTACCAAACGACAATATTTTAGGCTTATCCAAATTGAAAGCATTTGCAGACGACAAAATAGATGTGACTGAAAATTTGAAATTTGTTTAGTGAAGGCAAGAAAACATTGTGGAAAAAGGATAAATGCTGGTTACCAGCATTTTCTCCTTTTCCCACAATGTTTTCTAAAGGCTTCTTTCTCAGGGTCGTCAAAAGTAGGGATTGTGTGGTAATGGGTTAAAGGAAAAATTTTGTCCATTTGGCCACATATAATGTGTCGTCTGCAAAAGCTTTCTGTTTGGACAAGGCCAGAATTTTGTCATTTGGTAAAGGATTAACCCTTTGCTCCATAGATACTCATTTCTACGCATTGCTTGAAGGAGCCTTTGGAAAAGCATTGTGGCAAAAGGTGAAATTGCTCATGATGAGCAATTTCACCTTTTGCCACAATGTTTTCTACACTATCAAAAGATGTCATATACACATAAGAAATGTCGTCATCCTTTCTGTAATTTAGGGTCAATTAGAGATATTATAGAAATGCTGTATGGGGTAAAGGATTACCAGCCATTTTGCCCCACTTGACAAGATAATACCAGAATCCTGCTGTTTTACAGTGACTACTTATAGGAAAGTTTTTTGTCGTTTGACCTTTTGGTGTTAAGTCATGATGATACAAGTATACTTGAAAATCTTTCCCACATCTTTCAAGCTTTTATATTTGCCATAAAACTTTCCCTAAAATCCAATCAGATTGAAATATGACACTTTTTAAAGCTTTAGTCCTGTAGCACACAATTTCAACTTTTAACAACCCTGACTAAAGAAGCCTTTTGAAAACATTATGGAAAAGGAGAAAATAATGGTAACCAGCATTTTCTTCCATTTCCAACAACATTTTCTACCCTTCCCAAATCAAATTTCAGTATTTGATCCACATTTATTTTGTTGTCTGCAAATGTTTTCCATTTGGACTAGTCCAAAATTTTGTTGTTTGGTACAGATAGAGTTCAGATAAAACTGTTGAACTTGTCCTAGACAACCTGAATTACCCCATTACCACACAATCCCTACTTTTGATGACCCTGATAACGAAGCCTTTAGAAAATATTGTGGGAAAAGGAGAAAATGCTGGTAACCAGCATTTTCTCCTTTCCCCACATTGTTTTCTACTCTTCACAAAACAAATTTCAAGTTTTCAGTCTCTTTTATGTTGTTGTCTGCAAATGCTTTTGATTTGGACAAACCTCAAATATTGTTGTTTGGTAATGAGTTTAAACTCTTTACAACACAATCTTGGAAAAGAAAAGAAGCCAATATTGTCACTCTATATCACAATCACACCACATATAGTAGCTTCTGGGGGCTCAGACTGTGCAAATGAATCTTACATATCTTTTTTAGACACTCTGATCATAATTTCAGTTCAGGTTGAAACTGTATCAGCAAAGTTAATCCCTTTCCACACAATCCTTGATTTTGATTGTCTTAATGAAGAAGTCTTTTGAAAACATTTTTGGAAAAAGAGAAATTGCTTGCATTTAAAATGTGACACACTATTTCTAATTTTATTTACAATACCTGAAAGTATTGTAACAATATGGAATGTCTGTGTCATCTGTGTTTTTTCTTCTCACATGAGCATAAAAAGTTAAATCATGTGTGATTATGAATCTTTCAAATTGTTTTGTGCTCTCTCTTTCAGAAAAATGAAAAAAGACAGCAGCATGCAGTAAAAGAAACAGAGTTTTTACGGTTGAAGCGATCTCGTCTGGGGGTGGAGGATTTTGAACCACTTAAAGTGATTGGCAAAGGTGCTTTTGGAGAGGTAAGTTAATCAACCAGATTTGTTTCAGTTTTGTTCTTGATTAGTTTTGACCAACCATTTTAAAGAATATCCTCAGTCTCATTCTCTCATTTGGTTTATCCAATCTGAAGTTGTGGTACTTTCAAATTTTGAAAATCTTGGAGAGTCAGATAAAGAATACTCTTAAGAGTGGTTAGTGAATATGGACCCTGGAGTCGCATTCACCAACCATTTTTGAGAACATTTTCTGTCTTGCACTTCAAGATTTTCAAAAAATGAGTGTAACACAACTTCTGATTGGCTAAACCATTTGGATTAGCCAGAATGGTTTAGCCAATCAGAAGTTGTGTTACTTCCAAATTGTGGAAATTCTAGAAAATAAGACTAAGATAAGAACATTCTTATGGATGGTTGAATAATATGGATCCTGAAGCCAGATGGTTTTTGGTAGAATTTTATGGATAAAAGTTTAATCAATCCAGGATTAAAGTTAAATTACATTCCTAGTTAAACAGATAAATAAACCTAAAAGTCTAAAGCTGATTATATCTGTTTTAGTGTTCGTAACGAGCAATTTCTCCTTTTCCCACAGTGTTTTCTACTCTTTTAAAGAACTTTTTGCTGTTTGTCCAATTCTAAAATTGTCATCTGCAAACTCTTTCGGTTTGGAAGAGTCCAAAATTTGTCATTTGGGAAAGGGTTAAACTTTGTCTTGATATTGTTTAACAAGACTGGTGACTGAGTGATAAGACAGGTCATCCTCTCAAAAAAACATTGTGCCTATCCTACAGGCCACATTTTCAGTCAGATACTGCCAAACTTGATTGTTTCTCAGACAAATCTGTAATTGGGTCATTTCAGGTAAAAAACTAGATCACCAGGGACAAATTTTTGTGGGTTTGTTAGTTCAAGATAAAAGCAAGGCCATGATGTATTGTAAGGATAATACACAGCTTTGGTCTCCAACTCTTTACCCCACAACATAGTTTTAGATTAGTCCAAACTGAGAGCATTAAATTTTGCAGATGACATTAAATTTGATATGGCTAAAAGAAATAAATTGTTTAGAAAACATCTTGGGGAAAGGAGAAACTGGTGGTTACCCCCATTTTGTCGTTTCCCCTCGGTGTACTCAACAGCCTTGTTTCTGAGGGTGGTTGTAAATATGTCCGTATTGTATGGTAATGGATTAACTCTACCAACACTGAAAATCTGGACTTGTACTAATCAAAAGCAAATGAAGATGACAAAAGTTTTAAAAATTGTAATTGTAGCTTAAAATATTGGATAACATTAAATGTTCAGGTTACCAGTGTTTTCTCCTGCTCTCACCATATTTCAAAAACCTCCTCCGTTGTAGAACTTTGGGATTGTTTAATAAAGAGTGAAGGTGCAATTTCACTGTTAGCAGCAATAAAGCTGTAATTGTTATATTTGTTTTGCATGTTGAAAATGTTATGAATCAATTCAAGTGTATTTAAACAAGGAGAGGAAACTTCCTGTCACTTACCCAGCTTGGTCCCCATGTATTTAATCCTTTAATCCATTACCACACAATCCCTACTTTTGACGACCCAGAGAAAGATGCCTTAGAAAACATTGTGGGAAAAGGAGAAAATGCTGGTAACCAGCATTTTCTCCTTTTCCCACAATGTTTTCTACCCTTCACAAAACAAATTTCAAATTTTCAGCCACTGTTATTTTGTCGTCTTCAAATGCTTTCAATTTGGACCAGTCTGAAATATTGTTGTTTGGTAATGAGTTAAACTTTACCCTGAGCCCTGGTAGCTCAGTCAGTAGTGTATAGGACTTGAGATTAGGGGTTGCTTATTCAGTCCGGAGCCCAGCCATTTCTTCCAAGGACTGATCATAGTCATTGTGACAGAAGAAAGTTGTGTCGGTTCTGATGTGAGAAAGCCAGGATACACAATGTGTTACCACTGTGAAATGATTATGAACAGTTCATGCACAATCCATGAGCTGTATTTCATGAATCATTAGTCTGAACAACAAATGGCTGCTCATGAAAACTTGTTGTTCGTAAACTAGTTCATGGACACAGTCAAGGACAAGTTCATGATACAGAATTTATTATTATTTTTTTGAACTTAAGCTCATGAACAGTAATTCATGAATAGGCTATGAATGGCAAATGGCAATTCATGACAAGTTGTTGTTCATGAACCATTTTATGAACACAATCAAGGTGCACTAACCCAAGTGATATGACCTTAGGTGTTGAAACGTTGTTAAACTCGAATACAATCAATCAATTTCCCTGACAATGACATATTCCATCATTTAAGCCACAATAAATTTATCGTTTGCAAAATTTACGTTTTCAACTTTTGAAAACCTTAAATTCAGGAAATTAATTGTAAGTCAAAGATTACGAGGGCAAAAGTTTGTGGTTATCTTCACAGATGATTAGGTTTTTGTGGTTATTCTTACGTCATTAAAATTTTGTATGTTAGATAAATATGTAAATGGTTGCTCCAGGGTCTGTACTATACTTCTTTATGCCATGTTTAACTCTTTACCACACAAATCACGACTTTTAACCCATTACTACACGAGACAATTTTGGACTGGTCCAAATTGAAAGCATTTGCAGACGACAAAATAAAGGTGACTGAAAAATTGAAATTTGTTCTGGAAAGGGTAGAAAACACTGTGGGAAAAGGAGAAAATGCTGGTTACCAGCATTTTCTCCTTTTCCCACAGTGTTTTCAAAAGGCTTCTTTCTCAGGGGCGTCAAAAGTAGGGATTGAGTGGTAATGGGTTAATGATCCTGACAAAGAAGGCTTCTGAAAACAGTGTGGGAAAAGGAGAAAATGCTGGTAACCAGCATTTTCTCCTTTTCCCACAATGTTTTCTTCCCTTCCTAAAACAAATTTTAACTTTTCAGTCACTTTTATTTTGTCGTCTGCAAATGCTTTCAATTTGGACCAGTCTAAAATTTTCTTGTTTAGTAAAGAGTTAAAAAAGCGTGGCTCAGTGGTAAAGTGTAGAACTCATAATCTGGATGGAGATACTGGCTTTGAGCCTAACTTATGGCTTTTGAAGAAGATTGTGCTGAGTACTGGTAAAAGGGACTCCAGGAAAGCAAGATAGGTGCACTGGCTGCAGAGATATAATTGAGATAATGTTGAAAACAGTGTTAAACACCATACCATCAATCAATCAATGGAGACAACAGGAATTTCTGTGCTTTTCATCCATAATTATGTGCTTTGGCAAGACAACTCATAGCCCTATGCCTTGTATATGTGCAACCCTGGACATTATATGCATATGTGAACCATTGTATTGATATGACTGAAATACTACTGAAAGAGGCTAAAACACACAATACAACTTACCAACCTTGTACTTGGGAGTAAAATTAAACACATTGATGTATTAACTATTTCAGCACCACATAAATAAATTTGACATCTTTTAACAATCCATTGAAACTTATAAAGATTTTGGTTTGTGTAGGCTTAACCCCTTACCACACAATCCCTATTTTTGACGCCCCTGAGAAAGAAAGCTTTTGAAAACACTGTAGGAAAAGGAGAAAATGCTGGTAACCAGCATTTTCTCCTTTTTCCCACAGTGTTTTCTACCCTTCCCAGAAGAAATTTCAATTTTTTAGTCACCTTTGTCGTCTGCAAGTGCTTTCAATTTGAACCAGTCTTAAATTTTGTTGTTTGGTAAAGAGTTAACTACACACGCGGAGGGTATAGACCAAAGATCAGACTGCACGTTCTGTGCAGTCTGATCTTGATCTATGCCATCTGCAAAAGTCACTGTTTTCCCTTATGGCATTGAAAGGGTTAAAAAGTAAACGTGATTGAGAAGAGAAGTAACAGGTCTATACTGAATGTAAATAGACGGCAATGAATGTGTGAAATATACATATTTATATGCATTCACCCTTTTCTATCGGTCGCATTGCCGGATCTTATTGCCAAAGATAGCAATTGCCAAGGATGGATAGTTTGAGATAATCCTGATTATTTATATGGCAAACTCTTTCTCTGTATCGTCTTTTTAGGTATTGAAAACACTTAACCATAAAAGTTCCAATTGAAACCAACAGACGTGTTCATCCTTGAAATAGGAACAAATTAACTGCAATTTCATGATTGTCATTGATTTCAATGTTTCCCCAAAGCGGCTGCAGGTTTTTGTCTTGAGCTACATTGTTTGCAATACCAACTTAGTCATGAAAGGCACTTTAAAGTTTAATGGTGACTGCAATAAGAATCAAATCTATTTTTGATTTCGCGCATATCTGGTTTGAGAGCAAGAAGAGTGTTACAAAAGGATATGCAAAGAAGATGAGGGTTTGATATGGATTTATGACTGTTGTATGAATAAGTATAACCACTGATTTTTCCATGTGAGAAGAGATGATGCACGGCTGAATCACTGTATTGAATTTGTCGTTTATACATGACAGTATTAGCCTGGGACACCCTTAGCTTTAATCTGCTCAGCCCTGAACTAACGAAATAGATCTTTCTATCTTAAAAAAAAAATACTCAGAAGAGTAATTTCAAAGTTGCCCTTGTTCAGAAACGTCTCAGGAAAGTGGACTGTTTGGCTGAAAGATCAGGGTTTGATTTCTTTAACTGTTCTCAATATTGCATGATTGTTAATGGTGTTTAACACCGTTTTTAACATTATTTCAGTTATTTTACGGCAGCAAGTGCATCAATCCATATTTTCCTAGAATTTCTTTTACCAGTTCTCCGCTTAATATTCTTTACAAGCCACTGGCGACATTCCCATATCGTCAAAACAACAGTCAGCCGTGACAGAGGAATGAATCCTGTCGCAATGATCACTATCATCATTCCTCGGAAAGAAATTGGTCCACCCAGGGGTCAAACCGGCGACCCCTTGTTCTTAACCCTTTCCCAAATGACAAATTTTAGAGTGTCCCAAACTCAAAGTGTTTGTAGATGACAATTTTGAATTTGATGAGAATGGCAGAAAGTTTACTGATAGGCTAGAAAACACTGTGGAAAAAGGAGAAATTGCTCTTTACGAGCAATTTCTCCTTTTCCCACAGTGTTTTCTAAAGACTTGTACTGCAGACACGTAAAAACCAGGGCTTGTTTGGGAAATAGTGAAGTCCTGTATGCTACAAACTGAGCTTTTGGGGCTCGACAACTGTTCTCAAGAATGCTTTTAGTCTTATTCTTCAAGATTTTCAAAGTTTGAAAGTAATACAACTTTTAAATGGCTAAACTATTGCCTGGATAAACCAAATGGTTTATGCAATCAGAAGCTGTGTTACCTTCAAATATGAGAACATTCTCTGGAGTAAGAGCAATTGGTGATTATAAACCTTGGGTCTATATTTGTATTAATTTTATCTATTTAACCCTTAACCAAACAATCCCTGGTTTTTACGACCCTAAGATGGAAGCCTTTTGAAAACTGTGAGAAAAGGAGAAAATGCTGGTAACCAGCATTTTCTCCCTTTCCCACAATGTTTTCTACCCTGCTGGAGACAAATTTCAATTTTTGAGTTATGTTTATTTTGTCGTCTGCAAGTGCTTTCAAGTTGGACTAGTCTAGAATTTTGTAGTTTTGTAAAGGGTTAATTCTTTAAAGCATTCTTAAGCCTTGGTCACACCAAGCTAACAGACAAATAACGGATAAAAAATCATTTTATCCGTTTGTGTCCGTTCGTAACCGTTTTATGTCAGTTTCTTATCCGGCGAATCGGCAACTTGTCCGGCAATTTCCGATGATGTGCGTTCTGTCTGGTAGGAAGTTTTGAGCATGTTCAAAATTTCCACTGGTCAAAAGGGACAGAGACATGCAAATTACAGACTTGGGATGCATCTGACTATTTATAGCCTCAACATGTCATGTGACTGGTACGTTCCTTGTGCGTTGGTGTTTGCTACATTTCCGTTTATATCGTACATTTGAAGCGTGTTTTTGTCTGTTGTTCTGTTGTTACATATCTGTAAGCCGGTTTGACCAAGCCTTTAAGTTACCTTCTGAATTCAGAATGTAACACAGCTTCTGATAGTTTAAACCAAATGGATTAACCAGTCAGAAGTTATGTTACCTACAAATTTAGAGAATTCTGTAGGGTAAGACTAAGAACTTTATTAGAATAGTTGGGGAGTATGTGCCTTAGCTGCATGTTTTCCTGAAACAAATTTGTTTTAGACACTTTTGTAAATATCCCTTTGAAGTAGGGCAAACCAACATGAACCAAAATTTAATTTGTTTGTTTGTTTGGTCTTTATGACCATATTGAATTCTATTTAACCCTATACCCCATGAGGCATTTCTATGGTATCTCTAATTGACCCTAAATAATTGCAGGGATAAAGCCAATTTTCTTTTGTGTATATGACACCTTTTGATAGCATAGAAAACATTGTAACAAAAGGTGAAATTGCTCGTCACGAGTAATTTCACCTATTGCCACAATGTTTTCTAAAGGTTCCTAAAAGCAATGCGCGGAAATGAGTATCTATGAAGTAAAAGGTTAACTCTTTACAGCATCACAAATTTTAAAACTCTCGACCAAATTGAAAGCCTGTGCAGACTACAAATTATACCAGCATTTTCTTCTTCTCTCACGATGTTTTCTACCCTTGCAAAGTCAAATACTATTGTTTTAGCCACATTTGAATAATGCTCCACAATTTCTTTCACTTTGGAAATGTCTATGTTTTCATTTTACGGTGGAGAGTTTATTGTAAAATTTTGTCTTCTAATAAGAGATTGGTTGTATTGTGTTTAACCCATTTCCAAACACTCCTTGGTTTTTACGACCCTGAGATAGAAGCCTGTTGAAAACATTGTGGGAAAAGGAGAAAATGCTGGTATCCAGCATTTTTTCCTTTGCCCGCAATATTTTCCACACTGTTGGAAACAATTTCAATTTTTGGATTACGTTTATTTTGTCGTCTGCAAGTGCTTTCAATTTGGACCAGTCTAAAATTTTGTCATTTGGTAAAGAGTTAATACTGTTTTCAACATTATTTCAGTTACATTGCAGTGGCCAGTGCACTTATCCATGCTTCTTTTAGATTTCTTTCCAAGCCACTGGCTGCTTTCCCACATAACCATCGTCAAAACAATTTTCAGCAGTGCAAAAGGAAGGAAACCTGTTGCAGTGACAATCATCAATCTTCGGAAAGAAATCGGCCGGGCTTGAGGGTTCAAACCCATGACCCCCTGTTTTCATGTTGTTGTAAAGAGTTGAGCAGTATCTGTTTCGTCTGCAAATACTTTAACTTTCTTACACACAAAATTTTGTACTTTTTCATAATTATGTAAAAGCATTTGTAGATGGTATTAGATTTTGCTCATGATAGAATAGGGTAGGAAGCATTGTTGGAATAGGAGAAAATGCTAATGGCAAGAAATTTTTCTCTTTTCCCCAGAATAATATCAAACGTCTTCTTGAACTCTACCACACAGTCCCGACTTTTAACGCCCCTGAGAAAGAGGCCTTTTGAAAACGCTGTTGGAAAAGGAGAAAATGCTGGTAACCAGCATTTTCTCCATTTCCCACAGTGTTTTCCACCCTTCCTAAACCAAATTTTAATTTTTCAGTGACCTTTATTTTGTTGTCTGCAGATGCTTTCAATTTGGACCAGTCCTAGAATTTTGTCGATTGGTAAAAAGTTAAAAGGGTCATTAAAACTTGGAATTGGGCGGTTAACGCTTTGATAATGGATGCAGAGCTCAAATTTTTTTTTAATGTTTGAGAAAGAGTTTTACTTGTGCTACGAGATTGTAAATGGAAATTTATGATGGGTGAGAAATATAGAGGTGACATGTTTATGAGTTGTTTTATCTTAGAATAAAGTGCCTGACATTGTACAAAAACGTGTCAAGGAGTTTTACCTCAAATTGTGCTACACCCCTTAACATATAACCGCCGAGTTTAAGCAGTCCTAAAGAAAAGGCTTTCAGGAAACATTTTGGGAAAAGGAGAAAATGCTGATAACTAGTCTTATTCCTCTAGGCTGTTAGATTAACTCATTACCAAAGACAAAATTTTAGGTTTGTCCAGATCGAAAGCATTTGCAAACGACAAAATAAAAGTGACTGAAAATTTGAAATTTGCTCAGGTTACCAGCATTTTCTCCTTTTTCCCCACAATGTTTTCTAAAGGCTTCTTTTCTTTTTCAGGGTTGTCCAAACTAGGGATTGTGTTGCACTGGATTGAGGCATTATTTGATAGAGAGCTATAGGTCATGAGTCAGTGAAAAAACATGGAATGGTTTCTTTGGTCTTGATTCACCATCCATTGAAAAGAGAAAGCTTGGTCAATGAATGATTTTGAAATAAATGTATCTTCTAATTGGCTGATCCATTTGGTTTAGCCAATCAGAAGGTGTATTACTTTGAAGTCTAGAAAATTCTTGTGATTAAGACTAAGTGCTGAAGAATGGTTGGTTAATATGCGCACAGAAGTGTTACCTCATTACCAAACAACAAAATTTTGGACTGGTACAAATTGAGAGCATTTGCAGATGACAAAATGAATGTGACTAAAAAGTTGTAATTTATCTTAGGATGGGGAAGAAACTTTGTGGGAAAAGGAGAAAATGCTGGTTACTAACATTTCCTCCTTTTACCACAATGTTTTCATAGGGCTTCATTTTACAGGGTTGTTAAGAGACGGGATTTTGTGGTAAAGGGTTAATTAATTAGTGCCCAGAAGCAGTTGGTAACAGAGACCCTGTTACCTGTAGTTATAAGGTAATTGGAAAAGAAAACAAAGTTATTTGATTCAATAACATCATGTATGGAAAAAAAAGAGTGGGAAATGGAGAAATTGCTCAATAATTGTTGGTTGGTTGTATTGGAGTTTAACAGCACTTTAACAGCTAAGGTCATATCATGGCGGTCAGTGACGCACATGTGTTTCCTGGCTTTCTCACACTGGTACTAACACAACTTCCTTTCCAAAGCCACCGACTACTATTCTCACATGCTTCAGCAGAGGTGAGAGGCGAAAATAAGCCGGAAGGAAAGTTCACCTCAACCAGGTATCAAACTCACAACCACCAGATCACGAGTCCAAGACGCTCACCACTGAGCCACCCTGGCAGGAAAATTGCTCAATAAAGCAGTATCTTGTACTGTTACCATGGACCATCAATACTCCCACCGTTGTGGAACAGAATTACTTGAAAGGTTCATATATATTAGCAAACATTTTGTTTGCAAACACCACCAAACACCATGTTTGTAAACAAAAGTTTACCAGTGCAGACCAGTCAGCAAACACAAGCAAATATTGCCAGACATAGGTTTGTGATGTTTTGGCATGTTCAATATTTTTATACCCCCTCAAAATGAATGGAATCAGCCATGTGTCCATCCATCTGTGTGCAAATAATTGCCTGTTTTTTTCAAAGCGCTGGCGGGGGTATTAAGTCACATTCAGCGACAGCTCTAGTTTGCTTTGTTTAAACATATTTATTTTACATTGATTGAGAAACAAGTTCTTACAACTTATACTAATTTCTCTTGATTCTGCTTCCCGGCAACAACACAAGTACTTACATTAAATGTATAGGTCAATGAAAAATCCCAAAGTTGACAGTCCGGCTCCAGAGTATCGAACTTAAGACCTCATGGATACTAGGCTGAGGTTCTACCTCACAATCTTGGACATGGTGATGTTTATTGGTGACTTTAAATAGTATATTGACCAGTCAGAAACTGACCAGTCAGAAGCTGTCTTTTTATCACGTGATAGATGCATTACAGTCATGATATCATATTTAACCCATTACCACACAATCCCTACTTTTGACGACCCACAGAAAGAAGCCTTTGGAAAACATTGTGGGAAAAGGAGAAAATGCTGGTAACCAGCATTTTCTCCTTTTCCCACAATGTTTTTTACCCTTCACTACACAAATTTCAAATTTTCAATCACATTTATTTTGTCGTCTGGAAATGCTTTCAATTTGGACAAGCCTAAAATTTTGTCGGTTGGTAATGAGTTAAACATCATACATTTTTTGCCATGGTTTGTTGTAGTGTAGACACCCTTCAGACAAACATGAACAACAGACAAACAAAAGTTTCCTGATGTTTGCAAACAAATGTTTGCTAGTGTAGATGGGTTTTCAAGCATTATCTCCTCAAAGCCCCGATTATTGTATTTAAAACAACTTGGTTTCTTGATGGTACATCAAGTTCATCCTGTTTTGTTTTGGTTGACTGAACCCAACAACAAACTTTTTAACTGATCTGAATTGATTGCATTTGCAGACAACAAATTAGACGTTGCAAAAGTAATGGGGTTTATGTGAGAAAGGGTAGAAAACAATGTGGAAAATGGAGAAAAGCATTTTCTCCGTTCTGCCATGTTTTTCCGAAGCTGTCTTCTTTGGAGTCAAAAAAAGTCAAGAAATTTTGTTGTTTGTTAAACGAGTTAAACTTTTATACCTGTCTGAAATGAATGCATGAGCAGAATGACATAATATTACATTGTGGGTTTTGTTGATTTATTGTGTAGAGTTTAATATTCTTTCAGTTATACCACAGTGGCCACTGTGCACCTATCCATACCCTCCTGGGTCAGTATTCACCAACCATTTGTAAGAACATCCTTTTTCTTACTCTTCAAGATTTTCTGAATGTGAAAGTAACAGACCTTCTGATTGGCTAAACCAAATGGTTTAGCCAATCAGACGTTCTGTTACTTTCACATTGACAAAATTCAGAAGAATAAGACTAAGAATGTTCTTAAGAATGGTTGGTGAATATGGGCCCCCAGGACTTTCTTTTATTAGTACTTTGCACAATATTCTTTCCAAGCCACTGGCATAACCATTACAATCAGCAGTCAGAGAGGATAGAATCCTGTCGTTGCAATGTCCTTGGAAAGAAATTAACCAAGCCGGGATCCAATCAGGGACCCTGTTTTCGAGTCCAGTGAATGCCACTGACTGTGCAACTTGGACTTGGCAATGGCTGTTGTCTGTGATAGTTTAGAAATCAATATGGGAAAAGGAGAAAATGGAGAACACCAGTTCTCTTTCTCGGGATTGTTGAAAGTTGGGATTGCATTGTTTAGGATTTTATCGAGTCATCCTTCCCACTTGAGCACAGGAAGCTTATCTGTTTACTAGACGATAATATTTTAGACACATCCGTATTAAAACCTGTATTGGCAGAAAACACATTAAGGGAATTTATCTTTAAATGGATAAAAAATATTGTGAGAAAAGGAGAAAATTGCAAGCTCTCAGTATTTTCTCTTTTTTTTCCACACTGTTTCAGGAACCTACTTCCTGAGTGGCCTTAACCCTTTACCACACAATCCCTACTTTTGACAACTCTCAGAAAGAAGCCTTTAGAAAACATTGTTGGAAAAGGAGAAAATGCTGGTAACCAGCATTTTCTCCTTTTCCCACAATGTTTTCTACCCTACACAAAACAAATTTCAAATTTTCAGTCACTTTTATTTTGACATCTGTAAATGCTTCTGATTTGGACAAGCCTAAAACTATGTCGTTTGGTAATGAGTTAAAATACAGGATTTCAATCTTTACCAAACAGCAAAATTTAGATCTTGTAGAGGCACTTCCAGAAGCTAAGTAAATGTAACTCAAAATATATTTTAGGAAGGGTAGGAAACATTGTTGGAGAGGGAGAGAATGCTGGTAATCAGCATTTTCTCCTTTGCCTTCATTGTTTCTTAGAAGCGTTGTTCAAACTTGGTATCGTTTGATAAGAGTGTAACCTTTTACCAAAAGCCAAAATGCCGACTGGTCCAAGTTGAAAGCATTTGCAGACAACAAAAATAAATGTAATTCAAAAATGGAAATTTGTCTCCAGCAGGGAAGAAAACATTGTGGGAAAAGGAGAAAATGCTGGTTATCAGCATTTTCTCCTTTTCCCACAATGTTTTCAAAAGGCTTCTATCTCAGGGTCGTAAAGACCAGGGATTGTGTGGTAAAGGCTTAAGCACAAGGAGGACATGTACTGGTCTTGTAGATTTATAGTTATCTGTTTTGAGGACTTAAATCTAAATAAGGACTTCCCTATTACTGTATTAACTAACCCTTATCTCCCACCAAATAATTCATAATTTCGAGGACCCTTGGGAAGGAGGCTTTCAACAATATTGTTGGAAAAGGAGTAAATCCGGTTCTTCTTTTCCCACAGTGTTTTCCACCATTTTTGTCAACAGACTTAAGAATTTGAGCCAATGGAACAATAATTGCCTTTTTCAAATAGTTGACGTTGTACTGTACAAGTCTAAAATTTTTCCATTTGATAAAGAGTTAAGAGTTTTTCCTCAACTGATTTTACTTCCCTATGCTATTGTACTTCAAGGTCGACCTGCACAAAATTTTCTGTCTGATCTTTTTTTGTTCAGACATTCTCATAATCCAGTGGTAACGTTTAACCCATTACCACACAATCCCTACTTTTGACGCCCCTGAGAAAGAAACCTTTAGAAAACATAGTGGGAAAAGGAGAAAATGCTGGTAACCAGCATTTTCTCCTTTTCCCACAATGTTTTCTACCCTTCACAAAACAAGTTTCCAATTTTCGGTCACTTTAATTTTGTCGTCTGCAAATGCCTTCGATTTAGACAAGCCTAAAATTTTGTCGTTTGGTAATGAGTTAATTCAGAATTATTTAGGGTTTATTTTGAGATGGAAATAGTCTGCTGTGTTAAAATGCATTTAAATTTGGAATGTACTATTTAAAAAGATGCATTCTTATGCCCGCCTTGTGTACCTTTTGGCATCTATTGTTACTCAGACTTACTCAGACTCTTCACGGTGAAAAAGCTTGTTTCATACTAGTGTTACGGCAGCCATAATTATGGCATTCTGTGATAGCCTTTTTCGGACAAAAGTCACTGTGTTTTGTGCAGCAGGTGCATTGTTTTCATTATCTTCCGCTAGATGGCATTCTATAAATACTCATCTATCTAATTTGGGCATCCTGGGTACAGAACCGAACCACTTTCCTACACGACAACCGTTACTTTGAATTTCAAACTAAAATAAACGTTTACTCAATACAACGCTACCTCATGCAATTCACTCAGATATGATCAACAGTTTAGAGAAATCTGGAGCTAAAGCAGGTCTCATTTCTCCTCAAATGTATTGATAAAAGCTATTTTCTACATTGCTACTTTATAGAGTGTAATATTACAGTTTGCCCGCTTTCGGGGCTAGTGATGCGTCATATAAGACAGTCGAATCTTTGAAGAATATGACATGCGCAGACAACGGCATTGTTTTAACTCTTTCCCAAAAGACAAATATTTAAACTGGTTCAAATTGAAAGCATTTCCAGACGACTTATAAGATGTTACTAAAATTTTTGAAATTTATTTCCAGTAGGGTAGAAAACACTGTGGGAAAGAAGAAAATGCTGGTTACCAGGCTTTTCTCCTTTTCCCTCAATGTTTTCATAAGGCTTCTATCTCAGGGTTGTAAAAACCACGGATTGTTTGGTAAAGGGTTAACCCATTACCACACAATCCCTACTTTTGACGCCCCTAAGGAAGAAGCCTTTTGAAAACATTGTGGGAAAAGGAGAAAATGCTGGTAACCAGCATTTTCTCCTTTTCCCACAAAGTTTTCTACCCTATCAAAGCAAAATAGCACCATTTGAGCCACTTTGAAATTGTCATCTGCATATCCTTCCAATCTGGATAGGTCTAAAATTTTGCTGTGTGGTAATGGGTTAAGAAGCCTGATCAGTCATATGGCTTTCTGCAATCACCTTTTTTGGACAAAAGTCTCTTTGTATTATGCGACAGCTGCATTGTTTTAACTCATTACCACACGAGAAAATTTTGGACTGGTCCAAATTGAAAGCATTTGCAGACGACAAAAAAAAGGTGACTGAAAAATAGAAATTTGTTCTGGAAAGGGTAGAAAACACTGTGGGAAAAGGAGAAAATGCTGGTTACCAGCATTTTCTCCTTTTCCCACAGTGTTTTCAAAAGGCTTCTTTCTCAGGGGCGTCAAAAGTAGGGATTGAGTGGTAATGGGTTAAGACGCCCCTTTTCATCAAGGTCGTTTAAACCTAGGATTGTTTGGTAAAGAGTTAAGAAATTTATTTTAAGGTCTTTATCAGATACTTCAAAACAGGTGAACAAAACTGTGTCTTGACTTAACTCTTTACCAAACGACAAAGCTTTGGATTCGTCCAAATTGATTGGATTTTGCAGACGTCAAAATAAATGTGACTCAAAAATTGAAACTTGACTATAGAAGAGTAGAAAATATTACAGGAAAAGCAGAAAGTGCTGGTTAGCAGCATTTTCTCCTTTCCCCACAATGTTTTCAGAAGGCTTCTTCTGCTGGGTCGTGAAACCAGGGAATGTTTGGTCAAAGGGTTAAGCCTGTACCCAGGAAGTCCATGTTTTGACAACCCAAGTTGAAAAGGGTTTTTAACCCTTTACTACATAATCCCGAATTTTAACGACCCTGAGAAAGAAGCCTTTCGAAAACATGTAGGAAAAGGAGAAAATGCTGGTAACCAGCATTTTCTCCTTTTCCCACAATGTTTTCTACTCTTCTAAAGCCAAGTTTCAATTTTTGAGTCACCCTTATTTTGTTGTCTGCATTTGCTTTCAATTTGGACCGGTCCAAAATTTTGTTGTTTGGTAAAGAATTAACCCATTTCCAAAGAATAAATTGTTGGACTGTAGGAGGGTAACAGCGTTTCCTCCTTTTCCAACCAAGTTTCAACTCTTTCCCAGGTAATTCTTATCATTTGGGTCACTTTTGAACTGCTGCTTGTGAATATTTTCATTGCAGACAAGTCTAGTATTCTGTTATCTGCCAGTTTAACCCTTTCCCAAACAAGCCCTGGTTTTTACGTGTCTGCAGTTAACCCATTACCACACAATCCTTACTTTTGACGCCCCTGAGAAAGAAGCCTTTTGAAAACACTGTAGGAAAAGGAGAAAATGCTAGTAACCAGCATTTTCTCCTTTTCCCACAGCGTTTTCTACCCTTTCCAGAACAAATTTCAGTTTTTCAGTCACCTTTATTTTGTTGTCTGCAAATGCTTTCAATTTGGACCAGTCTAAAATTTTCTCGTGTGGTAATGAGTTAAAGTCTTTTGAAAACACTGTGGGAAAAGGAGAAATTGCTCGTAACGAGCAATTTCTCCTTTTTCCACAGTGTTTTCTACCATTTTTGAGAACTTTCTGCCATTTTCTCTAAATCTAAAATTGTCGTCTGCAAACTCTTTCGGTTTGGAAGGGTCCAAAATTCATCGTTTGGGAAAGGGTTAAGGGATAATCTGCTATTGCACAGATCATTTTGACAATCTTGCATATAATGAAAACATTGAGGAAAATACAGATACCATAGTTAATGTAACAAGTAATTGCTCTTTCTACCTCAATATATTCTACTACTAGCCATATTCTGTCAATGAACCTGTAGATTTCCAAATATATTACATGTATTTGGAATTGTGTAAAGTTTTGTTGCGAAAAAAAAAGTGAAAACTTTTCCATCAGGATCTTGGTTTCTCAATTTGCTATTTAGTTTTCAAAAGGAGGTCTTCTGATTGTGTAGTAAAAGGTTAACCTTCTATCACATAATCTGAAATTTGGAAAACCCTAAGATTGATTCATTGAATAGTATTTTAACACTTATCTCATTACCAAACAACAATATTTTAGGCTTGTCCAAATTGAAAGCATTTGCAGACAACAAAATAAAAATGACTGAAAATTTGAAATTTCTTTTGTGAATGGTAGAAAACATTGCAGGAAAAGGAGAAAATGCTAGTTACCAGCATTTTCTCCTTTTCGCACAATGTTTTTTTCAGGCTTCTTTCTCAGGGGCGTCAAAAGTAGGGATTGTGTGGTAATGAGTTTACCCATTACCACACAATCCCTACTTTTGACGGCCCTGAGAAAGAAGCCTTTTGAAAACACTGTAGGAAAAGGAGAAAATGCTGGTAACCAGCATTTTCTCCTTTCCCCATAGTGTTTTCTACCCTTCCCAGCACAAATTTCAATTTTTCAGTCACCTTTATTTTGTCCTCTGCAAATGCTTTCAATTTGAACCAGTCTAAAATTTTGTCGTGGTAAAGAGTTAAAGCACTGAATAAATGAGTCAAACCTTTTCAAGTAGGAAAAGCAGCCTTAATATTGTTATTTTCAAGATTATTTCAGCCATAACATGGAATAGGGTAGCAGACAGTGTAGATCTAAGATCAGACTGATCTTGATCTGCACTGTTCGCAAAACCAAGTTAACTTGATTCCAGCACTTTAAGGGTTAAGCTGCTTTCAACATTATTTCAGTAATATCACCTTCTCAGTAATGTCACTGCTCACATTATGTATGTATTTCCTGGGTTTTACCAGTATCAGGCAAGAGTTCAGAAGTTCTTGCCCATGGACACTGCCAAGAAAACCCAGTGGATCCAATGTAGCTCAAACCTGGCACTCCCAGGTTACAAGTCCCCACTTTACCACTGTATCACATAGGAGCCCGGAAACCCATATTAGAGGGCTTTTTAAAAACATTGCAGGAAAAGGAAAAAATGCTGGTAATCAGCATTGTCTCCTTATAAAGTTTTCTAGCATTCTCGAAACAAGCCACCTTGATTTTGTCATTGCAAAATTGCAAGAATTCTGGTGATTCTAGATTTTTTTCGTCTTGTAAAGGGTTAAGCCTAAAAACTGTACAGGCTCCTGTTTGCTTGTGAAAGCTTTTTGAGGGAAAAACATAATTAGCAGTTGTGCCTATTGAAATCCTCTCTCCCAGACAATTTAGTAGAGGAAAAGGATATCGTGAGTGCTGCAATATTGAGGTATAAAAAGCTATTATTCAGATATGGCTTTTATCCTGGTAGAAGTTTCAAAACATGAAATACTTAACTCTTTACTAGACGACAAAATATTAGCTTGTCCAAATTGAAAGCAGACAACAGTTTCAGTGTGCCTCAAATGGTGCAATTATTCTTTGATAGGGCAGAAAACATTGTGGGAAAAGGAGAAAATGCTGGTTACCAGCATTTTCTCCTTTTCCCGCAACTTTTCCAAAAGGCTTCTTTCCTAGCGTTGCTTAAAAAGTCTGCATTGTGTGGTGAGGGGTTAATCTTAGCTTTTTCATTATTATGTGAACATGAAGCACACCACTGCACAAAAACTACAGTGATGTTCTACTTCTTCACAATATAAGAAATAATGAATCAGAGTTAACCTATTATCACACAATCCCTACTTTTGACGACATTGAGAAAGAAGCCTTAAGAAAACATCGTGGGAAAAGGAGAAAATGCTGGTAACCAGCATTTTCTCCTTTTCCCTCAATGTTTTCTACCCTTCACAAAACAAATTTCAAATTTTCAGTCTCTTTTATTTTGTCGTCTGCGAAGGCTTTCGATTGAGACAAGCCTAAAATATTGTCGTTTGGTTCTACACCATCTGAAACCCATGACAGTCTGATAAAAACAGTTACAAATGAAGGGTGGGGTTTCTCACAAGGGAGATAAATCTGATAGTAAGAAGACGCTTTGCAAATTACTGTACTAACTTTTGACATGTTTTTGTTTTCTTCAGGTACGACTGGTCCAGAAGAGAGACACTGGTCACATCTATGCCATGAAAATCCTCCGTAAAGCAGACATGTTAGAGAAAGAACAGGTTTGTTAGTTTCTCAAGAATTGTTTTGTTCTTGCCATGTTCAAGTTAACATTCCAATCACAATAAGTCTGCAGTTGTTAGCGCACAGGTCTCTAGAACAATTGGTTGCTGGTTTAACTCATTACCAGACGACAAAATTTTAGACTTGTCCAAATTGAAAGCATTTGCAGACGACAAAATAAAAGTGACTGAAAATTTGAAATTTGTTTTGTGAAGGGTAGAAAACATTGTGAGAAAAGGAGAAAATGGTGGTTACCAGCATTTTCTCCTTTTCCCGCAATGTTTTCTAAAGGCTTCTTTCTCAGGGGCCTCAAAAGTAGGGATTGTGTGGTAATGGGTTAAGTCCTGACCTCAGCCAATTTCTTTCCAGGGTCTGATAGTCATTACATCAGGATTCATTCCTCTCCCACTACTGATCAATGCTTTATCATTTGTTGTTTGTAAAAGCAGCCGTTGGCTTGGGAAGAATATTTTGTGAAATACTGGTTAGAGAAACTCCAGAAAAAGCATAAATAGGCGCATTGGCCACAGTGATATACAGTTGATTGATTGATCTATCAATTGATCAATCAATCACACAGTTAGTTTATCAGAATTAATTCTAAATATATCTTTTACATTGAGTGATCCTGTTGTTTTAGAAACAGCGAATATTTGTCCAGCTTCAATATTCTTTCCTTGATAACAAAATTTTAGACTAGGGTTGGAAGCTTTTGCAGACTGTTTTTAGTCAACACCCCCCCCCCCCCCACCCTTTCTCAGCATCTTTAACTCATTACCCAACGCAGAAGTTTTAGACTTGTCCAAATTGAAAGCATTTGCCGAAAACAGAATAAATGGGACTCAAAAACTGAAATTTTGAGAAAGGCTTGGCAAGCAGGAGGTAATTCTACCAGCCACAATATAATTGTTTTGTTTGTTTCTGTTTGTATAGGTTGCTCATGTACGGGCGGAGAGAGATGTTTTAGTGGAGGCTGACCACATGTGGGTGGTGAAAATGTACTATTCCTTCCAAGACAACATTAACTTGTACCTTATCATGGAATTCCTTCCGGGTGGTAGGTGTCATTTTGTCAATAACTTTTTCAGTTTGGCTGTTTTCAAAGAAAGTGTCAAGATTTTGTCATAATCTTGTCCATGTCTGTGTTGTTGTGGAAAATTTTTGCAGTCTTTAATATCTGTGTTATTGCTAAAGAGATTTATTTAACCCTTTACCAGACAACCCCTGGTTTTTATGACTGAGATAAAATTCTTTTGAAAATATTGTTGTAAAAGCAGGAAATGCTGGTCACCAGCATAGTCTCCTTTTTCCCCACACAGTTTTCTACCCAATCAAAGCAAAATCGCACCGTTTGAGCCACTTTGAAATTGTCATCTGCAAATGCTTTCAATTTGGTTATGTCTTAAATTTTGCCGTGTGGTAATGGGTTAAATTTTGCCATGTGGAAGAGTTATTGTACGAAGTGTTTATAAGGTCACTGTTTGTGTGTTACAGGAGATATGATGACCTTGTTGATGAAGAAGGACACATTGACAGAAGAACAGACCCAGTTTTATGTAACCGAGTCTGTCCTTGCCATAGACTCTATACATGCATTAGGCTTTATACATAGAGATATAAAACCAGATAATTTATTATTGGATGCTAGGGTAAGTAATTGGTTGAATCATTGTTTGAATGGTGTTTTAACTCTTTACCACACAAGAAAATTTTAGACCGGTCCAAATTGAAAGCATTTGCAGACGACAAAATAAAGCTGACTGAAAAATAGAAATTTGTTCTCGGAAGGGTAAAAAACACTGTGGGAAAAGGAGAAAATGCTGGTTACCAGCATTTTCTCCTTTTCCCATAGTGTTTTCAAAAGGCTTCTTTCTCAGGAGCGTCAAAAGTCAAAATTGTGTGGTAAGGGGTTAACCCTTTCCCAAACAGCAAATTTTGGACAAGACCAAATTCAAAACATTTTGCAGATGACAAACTAACAGTTGCTAAGAAGATGATTTTTTCTAAATGATAGGGTAGAAAACATTGTGGGAAAAGGAGAAAATGCTGGTTACCAGCATTTTCCTTTTCCCACTATGTTTTCAAAAGACTTCTATTCCTGACACATAAAAACCAGGGATTGTTTTGGAAAGGGTTAAGCTGCTTTCAACATTATTTCAGCCAAATCATGGCAACAGTTTGCATATTCATGTGTGTCCTAAGTTTCAACAGTATTAGGCTACAGCTCTTTTATCTTGCCTAAGGACACTCCCACATAAAAAAACCCAAGTGCATCCATTGAGGCTTGAACCTATGGCCTACAGTTTATGGAGCCTGAATTTACCACTGAGCCACAGCCATTGAGGACCTGGCTTGGTTTAGTGAAAGTATCCACTTGTCCTTGATTAAACATGTAGGAAAAGAAGAAATGGTGGTAACCAGTATTTTCTTCATTTTCCCACAATGTTTTCTACTTTATAAAAGACAGTTTACATCATTTGAGTCACATTTAACCCTTTTATACCACATAATGATGACTTTTAATGACCTTGAGGAAGAAACCTCCTGAAAACATTGTAAAAGAAGAAGAAAATGCTGGTAAACAGCATTTTCTCCCTTTCCCCCACAGTTTTCTACCCTATCAATGAAAAATAGCATTAGTTGAACCACTGTGAAATTGTTGTCTGCAAATGCTTTCAATTTGAAATTTAGATTTAAAATTCTTGCTGTGTGGTAAAAGTTTAAGTTATTGTCTACAAATGCTTATAATTTGGGCAAGGCTACATTTTTAAGTCGCACGTTTGTCAAAACGTTCGACTTTTTGCGATGAGCTCGAGGAGCTCAGGGTGGGTTGGGGGTGTCTATAGTGGGTTGAAGAATCATGCAAAAAATTGGATCAAAAACGTCGTATATACTTCATAAACGAGGTGCAGTTACTCTGCTTTTAACCCAATCGCTGTAGAACTACTTTTTCTTTGGTATGTCTGGAATTTGTTCTTTATGATGGGACTGGACCCGGTAACTCATATAACTCATATACCTACGCTAGAAAAAGGAGAACGTGATTCAAATTTTAAATTAAAAAAAAATGCGGTTATTTTGTATATCATGTGAAAATTTAACATCTATCTTTGTTTAGATGGGTAAAGAAAACACAATTCAGCTAAGATATCCCCCATCAATGCTTAATGTGAGTTTAAAAGGGATCGCGGATTAATATGGCTTATCGAGAGCACCTTACTGTAAATATCCATGTATTATCGAGACCGGTAGAGCTTCGCTTATAAGGGTGGAATTTCGGACTCGAGTGATGTCATTTGAAATCAACTCTTTTAAACCATGCAAACCATGAATTCAGGGTTAAATATCGTAAAACTCGCTCTAAATTTGAAAATTTGTTTCGTTCCGCAGCTTTGATTGTTGTTTTGTAAAGAGGGGTTTACCGGACAACAAAATGTGCAAGGCTTGTGCAAGTTGAGAGCATTGTGTAGATGACCGACTGATTGTTGCTTAAGTAATAGGAGAATTGACTATGATTGAGAAGAACAAATTGTTGGGAATATAAAATTAAAGAAAATGCAGGTTACCCAATTTTCTCCTTTTCCATAATACACAACTTAGAAATATTAAGTCTGTTTAAACATTTCGGCTCTTGCCTTTATCAAGAAGTTTGACGTAAAATTTATGCCTTTTATGTATTAGAAGGCATCAAGTTCACTTCAAATTTCTTGATAAAGGCAAAAGCTGAAATTCTGAAATAGCATTAACATTTTTAAATTTTGAATTATTAATTCTCTTATGAATATTAAGACAAGTGGATTTCTGGTGATAGTCAGTGTAGACGTCAGCTTCTTTATGGACGGTAGAAATAGGATTGTTTGATAAAAGGTTGAACAATAGGATTTGTCAGAAACAAAGCTCAACTAAGGCTGCTTTCCAGGTGTCAAAATGTTTTTTACATGTACATGTATATTGGTATGGTTACATTGAACTCTTAAACTGAAACAGACTTGGACAGTAATTAGCTTAATTAATTATGAGAGAAAAGTTTTGAGACTAATCATCTAGAGTATGACATTAATCAGCCAATTAAAATTAACCAGAGCACAGTTTTGTAATATTCCAATGATTTTTATTGTAAGTAAGAGAAGAATGTGATTCAGTTTCAACCACTTCACATTGCATTTTAAAACAGCTCCAGCTTAGTCTAGAAAATAATGTTCATGTGATTGGTATGTTATAGTATTTGTCAACAAAAAATAATCAACCAAGTTTGGATGCAGTACCAGGTCACATACATGATTGTTTTTCAATTGTACTTAAATTTTTTCGCATCATGAGCTCATTGATATTTTAACTGTATTGGGTATAAAGATGTTTTATTTAATGCCAAATAGAGATTGCGGTATATTCTTATTTTGTCTGTCAACCTAATACACGATGTCAGTTATTTTAAACCTTTCAGGGACATATCAAGTTATCCGACTTTGGGTTATGTACGGGTTTAAAAAAGTCACACAGAACAGAATTTTACAAGGATCTCTCCCAGGGGAAAACAGGTGATTTCAGTAAGTTTACAAATTTCTATTTCTAGTTGTGTATCCTGTTCTTGAAATCCAAGTTTATTTTTGTGACATTTTTACCAAATGACAGAATGTTGGTCAAGACTAAATTCAAAGGAATTTGCATACAAGTTAAATGTTACTCAAATGGCAGTTGCTCCTGCATTTAGCAGTCTTTGGAAATTTGATCATTTGAACTCAGGTGAGCAGAAAGGAACATATCATTTGTCTTTTTTTCTTGTACAGATTTAAATCCTATGGATTCAAAAAAGAGAATGGAAAGTTGGAAGCGAAATAGACGAGCGTTGGTAAGTAACTTTTTGCTTGTCACTTTCAATCAAAGAATTGGTCGTTCAAACAAAGCTGTTGGGCAGGGATGTGGAAATCTTAGACATTTCTACTTGTCCACAGACAGGTAAATTAAAAAAGTGCACCTGTCTGTCAATGTGGCTAACTTGCCTTAAACGAAACGGTTTTAAATTGCACTCAACTATGCCATGCCTCTCTAAATAGACACTGTCCTGTTCGTCATATACCTTAAATCAGCTGCATATTATACTGTCCCTGTCATATGTAGTCAATGTGGAGGTACACCATATATGAATTTTAGATTTCAATGGTTTATCTTGGCCTGCTATTTATCATTCAAAATACCATTTTGTACAAAAGAAAAAAATTATATTTCACTGCATAATCTTTACAACAGATATTTATTTCAAAATCTTCTTCTATTGTTTACTTATCCGCTGACAACTACACTGAAAAAGTGACTTACCCAATGCCAAATTTTTTCCAGTTGGACAGAGAATTTCCGCACACCTTTTTTAGGCATTGGTTGTTATACTGGGGTTGTGTTGAACCTCTGTTGGTCACAACAGAGTTTCCCCTGTGCGAGGCCAACATTAGTACTCATAAACATGTGGAAATATGAGCTTTGCTCTTGCAAACAAGGGTTTATCGCATCTCCTTTCAATTTTGAAAGAATTGTATTGTTAGGTGCCAAATATGTTGGAATATTCTTAACTCATTACCCAACGACAACATTTTAGGTTTGTCCAAATTGACAGCATTTGCAGACGACAAAATAAAAGTGACTGAAAATTTGAATTTTGTTTTCTAAAGGCTTCTTTCTCAGAGGCGTCAAAAGTAGGGATTGTGTGATAATGGGTTTAAGTTGATGTTGTAATAGACTAACTTTCTGTATTAAAGAAGATTCTAGCCCTCTCAAGCCTCAGTGTAATGTATTCTTGTTTGAAATGTTTAACTTGTGTATATTTACAGGCCTATTCTACAGTTGGTACTCCAGACTATATTGCTCCAGAAGTTTTTATGCAAACCGGTTATACAAGCTCCTGTGATTGGTGGTCTTTGGGTGTTATAATGTATGAAATGTTGATAGGTAGGTCACTTACTGTGTGTGTCTAGGAGAATATCTCAAATGTTTGTTTGATAGAAAAGACCGAAATGAAACGAGGAATTGTTAGGTAAAGTTTGAACCCATCAACACATGGCAAAAATATAGACTTGTCCAAGTTGAAACATGCTGCTCAACTGATAGAATTTACACTTGATAGAGTAGAAAACATGCTGGGAAAAGGAGAAAGTGCTGGTTAAGAGCATTTTCTCTGTTCCTATAATACTTTCCGAAGGCATCTTTCTATGGGTTGTCAAAACTTGGGATTGTGTTGTAAAGGGTTAACTATCATTTTCAGTAAGTAGGGACCCAGAAGATGTACAAATATCAAAAATTCCCAAATTTTAACAACCTTGAAAAAGAAGCCTTTTGAAAACATGTGCAAAAAGGAGAAAATGCTGGTAACCAACATTTTCTTCGTTTTCCACAATGTTTTTTCTCCTATCAGAGGCAACTCTTATAATCTGAGCCACACTTAATTTGTTGTTTCCATATGCTTTGAGTTTCTGTAAAATTTTACTGTTGTTCTATGGTAAAGAGTTAACTCTTTACCACATAGTCTGGAGTTTTAACGACCCTGGAGAAGAAAGTTTTTGAAAACATTGTGGTAAATTACTGTATTACTTATACAGTAATGTGATAAAAAGAATCTGACACTGGTTGGCTTTTAAGGTAAAAAATTATTAAACTTGTCAATGAAAAAATGTTTTTAAGCTCGCCAAAGGCTCGCTTAATAACATTTTTGGTAGACTTGTTTAATAATTTTTTATCTCAAAAACTAACTCATGTCAGATCCTATATATAAAGTATGTTACAAATGTTTCAGGCTACCCCCCATTTTGCTCTGAAAACCCTCAGGAAACTTACAGAAAAGTGATGAACTGGAGGGAAACCCTTATCTTTCCCCCCGAAGTCCCTATATCCAATGAAGCCAAAGATCTCATCCAAAAGTAAGTCACTTTTATAAATAACCTTTCTTCCAAATGACAAATTTTGGACCCTCCCAAAGTGAAAGGGTTTGCAAAAGAGGCACAAATGAAATGGATGTCTTTGGAAGGGTAGAAAGCATTGGTGGAAAAGGAGAAAATGACAGTTACCAGCATTTTCTTCTTTTCCCACAATGTTTTCAAAACATACAGAAAGAACTTGTATCATTTTCCAGAAATGTTTTCTACTATACATCAGTGAATCCCTTCGTATGAGTAACACCATTTTGCTTGAAAAAGCTGTTGAATGAATACAAGCCTATAATTTTGCAAACCCTATTCTACACAAAAAATTTCAGACATGCCCATATCAAAAGCATCTTAAGATGACGAATTTGAAAATGGTACAACAGGGACAAGACCATAAAAATGCTGTAGAAAAGAAGTGTTGGAAAAGAAGGAAAACAATGCAGGTTATCAGTGATTGCCTCCTGTTTCCAGAATTATTCTAAAAGGCCTCTTTCTCAGGATCATTAACTGTTTACCACACAATTCCGACCTTTTAAAGACCCTGAAAAAGCTTTTGAAAACATTGTGGGGAAAGGAGAAAATGCTGGTAACCAGCATTTTCTCTCCTTCCCACAATGTTTTCTACCCACCAAGAACAACTTTAAATTTTTGAATCACATTAATTAAGGGATTTTTTGGCAAAGGGTGAGAGAGTTAACCCTTTAACCCTTTACCAAACAATCCTTGGAATTTTACGACCCAGTGGAAGAAGCCTTCTGAAAATATTGTGGGAAAAGGAGAAAATGCTGGTAACCAGCATTTTCTCCTTTTCCCACAATGCTTCTTACTCTTCTAAAGTCAAGTTTCAGAGTTATGTTTATTTTGTTGTCTGGAAATGCTTTCAATCTGGACATGTCTAAAATGTTGTCGTTTGGTAAAGAGTTAAGGCATGTTCCAACGTTTTAACAACCCTGAGAAAGAAGCCCTTCATTAAAAATCATTGTTTTCTACCGTTCAAAAACAACTATCACCCTTATACCTAGATTTCATTTGATTTCCAGGTCATTTCAGTGTTGACAAGTCCACGTCTGCTGTAAAACAATATGTAATGTCATAAAGTGCCATCTTAGAGTAGCCTTTGTGTACTGTGCAGGCTTATCCGAGATAACACTTGATGTTTTTGTGTAATTAAATGTTTTGTGCAAGTCTGCTTTAAAAGAATATGTAATGTTATAAAGTGCCATCTTGGAGTAGCCTTCATGATGTCTGAATGTTCCTTTTGGTGTGTGACAGGCCATAAAGACTGTAGCAAATAATTCAAATTTAGCAAAGTATATGTTTTATCCCATGTGTGTTAATTTGTTCACTTTTCTGATTTGTTAACAGGCTGTGTTGTGATCATGAACATAGACTTAGTTCCAAAGAGGAAATACGGTCAAACCCTTTCTTTAAAGGTGTTGATTGGGAACATATCAGGTAAGAAATTAAACAATGCGAGCATTCAGCTACACATAATGTGAAATGAAATGTGATGCACCTAAGTTTTTGTTGCAGACAACAAAGTTGACATGGTTAGCTATGTTTGTTTCTATGGTGTTTACCATCGCTTTCATCATAATATCGCGGTGGTCATCTGTTCATTCTTTTTTCTCGAGTTTTACTTTGCCCTCAGTGCCCCAAATAACTCTTTACCACACAATCCCGTCTTTTAAGGACCCTGAGAAAGAAGCCTTTTGAAAACATTGTGGGAAAAGGAGAAAATGTAACCAGCATTTTCTCCTTTTTCCACAATGTTTTCTACCCATCCCAAAACAAATTTAAATTTTTGAGCCACGTTTATTTTGTTGTCTGCAGATGCTTTCAATTTGGACCGGTTTAAGATTTTGTTGTTTGGTAAAGAGTTAACTGCTATTTTGCAAAGAATTCTTTCCAAATCATTTGCTACTTTCCCACATAACCATTGTTGAAAGAATGATCAGTGGTGAGGAATGTATGAATCATCTTGCAATGACCCATAAATTGTGGAGGGAAATTACCCAAGCTTGGGATTCAAACCATTGACTATTTGTCTCAAATCCTGTGTGTTATGGTTCTGCAGGATTTGTCTTTGAAGGTCAGAAGACATTATCAAAGGAGAAAATGTTGGTTTCCAGCAGTTTTTCTTTATTTCCACAGTGAATTCAAAAGTTATCTTTTTCAGAGCTAAGACCTGTTTTCACTGTGTAGCTAAAATACTCAAGGCTACTTATTGCGATTGTGCTGTTTCTGTCATCTGTCATCAAATTGTACCTTGTGAACATTCTAGGGGACCACAATTTCAGTCCAATACTCATAGAAATAGAATGATATCTTGGACAACTTTGAAAATCATCTCCGCTGTGTTGAAAAAGGAGGTCATTAGGACTTACTTTAGAAAAGCCTTGAGAATACATTATAGGCAACATTTTCAGTTAACCCTTTACCACACTGTCCCGATTTTCAATGACCCTGAGAAAGGAAGCTTTTGAAAACATTGTGGGAAAAGGAGAAAATGCTGGTCTACCCTTCCCAGAACAAATTTCCATTTTTCAGTCACCTTTATTTTATTTTGTCGTCTAGAAATGCTCTCAATTTGGACCAGTCTAAAATTTTGTTGTGTGTTAGGAGTTAATCACTTGTAAAACTTGGTCAGAAAGTATTTCTTGATAACATCTGACAAGAATTTAAGAATGGGTCATGTCAGGTCAAAAATGTAAGTCGCTGAGACAAGGCTTAGAAAAATACTTTGCACACGAGAGTAGAATGCCCTGGAAAGTTGGTCAGAAATTTCTTTTGATGATATCTTGTAAGTGTTTGAAAAATGAATCATATTTGGTCAAAATGGCTCAGGTGCGTGACTAAGGGTTATCATGGCTCTCTTGTCTTATTACAGAGACAGACCTGCAGCCATTCCAGTGGAGATTAAAAGTATAGATGATACATCTAACTTTGACGAGTTTCCAGATGTGGACCTCAAGTGGCGTAAGTATACAGACAAAGTTTAGAATATTTTTTTTAACTTGTTTTTAGGTACTTTTATAGTCCTGTTGTCATCATAGTCTTAAATCTGACATTTTCTCACATCTTTCTTTAAACTCTTTACCACACAATCTCGACTTTTAACGACCCTGTGAAAGAAGTCTTTTGGAAACATTGTGGGAAAAGGAGAAAATGCTGGTAACCAGCATTTTCTCGTTTTTCCACAATGTTTTCAACCCTTCCCAAAGCAAATGTCAATTTTTCAGTCACTTTTATTTTGTCATCTGCAAATGCTCTTGATATGAACTGGTCTAACATTTTGTCATTTGGAAAAGAGTTAAGTAAAGGCATATACTTCAAACTTAGGGTAGGTAACCAACATTCTCTTATGCCCATATTTGGTCAAAGGATTTTCATAGGAAATCAAGCAACTTCAGCCAAGCATTGGCACCTCAAACCGGTGCTCTTGTTGCCATTTTCCTCAATGCATTTTATCCTATACCTCACATTCCTGGGCCCGTATTCACCAACCATTCTTAAGAACGTTCTTTGTCTTAATCTCCAGAATTTTCTACATTTGTGAATAACAGAACTTCTGATTGGCTAAACCAAATGGTTCAGCCAATCAGAAGTTCTGTTACTTCCACAGTCAAAAAATCTTGAAGAATAAGGCAAAGAATATTCTTGAGAATGGTTGGTGAATACGGACCCAGCTGATTTTTAATTACCCTTCTTAACCCATTACCACACAGTCCTGAGTTTTAACAACCCTGTTAGAGAAGGCTTTTGACAACGTTGCAGGAAAAGGGGAAAATGCTGGTAACCAGCATTTTCTCCTTTCTCCCACACTGTTTTTTCTGCAGATCAAAACAAAAATCATGATTTCACTTACATTAAATTTGTCATCTGCATATCCTGTCAATTTGGACCAGTCTAAATTTATGTCATTTGGTAAAGAGTTTCCCAAAAACAAATTCCAATTTTTGAGTCATATCGTTTTTATCTCCAAATGCTTTCAATTTGGACTGGACTGAATTTTTCCGTGTTGGTAAAGAATTAAGAGAATATCACATCATTTAACCCATTACCACATAATCCCTACTTTTGACGCTCCTAAGAAAGAAGCCTTTTGACAACACTATGAGAAAAGGAAAAAGTGCTGGTAACCAGCATTTTCTCCTTTTCCCACAGTGTTTTCTACCCTTCCCAGCACAAATTTCTATTTTTTAGTCACTTTTATTTTGTCGTCTGCAAATGCTTTCAATTTGGACCAGCCTAAAATTTTCTCGTGTGGTAAAGACACATTTACTTGACTGCCTGCTCTCAAATTGGACGAGTCTAAAATTAAGTCTTCTGCTAAAGACATTTACAAACAGTATATTAACATGTTTTTCCCTTTTTGCAGCTACCGCACAGAAACAACAAGAACTAGACAAAGAATATGCAAATAAAAACAAAGACTGGGTGTTTATAAACTATACCTACAAAAGATTCGAGGGACTTCCAAAGTCCTGGCAGTCGAAAAGTTAGCAATATTCTTTCGTCGGTGTCACTCAATTACATGTAGTACAACATTCTTCTATCGGTGTCGGTGAAACATGTCGAAGACAAACATGAAAGAGTAGGGAATGCAAATGCATTGTTTGTGAAATGGTACACTTGTTATTTAGATGACTCCTTTTATCTTTATTTTTTTTTTCTGTTGTTATTGCACTGACTGTGTTAAAGTATGGTGTGTGGATGAGGATGGATATAAGCCATTGTTGCATTGATCCTTGTAGAACACAAAGTATATTTGATGTTTGTTTGAGTGTGTTTATCATACGAGTGCTGAATAATTTGGTCCTTTACTACACAATATTATTTTTTAATAACACTAAATATGGTTTTAAAAACAATGTAGGAAAAGGAGAAAATGCCAATAACCAGCATTTTCTCCTTTTGCCCACATTGTTTTTACCCTTCTATGAATAAATTTCAATTTTTGAGTCATATTTATTTTGTCTTCTGCACACGCTCTGATAATTATCTTACAAGTCCAAAATTTTGTTATTTGGGTAACAAGTTAACTTTTTACCACACAACATAATTTTGGACTTCACCAAATTCAGGCATTTTGGATGACAAAAGATGTTCAGATGGAGGGATTATGTTTTGGAATTAAAAGCAGGGGTAAAGGAGAAAATGCAGGTAATCAGCATCTCCTCCTTTTCCCAAAATGCTTTCAAGAGCCTTCTATTTTAGGGAGGATAAAACAGGTAGTTTTTTGATAAAGAGTTATTTCAACTGTAGGTATTTTTTTCTGATTGGCTGTGACAGTGTCATGTCATCCAATTGTAGGCTGATTGGCTGTGACAATGTTATGTCATCCAATTGTAGGTTGATTGGCTGTGACAATGTATCAGCCAATTGTAGGCCGATTGGCTGTGGCAATGTTATGTCGGCCAATTGTAGGCCAGTTGGCTGTGACAGTGTTATGTCATCCAGTTGTAGGCTGATTGGCTGTGACAATGTTATTTCATCTAATTGCAAGCTGATTAGCTGTGACAATGTTATGTTGTCTAATTGTAGGCTGATTGGCTGTGACCGTGTTATGTTGGCCAATTGTAGACCTTGCATAGGAATTAAGTTCTAGAACCAAAATGAAATTTTTGATGGATACTGACCCAAGGGCTCTATTCAACAGTACATGTAGTTCCAAATACAAATCATGTTCTTACAGTAAATTCTGTGTCAAGCCATCTGATTGGGTGAGGCAAAATGTCTTAGCCAATCAGATTCTTTGTCTTGGAATTTTAGATAACAATAGGAATTATGAAAGTTGGTAAATATGCTTCTTTGTGTGTATGATTTAGTGATAGATACTAGAGTGCTGTTTGAGTGTGTATTAAAATACAAACATATCTAGACTTTCTAACTCTACTTGTTACCGTTTTGTTATTAGTCATTGCTTTTGCTTGCAATGTTTAATGTGTGAATGTAGCCAAATGAGAAAATGAAAACTGAATACAATATAATTGTTATGTTTCTGAGAATGTACTGGTGCAAACCTGTCTGTCGGATATTGTACCTATGTATGATACACAGTCTAACTTGTGCTAAGCATTATGGAAGTAATATAACTGTAGCTGTGAATATACTTTTAACTCTTTACCAAACGAAAAATTTTTAGACTAATCCATATTCAAAGCATTTGCAGATGACAAAATAAATATGATAAACTCGTTACCACACAACAAAATTTTAGATTGGTTCAAATTGAAAGCATTTGCAGACGACAAAATAAAGGTGACTGAAAAATTCAAATTTGTTCTGGGAAGGGTAGAAAACACTGTGGGAAAAGGAGAAAATGCTGGTTACCAGCATTTTCTCCTTTTCCTACAGTGTTTTCAAAAGGGTTCTTTCTCAGGGGCGTCAAAAGTAGGGATTGTGTGGTAATGGGTTAAAGAATTGAAATTTGTTTTAGGAAGGGAAGAAAACATTGTGAGAAAATGTTGGTTACCAGCATTTTCTCCTTTTCCTGCAATGTTCACTAAAGGCTTCTGTCATAGTGTTGTCAAAAGTAGGGACTGTGTGGTAAAGGGTTAAACAACTTTGTTACCTGTGAGCTAAGCTTTGTGAAAAGGCGGTTTTAATGCATCTACCAAAAAGTACCAACCAATTTCAGCTTATGTAGTCCACACAGCACGTGCAGTCAGCACAGGTTGAGATGGTTGGGAAAAAAAGTGTACAGTGATATATTTTCATGTGATGCGTTTAGAATGTCAGTCATTATAATTTGAGCCATTGGTAGAAGTTGAGATTTTATACTTGGGACAGACAGAGTTAAAAAAGTTGCTGTAAACACAAGTGTGACTGTTGATTGTTGATAGAAAGAAGTTGTTACCGTTCTATTTTTCAATTAGAAATCTCTAAAAATGTTGAAATACTCAAACTACTTTTTGCAACATGGAAATATTTGTGATTTTGCGAGTTTGAAAAATTCACAAACTTATCTGTTGGTGCACTATACCACTAGTATACCAAACAAATAATATGCGCCATGGAATTGCAAAAAATTCTGTTTGCTAAATGTCTTTAATCGGTAATTTGCAAACTTTTCGACACACATGTTTATTCACATATCATCCATTTATTTCAAAAACCTCTTTACCGCAGCTTGTTTCAAGCTTTACTTACGAGATTTTTGAAGTAAACCAATGATATGCAGTATGTCTGGTTAAAAAATGCTTTTTGGGCTTCACAAAAATGATTAATCAACAGATTTTGGGACTTTACTTGTGAAAGACTTGGAAATAGACATCAAGTTTGATAAAGTAAAATTTCATTGTCTGTCAAAAGGGGGCTTAATGCATCTACAAAAAGTATTCACCCATGTACAGTCAAATCTCGGTAGCTCGAACACCCAGCAGACCAGCCGATTTGTTCGAGTTATCGGAAGTTCGACCGAGCCGAAGATCATTTACAGATCGCCGGATTCGATTAAGAAATATATTATGTCCGCAGCAGGTTATGGCCGACATTACCAACGCCCAATAGCATGTTAAATGATCGCACGGAAAATTTTGATATTTTTACCATTTACAAACAAAACAGTTGTTCAGGAAAATAACTTTTTATTTACTTAACCTAGCATCTAAATATCATCTGATTGAAACCTCCTTCTTGTTTATATTTACATGTACATTTATTCTATTTATAGAACACAAGTTTAATATACGGCTTCAGTTTGCAAAGACAAAAATACCGTCAAACACCACAGTTTGATGCGAAAGGCGTGAAAAAATGATTAAAGGCAGAGCAACATCCAATAAAGGAAAAAAATTACAATCATTATTTATCAGCATTTATTAATTAAAGGTACTTATTTTTCATGGAACGCGTTAATATTACGCACCGTTTCATTTAGTGGGCAGTAAGGTGTCATAAACAGATAAACAATCTACATGTGTGAAATTCACCAACAATTGTCAATTAATTCATCGGCCAACCTTTTGTTCGACCTTTCCCAGGTAAAAAGTGTAGTGATTTTACGTTTGGGACCATGAAATGTGTTCGAGAGTTCGAGTTTCACGGTGTGCGAGTTTTCCGAGGTCGAACTCGTTGAATTAAGAGCATTTTTTGTCGGGACCGACATTCTTGTTCGAATTTTCGGTAGTGTTCGAAGATTCCCGTGTTCGAGCTACTGGGGTTTGACTGTAAGTCGGTGCAGTTGGCACAGGCTGACACGGGTCAACCCTTTTTGCTACTTGTAAATTGTATGAATGTCAAAGGACCATTTTGCCGAGAACATGGGTCCAGGGTTCGATTCCTGACTACGATGCTTGGCTCGGGCAATTCTTTCCTAGGATTGAGGATAGTCACTGCAACAGGATTCATTCCTCTCCCACCACTGACCATTGTTTCAACGATGATCATGTGAGAAAGCAGCCAGTGGCTTGGAAAGAAAATTGTGCAAAATACTGGTAAAAGAAATTCCAGGAACGCATAGATAGGTGCACCAAATAGTTGTGTTTTCAAGGATGTTTTTGGAAGGATAAATATACATGTATCTATATTGGATAGTGCAGATCCAAGATAGGACTGCACATTTTGTGTAGTCTGATCTTTATCTGCATTGTGTGCTAAAGATCAGTAAGTAGTGCTTAGCAGCCTAAGAGTTAAACACATCAATAAGTGAATTGTCTTTATGTTGTGACTGAAATAACGTTGAAAGTGGCATAAAATGTTTTATAATGAACTATCATTTGTCTTTCAAATTTTTTGCTTTTTGTTTTTTGTAACAATGTATGCTTGGTAATTTCTATCTGGTAGGCTTAATCCTTTAGTACAAACTTCTGTGTTTTGATTAACCCTTTACCACACAATCCTGAATTTTAACAACCCTGAAGAAGAGGCCTTTTGAAAACATAGTCGGAACAGAAGAAAATGCTGGTTACCAGCATTTTCTCCTCTTTCAACAATGTTTTCAACAGGCTTCTTTCACAGGGGTGTTGAAAGTCGGGATTGTGTAGTAGAGTTAAACATGGCTTGTATAACACTATATGTAAGTGAAGTCAACCAGTCTACCCAGTTATTTGTCCAAACGGTGTTTTCCTGTTCTTTTATGCTACATTTGACCAGTGCGCTGTGAAAAGGGGGCCTAATGTATTTGAGAAAAAGTATCATCCCAGGTCAGCCTGCGCAGTCAGCACAGGCTGACCTGGGCCGAAACTTTTCTGCTATTGGTCAATTTTCTGCATGTCAAAGGACCAGTGTACCTTATGATTTAGAAGGTTGTTACACAAGACAGATTTTTAGGATGTAGGATATGGTGATGTCTTGCTTGGTATCACAGATCACAGAGATGCATCAAGTACCCCTTTTGCCAGAGCCTACGTCATTTATTTATGTTTTATGTTAGCTTTTGCCATAGAGATTTGAATGTAGTTTTGCTTACCTCTGACTTGCCCTTTATGACAATGCATCCCCATGTTTTAAGGACCCTGAAGAAAAATTCTTTTAAAATCATCATCAGGAAAAAGACAAAAATGAAGACAAATCATACCATTTGAGGAATATTTAATTTGTCATTTTCAAATACTTCCAATTTAGATGAGTCTAAAATGTTGTCATCTGACAGAGAATTAGCTGTTTATCAAATGTCAAAATTTTAGGCTTGTCCAAATTAAAGACACATGACAAAATAAATGTGAATCAAGAATTGAAATGGTATCTTAAAGACTAGAAAACATTGTGGGAAAAAGAGAAAATGCTGGTTACCAGCATTTTCTCCATTTCCCACAATGTTTTCATGAGACCTTGTTTCTTAAAGTCATTAAAACTTGGGATTGAATGATTAAGGGTGAGTGAGTGCATTTCAGTAGCAATAAATAGTAGGAAACCTCAAGCATATGTGGAGCTTAATGGAGTACACATGGAATGAAGTTGCTGTAGAGTGGTTTTAGGTTTATCTTCTTCATTTTTAAGTTCATTTGTATAATTTTCAATTGTATTTTTATTTTCAGTTCATTATTTTTCAGTTCATCGCATGACATATGCTCCTTTTCGTTTGCCTGTTTCATTTTGTTATATAGGGCTGTTAATTTATTCCAGATAGCATATTTGATTCATTGATTCATACACTGATTGGTGGAAATGAATTTGAACATCTTGTCCACTGTTATCTAACTCTTTACCACACAACAACATTTTAGACGGGTCCATTCTGAAAACATTGCAAATAATGCATTTATTTAAGACGAAACCATTAAAATTTTCTGTGAAAAGGTAGAAAACATTGATTTGTAAAAAGAGAACATGCTGGTTACCAGCATTTTCTCCATTACCCTCTCTGTTTTCCAAATTCTTCTTTTACAAGGTGTTAAGAACGGGATTGTTTGATATAGGGAAAAATGGAAAATCCTTAACCACATAGGCCCAATTTTTAGCGACTAGAGGGAATGGGAGAAAATGATGGTAAATGATATTTTCTTCTCTTCCCACAATATTTTCTACCACTTTCAGATACAGAAATCATCATTTTTAGCAACATAGAATTTGTGGTCTGCAAATGCTTTCAGTTTGGTGCAGTTCAAAATTTTGTTGTTTTGTAGAGATAACCCTTTACTAGACGACAAAGTTTAAGGCCCGTCCAAATTGAAAGTATTAGCAAACGACAATTTCAATTTGGCTCAAATGGTGCAATTGTTCAGTGATAGGATATAAAACATTGTGGGAAAAGGAGAAAATGCTGGTTACCAGCATTTTCTCCTTTTCCCACAATGTTTTCAAAAGGCTTCTTTTCAAAGGTCGTCAAAAGTCGGCATTGTGTGGTAAAGGGTTAACTCATAGATCCATTGACAGTTTTTGGTCCACCACACTGAAGCAGTTTTATTGATTATCGGCAATGTTGTCAAACTGCCTTCAAACAGGAAGGACATTGCAGCAACAAATAACAGTAACAATATTTTTTGACAAAGTTAACCCGTTTTACTGACAATTTTCATTGTAAGTACGGTATCTACAGTCAAGTGCTTGTACTGATATGAAGAGCTGTTGCTCTTTGTTATAGATTATGGTGGAAAAGGGTGACCTCAAGCCTTAAGGCACCTTTCATTGCAATAGGTGTGTTTCCTGTCAGAGTAGATCAAGATCAGGTTGCACACAACATGCAGTCTGATCTTTCATCTATACTGTATTCTTTGCTGAAACCATAGTAATGGAATTATATGGGTTGTACTTCTTGGATAACAAAAATTCTTATAAGCCTGATTTGGCACTCTAGGGTTCAACTTGTATAGTTAAAGGTAGATAAAAGTATTAATTTTTTAATAGAGAGCAATAAGTTTAATATGCTTGCAGAGTCTGTTTAGTTGGTTTGCTTTCAGTGTAGTTCAGTCTAAATTTGCTGGTAATTGCCCACTATTTTAAGCTCACCACTCTTCAACTGTATTTACCCATTACCACACAATCCAGACTCTTAACGACCCTGAGAAGTAGGCCTTTTGAAAACATTATAGGAAAAAGAGAAAATGGTGGTAACCAGCATTTTCTCCTTTTTCCCACAATGTTTTCAACCCTGATGGAAACCAACTGCAATTTTTGAGATGCATTTATTTTGACGTCTGCAAGTGTAATTTGGATCCGTCTTAAATTTTGTCGTTTGGTAAAGAGTTAATCCAATATGCCTTTATTCAGGTGAGCGGTTTAGGGCCATTGGCCCTCTTATTCCCTTTTTATGCTTGCATATTGAGTATATTCTGAGGAAGAAACTTAAATTTTGCCTTGTTGATGAAACTTCAAAAAATATTTGTAAAAGCAAAGCATTTGCAGAGTTCTACTGTGGAAGGGCAAAAAACATTGCAGGCAAAGGAGAAAATGTTGGTTACCAGCATTTTCTCCTTTTCCCACAGTGTTTTCCAAAGCCTCTGTCCTTCCAGGGTCGTTGAGACTTGTGATTGTATGGTTAAGGGTATTTTCAGGTATTTCTATACTGACAAAAAACTAAACTGTTCTGTGTACAATAACCTATAAATATGTGTCTCAACAGAATCATCTTGATGAGATGATTCAGATAAGAAAAATATAGGTTTCAGTAATAAACAAAGCGATTGTAAAGCGGAGTTCTGAAATGTCTCCGGCGAATCCTGGTTGGCATAGTCTTTAGCATACAGGATTTGAAAACCTGGGCCCGTATTCACCAACCATTCTTGAGAATATTCTTAATCTTATTCGCCAAGGCTTTCTAAATTTGTAAGTAACACACCTTCTGATTGGCTAGCCAATTAGAAGTTGTGGTTTTTACAAATGTAGAAAATTCTGGAGAATAAGAAAAAGAACATTCTCAAGAATGGTTGGTGAATACGGGCCCCAGACTTGAGAAAAGGAGCTAGCTGGTTTTTATCGGAGGAGTGAGGAAAGTCATTTCAACAGGATTCATTCCTCTCTCACTCACGATCATTGTTTTCGTGATGGCTATGTGAGAAAGCAGCCATTGGGTTGGGAAAAATGTTGAGTGAAATACTGGCAAAAGAAACTCCAGAAAATGTGGTGTCCGTGGTCGTAAGGTAGAGCGTCGGCTTCATAACCTAAAGGTCCTGAGTGCGATACCTGGGAGCAGGTATCAACTTTGGGATTTTTCATCGGCCCACACATTTGGCGCGAGTACTGGTGTAGCTCCCAGGCAGCAGAATCGAGAGAGATTAGTATAAGTTGTAAGAACTTGTTTCTCAATCGATGTAAAATAAATATGTTTAAACTAAGTTACATGGGCTCATATTGGGAAATTTTCAAAAATCTACTTGTACCTAGCCATAAAGCCTAGGGCTACCAAATTTTGCATGTAGCTTTATCTAGTGGGCCTCTAACAGGAGGGCCCAAATTGTAGCTTTGGGGTCAAGTTTGTCCCCACACCAGGGGTCACAAGTTTTACATGGGCTTTTGTAGTGAAAACCTTCTAAGTCATCTTGTTACTAATCATATTAAAGACTAGGGCTACAAAATTTAGCCCTGTCTCATGGGTTTCATGTTTTACAGGGCCTTTTATCGAGAAAACTTTGAAAATCTTCTTGTTTATAACCACACATTCTAGACCTGTATTATTTGGTATAGGGCTTTATCTTGTGGACTTCCACCAGGATTCAAGTAATTATAGCTTTGCTATCAAAATTGGCTTTGCATGGGGGTCACAATTTTCTCGTAAGATTTTATAGAAAAAATTTTGTATGTTCTCAGTTTGAAACCAATAGGCCAAACATTGTAATGTTTGGTTAGTAGTGTTTTTACTTATTAGCCAGTGGAGCGATACAGGACCTCTTGTTTTTATTACTCTGAGGAAGGAGTCTGTAGATAACACTTGGAGAAAAGGAGAAAATACTTAACTACAGAGCTCCAGATAAGAGTGATGGTTTTCTAAAGTGACTATTTCTCTTCAAAACCCTATGTAGGTGATCATTAGAATCATCTTGACAACGTGATTCTAATGAGTACCTGCAACATTGGGTTTAGTGCAGAATCATTAATATTTTCAAATAAGCAACATTTTCTCCTTTTCCCACCAAGTTTTCTAACCCTCCGTATTCAAATTTCAATTTTTCAGTCACATTTATTTTGTTGTCTGCAAATGCTTTCAATTTGGACCAGTCTATAAAGTTGTCATTTGGTAAAGAGTTAATATTAACATTTTAATAATTGATGTTGTCTGCAAGAGCTTTCAGTTTGGAAAAGTTTACGTTTTGATGTGTGATAAAGATGTAAACACGATAAAGTCCGGAATTTCTTGCAATACAGCAGTTAGTGAGGTCCCAAGACCAGATTTCACCCTCTTTAATTCTTTACGACAAAATTTTAGACTGGTCCAAATTGAAAGCATTTGCAGACGACAAAATAAAGGTGACTAAAAATTAGAAATTTGTTCCGGGAAGGGTAGAAAACACTGTGGGAAAAGGAGAAAATGCTGGTAACCAGCATTTTCTCCTTTTCCCATAGTGTTTTCAAAAGGTTTCTTTCTCAGGCGCGTCAAAAGTAGGGATTGTGTGGTAATGGGTTAAGGTCTGATCTGAACCCACACTATTTGTATGAGTAACTGATATGCTTCTTTTGCCTTCACAGTTTTATGTTAAAAATGTAAGTATTTTTTAACCTGTACATTCCACAAAACATGATCTTCACATAATTTTACTAAACAACACAATTGTAGACAGTCACGGGGAAAGCAATTGTTAATCACTAATTATGGATCAAATGAGGGGAATTGTTTATATAGGAGTAAAAAACATTGTGGAAAAGGAGAAAATGCTGGTTACCAGCATTTTGTCCTTTTCCACTCTGTGAGAAAATGCTAGTTACCAGCATTTTTTTCTTTTCCATGTTTATAAAAAGCAATCTTCCAAGCGGTCTTTTAAACACCAGACTGTATTGTTAAGAGCTACCAGAACCTAGTTTTTAGGGTAGAAAGCTTGAAATCACTATGTATTATAGTGTGATTTGTTTAAACTAAAATTTGTTTCCATGGATTTTTTTTTTTTTTACCTTCATGTGGTAAAATTGTTCTCATTACACAGAAGCGGTAATGTTGTGGATGAATTAACTGTTTACTACACGATGACAACTTTTATTAACAACCTTGAGAAAGGATATTATATATTAATTTCCCGCAATGTTTTCTGTCTAGTCGTACACAAAATCCGCTATGTGAGCTTCATTTAATTTGTCGTCTGCACATGCTTTCAATTTGAGCAAGTCTAAACTTTTGTTGTCTGATAATGAGTGCAGAAGGATACAGTCATCTGCTGCAACTTTGTTTTACAAGAAAATAGATTTATATCCTTTAAAGACCAAAAAGAAAACAGACATTTTTTAGCCAAGAAATAAAACCCAAATACATGTAGTTGCAATATCATGGTTGTTTTAGCTAGTGTAGATCAAACACTAGACTGTACATTTTCAGCATTCTAATCTTGATCTACACTGGCCTAAAACGCAACTATAGTCATGTTAGGAGCATTAAGTCAGTCTTGTGTTTTAACCGCCCCTGCAAAAATAACCTATTGAAAACCTTTTTAGAAAAGTAGAAAATGCTGTAAACCAGCATTTTCTCCTTTTCCCACAAGGTTTTCAAACCTTCCAAATATAACATTTCAATTTTTGATCCTCATTTATTTTGTTGTCTGCAAATGCATTCAATTTGGACAGGTCTAAAATTTTGTTGTTTTGTTAAGAGTTAATTGGTACCCAGCCTATGTCATGCTCACTTCTTTGAGAAACAGGGACCCAGGTGCCATGTTGATCCTAATTTATGATGATTCCTGTTTAAAAGAAAATGTTGTTATTCTAATAAATGATACACAATAACTGTTGATGAAAATAAAAGTGCAAAAATAATTTAAATGTTATTATTTGTCTGTTTGTGATGGAAATTGTGCATCAGTCTGTAAAGGGACGTTACCCCTGACTCCTACTGATCAAAGGGAGACAATAAATACACAGATAATCCTAACTTTGTCATGAATACTATCCCTTAATCAAAGGTTGACTTTCAAGCCAATGTTTGAAAAATATTTCTTTTTCTTTAACATTATTAATTCCACATGGCTTCCTCGACAAATATCACTTCAGCGTTCTCAATGCTTTGATTACCTAACGTTTTATCAGCACAGAAGAGATGCATAGGTAAACGTCATTCGGCAGACCTCGGGTGATCCAATGAACGGGTCAGATGTAGGTACGGAATCGGCTAGGTTTTTGAAACAACTGACTTTCCACGCGCAAATTTCATTTTCAAGTCACAATTATTTTGTCGTCTGCAAATGCTTTCAATTTGGAAGGATCGAAAACTTTGTTGTTTGATACAGTTTAACCAGGGATCATAGATTATATGGAGTGCAACACGCGAAAAGGGTCATTCGGACATTTGCGTAAAGTGTCGTCTCTGATCAGCGTGTGCAGTCCGCACAGGCTAATCCGAAACGACACTTTCGGATTTTATGTGATTTTCTGTTTTACGCAAGTCTACTGTAGCACAAAATCTAATGTAGTCGTAAAGTGCCGTCTCGGATTAGCCTGCGCGGACTGCGCAGGCTAATCCGGGACGGCACTTTACGCAAATGTCCGAATGCGCCTTTTCGCGTGTTGCACTCCATATTATAGGCCTATACGATCCCTGGTTAAACAAACACAAATTTGATTGTGTTTGTTACGTGATGGGAGCCGCACGAAATTGTAGGCAATGACAAAAAAATGGAAATCAACGTGTCAGAGCAAATCACTCCATGCATTCATAACATGGTCTTCAACATTCAGATATTTGCGTAAAATGTCGTTTCGGATCAGCCTGTGCAGTTGGTGCAGTCTAATCCGAGATGGCACTTTACGACTACATTAGTTTTTGTGCTACATAAGACTTGCGCAAACGGAAAGTTACATAAAAACGGAAACTTGTTTCCGATCAACCTGCAGTTGGTCCGACAAGACACTTTACGCAAATGTCTGAATGTCCCCTTTTGGCGTTTTGATTGATTATTTTCATTTGTTTATCGTCGCTACTGGTTGCCCATCTGAGCGACGAACCCAGAAGACGGATAGTTGTTACGGGGGATAGTGCGAGGATACAGGACGAAACTACTGAGAATTCTGCCTGATTCTTTAACGTGCTCGGTGTATAGCACCGTCACACGGGACCTCGGTTTAACGTCTCATCCAAAAGACTATTAATAATTTTTTTAGTTGGCCAGCCGGGGACTCGAACGCACAACCTGTAGAGACCCGAAACATTGTGTTCACGAGTCCTACGCTCTCCTTACTGAGCTAATCGGCCGGTCCCCTTTTGGCGTGTTGCAAGCCGTAATATATATACTTACACCATGCGGACAGATGACAAAGACAGAAAGTAGAAATAATTACGTTCATTACATTATGATACGCTTGTGGCATCTGTTACCATGTCAACTCTTAGCACTTTTCAGTAGTAGTAAATGCCAGTTTTAAACATGTCTAAATTTTTGTTGTATGGTAAATAGTTAAGCACAATTAGGCCAAATAAATGAAATTTCGTACATTCGGTCAGTCACCTATACCTTCATTAGGACCCTTTATAATCTCCCGCTAGATGGCATTCTACAACTACACATCTATCTTATTTGGGCATTCTGGGTACAGAACCGGACTACTTTTCTACGCGACAACCGTTACTTTGAATTTCAAACTAAAATAAATGTTAACTTAATAAACGTTGTCTGCGCATGTCATATTCTTGGAAGATTCGACTGTCTTATATGACGCATCACTACTAGCCCCGAAAGCGGGCTGACTATAATATTACACTCTATAAAGTAGCAATGTTGAAAATAGCATTTGCGTATTAATACGTTTGAGGAGAAATGAGACCTGCTTTAGCAACAGCTTTCTCTAAACTGCTGATCATAGCTGAGTGAATTGCACGAGGTAGCGTTTTATTGGGTAAACCTTTTTTTTTTTGTTTTAAATTCAAAGTAACGGTTGTCGCGTAGGAAAGTGGTTCGGTTCTGTACCCAGGATGCCCATATCAGATAGATGAGTATTTCTAGAATGCCATCTAGCGGGAGATAATGACTTAATAAAACGCAAACTGGTTCGAATCATCCAGCTGTGATCCGTAATTTAAAGAAATCTGGCGCTATTTAAAACAGGCCTGATTTCTTCTCAAGCTATTGATAAAAGCCATTTTCTCCATTGCTTCTTTATAGGGCACATTACTACAATCCCCCCCAACGTTGGGGAGAGTGATGCGTCATATCAGACTAGTCCAATCTTCGAAAAATATGACATGAGCAGACAACGTTTATACCATAATGTAACACTTTCATAACAGTTCTTGTAAAAAAGTTGAAAAAACAAATCCGACACTGTTTATGCAGATGAAAATAAGCGCTTTGTGCATGCAGACTGTGTAACCACAGAATCCTGAAGTATAACACTTTACCACACCGTCGTAAGTTTTGGCGAACCTAAACAGGACTTTCAGGTCTTTTTGAAAACATTGTGGGAAAAAAGGAGACGATCCTAGTGACCAGCCTGTTCTCCTTTCCCAACGATGCAGTTTACACTTATTAAAAGAATTTGAATTTTTTGAGTCACTTTTATTGTAGTCTGCAAAAGCCTTGAATTTGGACATGTCTAAAATCTTTTCGTTTGTCAAAAAAATTAAGGAGTCTAAGGGGTGAGCCAACTTTTTTCCTGCCTCTTTTAGTTACAAAAAAAAAAATCTTGTATGAAAAGAAAGAAACAACATACGTTCCATTCATACGTGACTTACTATGTGGACAGATGTCGCCTCGCAGCACTGAGTTATTGTATTTGAACGATATTGAACTATGCTCTACGGAAATGAGGTGTGTGCATTTGCAAAAAGTATATCGACTCTGATCAGCCTGTGCAGTCCGCGCAGGCTGACCTGGATCGAAACTTTTTGCTGTACGTCAAGTTTCTGCAGGTCAAAGGACCAATCTACCCCATGACCCCGTCGATCTTTAGTCGAAATGAATTATATGGACACATAACTAGGGTCTATGTGCTGATTTGCTTGGTATTATATCACACCGAGATGCATTAAGCCTCCTTTCGCCAGATCATAAGTCAAATATTTTTGCTCTACAAGAAAAGGATGAATATATTGGGGCACCAAAAGATTAATGTCACATCAATTACAGTCTTGTATGAACCACCAAGTGAGAAAATGATTGGTCAGTCAACCGCGTGATTCGACAGAAGACCTTCTGTTTAACTCTTTACCAAAGGACAAAATTTTAGACCAGTCCAAATTGAAAGCATTTGCAGACGACAAAATAAAATTGACTTGGAATTTGAAATTTGTTTCGAAAAGGGAAGAAAACATTGTGGGAAAAGGAGAAACTGTTGGTTATCAGCATGTTATGCTTTTCCCTCAATGTTTTCAGAAGGTTTCTTTCTTGGGGTTGTTAAAAGTCGGGGTTGTGTGGTAAAGAGTTAAATGTGAATTTGGTCCCACCCAGGGCTAATATCTCCATGAAAAGGCTCGGAATTAATTTGAAAGGTCATGATAGAGGGAAATAATGTATATTTGGATTTGTATATGGAAAGCATATGATAAGGAGAATGTCTTTGGAAATAGATAGCTCGTTTGCGTAAACCAGTGTGCACAGAACGGAAGTGCGACCTGATCACGGTTCTACGCTATTGGTTTCTTGATTTGTAAGATTTTCAGGTTAAACCGTCTTTAACCGTTAACTTAACAGTTTTAAGGGTTCTGTTAGATCTAGTGCTTTTGAAAACTTAGGAAAAAAGAGAAAGGGTAGTCAGTACTATCCAATGTTCACACAATGCTTTGGAACTAGATCTAACCTTTCGAGAGCAAATCTCATTATTTTAGTCACAGTTACTTTGTTGTCTGCACATGCTTTCAGTTAGGACAAGTCTAAAATTTTGCTATTTGGCAATGAGTTGAAATAGCAAGAATTTCGATAGGGCCATAATTTCCATTATGTCCTCAGCGCTTTATAGAAGTTAGGTTTGATGCAATATTTTCATTGTTTTCCTTTATAGCATACGACAACGATCTCTACGCAACATAATTTTGGACTATCTCTATAGAATTACATTTGAAAACGGTAACCTGTTCGGAAAACAAAGGCTCCAAAACGAAGAATCATCGAGGCTATGTCTAACGTGGCTTCATGAAAAATATCCTGGCATTCTCGTACCAAAAGATTTTTTAAGCCTTTGCATTCGGCATACCTCGGGTGATGGAAGCATCATATCATTAGATGTAGGTACGGAATCGGCCGAGTTGTGACGAGTGAAGCCTTTGGTGACGGCTTCAAGAATCTCGCGAGATTTAACGAGAAATATTCAAAGTTCACGTACCGGCAAAAACAAAAGGAAGAACGGCGAAAACACAAGATGGCGATATAAAAAAAAAATCAAAATGTCTTTAAGGAAACTTTTTATTATATTATTTGCACCTTTCCTTCTCAATAGAATTTACTGCCAAGAACAATGCGAACCGACAAACTGTATCATTAGTGAATGGAATATGTGGTCGGAATGCACAGAAACTTGTGGTGAAAATGGAATCAGCATAAGATTGAAAACAGTTCTCCGGGCTGCCTCGTGCGGTGGAACGTGCCCGCAAAACTTGAAAGAAATCGAAGCATGTAATAGAAGATGCTGTCCAAAGGACTGCGTATATTCCGAGTGGACTAAATGGGGCCTGTGTTTTTGTGACGCTGTAGGTTGTGAGGGTGGGGTTGAACGGTATAACTGTAGTAGAACACGAGCTAAACTGCAGGATGAAGAATGTGGCGGGTACTGTGATGACGTCACAATGCAACAGCAGTGTGGTAATCTTTGTTGTTACCAGAACTGTGCTGTTTCGGCCTGGTCCTTTTGGGGAATGTGTGAAGGTAAGTAAAACTAGATCTTGTAAAAAAAAAAAGATGTGAAAGGAACTGGGATATAAATAAATCTACTTGATTTAACTGTTGGTGTTTTTCAGTGTCAACATAGAGAAGAAACAGTTTGCCAGCAATCACCTGTCTTTCATTAATGTTTTGCATATTGTTTGAAAGAGAGAGGGTGTTTTTATCAATGGAATTTGACATTCTATATCCAAATAAATGATGAAATATGAAAAAAAAAAAAACTCCCCCATATAATATATGGCCTTTTCTCCGTTCATTCTCGCTTCTCTGTTCATGTAGGGTCAATCCGGGTAAATACAGACAGAGGTATAAATACGGACATGCACCATATTTTTGGAAAATACCAGAGCGTATTTCAACTCCCAATATCCATGCCACAATCTATATATAGCACTCCCATCTTATTTCTGAGTCAGTGCGCTATTTTTGATGACGATTAAGTTTATGTGATGATACAAGCACATTTAGTGTCAAACTTGATTCGCCCTTTCTCAACTATGCTTGAATTTAAAGATTTGTGCTACAACTCTGACAGGTACTTGAACACTTTCTTAAGTTAAATACCCTTTTCACTAAGCCGTAATGGTGTTAAGAACTATGACAAATGATTGAAGAAAAGTAATAAATCATCAAAATAATGGCAAAATACACATTAGCAGAAATAAAGAAGAAAAAGACAACTGTCCGTATTAAACCAGTCGTTTGAACACACTGTAAAATTACGGACACTTACACAAAATATCTACAAAATTCATGTTTATCAAATATTTGAAAAAGACGATACCTAGAAGTTAATTTATAGCTCGAGCCGCACAAGTAGAATCCAATACTTTTCAGAAATTAGACGCATTAAATAAAATTATGCCACAGATGTACGGGCTACCGGAATGATTTTTCATTTCGCTGCATTTTGTAACTGTTGTCCTGCCTAATGTGCAGGTTGTGCTAGATCTATTGCTATTATTGTCCGTTTAGGCCACAAACAATCCATTGTTTTATTAGGTTTTGGCAGTGTTGTTCTTTTTAAAACATAGTAGGGAAAGAAAAAATAACTTGTGCCAAGCAATACCGTATTTAACCCGTTTAAAGTGGGGTGTCCGTAATTTTCCAGTCTGTGTCCGTACTTCACCTCTCATGTCCGTATTTACCCGGATTCGACTATGTAACTTCAACTGCATTTTCGCAGTATCTTGGGCGGAGTAAACTATATAATATAGCGAAAATATCAAAGGGGAAGGTCTTAAAATGTTAACTCATAGGTTGTAGGGGTCATGGCTTTCACATAGTAACAGTGGTTTACTGGCGAAGTGAGCTGTGTAAAAATCGTCCGTATTTACCCGGATTGACCCTACTAAAGCAGAAGGAATAAGCGCTTGTTACGTTTTGTTCCACCCTGTTTCTATTCTACTCTGTCAGATATTACGTATAACATCCTATCCTACATCAATAGTATTTTCCTATCAAATAAGACGCAAAAATGCAACAAAAGAGAGTAATTTTCATAGTTTGAAAGAAAATACTTCATTACATACAATAAAAAATAAATTTTCATTGTTTTTCAACATTAAATATAGTGATTATTCTAGACCAGGCAAAAGGGCAGGGAGGCAGGAAAAGGGGGCAGGGAGGCAGGAAAAAGGGGCAGGGAGGAACATTGCCTTGTTGAATGACTTCTCATATCAGATAAAGGCAAATCAGTGTCCTTCACTCTTTTCGAAACAAGTTCTAACTATAACTTTGGATATGAATTGCATATTAAAGAAAAGAATAAGGAAAGATACTTATCAACTCATAGACTCAAAGCAACACAATCTGACTATACAGGTTTTGATTGCCATGTAATTTATGATCCCATGATGCACTGTCACACTTAGCTTTAATGTAGTAGACCCGTAACACTTCTGGTGTAGCATGGAATAAAAGTTCTTGATAGTTGATAAATACGGATTTATACAGATAAAATACTTATGCATATTTTTGAACGACTAGAAATGCCTTTGATGTCTCTTAAAAACAATTGTTGATACTTTTGTAAGTTTTTCAGAAAAGGGAGGTAATTATTAATTTGCTTTGTAATGAGAATACAATGGTTTTGGATTTATAAATAATAATTCTAGGAAGGAAAAAAAGGAAAAATTGGCTCGGTTAAAGTAGTACAATAATACTCATTTTAGCAAATTTTGTAGGATAATAATATTGTGGAAATAGCTGTTTTCTATTACAGATCCACTACCTAACTTCTCGTCAGATAACAAAAAATGTCCACAGTAATTATAAAAAAAAAACCTTCTTCTCAGCTGTTTTAAGAAATGAAAATAATTTTGATTAAAAAAAAAATAAAAAAAACTTAATTATTAAATAGAAAGAATTACAAAATATGTAGGCAGGCCTACTGATGGAGTAGTGTACTACTGCATAGCCATTCTAAAAATATAACACTGCAATGCAGATTTTGCTTTAAAAAAATTGCCGATGCTTGAATAGCAAACATCGAGTATTTTCAAGATAGTTGGCAACTTTGGTTTACCATCCATACTTGTAATTTATGCAAAAAATATACGAAATGATAATCTCCAGCTGCAATAAGAGTTAATTCAGCTTTATTTTAAAACTATTCAAGTATTCATAAATTTCACTGATTGTGTGACGTCATTTAAAGAAATTAGCAGAAGTTAAAGTACCTGTGGGGGAAAAAAGTCAGGGTTTCGAGGGATAAAGGGATGGTTTAGCAAGTTAATGACAGAGAAGGATTATAACACCCTGCTGTCCTGTCTTAACTGACGAAGTTGATAAAGGATAATTAGTGTCACCCTTAGTCTTAGATTGGCTGTATTTCATGAATATAGTCAGGTCGGAAGAAATTTATGGCGACTTTTGTGACTCTGCAAGCTTGACGAGACAGAGCCGAGACACTGAAGATGAGTTTTTTGCCCATGTAGCCTGGTGGTTTGTCCTGAAACCAGAACAATACACAAACAAGTTTTGTATGTATTTGATAAGGGCAACAGGGCGGGTGTTCACAGATTCGAGGGCAGAAGGGCGGAGTGAAAAAGGGGCAGGGTGGCGCGCCCTGCTATTCCGCTCTAGAATAAACACTAAAATAGGCCTAAATAGGTTGTGTTTACCCTTAACTATGAATAAGCTAGTCCCGTCTGAACTAGAGTGTAGAATATTCATCAGTCTTTAGCTACCGGCCTTTACATTCAATCAAATGAATGGAAAAATGAGAAAGTGGCCATACTGCCAAGGTTGGCGAGGTAGGTTTGAAAAAATCCTGGGATCGAACCTTTTGATGCAAGTTGTAGGGACTTTTTTCAGTTACAAGTTTGATTCAGGTTTTATATTTGATCATTACACAAAAATTTTGATTCCTTGACCAAAAATGTGAATTTTGTGAGCTTATTTACCCTTTGAAAGGTGAACGGAGAAAGGAGAACACTGTATAAACACAAGGAATGCAACGTTTCGATTGCTGGCGCTAGCACCCGACAGCCTTTCCCAACCAAAATCACCCACGAAACAAACATTGATCATAATCTCATTTAGCCTAGCGATAGACAACACAATAATGTACCTGCGACATCCGGCGATACCTCAGTAGACACCTTTCATCCGGAGATATCCGTCATGTTTTACAACTTTATCAGAAAATTTTGATTTATCTGGGAGACCATTCGCTGACGTCACAGGAAGAGCCAGGAAGCGTATTTTCGTATTACTTATTACCATTATTTTTTTCGTTTTTAAAGGTGGCCCTTCAGATTTTGGGACGAAAATTTTACAAAAATGCAAAAAAATCATCCTTATACTCCCAAAGCCTTTTAAGTTGCGCTCATAAAACCCCAGTAGTCGAAAACAATCCAACAACACGAGAAATTAGAGATTTACTACGGCCCAGTTTGATGACAATGGGAGACATGTTCTATTTTTAGATTATCAATTCTCTCATTTACATACAGGAATACACAGACGAAGTTTCAAACATAGCGTCCAAAGAAGACATTGTGGAAAATAATGATTACATGTTTATTGTGTAATGGAATTTAAGCTTTATTAGTCACATGCCAGTCACTTGACATTCCCACACTGCTTTATTGATTTTTGGCGCCAAATCTACGTAGCCTTTATAGGGAACACCATCAAAAACTTTTTTTTGCGTAATTTTAGGAGTCTTAATCATTTATGATTTGTATTATTTTTTCATATAAATTTCAGTGATGCAGTTATTTTTTTATTTGGTGAGATGTAAAAATTCTAAATACCCACCTTTAAAATATTTATGGACATCACATGATACTAAAGATTTTTCTAGAAGTAACTAACAAAAGTATTTAAGCACATTCCTTTTTAAAGAAAAGATTTTTGACTTTTGTAAAGAGGGGAACCCCCCATCAAGCGAGGTACTCTATAAACTTAAGCCGTATTGGACCGTTCACGGGAATCACATTACGTCAGCGAATGGCCACCCAGACAAATCAAAATTTTCTGATAAAGTTGTAAAACATGACGGATATCTCCGGTTGAAAGGTGTCTACTGAGGTATCGCCGGATGTCGCAGGTACATTATTGTGTTGTCTATTGCTAGGCTAAACGAGATTATGATCAATGTTTGTTTCGTGGGTGATTTTGGTTGGGAAAGGCTGTCGGGTGCTAGTGCCAGCAATCAAGATGTTGCATTCCTTGTATTTATATTATATATAGGGGAGATTTTTTTCATATTTTATCATTTATTTTGGTTATTGAATGTCAAATTCCTGTGTTTTTTTATATACCCCTGCAAAACGAATTCCTCCTACAGGTTTCCTTCAATTGTCTTGAAACTTCGCACATATACTGATCAAAGATTGAAGAATTGCAAGACACAATTTTCAAATGTGAATTCTTCCTGGTTGAGGAATTATCTCCCCTTAAACATGACATTTTTTTTTCTGTTAAAGTGCTGGCGGGGGTATTAAGTCGCATTTACTGACAGCTCTACATAGTTTAACTATTTACCCTTTACCAAACAATCCCTGTGTTTTAGGACCCAGACGAAAATACCATCTGAAATCGTAGGATAGGAGAAAATGCTGGTAACCAGCATTTTCTCCTTTTCCCACAATGTTGTCTACTCTTCTAATGTCAAGTTTCAATTATTGAGGCATGTTTATATAGGCCTAAATGCTTTGGCTTCAATGAATAAGTCGAAAACTTTGTCATTTGGTAAAGAGTTTAGGTGTATATAATGTATTGTAACTATTGTTTTGGATGACCTGGAGCTGTAAAATAAGATTTGTATACATATTTTTCAAGGTAAGATATTGATCCAGCTCATCACTGAAAAAGAAGCCATTGGAAACATATGTAAATAAACTGTTGTATGTAATTGATTATTGGTTGGTATTTCAGATTAAATTTTGTTAAATGATTCTAGAAAAAATATTAGGGAGAGCTTTTGTTAAATGATTCTAGAAGAAATATTAGGGAGAGCCTACAGCTTGCTTATTAACAATTTTTGTTGACAAATTGGAGAATTTTTAACCTAAAAAGCTAACGAATCCTTTTTATCAAAGAACTGTGACTCAAACAACCATAGTTCATAATGTGTTAAAACAAATCCCTACATGTAAATGTCACATTATGTGTATTTACATGAAAAATATTTGCGTCTTTGACAGGTATGTTACACACGAAAAATAGTTCCAAAGAAACTTGCTTTTAACCCTCTTCCTGCTTTCCGCGTCCCTGGGACGCGATACGTTATCTCTCCCTCACTGCTGATCGCGTCCGTAATATGCGATAGGGGGTTCCCCTACATATTTGCCTTGTTTTCGCTAAATACTACAAGATTTCATTAAGAAACTGTTTTCCATGATACATATTTGGATATCACGTGATTTCTGACACTTTGACCTAAAAATATCGTCAAATAGGATTACTTTTCGGCTAACAAAGAAGGTTATTTACATCCGTCATTATATCTTGAAATCGAAAGCAAAATGGCTAATCGAAGAATGACAGTAGACGAAGTTTTACATCAATTATTCACTGAAAGTGATAGCGATGGGGATTTTATTTTCGAAAGTGAGGAAGAAGATGCTTTTGAAGAAATTTTGCAAAATTTTGTGGAAGTAGATAGATTTGACATGATGCAAGCAGCGTCTGATCACGAACTTGACTGCGATAGAGAAAGTGGGTGGGGTATCACCGACTCGCCACCGATAGTGATGCCTTTCAATGAGGAAATTGGGCTTTCTGTTGATATGACAGATAAAACCAGCGTTTTGGATTACTTTTATGTTTTATTTGACGATGACATGTGGCGTATTCTGACCGATCAAACAAATATTTATGCGCAAAGAAGAATTGAAAGTGAGAGACTCAACCGCACAGCCGTCTCCAAAATTGGAAGGATTGTTCCATCGACGAAATGAAAGTGTTTTTCGCCCTAGTGATTGGAATGGGGACAGTTAGAAAAAGTAACTTGGAGGATTATTGGTCAACAAATGAAGTTTCTGTGACACCGTTTTTTAAACAGTATATGTCGAAAGACAGATTCTTATTGATATTATCTAATTTGCATATTGTTGACAATGACACAGATGACAGGTCAGATAAGCTTTTCAAGGTAAGACCGTTTCTATCAATGCTTCAAAATAATTGTGAAAAATACAAACCAGAGAGAAACTTGAGTTTTGATGAAGGAATATGCCCTTTCAAAGGCAGAGTGAGCTTTAGAGTTTATAACCCAATGAAACCAAACAGATTTGGGATCAAACTTTTCCAACTCTGTGAGGCTTCATCGGGTTATTGTGTTGGAATTGATGTCTACCATGGACAGACAGACTGTGCACAGTATGTTGAAGCATTAGATATGAATTGTGATGACCTTACCCAAACAACTAAAATAGTTTTAGGCATGTTGTCAAAAGTTGGCTTGCTTGGGAAAGGCCATCATATATATATGGATAATTATTACACCTCTCCCGAACTATTTGATATTCTCAATTGTTACAATACTTACACATGTGGAACTGTCCGTGTAAATAGAAAAGATGTCCCAAAAGCTTTTCCTGCTGTACGTCTGAGACAAGGAGAGGTCATTTTCAGAAGAAGAGACAATCTACTTGCTTTGAAGTACCATGATAAAAGAGATGTCCACATGTTGACAAACATTCACGAAGCTAAATTCTGTCAAACTGACAGATTGAACAGACAAACCAACCAGCCCATAATAAAACCAGTCGCAATTATTGATTATGTCAAGAATATGGGTGGGGTTGATTTGTCTGATCAAATTGTGCAGTATTATGATGTGCTTCGTAAATGTGTGAAATGGTGGAAAAAATTATTTTTTCATCTCTTTAACCTGATGCTTGTAAATGCCTATATATTGTACCGCAAATCTGGGGCTCAAAATAAAAAGCGTGCACACATTGAATTTAGGCAGGCCCTAGTCCTTGCTCTTGTGGAATCCGCAGCGGATGCCCCTAGACCACAAAAGGGAAGAAGAAGGACAGCTGAGGCTCTTAGCCGCCTCACAGAAAGGCATTTTATAGGCCGCATACAGCCAAAGCCCGGTGCAAAGAAGCAAAAGGTTGCAAGAGATTGCATAGTTTGTAACAAAAAGTCTAAGGATAGGGAGGGATATAAAAGAAAACAAACAACATTCGAATGTGTCATTTGTCAAAAACCTATGTGCAATCCCGACTGCTTCCAAAGATACCACACTCCAAAATTTTACAAACAAGTCAATCAGCCTAATCCAAACCACTCTAGTTCTGAGTCAGACTGATATTCTAGCACTTTTCTTGTTTGAGGGAAATGTTCTTTTCCGAACAATAAAAATGCTATAGAATAATAACATTAGAAAAAGTAGCAACAATATCTTTTATAATAAGTGTAAAATCAATAAGGATCTATCGGGTTGTATATACAGTACTACTTTTTATTATCATGTCTATTGTAGTTCTAGATGGTTTCTGAAAAATGTGTATAAATTAGGGATGGCAACGAGTAACCGGTTAACCGAGTACTCGATCGAACGTCCGAGTATCGATTACTGAATTTGATATTCGAGTAATCGGTATTTTTTTTTCAAAAATGTACCATTTTGCTTTCAGAGGAAAAATTTCTTTGCAAAACAAACACTGCAGCCGATTTAATGTAATCAAAACATCGTTGCAAAAGTGCGAAAGTTACCGAAAGATATCCAAACAATTCACAATTTGACATGTGTTTGTAATAAACAACAACGGTGTCAATTATAACGTTAAGCCGTTCACGTTAATTGCTAATCATTAAAGTTTTCGTAATTTTAGTAAATCAGAGGCCGGCTAATATGGTCTAATTAGAGAGGAGAAAGTTCTTGTCCTTAATCTTCACAGTTTGACTTTGAAACTTATTTAGGGATCGTGCGTACCTTGCAATTGCCAACGTGCCGTTGTTTACCTACCGTATTTTGCTTTAATTTTTGGGATAGTAAAATATAATTTTTTTTTTTCGTGCTCCAATACTAAGGTCTATAAAAAATAATTATTGTATAAGCGGTCCCAAAACTTATAATCAGACAAGACACGCTCGGGAACTCTAGGTCACTGACCGCTAACAAGTCGAACAATGCCGACATTAAAAAGCTACGCCATTGATTTCATAAAACCCATGTTCATATGCAGGTTGGTCTATTTTTAGACAGATTGGAATTCCAGCGGTCAATTTGTACACTAAACAGTCAAAAAGTTGGCTTTTTTCCATTGTTTTCGTTGATGATTAACTTGTAACTCATTATTGTCTATATCCTGGGCCAATGATGAAGATTGTTATTTGGCGTCTTTTGGTAAAATCATAATATAATTTACCTGCTTAGGTGGGGTGAATGACATAAATTCCACCGACAAGGACCTGCTCGACTCGTTCTCAAATTTGATTGGTTTGTCGATCTTCGATTGATAAAACTCGGTTAGATTACTGAATGTTGATTTCTATTTATAAAGAACGAACCCGATTGACCGTGAAATACATGCTTGTCAACTCCATGGAAACCTCGGATGTATAAGTATGTGTATCTTGGGATACAAGCTTTATCACACCCTTTATACACTTATATCCGAAATTTTTTGAATTGGGGTTTAAATAGTCTGTCAGGTGATTACATTTTTAGGTCCTGAATTGGGAAACTCCCTTTGAAATCGTGGTGGGTTGGGAAGCATGCTTATGACGTTATGTGTGTAGAACGTGAAATAAATGCTTGTAAACAAAGGGTGTCAAACGGATCAAGATTTTTTGTTGAATAGATTTTCAGTTTCCAATTCTTTGGGACAAAAAAAAATACCGATCTTGCTCTGAAGTTTTAGTATAAAATGTAGTAAAAATCGTCCGAGTAACCGAGTACTCGATCGGAAGAATGACCAAGTACTCGAGTATTAAAATCGATACTCGTTGCCATCCCTAGTATAAATTGAATTTTTCATTTATTCATACAGTTTTTTTTTCCATGTTTGTTACAGATATTTTGTTTTTGATATGTAAATGTTTGAATTTTAGAAAGTTTGATTGCAAAAATGGTTTCATTGTGTTTTATTGTGATTTATTTGAATTTCAACTCTCTTTTTTTTCTCTGTTTACATATGTTGTTAAGCAGTTACTTGCTCATATTTATCATGATTTTATAGATAAAGGTATAAAAGTTACATCAAAGTGTACTTTGTTTATCAAGGAGTATTTCCTGTTCTTACACTAATGATCTATATCTAATGGTTAATCAGATAAGGATGATTAACTAACGGTCAGTAGTCTGGTCAAGTTAATTCCTTCCAGATGTAAAAGTTTCGCCGCAGTGAGGTGCTGATAAGCCATATGTTACACAGCAGGAAGGGGGTTAATAATTTTGTTTTGAATCTAAAGATGATAAAATTCGAAGCTTTGTCACAATCACTTATTTTGACAATTAATTTCACAAATTTATCTATGTCAACAATGTCTTGGAAATGAGGCGTATGATTAGGCCAGAAAGAAAAAAAACTGTGTTTCAGGTGACTCTTGAAAAAAAACTAGGGTCGGAAGGTCGGTAAAAAGTTTTTTTTTCTACTTTTTTTTTCTAATTAAAACTTGTCTATAAAATCTCTTGTTTTAAAGAGCCTCTGAGAAAAGACAATAGAAAACATCCTGGTAATCAGTATTTTCTCACTTTCTATTATGTTTTCAATCATTCTGATACAAATTCAAATTTACTGTCTGCTATATGTACAATCAGGGTTTTAACGGACACACATTTTCTGCGTCTCGCATGCAGAAATAGGGAAGCAGGACTCCCAAAACTTATGCTACTGCTTCCCTGGGACGCAATTTTAATTTTATTGTCATCTGGATAAAGATTCGACGATTGAGAACCCTAAGAAGTGACTGATATTAAAAGATAAAATTTGTCGAGTGTGAACAACAGTACCCAAAACGTACCGCAGCTTTTCGGACCGTAAGTGTGGTACGGTATAAAAACCCAACATTCTCGACAAGCTGATCGAAAATAGGTAGGCTAAAACAGTTCAACAAAAAATGTTCTTTACGATAGTTCTTTTCAAAAGTAAAGAAATATTGTTAGAAAAATAAACGTATAGCGTCCACCGAAAATTATCATTAATTTTGACCTTCATAATCTACGAAAGTGGCCGGCTCGTTATCTGTGATTTAGACCGAGCCCCTAAAGGTTGTTTGTGCTGACACAGCATTAAAAATAGCGTCTACAAACTAGTAGTGGGCCGATGATCGACTATAGTCGAAAGTCAGTTGGTTTTGGCTTCCGATTCCCATATTCGATTGAGAAATCCAGGAATCGATTGTAGTCGGTTCTTGAACTCGTTTGGTGCCTAAACTTGAATTCTTTGTTTTGTGACTACGATTAATCACAATCTTCGATTAAACATTCGAGACTAGTGGATAACATACATTGGGTTTTGACACTTGGAATTTTGAAGTGACCTGTATTTGACAATGAAAAAAATCTGCCTAAATGGCAATATGACGCATGAAATTATCGTCTAGAGCTTCATATTACCTAGCTTGCGCGCATCCAGCAGAAATATGGGCCAAACACGATAAGTATAAAATGCGAAGGACTCGCGGATGATAATGAAGTTTGCGAGTCATGTATGACAGAGTAACAAAAGTATTATTCCTCTTATCTAATGTAAAGTGACAGATTTTTAAGTTACTTGCTATTTAAACTGACCAACCGATGTTAACTCATGTAGTAATACAGGGTGTCCGGAAAGTAAGGTAACACTTTCGTACTTTTATATTTTGGCTTAAAATATAAGATAACGAGATGAAAAATATATATACATGTAAATAAAACGTGTAAGTTTTTTTGTGTGATAATTTAATTCAATTTTCATAACACTTTGCGCTTTTATACAGATTTCACTTCAAAAATCCTTTTTCGGTCATTGGCGTCATTTTAGTAATTAATGATGTTTTCAATTTGACGGCCTTTTATACTCTCTCCTTTCCGAAAACGCACAATGAAATTTTCACACACTTTGAAATGCATTCAAATATCAATCATACTGATGTCACTAGAAGAATTTTTTTTTAAACGACATGTCTATGTTGTTTAGGTTGGGATCGTAGACCTTTGATTTCAACACACTGCAAAGGAGGAAGTCAATATGTTGAGGTTGAGGTTGGGACTGTGTGCAGGCCACGATATTCAACCATGTCTTACTTCCGGCTCTCGCTTAAACATTACCCTATATCATCGAACGTACTATATAAAAAGTCTGCCACAGATTTAGATGTGTGGTGTAGCACCAATTGCTGTGCAATGAGGGTGATTTTATTCTGATTTCAACATGTCCGACTTCTTTCTGTGAGTTTAAAAGGTCAAAGGTTGACAGCCTCAACCAAGACAGCACATCCAAGTTGTTAAAGACCACTTACAGTGTAATAAAGAAGAATGATATTGAAATGTGCGATCAGGTGATTGACAATTTCATCAGGCATGATCGGCAAGGAAAGAGAATAATATGCCGTCTCACTGAAAACGTCATAAATTGTAAAATGACGCCATTGACCGAAAAAGGACTTTTGAATTGAAATCTATATAAAAGCACAAAGTGTTAAGAAAATTGAATAAGATTATCACACAAAAAAAACCTTACAAGTTTTATTTACGTGTATATATATTTTTCATCTCGTTATCTTATATTTTAAGCCAAAATATAAATGTACGAAAGTGTTACCTTACTTTCCGGACACCATGTACTTCTCCAAAAATTAATTGTCACGAAAAAATAGTTCGCTAAAAAAGCGTGAAAACCCATGACGCTACAATGAGCAGCGTGGCATCGTCCGATCAGGGAGACTTAAAACTATCTTCTCATCTGTAATAATAAATTTAAACAAATCTCTGTATAAAGCAATAAATGGAAGCTATGTTTCCATTCATGAGTGAAAAAAAGAAAATGTTTTATGAATGAAAATATAGGTATATTATTCCATAGCAGACGGGAGTGGTCGTCTGGAAATTAAAATATATGGAAAAAATAATTGGTATTGGTATTCAAATTTGTACAACCAAGGGTCTCCCAATTTTTAAGTCAGGACTTCCATATAAATCATAGAAGTCGAGTCCCAAGAACCCCAAAAAGAAACTGTCAGACTAAAACCCTGTACAATATAGATGAAATCTAAGGATTTGTCATCTAGACTTAAGGGTAAATATTACACAAAATACATGTAACTCTTTATAGATCAAATACCAGAACATCCTTTACTGAACAGTCTCTGCAGCATTCTCTGAAATTTGAGAATACCATGCCAATAACCTTTTTTAACATTAAAACAAACATTAGTGTATTTTAAATTATGTAACCCTTTACACACAACCCTGGCTTTTAAGTACCCTAAAGAAGAAACCTCTTCAAAACATTTTGGGAAAAGGAGAAAATGCTGGTTACCAGCAATTTCTCCAAATCCCAGAATGTTTTCTATTGTATTAACGAGAAATTTTATCATTTAATCATTTGAGCCTCATTTAATTTTTTGTCTGCAAATACTTTCAATTTGGACAAGACTATTAAAATACCTGTCTTGACAAAGTTAAACAGTCCGAATTCAAAGCACTTGCCAACAATAAATTGGATGTACAGGGTTTTAACGGACGCACATTTTCTGCGTCTCGCACGCAGAAATAGGGAAGCAGGACTCCCAAAACTTACGCTACTGCGTCCCTTGGGACGCAATTCTAATTTTGTTGTCATTGGGTAAAGATTCGACGATTGGTACGGTGTAAAAACCCAGCATTCTCGTCAAGCTGATCGGAAATACATGTAGGTAATACAGTTTAACAAAAAAAAAAAAAAAATTCTTTACAGTAATTCTTTTCATAAGTAAAGATATGTTGTAAAAAAATGACGTATAGCATCCGCCGAAAATTATCATTAATTTTGACCTTCATAATCTACGACAGTGGCCAGCTCGTTATCTGTGATTTAGACTGAGCCCCTAAAGGTTGTTAAAAATAGCGTCTGCAAACCAGTGGTGGGCCGATGATCGACTTTAAGTCGAAAGTCAGTTAGTTTTGGCTTCCGATTCCGATAATCGATTAAGAAATCCCGGAATCGACTGTAGTCAGTTCTTGAACACGCTTGGTGCCTAAACTTGAATTATTGGTTTTGTGACTATGATTGCGAGTCACGTATGACAGGGTAACAAAGGTGTTATTCCTCTTATGTAGTGTAAAATGACAAATTTTTAAGTTACTTGCTATTCAAACTGACTAACCCATGTCAAATCTTGTAGTTATACTTCTCCAAAAATTAATTGTCACGAAAAAATAGATCGCTAAAAAAGCGTGAAAACCCATGACACTACAAAGAGCAGCATGGCATCGTCCTATCAGGGGGACTTAAAACTATCTTCTCATCTGCAATAATGAATTTAAACAGTGAATTTACACAAATCTCTGTATAAAGTAATAATTGGAAGCTATATTTCCGTTCATGAGTGAAAAAAAAAAGTTTTATGAAATAAAAATATAGATCCATAGCAGACGGGAGTGGTCGTCTGTAGATGCTTGAAATTTTTTCTCTTTTTTTATTTAACTCGTTTGGAAATTCAAATATATGGAAAAAATAATAGGTATTGGTATTCAAATTTGTACAACCAAGGGACTCCCAATTTTTAAGCCAGGACTCCCATAATCATAGATGTCGAGTCCCAAGGACCCGCAAAATGAACCGTCAGACTGAAACCCTGGATGTACATGTAGTTTCAATCAGTGGATTTGAGTTTGCCGTGGATCTTGGAAGAAAACATTGTTGCTAACAAATGTTGCATTTTATTTTTGTGAATCCTTTGCTAGAAAATTTCCCAACTCTTTCTTACTCTAAAGGTCTTTAAATCGCAAATTTCTTTGGTATTAAGTGGCTTAATGTGTCATTTAATATCCCAAACGCTGAGCCCTATAGCTCCGTAGGTATTTTAAAGGACTGGAGGTCGCTGGTTTGATCCCCTAGATTGGCCAATATAAGTATTCTTTCTGAGGATTGATGACAGTCATTGTGACAAGATTCATTCCTATCCATTGTTTTGACAATGTCTATGTGGGAAAGCTGCCAGTGGCTTGGGAAGAATATTGTGGAGAGAAGTCTACTGGTTAAAAAAAATTCCAGGATAGCATAGACAGGTGCACTGGCCACTGCCATATAAATGAAATAGATCTACTGCTGAAAAACTGTGTAAAACGGCAACAAGCGATCAATCATATCCAAAACCGTCTCTTAAATAAGCATAGTAAAGGCCCTAAACCCTTTACCAAACAATCCCGAAAGTTTAAAGTCCTGAGGAAACCTCTGAAAACATTTAAGCAATCAAGTTTTTTCTTAAGCTCATTACCAAACAACAAAATTTTAGACAGGACCAAATTGAAAGGATTTGCAGATGATAAAATAAATGTGGCTGAAAAATTGAAATTTATTTTGGGAAGGGTAGAAAACATTGTGGGAAAAGGAGAAAGGGTTTTGTTGTTATATGCAGCTAGTTTATATATGCTGCCAAAATGTAGGCATTTCCTGACATCCACTGACAGGACGGCTGATGCCATTTTAGAAATCACGATCTCCCTGGTGCACTTGTTTTTAGATAGTTGTTCTGCTACCAAGGTTGAAGTGAGTATGGTACTGATTTTAGGCCTGTTTCACAATCGAATGTATTCATTTGTACGCTTTTTATTTGTTTCGAAAGATGAAGCTGTTATTTATTCCATATACTGATCTGAGTTCGAAATTTTCCAAATCTTGAACATCACAGAAATATTGACAACGGCCGTAATGGGGAAGGAAAAACGGAGTAGAAAAATGCGAGAAACAAACGTACCGCTTTTGACCCGCTCTCAGGGAGCACCAATGTAATATCGTATATGTTTGTTTCTGGTAATGGCCAATTTACTGAAGAAATTCGGCCGAAAAGATTGAAAGTCAGATTGAATAATGAACTGGTGGGCAGAACTGTACAGAATAGAGGTCAGTTTGCATTTTGCGTAATATTGGGTACAAACCAATTAGAAAGTTTTTGGGTCGGCGGCAATTTGGTAGGGTCGGTTGGGTCACCTGAAACACAGCTATTTTTTTTTCTGGCCTTACAGATTGTTGACCAAACAGGGGACTATTTGTTTGTCTCAGTTCGTCTGTAGAAGAGGGAAATTACAAATAGCTGTAGGCATGTAACAATGGAAAAAAAAGTTAGCAATATGGTAGTTTTTTAGTACCTCCCAAGATTTCTTGTTCAATTTGGGTGTTACCTATGATTGTAAGGCGAGGATTTATGGAGGGTTAAAGATCATGTTTCAGGAGTCCTGAATTGCTCAGCGTTAGTGAAAAGCGTGTAGCACTCCTAACCAGGATGTCCTGAATTTAAGCCTCACAAGAACTACTGGACATCTTGTGGGAGTGATCTTTGGTAAGATACTTTAGTCCCCGAACCTAGTAGTGGTTAAACTCATGACAAAAATGAAAGAATGAAATAATAATGAAAGCGGCATAATTCAACATTTATACTTGGCATACCTCAAGTGATTGGGCCATCATATCCCTCGGCAGTATCTGGTGGATTGATATTCACCGAAACGGTACATTTCGTCGCTGAATATACACCTGTTTACCTTTCTGAGAATAGTAAATCTTCTCTTGAAAAATAAAACTTGAGTCTCAATTTCCTATAGAAATCTTTCTAACTATATTTCAGTTGACAGACAGCTCATACATTCATATTTAACGTGGTTTAACATTGCGATTGAAGTTTTCACCAAAGATAGATAGATGCCATTAATTTCATCAAAGTTGTTTATGTCCTTGCTAAACGACTTACAGTGGCACTATCATGTATAACATCACATGATTGACAGTTCAAATGGAAATGACCGTTAACAAGGTTAGATGTAGTTGTGGAATCGGCTGAGTTGTGACAAGTGGCAACAGTTAATAAACCAAATGATTGAGTCATGCTCTATGAAAAGGGGGCTTAATAAATTTTCAAAAGGTTTCGGCTCAGGTCAGCCTGCACAGTTCGCGCAGGCTGACCTGTGTTGAAACCATTTGCCCCTGGTTAAGTTTTTGCACTTCAAAAGACCATTCTACCTTAGAAGGATTCAGCTAGCTGATCGATAAAATGCATTTTATTGACCCATAACTTTACACTGAATAACTTGGTATTTTATTATACTGCAAAGAAATTTCTCATGATCTGATTGGTTAACATGCCGGGGACATAATACCATGTTCCCTGGCAAAAACCACGTAAAACCAGTTTCCCTTTTGAGTACCCCGTAAACATCATTACACATGCAATACATTATCCAAAATGGCAGCGTCTATCGATCATCAGACTGCACATTTATGCACCATACTGCACGTTTTAGTGTCATCATTTTCCAGTGATGTCAGTTTTCATTGAATCGGGGCACACAGAAGGGAATTTCTATTTCGTCAGCATACTTGCTTCGTGAAATTATAAAACAGGAAAATTTCGCTTAACGCGCTTTGGAAGGGTAAAACTTTGCAGTATAATCAGTATGGACCAACGTACAGTGTCGCAAATCTGAAGCTGCTGCTACTGTACGCCCCAAATCAGTTAGCTGCAGTAGATAAGTCTAACAAAACAGGCTGGCACGCGTAATCTAGCAGACAGAAGTTGATCGGGTGTTTTGCATTTGAAAGGTAAGAAGTTTTTCTACAAATACATACTGCGATTGGGTTCATAAACCGAGCAAGTTTTGTATAGGAAAGCTGCATCACCAAATTTTGTCGTTGGCAACTGCCATGATCGCTAAACATTTGCTTTCTACTCCTTCGGGAGGATCGGAAACCATTTTCTGATACTGCAGACAGATAAAGAAATCATTCAGCTTTGCGTATACATGTCCATGGTAGTATTCAGTGCCATATCCATCGAAATAATTCACTTTTTATATACAAAACTCGCTCGGTTTATGAACCCAATTGCAGTACATATTTGTAGAAAAACTTCTTACCTTTCAAATGCAAAACACCCGATCAACTTCTGTCTGCTAAATTACGCGTGCCAGCCTGTTTTGTTAGACTTGTTTACTGCAACTAACTGATTTGGGGCGTACAGTAGCAGCAGCTTCCGATTTGCGACACTGTATGTTTATCCATACTGATAATAAATTCATTGTACAGTCAGGTGGCAGGGGACTTGGAAACTTGTTCACGGCTGTGGTGAATTATGTCGCCACCTCGCCTTCGGCTCGGGGCGACATGTCAATCACCACAGTCGTGAACAAGTTTCCAAGACCCCTGCCACCTGACCATACAACTAATAATGTAATACGGAGATGCATGAAACTCTTTTTTGTGAGAGGACTTGACTCATCTACTTTCTTTGCTTCTTTGCATGTTACAGCACAGTGCGAACAAATAGGTACCAAGAGGAGAATACGTAAAGTAGTACAAGAGCCACGTTGCCAAGGGAAACAGTGTGATGCTTTAGAGGAAGTGACACAGTGTACTGGTAGCTGTTGCCCTGTAAATTGTATTCTAGGAGAGTGGAGCGAGTGGTCGTCATGTAATGTGACGTGCGGGGAATCAGTTGAGACAAGAGTGAGGTCAGTTTCACATGAAAATCTGTTCTGTCATGAAGCTACCAGTCTCTAGTACATTTTATGTTAATAATGATAATAATAATAATAAAAAAAGATTTTAGATATTAGTAGCAGTGACTGTTCCTCACATTCAGTAACTTTTGTTCGTAACGCTGAACCGTCACTCTCCAGGAGGCTATAAGATGATCATTCTTGGTCATGTAAAATACAAAACAAAACAAAACCAGCATGTTCTCCTTTTCCCGCAAAGTTTTATGTCCTTTCAAAAATAAATCACATCCTTAAAGGCATAGAGTATTTGTCGTCTGCAAGTACTCTCAATTTGGACAGATCTACAATTTTCCCATGTGGTAAACAGTTAATCACAATGTTTTTGTACAAATTCAATGTAGATGCAAACACATGCATATAATTATTCTCACTGATGGCTATAAGCATACATGCCCAGAATATTCTGCAAGGAAGTTTAGAAAGTCGTCTGCCGCAAGTTCATTACAGGCTGTATTGGGTTTATGAAGGCGAGGAGACAATTCTGTAACCTTTGCTTGTGCTTATAAAACCCGAGTCCACACTCAACTGAGTTTATGCTCAAACTTCAAAGTCTAATGCATACTTCATGAAAGTATGTTAATTTTAAATGAATGTTTTAACTCTTTTGCCGCCATAGGCGAAAACTGTGACTTTTGCGGATGTCATAGGTCAGGATCAGAGTGCATAGAATGTGCAGTCTAATCTTTGATCTATACCTTCTGCTTGTGTAGTCAAGCCTATACAATCAAATTAACCCATTACCAAACAATCCCTACTTTTGAAGACCCTGAGAAAGAAGCCTTAAGAAAACATTGTGGGAAAAGGAGAAAATGCTGGTAACCATCATTTTCTCCTTTTCCCACAATGTTTTCTACCTTTCACGAAACAAATTTCAAATTTTCAGTCACTTTTATTATTTCATTTTTTATTTCATCGTCTGCCAATGCTTGCAACTTGGGCAAACTTAAAATCTTGTCGTGTGGTAATGAGTCAATGTGTGAAAGTTTCATTGGATTGTTTTTTTTTTCAGAGCCGTCAAAAGAGGTCAAGTTGATTTTTTTTGCCATTGAAAGAGTTAACTCACTTCCAAACAACAATATTTTAGGTTTGTCCAAACTGAAAGCATTTGCAGACGGCAATTTCAAAGTGGATCAGATGGTGCAATTGTTTATTAACAGGGTAGAAAACATTGTGGGAAAAGGGGAAAATGCTGGTACCAGCATTTTCTCCTTTTCAGAGAATGTTTTCAAAAGGCATCTTTCTCAGGATCGTGAAAAGTCGGGATTGTGTGGTATAGGGTTAACCAACCCTTATCCTGCTAGATAACTTCACATGAAACTTCTAACATGAAAGTAAAATCCTAGATTTTGCTATTTCTTAAGTATTTTTGGGAGGAAGATATATTCTTATCGAACATTGAAGATCCAAGATCAGACTGCACGTTTTGTGCAGTCTGATCTTGGATCTACATTGTCTGCAAAAGGTCAGTGAGTGGCGCTTAGCAGCCAAGGGGTTAATAGAAAAACGCAAAAGGAAGGTTTTAAGGGAGAAAGATAAATTCTTATCGGACAGTGTAGATCCAAGATCAGACTGCACGTTCTGTGCAGTCTGATCTTGCATTTATACTGTCCACAGCAAATCAATGAGTCGCTTAACAGCCACAGGGTTAAAGGTGGCCCTTCAGATTTTGGGACAAAATTTTACAAAAAATACAGAAAAATCATCCCTGTACTCCCAAAGCCTTATAATTTTCATTCATTAAACCCCAGTAGTCGAAAACCATCTGACAGCTAGATAAATTAAAGATTTACTACAGCCCAGGTCGACACCGAAGGGAAACACGGTCTATTTTTACATGAGCAACTCGCTCATTTACATACCGGAAATATACAGACGAAGCTTCAAACATAGCATCCGAAGTTCTATACATTATGGAAAATAATTAAATGTTTGTTATGTTATGGAATTTAATAGTCATAAGTCACGTGCAAGTCACTTAACATTCCCACAATGCTTTTTCGATTTTGGCGGGAAATCTAAAGATAGCTTAAGAGGCTACGTAGCCTTTTAAGGGAATTACCAAAAAAATTTTTTTTTGTAATTTTATGATTCTTAATTACTGATGATTTGTATTGATTTTTCATATAAATTTCAGTGACAAATATATTCTTTAATTTGGTGTGATGTGAAAATTCTAAATACCCACCTTTAAAGGACACAGATGCAGAAAAAAAGGTTTTAAGCCCAGAAGTTTTCCATGAGGCTTATCAAGTAACATTTAAACTACTTTTAAGCTCAGCTTAGTCGAGCGAGAAAAAATTGAACCCCTATCATGCTAAAAATAACCAAGAGGAAATTTTTAATTTGTAAGTAAAAACCCAAATATTGTTATTTGAAGTTGTGTGCTGTGGAATAATATCTCCTTATTAGACAGTCTAGACCCATGATCAGACTGCACGTTCTGTGCAGTCTGATCTTGATCTACCCTGTCCGCAAAAGGTCAGTGATTGACACATTGCGCTATGCAGGTTAAGGTTTAATGAGCTGGCTCCTTTTTCAGATTTGTCCAGCTGCCTGCCTGTGACGGTAAGGCCTGTTCGGAGGATCCCGTAGAGCAGGAAACGAGGCCTTGTTCACGGTATATCAATGTGGATTGCATGGTAGGTAACTTGTTTTACTGATTGGACCATGCTCTATGAAAAGAGGGCTTAATACTTTTCCCTTTTGGTAAAATTTGTCTTTGTCAAAGGACCAGTCTTCCTCATGATTAAGTTGTTTATTGATAAAGGTAGATTTAATGGATCCATAGATAAATGATAGCTGGACCAGTATCATGTATTACAGAAAGGCATTAAAACCCTTTTTACCAGAGCATGGCTTGTATATTGTCGGATTACTTCAAAAACCTCGTAAATACGGCTTGAAACAAGCTCTAGTTGCAAGGTTTTTGAAGTAAACAAACAATATACATGTTTACCAGAAACAACCCTGTGGTCTTATCTTTGTCGACATTATTTTTTTTGTTTGTCTCAATGAGAAGATTCTAATAAGTACCCATAATATAGGGTTTTAGTGGAGAATAAGATATTTTCAATAACTATGAAATCAAAATCAGTCCCTCTGTCTTGAGCTCTCACAAAGGTACATTAACTCATTTCCAAATGACAATATTCTAAGCTGACCAAGTAGAAAGCATTTGCAGACAACAAAATAAAAGTGACTGATAATTCGAAATTTATTTTTGAAGAGTAGAAAAACGTTGTGGGAAGCGGAGAAAATGCTGGTTACCAGCATTTTCTCCTTTTCCCACTATGTTTTTTAAAGGCTTCTTTCTCAGGATCGTCAAAAGTAGGGATTGTGAGTAATGGGTTAAATCCGGTTTGGTAAAGCATCACAAAAATGTGTTGATATGTAAGTTACTAGGCAAACTTCTGTCTTTATAGCAATTACTTTTGGAGTGTTCATTAGTTGGTTGTCAAGTGCAGGTTAGACTGTTGATCTCATATCTTTCAGGTTTCTCCTTGGACTGTATGGTCAGACTGTATCCTTGACAACGGCTTTTGTGGTAAAGGTATCAAAACTAGGTCAAGGACGGTCGAAAGGCAACCAGAATGTCAAGGACACCCTTGTATGAATTTAACCGAAACTGGGATATGTTATGGCCAGTGTTGTTTGCAGGATTGTGTAGTTAGTGACTGGTCAGAATGGAGTCACTGCTCGACATCATGTGGGCAAGGCATTAGGTAAATCAATTTGTGGCCCATCACGCAAAAAAGGACCATCTGTGAACTGCGTAAAGTGTCCACCCTGGTCAGACTGCATGGATTGTGCAGGTTGACCGGGGTTGACAGTTTTCGTATTTTATGATATTTTCTGCATGGAAAGTGGTCATTCTATCTTTCCATGCAACCATTTTTGAACTATCATCCTTAAATTGACCTACGCTATCTTTGGTCTTTTTTCATGCAATTGGTGTTCGAAATTCCCAGATTGTCCCTTTTGTCTTGATGGGTCACATTTATTTTACGTTTTACCAGACGACAATATTTTTGCCTGTTCTGGAATATTGATACAAAAAAATGGAATTTTCGCTGTTTTTCAACTTTTTTTAAATTGTTTGTATTCTGTGGTCTCATTCCCTTGCCAGTAGCACATGCGTGAACACATCACGTGATACTACTCTCAACGAACCGGTCATAGCACCGGTTAACTCCCCTCTGCTATCTTAGCACTTGCCACAGAATCTATCAAAACAGGAAAGACGTCACAGGGGATCAGCTTTGGAGGATAAGGAGGGTGGACTAACAACTTCTTTGGTTTGTTTTAGCTTCCTGCATACATATGTTTGATTTGTGAGGTTGAAAACAGTAACAAAGGTATTGAAAATACATTACCAGTTGTTTACCCTTTCAGTGTATTAGTATGTAAGATTTAGATTGAGACACTGTCGCTCGCCGCGCAGCTGTGATAAAGATTGATGTAACTTTAGAAGAGGTTCCCACCTTATGCATACACACAATATCCGCCAGCTTGTCGGTAAACTGTCCTGGGCACTTCAATATATGAATTGTAACCTACTTTAGAAAAGGTTTTCACCTTACGCATACACGCAATATCCACCAGCTTGTCTGCTGGACACTTCAATGTATGCAAGAAATGGAACCGGCAGATCGGACTGTGCTAAACCTAGTGCTTGTTTGTATAGGATTTTTGTCCATGGCATTATTTCTTAGAATTGATAGAGAAGATCGCAATAAAATGTAGATGTGCTTAACATTAACAGCTCTATATTTTCCTGTTGCTGACCAGTATTAGAATTTGAAAAAAAGTGACAACCAGTTGAATTGCTAAAGCTAAACATTTCACCTAATTTTCATTTGATTTAATTAAGATTGCCTCAGTTAATGGTCGCTTCGAGGAATCAGAACGAAATTGCCCTTACTAAAGTTATGGCTGTAATAGACTTCGCCTTTTCAAGTAGCATCATCATATTTATACCCGGATTTCATTTATTTTGTAGAAATAGGACGAGAGCAATCTTACAGTCACCAAGCTGTGGGGGTTCACCATGCACCGATAAACTGCTAGACAACAAGGACTGTGTGGTGAGAGACAGGCTGGACTGTGAGTTCACAGACTGGAGCCAGTGGACAGCGTGTAGTACAGACTGCGGTGTTGGTGTACAGAGCAGAACAAGGACGCTTACAACCCCGGCATACTGCGGTGGGCAATGTGAAAACGAGGCTGTCGAAGAGGAAAAGGATTGCGAGTCCTATGAGGCTAAGCAGAATTGTGAGGTAGATGCCATACAAATTGTTGATAATGTTCTAGAAATGCCATAAACAAACAATTCTGAATCATTGTTGAGAGAATTTAAAGGTGGCCCTTCAGATTTTGGAAGGAAAATTTTACAAAAAGACAAAAAAAATCATCCTGATACTCCCAAAGCCTTATAATTTTCTTTCATAAAACCTGAAAGTCAAAAAGGCAACAAGAGAAATTAGAGATTTACTACAGCCCAGGTTGACACCGAAGGGACACACGGTCTATTTTTACATAAGCAAGTGGCTCATTTACATGTACAAACCGGACATACACAGACGAAAATTCAAACACAGCTTCAGAAGAAGACATTATGAAAAATAATTACATGTTTGTTATGTTATGGAATTTAAGCGTCATTAGTCACGTGCCAGTCATCTAACATTCCCACAATGCTATTTTTTATTTTTGGCGTGAAATCTAAAAATAGCTAAAGAGGCTACATAGCCTTTTAAGGGAATACCATCACTTTTTTTTTTGTAATTTTTTTATTCTTAATTCTTGGTGATTTGTATTGTTTTTTTCATTTAAATTTCAGTGATATATTTTTTGATTCTTAATTCTTGGTGATTTGTATTGTTTTTTTCATTTAAATTTCAGTGATATATATAATCATATATTTTTTAATTTGGTGTGATGTGAAAAATCTAAATATTCACCGTTTACCCCTTACCAAACAACCCTTGGTTTTTACGACCATGAGATAGAAGTCTTTCAAAAACATTGTGAGAAAAGGAGAAAATGCCGCTAACCAGCATTTTCTCCTTTTCCCACAATTTTTTCTACTCTGCTGGAAAAAAAAATTCAGTTTCTGAGTTACGTCTATTTTGAACTCTGCAATTGTTTTTTATTTGGACCAGTCTAAAATTCTGTTGCTGTGGCGGACAGTTTTATTTAATAAATATTTGCGTCCACCTGCATTATTTTTTCAGTACTTTCGGTACTTTAATTATAAAATCTCTGATGTGTTTTAAATAGCTTAACTTTTTGGTTAAAAACAAAAGTAATGTAGTCAAACTATAGTTAGAAAATATTTTTTTGTGCTTTAGTGACCACATTTCAGTCAAACTTTAATAAAACTTCGCAAGAATGACAAAATCTTTACTAGATTCCTATCGGTGAGTTACTGGGTTTCACAGTGAATAACACCACTGGTGATAATAGATATGTTATCTTCACTAGGGACAGTATGATTTTAGAATATTTGATGGAACTATTTTTCCCCTATATTGCTCATATTGCTTGATAATTATTAGAATAAATAAAAAATGGTGAATTGGGAACAGAATAAATAGGATAATCATCTGGTTGTGTTTCATCACATCCTTTGGACTAGTTTTTTCAACCGCATCACACCTCATTCCAGTAATAGATTTTTGATATCGCACACAACCAGTTGATTATCCTGTATTTACTAATTATAGATTTCTAACGTTGCAAAGCTCAGATGAGCGGTCATTACCATTGTGCCACTCTTATCAGGCCCAATTGCTATGTAAATGGTTCTTTGCTTTTGTTCTTTAAAGGTTTCAGAATGGAGTTCTTGGGGAGGTTGTGTGCGAAATTGCGCTCGTGGAGATCAGACGAGAAGTAGATCCATCATAGTTAATGTGGTCTGCAATGGTACACTGTGTCCGACAGACCTTGTAGTAAGTATACTACTACCTTTTGTTACTACTACTACTTCTATACTACTATTTATAGTACTAATAATGATAATAACAATAGCACTGCTCGAGGTCATAGTATTATGATATCTGCTTTGCCAATTTGGCCTTTACTGGGCCTTTAAGTTCCCATTTGCCAGAATATGGTTTATTTGTATAAGAATGCTTTCAAAAAACATTCTACATCAGGAATAGTCAGTGTGAGTTGAAGTTTGATACAAAAATAGTCTAAACATGATTAAAACCTGCCAGGTAGCTGTCTATTATTTTTCTTTTTGCCTGATTTTAAAAATTCTTTTTTTTTTTCTGCCAGCGACTAACACATGATCTGACCACACAATTGCAGATTGTCATCTCCTCAACATTTTCCATATGTTTAAATGGTATGATTTAAATTTAAATGTATGATGAAACCTGCTTTGCTATTTTGGCTTTTAGTAGTCCTTTAAGTCCCCACACTTGCCAGAATTTGGTTTATTCCTCTGAGAATGTTTTGAGTCAAAGTTTGATAGAAGAATACTCTAAAAATTGTGTACTCTTTGCTTGAAATGTTCTCCTTTCTTCTATAGTATATGAATAGACTGCAAAAGGAGTAATTTACATGTCTATCGGGTGTGTTAACTTTGATACTTCAGGAACGCCGAGATTGCCATTTACAATGCGAACAGCTTTGTAACGTTGGTGTTTGTAGCTGTAACCTTGGTTACCGACTGTCCTCGGACAATGTCACGTGCACTGAGGTCATGTGTCCGATCCCGAAAGTTTCCTACTGTCCACCGACCCACAGAGAGATCACAGATTGTAGAGAACCGTATTTCACGTGTGATGATGTGAGTATAAGCTGTTTGAATCATGCTCTGTGAGGGTGGGATTTAACCCCTTAGCACACAATCCTGACTTTTGATGACCCTGAGAAAGAAAGCCTTTGAAAACATTGTGGTAAAAGGAGAAAATGATGGTTACCAGCATTTTCTCCTTTTACCACGTTTTCTACCCTCTCCAAATCAAATTTCGGTTTTTGATTCACAATTATTTTGTCGTCTGCAAATGCTTTCAGTTTGGACCAGTCCAAAATTTTGTCGTTTGGTAAAGAGTTAATGCATTTGCAAAGAGTATCGATTAAGCTCAGCCTGTGCTGTTCGTGCAGGCTGACCTGGATCGATCCTTTTTTGCTTTTTGGTAAATCTTTTGCATGTACAAGTACCATTCTGCCTTAGCATTCGGTTGTAAGATAAAATAGATTTAATGGATATATGGTTAATGTTATGGCTTGCATGGTGAGATGAATAAAGTATTTATGGCTTAGATTTGTCTGAACGATAGTCCTTTCTTAGGACTTTTTGCATTCTTTTCTTATTTCTATTTTGAGTCTTTTTTTTTTTCTGTCTCTCATTCGGGGGGTTGGGGCTAGAACTACAAAAACCATTCCCTCTGCATGCCTTTGGCTGCTTTCCCACTTGAACAAAATCAGAATAATATGTCATTGGAAAAGAGACCCGACCTGCAGCAATTGTTTTCATGCCCACAAACACTGTTGAGAGGGTAGGGATTCAACTTTGCAAACTCTGGGTTACATACGCTGTACCTCGGTGCTAAGCCTACAGGGCTTCTGGCCTTTAAGCCGTGCTCCTACAATAGGGAGTTAATGCATCTCTGTGATCCATTTTCAGCTCCATGTCATGGCCTGGCGTACGTCAAGCATGCGTATGTCTGTCTGTGCATCAGTGCATGTTTAAACTTTTATTTCAAACATCTTCTCTGAAACTACCCATCCAAACTTGAAACTTCACGTAAATTATCCTGCCATGGTCCTCTTCAGAATTTCTTAACCCTTTCCCAAACAATCCCTGGTTTTTACGGGTCAGGAATAGAAGCCTTTTGAAAACATTGTGGGGAAAGGAGAAAATGCTGGTAACCAGCATTTTCTCCTTTTCCCACAATGTTTTCTACCCTGTCATATAGAAAAATCATCTTTTTAGCAACTGTTAATTTGTCACCTGCAAAATGCTTTCAGTTTGGTCTGGTCCAGAATTTGTCATTTGGGAAAGGGTTAAAAGAATTTGATTCCTTCAAAAACTCTGGTTGCCAACAAAACTGAAAAAAAAAAACATTTTAAAAAATCTTCTACACTTAAACCACAAGGCCCAGGGCTACTAAATTTGGCATGTAGCTTTATCTAATGGACCTTTAACCAGTTTGTTCATTTTATAGGCCTGGGGTCAAAATTGACTCCATCCCAGGGATCACAAGTTTAACATGGGCTTCCATATATAGTCACTTCAATTTAAACATCAATCAAAGGAAGTAACTCTTCTTATATAGGATAAAGTTTGATTCTATTTGACTGTTTTACACATGCACTGCTTACTTTTGGTCGCTGTTTGGAGCTTTCATTAAAGTCTTTTCAATCAGAAGTATCACTGTTTAACTCTATACCTCACAATCCCGACTTTTAACGATCCTGAGAAGGAAGCCTTTTGAAAACATTGTGGGAAAAGGAGAAAATGCTGGTAACCAGCATTTTCTTCTTTTCCCACAATGTTTTCTACCCTTCCCTAAAGGAATTTCAATTTTTTAGTCACATTCATTGGGTCGTCTGCAAATGCTTTTAATTTGGACCAGGCTGTAATTTTGTCGTTTGGTAAAGAGTTAACTCTTTCAGCTCCAGAAAAATAAATTTGACCTCTTTCTATGGCTATAAATAAAATCCATTGAAACGTACAAACAAATCAGTAGTATAGGCTTGACTATAAACAAGCAGATGGTATAGATCGAAGATCAGAATGCACATTCCGTGCCGTCTGATCATGACCTGTGTTGTCCGCAAAAGTCATCATTTTCACCTACGGCGGTGAATGGGTTAAACGATGAAAACCAGCATTTGTTTGCTACACAGGGATACAAGTTTAACAAGACCTGCACACCGTACTGTAGCCCAAGCAACTGGACTGTAAAAGGGACACCACTTTTGGTAACTTGCCAGGAAGATGGGAATTGGACCCAGCCAGACATTTATTGCTCAAGACCTAACAAACCGCCTATTGGGGTAACTATATCTAAATAAATGATTTTGCTATTAATTACTGCTCATAAAGTTTTAAAGTGGATACTGAAGATGAAGGCAGACCGCGGAATTTTACACGGGTCGTATCAAAAATGCACAATGCAATAATCGCTGTATTCAAAGGGAAACGGTTTTGAATTTTATTGTAAAGCATCAGATAGGCAGTGAACATTTGCTGTCGCAAGAACAAGGTCATTCATCCATTTGGCAAACCTCTTTTGATCTGTTTAGCCATAGGCCTCTGAAACTTCATTGGTTTATCAGAGGATAACGCAGTTTTCATGTTCGGACACCGTTACTGTAAATAGCACATTGGTGATTCCCTCTTAAAATGTATATAGAGCGAGTCGCCAATAACCCATTACCACACAATGCCTACTTTTGATGCCCTTGAGAAAAAAGCCTACGGAAAACATTGTGGGAAAATGCTGGTAAACAGCATTTTCTCCTTGTCCCACAATGTTTTCTGCCCTTCACAAAACAAATTTCAGATTTTCAGTTACTTTTATTTTGTCGTCTGCAAATGCTTTCAGTTTAGACAAGCCTACAATTTTGTGAGTTAATAATGATTTGAGTATATTCAGTGATATACAGGCAATGCAGGAATGTGCTATTACTGTCCAATGATATAGCAAGAAAAAATTTAGGATTGAGTGATGAACCAATAGAGCTTCATAGGCCTGTGGTTGAACAAATCTCTTGGCTGTATTTCGAAGGATATGCACACACGCATTGCATATCTTCGCCGGAAATTGACTGCTTTGAACAAACTAAAGTATCATAATTGGGAAAGATCTCTTAACCCTATACCTGATATGCCAATTTGAGTTACCTCGATTTTAACGTCATTTGGAAGAGTGAAAACCAAACACCAGTCAGTGTAAAACTGAACATTTTCACATAGTATCAAACTGAGGGTTTTCAAATTTATGAAATATTGAACAACTTTTTTTGTTAGATCGAGGTTGATACAACTGTAATAGAAGAAAACAAGCCCATAGATTTCTGTTTTGCCTACTTGTCAACCATCACAGACGGTGAAGAGTTCGAGGTGCATACCTATATGATCATGGAAGACATCACTAACCGGTTTTATATAAATAACGATAGACTTTGTTTGGCCAGAAAGACAGACTACGAGGAGGAACCATCTGAGTAAGAGTTATTGGCTTGGTTGCTTTCGGAGAAAACATCGAGATATTGTCATAGTCCAAGTACCATTGTGTGTTGCAAAAGATTTGATATTTTATAACAGAGCTCAAGATAAAAGGTAGTGATGGTACTCTAATTCCATTCTTTCTCTTCCAAACCCTATGTTGTAGTACCCACTAGAATCGTCCTGATGAGACAATTCTAATGAATACCCACAACTAAGGGTTTAGTCGACTATAATTGATATTTTCAATTTTGAAATCAGACATGATCAGTCCTTCTATCTAGAGCTGTTTTATAATATCCCTTTCATTGACTACCGTGGTTTACTTGGAAATTTGGACGAGTTGTGAACTTTCAAACAGGGCACTTACAACAAGGGTGAGTAACTATCAAAGTAATTCAGGCACAGTTATGCCCCCTGTTTGATTTACAATTCTTGCCGAAAGTCAAGCAACTGCATCTGCCATGTCTAGTGCTCCTGTTATTCTTTTCACGTTATTGCGGACTGCGCAGGCTGACCTGGGTCGGTCCTTTATACAGATGCATTAGGTCCTGCTTTCAGAGAACACAGCCTCTTTATATTCCAGGAACTCCTTTCTTGTTTTATTTAAATAGGTGGGAAGTTACCTTCAGGAGCACAGATATAGATGGAGAATACGTTGAACAAGCAGTCATGTTTGAAATCACGAACGCAAACGATCCACCCACATCCGTAAAGGTAAGACGAAACAATATTAGTGTTTTTTTCACAATACATATACTTCCAAACTGCCTGTACGTCAGGCTGACATGGGTCAATATTTTTTGAAAATGGATTTAGTCCGCTTTTCACAGAGCAATGTTAGAACCATTTTTGTAATAAAATGGATATTTGTCATAAATTTTTCCGGTTTTATTGCAAAAGTGGTTCTAACAGAGCACAGTGTTCATATTTGTATGTATGTATGGTTTTTGCCCCGTCTTCAACATTTTTTTTTTATCATTTTGTAACAGGTGGTGAAAAATATATCGCGGCTCGACCGGGATTCGAACCCAGGGCCTCAGGAATACCGTTCCTGCACTCTAACCAACTGAGCTACCGAACCACATGTCGATACGGCCGCACGATATATCACCACATACCTGTACCCGACTACATTATACCTTTACATCTATCTATGGGATAGACCAGTATACTACATACTTCCCCACCACATGAAGATTCGTCCACGAATCTCTCAATTGCCACCTGTTACATTTGGCGCCCAACGTAAATAACCCACTTATTAAGAGAGATAGGGTAGTAGTGATTGAGAGATTCGTGGACGAATCTTCATGTGGTGGGGAAGTATGTAGTATACTGGTCTATCCCATAGATAGATGTAAAGGTATAATGTAGTCGGGTACAGGTATTTGGTGATATATCGTGCGGCCGTATCGACATGTGGTTCGGTAGCTCAGTTGGTTAGAGTGCAGGAACGGTATTCCTGAGGCCCTGGGTTCGAATCCCGGTCGAGCCGCGATATATTTTTCACCACCTGTTACAATTTAACCCTTTACCAAACGACAAAATTTTAGACTGGTCCAAATTGAAAGCAATCATAGACAAAAAGATTAATGTGACTCAAAATTATTCTGGGATGGTAGAAAGCATTGTCAGGAAAGGAGAAAAATGCTGGTTACTAGTTACCAGCATTTTCTGCTTTTCCCACGACATTTTCAAAAGGCTTCTTTTTTCAGGGCTGCGAAAAGCAGGGATTGTTTGTAACGATCCTGATGGAGATGGCTTTTGTAACCAGTATTTGCTCCTTTTCCCACAATTTTTGGTACTCAATCACAAAAAAATCTCACAATCTGAGTCATATTTGATTTGAAAGACTATTAGAAGTTTTAGATGGTAAGCTGTCTGAATCAAACCCACACCCTCAAATGACCCCACGGCATTTGATGCAGTCTTTTGTGTTTGCGGTTTTTTAAACTTTTAGACATGGAAAGCAAGAAACAGTTCATTTCATATTCAACTCTAGTCAATTTATATCGCGGCGGCAAGTGCCACACGTTCACTGTCCATCTCTCTCTCTCTCTCTTTTTCTCTCTCGCTCTCTCGATCTCGGTCAAACACAGTTATCTTGCTTTATACGCTTACCCCCACCTGCCAATAAATTTTGGTAATTGCAAAATTTGGCTTTGTAATATCCGGTTGTGAGATTTATTCTAGTGTTCTAGCAGGTTAATTGTTTACCAGACAACAAAATTTTAGCCATGTCCAATTGAAAGCTTTTGCAGCGAACAATTTTAGTGTGGCTCAAACGGAGCAGTTTTTCTTAGCTGCGAAAGAAAAGATTGTGGGAAAAAGGAGAAAATGCAAGTTACCAGCATTTTCTCCTTTCCCCACAATCTTTTCTAAAGATTCCCAGGGGCGTTTAAAGGCGGCATTTTGCGGTAAAGGGTTAAGGATTTAAACCTTTTTGACTTTATAATGTAGTATTTTATCATTAAGATTGTAACATTCATATTGCGCCAGGCAGTACAGCTAGGTGGGGCCTTCATGTTGCATAAACAGAATGTGCAGTCTGATCTGCAAGGCTTCCTCACTGTTATCTTAGATCAGTAGTGATATTTTATCGTTATTTGAATCGCAATAAGAATGCCATATGCATTTTATTCAATAAAAAAAACAATAATATCGATAAGTGAGAGCAATACTGTTGTAAGTGCCTATGTGTTGTATAGGCACTTAAAACAGTATTGCTCTCAGCCATCAATATGTCCTTTGATAAAGTTTTTGAAATAACCAAAACTAGCCGGGATTAAAATATCTTTTCAAAATGATATTTGGAGTTTGATCTCTTTTTATTCATTTATATGTATTTATAGAAAATAGATTGGACGTAAAGCAAAGGATTCGGCTTTGTAAAGCATTGTAAGCTTTGTTGGAAGAAAAAAAAAAGCTGTTGCCATCATTTAACGCCGTTTTCAACATTATTTCAACATTATTTCAGTTATATCACGGCAGCCAGTGCACCTATTCATGCGTTCCTAGAGAATCTTTTACCAGTACTCTGCATAATTTTCTTTCCAAGCCTTGGGCTGCTTTCCCACATGACCATTGTCGTAACAATGGTCATCTGTGGGAGAGGAATGAATCCTGTCACAGTGACTATCATCAATCCTCGGAAAGAAATTGACCAAACCACGGGTCGAAACCAGGGATCGAGCCGTTGGCCTCCGTGTACTCAAGTCCTGCACGCTACCGCCTGAGCTACCGGGGCTCAGCGGTAATATGGAGGTAATTGCATTCCCAAACCCATCTGTTATTGCTTAGTTCTGCTGCTGTAAATATGTATGTTTTTGTGTGTGTGTTTTTTGTTAGCTGATTCGTTTGGTCTTAATTCTTAGGTTAGTAAGCTTGCGCAACTTGCTGATCTTTAGCGGCATATGCAGATCAAGATCATACTGCATAGAACATGCAGTCTGGTATTTGATCTGCATTTTCAAATTAGGTCATATTTTTTGCCAAAAAATGAATGTTGAAATAGTAAAATTTGGAATATTTAGCTCACCTGAGCACGAAGTGCTCACAGTGAGCTATTGTGATCACTCACCGTCTGTCGGCGTCCGTCAGTCATCCATCCGTCCGTCGTCCGTCTGATCACATTTTCTAATTTACACTCTACCATCTACAAAAATAAACCGATCAGCACCAAACTTGGTCAAAATATATATGACTATAAGATCTCGGATAAGTTTGATTATCGGTCTAGTCGGACCAGAACATCTGGAGTTATTTGTCCTTGAATTGAAAAAATTGCTAAATTTCACTTTGTTTACACTCTAGCATCTACAACTATCAACCAATCAGCACCAAATTTGGTCAAAATATATATGATTATAAGATCTCAGATGAGTTCAATTATGGGTCTAATCAAACCAGATTATCTGGAGTTATTTGCCCTTGAATTAGAAAAATTGCTATATTTCACTTTGTTTACACTCTAGCATCTACAAATATCAACCAATCAGCACCAAATTTGGTCAAAATGTATATAACCATAAAGATCTTGGATGAGTTTGATTATGGGTCAAATCGGATCAAAGTGTCTGGAGTTATTTGCCCTTGAATTGGAATAATCGCTATATGTCACTTTGTTTACACTTTAGCATCTACAAATATCAACCAATCGGCACCAAATTTGGTCAAAATATATAAGACCATTAGATCTCAGATGAGTTCGATTATGGGTGTAACCGGACCAGAAAGACTGGAGTTATTTGCCCTTGAATTTGAAAAAATTACTTTATTTGACATTGTTTACTCTCTAGCATCTATAATTTTTAACCAACCAGCACTAAACTTGGCCAAAATATATATGACCATAAGATCTTGTATAAGTTTGATTATGGGTCAAATCAGATTAGAACAACTGGAGTTACTTGCCCTTGAATTAAAAAAATTGCTATATTTGACTTTGTTTACACACTAGCATCTACAGTTATTAACCAGTCGGCACCAAACTTAGTAAAAATATACATGACCATAAGATCTCGGATAAGTTTGATTATGGATATAATCAGACCAGAACAACTGGAGTTATTTGCCTTTGAATTTGAAAAAATTACTTTATTTCACTTTGTTTACACTCTAGCATCTACAAATATCAACCAGTTAGTTCCAAACTTGGACAAAATATACATGACTATTAGATCTCGGATGAGTTTGATCATGAGTGTTATCGAAGTAGAACAAATGGAGTTATTTGCCCTTGAATTAGAATTTTCTTTAGAATAGTCATCTACAGCCTGAACATCTTCACATTTGATATGCATGATTGTTGAAAAGTTATGGAGTGCAGTGCACAAGAATCATAACTCTTCCTAGCACAAATTTTGAGTTATTCCCCTTTTGGCCTCAATTTTTACAGCATTTCTTGCTTGTCCGGAGCAAAATTTGGTATGCTTATTTGTTGCAATATTTAGAAGTGCAGTGCCTCATAATTGTAACTCTACCAACTGCTGTCTTTGAGTTATTTCCCTTTGAATGTCATTTTTACAGCATTTAGTGCCTGTCCAAAATAAATTGTCATCTCAAGTCAGAATGACTTCAAACTTGGTATGCATGTTTGCTGCAATATTACAGAGTGCAGTGCACAAGACCAATAACTCTACCTAGCATGAATTTTGAGTAATTCCACTTTGATCTTCATTTTTACAGTATTCTTGCTTGTCTGGAACGGAACTTCGAAGTCTCAAATTAAATTGCGACAATCTGCTGCTCATGTTTCTTTATCATTTAGCCTTGAACCATGATATGTGGTAATTATCTTTATATTAGACTTTTGCTGCTTGGTACTCAGGTGAGTGATATAGGACCATCATGGTCCTCTTGTATAATTTACTTGCAATAGATCGAACCTGATTCAGTACCAGAAAACAGTGCGCCAGACACAACTGTTGGTTGTTTGAGTGCAAGTGACGATGACCCAAATCAAAATGTGACATTGAGAGTAGTCGATTCGGACCAAGAAACATTTGCTACTTTTGAATGGAGCAGCAAGCTGTGTATAAAGGTAACATATTTTTGCCATATCCATCTTTTTTTTAAAGATAAAAGATAAATGTTGGGAAAGGAGGAAATACCCAGTCATAGTTTCCTTCTTATGATTTTCTGCACAATTTTAGAAAATTTAGTCAATTGCTCTAATCAGTGATGAATTGAGGATTCGGACATTTGTGTAAAGGGTCGTTTTGGATTAGCCTGCGCGCACATTCCGTTTTCATGTTATACTATGTTTTGCACTAGTGTACTGTGGCACAAAGTCTAAAGTAGTCGTAAAGTTCCATCTTGGATTAGCCTGTGCAGACTGCAATCTGATCCAAGACGACACTATAGGCAAATTTCCACACCCTATTACACCCTATTCTTGTGACTGCTTAGGCTGCTAAGTGTGACTTGATGACCTTTTGCAGACTATGTAGATCAAGATCAGACTGCACTTTCTGTGCAGTCTGATCTTTGATCTACACTGTCCGATAAGACGATCTCATTCCCAAAAATCATAACTTTGAAATGGCATTACTCAAGTTTCTTTGATCGAATTGAAAATTTCATTTTAGTTTCACAGCAGGATAAGGGTTAACCCTTTACTCCATAGATACTCATTTCTACACATTGCTTGTAGGAGCCTTTGGAAAACATTGTGGCAAAAGGTGAAATTGCTCATGACGAGCAATTTCACCTTTTGCCACAATGTTTTCTATGCGGTCAAACTGTGTCATATACACATAAGAAACAGCTTCATCCTTGCTGTTATTTAGGGTCAATTAGAGATAACATAGAAATGCCTTATGGGGTAAAGGGCTAATATCACAAACAACCAGTTGATTTTTATTTCATTCAACAGGTGATCGCAGATTTTGACGAAAGATGTGAAGTAGACGGAGGCACTTATTGCACACTAAACAAGGAAGTGAAAGACACGTACTATATAACCATTCTCGCGATGGATGATGGGATACCACCCATGTCAGCCTACTATGATGTCCCCATTAAACTCACAAATGTCAACGATAAACAAACGTCCATTGATATAGACCCGAAACAGATACCTGAAGAACTAGAAGCAGGTACATGCTCATCCATGCTAGCTATGAGTGACACACTGCTTTTCTTCCCTATTTAGCGTTTGTTGAATATTCTCAGCCATTCTAGCAAAGAATAACCGTTTGCTGAGAGTTTTTTATCCCCCGCCGAAAGGCGGCCGGGGATATGGTAATAGTCTCAGTCCGTCCTTCCGTCATTCGATCATTCTGTCATTCCGTCCTTCCGCTTTTTGTATGGAGCATGTCTCCAAAAGTGTTTGAGATATCAACTTCAAACTTCACAAGTATATAGATCTCATTAAGGAGGCGTGCAGTGTACAAGAACCATTACTCTATCTTCAGTATTTTTGGAGTTATTGCCCTTTGTACATTTTTTCTGGAATTTTTTTCCGGAGCATATCTCCAAAAGTATGAAAGCTAGGAACTTGAAACTTCACACACATATAGAACTCATTGAGGAGGCGTGCAGTGCAAAAGATCCATTACTCTGTCTTCAGTAATTTTGGTGTTATTGCCCTTTGTAAATTTTAACTTTGGATTTTTGTTCGGAACATATCTCCAAAAGTATTTGAGATATCAACTTCAAACTTCACAAGTGGATAGATCTCATTAAGGAGGCGTGCAGTGTACAAGAACCATTACTCTATCTTCAGTATTTTTGGAGTTATTGCCCTTTGTACATTTTTTTCTGGAATTTTTGTCCGGAGCATATCTCCAAAAGTATGAAAGCTAGGAACTTGAAACTTCACACACATATAGAACTCATTGAGGAGGCATGCAGTACGAAAGATCCATTACTCTGTCTTCAGTATTTTTGGAGTTATTGCCCTTTGTACATTTTTACTTTGAATTTTTGTCCGGATTATATCTCCAAAAGTATAAAAGCTAGGAACTTGAAACTTCACACATATATAGAACTCATCGAGAATAAGTGCAGTGTACAAGAACCATTACTCTATCTTCAGTATTTTTGGAGTTATTGCCCTTGTAAATTTTAACTTTGAATTTTTGTACGTAACATAGGAACTTGAAACTTCACACACATATAGAACTAATTGAGGAGAAGTGCAGTGCAAAAGAACCATAACTCTATCTTCAGTATTTTTGGAGTTATTGCCCTTTGTAAATTTTTACTTTAGATTTTTGTTAGCACATTTTCATTTAGATTCACAGGCTTTTTTTGACTGATTACCCTTTGATGAATTCATCCTGTTCTGGGACAAGTGCTAGCTTTTTGCCCTTGTTTTTGTAGTAAGGTGTCATGGAAAAAGGGGGTTTCATGTTACATTTCATTCCATTTCTTGTGAAGGCAGCTCCTTCCACATTTCTCGACGGAATTGAATAGAATTTTGACAGAATATTTCTTGCCATGTGACCTATTGCATATTGTCAACATTTTGCGATTTGTAGCTGCGTCATGAAAAAAAGGGGGCTTCATGTTTTATTTCATTTTATTTCTTGTGAATGCAACTCGTCCCATATTTCTTGACAGATTTGAATGGAATTTTCACATTATCATTTGACCTAATACAACGCCTCCCACATATCTTGGCAGATTTGGATGGAATTTTCACATGATCATGTGACCTACAGCATATTGTCAAGGTTTTAGGATTTGTAGCAGCATCATGGAATAAGGGGGCTTCATGTTATAATTTCATTTTTCACCTGTATCTCTTTAATTACTGGACATATCTCAACAGATTGGACGAGATTTTCACACATCATGCGACCTAGTACATGTCAGGGTTTTGGGATTTATCACTGTATCATGGAAAAAGCGGACTTCATGTCAAATTTAATTTTTTATCAGTGTATCTCCAACTTTTGCACATATTTTCATAGAACTTCATATTTTTATTGCTTGATCAAAGCCAGTGACCAATGAGTCAATTGTGCATTCGTCTCTCCATGCATCAGTCTGTTTGTAAACCTTTTAGATCACAAGTAATACCATATATCCATTCAGCTACCCAGGCAGGTGCTACAAATTTCAACACTTTAGTCTCTAGCTACCTGCTTGAAATGGCAGTAGTGTGGCGGCTTATATTGTGAGAAGGATATCTTCTAAAGTCCTTGACAAAAATTGATGAAACTTCATGCATGTTTTCCATTGGATAGTCCGTAGATACATTTTTTTTTCTCCCACAAAAATGGGTACTTAATATATAATCCTGTTATGGACCTCTTTTATATTTTTTTATGTAATGAAATCCTGTGCGATGGAACAAGGGAGCTTAATGTATAATTTCATCATGGACCAGTAACAAAAAGGCCACATGTACATGCAAAACACAATACCTCTTATACGTTTGTATCCAAAAAGGTCTTTTTCGGCGGGGGATATCATTTCAACGAAATTGCTTGTTTTTTTATTAGTGGTATTACACATTTTCATTTGACACGTTTGGTACTATGTACTCCAGTTAAATGCTTGATGGTCATTGCTACCTAATAACATCATTAGTCTGGAAAAAATGCAATTGAAAGGCACATTTTTATATGTAATAACTAACTGGCCATCATATGCCAGAATACAGAGATATTTCACCATTCATTTAGGATACGTTCTCTCAGTTCGCCATGAAGTGAAAACATAAATAAGTTATCCATGTGCACTAGTATGTGTGATATATGGAGGATAGCTTAACCCTTTCCCAAACAAGCCCTTGTTTTTACGTGTCTGCAGTACAAGTCTTTTGAAAAGACTAAGGAAAAAGGAGAAATTGCTCATATCGAGCAATTTCTCCTTTTCCCACAGTGTTTTCTGCCTGTTCGAATAATTTTCTGACATTGTTATGAAAGTTAAAATTGTCGTTTGCAAACTCTTTCAGTTTGGAAGAATCTAAAATTTGTCATTTGGGAATAGATTAATCAACTGGTTTTGTGTGATATTAAACTGAAATCTATCACCCAAATGGAGTGTGATGCGGTTGGAAAAAAAAGAAGTCCGAAGGACGAGTTTTTTTTTTTACTGCATCAGACTTCATTCAAGTGTCAGATCTCAGTTTATCCTATTTATTATAATTCTAATTCATCATTTTTTTTATCCGAATAGATATCCAGAATAAAACAATTTTGGCAATATAGTTCCGGTAAAACAATTTTGCCAATATAATAAAAATAGTTCCGGTAACATTATTAACCCATTACCACATGATCCCTACTTTTGACGCCCCTGAGAAAGAAGCCTTCAGAAAACATTGTGGGAAGAGGAGAAAATTCTGGTAACCAGCATTTTCTCCTTTTCCCACAATAATTTCTACCCTTCACAAAAAAAATTCAAATTTTCAGTCACTTTTATTTTGTCGTCTGCAATTGCTTTCGATTTAGACAATGAGTTATGAGTCATCACTAGTGATAATGGCATTATTAGTTGTAAGGTCAAGTGGCAGGGGACTTGGAAACTTGTTTCATGGCTGTGGTTAATCACATTGGCCCGAGCTACTTGTTCATGGCTGTGGTTAATCATGTCGCCCCAAGCCAAAGGCTCGGGGCGACATGATTAACCACAGCTGTGAACAAGTTTCCAAGTCCCCTACCACCTGACCATACAACAAATTTATTATACTGCAAAGTTTAACCCTTTAAAAGCGTGTTAACTCTTTACCACACAAGAAAATTTTAGACTGGTCCAAATTGAAAGCATTTGTAGACGACAAAATAAAGGTGACTGAAAAATTTAAATTTGTTTTGGGAAGGGTAGAAAACACTGTGGGAAAAGGAGAAAATGCTGGTTACCAGCATTTTCTCCTTTTCCCACAGTGTTTTCAAAAGACTTCTTTCTCAGGGGCGTCAAAAGTAGGGATTGTGTGGTAATGGGTTAAACAAAATTTTTCTGTTTTATAATTTCACTAATCTGGTATGCTGATGAAATAGAAATTCCGTTCTGTGTGCCCCAATTCAAACTGACGTCACTGGAAACTGATGTCACTAAAACGTGCAGTTTGGTGCATAAATGTGCAGTCTGGTGATCGATTGACTCCACCATTTTGGATGTTGTGTTGCATGTGTAGTGATGTTTACGGCGCACTCAAAAGGGAAACTGGTTTTATGTGGATTTTGCCAGGGAACATTATATATGTTCCTGGCATGTTCACCAATCATATCACGAGAAATTTCTTTGCAGTATAATAAAATTATCATCACTACAGGGGTTATTCACTGTGAAATCCAAGAAATTCACTGATAGGTATATAATAAAAACCATTTTCTTCATTGCAGTAATCAATTAACCAACTTTGCGAGCCAATGTTACGATCACTACGTGGATCTTACCTTGGCTGATTGAGCCCTCTATTGGATGATGCTTATTACCTGCCTTTACATCATATTTCAAAAAGCCATTGAAATATTGTTTTACAAACTGCTTACGAACACACATGACGTGATAAGCAGACATCCACGTGGGTTTCCATGTTTACCTTCTATTTGAAAGGTAGTGACCTTGTTCTATTTTTATCAAAGATGAAATGTTATGAGTGATTTCATTCGTTGCAGTTAGAGCTGGCTGCATCCAATGAAATGGCATATCAGGGGAATGTAAAAATTTAGCTCGATCCACCAAGGTTAGAGTAGCGTAGTGAATCGTCAGCCTTGGGTTACGAAGATGTGAATTAACATGACATGACAATTCAATTTACTGCTTTTTTTGTTATTACAAAGTAACCCTGCAGTGTTTACAGAACTTTGATTTTTGTTTTGATTTGCAGGTTCCCCTCTCATTACATTCCTCACAATAGATGAAGACAGTGACCAACAATATACCTACACACTCCTAGATGACAGCAACGGTTTGTTCAAGATAAATGGTGATAAACTTACAGCTTCGAGAGTTTTTGATTTTGAAAAAGAGGCTCGCGAAGTCTTCGAGGTGACGGTTGAATCTACAGATGATGATTCTGAAAACCCTCTGAAGGTTATTATAGCTGTATGAGTCATGCTTTGTGGAAAAGGGGCTTAATGCATATGCAAAAAAGAATTCACTCAGGTCAGCCTGTGCAATCTGCGCAGGCTGACCTGAGTCGAAAGATTTTAGCCATTGGTCAATTTTCTGCATGTTGTAGAACCAGACTACCTCATTTTTTGAGTGTGTTGTAATTCAGAATGGATTTTATGGATCCATAACAATGTGATGACGTTCCTATTGTCATACATCACCATGATCCATTAACCCGTTACCAAACCATCCCTACTTTTGACGACCCTGAGAAAGAAGCCTTTTGAAACATTGTTTAAAAAGGAGAAAATGCTGGTAACCAACATTTTCTCCTTTTCCCACGATGTTTTCTACCCTTCTCAAACCAAATTTCAATTTTTCAGTCACTTTTATTTTGTCGTCTGCAAATCCTTCCAATTTGGACCAGTCCACATTTTGTCGTTTGATAAAGAGTTAAGCCCCCTTTTGATAGAGCATGGCTCATATATCTGAGTCATGCTCTGGCAAAAGGGGGTTTAACTCATTACCAAACGACAAAATTTAGGTTTATCCAAATCGAAAGCATTTGCAGATGACATAATAAAAGTGCTTTAAAACTTGAAATTTGTTTTCTGAAGGGTAGAAAACATTGTGGGAAAAGGAGAAAATGCTGGTTACCAGCATTTTCTCCTTTTCCCACAATGTTTTCTAAAGGGTTCTTTCTCAGGGGCTTCAAAAGTAGGGTTTGTGTGGTAATGGGTTAACCCTTTACCAAACGACAAAATTTTAGACTGGTCCAAATTGAAGGCACATGCAGACGACAAAATAAACATAGCTCAAAAATTGAAAATTGTTTGCAGGGTAGAAAACATTGTGGGAAAAGGTTACCAGCATTTTCTCCTTTTCCCGCAATGTTTTCAAAAGGCTTCTAAGTCGGGGGGGTCGTAAAAACCAGGGATTGTGAGACATGATGCAAGGCAAGTCATCACATGATTAAGGATCCATAATGGCCATTACTTTAAACCACCGACTTAATCGTGAAGTGAACTGGTCTTTTTGCATACAGAAAATTGATCGACAGTGAAAAGTTTCGGCTCAGGTCAGACTGCGCGGAATGCGCAGGTTGACCTGGGCTGATACTTTTCCCAGATGCATAAAGCCCACTTTTCACAGAGCATGGCTCATCTAAAAGCATGGCTCATCTAAAAGTTACAGTAATTTTGCCGAATGTGTCTGCAAGTGTGTATGCAGATGTTGCAGTTCAACTGTCTGCAATGCCGATAAGTCTGACCTTAGATCTTTTGATCAATAGGAAAACGTTTCGACCCTATGCCAGCCTGCGCAGACGAATCTCAATTTTAATTCGGAGAATTTGGCTTTTATCATTACAGCTATCAAGACGATTTTTGATGCAGGTGGCTGATGTCAATGAACGCCCGTATGACTTACAGCTGTCTTCAATCAATGGTATATACCAGTTTCCAGTGAACAAGCCTCGAATCATGGAGAATGTGCCAGGTAAGTTTAATTTTTGTTGCTATCTTTCAGGATTCGGTTAATTTGGGTTCAGTGCCCGAAGTTAGAGGCAACCTAGATTACCATCCATCCTGAAGCTTGTCTAAAAGTTGTCTTGGCCATCCATCCGTTTGTCCGTCCGACCTACATCTATCTGACAATACATCGATCACTCAATCAATGTGACCATCAATTGGTTGGTCAATCAATTGATCCATCCATCCATCCATCCATCCATCCATCCATGACAACAAGAACAAAAGTGACATCAACATAAACAGCAATGACAATGGCAACAACAGGATCAACAGCTGCAGCCGCAGCAACAACAACAACAACTATGATGACAGCACCAGCAACAAAGATGACGACAGTAATCAGGTATTTTACACTATAGATCACACGTAAGTTTTTGTTCCAGATGGAGTTATTGGTACAGTAACTGTGAAAGATCACGATGCTTTTGATGATGTCGACTTACATATTGTCGCTGGTATGGATGCAAATGGCAGGCTGTCTCTGACCAACAGAAAATGTTCATCTCTCTCTGTATGTATATATTTTAGACATGCTATTATGTGGAAAGGCGGGCTTAAATCTATACCAAACAACAAAATATTTGGTTTGTACAAATCGAAAGCATTTGTAGACGACAAAAGAAAAGTGACTGAGAATTTGAAATTTATTTTGTGAAGGGTAAAAAACATTGTGGAAAAAGGAGAAAAGGCTGGGTACCAGCATTTTCTCCTTTTCCCACAATGTTTTCTAAAGGCTTCTTTCTCAGAGGCGTCAAAAGTAGGGATCGTGTGGTAATGGGTTAATGCATCTGCCAAAAGTATCAATCCATGTTAGGTTGTGAAGTCGGCATAGGCTGAGATGGGTTGAAACTTTCTGTTATTGATCTTTCTACATGTCATGATAAAGTAGGTTGTCAGAAGATATGTCATGAATGCACGATTATGTAGTAACTTGCTTGGTATATGTTTCACGCGAATGCATGGAGCCTCTTTTTTCCAGAGCATGGCTCTATTTTTTTATATTGCAATTCTATTCAGTTAGAGCTTTATTTACATTAAAGTTCTTTTCTGCGATATAACAAACTTTTATTTCCTTTTATTGCAATTCATCTATATAATCGCCCTCCCGGGTGCCTCAGTGGTGAGCGTGTTGGCCTCATGACCTGGTGGAAGTGAGTTGGATATCCGGTTGAGGCGAACTTTCTTTCCGACGTATTTTTGCCTCTTACCTCTGCTGAAGCATGTGAGAAAAGTAGCGGGTGGCTTTGGAAAGGAAGTTGTAGTAGTACTGGTGTGAGAAAGCTAGGAAACACAGTCATGTGCATCACTGACAGCCATGATATGACCTTAGCTGTAAAGCGGCGTTCAATCCCAATACAACCAACCAACATCTATATAATCAATTTAGACAGGACAATTTTTTTACATTTCACCGAATTCATTGTTTTTTGCTGTACTTTTGGTCTGCAGACAGTGAATGTTTATTGTTCGGCAACATTGGTGCTCACCGGAAGTCTGAATTATGAAGTCGAGGATCATGTGGACTTTTCTATAGAAGCTACTGACAAAATGAATGCAACAGTGTCTCTCGACTTGTCGATTGAAGTCTTGGATACAAACGATCTTCCTACAGTAAGGCCATTTTTAACCGTTAGGCTGCTAAGTGCTGACCTTTTGCAGACAAGGTAGATCGGGGTCAGACTGTATGGAATGTGCAATCTGATCTTGGATCTACACTGTCCGATAACGAGATTTTTGTTCCCCCAAAACATGAATTAGAATTAACAATTTTTGGTTCTGTACTATCACCATGAAAATTTGATTTTAGTTGTTTACATAATAAGGGTTAATAATGTTTTTAGCCAGTATGCTATCTACACTTATTCAGTTGTAAGCTGATTGTGGCCTGAGCCTGCCTGTTTTTTACATCAGTTCTAGGATGTTTTCTTAGTCTATGTTATATCAACTCATTACCAAACGACAAAATTTTAGACTGGTCCAAATTGAAAGCATTTGCAGACGTCAACATAAAAGTTACTTAAAATTTGAAATTTGTTTTGTGTAGAGTAGAAAACATTGTGGGAAAAGGAGAAAATGCTGGTTACCAGCATTTTCTCCTTTTCCCACAATGTTTTCTAAGGGCTTCTTTTTTAAGGGCGTCAAAATTAGGGATTGTGTGGTAATTGGTTAATGGCATGCAACATGTGAAAAAGGGCATTCAGACGTGCGTAAAATCTCATCTGGGATCAGCCTGTGTAGTCAGTGGAAAGCAGGCTGATCCGAAACCACACTGTACGCATATGTCCAAATGTCGCTTTTTCACGTGTTGCAGGCCAAATTTTTGTGATGTAGAGAGTAACTACTGTCTGTCTGGCTAAACCAAATTGTTGAGCCGTGGAAATAAGAATATGCAATTTGAAATTGATTGGTGCATAAAAGCAATTCTATAATAAACTAAAGAAAAAAAACATGATAATGTGCATGTGCGCCATTCTTTTATAAAACCCGCTCACTTGAAAAATATTCCTGACATGTACTGTTCTGAAAAAGGAAAAGGTGACAGATAAGAATTCTACCCCATAAATAACTGCAAACTCTTTTTCAAGCAATTAAGTTCTTGACTGTACAAAGGTCAAATTTCTTATTGTCCAAATAATTCTTTTTTTCATGAAACATTTAATCAAACTATTTCTGGTAAAATTTCCAAGCCTGCTTCTTACTGCTTTTTCTGTTTTCTTTCTTTCTTTTTCATCTTGCTTTTCTTGTTTTTTTTTTTAATTCTTCTTCTTCTCCCTGTTTTTCTTCTTCTTATCGTTATTGGTCTCCTGTCTTTGCTTCACTATACAGTTTTTCTTACAGAAACTTTTATTTGATGGAAAAGAAGAAGAATCTGTCACAGTGCAAGAATTTCAACAACACACACAGATATGTAAAATATCGGCAGTAGATGAGGATGTTGATGCTTCCCATACATTTGAGTTAGTGGATTCATCTGGAGGCCTGTTTGTTATTGAAAATGCTGAACTTTGGGTATGATTTCAGAATTAATTGTCAAGTATACATCTGAGTAAGTGGATCCTTCTGGAAGCCTGTTATTGAAATGCTGAACTTTGGGTATGATTTCAGAATTAATTGTCAGGTATATTTCATGACCTATGAAAAGAGGGTTTAATACATTTCTGTGATGTACTATACTAAGCAAGTCATAATTATGCCCCCCTTTGAAGAAGCGGGGATATATTGCTTTGCACTTGTTCGGTCCGTTGGTCGGTCTGTAGACCACATTTTTGTCCGTAGCATAACTCAAGAAGTATTTCAGGTATCATCTTGAAACTACATAGGTAAATAGATCCTATTCAGGAGAAGTGCATTGCACAAGAACCATAACTCATTACTCTGCCCATTATATTTTTGCAGTTATTGCCCTTTGTTGATTTTCGTACTTAATTTTTTTCTTGAGCATAACTCAAAAAGTATGTGAGGTAAAATCATGAAACTTTAAAAGTTGATAGTTCACATAAATGGGAAGTGCAGTGCCCAAGAATTATTAATTTATCATTAATAATTTTTTAGTAATTACCCTTTGTTCAATTTTACACTTTGAACTTAAACAGTTTATAATCATGTTATATTTAGAATTGGATGCCATGGGGGGGGTCATACATGTTTTACAAACATCTCTTGTTTAATTATGGACCCATAAAATCCATCTTGTTGTATAACACACTGAATCATGAGAGAGAATGGTTATTTGAAGTGCAGAAAATTGGCAAATAGTAAATAGTTTCAACCCAATATCAGCCAGAGTGCACTACGCAGGTTGACATTGGTCAATGGTTTTTGCATATGCATCAAACCGTTACCAAACGACAATATTTTAGACTGGTCCAAATTGAAAGCATTTGCAGACGACAAAATAAAAGTGACTGAAATTTGAAATTTGTTTTGTGAAGGGTAGAAAACATTGTGGGAAAAGGAGAAAATGCTGGTTACCAGCATTTTCTCCTTTCCCACAATGTTTTAAAAATGCCTCTATCTCGTGGGCATCAAAAGTAGGGATTGTGTGGTAATGGGTTAAACCCCCTTTACACCGAGTGTTACTTGTATATTAACCCATAACAACACAATCCCTACTTTTGACGACCCTGAGAAAGAAGCCTTTTGAAAACATTGTTGGAAAAGGAGAAAATGTTGGTACCCAGCCTTTTCTCCTTTTTATACGTCCAAAGGGTAGTATTATGTTACAGCCCCAGTCGTCCGCTGTCGATCCGTCCGACTGTCGGTCCGTCAGCAATTTCTTGTGTGCACAACTCCTCCTACAGTTTCCATCGGAATTATTTGAAGCTTGCCACAATGAATCTTCATGATGTCTAGTTGTGCATCAGGGTCTTAGAATTTGGATCGCTGTTTGCGTTCTAGAATTATCTGCCCCTGATTTCTGAAATAACCAATTTTTCACTTTGAATTTTTGTTCAGGCTATAACTTCCATACTACAGAAGGTATCAACTTGAAACTACATACACTGATAGAACACGTTATGGAGAAGTGCAGTGCGCATGAACCATAACTCTGCCACTGTTATTTTTTGAGTTACTACCCTTTGTTAATTTTCACTTAGAATTTTTGTCCAGACCATATCTTCTAAACTATGAAAGCTGTTAACTTGGAACTTCATACACTGATAGAACCCATTATGGAGAAGTGCAGTGCCAATGAACCATAACTCTGCCACTGTTATTTTATGAGTTACTGCCCTTTGTTAATTTTCAGTTTGAATTTTTGTCCAGGCCATATTTTCTAAACCATAAAAGCTATTAACTTGGAACTTCATACACTGATAGAACCTGTTATGGAGAAGTGCATTGCACATGAACCATAACTCTGTCACCTTTATTTTTGAGTTATTGCCCTTTGTTATATTTCAGTTTGAATGTTTGTCCAGGCCATAACTTCCAAACTATAAAAGCTATTAACTAGGAACTTCATGCACTGATAGAACCCATTATGGAAAAGTGCAGTGCCAATGAACTATAATTCTGATACCTTACTTTTTTGAGTTATCGCAATTTGTTAATTTTCAGTTTGAATTTTTGTCCAGGCCATATTTTCTAAACTATAAAAGCTACTAACATTGAACTTCATACACTGATAGAACCCGTTATGGAAAAGTGCATTGCACATGAACCATAACTCTGTCACCTTTATTTTTGAGTTATTGCCTTTTTTTATATTTCTGTTTGAATTTTTGTCCAGGCCATAACTTCCAAACTATAAAAGCTATTAACTTGGAACTTCATACACTGATAGAACCCATTATGGAGAAGTGCAGTGCACATGAATCATAACTCTACCACCTTTATTTTTGATTTATTGCCATTTGTTAATTTTCATTTTGAATTTTTGTAAAGACCATAACTTCCTAACTTCAAATCCATCATAGAACACATTATGAAGAAGTGCATTGCACAAGAACCATAACTCTGCCATCCTTCCTTTTGAATTATTGCCCTTTTCACTTTAAATTTTCGTCTGGGGCATAATTTCTAAAATATAGAAGATATGATCTGGGACCTTCAAAGACTGATAGAACACCTTGTGGATAAGAACAATTCACAAAATTTGTAACAACCGTCACTGCAACTCATATCACTGACAAGCCCCTTCGGGCGTATATGTGCCGCTCTGCAAAGCTCTTGTTCCCACAATGTTTTCCTCCCTTCCTTGACCAAATTTTGATTTTAGTCACATTCGTTTTGTTGTCTGCAAAGGCTTTTCAATTTGGATCAGTCTAAAATTTTGTTGTTTGGTAAAGGGTTAAACTATTTTTCATCTTTTAACATTGTTTTCTTTTAAAGAGTGGCAAACAGTTTAGGCAGTCTCTTTTATCCAATTATGGATACTTACCAATATTCCCCTATAACTTCCAGACATCTAAAGACAGTATCATAGATTACGAGATAGAGACAAACCATACCATCGCAGTGAAGTGTCTGGATAACGGAAATCCACCTTTATCTGCAATGTTTGACGTCCAGATTACAGTGATTGATGTAAATGAGGAACCAACCATCACCATGCTTTCCAATAATAAAGTAAGGCCAGGGTCGGGTATCACCAACCATTCATAAAAGCGTTCTGGGTCTTATTCTGTAAAATTTTCTGAAGTTGAATGTTACAAAATTTCTTATCTGCTAAACCAAATAGTTTAGCTAATCAGAAGTTTTGTTATGTTCAAATTTAGAAAATTCTGGAGAATAGAACGGTTTGTGAATCCGGATCCAGACTATCTCATTTGTACCAATCTGGCAAACTAGTTCATATATCTTTGTATAAAAATGTCAACATTTGTTTACAACCTTTGTTTTCTTTTATGTTCACATACATTCAATGGTATTTCACCATATAAGGACATAGTTTGAACAGATCAGTTATTCTTCTTCCTCTCTCTCTCTCTATCTGTTTCTCTCACCCTCTCTCTATTTTATATTTTAACGAGAAATCATATTTGAACCATCGAAAAACAGGCAAGAGAGTCGAAAACACTGAAATATCAAATATTCATTCCAGTTTTGGCTGGAACATTTTGTGTCACTTATCAACAAGTATGTATCCAAGTTCTGACTTCACCGACTGTGCATCCTGACTGAAATAATTAATATTCATTCTAGTTTTGGCTAGAACATTTTGTGTCACTTACCAAGAAGCATGCATCTAAGTTCAGACTGCATCAACTAAACATCCTGTTTGTGATTTACAATGTCCAGAAAAGGACTTGAGCTGTCGTAAAGCAGTTTTTAGCTCACCTGAGCACAAAGTGCTCAGAGTGAGCTATTGTGATCATTCACCGTCCGTCATCCGTCCGTCGTCCGTCCGTCGTCCGTTCACATTTTCTTGTTTACACTCTAGCATCTACAAATATCAAACAATCAGCACCAAATTTGGTCAAAGTGTATATGACCATAAGATCTCGGATGAGTTTGATTATGGGTCTCATCGGACCAGAACATCTGGAGTTATTTGCCCTTGAATTAAGAAAATTGCTATATTTCACTTTGTTTACACTCTAGCATCTACAAATATCAACCAATCAGCACCAAACTTGGTCAAAATATATATGACCATAAGATCTCGCATGAGTTTGATTATGGGTCTCATCGGACCAGAACGACCGGAGTTATTTGCCCTTGAATTAGAAAAATTGCTATAATTGACTTTGTTTTCACTCTAGCATCTACAATTTTTAACCAATTGACATCAAACTTGGACAAAATATACATGACCATAAGATCTCGGATGAGTTTGATTATGGGTGTAATCGGACCAGAACAAGTGGGGTTATTTGCCCTTGAATTCGAAAAAATTGCTATATTTCACTTTGTTTACACTCTAGCATCTACAAATATCAACCAATCAGCACTAAACTTGGTCAAAATGTATATGATCATAAGATCTCGCATGAGTTTGATTATGGGCCTCATCGGACGAGAACAACTGGAGTTATTTGCCCTTGAATTAGAAAAATTGCTATATTTCACTTTGTTTACACTCTAGCATCTACAAATATCAACCAATTAGTTCCAAACTTGGTCAAAATATACATGACCATAGGATCTCGGATGAGTTTGATTATGGGTGTAATCGGACCAGAACAAGTGGAGTTATTTGCCCTTGAATTCGAAAAATTGCTATATTTCACTTTGTTTACACTCTGACATCTACAAATATCAACCAATTAGTTCCAGACTTGGTCAAAACATATGACTCTAAGATCTCAAATGAGTTTGATTTTGGTGACCAGAACAACTGGAGTTATTTGCCCTTGAATTAGAAAGTTTTTTTTTTTTAGAATAGTTCTTAGTCCAGAGCATAACTTTGTCATTTCCAGTTCAATTTACTTGAAACTTGGCATTTGTGTTCGCTGCAATAAAACAGTGTGCAGTGTGAAAGAACCACAACTCTACTTCATACTGTCTATAAGTTATTTCCCTTTGATTGAAATTTTTACAGAATTTTTGCTTGTCTGGAATATAAGTTTGTCATCTACAGCCTGAACATCGTCAAATTTGATATGCATGATTGCTGAAAAATTATGGAGTGCATTGCACAAGAACCATAACTTCCTAGCACAAATTTTGAGTTATTCCCCCTTCATTTTTATAGCATTCCTTGCTTGTCCGGAGCAAAACATTGTCATCTTAAGGAGGAATGACTTGAAATTTGGTATGCTTATTTGTTGCAATATTTGGAAGTGCAGTGCCTAAAAATTGTAACTGTACCTTGTGCTGTCTTTAAGTTATTTCCCTTTGCATGTCATTTTTACAGAATTTAGTTCCAGCCCTGAATATAAATGTCGTCTTAAGTCAGAACGACTTCAAACTTGGTATTCATGTTTTTTGCAATATTATGGAGTACAGTGCACAAGAAGAATAACTCTACGTTGCACAAATTTTGAGTAATTCCACTTTGATCTTCATATTTACAGTATTTCTTGCTTGTATGGAATGGAACTTCAAAGTCTAAAGTTAAATTGCAACAATTTGCTGCTCTCGTTTCGTTATCATTTGGCCTTGAACCTTTGTTATTTGGTATATATCTTTATTTTAGACCTGTGCTGCTTGGTACTCAGGTGAGCGATATAGGACCATCACGGTCCTCTTGTTTGTTTACTCACAACCAAACAATAGAATTTTAGACTAGTCCGAATTGAAAGTATTTGCTGACAAGAAAATGAATGTGACTAAAGAATTGAATATTGTTTTAGGAAGGGAAGAAAACATTGGGGGAAAAGGAGAAAATGCTGGTTTCAAGCATTTTCTCCTTTTCCCACAATGTTTTCAAAAGGCTTCTGTCACATTGGTGTTAAAAGTCGGGATTGTGTGGTAAAGGGTGAACCAGAATGAAATTTGTACTGAACATGAATTTACACACTAGCTATAATACATCTGTATCTAGGTAGCAGAAAATAGTCCTGATGATACCATTGTTGGGGAACTGACAACCATTGACCCAGATAATGAAGTGGAAGAAAGACAATCATTTAGATATTCCTTGCCAGAAGATTCCAAAGGAAGGTTTAAACTCGATGGTAATAGAATATTGGTGAGTCAGAAATACAAGACCGAACATAAGTTGGCATTTAATTGATATAAATGTTATCAAATGAATGAAGCAAAATGTTATTAACCCTTTACCAAACAATCCCTTGTTTTTACGACCCTGTGAGAGAAGCCTTTTGAAAACATTGTGGGGAAAGGAGAAAATGCTGGTAACCAGCATTTTCTCCTTTTCCCACAATGTTTTCAACCCTGCTGGAAACAAATTTCAGTTTTTGAGTTACATTCAAGACTTAACATGAGTTGGCATTTGATATTTGATGACCCGAATAACATAACTCATTGACATCAATTTTACCTCAGAAGCCAACAAATGCCAGAAACTTTCTTCTATTGTATGACTGTATATCTATAGTTCATGATGTGTTGAAACAGAAGCATACATGTAGGCTTCCATGAGTATTTAAATTTACAAGACGCATATTCACTTCTTTCATAGGTTAGTTATAGACGAAAGATGGTTCCAAAGAAATTGCATATACTGATTCTTAGCTCTACTGGCTTTTCTTATGTCATGGCGTGGTTTCCGTCGTCCATCTGTTAGTCTTTTTCTTGTTTACGTGATAAAGTCTGTATTTGTTGCCCGATTTTCATGAAACTTGCACAGTTTGTTTACCTCATCCATAGCTTCAACCCTATTGATTTTGAGAAAAATCCAACAAACAGTATGGGAAAAGTAGACATTTCAAGTTGAAAATTTCATATTCTTGTTTACGTGATAAAGTCTGCATTTGTGGTCAGTTTTTTGTGAAACTTGCAGAGTGTGTTTATCTCATCAATAGCTTCAACTCTATTGATATTGAGAAAAAATCCAACAAATAGTATGGGAAAAGTAGCCATTTCAAGTTGAAAATTTCTAATTCTTATTTACACGATAAAGTCTGCATTTGTGGTCAGATTTTTGTGAAACTTGAACAGTTTGTTTATCCCATCAATAGCTTCAACCCTATTGATATTGAGAAAAATCCAACAAATACTATGGGAAAAGTAGACATTTCAAGTTGAAAATTTTTAATTCTTGTTTATGCGATAAAGTCTGCATTTGTGGTCAGTTTTTTGTGAAACTTGCACAGTTTGTTTATCTCATCAATAGCTTCAACCCTATTGATTTTGAGAAAAATCCAACAAACAGCATGGGAAAAGTAGCCATTTCAAGTTGAAAATTTCTAATTCTTGTTTATGCGATAAAGTCTGCAATTGATGCCCGATTTTTGTGAAACTTGAACAGTTTGTTTATCTCATCAATAGCTTCAACCCTATCGATTTTGAAAAAAATCCAACAAACGATATGGGAAAAGTAGCCCTTTTAAGTTGAAAATTTCTAATTCATGTTTTCACAATAAAGTCGGTCTTTCTTGTCAGATTTTCATGAAAATCACACAGTTTTTTTTATCTTATCAGTAGCTTCAACCCAATTTATTTTGAGAAAAATCCAACCAACAGTATGGGAAAAGTAGCCATTTCAAGTTGAAAATTTCAAATTCTTGTTTATGGGATAAAATGTGCATTTGTTATTAGATTTTTGTGAAACTTGCATGGTTTGTTTATCTCGCCAAAAGCTTCCAACAGTATTGATTTTGAAATAAATTCAACAAACAGTATGGGAAAAGTAGCCATTTCAAGTTAAAAATTACCAATTCTTGTTTACGCATTAAAATATGCATTTCTTGTTTATTTCTTGTGTATGTGATAAAGTCTGCATTTGTTATCAGATCTTTGTGAAACTTGCAGAGTTTGTTTATCTTATCAATAGCTTCAACCCTATCGATTTTGAAAAAATCCGACAATCAGTATGGGAAAAGAAGCCATTTCAAGTTGAAAATTTTGATTTCTTATTTAATCTGTTGAAGTCGGCATTTCTGGTTTTAATCATTGTATTTTTTTTCTTTTTGCATCATGAATTCATAGTGTATGCTAGAATAAAAGCAAAATCTCTGCCAGTAGAGTGATATCAGGCCCTTCAGGGCCTTCTAGTGTTTTGTGCGAAAAAGATGGTAAAATCCCTAGCTTTGTTATGATCAGTAATTTTGACAGTTTAATTTTTTGTAGAAATCTGGAACAGCAAGTTGTTGTAAATGAGGGGTATGATTACAGAGTGTTGACCAAGTATGGCACGATTTCCTTGTCTGTGTGTTTGTAGGATATGAAAATTTGTTAGGGCTGCATTACACTGTAAACAAGGGTAGTTATGTTATAGACTAATTAACCTGCAACACACAAAAAGGGGCATTTGGACATTTGCATTAAGTGTCATGGTGGATCAGCCTGCACAGTCAGCACTTATCTGTGACGGGACTTTATGACTACGTTAAATTTTGTTCTTTAGTAGACATGGGCAAAACAGAAATTTACAAAGAAAAGGAAATGTTGTTTCGTATTAGCCTGTGTGGATTGCACAGGCTGAACTGAGATGACGATTGGCGCAAATGTTCGAATACTCCTTTTTGTGTGTTGTAGGCCATATTATCTACTTGCTAATATTCCTGTGTAGGTTAAAAGTTCAACTCGGATTTGTGGAAACAAACCCTGCAGTCTTGATTACGAGAACGAACCTAAACTATATGTGACAGTGTTGACGATGGATGATGGATTTCCTCGCCTACAAAGACTGGATACTTTCATCATCGAGATAGAAAATGCCAATGATCCTCCAACAAATGTCAGGTTGACAAACTCTTTTATACAAGAAAACCAACCACCAGGAACAGTCATAGGTATTGTTCATCTCAATGTCTCCTCCTTCCCTTTACAGAGCACTCGTAGAGCACAGCTCCAAGGAAGGGGCATTTGAATAAATATATAAATGAATAAATGAATGAATGAATGAATGAATGAATACATAAAAGGATAAAGCAAATGCTAGTAAGTACTAGTGTTATGGGAGACCACTCCTTCCTGCATGGCATACTCCCGATTTAAATACAATACCTGGCTACTGCGTCAGGGAGATATCTCTTTGGCTCAGTGGTTAGGGTATTGGTCTTGTGTCCGGGAGTTCCGGAGTTCGAATCCCGCTCCGACCCTTATTTCTGCCATGCATTTATTCATTTGTTTCTTTGTTACGGACTTCGTTCGTAAGATGGGGGCTCGTCCGGGATCGGCCATTGAGCCATTAATCCCATTTGTTGTCCAAAATCGGACTTCCTGCCTAATAAGGCTTTGAGTCATCAATAAATGATGACTTTAAGAGGGGGTGTGTTATGGGAGACCACTCCTTCCTGCATGGCATACTCCCGATTTAAATACAATACCTGGCTACTGCGTCAGGGAGATATCTCTTTGGCTCAGTGGTTAGGGTATTGGTCTTGTGTCCGGGAGTTCCGGAGTTCGAATCCCGCTCCGACCCTTATTTCTGCCATGCATTTATTCATTTGTTTCTTTGTTACGGACTTCGTTCGTAAGACTAGCATTTACTTGGAGAATTCTGTCATCTACTGCTAAATATATTTAACTCTTTACCAAACGACAAAATTTTATAGACTGGACCAAATTGAAAGCACTTGCAGATGACAGAATAAAGGTATAAACTCAAGTATTGAAATTTGTTTCCAGCAGGGTAAAAAACATTGTGAGAAAAGGAGAAAATGCTGGTTACCAGCATTTTCTCCTTTTTCCACAATGTTTTCAAAAGGCCTATTTCCTCAGGATTGTTAAAAATCGGGATTGTGTGGTAAAGAGTTAAGTCATGTTTGGGTGAAAAAGGGGGCTTAATGAGTCACGGTAATGCATTGTAGCAAAGATATCACACAATTCTCGATTCACAAAATCCATTTTGTTTAATAACTGACCGTATCATAGGGTAGTATGGTTACTGGAAATCTGTAAAATTAACCAATAGCAAAAGGTTTTGACCTTAACAATACGATCAAAGAAACGGAATGACATAGCATGTCGTGGTAGACAAATGTTTCAGCACAGATATTTTTTCCCCTCTTAACCTTTTCCCAAACAAGCCCTTGTTTTTATGTGTCTGCAATAAAAGTCTTTTGAAAACACTGTGGGAAAAGGAGAAACGAGCAATTTCTCCTTTTCCCACAGTGTTTTCTGCCCGTTCAGATAATTTTCTGCCATTGTTATGAAAGTTAAAATTGTCGTCTGCAAACTCTTTCAGTTTGGAAGAGTCGAAAAGTTATCATTTTGGTTTTTTCAAAAATGTCCATCTATTTTGTGTGAACAGGTTTGCTTATAGCAGAGGACCAAGACGGGGAACAGACATTTGGGTTTTCGCTAAATGATCATCAAGACTTATTTGGTATTGAAGACGGCAACAAAATGGTAACAAAAACGTCATTAGATTATGAATATCTCAGAAGCTACCGAGTAACAGTGTCAGCGACGGACAGTGGAACACCACCTGCCGAGGTAAACATCATATGGCTTGTAACACACGAAAAGGGGCATTCAGACATTTGCGTAAAGTGTCGTCTCGGATCAGCCTGTGCAGTTCGCGCAGGCTAATCCGAGACGGCATTTTACGACTACATTGGGTTTTGTGCTACAGTAGACTTGCGCAAAACAGAAAATACCATTAAAACGGAAAGTGCCGTCTCGGATTAGCCTGCGCGGACTGCGCAGGCTGATCCGAGACGACACTTTACGCAGATGTCCGAATGCCCCTTTTCGTGTGTTGCAAGCCATATAACCTTATATTAGAACTCTTCCATTAAACATAAGGCTGCTAGATGCAACTCCAAAACTCCAACACCATTTGCAGACAGTGAAGATGAAGATCAGATCTCACAGAATGTGCAGTCTGACCTTAAATCCACACTTTTCAATGAGGAGGTAATTTCCCCCCCCTCCCCCCCCCTCAAAAAAAAAAAAAAAAAAAAAAAAAAAAAATAAGTTTTGAAATAGCGAATTTGGTTTCTAACTATCGGCTTTACAGTTTTGTTTCAACTTATTAACCAGTTTAAGGCTTAATTCTTTACTAAACAATCTTGTGGGAAAAAATACATTTAGAATGATTTTAGCAAAAAAGGAGAAAATGCCAGTAATCACTAATTTTGTCTTTTTCACACATTGTCGTCTTAAATTTCAAATAGGTGTACACATGTTGTATCATTTAAGCTACATTTGAAGCATAAAGATTTGCAAAATGTGCAGACCAGAAGTAATTTGCAGTGGCTCTTGTGAATATGAAATTCTTGTTCTGTACTTCTCTGAAATCAAATTCGTTATTTAGAAGATAGTCTATGACCATCCTCGGATACCCCGGGGTCTCCCTATTTGTACGCTACATCGACCCCTGGGACAATTAGTTGAATTTCCTTCGCTTTACCGCTGGCCGAATGCTGGCTTTTCATTGGTTCCATCATCATTTTGTGATGGGCGAGTGTACTGTACGCTATGACGTTTCGTATCGATTTTCGGCGGCTCGCTTTACCGCTGGCCGAATGCTGGCTTTTCATTGGTTCTATCATCATTTTGTGATGGGCGAGTGGACTGTACGGTATGACGTTTCGTATCGATTTTCGGCGGCTGATTCAAAGTTTTATTAGTCAATTGTCCCAGGGTCGATGTAGCGTAGCAAATAGGGAGACCCTGGGGTATCCGAGGATGGTCTATGACAATGTGTTGTATGATACCTTTACTGGTTTCAAACTCCAACAGGTAACATTCCACCAGATAACAAAAAATAACTTCAAATTAATTCTTTTCCAAATAAGCCCTGGTTTCTATGCGTCTGCAGTACAAGTCTATAGAAAACTCTGTGGGAAAAGGAGAAATTGCTCCTAACGAGCAATTTTTCCTTTTCCCACAGTGTTTTCTAGCCTATCGGAAAACTTTCTGCCATTCTCATCAAATTCAAAATTGTCATCTGCAAACACTTTGAGTTTGGGACAGTCTAAAATTTGTCATTTGGGAAAGGGTTAAACACAACTCCAGACAACAAAGTAAGATTAGTCAAATATTGTAATTTGTTTGTGGAAAGGTTGAAAGCATTGTGAAAATGAAAAAGATGCTACTTACAAGCAGTTGTTTTATTCCTTTTTCACTTGTTTTCAAAATGTTTCTATTATAGTATCATTAAAACTCAGGATTGAGTGGCAAGGGGTTAACCCATTACCACACAATCCCTACTTTTGATGACCCTGAGAAAGAAGTCTTTAGAAAACATTGTGGGAAAAGGAGAAAATTCTGGTAAGCAGCATTTTCTCCTTTTCCCTCAATGTTTTCTACCCTTCACAAAGCAAATTTCAAATTTTCAGTCATTTTCATTTTGTCGTCTGCAAATGCTTTCAGTTTGGGCAAGTCTGAAATATTGTTGTCTGGTAATGAGATAAATAGTAGACATAGAAGATGGACTTGTAATGATAATGCTTCTGTGTGGAATTACAAAGGACAGGCCCAACCTCGGTTTCCTTCATCCCTTTCAGACAGAAGAGATGCTTGTAATTAAAGTTCTGAACGTAAACGAAGCACCTCATACAGTCAACTTCAGTGGAAGTGTAGATGTTCGAGAAGATGTAGATGTAAATAGTCTGGCTGCAACATTATTTATATCTGACCCAGATACAGATGAGACGTTAACTGTTAGCTTAGAGGACCTGTCGGAAAGCTTCAGACTTGAGGAACCAATTTGCAACACAATTGTAATAAGTTCCTTTGGTTTATTAACTCTTTAACACACAATCCCGACTTTTAACGACCCTCAGAAAGAAGCCTTTTGAAAACACTGTGAGAAAAGGAGAAAATGCTGGTAACCAGCATTTTCTCCTTTTCCCACAGTGTTTTCTACCCTTCCTAAACCAAATTTCAATTTTTCAGTTACCTATTTTGTTGTCTGCAAATGCTTTCATTTTGGACCAGTCTAAAATTTTCTCGTGTGGTAAAGAGTTAAAGTACTTTAGAATAAAAGACAATCTTGGAAACAATGCTAGATTCATGATAAAGTTTCAGATGGATCGACACTTTGAACAATTAAAGACATTTTAATCTCTAGCCAAATAATTATATGTCACAATGCCTTTTTTTCCTACGGCTGGTACATGTTGTTATCAAAGAAGACTAACATATGGAGTCAATGTCACAACGTCATTTATTGAATATTAGGATAGCATATTATAATAAAGATGTTGGATATCACTTTAACCCATTACCACACAATCCCTACTTTTGACGACTCTGAGAAAGAAGACTTTAGAAAACATTGTGGGAAAAGGAGAAAATGCTGGTGACCAGCATTTTCTCCTTTTCCCACAATGTTTTCTGCCCTTCACAAAACAAATTTAAAATTTTCAGTCACTTTTGTTAGTTGTCTGCAAATGCTTTCGATTTGGACAAGCCTAAAATATTGTTGTTTGGTAATGAGTTAACCCTTTCCCCAAACAATTTCTGGTTTTCACGATTTTCACGACCCTGAGAAAGAAGCATTTTTAAAAAAACATTTAGGAAAAAGGAGAAAATGCTGGTTACCAGCATTTTCTCCTATTCCCACAATGTGTTCTACCCTTCTCAAAACAAATGTCAATTTTTGAGTCCAATTTATTTTGTTGTCTGCAATTGCTTTGAATTTGGACAAATCTAGAATATTGATTTGTTAGCTAGACTCTGGGGCAGTCCCTAGCAATTCTAAATATTGTTCAGTATAAATTCCCAGGCTTCCTCTGTTTGATTGACTGTGATAGCTACTTTTGAAATGTAATAATCTACATGAGCCTTTGATGGTTCAACCGCTTTCTTCAAGTGTGATCCTGTGATACAATGCCTGCAGTTGTTTGTAAACAACTGCAGGCATTGTATTACAGGATCACACTTGAAGAAGGCAGCTTTACGGCCAAAAGCTCTTGTAGATTACTATAATCGAAATTTACATTTCTCAAGAAGAGGATATTATGTTTTGAAATGTAGAATCAGAGTTTTGAATATGAGTCATATGTTTATGAGTAATTGTTGTCATCAATGCAGTTACGGTTTACACAGTTGCCTATTGTATATAAGGTAAAGAATATCTTTTGTTTGAATGATTTATTATTTCATGCTTTCTGATAGGCTATCGAGAAATAACAGTGAAAATACTTTTCGATATTACTCGGGTACGACCATTGAAAATACTGATTTTCCTGTTCTTGCTGCCTAGGTGAATTGAGCATGCCTTACAATCAAATGGAAATATGACATCATTTACCTTGCATTTCTTGCCCTTGATATAATATTGTAATGCATTGCTATGTGGATGGGGGTACTGAAAAGAATAACTGAAAAGAAATGTACTGGATTTTGATAAAGTTCTTCCCAGAAAGGGTTAAAAGCATGAAATAAATTGAACATTTGGTTTCTTTTTGGTGAAAGATTGAAATTTATTTCATCTCATGAATACCATCGGTAATATTTTCACAGTGGCTTCGCCACTTGTGAAAATATTACTGATGACATTAACTCGATGAAATGAATTTTGATCTTTCACCGAAAAAAAATCCAAATATCCTCTATATATCAAAATCTCAATCTTCAATTTCAAGCTACGTACTGGAGCAACAGACTGTAGCGTAAATCTCATTACAAAGAAGGTTCTCAATGCAAGCAAGAGAAGTATACACAGTGTAACACTGATCATTCAGGACCAGAGAGGATTGCAGTCCTCCTACAGTGTAAAAATAACTGTTATCGATGTAAACAATGCACCAACAGTAAGTATTCTGCTTCCTTGCGGCAACCATTTTCCACGAATATGTTATTTGATTAGCTCTTTACCAAACGACAAAATTTTGGACTCGTTGAAATTGAAAGCATTTGCAGATGACAAAATAAGTGTAAATCCATAACTGAAATTTGAATTGGGAAGGATAAATGTTGTGGGAAAAGGAGAAAATGCTGGTTACCAGCATTTTCTCCTTTTCCCTCAATATTTTTGAAAGGCTTTTTTATTAGGGTCGTTAAAAGTCGAGATTATGTGGTAAAGGGTTAATTTTCTGTGCTCTTCCAAATTTGTACGGGAATGGCCAATTCACAGGTCTGGAGTTACTGTTAATCTCTTGTGAAAATACTTGTAAGGCAAAAGTATACAGTGAAATTGATAAGTTTGTTTTTAATTCATGATTGATGATAAGCCATGCTCTTGCAAAATGAGGCTTAACCCATTACCACTCAATCCCTACTTTTGACGCCCCTGAGAAAGAAACCTTTTGAAAACACTGTAGGAAAAGGAGAAAATGCTGGTTACCAGCATTTTCTCCTTTTCCCACAGTGTTTTCTACCCTTCCCAGAACCAATTCCAATTTTTCAGCCACCTTTAATTTGTCATCTGCAAATACTTGCAATTTGGTCTAATCCAAAAATGTGTCATTTGGGAATGGGTTAATGCATCACATTGATAGATGATACCAGACAAATCTTCACATAATTATGGCTCCATGATTCCCCCCCCCCCTTTTTTTTTTAACAAATTACTATGTTATGAGGTAGACTGTCCTTTGGCAGGCTCCCTGAGTCAATTCTTTTCGCAGATGCATTAAGCCCCCTGTTTAAAGAACATGGCTCATATAGTATAGCAGTTTTAACACATAGAGTTTATTTCATCAGCTTGTGGTTAATATTGGGAATTATTTGCTGAAAAGGGGAAAGGTATGCGAAAATAATGAGTGCTGTAAGTAACAAGTTATTTTCATGAACCTTTCCCTTTTTAGGCCAATATTTCCCCATATTAACCACAAGCTGATGAAATAAATTATATATTGTATCTCTTCTGATTATTTTGTCAATGAATGCCACTTTTAAAACTTGTCATTGCATCGATATAACAAAAGTAGTTCCAGATTTTCGGCAGGAATGTACTGAAATCTCTGTGAAAATAGGGAAGAAACTTACATAAGATCAATATTATGTAACCACCTGTAAAGCAAGATAGAAATAGAGTTTATTTCATCAGCTTGTGGTTAATGGGGGAAATATTGGCAGAAAAAGGGAAAGGAATGCGAAAATAACGAGTGCCATAAGGCACAAGTTATTTTCGCGAACCTTTCCCTTTTGAGGCAAATATTTTACCGTATTAACAACAAGCTGATGAAATAAATTATAATTTACATTACCTCTGATTATTTCGTCAACGAATGCCACTTTTAAAACTAGTCATTGCATTGAAATAATATAAATAGTTCCAGATTTTTGGCAGGAGGAAAACTGTGATGGGGAAATAATTCCCCCCAGCTTCAATGACGACGTTTCTATACTCATAACATTTCTAAAAATGGACACATTTAATATAACGTAGTAGGTTAAAAAGCATGTTGCCTCATGCAAACAGATGTAAGGGACTGGAAAAACGAACAGGGACAGTGAATAAGATTTTGATTGGTGGACTCATAGATAATAAACAAGTTTTAGAGGTACAACTGTGCTGTAGCTCATCGCAATCAGAAATTGAATTACAGAAAATATTTAGCTTACTTTAAGTACTGTTTGAATGGTCATTTAGAGAATTATCTGTCATACTGACTTAAGATATATTATAATACAGAATATTTTGATCAACAATTTGGATACCACAAAACTTCATGTGCCAGAGGATGTCAATAGTGCAAAGATCGCAGAACTACAAACAGTTGACGTAGATATTGGACAAACGTTTGAGTACAATATTACATTCGATTCATCTGGACTCTTTCAAGTGTTTAACAATATTATCAAGGTGAGTATATTTTCGTCTTAAAAACATTTTTCAAAAACAAATGATGTACAACTATGCGAGTACACACCTATCTGTCCTGATAGTAACATCCACAATAAAGAAACAAGGAAACCATGCTCTTGTAAAAGGAGGTTTAATGCATTTCTGTGATGTAAAGGCCAAGTAAGTTATCCCATAATTATGGATGTATAAAAATGTGACCCATCACGGAAAAAGAGACCTCCTAGTAACTGCAAAAAGTATCAACCCCGGCTAGACTGCTTAAGAGAAGCCTTTCGAAGACATTGTGAGAAAAGGAGAAAATGCTGGTAACCAGCATTTTCTCCTTTTCACACAATGTTTTCTACCCTTCATAAAACAAATGTCAAATTCTCAGTCACTTTTATTTTTGTTATCTGCAATTGCTTTCGATTTGGACAAGCTTAAAATATTGTCATTTGGTAATGGGTTAATTTGCACAGTCTGACCAGGGTTGACTTTTGTTGCTTTAATTACATTTTCTGGGGTAAAAGTTGTCATTGTACCTTGTTATACAATCATTTTTGAGTTATCAACTTGAATTGACTAGCACTATCGTTGATCTGTTTTCATGTAATTGAATAACAGAATTCTGGAATGTTCCTGTTTGCCTGATGGGTCATAAATCCATTTTGTACAGAAATGTATGTTTCGTATAAGAACAGACTGAATAGTGAAGTACATTGGCCCTTTTACATGTCAAAAGTTGACAGAGAGCAAAAACTTTCGGTACAGGTCAGCTAGCGGACTGCACAGGTTGACCTGAATCGATACTTTATGCATATGTGCAAGACCCCTTTTTTGCAGAGCAGTGTTAAACCTTATCCTGCTCAATAACTAATATGAAATTTTCAATTCGATAGTAAAAACCCAAAAAATGTTATTTCAAAGGTATGTTTCGGGGAAAATATCTCCAGATCAGACAGCGTAGATCCAAGATCAGACTGCTCGTTCTGTGCAGTCTGACCTTGATATACACTGTCCGCAAAAGGTCAGTGAGTCGCGATAAGCAGCCAAAGGGTTAAATTATGTTTGCAATGTAGATGTTGTTTATTGTTTAACTCATTACCGGACGACAAAATTTTAGGTTTGTCCGAATTGAAAGCATTTGCAGACGACAAAATAAAAGTGACTGAAAATTTGAAATTTGTTTTGTGAAGGGTAGAAAACATTTTGGTTACCAGCATTTTCTCCTATTCCCACAATGTTTTCTAAAGGCTTCTTTCTTAGGGCTGTTTAAAAAAGGGATTTTGTCGTAATGGGTTAATTTGTGAACTTTCCATCATAAAGAAAATGTGTAGATTTGGGTCAAACTATAAACATCAATTCTGACCTTGGATTTATACTGTCTATTTTTATTAGATATAGAAAAAATAAAAAATATAATGCATTTGAAATTATTTAGTCTATTTTCAATATGTTGACTTGTGTCTTTCTTAAAAAATTAAACACAATATTAATTCATGATATTAATTTGTTTTTAAATTTTTGAAAAAAGGCATATGCTGAAATATTGGAAATAGAGTATACACTTTTAAATTGTGTATTATTAATTCCAGAAGGAATATTAGGTGGTTTTATTTCTCACCATTTTATAAGTTGGGCTTTCTCGAAGAAAAAGTCAGGTGTGCCATAGCACTGTCGTAGTGTATGTAGTTGTGGTTCAAAAACTTTGACATTTGGCTTGCAACACGCGAAAAGGGGCATTCAGACATTCGCGTAAAGTGTCGTCTCGGATTAGCCTGCGCAGTCTGCGCAGGCTTACCTGAGACGGCAATTCCCATTTTTATGTTTTTCCTATTTTTCTGTTTTGCTCAAGTCTACTGTGGCACAAAATCTAATGTAGTCATAAAGTGCAGTCTCGGATTAGCCTGCATGGCCTGCGCAGGCTGATCCGAGACGACACTTTATGCAAATGTCTTTTACTACTGGAGATATTTACTTCAACCCATACAACAAGGACAGATAACCTTCTAATATTTTTCTGTCCCTTTTTTGACTTACAATTCTGACTAAAAGTAACTGTAGCCAAGCATTGACACCCACATGCGGTATTCTTTGTTAACCCTGTACCAAACAATCCTGACTCTTAACAACCCTGGGAAAGAAACCTTTGGAAAACATTGTAGGAAAAGGAGAAAATGCTGGTAAACAGCATTTTATCCTTTTCCTACTATGTTTTCTACCCTTCTCAAAACAAGTTTTAATTTTTGAATCACATTTATTTTGTCGTCTGCAAATGTTTTCAATTTGGACAAGTCCACAAATTTGTTGTTTGGTAAAGAGTTAATACAAGCTCTTGCCAGGTCATGATACATTTTGAAGTCAGCCTTTAAAAACAAATAGACTCACTTATGAACTTGATTCAAATAACACTTTTTGTACAACTTGACCACACATTTGCCAGTTTGAGACCAATTAAAATTTTGTTTATGTTTACAGAGTACAGAACCGCTAGACTTCGAGTCGCAGTATAAAAACATAACGATTGTTATTGCAGTGACCGACTCTGGGTCACCAAGTTTATCAATCGAGAGAACATTTACACTGTTAGTTGATGACGTGAATGAACCACCGACAAGCTTAAAATTGCTACCATCTGAGGTAAAATTTCTTGTTTTTGCTGCCATCATTTTATCAATAATGATTTGTGAAACCTTTCCTTGTTTTATCCTAACTTGGTACATTTTTTGGAACAATTTTGAAAACATTATTGCATAATTGGAATTATTTAGACAAATCAAGGTTTAATAAGGGAATAAATTAGAAAATCTTAAAAAATAATAAGAAGAATTATAATGTTGTCTTGCATCTTTTAGTTGCTTCTTGTTCATGACTTAATAGCTCAATTGATTGTTTCGTGTTTCTATGTTGTCTTATCATAAACCATTCAGTGTTTCTTTGTTGTCTTTATCACAAACCTGTCTGTGTTTCTATGTAGTCTTTATCATAAACCATTCAGTGTTTATTTGTTGTCTTTATCATAAACCTGTCTGTGTTTCTATGTAGTCTTTATCATAAACCATTCAGTGTTTATTTGTTGTCTTTATCATGAACCTGTCTGTGTTTCTCTGTTGTCATTGTCATAAACCATTCCACGTTTCTATTTTACCTTTATGAAATCACAACATTTGTGTTTCTATGATATCTTTATCGTAAACCACTCTATGTTTCTATGCGTCTTTTTCTACAGCATCCCAAATATGGAGTGCAACATGCGAAAAGGTGCATTCGGACATTTGCGTAAAGTGTCGTCCTGGGTTAGCCTGCGCAGTAAAACAGAAAATCACATTAAAATCAGAAAGTGTCATTTCGGATAAGTCTGTGCGGACTGCACACGCTGATCAGAGACGACACTTTACGCAAATGTCCGAATGACCCTTTTCGCGTGTTGCACTCCATATATAGGTATGGTCTATTCTCTTTTTTTAGAAAGTTATTTAAAATTCAAACATAAATTGCAACCGTGGCTGTAGCATGTGTGCACTGTCAAATATGTGTGCCTTGCATTCTGACAAGAACATTTTACTTCAGGTGAAAGAGAACAGTCTTGTAGGAACTACGGTTGGTACTTTTGAAATAGAAGATCCTGATGAACACGGCAGATATGATATTTTTCTTATCGACAGCTTAAATGGTCTGTTTGTCGTAGAAAATATGTCGCTACTAGTAAGTTCTGCAGGTTTTTTTTTTCCTGTCGGTGCTTAACCCATTACCACACAATCCCTACTTTTGATGACCCTGAGAAAGAAGCCTTTAGAAAGCATTGTGGGAAAAGGAGAAAATGCTGGTAACCAGCATTGTCTCCTTTTTCCCACAGTGTTTTCTACCCTTCACAAAACAAATTTTAAATTTTCAGTCACTTTTATTTTGTTGTTTTCAAATGCTTTTGATTTAGACAAGCCTAAAATATTGTTATTTGGTTACGAGTTAATTGTCAAAAGTTTTGTTTTTGTGTGGTTTGCCCTTCATGCTTCAGTTTTATAGTGCCATCTGTACTAATATAAGTTATTCTACATTAACCCTTTACCACACAACCCCGACTTTCAATGACCCTCAGAGAGAAGCCTTTTGAAAACATTGTGGGAAAAGGAGAAAATGCTACCCGTCACAAAACAAATTTCAAATTTTCAGTCACTTTTATTTTGTCGTCTGCAAATACTTTTGATTTGGACAAGCCTACAATATTGTTGTTTGGCTAAGAGTTAAGATGCAAGTGCTATGCTGAGACCATTTATGGGGAAAAAGGGACATAGCCTCCTCTACCTTTTCCAAAGGTTTTCTGTGTCAATAAAAGAAAGTGTATTACTGTCTTTCAAATATTAATATTTCTAACTGTAAGTAATGAACACACCTCAACAATTAATATTTCTAATTACCATTCTTAGCCCAACATCACCTTTAGATCAATCTCAAAAGATATTCAATCGTTTCCTCTCTGTTTACAATCGAAAACACCTAGAAAATTTGTTTTACACACATGTCAGTTTATTTGTACATGTAGATATGTGTTATATTTCCAGCTTTTTGAATGTATGTGTTTAACCCTTTCCCAAACAAATTTTGGACTCTTCCAAACCGAAAGAGTTTGCAGACGACAATTTTAGATTCGGAGAAAACTGCAGAAAGTTCTCAGAAAGGATAGAAAACACAGTGGAAAAAGGAGAAATTGCTCGTTACGAGCAATTTCTCCTTTTCCCGCAGTATTTCCAAAGACTTTTACTGCAGGCACATAAAAACCAGGGCTTGTTTGGGAAAGGGTTAACCTTTCACAAAACAATCCCTTGCTTTTACAACCCTGAGATAGAAGCCTTTGGAAACTTTGTGGGAAGAGGAGAAAATGCAGGTGTCCAGCATTTTCTTGTTTTTCCTCAATTTTTTCTACCCTGCTCGAAACAAATTCCAATTTTTGAGTAAGGGTTGTTTTTTCGTCTGCAAGAGCTTTCAATTTAGACCAGTCTAAATTCTGTCATTTGTTAAGGAGTTAATTAATTCCTGTACTCATTTTAAAGGTAGGACCTGGAGCTTGTGTTGAAAACAGAGACGTACATTGCCGAATTGATTTTGAAAAGCAACAGAACTTTACACTGACAGCGCTTGTAAAGGACGATGGAACCCCACCTACAAGTGCACAGTTTGAATTTATGGTAGCAGTTTTAGACGTCAATGAGCCACCACGAAATATTCATTTACATGGTATATATATAATTCCAACAGTATTTACCAAACAACAATGTTGGAGAGTCACTATATTAACCCATTACCACACAATCCCTACTTTTGACGACCTTGAGAGAGAAGCATTTAGAAAACATTGTGGAAAAAGGAGAAATGCTGGTAACCAGCATTTTCTCCTTTTCCCAGAATATTTTCTACCCTTCACAAAAGAAATGTCGAATTTTCAGTCACATTTATTTTGTCGCCTGCAAATGCTTTCAGTTTGGACAAGCCTGAAATATTGTCGCTTGGTAATGAGTGAAAATAAGTAAATAACCCTTTACCCCATAAAGTATTCCTATAGTATCTGTAATTGACCCTAAATAACAGCAAGGATGAAGCCATTTCTTATGTGTATATGTCACCTTTTGATAGCATAGAAAACATTGTGACAAAAGGTGAAATTGCTCGTCACGAGCAATTTCACCTTTTGTCACAATGTTTTCCAAAGGCTTCTACAAGCAGTGCGTCGAAATGAGTATCTATGGAGTAAAGGGATAAAATAAGTAATGCTCTGGCAGAAGTGGGCTTGATGCAACTCCAGGTTGCATAGTACCATGCAAGCTGTAACATAATTATAGAAAGGGTCTTCATGAAAGCCATTTTGTTTTACAACCAACAGATATGTAAGATATACTGGTCCCTTGAGCTGCAGAAACTTGATCTATAACACAAGGATTTGGCCCAGATAGGCCTGCGCAGACTGCACAGGCTGACCTGGGTTAAAACCTGTTGTAGATACAACACAAAAAGCTTTGCTTGTAAAACTAAAAATTATGTAAAACTTCATATGAATATATCAGTATATTTTTTATTTAACCCTTTACCACCCAATGACGACTTTTAACGACCCTGAGGAAGAAGCCTTTTGAAGACATTGGGGGAAAAGGAGAAAATGCTGGTAACCAGCATTTTTGGCTTTTCCCACAAAGTTCTCTTTGAGCCACTATAAAATTATTGTATGCAAATGCTTTCAATTTGGATAGGTCCAAAATTTTGCCGTGTGGTAAAGGGTTAATGGGACAAAATATCATTCCTTTGATAAATCCTTAACATCCTCTAAATACTATCTAAAAGTTATAATATGTACACAGATTATTTTCTCTGAATAATGGTAAAGTATTCTTTTATGTTAATATGTGAAAGCAGCACATTAAGGTTTTTTTTTTTTTCAAAAAGTTTAAAACAAAAAAAAAAACGTTTTTACAATTTTCTCTCGCACTCTCTGCCTGTCTGTCTGTCTAAAGGGATGGATGTATATGTGTAGATGACTTAAGAAGGCTATGATGAAAATGAGATGTAGACATCTATGTTGCTATCAATAAATAAAGTTATTATTATTACTGTTGTTGTTATCATCATTATTATTATTATTATTGTTACAGGAAACAACGCTGAAGCTAGCGATTATTATTATTATTTACAGGAAATAAAGTTGAAGCTAGCGCAGAGACTGGTACTATCGTTGGTCATGTCACTGCAACAGATGACGATGCAGACCAGACATACACATTTGAACTACTGAATGCTACAGATATTTTCTCCATCAACTTGGATCATCAGCTCATTGTGAAAAACAGTTCACTGTTGGACACTGGTGAAGTTTTGTCTGTGAAGGTCAACGTCACAGATAATGGCGATCTTCCTGCCTCTGTTTGTATTTCTTTATTTATTCACTTTATGGTGTGCAACATGCAAAAAAAAGGGATGTTTGCATAAAGAGACATCCCCGATCAGCCTGCAAAGTCTGCGCAGGCTGATCCAAGACAACACTTTATGTCAACATTAAATTTTCTCCTGCAGTAGACTTGTGTGAAATAGAAAATCACACACAGTAGGAAAGCGCCATCTCAGATCAGCCTGTGCAGAATGTGTGGACTGATCTGAGATGACGCTTTAACTCTTAACCACCCAATCCCGACTTTTAACGACCCTGAGAAAGAAGCCTATTGAAAACATTGGGGGAAAAGGAGATGCTGGCAACCAGCATTTCCTCCTTTTCCCACAATGTTTTCTACTTGATCAAGAAAAAATTCTGTCATTTGAACCATCTTTGATTTGTCGTCTGCAAATACTTTTAATTTGGACCAGTCTATAATTTCATTGTTTGGTAAAGAGTTAAGCCAATGTCCGAATACCCTATTTCGTGTGTTGCATGCAAATTATTGTTTGAACCCTGCTTTGGCAAAAGGGTTGTTAATGCATGTCTGTTATAGATGATACGAAGCTAGTCATCACCTGATCAAGTCTTTTTTATCTGTCAACTGACTTAATCTTGAGGTAGGCTGGTACTTAGACATGCAGAATTGACCATTTGCAAAAAAGTCTCGGCCCATGTCAGCCTGAGCAAGCAGGGCAGTGAATATTGTAGCTATAGATGAAAATGCAGTGTATCGAAATTTTCTTATTTTTTTCTTCAAGGCTATCTTAAGCCTTTACCTAGAAAGTCATTAATGCGTTCTAAATTCTAAATGGTATTCTAATTCTAAATTCCACCACTAAGTTCAAACTTTATGATCAGAACCATGTCACTAAGTTTAAATTTTATGATCTGAACCATGTTATGGATTACTATTATTTCATGCATGGCTTTGTCAAGATTTAAATACAATACCTTTCAACTGTGTTAGGGAGGTATGTCTTTGGCTCGATGGTTATGGTATTGGTTTTGTAAATGGTGAAAAGCGAGGATCTTGTCCGCTTTTCGAATCCCGTCAGATGCGGTATGTATTTCAGCTATGCTTTTGTTGCGAACTTTCATATTTATAAGAATTGAAATTACAAATAATCTATTAAGATGGCTCTGTTACACACACGTTTATATCTTGAATTGCATTTCAGAGTGAGGCCATCCTTACTGTTGTAGTAATAGAAGATTTGAACCTGACTATTTCATTATCATCAGAGGGTACGTCTCAAACCTTCCCACTAAACAATGTCACTCTGAGAGAGAATGTCAGCATCGGTGAGAAGGTCGGAACAATAATAATAAATATACCAGAACATAACAGGACATTCGACATCTCAATAACTAAAGGTGGGGAACTGTTTGATATCACAGAGACAGTGTGCACATCAGTAAGTATTCTTTCCTTTAACAGATCAAACGCGTTAACCCTTTACCAAACAATCTCTACTTTTTACAAACCTGAGTTAGAAGCTTTTTGAAAACATTGTGGGAAAAGGAGAAAATGCTGGTCACCAGCATTTTCTCCTATTCCCACAATGTTTTCTACCCTGCTGGAAACAAATTTAAATTTTTACATTTATTAGGTAGTCTGCAAGTGCTTTCAATTTGGATAAGTCTAAAATTTTGTTGTTTGGTAAAGAAGTAAATATCTTTACAAAAGAAGCATACAGTTAGTGGCTATAAATAATTCATCTTAATCCCAATTGATTTACATGTATTACATGTATAAATATTACCTTTCAAGTAATTGGGACTTGAACAACGAAATTATAATTATGAAACTTAGGAAAAAAGAGGAAATAAATCTTGTAATGAAATGAATCTTCCAGTCTCTAATTACAATTTCAGTTTTAGATACACGCAGTAGTTAGAGGAGTATAAGTTTATGTACTTTGCGGTTGATAGGGACCCCCTGAATTTTTAGATCTCTCGAAAAATCCGATAACAATTCTTATGAAACTTTTCAGAGTCTTTTAACCCATTACCACACAATCTCTACTTTTGATGCCCCTGAGAAAGAAGCCTTTAGAAAACATTGTGGGAAAAGGAGAAAATGCTGGTAACAATCTTTATGAAACTTTTCAGAGTCTTTTAACCCATTACCACACAATCTCTACTTTTGACGTCCCTGAGAAAGAAGCCTTTAGAAAACATTGTGGGAAAAGGAGAAAATGCAGGTAACCAGCATTTTCTCCTTTCCCCACAACATTTTCTACCCTTCACAAAACAAATTTCAAAGTTTCAGTCACTTTTATTTTGTCGTCTGCAATTCCTTTTAATTTGGACAAACCTAAAATTTTGTCGTTTGTTAATGGGTTAAAATGACCATACCAACTCTCACAGTGAAAACTGGGATTTTTCTTCTGCAATAAGAAGCATTTTGGCTATACCAGTAATGTTAGATTTTTGTTCTGAAGCTTAAATTTTTCCAATGGTTTCACACAGTGACCAGAACAGCAAGCCTGATTGGGCAGGTAAATGACTGGTATCTCACTTTAGTTAAATATTAGGCCCTGATTTTTTTTTTATAACAAATAATATAGTTGTATATCATACCTTACACTCTTCTCATTTTTACACAGATCTTTTAAGTCTAACATGATATGTCCAATGTTCTCTTATTTGGTTTCAGTTCTCTAACATTTAGAGGGGATCTCTACGAACCTCAAACTACCTATACATATAACCCTTTATTGGAGGACAAAATTTTAGACCTGTCGGTATTGGAAGCATTTGCTGATGACAGTTTCAATATGCCTCATATGAAATGATTTTCCTTTGATAGGATAGAAAACGTTGTGGGAAAAGGAGAAAATGCTGGTAACCAGCATTTTCTCTTTTTCCCACAATGTTTTCAAAATTCTTTTCTTTCAGGGGCCTTAAAAGTCGTCATTGTGTGGTAATCAATTTTCGAAAAACAGTTTTACATTTACGTCATTGGTGACATCGCCGAAATAATCATGCAATAGTAATGATAGCAATGCAAACAGTTGCAGGATAAAGTGGATTCCGAGTGCAGAGCAGATTTACTCGTCAAATCTCAGATAGACTTTGAGAAGGAGCAATCCGTTGAGCTGATAGTTGAAGTAAATGCGGATGACGGGAAGAAAGCTTTTGAGCATTACTGGGTTACGATATCAGATGTAAACGAGAATCCAATAGTAAGTGGTTTAGTGATTTATTTTAACTGAGTAGCATCTTATCTTTGTTAACTATTTACCACAAGAGAAAATTTTAGACTTGTCCAAATTGAAAGCATTTGCAGACGACAAAATAAAGGTGACTAATAAATGAAATTTGTTCTGGAAAGGGTAGAAAACACTTTGGGAATAGGAGAAAGTGCTGGTCACCAGCATTTTCTCCTTTTCCCAAATGTTTTCAAAAGGCTTCCATTCTCAGGGGCATCAAAAGTAGAGATTGTGTGGTAATGGGTTAATGTAGTATTACTGGTCTGCTCCATAGATCGCGATATAATGTATATGTGACTCAGTATAGGGGGATACTTACAAATACTGCCTTGCTATAGAGCTAGCTTTTGTAGTGATATGGTAGAGCATTTGCCTCAGGATCTAGAGGGACCTGGTTCAGTCCCCGCCTTGGGATGTTTTTTGTCGGATTTGTTATGTTAATACCTTTGGTGTTACTTCATCTTACTCAGAAAACATTGTCTTTTAAGTGTAATGTAACATAGAGTATAAAAGTGATTTGAAGATGTAGTTCTGAACCACTTGGTTGGTGGATATGGATGCTTTTTTATTTAGTTTTACAAAAAATGGAACGGAATTTCGGTAAAGTCAAGGGGACAGCTCACACCTAGAAGTAACTTTCTTTGACTTCAAAAGTACGAGTTCTGAAATCTGCGATGTATTGTAGAATGGCACTCTAGTATAGCCAACAAGTGAGCCATGTCCCATGAAAAAGGAATTTCATGCATCTTTGTGATGCATGATAGTCATTGCGTAGTCATGGGTCCATAAAATCCATTTTGTATAACCAATAAAATCGTGGGGAACACTAGTTCTCTTTACGAAACGAGGTTTTGTCTAAATCGAAAGCATTTGTAGATGAAAAAATAAAAGTGATTGAAAATTTGAAATTAGTTTTGTGAAAGGTAGAAAACATTCTGGGAAAAAGAGAAAATGCTGGTTACCAGCATTTTCTCCTTTTCCCACAATGTTTTCTAAAGGCTTCTTTCTCAGGGTCATCAAAAGTAGGGATTATGTGGTAATGGGGTATTGGATATGCAATAATTTGCCAAAAGTAAAATGTATTAATCCTGGCTACCCTGAAAGGGTAGGTTCGTTTGGTTGGGTTAAGTAAGCTTAACATAGAAAAAATAAAGATATGTAAATGTTTCAGGATATCGAATACAGCGGGACTACAATAAATGTCCTAGAGAATACAGTGGATCAGTTTCTTGGTCAGTTCTACGGTAAAGACCCGGATTTGGGCGATCTACACTCCTTCCAAATCTTTGGTTCAGATGCATTTGTCTTGTTTGAAAACGGAACATTGTTTTCTGCAACCAGTGAGTAGATTTATCTCAGTCTTATAGTTTCTAATTCTGAATGTATGAAATAAGAGAAAGTTTAGTCTGTTTACCCTTTTACTAGTCAATGTCAACTTTTATGAACCCTGGGAAAGAAGCCTTTTGAAAACATTGTGGGAAAAAGAGAAAATGCTGGTAACCAACATTTTCTCTTTTTCCCACAATGATTTCTACCCTATCAAAGAAAAATACACTGTTTAAGACACACTGAAATTGTCGTCTGCAAATGCTCTCAATTTGGAATGGTCCAAAATTTTGTAGTTTGGTATAGAGTTAAATTTGTTTAACCCATTACCACACAATCCCTACTTTTGACGCCCCTGAGAAAGAAGCCTTTTGAAAACACTGTGGGAAAAGGAGAAAATGCTGGTAACCAGCATTTTCTCCTTTTCCCACAGTGTTTTCTACCCTTCCCAGAACAAATTTCAATTTTTCAGTCACCTTTATTTTGTCGTCTGCAAATACTTTCAATTTGGACCAGTCTAAAATTTTCTCGTGTGGTAAAGAGTTAATTTGAATGACACATAGTGGTAACGCGTGATAGGGCTTGTACGATGTGGATATGTTTTGCATAAAGCTTGCAAGAATTTCTAGGTTTTTTTTGTATATAAATTATCACCATCAATAATTCTTGCATTGAGGTTTTGGAATATACAAGTTAAGCTCATGTTTCTTTTTTAGCTAAATGACATATAAAAATAGAATTGAAAATGACACATTGTATATGATAGCTTGCTTGCCGTGATGGACTACATAGGAGCATTAAGCACCTTTTTGTCGGAGAATGTCTCATATATATAAATTATATATATATATATATTTGTATGTTTTTTATAGGAAAATGTTTCTTCTTTCTTCATCACTGTATACTAACAGATTATGTAAGGTATGCTGGGGGATGACCACCACCCTCGCATACCTATTGATGTGGTAAATAAAGCTTTAAAAAAAAAAAGATTCATTGTATATTACATTGAAAAAGGGTTGTAAGATGGGAAGATTTCAGTGGCTTGGAAAGTGAGATGTATCATGGTAACAGAAACTTGAAAGCATGGATAGGTGCATCGGCCAAAGTAATATAAATAATATGAATATAAGATATCTGGGCTAGTATTCACCAACCATTCTTAACCCTTTACTCCATAGATACTCATTTCTACTCAATGCTTGTAGGAGCCTTTGGAAAAGATTGTGGCAAAAGGTGAAATTACTCGTGACGAGCAATTTCACGTTTTGCCACGATGCTTTCAATGCCATCAAAAGGTGTCATATACAGATAAGAAACTACTTCATCCTTGCTGTTATTTAGGGTCAGTTAGAGATACCATAGAAATGCCTTATGGGGTAAAGGGTTAAGAAGGTTCTTTGTCTTATTGTCCAGTTGTGTTACATATAAATTTAGAAAACCTTGGAGAATTAGACTAAGAATAATCTCAAGAATGGTTGGTGAATACGGGCCCTAATCTGTTTTATTTCATAGATGCTACAATTGACTTTGAAACAGCAGAGCAGATAGATGTTGTTGTAACAGTGACAGATCGTGGTGGTCTCTCTTTCAATAAAAGTTTCACAATACACGTAATTGATGTGAATGAGAAGCCATTAGGTTTGAGCATCTCCAACAATAAGGTACTGTATGTCATGGTTCTAGTTGGCTTACATGTCTGTTTTCTAAGAAAACGTTCAGGTATTGTTGCAGACAAGTTGTGTCCTGTGTCAGCGACTGTGTTGTCATCTGCAAAGTTGATGTGCAAAATCTTTGATATTTTGTATTATCTTTGTTGTTGCTAAAGATATTTAATTCAAACTTGGGAATATTAAGTATCAAAAGGACAGGTAACCAACCATCAGATATTGTTGACAAAGTTATGCTCCATTTTCGTAATAGAATTTTTAGTGAAAATCAGTCAGCTGCAGGCGAGTGTTGGCACCTGAATGCGGTGCTGTAGTTAACTCTTGAAAATACTTTATCGTACACAGCTTTGAAAATGCCATTGTGAAACGTGGGGAAAAAAACCTTTAAAAAATAGTTCAACTCAACTGAAATGCTTTGTTGTTGAATAAGAATTTCATCGAATTTAAGAGGAATAAAAACAATTCTTACTTTGCCAGGGACTACAGTCCACTGTCAGTGATATTTTAAAAGTTTAACCCTTTCCCAAACAATCCCTGATTTTTACATCCGTGAAAGAGGAGGCTTTTGAAAACATTTTGGGAAAAGGAAGAAATGCTGGTAACCAGCATTTGTTCCCTTTCCCACAATGTTTTCTACCCTGCTGGAAACAAATTTCAATTTTTGAGTTGCATTTATTTTGTTGTCTGCAAATGCTTTCAATTTGGACCAGTCTAAAATTTTATTGTTTGGGAAAGGGTTTATATAGAAATTAGAATGATAGTATTCCTTATTTTTTCATGGCTTCAGTTTTATCTTTTCATGCAAAAACCATGTTTGAACTCGGCGACGGTCAACAATAAGCTTGCCTTTTGCACATGACCAAATCTAAGTCTCATTTCAAAATCAACACTGCAATATTTAGTGCAAAAATTGGACTGGTTAGACAGACAGAAAATATACAAATTGCGAATGGATTTTTCCAGTATCAGCCTGCGCCAACTGTGCAGGCTAACATGGGTCGATATTTTTTTGCAGATACATAGTCTTTACCACATGAGAAAATTTTAGACTGGTCCAAATTGAAAGCATTTGCAAACGACAAAATAAAGGTGATTGAAAATTTAAAATTTGTTTTGTAAAGGGTAGAAAACATTGTGGGAAAAGGAGAAAATGCTGGTTACCAGCATTTTCTCCTTTTCCCACAATGTTTTCTAACGGTTTCTTTCTCAGGGGCGTCAAAAGTAGGGATTGTGTGGTAATGGGTTAAACCCCCTTTTCTCAGAGCTAGCTCCATTTCCTTGCACACACATCAAAAATGAAATGTATCATATGGATGTTCAATTTTATTCAACCTTTTTTTCCAGATTTTAGAGATGGCAAAGATTGGAACTCCAGTGGGTACCCTTCAAGTCAACGATCCTGATGTAAACCAGTTGTTTACATTTGCGATACTGTTGGGAAGTGATGTGATATTTGATATCGATGGAAATGTTTTAAAGGTAGAAATAATAAGAATGATAGGGACTCTGAATTAAGTTCTGGTTTAGTTTTACTAATAGATTTAAGTGTATTTTAGATGTTGTTTATGGATTGAGCCTCAACACTGTAATGAAGAGTTTTCATGCATCTGCAAAAATGTATCGAGACAGGCCAGCCTGAGCGCGCCAGACAGGCTGACCTGGGTCGAAACTGTTTGCTATTATCAATTTCTACCTGTTAAGCCTTTACCACACAATTCCTACTTTTGATGACCCTGAGAAAGAAGCCTTTAGAAAACATTGTGGGAAAAGGAAAAATTCTGGTAACCAGCATTTTCTTCTTTTCCCACAATGTTTTCATCCCTTCCTAACACAAATTTCAATTCTTTAGCCACATTTATTTTGTCCTCTGCAAATGCTTTCAATTTGGACCAATCTAAAATTTTGTTGTTTGGTAAAGAGTTAACCCATTACCACACAATCCCTACTTTTGACGACCTTGAGAAAGAAACCTTTACAGAACAGTGTGGGAAAAGGAGAAAATGCTGGTAAGCAGCATTTTCTCCTTTTCCCACAATGTTTTCTACTCTTCACAAAACAAATTTCAAATTTTCAGTCACTTTTATTTTATTGTCTGCAAGTGCTTTCAATTTGGACCGGTCTAAAATTTTGTTGTTTGGTAAAGAGTTAAAGGACCTATAATTGTTGGATCCTGGACTTGCTTGGTATAGTGCATCATGGAGATGTATTTAACCCATTAGCAAACAACAATATTTTAGGCTTGTCCAAATCGAAAGCATTTGCAGAGGACAAATTGAAAGTGACTGAAAATTTGAAATTAGTCTTGTGAAGGGTAGAAAATATGGGAAAAGGAAAAAATGCTTGTAACCAGCATTTTCTCCTTTTCCCACAATTTTTTCAAAAGGCTTCTTTCTCAGGGGCGTCAAAAGTAGGGATTGTGTGGTAATGGGTTAACCCCCATTTGCTAGAGGATGGCTCTGATTTATGTGTAAACTCTGCCAAAAATCACATGAATTGAGTCTGAAAGCACTTCATGTATATACATGTATAGATAGATAGATATTTATTCAGACAAGTTCACATGTATATAGTCATAATAAATAAACAAATATTATTATGCAAGTGTATCAAAAATCTACCTCAAAAAACATGCACACCGACAATTTTCTTATAACATTAACAAATTTCTAAAAATCAATACTGTATACAGAAGTATTTAAGAATGAACTTATGAGTTATTTCATATGAAAACAATACATTCTTTCTTTAAATGCTTGTTTTGCATACAATGCAAGGTTAAATAATTCACTTTTATTATTCAAACAAAGAAGTTTTAACAGTTTTAAGGTACTTGGATTTTTATAAAAATACTCTTTTATATATCTTTTTCGGAAGCAAACTGACCATTGATTTTATTATATATTGTCCATCAAATGCAGAGATTCATTCATGTAGAATTCTATGCAAGTTTCAAAAGGAGCCTACTTTGAAACAGAAATCTCTTTTATTAAAGTTTTTATCACAAAATCTTTTTTCTAAGCACTCCAGTATTACAGCATCCACTACATTTTTAGCTCAGGTGTGTGCCTGTGTGCATTAACTTTTATTCTTAACTACCCATCCAAATTTGATGAAACTTCACAGAGATTATCCTGCTCTAATCCTGTAAAGAAGTTCTTGGAAGAATTTGATCCCTTCAAAAACTCTGGCTGCCATGGCAACAAAACTGATTTTTTTTTTTAAAAGTTATCTCTGAAACTAGGGCTACTGAATTTGGCATGTACCTTTATCTAAAGAACCTTTAACAAGTTTCTTCTTATAATATGCATAGGGTCAAAATTTATGTTTTTTGACAAAATATTCCGTTTTCAGGGAGAGTGATTCATTTTGATTCTAATAGTTGTGTTCCCATGAGTGAAATATTAAATTCAAAGTAAGGTTTCTATCATTTTGTTTTTTTTCCCAGGAACTTTACCTTTGATGCCAATGAATAAACCTGCTTGTATTGCCTGACAGTGTTCATTCATTGTTTTCAAAAGCCCTAAAATATTTAGGGTCATGAACACTTCAATTGTGTGGTAAAGGTTTAAAAAGCCAGGGGAGCGATACAGGGCCATCATTGCCCTCTTGTATAATATGCTTGGCATCCAGCAATCAGAAATATCTACAAGGCAATTTGTATTTAAATCTTAATGAAGCTTTAAATCCCGCACAAGACTGAATCACATGAAATATTTCCATTTGGCATGATTTAATTTCTGTTGTTGCATAATTATCAAATTTAAATTCATTATTATTTGCCCCTATTTTGGTACATTTTAGGTTGTTAAAGAAGGCGAGTTCTGTTCTACTTATGGCGACGACTACTGCCTCTTAGATTATGAAACCAGATCAACATATACCCTGCAAATAAAGGTAACAGACAATGGAAATCCAGTTGAGTCTGAACTCTTCGACTTGAAGATTATTGTAGAGGATGTGAATGAGAAACCAGGAACTATTCAGATCAGTTCAACAAAAGTAGATGAGAACACACCTATAAACAATGTTGTTGCTGAGTTAACAGCCACTGAAAGAGATGAAAACCAAACAATAACCTTTGCTGTTCAACCGTCAGACATGTTTTACATAATAAATAGCAGCCTTGTGTTAAATACAAGTCTTGATTTTGAGTCAAGGTCAACCTATGCTATACAAGTGGAAGCTCAGGACGACGGACTGCCTTCTTTATCGGTGAGTTACATGTATAAAGATCACTGTGTTTTCAAGTATGGGTAGCAACTCATCAATCAATCCTATGTCTTCACAACCTCGATTAAGAAGTCTTTTATCTTTTTAACGCTCAACAGAAATTCAGGCAAGTCCAAATTAAAGGTATTTGCAAAGGTATTTGCAGGAGACAATCTAAATATGGTATTTAATAGGGTAGAAAACATTATGGGAAAAGGAGAAAATGCTGGTCACCAGCATTTTCTTCTTTTCCCAAAATGTTTTCAAAAGGCTTCTTTCTCAGGGTTGTTAAAAACTCAGATTTGTGTGGTAAAGGGTTGAAAGCATTGTTGAAAAGAAACAAAAGATGATATCCAGTGATTTCTTCACTTCTAAACCTCTTCAGGGACAAATCACATTGTTTGATTTGTCAACTATAAGTACATTGAATTTCATCAAGCCTAAGATTTTGTCACTTGGTAAAGAAGTAAAGAAGCATATTATTCGCTCCATCTATTCAATTATACACATATGATATTTTCCAATGTTGAAACTGATTTTTAGCATGGGAGGTGTGAGTTTATGAACATTTGTTTGAAAGATAAATCTAGGTTGATTTTTAGACCAGCTTTTGACGTCAAACAAAATTGTTAAAATGCATTAAAAATGTGGACATTTTGCTTATATGTTCAGTGATTTTAGGCTTCATACACTGCTTAAAAGAATTAAAAGATCACACAAATGCCAAAATCTAAATTTTTCATATTCTTAAACACTCACTTTTTGTGCATGAATACTATCAACTTACATTCTTATTATACAAAACTGCTCAATACTTTTTTTGTTTGTTTCATTTTAAATGCTGATATGTATTAACTCTTTACCACACGAGAAAAATTTAGACTGGTCCAAATTGAAAGCATTTGCAGACGACAAAATAAAGGTGACTGAAAAATTGAAATTTGTTCTGGGAAGGGTAGAAAACACTGTGGGAAAAGGAGAAAATGCTGGTTACCAGCATTTTCTCCTTTTCCTACAGTGTTTTCAAAAGGCTTCTTTCTCAGGGGCGTCAAAAGTAGGGATTGTGTGGTAATGGGTTAAGCCATATTAGGAAGAAAATCAAGAAATTTGCTTTCCTTTTTCTTATGTTAACTCCTTACAACACAATCTGGACTTCTAATGACCCTGAGAAGGGTAGCCTTTGAAAACATGGTAGGACAAGGAGAAGATGCTGATAACCAGCATTTCTCCTTTTCCCACAATGTGTTTTACCCTCCCCGAATCAATTTTGATTCACATTTATTTTATTGTCTGCAAATGCTTTCAATTTGGACTGTTCTAAAATTTTGGCATTTTGTAAAGAGCTAAAGGACATAAAATTTTTCCAATCTTTTGTTGATATTTTTGTCAAATCTAATGAAAGAGGAAAATGAGAAGAAAAATGACACCAAAGATTCCCATGAAAGTGGGTGCTTTAGTGCATTAAGCCACCTTTTGAAAGAGCATCTCACACATATTTTTTTTTAATTACAGGTGAATTCAATTTTCATCCTTGATGTTATAGATTTAAACGAACCTCCTGTTCAACTATTATTTGTCAGTACAGTCTATAGCAGTACACCATTTCCCAAGAACCATCCACAGATTGAGGAAAACCTGCCTTCATCCACATATATAGGACAGATTGTTGTGAATGATCCAGACAATGGAGAAGACATTTCCCTTCAGATTCTTCCGGCTAATCTGATGTTCAAGAAGAAAGGGTGCATTCCTCTAACAAAGGTAAATTTATAAGCTATGGCATATGAAAATTGGCATTAACCCATTACCACACAATCCCTACTTTTGACGCCCCTGAGAAAGAAGCCTTTAGAAAACATTGTGGAAAAAGGAGAAAATGCTGGTTACTATTTTCTCCTTTTCCCACAATGTTTTCTACCCTTCGGAAAACAAATTCCAAATTTTCAGTCACTTTTATTTTGTCATCTGCAAATGCTTTCAATTTGGACCTGTCAAAAATATAGTCGTTTGGTAATGGGTTAATGCCTAAGCAAAGAGTTTAGGCTAAGGTCAGCCTGGGGGATCCACACAGGCTGACCTTTGCCGAAACTTATTGCTGTCGGTAAATTTTCTGCTTGTCAAAAGACTAGTGTACTTCAGGATATACGGTAGTTGTTTGTGAGACAAAATGAATTTTATGGGTCTGCAGTAAAAGTCTTTTGAAAACACTGTGGGAAAAGGAGAAATTGCTCGTAACGAGCAATTTTTCCTTTTCCAACAGTATTTTCTACCCTTTTTAAGAACTTTTTGCCATTTTCTCAAAATCTAAAATTGTCGTCTGGAAACTCTTTTGATTTGGAAGAGTCCAAAATTTGTCGTTAGGGAAAGGGTTAAGCTCCCTTTTTCCAGAGTATGATTCAAATATTTCCTTCAAGTTTATATTGTACAAGTTTGTTAACCTTCATGCTACCTACACATTCCCAACCCTAATCGTACCAAGTGGGGTCTGTTGCTATGGCAACAAAACTGAAAATGGATTTCCATTTGGTATACTTCTTGATGACATCAAAAACTGTTTTTCTAATAATAATGACTTTATTTATATTTTTTAGCTCTACTGGCTGAAAGCCAGCAGAGCTTATGTCCTGGCAGGGTTTCCGTCGTCCGTCCGTCTGTCCGTCCGTCTGTCCGTCCGTCTGTTAGTCTTTTTCTTGTTTACGCGATAAAGTCTGCATTTGATGTCCGATTTTTGTGAAACTTGCACAGTTTGTTTATCTCATCAATAGCTTCAACCCTATTGATTTTGAGAAAAATCCAACGAACAGTATGGGAAAAGTAGCCATCTCAAGTTGAAAATTTCCAATTCTTGTTTACGCGATAAAGTCTTCATTTGTCGTCAGATTTTCGTGAAACTTGCACAGTTTGATTATCTCATCAATAGCTTCAACCCTATTGATTTTGAGAAAAATCCAAAAAACAGTATGGGAAAAGTAGCCATTTCAAGTTGAAAATTTCCAATTCTTTTTTACGGGATAAAGTCTGCATTTGTGGTCAGATTTTCGTGAAACTTGCACAGTTTGTTTATCTCATCACTAGCTTCAACCATATTGATTTTGAGAAAAATCCAACAAACAGTCTGGGAAAAGTAGCCATTTCAAGTTGAAAATTTCCAATTCTTGTTTACGCGATAAAGTCTTCATTTGTCGTCAGATTTTCGTGAAACTTGCACAGTTTGTTTATCTCATCAATAGCTTCAAACCTATTGATTTTGAAAAAAATTCTACTAACAGTATGGGAAAAGTAGCCATTTCAAGTTTAAAACTTTCATTTCTTGTTTACGCGATAAAGTCTTCATTTCTGGTCAGATTTCCATGAAACTTGCAGAGTTTGTTTATCTTATCAATAGCTTCAACCCTATTGATTTTGAAAAAATTCCAAGAAAGAGTATGGGAAAAGTAGCCATTTCAAGTTAAAAAACTTTCATTTCTTGTTTATGCAATAAAGTCTTCATTTTTGGTCAGATTTCCGTGGAACTTGCACAGTTTGTTTATCTCATCAATAGCTTTAACCCTATTGATTTTGAAAAAAATCTGACATACAGTATGGGAAAAGTAGCCGTTTCAAATTGAACAATTTCATTGCCTGTTTACATGAAAAACTATTTATTTGTGATCAGATTTTGTGAATTTTTTAGCTTGTTTATCCCATCAATAGCTTTTTAACCCTGTTGAATTTGAAAAAAATTCGACAAACAGTAATGGAAAAGAAGCCATTTTGAGTTGAAAATGTCAATTTTTTTGTCTTTTTGAATTCCTATGTATGCTTTATTTAAAAGCAAACTCTCTGCCAGTAGAGCATATTCAGGCCCTTCAGGGCCTTCTAGTTTTAATTTTGTTAACCTTTAACTCTTTACCACACAACAAAATTTTAGACTGGTCCAAATTGAAAGCATTTGCAGACGACAAAATAAAGGTGACTGGAAAATTGAAATTTGTTCTGGAAAGGGTAGAAACACTGTGGGAAAAGGAGAAAATGCTAGTTACCAGCATTTTCTCCTTTTCCCATGGTGTTTTCAAAAGGCTTCTTTCTCAGGGGCGTCAAAAGTAGGGATTGTGTGGTAATGGGTTAAATACTTAATCCGGAGTTGAAACGACCATGAGGAAACAGTTGTTTTAAAACGTCATGTGAAAAAAAAAAATGCTGGTAATCAGCATTTTCTCCATTTTCCGACAATGTTTTCTGCCCTTATAGTGGTAATTCCTATTATTTGGACAATATTTAGCCTGTCATCTATAAAGTTTTTCAATTGGGTCACATTTAAAATTTTGTCATTCGGTAAAGGGTTAACCCAAAGAACTTCAAAAGTTAACTCTTTGGCTGTTAAGGGCCATTCTAGGTTTTTTTGAAGACTGTGTGGACCAAGATCAGACTGCAAAAATGTGCAGTCTGGTCTTGGTTCCACGCTGTCTGATAAGGAGATATATACTAGGATGAAAAAGAAATGCAGGGTACCATATGAGATATTGAACAAGCTTTGAGTCTCCATGTGCAGTCAGTCACTACTTTTTTTTACTAAGGAAGGGGTAATGTCAATAAGAAGCCATTTTCTCATTTCCTTTTGGCCACATTGAAATGAAATTTTGTCAAAATATTCAAAACTGATCAGTGGTAAACATAAAATCATAATTTAGAATTCTAAATCAAATTATAACCCTCTAAATTACATTGAAAGGTACCCTGCGTTTCTTTTTCGTCCTAGTATATTATATTTCATGTGTCTATTTTTAGAAATGTTACGGGTAAATAAATGGGGTAATTTAAGCTGGGGGGAATTATCTCCCCATCACATGAATATTTTCCTCCTGCCGAAAATCTGGAACTACTTTTTTTATTTCAATGCACCAACTAGTTTTAAAAGTGGCATTCGATGACAAAATAATCAGAGGATATAATATATAATTCATTTCATCAGCTTGTGATTGATGTGGGGAAATGTTTGCCTCAAAAGGGAAGGTCCGCGAAATTAACTTGTGCCTTATGGCACTCATTATTTTCGCATACCTTTCCCTTTTTTGGCAAATATTTCCCCATGTTAACTGCAAGCTGATGAAATAAACTCTATATCTTTTCCCCTGAATTGCCCTTGAACTAGCATGATGTTATGGGCCTGAAAGTTTTATTTCACTCTTTTAGTAGGATAAAGGTTATTAGTGACCTTCGCTATTTTTAGGGAACTCGCTGTACATGGGATGTAAGCTCTGTTATACCGTTTGACTTTGAAAAGGAAAGTAACCTGACCTTCACCGTTGTTGCAACAGATGGAAATGGTCTGCAGATGCAGAGGGACTACCTGCTTAAAATACTGGACACTAATGATGCACCTACGGTAATGATGTAATGTCATACACTAACTTGCGAATAGTTCAGATTATTGTCCATTATTGCATAACTACCTTTGTTTTCAGTGTTTTTGAATGCTCGTGTCATACAATTTAATCAACATATTTCATAAAAATGATAACACATAAACATTCTTGTAAGATCTTCTATTTAAGGCTTCCAAAGGCTCCATTAATAACGTTTTCCCTAAACTTGTTTGATAAAATTTTATCTCAAACACTGACTCGTGTGAAATCCTATATTTACCATATAACCTCCCTTGTTTTCAGAGTAATATCCATTAAAAATTTTCTTTTATACACGTTTGATATTAAATTTGTATGACATCATTTTTGACGTCATTTTGTACGCATTTCATATCAGTGAATGGGTCTCATGGAAAATACCACGGGTGTATTTATGAATGTTTTTGCATCATCTGATTTATATTTCGTGAAATATTGTTATGTTATTAAAAGAATCTGACATTTGTGGGCGTTTGAGATAAGATTTTATTAAACTCATCAAGGAAAATTTCATTAAGCTCGCCAAAGGCTCGCTTAACCCTATACAAAACAATCCCTGGTTTTTACGACCTTAAGATAGAATCCTTTTGAAAACATTGTGGGAAAAGGAGAAAATGCTGGTGACCAGCATTTTCTCCTTTTCCCACAGTGTTTTCTACCCTGCTGGAAACGAATTTCAATTTTTGAGTTGCGTTTATTTTGTCGTCTGCAAGTGCTTTCAATTTTGACCAGAGTAAAATTTTGTCGTTTGGTAAATGGTAAATAAATTTTCCCTAGACTCGTTCAATAAAATCTTATCTCAAAAGCCAACTCATGCCAGACCCTATATATCTCGACAATGTGTAAAGGTATGTTTGGGAAAAAAAGCTCACTTGACCTTTTTCCCAGACTGCAAATGGTACACTCTTCCAAGTTAAGAGCATCCAATTTGGCAATAAATTTTAAAGATTTGCAAGTGAACTTCACTGCTCTGATGGATTGAAAAAAATGTGGGAAAAAGAGAAAATGCTGGTTACTTTAGAATGATTTCAAAAGGCACCATCTTCAGGGTTGCAAAATAATGGGGTTGTGTTGTAAATGGTTAAAAATATGTCTTTTGGTGTAATGCTGAATCTGGTTTAACTTGTTACCACACAATCCCGACTTTTGATGACCCAGAAAAAAGACGCCTTTAGAAAACAGTGTGGAAAAAGGAGAAAATGCTGGTAACCAGCATTTTCTCCTTTTCCCACAATGTTTTCTACCCTTCACAAAACAAATTTGAAATTTCAAGTCACTTTTATTTTGTCGTCTGTAAATGCTTTCGATTTGGAAAAGTCTAAAATATTGTCGTTTGGTAAAGAGTTAACTCATTACCAAACGACAAAATTTTAGGTTTATCCAAATCGAAAGCATTTGCAGACGCCAAAATAAAAGTGACCGTGTCTTGTTCAAGGACACTCTAGAGTCGTAGATTAGTGCTGCCAAAAATGTCTTGCTCAAGGACACTCTAGAGTCCTAGATTAGTGCTGCCAAAAGCCAGGACATACATATGAAGCTGTCACCATGATATAACTGAAAAAATTTTGAAAGCAGAGTGAAACACCATTCAATAGATTCAACAATTATAACTCTGCCTTTTACTTTCAGGACATCATTCTTACTATTGACAATGCCACTATAAATGAAATATCAGTCCGTGAGAACTCATTGGGTACACTTCTAGCTGAACTGTCTGTGGAAGACAAAGAAACTGATCAATCCTATATCTATGACATCACTGACAGTACCAAGTCGCTTTTTGTGTCTGGTAATGAACTGCGGGTAAGCCATATGTTTAACCCATTACCAAACGACAATATTTTAGACTGGTCCAAATTGAAAGCATTTGCAGACGACAAAATAACAGTGACTAAAAATTTGAAATTTGTTTTGTGAAGGGTAGAAAACATTGTGGGAAAAGGAGAAAATGCTGGTTACCAGCATTTTCTCCTTTTCCTACATTGTTTTCAAAAGGCTTCTTTCTCAGGGGCATCAAAAGTACGGATTGTGTGGTAAAGAGTTAAAGATACATTCTTACAGGCAGAGAACGAAACAGTGGAGAAAAATTTGATAGCCTGTAGAATGGTTTAAAATTTAGTCAGCTGTGCAAACATAGATGACTATATGATGTAAGGGATTGATGCATATATTAGAAGTCTTACATCAGAAACATAGCATTAATGATTTCTTTGATGGTTGTCATCTATGCAACCTTGCAACCGTGAAGAACAACGTTTGGTATAGAAATACAAGCATGATTATAGACTGATAAAAATAAAGACAAATTTAAAATAGTTGAAAAACAGAAACAGACCTTTCTTTTTCAGGGTTCGGTCCAAATGGATGTAACCCTTTACCACACAATCCCGACTTTTGACGACTCTGAGAAGGAAACCTTCTAAAAACATTGTGGGAAAAGGAGAAAATGCTGGTAACCAGCATTTTCTCCTTTTCCCGCAATTTTTTCTACCCTTCCCAAGCAAAATTTCAATTTTTCAGTCACTTTTATTTTGTCGTCTGCAAATGCTGTCAATTTGGACAAGTCTAAAATTTTCTTGTCTGGTGAAGGTTTAATGGATCTATAGTTATGAAATGACTTGCTGAGTATAATGCTTTATGGAGATCCATTAAATGGCACGCAACACTCGAAAAGGGACATTCGGAACTTTGCGTAAAGTGTCGTCTCGGATCAGCCTGCGCAGTCCATGCAGGCTAATCCGAGACAGCACTTTACGACTACATTAGATTTTGTGCCACAGTAGACTTGCACAAAACAGAAAATTACATAAATACGGAAAGTTTCAACTTGGAATAGCCTGCATGGACCGCGCAGGCCATTCCGAAACTACACTTTTCGCAAATGTCCGAATGCCCCTTTTCCCATATTGTAGCCCAAATAGAGTTTAGTTCATCGGCTTGTGGTTAATATGGGGAAATATTTGCCGAAAAAGGGAAAGGTATGCGAAAATAACGAGTGCCGAGTTATTTTCGTGGACCTTTCCCTTTTGAGGCAAATATTTCCCCATATCAAACACAAGCTGATGAAATGAATTATATATTATATTTCATCTGATTATTTTGTCAACGAATGCCGCATTTAAAACTAGTGATCTCAAGTCAATAAACCAGATTTTTGGTAGGAGGAAATTATTCACTGTGATGGAGAAATAATTCCCCCAAGCTTAAATTACGTCATTTCTTTACCCATAAAATTTCTAAAAATAGACTCATGAAATATAATATACCCCCTTTTGCCAGAGTATGGCATGTATTTGGGATTGATATCAGTTTCTCATTCATTTGACATACAGGTTACCTCAGCAGCAAGGTTGGACTACGAGAGGCTTCCACAGTTCTCTGTCAGTATTAAAGTCACAGATAGCGGGTCGCCACCACTGAGCTATGTCAAACAGTTTTCTGTACTAGTTCAAGATGTAAATGAAGCTCCGAATCTGGCCTACCTTTCAAGCAGTGAGGTAAATGGTACATCCCCAATGCCCAGTAAACTCATCTAGTTATTTAACCCATTACCAAACGACAATATTTTAGACTGGTCCAAATTGAAAGCATTTGCAGACGACACAATAAAAGTGATTGAAAATTTGAAATTTGTTTTGTGAAGGGTAGAAAGCATTGTGGGAAAAGAAGAAAATGCTGGTTACCAGCATTTTCTCCTTTTCCCACAATGTTTTCTAAAGGCTTCTTTCTCAGGGGCGTCAAAAGTAGGGATTGTGTGGTAATGGGTTAAAGTTTATAGCATTTTACATTTAAAACTTGTTATTTGTAATAATCACAGAAAAAAAATTTACACTGTTCAATTAATCTTTTTATTTGCAAATATGTTGTTGTCCTCATTGTCTACGTTGTCTCTGTCATGCAGTTTCTGAAGATATTTACCTTAAATTTGAACCAGTAGTTAACTATCAAAAGTAAAACCAATACAGTATCTGTTATTACTGAAGATATTCAATATAGACTTGGACTACTTCTTAACTATCAAAAGAAGAACCGATACTACATTTGGAGGCAACCATCAAGACATTTTTATAACCCTGCAAAATGAATGTCTTTGGGGTATACTAGAATCAGCCTGTCTGTCCGTCCGTCCGTTGGGACTCCGTACCGGTAGTTGATATATATCGAAAACCGGTATCTTACCTTCTATAGCTATATCGGATCGAATGTTTCTGCATCGAACAAAATATTGATCATCAAAAGAAAATAAATGCAAAGCATATAAATACCCAATTTAGTTGATTTTATCGGCAAAATTCATTGTGAGTTTACTTGCATATTATCAATTTCTGGAAAATCAAATCAAACATCCGCTGATTCGGATTGTTTCGGACAGATTCCTTTGCACTTACATGACCGAGATGTTAGGAACTTGAGACTTGGGAGTACTTTGTTGATTGACCAGGTAATTTTTTCATGCGATTCCAAAAATGTATATGCATTGTCTTTTTTTTGTAACAATGACTAACAATTATAAATAATGATAAATGATTTTGAATAATAGCAAAACATGAACAAATTACCCGTCATTCATATGTAAATACAGACTCTGCTTTAATTAAAAATCAAACAAGTCCTACTATTTAGTTCATCTGCACTCCGCAGAAATATGCCGCCCCCGAAAATTAAAGATTGGCAGTATTTTAACAAGACCGTTGATGGGGCTGACTTGCTTTGGCTGGATACAGGTAATACCTTGAATATGTAAAAAAAAAATCAACCTGTCTTATATTTGAAAGCTATTTTGAATAGAGAGTGCAGAGATGAAACTAGGGCGCGCAATTGCAGAATTCACTTCACTTTGCTCTGGCCTGGCTTATTTCTTTAATTTGATGAGTGAGTGTCTGCGCAAGAAATTAACGGTTCCCACAATCTAAAATCGCTTCCGACTCCCATATCTGTATGTATTAACAGCTAAATATTTTACTGCTCAGGCCACATCAGTGGCGTCTGAGCGGGTGTTCTCGACTTCTGGGGACATTCTGTGGGCAGAAAGGTCTTGCCTAGATACAATGATATTTTTTAACAAAAATGCTAAAGCTGCAGACTTTATTGTGTAAAACTTACTGCAAAGCACCCTAAGCTTAAAATAAAGAAGAATAAACAGAATTTTTGCTTTTTTTTTCTGTCTTTTATTGAAAATCAAAATATCATATGATATATTGAATATCGATCATTTTGTCTTTATACAAATATCATATCGATCAAACTGACCGATACGGAGCCCTAGACTGTCCGTCTGTGTGTCCATCTGTGTACAAAATACTGGTAATTTTGTACCACAAACTCCTCCTACAGTTTTCCTTCAATTGTATTGAAATTGCACATATACTGATCATATATTGAAGATTTGCAAGACACAATTTTCAAGTGTCATCTCTTCCTGATTATCTCCCCTTGAACTTGACACATTTTTCTGTCAAAGTGCTGGCAGGGGTATTAAGTCACATTCAGTAACAGCTCTAGTTGACATTGCAAAGCCCCCATCACGACTTAGAACTGTAAAGAAATTGACATTTTATGGCATCTATTTTATTCTGATGATAATCAGTTCAAACTTGCATGAGTTGTCAACAGTGAGAAGGGGAGCCCAAACAACAAGGACATATAATCATCAGTATATATCTTAAACACAGTTAAGCCCCGTTTTGGACTTTAAATCTTTGCTGAAATTCAAGCAACTACAGCCGAGTATTGGCAAGTGCATACGTCACTCGTGTTATTAGTTTGTTGTCCTTCTCAACTTTTAGTAAATTTGCTAAGATATATTCATTATTTTAGCAACAGTTTCTTAACTCATTACCAAAAGACAATTTTTTAGACTGGTCCGAATTGAAAGCATTTGCAGACGCCAAATTGAAAGCATTTGCACATGCCAAATAAAGGTGACCGAAAATTTGAAATTTGTTTTGTGAAGGGTAGAAAACATTGTGGAAAAAGGAGAAAATGCTGGCTACCAGCATTTTCTCCTTTTCCCACAATGTTTTCTAGAGGCTTCTTTCTCGGGGGCTTCAAAAGAAGGCATTGTGTGGTAGTGGGCTAACTGAAAGGTAAACGCAATAATTAACAAAGATTGACACATATCAGTTAACACACTACTGAATGATACATTCTTAGGCTGGTTTTAACCCTTTCCCAAACAACAAACTTTTGGACTAGACCAGATTGAAAGCATTTGCAGACAATAATTCAACTCTCGCTGAAAAGATGATTTCTGTCTATGATAGGGTAAAAAACAATGTGGGAAAAGGAGAAAATGCTGGTTACCAGCATTTTCTCCTTTTTCCACAATGTTTTCAAAAGGCTACTATTCCAGACCTGTAAAAACCAGGGATTGTTTGGGAAAGGGTTCATTGAAAGTATTTGCAGATGCAAATTAACATGTGACTCAAATGATGGGATTTGTTTGGAAAAAAGGCAGAAAAATCAAGAAAAAAGGGAGAAAAGACCAGTTACCACAACAAGGTTTCATATTTTGGTTCATTAAAACGCTGGATTGTGTGGTAAAGGTCTACAGAGGTCACAATATTTTTTCAGGAATAAACTTACCAAATAATTGATTTCCAACCCCTATATGTTGATTTTAATTTTCATGTAGTATGTGTAGAAGTTTTATGTTCTTATTTTTCTTGTTCAGATTGCAGAAAACGCAACTGTGGGCGAAGAAGTGGGCAAAATTATTGTGCAAGATCCTGATAACATTAAACAAGACGTTCAAACATTTACCATAGCAGTAACAGACGAAAATGTTCCTTTTCAAGTAGAGGGAAATAGACTCGTGGTGAGTATTCTGTAGTTTCTTTTGAGAACCAGGAAAATGGACTAATAAAACTAGTGATTGCTAGTGTGTTTTGTAGATTATTATGATACTCTTCACCGATATACATGTGCTGAAAACATTTTCAATTGAATCGATTCTATTTCAAATTATCTTTAAATTACATTTTTCATGGTTGTCTTGTAGTTTTCACCTTCATGTTTTCAAAGAATCGTTTCTATTTTAAAACTATTTTAGATATCATTTTCCAAGTTTATCTTGTAATTTTTCTCCTTTTTCCACAAAATTTTCGACCTGTCCCTGTACAGATTTCCTTATTTCTTTGTTGTGTGCCAAAGCTGTCAATTTTGCCTACTCTTCAGATTTATCATTTTGAGAAAGAGTTAAAGAACTTGAAGTTTCCCATAGTTCGCTACTGACTGGATAGGAAGCCCTATTAACCCTTTCCCAAACGGTAAATTTTGGACCAGACCAAATTGAAAGTATTTTGCAGATGACAAATTAACAGTTGCTAAAAAGATGATTTTTCTATATGATAGCGTAGAAAACATTGTAGGAAAAGGAGAAAATGCTGGTTACCAGCATTTTCTCCTTTTCCCACAATGTTTTCTGAAGGCTTTTATTCCTGACCCGTAAAAACCAGGGATTGTTTTGGAAAGGGTTAAAACTGTCGAAAAAAATGAATGATAAACAACTATTTTTATGTGTATCAGAAACTGTCTTGTGCTTCTTCAGGTCACAAAGTCGGAGTTTGACATGTCAGATTATACAATACGGATCAGTGTGACGGATAGTGGTACACCTCCTCTGTCTGAGCAGTTTCAAGTTAGTGTACATGTTTTAGAACTGAACGATCCTCCAACACGACTTGACTTTTCAGGTAATGGTTAAACGTATATGAGAGATGCTTTGAAAAAGAGGGGTTTAAAGGTGGATCTTTAGAATTTTCACATCTCACCAAATTTAAAAAAATATATGTCACTGAAATTCATATGAAAAAATAATACAAATCATCAATAATTAAGATTCATAAAATAACAAAAAAAATTTTTTTTGATGGTATTCCCTTAAAAGGCTACATAGCCTCTCAACCCTTTACCAAACGACAAAATTTTACACTGGTCTAGACTGAAAGCACTTGCAGACGTCAAAATAAACATAACTGAAAAATTTAAATGTGTTTCCAGCAGGGTAGAAAACATTGTGGGAAAAGGAGAAAATCCTGGTTACCAGCATTTTCTCCTTTTCCCTCAATGTTTTCAAAAAGCTTCAATCTCAGGGTCGTAAAAACCAGGGATTGTTTGGGAAAGGGTTAAGGTATTTTTAGATTTCGCGCCAAAAATCAATAAAGCATTTTGAGAATGCCTAGTGACTGGCACGTGACTCATAACGCTTAAATTCCATTACATAGCAAACATGTAATAATTATTTTCCATAATGTCTTCTTCAGACACTATGTTTGAAACTTTGTCTGTGTATTCCTGTATGTAAATTAGCGAATTGATCGTCTAAAAAAAGAATGTGTCCCCCGTTGGTGTCGACCTGGGCTGTAGTAAATCTCTAATTTCTTGTGTTGTTGGACGGTGTTCGACTAACGGGGTTTTATGAATGAAAATTAAAAGGCTTTGGGAGTGTAAGGATGATTTTATTGCATTTTTGTACAATTTTCGTCCCAGAATCTGAAGGGCCACCTTTAACTCATTACCAAACGACAAAATTTTAGGTTTGTCCAAATCGAAAGCATTTGCAGGCGACAAAATAGAAGCGATCGAAAATTGTAAATGTGTTTTGTGAAGGGTAGAAAACACTGTGGGAAAAGGAGAAAATGCTGTTTACCAGCATTTTCTCCTTTTCCCAAAATGTTTTCCAAATGCTTCTTATTCAGGGTCGTCAAAAGTAGGGATTGTTTGGTAATGGATTTAACGCATCTCCACTATGCATTATACCAAGCAAGTCATCACTCATAATTATCCCTGGTTTTTACGACCCCAAGATATAAGCCTTTTGAAAACATTGTGGGAAAAGGAGAAAATGCTGGTAACCAGCATTTTCTAGCATTTTCTCCGTTGCCCGCAATGTTTTCTACCCTGCTAGAAACAAATTTCAGTTTTTGAGTTCGATCTATTTTGTCGTCTGCAAGTGCTTTCAATTTGGACCAGTCTAAAATTTTGTCGTTTGGTAAAGAGTTAATTGTGTTGTAGACTTGTCTTTTGATATGAAGGAAATTGAGCAGTAGCAAAAAGTGTCCAGCCATTTAAGCTGATTGCACAGGCTGATATGGATCCATGAATTTAAGAAATGCTTTAAGCTGATTGCACAGGCTGATATGGATCCATGAATTTAAGAAATGCTTTAAGCTGATTGCACAGGCTGATATGGATCCATGAATTTAAGAAATGCTTTAACTCTTTACCACACGAGAAAATTTTAGACTGGTCCAAATTGAAAGCATTCGCAGACGACAAAAATAAAGGTGACTAAAAAATGGAAATTTGTTCTGGGAAGGATAGAAAACATAATGTTTTCTAAAGGCTTCTTTCTCAGGGTCGTCAAAAGTAGGGATTGTGTGGTAATGGGTTAAGATCCCTCCTAAAATCATAGATTTTGATATTGGCCTGCAACATGGGAAATGGGGCATGTGGATATTTGAGTGAGGTGTCATCTCGGATCAGCCTGCACAGTCTGAGCTGGCTAATCCGAAAAAGACACTTTCCCTTTTTATGCTCCCCGAAGGGCGAGCATATAGTCGCCGCTTCGTCCGTCTGTCCGTCCGTCCGTCCGTCCGAAGCAATTTCTCTACAACCCTTGGACCGAATTGGATGAAACTTCATATATGAACTCCTTAGGGTAAGGCGCAGATATTCTTTTCCCGGATTTTCAATTTGACCCCGTGTCATGGAAAAAAGGGGCTTAATGCAAAATTGCAATTTTTAACAATATCTCATTCAGTTTTTGTCAGAATATCATGAAACTTCATGGTTATATTGTTAATGGAAAGTTTTAGCATGTGCCCTTGCTATTTTTAATCTGGGCATTTTTTAAGTTGATGTTCTGTCATGGAAAAAGGGGGCTTCTTGCAAAATTCCAATTTTAACTAATATTTCATTCAGTTTTGGTCAAAATTTCATTAAACTTCATGGTTATATTGTTTTTTCAGAGTTTCACCATGTGCTCTTGTTTCTTTATCTATATGTTTTTCAATTTGACCCTCTGTCATGGAAAAAGGGGGTTTCTTGTAAAATGAAAGAGGGGCCCTAATGCAAAATTGCAATTTTTACTAATATCTTGTTCAGTTTTTGTCAACATTTCATGGTTATATCTTGTTTTACAAGTTTCAACATGTGCCCTTTGTTTTTGCAATCTATGAATTATTAATGCGCAAATATGTCTTTCCTGGTTTCTCAAATTAAGGCTGCATCACGGAAAAAGGGGACTTCATGGAAAAAATTAAAAGTCCAGATTGTGTGGTAAAGGGTTAACTCATTACCAAATGACAAAATTTTAGGTTTGTCCAAATCGAAAACATTTGCAGACGTCATGATAAAAGTGACTGAAAATTTGAAATTTGTTTTGTGAAGGGTAGAAAACATGTGGGAAAAGGAGAAAATGCTGGTTACCAGCATTTTCTCCTTTTCCCACAATGTTTTCTAAAGGCTTCTTTCTCAGGGGCATCAAAAATAGGGATTGTGTGGTAATGGGTTAATCTTTTTTTCACAAGCATATTGATAATCTGTCTCAATATTACTGAAACTTGAGCCGTATAAATTTGTTATTAATGTTAAATGCTGACAATGTGTTTACTATTGTGGGTCCATCTGATACTTTATGACAATTTACTTTTTACATCATTTGCTGAATGCCTTGGTAGTCTTTATATAGAGTGATTTATTGCGTTTGGCTGAAAGTTTCATACCAAAACTTGAAGGAAGGAAAACCAAAAACATGTAAGTCATGACAGAATAAGAGAATTTGAAAAAGACAGAGGAGACTTAAAAGTATGCCGTCCGACCTTGATGTCGGGAAAAAAACCCCAATGTATTACTTTAACATTCAAAGAATAAAGCAGAAAATGTCGATGCATAACATCAAAAGTGCCGCAAATCACTTGTTTCTAAATTGGGGCACATTACAGTGGGTTAATTTTCTTTCGCTAAGGGCATCACTTGAACAAACTTTGTGGAGATCTATGCAGTGATAATAAATTACAAATAATTAAACTCCAGGCCATTCTGGGATACTATCTGGTTTTTATCAATCTAGCAATGAAAGTACGGTATTTTACAGGTAAAAAAACCCCCCTAAAAATTAGTCCAAATAGAAAATCAAAGTTGGTACAGCTCGATCTGGTAATGAAAGTACCATATTTTTTTTAATGTATTTTAACCCTTTACTTCATAGATACTCGCTTCTACGCATTGCTTGTAGGAGCCTTTGGAAAACATTGTGGCAAAAGGTGAAATTGCTCGTGCCAAGCAATTTCACCTTTTGTCACAAAGTTTCCTATACTATCAAAAAGTGTCATACACGCATAAAAAAAGGCTTCATCCTTGCTGTTATTTAGGGTCAGTTAGAGATAACATAGAAATGCCTTATAGGGTAAAGGGCTAAAAGAAACTGAACCAGTCCATATACTAAACAATATGGCTATCTCCATAGGCACTTTTCAAAAGCGAATAGAAATATAGTGCCACTGCTCATGCCACATCACAAAAATTCTAATCATCCCATTAGCAACCATGTATGTATTTTCTGGAGAGTGTAAAGCAAGATCAACCTACATATACATGCAGCCAGATCATGCTGTATACACTCTATGTTGCTTTGTAGCAGCTTGGATTATATAAACCCAGCTCATTGCCAACTAACTGAACAAAATCTGTCTGTGTAATCCACAATAATTTAATTGCAGCAAGATAGGGGATAATTGGTTGTTAATAACGATCCTTAATTTCCTGTAGGAAGAGTTGTTGATGAAAACGCAGCTATTGGGGATGTTATTGGACGGCTACACGGACGAGACAACAACGCTGGTCAGGAATTAACTTACAGCATTCTTGACTCAGACAAATTCGCACTGAACGATAGGAATGTAATAGTAAATGGATTGATTGACTATGAGAGTGGACAAGAGATCATATTTAAAGCCATGGTTACGGACAACGGGAACCCGCCATTGTCGGTAATTTGGTTTTGCTATCACTTCAACCTTTTACCACACAATACCAACTCTGAGCAACCCTCAGGGAAATTGCTTTTGAAAACATTGTAGGAAAGGAATACCGTACTGTTAAATTGACACGAGATACAAGAATTAGCCATAATACATGATTGCTGAATTGATGTGAGACGTGAAAACATGCTGGTTAGCAGCATCTTCTCCTTTTCCTGCAATGTTTTCCTTAGAGCTTTACAAGCTTAAGACTACAATTTCAGTGGTGCATTTAATTTGTCGTAGTCAGAGGCTTTCAATATGAACAACTCTAACTCATAGGTTCTGACAAAGAGTTAACTTATAATCTCCTGTGGCCATCTCTTGGGTAGTGGAGAAGACCACATTTGAAAACATTGTTGCAAGAGGAGGAATTTCTCATAATGCTCCAACAACTGTTACTTATTACCCAAATTCAGAAACTTTCCATATCTTCATGTTCTAGACAACTCATTCTACAAACAGATTTTGAACTATATGATTGGTAACATCTGGACTGTTTCAAACAAACAATAATATAATATTGTTTGTTTTAGACAGTCCTTATCTTACCAATTCAAGATAGTTCAAAATTTATCTTTTTTTTTCCCAAAAAATGCAGCTGTACTCTGTGAGAAGAGTGTTTAAGGAGTCTACAAAAAGTATCGACCCAGATGGGTTAACCCATTACCACACAATGACGACGTTAAACGACCCTGAGGAAGAAGTCTTTTGAAAACATTGTGGGAAAAGGAGAAAATGCTGGTAACCAGCATTTTCTCCTTTTCCCTCAAAGTTTTCTACTCTATTAACCCATTACCACACAAGAAAAATTTAGACTGGTCCAAATTGAAAGCATTTGCAGACGACAAAATAAAGATGACTGAAAAATTGAAATTTGTACTGGGAAGGGTAGAAAACACTGGGGGAAAAGGAGAAAATGCTGGTTACCAGCATTTTCTCCTTTTCCCACAGGGTTTTCAAAAGGCTTCTTTCCTAGGGGCGTCAAAAGTAGGGATTGTGTGGTAATGGGTTAAAGCAAAATTGCACATTTGAGCCACTTTGAAATTGTCGTCTGCAAATGCTTTCAATTTGGGTAGGTCTAAAATTTTGTAGTGTGGTAAAGGGTTAAAACATTTGGCTATGTTCATTATACCCCCCAAAACTCTGTTTGGGGGGTATATAGGAGTCAGCTTGTCGGTCCGTCCGTCCGTCGGTCGGTCTGTAGCTTTTTGTCCGCTCTATTTCTCATAAACTACAGGACAAATTTTATTCAAACTTCACAGGTAAACTCAGTATCAAGCAGAGAAGTGCATATGAAATGTTGGTTATGGTTCATTGATTTTTCACTGAGTTATGGCCCTTTCATGAAATTTCTTGTCCGCTCTTTTTCTCATCAACTATTGGACAGATTTGGTTCAAACTACACAAATAGACTCAGTGTAAAGCAGAGATGTGCATATCATATTTTGGTTATGGTTTATGTAGGTTTCATAGAGTTATGGCCCTTTGATGATTCTGGACAAATTTCTTTTTCATACTTGAATTTTGTCCGGAGCGTATCTCCAAAACTATACTAGCTAGGGTTATGAAATTTCATGGGTGGATAGATCTCATCAAGGGGGAGTGCAGTGCACAGGAATTATAACTCTTGCTTGCTTAATTTTTGAGTTATTCACCTTTGTTGTTTTTTAATACTTGAATTTGGTCCGGAGCGTATCTCCAAAACTATACTAGCTAGGGTTATGAAATTTCATGGGTGAATAGATCTTACCAAGGGGGAGTGCAGTGCACAGGAATTATAACTCTTGCTTGCTTAATTTTTGAGTTATTCCCCTTTGTTGTTTTTAATACTTGAATTTGGTCCGGAGCATATCTCCAAAACTATACTAGCTAGAGTTATGAAATTTCATGGGTGGATAGATCTCACCAAGGGGGAGTGCAGTGCATAGAAATCATAACTCCTGCTCCGTTAATTTTTGAGTTATTGCCCTTTGTTGTTTTTCATACTTGAATTGGGTCCGGTGAATATCTCCAAAACTATACTAGCTAGGGTTTTGAAATTTCATGGATGGATAGATCTCATCAAGGGGGAGTGCAGTGCATAGGAATCATAACTCCTACTCCCTTAATTTTTGAGTTATTGCCCTTTGTTGTTTTTCATACTTGAATTTGGTCCAGTGAATATCTCCAAAACTATACTAGCTAGAGTTATGAAATTTCATGGGTGGATAGATCTCACCAAGGGGGAGTGCAGTGCTTAGGAATCATAACTCCTGCTCCCTTAATTTTTGAGTTATTGCCCTTTGTTGTTTTTCATACTTGAATTTTGTCCGGAGCGTATCTCCAAAAATATACTAGCTAGGGTAATGAAATTTCATGGATGGATAGATCTCATCAAGGGGGAGTGCAGTGCACAGGAATCATAACTCTTGCTCACTTGATTTTTGAGTTATTGCCCTTTGTCGTTTTTCATACTTGAATTCGGTCCGGTGCATGCCCCAGCTTAACAACTAGGGGTAAGACGGGCGTATCTTGCGACAATTTGCTGCTCATGTTCAACTCTTACTTTTGTACTCAACCGTTCTGCATTCTGTGACAAAGACCTGTTTGGTGGCAAGGAGCTGGTGGGGGGTATGATCACGTTGAGTGATAGCTCTAGTTTGTTTTTGCATTTCAAAGGACCAGTGCACCTCGTGATTCAGTCAGCTGTTGCATGAAATGGATTTTATGGATCCATAATTATCTGATGACTTGCTTGCAATAATGCATTACCAAAATGCAATATACCTCTTTTTACTAGAGTATGGCTCATATAATAGACCTTTCTGTAAACGCAAGTTTGGCACGCCCCACCCCCATAGTAATGAGATATATCTGTTTTCAAGCCTGACAAGCTAACCAGAAAATGGCGTCAAATACAAAGAGAAAGAGCGTTTATTTTACCCCCCAAAACTCTGTTTGGGGGGGGTATATAGGAGTCAGCTTGTCCGTCGGTCCGTCCGTCGGTCGGTCTGTAGCTTTTTGTCCGCTCTATTTCTCATAAACTGCAGGACGAATTTTATTCAAACTTCACAGGTAAACTCAGTATCAAGCAGAGATGTGCATATGAAATGTTGGTTATGGTTCATTGATTTTTCACTGAGTTATGGCCCTTTCATGAAATTTCTTGTCAGCTCTTTTTCTCATCAACTATTGGACAGATTTGGTTCAAACTACACAAATAGATTCAGTATCAAGCAGAGATGTGCATATCCTATTTTAGTTATGGTTTATTTAGGTTTAATGGAGTTATGGCCCTTTGATGATTCTGGACAAATTATTTTCAAACTTCATGGATAGACTTTGCACTCAGCAAAGATGTGCATATCATAAATTGTTCTTAGTTAATTAAATAAAATTTCCAAGAGCTAAGCCCTTTTTTGTCGTTCTCTTTATGATGGTGCCCTTGCTGAATTGATGAAAATAAATTATACTTTTGATAGAATACTTTTAACACAGCTGTCCGTCCGTCGGTTGGTCTGTAGCTTTTTGTCCGCTCTATTTCTCATAAACTATTGGACAAATTTTATTCAAACTTCACAGGTAAACTCAGTATCAAGCAGAGATGTGCATATGAAATGTTGGTTATGGTTCATTGATTTTTCACTGAGTTATGGCCCTTTCATGAAATTTCTTGTCCGCTCTTTTTCTCATCAACTATTGGACAGATTTGGTTCAAACTACACAAATAGACTCAGTATCAAGCAGAGATGTGCATATTTCCTATTTTGGTTATGGTTTATGTAGGTTTCATGGAGTTATGGTCCTTTGATGATTCTGGACAAATTATTTTCAAACTTCATGGATAGACTTTGCACTCAGCAAAGATATGCATATCATAAATTGTTCTTAGTTACGTTTTGACAGAACTTTTTGCTTTTAAATTTTGCGGTTTTGGTTCAGTTCAGTTACTATTACGGTTCTAATTCGGTTCGGAGGTTGCTTTCGTTAGTTTCCGTACTGTATAAGTAAGATGTAGAGTCTGGTCAAAAACATTGCATGAAAAGACATTTGTTGTCTGCAAAACCTTTTCATTTAAACTAGTCTCAATTTATCCAACTGGTAAAAAAAAATGTATCAAGTTTTATTCTCTCCAAGTCTTCAGTCTGTAACAAAGAGTAATTCTTTGGCAAGAAGCCATTGCAGGATATTCATCACCTTCAGTGATAGCTCTGGTATAATTGACTCTCCAGTCACTTATTTTGCATTCCTGTGACATTAATCTGTTTTGTGACAAGGAGCTGTTGGGGGGGTATGATCACGTTTAGTGATAGCTCTAGTTTCAGTTTTATTCTAGCTGATAATTTGCTCTAGGTTAATTACAACAGTTTTTTCCCAAACTTTCTTATCAATTTGAATAGTGTTGGCTGTTTTGATAATTGAATAGACACAATCAAATTATTGCAGGTCCATAACAAATTGCACCAGACTCTTTTGTTTACATGATGCCCAATGCTGTGTTTTCATTGGCCAATAAGATGTTGGAATACCTATCAATCAAATAAGCAGAAAGGTCAGTTGGCCAGCATCAAGCGGAAAGGGGCATTTGGACATTTGCATAAAGTGTTGTTTGGATCAGCCTGTGCATTCTGCACAGGCTAATCTGAAACGATTTTTTCTATTTTTATATAATTCTCTGTTTAGTGCAAGTCTCTGTAGGACATAATCTATTGCAGCAGTAAAGTGCTGGCTCGGATTAGCCTGCGCGGACTGGGCAGGCTTATCCGAGATGACACTTTACGCAAACTTTCAAATGCCCCTTTTCGTGTGTTGCAAGCCATTTATTTGGTAATTTCAGCTTGAGAGAAGCTTTACTGTAGAGGTGGAGGATGTGAATGAACGCCCAAGATCGCTTAAAATTATCAGGAACGACAATATGGCAATTCCTGAAAAAACTAGAATTTATGAATCTATTGGAGCGGTACAAGTGATAGATGAGGATGAGACTGAAATATTTGAAGGCAGTATAACAGTGGGACAAGACCTCTTTAAACTGGCTTTATTTTGGTTTGTCTGTGAACGTCAAGTAATGGAAACATACACGGTAATTTCAAAGCAATAAGATTGTAAGCTCTTTGTTTATTAAGAGTCTTTTCATGACTAATATCTATCTTGTTTGCCAGCAATAATGTGATCTTTGAGATTTCCACATTTTCAGCTTGTAATTCCTTACAAACCTGAAAACGAAGGTTTCAACAAAACATATGGACCGACGTGGGTATTGCAATTATGAATTTTATCAAATTTTTAATTAGTATAACAAGATACATGATAATATATCAGGGTACATATTCTCCAACTGTTCTTTTGAACATTCTTAATTTTATTCTCTTACACAGAATGTTCTAAATTCTAACACAACTTGATTTGTTTTAGCCAATCAGAACTTATGTGACTTTCAAATCTAGGGAAATCTCATATAAAGAATTAGAATGATCTAATAATAAGTTGGTGTATAGGGACCCTGGCGCATATATACATGTGTTGTAAGTGCCTCATGTATTATGATAAATTGTAGGCTTTTGCAGGAAAGAAAAAAATACATTATCGTCATTTCTGTTCTTAAATTTACACATTCTCGTTTATTAGGCCCCAATGACAGTTTGTACCAATGACCTACTTCTTGCTGCCCCAGTAGACTACGAAACTATAACTGAGCCTGTAAGTGTGATGATAACGGTACGGGACAAAGGGGGTTTAGAACTCAAACAGTTATTTACCTTTAGTGTCACAAATGAAAATGAACCACCAAGGGTAAGTTGGTTTGAAACTATTATCTCAGGCAATTTCTGATAAATCCATTTCTTACAAGATTGACTTGAATTATTGCTTAATTATTATTACTTTTCTCTGATTTTATGTTCAAAGTTTCATTTATTATTTATTTGGTTTTTGCTTTGGACCCCAGGAACATATCTGTTCACTTCTGAAAGCAATGCAATTAGTATGTTATTCTAACACTTTTTGAGATCGGTATTGTAATTTTGTGAAAGTTCACGAGTAATTAGATTGATAAGATGATCTTGTACATATTGCTAAATATGTAGGTCTAAATAACATCAACAAAGGTACAATCAAGTAGTTTTTCATGACATTTTGTAAAGTCTAGGGACCTTTCGAAAGATAGAAAAAATGGAAGTATAGTCATTGATTTATTGAATGGCACATTATGCCGCTTTTAACATTATTTCAGTTATACGTATTATGGCGACAGCTCACATAATCATGTATGTACTTGGTTTCACCAGTGCTAGAATTTACACAGTTGGTCCAGTGAGGTTCGAACCCACATCTCCAGGTAATGAATAATACAATTCATCACAGGGCCTGGAAAAATAGAATCTCTTCTGCTTTAACAATAAAAAATTCACAATTTTATGTTAAACCAGATATATTCTCTTGGTATAGTCAAGCCATAAAGTAAAATGTATAATATGTGCAACATTTCCAGGATATTGTATTGGATAGAGAACTAGAATCTATACCAGAAAATTCTGATGGTATTGTTGTTGGCGAACTATCGGCGATAGACGATGATAGATCTGATAGCCATTCCTTTGAAGTGGTCACACACTGGGAGACGTTTACTATCATTGGGAATAAACTGGTTGTGAGAACTCCGCTAGACTATGAGATAAAGGATCGTTATACTGTCCTTATCGGAACAGTTGACAACGGATCTCCGGCTATGTCTTTGAATAAAAAATTTGACCTGCGAGTGGCTGATGTTAACGAGGCCCCAACTAAGATAAGGTTATCACATGATAAGGTAAACAATATGTAGAACAGACTGTATGTAAGAGTTTTGGTACCTGCAATTTGTTTTGCTTTGTGAAGGCTGAGCATATTTTTGCCATTATGTCCGTCTGTCTATCCATCCTTCCATCCTCATGCTTTTGTCTGGATCACATCTTTGAACCAAAAAGGTAATCAGGAGAAGAAAAAAACAATATCCCTATCATCACTCCCTACAATTTTTTAGCTCACCTGAGCACAAAGTGTTCAGAGTGAGCTAATATGATCACTCACCGTCCGTCGGCGTCCATCATTCATCTGTCTGTTCACATTTCTTTGTTTACACTCTAGCATTTAGAAATATCAACCAATCAGCACCAAACTTGGTCTAAGTGTATATGACCATAAGATCTAGGATGACTTTGATTATGGGTCTAATTGGACCAGAACAACTAGAGTTATTTGCCCTTGAATTAGAAAAATTGCTATATTTAAGTTTGTTTACACTCCAGCTTCTACAAATATCAACCAATAAGCACCAAACTTGGTCTAAGTATAAATGAAGATAAGATCTCAGATGAGCTTGATTATGGTACTATTTGGACCAGAACAACAAAAGTTATTTGCCCTTGAATTAGAAAAATTGCTGTGTTTGACTTTGTTTACACTCTAGCATCTACAAATATCGACCAATCAGCACCAAACTTGGTCAAAGTATATATGACCATAAGATCTCGGATGAGTTTGATTATGGGTCTAATCAGAACAGAACAACAAAAGCTATTTGCCCTTGAATTAAAAAAATTATATTTGACTTTGTTTACACTCTAGCATCTACAAATATTTACCAATAAAACCAAACTTGGTCAAAATATATTTGACTATAAGATCTTGGAGAGTTCAATTATGGGTCTAATCAGACAGGAACGACTGGAGTTAGGAGTTATTTGCCCTTAAATTAGAAAGTTCTTTAGAATAGATCTTAGTCTGGAGCATAACTTTGTCATCTCCAGTGCAATTGACTTGAAACTTTGCATTTGTGTTTGTTGCAATAATACAGAGTGTTGTGTGAAAGAACCATAACTCTACCTTATACCGTCTATGAGTAATTTCCCTTTCATCATCATTTTTACAGCATTTTCTGCTCGTCTGGAATATAGCGTTATCATCTCCTGCCTGAACATTTTCAAATTCTACATGCATGATTGTTGAAAAATTCCTTGAGTTATTCCCCCTTTTACGATCATTTTTATCATCTCAAGTCATATTGTGACAATTTGCTGCTCTTGTAAGACTTGTTTCGTTACCGTTTGGCCTTGAACCTTAATATTTGGTATTTATCTTTATTTTAAACCTTTACAGCTTAGTACTCAGGTGAGCGATATAGGACCATCATGGTCCGCTTGTTTTCTTTCTCTCTTCTGCTCGGCAGGAGCTTTCCCCTGGAAAGGTTGCAAGGAACCAAATAAACTTCATACATTGGTAAAGGGCAATGATAAGAAATGTAAACTTTTTTATCCCAGTTACTATGTCAACCCCTATAATATATTCGTACTATATATATTGCTGTTCATAAAGACTCGTCTAAAACACCAAGAAACAATAGACCCAGTTAAGCCAAAGGCTTACAGCAGGGGAAAAGGTATTTTAGTGAGGTACTAAATCCATAAAAAATGCAAAGCAATGGAATGTGAGATACAGAAAATACTATAACATAATTAAAGATATATCTGCAGGCGTAGGGAAGTAAGTGTTGTTTTTGGTTATTATTGTAGTGAAGTGGAAAAAGATCAACATTTTCACATAAAGCCTTTAGAGTATAGATATCCGAATTTTTAGAATTTATATCTGTTTCAGTTACTTTATTTTTACCTATACATGAGTAAGACTGAGACATTGTGACAAAAGGACTGATTTAAAATTATTTTTGCAGTCTGATTTGCAAATAATTGATCACCTTTCTGTGTGTCGACAGTATCAATACTTAAGTTGGAAAAGTAACGATTAAGTTGACAGACTTGGATGAGCATTTTCTGTTTTACCAGTATTTTGAATATCAATGTCTAGTCTAAGGATCACATGCTACAATTATTATTTAAGAAATAATCTTCTTCCTATCATGGTTTATCATTCAAAAAACCACAGTTGTGAGTTATGAGGCACAATAAATAATCCACAAGGAAGATGGCAAGAAATTTTAATAGTTTATGTCAATGCATCATGCTCAACATTATTTGATATATATTGTGAAGGCTAGTTCACCTATGCATGCTTTCCTACAAATTCTTTTACCAATGCTTTGCATGGTATTGTTTTCACTTAATCGCAATTAAAACAATGATCAACGATGAAAGAAGAATGAATCCTAACACAATAAATCATAACTTACAGCCATGGGTTATTGAATGATAAAACATGATAGAAAGAAGATTATTTCGATTCTAACATGGCCAATTCTTGATGAAAGGAAAACAAGTTCAAACTTGGAGTAAACACGCGGATGAAGATTATGTGCGAATGAATAACACACTCAATGAACGACGTCACTAGATATAGAATGAGGTCACTCTGCATGGATTCTCGCAGAATTTACCACACTTTCCTTGCACTGTGTTTATAGGGCCGAATTGGCGTGTTATGTTAGAATTAGATTTCACATATAGAATCTCACATGAGTGCAGCAGTTATATGTGTTGTTTAAGATTTTTAGCCAAACTAGGCCTTAAACATGATCCGCACATATTTGCATCAGAATCAAATGAAAATGCTTCTTTATCGTGCATTGACGTGTTTTCCATACTGACCTATTTTCGATACCTGCAGTTCTTTCCCTTTATTGCGACACCCAGATGTCCAATGACGTCACAGTTTGTTTACTTGAAGCAACGGAAAGCAACTTTTATCGCTGATCCAGAAAAACCAATAAAATGCGACAAAAACAAGTGAGTAAATGTTAATTTTAGTAACTATTTCATAAAATGACGATTTTTGCTATTACTTATTTGGGGTTGCATAGCAACTTCGATAATATTCATGCTGAAACAAAATTTGACAATCAGAATACTTACGGAGGTGCTCTCGTTCGTCTGCAATCACGAAGTCACATGACTGTCACATGACTATAAACTTCCTGGATGTACATGGTGTTTCAAAAGTTCACCTCCCTTACAGTTTGACACTCTTCCGTAATATAGGTAAAAAAAAATACTTTTCTGAAATCATGGTTGTGACAATAAATAATGTCCTAAACATAATATTGTCTTTAATAGTTGCCTACAGGGTGTGTGAAAAGTTCATAAACAACTTTTCATCACTCTATCAATTTTTAATGTAGATGTAGATCTACCTGTTTTAACAGACCACTATTTCAAAGGGGAGACAATATTTACTTATTCTAGTTTTTTGAGAGAAAGTGTGTGTATTTCGGCGGATTCAGCTCCAAATATACTGAGAAAAAAAACAACAAAAGCAGCTTCTAAAATTCTATTTCAATTATTGAATGAATCTTTAATTTCAGATAAATCCATTGCCATCTGTGTCAAAGTACAGAATTTATTCGCCTACAGCCATGTTTAATGCCTTCCAAGCTGTACGTGAAAGGAATATGCCAGTGAAGCGAGCAGCTAAACAGTATGTCGTACCACAGACAACACTTCGGATAGAGTGGCTGGAAGGGTCAATCCAGAGACGATGTCGTCAGGGCCCCAAGCATTATTTAGTCAGGAGGAAGAGGCCCTTTTTTTAATCATTTAAAAGCCATGGCAGAACTGGGTTATGGTTACTCTCGTGTTGAAGTGGTGGACCAAGCTTCCAACTATGCTGTATCCCTTGGTAAACGTGACACCGATCACCCATTAAGTGACCGCTGGTTCCGCGGCTTTCTGTGCAGATGAAAGTATTGAAACCAAGAGCTTTAAGTAAATACAGGGCACAAGCTACATCAAGTAAAAACATTACTCAGTACTTTGCCAATCTAAAATCTGCTCTCCAAACTGATGATTTGATGCAAAAGCCAGAATGTATCTACAATGTAGATGAGAAGGGAATTCAGACAGAGCACAATCCACCTTACATTGTATGTGCCAATAAATCAGTACCAGCTCTAACATCTGATAGATCTTGCACCACAACAATTATAGGATGTGGAAATTCCATTGGGACACAATTACCTCCTTTTTTTGTCTTTAAAGGGCAACATGTGCACTCTGAACTACCAGATGGAGTATGCCCTGGTGCTCAGGGGACAGTTTCAGACTCTGGTTGGTCCAATTCATCAGTATTCCTAGAGTATCTTGACTCACACTTTATTAAGTACATACAAAGAGAAAATGAAAGGCAACCTGTGATACTGATTTTTGATGGCCATAAATCCCACATAACATTACCAGTACTTGATTGGGCTAGAGAACATAACATTCGCCTTTTTGTGTTACCAGCTCACACAAGTCATGTGTTACAGCCCCATGATGTTGGTTGTTTTGGGCCTTTGCAGAGAATATACAATTCTGAGTGTTACAATTTTTAAGGGCAAACCCTTCTTCAAAGATAACCAGGTATAATGTATGTTCTCTGGCCTGCACAGCTTACACAGCTGCATCGTCTTCATCTAACCTGAGGTCTTCCTTTAAAAGGACTGGAATATACCCGTACAACCCAGAACAGATCCTAGATTCTCAGTTGGCACCATCAAACAGAAAATGAAACATCTTGTGAAGCATTAGACGAATGTCAGCACAGAGCATCAGGTGTTGATAAAGAAAATTACTTCATAACAGTTGAAAAGGTTACCAGAGATAAACAGACATTTGAACAGAAAACGCAGAAAAACAACATAAGCAAAATTGTATCAGGAACTTTAATTACTTCTTCTGAAAAAGAAAAAGAAATTCGAGAACATGTTGATCAATCCATGAAGAAAGCTTCTGAAACAAAGGGAAAATCTGCCAAGAAGAGAAATGGTTCAACAAATACAGCAAAAGTAAGCTCGAAGAAACAACATATGGATAGTGAACAGCCTGGGATCTGTGGTGTCACAGTAGCGTCTGTCCAATTATCAGATTCATCTGATGAGGAAATAAACAAAGAGGAGAAATGCTGGGTTTGTAAACGCTGGGAACCAGAGGAATTAAAAAACTGTGTGTCACTTGTTATAACAAAATGGGCAAAGTGTGACTATCCTGGCTGCAATCATGGACTCACTTGAAGTTTTGTTGCAAGCAAACCGTAGTACGAGGCTTTGTCTTTCTGTCTTTGTGTGCCCATGTCATGTTGACAGTGAAAAAAGCATGTACACAGAAGAGTAAACATTGAAAAACATTATCCTTTTCCATTAATGTTGTCTATCTTTCATTGGACATAGTTTTCAATTTGGTTCAGGTAAACGATGTAGATTTAAAAATATACTGTTAATATGGGTAAGTCTAAAAATCTGAGTGTTAAACCTAATCACTTACTGTGAACATATGTCCTGGCCTTTGTTTACACCTTCACAATTCATTACAGAAGATATGAAAAAGTCTCGAAAACAGGTCAAGGTTGGTATATTCTTGTCACTGTACATATAGTTCATTTCCATGTTGTTTAAGAATGTTTTCAACCGTATGAAAAAAAAAAAAATCTTGATTAGACGATAGATTTAGAGCAGAATGAAAGGAAAATTGACGGATAATCTGAAGTTTATCTAGTGTAATTTTCCTGTCTGCGTTTAGCAGTTATGGTATCGAAAACATGTCAATCCTCAATAAATGAAAAAAAAAAAGATTTTCACAAGTCTATCAATTTAAACATGGTAGCAGTGCATGCGCTTTCTACGGATGTGAATTATTTTTAAAAAATTGTTACCTGTGTAAAAGAGTAACGACATAGAGGTCATAATGTTATTTCTGGGCAACATGACACAAATTCGTTAACCCTTTACCCCATACGACATTTTTATGGCATCTCTAATTGACCCTAAATAACAGCAAGGATAAAGCCGTTTCTTATGTGTAAATGACACATTTTGATAGCATGGAAAACATTGTGACAAAAGGTGAAATTGCTCATCACGAGCAATTTCACCTTTTTGCCACAATGTTTTCTAAAGGCTCCTGCAAGCAATGTGTAGAAATGAGTATCTATTGAGTAAAGGGTTAAGTGCTATGGTTGGTTCCTCCAGGTACACATGGTCAATAAAAGAATAAAGAGAAACTGGAACAAATGAAGCAATAAAACATGGGGTATTACAAAAAATAAGTGGGGGGGGAGGTTAACGGGTTAACCCTTTACTCCATAGATACTCATTTGACGTATCAACAACAGATAGCTTTTGAAAACATTGTCGGAAAAGGAGAAATTGCTCGTAAAGAGCAATTTCTCCTTTTCCCACAATGTTTTCCACTCAATCAGATATTTGTATCCTCATTTGTCCATATTTTTGATATCATATCTCTATTTGCTGCTGAAATGGAAGAGCCTCAAATTGGCATATCAGGTAAAGGGTTAATTCCATGCTCATGGAGATATTGTGTGATAATTATGGGTCTTGATTTTGATACCTACTAACTTTCTATTATATAGGTGGAAGCCGGTGCAGAAGCTGGTACTGTTGTTGGTCATATATCGTCGGAAGATCCGGATAATCTGGGAAACCCTGCAGTTAAACAGACACAAGAGTGTAGAGTCTCACCAACAGACCTATTCACTGTAAACTTGCAGAAATCACTCATAGTGAGTTTGTTTGATCTTAACCCTTTCCCAAACAACAAATTTTAGACTCTTCAAACTGAAAGATAGCCGAGTCGATAACATACAGTGCATGAAACCAGGAACACGGTGGGTACACATACACCGGATATAGCCGTCAAAATGAGTAAAAATAACTGTGTATTGTGTGACTGCAGGTAAGAGATTTCCAAATATTTCTTAACAACAGCTTTTAATATACTATTGCCTTGTCAACCCAGATTCTACGATGTTTAGAGATTGTTAGGTCTATAACGAATGCTGCTTTTAGCCATGGAAAGTCTGAAAAAATGTCAGAGAAGTCGGCTGCTCACGAAGGATTTCGGAGATTTCTAAAAACAATTCATCTGCAAAGCCGGTTCTTTTCACAATTCAAAAATCTGAGTCGACAAATTTCTTGATATTTTAGTCTAATTTCTTTGTATGATTGCAATTTTGGTGTATCGGGTGAAAATTGCCAGAGAGCACAAGTTTTTTGTCGACAATGGTGTACCGAGGATAGCTGTTGTTTTGAAAGAACTGTATGGAGGATAGTATTTTAGTGTACCGAGGATAGTATGATAATATATCCTCGAGTGCCCAAACTGCGCCACCCTAAGATTTATCTTGGAACAAAATTATCAATATAAAATATATGAAAAGAAAAATAAATGCAAAAGTCAAATCTGTTCTTTTTCCATCAATCTCTACCAAAATTCATGTGTACAATAATTTTAAACTTACAAAACTTGATCAAACTTAACTACATGTCAAACAAACAACCGCCATTTTGTGTGTGCTTAACTCCGCCACCTGGCGTAACATGACAAATTCTCACAAGTCTCGGAAAAATTAGGCCAAATAATTAATATTATTATTTTTTTTTTTTTAACAAATGTAACTTCAACATTGAGTTGTTTCAAAATAAATAACTTCAGGGGTTTGTCATTGCTTTCATGTGTTCCACTAGTTCTAGTAGCGTCAATGAAGGTGATTTACCAGTGGTTATTGTTTGAGGATGCACTTTTCTTGGTAACCTGTACCTGAGAGTGGCGCAAGGTACATTAAATATATAGTGGCTGTGTTAATTGTCATGTTCTTCTCTAAAATTTCGTGTTAAGCTTTTTTAGGTGCAACATGAGAATATTGTTTATTTGTTCATTTGATCGTTCATGAGTTGGGCTTTAATTAAAATGGAGGAAGTAAATATCAGTTAAGGACCGTGGAACCAAAACTTATCTATAAAGATTTGCTTGGCCTTAGCATAATTTGTTTTGTCACGTGATTTTCATTCATAAAATGTAAACATTTGCAGATGAAATGTCTAAGACGTGTTTACAGTTGTATTTCGTGACTTTAGAGGTGATTTTTGACGAAAAAAAAAATGTATTACGAAAATACATAGGAAAACAGTGAGAGGACATAAAAATCAAAATAAATATCAGCTTACACCTCAATTTGGGGTGAAAACCATTGGAATGTATTTACTATGATGTAGTAAAAACATTTCGCACTGTAAGTCTCGCGCACTCTGAAACATCGCGAGATTTTGATGAAAATAAGAAAGGTGGCGGAGTTAGGGCAGTGGCGCAGTTAGGGCACTCGACGATACCGGGGATAGTAATGTTCCATTCTATAGTGTCATGTGAACTCTATATTGATAAACCACTGAATGTATTTATGTATGCTACACCTACATGTAGATTGGTGTTTACTTGGGTTGAAAGATTTTTTCACTTGATATTTTATCATATCTTGATACCTTGATTATGCTATGTTTTCTCCTATTCAGATGGATAATTCAAATGCTTCTATGAATATTTTTTTAGATTTCACTATGCACTCCATCAAAATTTCCTATCCTCATGTTGCAGGTTTTTAGGAGGACATTACAAAAAAATTGTCTTATCGAAGACACACATCTATTTGTCCTTCTGATCCAGATGCATTTAAAGAGATTAGCCAAGAGCTAACCTGCTTGCGTAAATTGCAGCCTAACATTATCAAGTAAAGATGCGCTAGCATATTGTACAAAGGGAATGCATAAGGCCTCTCCTTGCATATGGGACAGTTGCAGAGAAGCATGTTCATGGCGGTAACTTTATAGAGGCCATAAATCCTATTGTAAATAGATAAGCTAAGTAATACTAGCTGTACTTATACAATCCAATTCAAAGGTTTTCTGTAGGTCAATTTATGGCTACTTTTGAAGACAGTCTCCTTGTTGCTTAGACCAAGTTACCGGTATTCACTTGATTCGACCTGTTTGCTATGACGCCGCACTAGATCGTGTACAGGGTAAATATTAATAACCCGATTTAAAAAAAAGTAGCAAGGGAGAAAATGGCTATCAAAAATACATCTATGCAAAAATGTATCCTGTTTTTCGCTCAAAATATCTTAAAAATCAAATTATTTCAAAAAGGAAGAAATAGTTTCCCCAAATACTCTTGTTATAAAGCACATCCTTGAATACAAATTCTAAATATAGACTTCAGGGAAATCAGGATTAGAGCAGACTTTTTCAACAGACTAATCAAAAAGTGTCTCAGCTTATACCGAAGCTATTACCAAAGCCTGTAGGGGCTGGTTTTATAAATGGTCGGTGCATAGGTTACATGCCAGCTTACCATAGCTGAATGAATTGTACCAAGTAGCGTTTTATTAAGTAAACGTTTAATTTGAAACTCAAATAAACTCGTCATTTTGAAAAGCAATCCGGTTCTGTACCCAGAATGCCCAAATCAGATAGGTGTGCATTTGATGGAACCCCCCCCCCCCAGCGGAAGATTACGCCTGTGAATACTATGAAGCATGTACTTTGAGACCGTTTGTTGCCTCACCGGTACGAAAGTACTGTCGCCGGCCGCTCCTCATTAAAGCTTAACTGGAAGATTTTTTTGCATTGTCTTCTATAAATTTGGCCTAACTGTACCCTATTTTATATGTGCTGCAGGAACTCAAGGATATATACTTGTACTTAGTCTGGAGTGTATTTAGTCTCCCCTGTGGTTTTTATGCCTCAAGAATAAGCATACACTTGGACATTTTCTGGAGATGAGCAAAATTTACGCGCTAAAGCTACTTTCCCATGGTGTTTTAAGCAAGCTTCTCTCACGGTGTTTGAACCATTCTTTTAATTATGAACAGGTTTGATATGTGTGGTTAAGAGTTACACACATATAGGTGCTTTAACCCTAATGTTTATGCAAATGGCCTTAGACCCGTCTACAACTGATGACTTGGAAAGCGTTGCAAAAAATGAGGAAACCACGTAACGAGCAATTTTTTCAATTGACAATTTTTTTTCTGCTCTGTCTTAATATTATGCTTAAATTACCCGTCTGTAGACTTCTATTATTCGCTTGTATAAACGCTTTTAGTTGGGATAACCCAAAATTAACAAAATAGGTTCAGGATTAAGGTTTGGAGAATCTGCAGTATGCCAATCATGGAAATACCTCAGATTTTATTAAATACCGGTAAAGGCTTTATGACAAATGTTGAAAGTGTGACGTTTGAAGTCTGAAGTTACTCCTTTATTATAAGTTTCTAGTTTGAAATTCAGAATTCATACGTCGTACTGTTTTGAACAGCTCAGACTCCACACTACACTTTTCGGACAAATCATCCACGAAGTGTGAAATCTAGAAGTCACGACGGATCTTTAATGATAACATTTCATTTAGCACAGTGAGTTTAATAGAGCTGTGTTACATGATACACTATTTTCAGTTACCGCTAGGACCTATGTTTATTTTTATTTTTGTTCATGTCTCCAATCCAATACAAAAGGCACTCATTATATCATCGTATTTTTTATGCTCCCCGAAGGGCGAGCATATAGTCGCCGCTTCGTCTGTCCGTCTGTCCGTCCGAAGCCATTTCTCCACAACCCCTGGACCAAATTGGATAAAACTTCATATATAAACTCCTTAGGGTGAGGTGCCGACGTGTCCTTCTCGGATTTTCCATTTGACCCCATGTCATTGAAAAAGGGGGCTTAATGCAAAATTGCATTTTTTACTAATATCTCATTCAGTTTTTGTCAAAATTTCATGAAACTTCATGGTTATATTGTTTATGGAAAAATTCAGCATGTGCCTTTGCTATTTTTAATCTAGGCGTTTTTTAAGTTGACGTTCTGTCACGGAAAAAGGAGGTTCCTTGCAAAATTCCCATTTTTACTAATGTCTCATTCACTTTTGGTCAAAATTTCATTAAACTTCATGGTTATATTGTTTTTTCGAAGTTTCACCATGTGCTCTTTGTTTCTTTATCTATGTGTTTTTCAATTTGACCCTCTGTCATGGAAAAAGGGGGTTTCTTGTAAAATGCCAAGGGAAAAGGGGCCTTATTGCAAAATTGCAATTTTTACTAATATCTTGTTCAGTTTTTGTCAAAATTTCGTGAAACTTCATGGTTATATCTTGTTTTACAAGTTTTAGCATGTGCCCTTGTTATTTTTAATCTATGAATTATTAATGCGCAAATACCTCTTTCCTGGTTTCTCAATTGAGGCTGCATCATGGAAAAAGGGGACTTCATGGAAAAAACTGTTTTTCACTTGTATCTCCTACATCTGTGCTCAAAACTTTGTGAAATTTCAAATCTTAACTTGTTGGAACATTGCCCAGGTAGCTCTCTTCCGGTTTCTCAATTTCAGGCTGCGTCACGGAAAAAGGGTACTTCATGTAAAAAATCGTTTTATGTAATATTCACTACATGACTGCTCAAAACTTTATGAAATTTCGAATTTTGAATTATTATCAAAAAATGCCACAAATCACACACCAGTTGTATTTATTTCAATGATACAATATTGCCTTATGGGAAAAGAGGGCTTAACGGGGCTAAGTGGGCTTATTGTCCTCTACAAGTTTGTTTTGGCTATCTCTAAGATAGTAATTCCCTTTTCATTTCAATTATTGGGGAGCATGAACAGGACCTTTTAGGATAAAGGAGGTAAATCTATATCAATTACATATATTTTATGACAAGCACTTGTTCGGGGAGCATAAACCGTCTCTGACGGCTCTTGTTTTAATGTTTCGGGAAAACATGAATAAATCTGTGATATTAATCTTATCTTAGATTTTACCAAGATTATTTTTTTTCTATATGATTGATATTTTCAGAGAAAGCTTTATGTGTGTTTGTGTTAACTATTCTGTAGCCCTGAGCTACTCTCGGGGCCTCATACATGCTGTACGATCTCGGTCTACATGTTTACAAAGTTAAGGTGAATTGCTGGTGGCCTAAGTACCTTGTCTACATTCATTACAAGCGATAATGAGTCGACATAGACATAGTTTACAGGTATTCCAATATCGTTCAAGAATGGCTGTTCAGGCACATTAGTACATGAACTGAATAATAAGTTACATGAAAAATATGGGGTAAGGCCCGAATAAGTAATTGTAACATCTTGACACAGTCCATAACACTCATTACCCCAAACTACGTTAAAGCATATTTACACACATAAATGATAAACTCATATCTGTAGCATGTTCGATGAAGTAATAAAATCAGATCAAAAGACACATATTTATTGTCTGATCACAACAATATCTTTCAACACTTCAAAGTGGTGCATGTCTATAAATCAGTTAATAACAAAGAATATTAAGATTATGTTGTCTTCTACTTATAATCCACTATCCTAATAAACTTCAAAACGATGAAAAATATTACGTTGAATCTGATCTGGATGAATGATGAGGACTGGGATCGGAACACACACACATGTATCTTTTGATTTGCAGCCTATTTCCTTATTTCTTAATTTACATTTATTGTTATTTCGGAATACCTGACATACTTGGCTTTCTGGGTGGCATATATCATCAAATAACTAGTAGTGAGCAAGAAATTACAATTCGCTCTGTAACATCTTATACTACTCTCCTCAGTACACACAATTTTAAAATACAGCTGTCCTCGGTACAGCAAGGAACTATCCTCGGTACACCGATGATAATCTTCTCTCACGTATAACTACATAATAATTAATTCATAGAACTAAATTTTTGATGTACATAATACTTAATGTATTACACAGAAATCGTACACTTCAGAATTTCAATCAAATTCCCTGTTCTGATAATATTCCATTATTTTGGCCAAACAGGTCAAAAATATGCGTGAGCATGACTTTCGGACGACAAGTTCACATCATAACAAAACTAGTTTTGGTAATTCATCAACAATACAGGACTGATTAACCATTTAGCTTATCAAATCATTACTATATGACACTCGAATGTTACAAACACTGGTATAATATATGAATTCTTACCTGTGGTGCGAGCAATATTTCTTCCATTTGTAAACATTTACTCAGTTACTCTACTATATCCGGTGTACGTGTATCCACCGTGAGGAAGTCATTAGTTAATCCATCTAATTTTTCAAGGAGAATTGGCAATATTCATTGTGATAGGATTCATTCTTCTTTCATCGTTGATCATTGTTTTAATTGCCATTAAGGGAAAAGAATACCATGCAAAGCATTGGTAAAAGAATTTGTAGGAAAGCATGCATAGGTGAACTAGCCTTCACAATATATACCAAATAATGTTGAGCATGATGCATTGACATAAACTATTAAAATTTTTTGTCCATAGTAAATGACGAAAACACTTTCTTTCGTGGAAAGAACAGCTCACATTGATTAACCCATTACCACACAATCCCTACTTTTGACGCCCCTGAGAAAGAAGCCTTTTGAAAACACTGTGGGAAAAGGAGAAAATGCTGTTAACCAGCATTTTCTCCTTTTCCCACAGTGTTTTCTACCTTTCCCAGAACAAATTTCAATTTTTCAGTCAGCTTTATTTTGTTGTCTGTAAATACTTTCAATTTGAACCAGTCTAAAATTCTGTTGTGTGGTAAAGAGTTAACTCTTTACCAAACGACAAAATTTTGAACTAGTCCAAATTGAAAGCAATTGCAGATGACAAAATAAAAGTGACTGAAAATTTGAAATTTGTTTTGTGAAGGGTAGAAAATAATGTGTGAAAAGAAGGAAATGCTGGTTACCAGCATTTTCTCCTTTTCCTACAATGTTTTCAAAAGCTTTCTTTTTCAGGGTTGTTAAAAGTCGGGATTGTGTGGGAAAGAGTTAAAGTATCAGTTGGTAAAACAATAGTTATAAATATTATCAATGACTGTAATCGTTATTGATAAAATCTAGAAAAAAAGCCAAGTCGATCGAAAACCGGGAATTGAATTAAGATATTCATTTTATGATACCAAGAAAACTAACAATAATTACATTTTGAGACTACTTTTATGAATTGAATAGCAATGAAATATGTTTTTAGATGGTGTTACAATGACTGTCTTAATTTACTGATTAACTTAGGATAAGAGAACCTAGGCCTCATTGAAGTTGACATGATAAAACTCAATTTCAAGGAGAACTTACTTTGACGACTAGAATGTCACGTTTACATCACACTATCTGGAAATATAGGATATGACATGAATTGGCATTTAAGATAGAATCTAAGCACATGACTTACTGTATGAGGGTTGTCCCAAAATGCCGTAGAATTGTTTAGAAATTAGCCAAACAGAATGATTCAGCCTTGAAACTCCACACGCAAATTGCTGCAACTGTTTCACATACATTAATGCTCTTAAGTGAATGTCAGCTTTTGCTACGTATTACGGTGGAAAAAATTGGAACTCATGGTGAGGGTTAGCGGGCCAATAGCGCCCCACCAGAAAAAAAAAATAATTGGATTGGGATAGTTTTGGTTAATTCAAGAACTAACATAAATATTTCATTCAAATCCAGTCAAAAATGAACTAGACAAAATTGTCAAATAGAAATGATATCAAATGTGACAGTTTCACGATATTTTATAACAAAGCTTCCGCGATCAGACTTTTGAAAATGGCGATGTCCAGCAACGTTACGGCACAGTGATCTGTCATCAAGTACTGTGTTGAAGTGCTGTATGACACCCAGGCAAACTACTGAAGAAATGAATTTAACTAAACAGTACAATGCCATAAGTAGGGAGCTCATTTATAAATGGCACCAATGTTATTCCACGAATTGGGAGGAGAGTGATGTGAAAAATGGGAGGCTGAAGAAGTTGAACAACAAGATCCTCCAAACTGTACCTAGCATAATCAGAGGAGATGGACGACTCACAATGAGAGAAATTGCAGATATTATCGGAATAAGTAAATCGTCTGTCCAGCGCATACTTACTCTTTAACTGAAGATGTGATGGGTTTGAAATCCTATTCAAGCACTGGGTTAGGAGGCATGAAAAGTGTTCAGTATGCAGGGAAGTACTTTGAAAAATTGTGATTAGACAACTTCGCAAGTGAGTAACGATGTTAACGTTCGCCAGGCCGCACAGCTATACCTGATGTTAGTAAATTGTAGACAATTTGTGTATTATTTGAGGAAATGTGATGAAATGTCAATGATATGTCTGAAAATAAATTCCCTACAGGCCGCTTACCAATTGAAATGAAAGTTTGCTTTATTTTATGTGATAAAATGTGATTCTACGGCATTTTTGGACAACCCTCGTATATCTAATCTGCATGAAAGTAAAAAAAAGTTACTCATTTCTCTGAAATAGAGGACAAAATGATGTCACAAATTACGTCTCACAATGCTAATTTTAATATCAGTCTAAATGTGTTAGATGAAATAATATGCCATCGGAGTATTATACGGAAAACACTTGCGGTTGTGTGATAGAAATTGCATGTTCTTGATTTGCTGGAATGTCACAATTATATATCACAGTATTTATAAAATGCATGCAACTACAACTTACCTCTTTTTGTTTCAGGCAAAGATATCTATCCCTGCGGATATGATATTATATGATTATAATATCACTATCACATGCTCTGATTCTGGAATACCACAGATGTCTCACTCACAAGATTTCCTAATTCACATTGTTGAGAAGGTAATTCCACCAAAAGGAATAAAACTAACAGACATCTATGGTGGAAAGGACGTAAATGTTGATGAGAATGTGATAGATAGCCTGATAGGAAATTTATCAGTTGTAAATTCGCTCACAGGAAATCCTTATGCCGGGGTGAGTATTGCTTCGGTTTTAGTCCAATGGCCTTCAACATGCAAAAAAGGGCATTTGGAAATTGGCGTAAAGTGTCGCCTCAGAAAATCACAATGGCCCACAACACATGAAAAGGGGCATTGGGACATTTGCGCAGGCTAATCAGGAACAACACTTTCCCCTTTTATGTAATTTTCTGTTTAGTCTACTGTCTATTTTAGCACTAAATCTAATGTAGTCGTAAAGTGTGGTCTCAAATTAGCCTGCACAGACTGCGCAGGCTTGTCAGAGATGACACTTTACGCAAATGCCCCAATGCCCCTTTTGGGCGTGTTGCAAGCAAAACTATTACTTGGAAATTACTTTGTTAAAAATGATTCCTCTTTTTTGACAAAGTAACGGCCAACTATTTATGTTTAACACATGAAAGGGGCGTTTGGACATCTGCGTAAAGTGTCGTCTTGGATCAGCCTGCGTAAAGTGTCGTCTTGGATCTGCACAGGCTAATCTGAGACAGCACTTTACGACTACATTAGGTTTTATACAACAGTAGACTTGCATAAAACAGCAGGCCATATAAGGACAAAATTATTTGGCTTGGACCTAGGCTATAGGGTGTGTATATCATGGCAGGAGATCACATATTAATGATGAGTCATGCTCTGGTAAGAGGGTTTTTAATGCATCCTGGACTCGTATTCACCAACCATTCTTGAGCATATTTTTAGTCTTATTCTCCAAGGTTTTCTACGTTTGTAAGTAACACGACTTCTGATTGGCTAAACCATTACCATACAACAAAATTTTAGGTTTGTCCAAATCGAAATCATTTGCATACATTAAAATAAAAGTGACTGAAAATTTGAAATTCGTTTCGTGAAGGGTAGAAAACTGTGTGTGAAAAGGAGAAAATGCTGGTTACCAGCACAATGGTGTCCCACAATGTTTCCTAAAGGCTTCTTTCTCAGGGTGGTCAAAAGTAGGAATTGTGTGGTAATGGGTTAAAATTGTTAGTAAATACAAATACATGCCCTACTTTCTGATTGTAAGCAGTTTAATACATTGTAATTATTGTCGATTTCTTGACTTGGGTATTACTGCCAGGATTAATTTCCATAAAACTCATTAGGAACAGGTTTGTTGATGTTTTGTATTTTACGGGGTATTCAGTATTATTTTGGTTTCGACAAGCTGGTCCAGGCAGCGATCCATGTTTTCTGTTGCAAGGTGTTTCGGTAACAAGTTCTTTGTTGTTTCCCTATGCCTTACAGGCAGTATGGGTAATCTTAGAACTGTGGAAGGTTGCATAAGTATTAATCCTTTACCCCATAAGGCATTTCTGTGGCATCTCTAAATGACCCTAAATAACAGCAAGGATGAAGCCGTTTCTTATGTGTATATGACACCTTTTGATAGCATAGAAAACATTGTGACAAAAGGTGAAATTGCTCGTCACGAGCAATTTCACCTTTTGTCACGATGTTTTCCAATGGCTCCTACAAGCAATGCGTCGAAATAAGTATCTGTGGAGTAAAGGGTTAAAATGAATTGAAATATTGTAGCCAACTAAGGATGCTGCACAAAAAATCATCATTGCTGCTGTATCAGATTCTTTATAGATTCTTTGGGGGAGAAAAATCTACTTCAGCCACAGCACAGGAGCAGTGTGGTGACCATGTCCCATGAGTTCACAGATGTATGGCAGCTGCAGGGTCTGTTAAAACAAAATATGGCATGCGGCTTCCAAAACATACAGTTCTTGTGAAAGAGGGCTTAATGTATCTGCAAAGAGTATCGACCCAATTTAGTTAAATTATGAGTTTATTTTCTCTCTCCAACAGTCTTATACATTCCTGGTTGAAAATGACACAGATGTTGCCTTTACTACTCTTGGTTCAGCTCTTCAGCTACTCAGTGCAGTGAATTACGAAGTAACGCCTTTTATTGAATGTAAAGTTCTTGCATATGGTCTGGATTCTGATGGCAATCAGCTCAACCTGGAAAGGATATTTAAGGTAGGCTGGCCTACTTGTAACTCCAGAAAGACTTTTAACTCTTTACCAAACAACAAAATTATAGACTGGTCCAAATCAAAAGCATTTGCAGCGAACAAAATGAATGTGACTAAATAGAGGATAATCAACTGGTTGTTTTTGATATGAAAAATATCTCACAAGGATGCGTTGTTAGGCGTTGAAAAAACGAGTGCGCAGCACGAGTTTTTTTAATGCCGTACAACGCGTCCGAGTGAGATATTTTTCATATAAAAAATAACTAGTTGATTATTCTATATATTATTGCATAAAACGTGCCTTTTCGGGCCGTTATAAGCATGTATTAATGGGTAAAAATCGGGCGGTTAACGGGAGAAAACGTGTATTAATCAGTAAATTCACGCACTGTTAACGCCCGGGTTTGTACTATCAATATCCTCGATTCGGGCCTACCTTGTAAACAACGTTTGACCTTGTCAAATTTTCCCTAGACTCCAACCATCAAACTGTAGGAATTCGTACCATATTCGATCCTTTCCATGGCATGTCTTTGATGATATTAGTACACCACAAACAAACCTTTGCACAGAATCTCAGTCTAATCGAGATCTGAACAAAAATTCACCCATGAAATGTACTCTAAACCAGCTACATCCCACCCACTTTTTAACGTGATCGGTCCGCCTCGCTTGATGCATATCGAACCCTCTGTCGCCTTCAGTTACAGAAATTTATATCCACGCATTCATCCTAGTTGTAATCGTCCAAATGTGTGCAAGTTTATTCCACATAAGTCCAGTGTGTATTAAAAATCAATAAAAGTGTATTTACAGCAAGAGAATCAAAACTAGCATACAGGACTAATGGCCCTTTCCTAATCGTAACAAAAACTTCTTCGCCTACTTCCGGTTTTGACCCATTTGCGTACAGTACATTTGAAATTCGCTTATGTGCATTTCTATGGAAATATTTTTGCTATCTGTGCAAATTATTGTTAGAATACCTTTACTTTATGCAATAATAGCGTTAATTCACGTTTTTTTCGGTCGTTAACATTCGCAGAGGCCCTCAAAATACTTAAACACCCTCGTGCTTCGCACTCGGGCGTTAAAGCATTTTTCGGGCTTCTGCGAATGTTAACGACCTCAAAAACGTGAATTAACCCTATATTATATACCTTATTAACATCATTATTTGTAATTTTGCATTTGAAAGTCGAAAAAAATGTAGTCGAAAATAAAAGAAGTTCCCAAATTACGTCATGAAGTGAAAGTGAAAGTTGATAACATCACTAGTGATGATATCAAAATTTATTACACTGGGAAATTCCAGGATTTCACTGCTGGGTATATAATAAAGAATTATATTTTGTTTTAGGAAGGGAAGAAAACATGAGAAAACGAGAAAATGCTGGTTACCAGCATTTTCTCATTTTCCAACAATTGTTTTAACCCATTACCTCACAATCCCTACTTTTGACGCCCCTGAGAAAGAAGCCTTTAGAAAACATTGTGGGAAAAGGAAAAAATGCTGGTAACCAGCATTTTCTCCTTTGCCCACAATGTTTTCTACCCTTCACAAAACAAATTTCAAATTTCAAGTCACTTATTTTGTCGTCTGCAAATGCTTTCAATTTGGACCAGTCTATAATATTGTTGTTTGGTAATGGGTTAAAAAGGCTTCTTTCACAGGGGTGTTAATAGTCAGGATTGTGTGGTAAAGGTTTAAGTTAACTCCTTTGTAGCCCTGAGTCACTTGGTGTGTTTTTCCTGTCAGCGACTATATTTGCTTCTGCAGTCAGTGTAGATGAAGATCAGATGTCACAAAATGTGCTATCTGATCTTCAGTCTCCACTTTTTTAGCTCACCTGAGCACAACGTGCTCAAGGGGAGCTTTTAGGGTCAATGGGTGTCCGTTGTGCGTCGTCCGTCGTGTGTCGTCAACAATTCTTTAAACATCAACTCCTCCTAAACCGCTGGGCCAATTTGGACCAAACTTGGCAGGAATGTTCCTTGGGAGGTCCTCTTTAAAAATTGTTCACAGAATTTGATTCCGTCAAAAACTCTGGTTTCCATGGCAACCAAATGGATTTTTTTTAGCAAATTCTTTAAAAATCTTCTCCTCTGAAACCGCTGGTCGGATTTTGAAATTATTTCACAGATATGTTCCTTGGGTGACCCTTTTCAAAACTTGTTCGTGAAATTTTGATCCGTCAAAAATTGTGGCTCTGGTGAATGGGGGCTACTTGCACTATACAGAAATGAAAAATCTTCTTCTCTGAAACCACTGGTCAGATTTTGAAATAATTTCACAGATATGTTCCTTGGGTGACCCTTTTCAAAAATTGTTCGTGAAATTTTGATCCGTCAAAAAATGTGGCTCTGGTGAATGGGGGCTACTTGCACTATACAGAAATGAAGGAATTCTTAAAAAATCTTCTTCTCTGAAACCGCAGGTCAGATTTTGAAATAATTTCACAGAGTTGTTCCTTGGGTGACCCTTTTCAAAAATTGTTCGCGAAATTTTGATTGGTCAAGAAACATGGCTCTGGTGAATGGGGGCTACTTGCACTATACAGAAATGAAGGAATTCTTAAAAAATCTTCTCTGAAACCGCAGGTCAGATTTTGAAATAATTTCACAGAGTTGTTCCTTGGGTGACCCTTTTCAAAAAGTGTTCGCAAAATTTTGATTGGTCAGGAAACATGGCTCTGGTGAATGGGGGCTACTTGCACTATAGGGAAATGAAGGAATTCTTAAAAAATCTTCTTCTCTGAAACCGCTGGTCAGATTTTGAAATAATTTCACAGAGTTGTTCCTTGGGTGACCCTTTTTAGCTCACCTGAGCACAACGTGCTCAAGGGGAGATTTTAGGGTCACTGGCTGTCCTTCGTGCGTCATCCGTTGTGCGTCGTCTGTCGTGCGTCGTCAACAATTCTTTAAACATCAACTCCTCCTAAACCGCTTGGCCAATTTGGACCAAACTTGGCAGGAATGTTCCTTTAAAGGTCCTCTTTAAAAATTGTTCACAGAATTTGGATCCTTCAAAAACTCTGGTTGCCATGGCAACCAAATGGAATTTTTTAGCAAATTCTTCAAAAATCTTCTCCTCTGAAACCACTGATCGGATTTTGAAATTATTTCACAGATATGTTCCTTGGGTGACCCTTTTCAAAACTTGTTCGTGAAATTTTGATCCGTCAAAAATTATGGCTCTGGTGAATGGGGGCTACTTGCGCTTTACCGAAATCAAGGAATACTTTAAAAATCTTCTCCTCTGAAACCGCTGTTCGGATTTTGAAATTATTTCACAGATATGTTCCTTGGGTGACCCTTTTCAAAACTTGTTCGTGAAATTTTGATCCGTCAAAAATTATGGCTCTGGTGAATGGGGGCTACTTGCGCTTTACTGAAATCAAGGAATACTTTAAAAATCTTCTCCTCTGAAACCGCTGTTCGGATTTTGAAATTATTTCACAGATATGTTCCTTGGGTGACCCTTTTCAAAACTTGTTCGTGAAATTTTGATCTGTCAAAAATTGTGGCTCTGGTGAATGGGGGCTACTTGCACTATACAGAAATCAAGGAATTCTTTAAAAATCTTCTCCGAAACCACCGGTCCGATTTTGAAATTATCTCACAGATATGTTCCTTGGGTGACCCTTTTTAGCTCACCTGAGCACAACGTGCTCAAGGGGAGCTTTTAGGGTCACTAGGTGTCCGTCGTCCGTCGTGCGTCGTCAACAATTCTTTAAACATCAACTCCTCCCAAACCGCTGGGCCAATTTGGACCAAACTTGGCAGGAATGTTTCTTGGGAGGTCCTCTTTAAAAATTGTTCACAGAATTTGATTCCGTCAAAAACTCTGGTTGCCATGGCAACGAAATGGAATTTTTTAGCAAATTCTTTGAAAATCTTCTCCTCTGAAACCACTGGTCGGATTTTGAAATAATTTCACAGATATATTCCTTGGGTGACCCTTTTCAAAAATTGTTCGTGAAATTTTGATCCGTCAAAAATTGTGGCTCTGGTGAATGGGGGCTACTTGCACTATACCGAAATCAAGGAATTCTTTAAAAATCTTCTCCTCTGAAACCGCTGGTCGGATTTTAAAATAATTTCACAGAGATGTTCCTCGGGTGACCCTTTTCAAAAATTGTTCGTGAAATTTTGATCCGTTAAAAAATGTGGCTCTGGTGAATGGGGGCTACTTGCACTATACAGAAATCAAGGAATTCTTTAAAAATCTTCTCCTCTGAAACCGCTGGTCGGATTTTGAAATAATTTCACAGATATGTTCCTTGGGTGACCCTTTTCGAAAATTGTTTGTGAAATTTTGATCTGTCAAAAAACGTGGCTCTGGTGAATGGGGGCTACTTGCACTGTACAGAAATGAAGGAATTCTTAAAAAATTTTCTTCTCTGAAACTGCTGGTCAGATTTTGAAATAATTTCACAGAATTGTTCCTTGGGTGACCCTTTTCAAAAACTGTTCCCGAAATTTTGATCCGTCAAGAAACATGGCTCTGGTGAATGGGGGCTACTTGCACTATAGGGAAATGAGGAAATTCTTAAAAATTTTTCTTCTCTGAAACCGCTGGTCTGATTTTGAAATAATTTAACAGGGATGTTCCTTGGGTTACCCTTTTCAAAAATTGTTCGTGAAATTTTGATCTGTCAAAAAACGTGGCTCTGGTGAATGGGGGCTACTTGCGCTATACAGAAATGAAGGAATTCTTAAAAAATCTTCTTCTCTGAAACCGCTGGTCAGACTTTGAAATAATTTCACAGAATTGTTCCTTGGGTGACCCTTTTCAAAAACTGTTCACAAAATTGTGATCCGTCGAGAAACATGGCTCTGGTGAATGGGGGCTACTTGCACTATATGGAAATGAAGAAATTCTTGAAAATTCTTTTTCTCTGAAACCCCAAGTCAGATTTTAAAATAATTTGACAGAGATGTTCCTTGGGTGATCCTTGCTCTTGTGAATGGGAGCTACTTGCACTATATGGACATGATGAAATTCTTGAAAATTCTCTTTCTCTGAAACCCCTGGTCAGATTTTAAAAGAAATTTTCCGAAATGTTCCTTGGGTGACCCTTTTCAAAACTTGTTTGTAAATTTTGATCCATCAAGAAACATGGCTCTCGTGGATGGGGGATACTTGCTCTTATACAGAAATGAAGAATTCTTAAAAATTCTTCTTTTTGAAACTGATAGTCAGATTTCGAAATTAATTTTACAGGTGACCTTTTGAAAATTGCTTAGCAAAATTATAAATTTGGTTCCAATGTTTCAATACCTCAAAAAAAATAGGCTATGGTCATCTCAAAAATTCAGGTGAGCGATCCAGGGCCATCTTGGCCCTCTTGTTGAAAATTGTTCGCGAAATTTTGATCCATCAAAAAATGTGGCTCTGGTGAATGGGGGCTACTTGCACTATACAGAAATGAAGGAATTCTTAAAAAATCTTCTTCTCAGAAACCGCTGGTCAGATTTTGAAATAATTTCACAGTGTTGTTCCTTGGGTGACCTTTTTCAAAAATTGTTCGTGAAATTTTGATTTGTCAAGAAACATGGCTCTGGTGAATGGGGGCTACTTGCACTATTCAGAAATCAAGGTATTCTTTAAAAATCTTCTCCTCTGAAACCGCTGGTCAGATTTTGAAATAATTTCACAGAGTTGTTCCTTGGGTGACCCTTTTCAAACATTTTTTACAAAATTTTGATTGGTCAAGAAACATGGCTCTGGTAAATGGGGGTTACTTGCACTATAGGGAAATGAAGAAATTCTTAAAAATTCTTCTTCTCTGAAACGGCTGGACAGATTTTGAAATGATTTCATAGAGATGATCCTTGGGTGACCCTTTTCAAAATTTGTTCACAAAATTTTGATCCGTCAAGAAACATGGCTCTGGTGAATGGGGGCTACTTGCACTATAAGGAAATGAAGAAATTCTTGAAAATTCTTCTTCTCTGAAACCCCTAGTTGGATTTTAAAATAATTTGACAGGGATGGTCCTTGGGTGATCCTTGCTCTTGTGAATGGGAGCTACTTGCACTATATCGACATGATGAAATTCTTGAAAATTCTCTTTTTCTGAAACCCCTGGTCAGATTTAAAAAAAAAAAAATTCCGAATGTTCCTTGGGTGACCCTTTTGAAAACTTGTTTGTAAATTTTGATCCGTCAAGAAACATGGCTCTCGTGGATGGGGGATACTTGCTCTTATACAGAAATGAAGAATTCTTAAAAATTCTACTTTCTGAAACTGATGGTCAGATTTCGAAATGAATTTTACAGGTGATCTTTTGAAAATTGCTTAGCAAAATTATATATATGGTTCTGAATGTTTCAATACCTCAAAAAAGAAATAGGCTATGGTCATCTCAAAAATTCAGGTGAGCGATCCAGGGCCATCTTGGCCCTCTTGTTTGAGACATTCAGGACAGAATCTACCTTGATATTGCATGTGAGCCATGCTGTGTGAAAGGTGGAGTTTAACTCATTACCAAACAACAATATTTTAGACCTGTCCAAATTCAAAGCATTTGTACACAACAAAATAAAAGTGACTAAAAATTTGAAATTTGTTTTGTGAAGGGTAGAAAACATTGTGGGAAAAGGAGAAAATGCTGGTTACCAGCATTTTCTCCTTTTCCCACAATGTTTTCTAAAGGCTTCTTTCTTGGGGTCGTCAAAAGTAGGGATTGTGTGGTAATGGGTTATTTGATGGATCATATTTTGTTTTGTATTTAAGCCCTGTCCTGCTAAACACAAGAAATGAAACCTTTAGGCCGATTGTAGAAACCAAGATTTTGCTACTTCAAAGATTTTTTTTTTTTATCAGACAGTGTAGACCTAAGATCAGACTGCACATTCTGAGCAATCTGATCGTTGATCTACTCTGTCCACAAAAGGTATTTAAGTCGCGCCTAGCAGCCTAAAGGTTAAAAATGTCTTTCTGGTTTATCTCTTTACCAAACGACAAAATTTTAGACTGGTCCAAATTGAAGACATTGGCAGACGACAAAATAAAAGTGCGTGAAAATTTTAAATTTGTTTTGGGAAGGGAATAAAACATCTTGGGAGAAGGAGAAAATGCTGGTTACCAGCATTTTCTCCTTTTCCCTCAATGTTTTCAGAAGGCTTCTTTCTTAGGGTCGTTAAAAATTGGGATTGTGTGGTAAAGAGTTATTTGGGGCAGTGAGGGCAAAGTAAAACTCGAGCATGTGTCTTGTAGATTAAAGTCAATGACGTGAATGAACCACCAACAGATATAAAGGTTTACGGAGACAGTAAGATAAAAGAAAATTTGCCATCTGGCACAAAAGTTACTGACCTTTATACCATTGACCCGGAAAGTTATCAGACGCATACATATGAAATTCTTGGCGTCAATTTTGGGTGAGTATGAAATGTTGAATTCTTTACTTACTGTTTGTAACTAGACCATCAACTTACTCCACCCCTTTTTAGCTCACCTGAGCACAAAGTGCTCAAGGTGAGCTATTGTGATTGATCAATGTCCGTCGTCCGTCCATCCGTTCACAATTACAAAAAAATCTTCTCCTCCTAAACTAACTATCAGATTTCAATCAAACTTCACAGAAATGATCCCCAGGTGATGCACTTTCAAAATACTTCAAAGATTTGAATTCCATGAAGAACTCTGGTTGCCATGGCAACCGAGTGAAAAAACTTTAAAAATCTTCTTGTCCAAAACTGTAAGGGCTAGAGCTTTCATATTTGGCATGTAGCACCATCGAATGGCCTTCTACCAAAATACTTCAAATCATGGCTCTAGTCTTGACATTGGCCCTATGTTGTGGGTTCTCGGATTTTACATAGAGATAAAGAAGGAAATCTTAGAAAATCTTCTTGTCTCAAACCGTAAGGGCTAGAGCTCTCATATTTGGCATGTAGCATCATCTAGTGGCTCTCTACTAAAAACTTCAAATTATCACCCTAATGCAGAAATTGGCCCTATGTTGTGGGGTCTAGGATTTCACAGAGAGATAAAGAAGGAAATCTTAAAAAATTTTCTTGTCCCAAACCGTAAGGGCTAGAGGTTTCATATTTGGCATGCAGCATCATCTAGTGGCCCTCTACCAAAATACTCCAAATTATGGTCCTGCTGTGAAAATTAAACCTATGTTGTTGGTCTTGGATTTCACATTGAGACAAGGCAGGAAATCTTTAAAAACCTTCTTGTCCAAATGGTAATGGCCAGAGCTTTCATATTTGGCATGTAGCATCATCTAGTGGCTCCCTACCAAAGCACTTCAAATTACCACCCTAATGCAGAAATTGGCCCTATGTTGTGGGGTCTAGGATTTCACAGAGAGATCAAGAAGGAAATCTTTAAAAATCTCTTTGTCCCAAACGGTAATGGCCAGAGCTTTCATATTTGGCATGTAGCATCATCTAGTGGCCCTCTACCAATACACCTCAAATTGGCCCTATGTTGTGGGTTCTCAGATTTCACATGTCAATAATGAAGGAAATCTTAGAAAATCTTCTTCTCCCAAACCGTAAGGGCTAGAGCTTTCATATTTGGTATGTAGCATCATCTAGTGGCCCTCTACCAAAATACTTAAAATTATGGTCCTGGTGTGAAAGTTAGCCCTATGTTGTTGGTCTCAGATTTCACATAGAGATAAAGAGGAAAATCTTTAAAAGTCTTCTTGTGAGCACTCTTGAGACCACATTTCTTGCTTAGCTGAATTGAAAATTGGTAAGAATGTCTATCTCAATAAAATCTCACATGAGTCTGCATTGAATGCTTGTTCGAAAAATAACTTTGTCACCTCAAGTAAGAACATCTTCAAAATTGGTATGCATGTTTGTTGTGATATTACACAGTACTGTGTTCAAGAACAATAACTCTACCTAGCATGGATTTTGAGTAATTCCACTTTGATCTTTATTTTAATAGTATTGTTTGCTTGTCCAGAGTGGAATTTTGAAGTCTCAAGTCAAATTGTTTGTTGCATTGCCTGCCCTTTGCAACTATTATACCTCCTGTACAAGTGGCGGTGGGATTGCGACAATTTCTCGCTCTTGTTTCATCATTATTAGCCCTTGAACCTCAATATGTGGTAATTATAGTCTTTGTTGTAGACCTTTGCTGCTTAGTACTCAGGTGAGTGATATAGGACCATCATGGTCCTCTTGTTTCTCAATTTAATTTTCTGTTAAGGAATGAAAAGAATTTTTTTGTTTTCATGGAGGTATGAAAAAAAAAAAAAATAATTACAGTGTATGAAACCATGAAGTGGTTTCATACAAAAGTGTGATTGGGTTTTTAGCTCCTGGCTTAAGGCCAGCGGGCTTATGTCATGGCCTGGCCTCCGTCGTGCATCCGTGCGTGTGTTAACTTTTATTGAATGTACTTCTCTGAAACTACCCATCCAATTTTGATTAAACTTTACAGAAATGATCCTGCCATGGTCCTCTTCAGAATTTCTTGAAAGAAATTGTTTTCTTCAAAAACTGTGGTTGCCATGGCAACAAAACTGAAAATTTTTGAAAATCTTCATGTCTGAAACCGTAAGGCATAGGGCTACCAAATTTGGCATGTACTTTTATCTAGTGGACCTCTACCATGTTTCTTCAAATTATAGCCCTGGGGTCAAAATTGGCCCTGCCCTGGGAGGGGGGGTGGTCACAAGTTTTATATGTAGCCATCGGGCCTAGGGCAACCAAATTTGGCATGTAACTTTATCTGTGGACCTTTACCAAGGCTGTCCAAATTATAGACCTGGGTCGAAATAGGCCCCGCCCCAGGGGTTAGTTTTACATGGGCTTATATACGGAGAACTTTAAAATTCCTCTTCTATGTAGCCATCGGGCCTAGGGCTACCAAATTTGGCATGTAGCTTTATGTAGTGGTTTTCTACCAAGGGTGTCCAAATTATAGCCCTGGGGTCAAAGTTGTCCCTTCCCCGGGGCGGTCACAAGTTTTATATGGGCTTATGTAGAGAAAACTCAAAATCTTCGTTCACCTAGCCATAAGGCCTAGGGCTACCAAAGTTTGCATGTTGTAGCTTTATCTACTTGATGTCTACCAAGGATGCCCAAATTATAGCCCTTGGGTCAAATTTGTCCCCACCCAGGGGTCACAGTTTTTACATTGGGCTTATGTAGGGAAACTTTGAAAATCTACTTGTACATAGCTATAAGGCCTAGGGCTACCAAATTTTGCATGTTTTAGCTTTATCTAGCATGCCTCTACCAAGAAGACCCAAATTGTAACCTTGGGGATCCAGTTTGGCCCCACTCAAGGGGTCACATGGGCTTTTATGATGAAAACTTGATAAATTTTATTGTGACTAACCATAAGACCAAGAGTTAACCTGTCTCATGGGTCTCAAGTTTTACAGGATCTTTTATTGAGCAAACTTTGAAAATGTTCTTGTTTATAACCACACATTCTAGACCTGTTTTACTTGGTATGGGGCTGTATCTTGTGGACCTCCACCAGGATTCAAGTATTTGTAGCTTTGTTGCCAAAAAAGACATTTCCCTGGGGTCATAAGTTTCTGGTAGGATTTTATAGAAGAAAATTTTGTATGTCTTTAAATTAAAAACCAATTGGCCAAGTACTGTAATGTTTAGCTTGTAGTGTTTTGACTTAATAGCCAGTGGAGCAATACAGGGCCATCATGGCCCTCTTGTTTTTTCCATACCTCCATGAAAACAAAAAAAATTCTCTTCATTCCTTGTAATTCAATATCACAGACAACAAATATGCACTTGAAAAGTTCTAACTGCTTTTTTCATTGAAAATCTAATATTGCGTATTTATATAATGTCCATTTCATTCATGATTCATAGCGCGGTAAAACTGCTGGTTCATGACGTAACGATGACCTAAATTCGTGACATCATTGTAGTAATGAACATTTGCAGGTTCAGTCGCTTTATTATTAGAAGTTCAATGCACTAGAATAAAGTTGAAAATAAGATTGTTAGAACCCAGCAAAGTGACAATGAGTTTTCAGCTCTCTCGTTGAATTTACAGTTGGATATTTTTTCAATATTTAGAGAAAATAAATTCAGCTAGCAAGTTGAACTTCGAACTTGATTAAAGATCAGAAAGAAGACTATTGTGAAATCTTGTATACGTGTTTGTTTACATTACTTTGCAAAGGAAGTCCCGGCAGTACTAAAAATTATTTTTCATGGAGCTATGAATTTTTTTTTCAGCCAATCAGAACTTGCCAATGTTCGTGAAAACAACTAATATTGAATTACATGTATTTCTTAGTAACACAATTGATGGTGCTTCAAACTGGTTTAATTCCTCTCTAAAAACTATTTCAAAGTGATAATATATTTGCAGATTGACTCTTTAATACACAATCCTGACTTTTAACAACCCTGTAAAAGAAGCCTTTTGAAAACATAGTAGGGAAAGGAGAAAATGCTGGTAACCAGCATTTTCTCCTTTCCCCACAATGTTTTCTACCCTTCTAAACACAAATGTTAGTTTTTGAGCAACATTTATTATGTTGTCTGCAAATGCTTTGAATTTGGACCAGTCTACAATTTTTTCATTTGGTAAAGAGTTAAAGGGAAGTATGAATTCTAGCCATTGTTGATTTAATCATTTCTTGGCTGAATGGTGGTTAGTTTCTTTAGTTTGAATCTTACATTTCTTCCATGTCCTTGTTGTGGTTTTTTTTCTGGCTGACACCAGTACTTACCAGGGGTTCATCCAACTCCAATGCGAACAGCTACATGCAGTCAGTGTATATTGAACTTAAAAGTTGCGTATCCAACTGATAAACCACTGGGCCTCGGAAAACCTCTCAATATACTGGACATGTTTTGGACATTGGCACTCACCTTGGGAAGATTTTTACACTATGCATTGATTAGCAGCAGCCATATTTCTATTTATGTTGTCTGTGGTTGCGAGGTAAAGCTTAGGCCTCGTAACCATAAGGTCCCGAATTCAATTGCCGGGAGTGGGTGTCACCTTTAGGTCTGTTCATTGGCCCATACATTTGGTGCAAGTACTGCCTTAGTTTCCTGGAAGCAGAATCGAGAGAGATTTGTACAAGTTGTTTCTAGATGGATGTAAATGTGTTTAACCCATTACCACACAATCCCTACTTTTGACGCCCCCGAGAAAGAAGCCTTTTGAAAACACTGTGGGAAAAGGAGAAAATGCTGGTAACCAGCATTTTCTCCTTTCCCACAGTGTTTTCTACTCTTCCCAGAACACATTTCAATTTTTCAGTCACTTTTATTTTGTCGTCTGCAAACGCTTTCAGTTTGGACCAGTCTAAAATTTTCTCGTGTGGTAAAGAGTTAACCCTTTACCAGACGACAAAATTTTAGACCCTTCCAAATTAAAAGCTGCTTTTTAATTTGCAGACGACAATTTCAATGTGGCTCATATGGTACAATTGTTTAGTGTTAGGGTAAAAAACATTGTGGGAAAAGGAGAAAATGCTGCTCAACGTTTTCAAAAGGCTTCTTTCGAAAGGTTGTCAAAACCTTTCGAAATTGTGTGATAAAGGCTTATACTACTTTCAAATTAAACATTTATTGGTCTCTTCATGCGATATTTGCTATGTACTTTACAGTGTGTCCTGTAGTATTTTAGTTATATCGCTGCTCAAATGTACATATTCATGCATTTTGGTCACAGTATATTTATTTTGCTAATCACATGCAATGATATAATCTCTAGATTTGAGGTCTCAAGTAACCACACAGAATTACGAGACGTTTTCACTGTGGATGGCATAACTCTCAAAGTTGGTAGCAACGCCGGGGCATTGAATTTTGAAGTATCAGATGTGATAACGCTATTGATGTTATCTACAGAGTCTGTTAACATACCGTATAGTGTACAGTCCACCATAAGCATGAAGATCGTAGATATGAATGACCCACCCACCAATATAACGTTGTCAACCAATATGGTTTGTATTTGACTAATTATATCTCGTACATACCAAGTTATTTTTATGCTCCCCGAAAAATTTCTAGGGAGCATAAAGTCGCCACACTGTGCGCATGTCCGTTCGTCCAAAGCCATTTCTCCACAACCCCTAGAACAAATCTTCATGTAAAAAATCTGTCAGAAGCCATTTCTTCACAACCCTTGGACCAAATTTTATGAAGCTTCATATCTGAACACCTTGGAACAATGTACAAATACATTTTTCCCCTTTTCTCAATTTGTGGCTGCATCACAAGGAGGCTTCATGTAAAAAATTGTTTTTTTACTAATAGCGTCTGTCTGTCCGAAGCCATTTCTCTCCAACCCTTGGATCAAATTTTATGAAACTTCATATTTAAACTCCTTGGAACAATGTGCAAATACTTTCTTTCTCCGTTTCTCAATTTGTGGCTGTGTCATGGGAAAGGGGGGCTTCATGTAAAAAATTGTTTTTCACTAATATCATCTGTCTGTCAGAAGCCATTTCCCCCCAAAACCCTTGGATCAAATTTCATGAAACTTCATATCTGAACTCCTTGGAACATTACGCTAATACTTCTTTCCCTGTTTCTCAATTTGAGGCTTTGTGGTGAAAAAAGGGGGCTTCATATAAAAAAAAATCCATCTGAAGCCATTTCTTCACAACCCCTGGACCAAATTTTATGAAACGTCATATCTGAACTCCTTGGAACAATGTGCAAATACCTCTTTCCCCGTTTCTCAATTTTAATATCTCCTACATCAGTGCTCAAAACTTTGTGAAAATTCAAACCTGTACTCTTTGGAACATTGCCCAGATATCTCTTTTCTGGTTTCTCAATTTGAGGCTGCATCACAGAAAAAGGGGGCTTCATGTAAATAATTGTTTTTCTCTAATATCTCCAACATTAGTGCTCAAAAGTTCATGAAATTTCAAATCTGAACTTGTTGGAACATTGCCGAGATACCTTTTCTCAATTTCAGGCTGCATCATGGGAAAAGGGGGCTTCATGTAAAAAATTGTTTTATGATACCTCTTTCCTGCTTTCTCAATTACAGGCTGTATCGTGGAAAAAGGAGGCTTCATTTGAGAAATTGTTTTTCTCTAAATATCTCCTACATTAGTGCTCAAAAGTTCAAATCTGAATTCATTGGAACGTTGCCCAGATACCTCTTCCCTGGTTTCTCAATTTCAGGCTGCATCTTGGAAAAAGGGGGGTTAATATAATACATTTGTTTTATGTGATACCTCCTACATTACTGTTCAAAATTTCATGAAATTTCAAATTTGAATTATTATTAAGAAATGCCACAAACCACACACCCTTTGTATTTATTCCAATTGTGCAGTATTGTCTTAAGGGAAAAGGGGGCTTTAAGGAGGCTTAGTGGGCTTAGTGTCCTCTACAAGTTTGAGATGCTATTACTCCAAAAGTATTACAGCTATTAGTGTCAAAATTTATAAACAGATAGATCTTTTTGATTAATAGAAATTGTAATTTTTCCACGTTTCAAGACGTTTTAGGGGAAATGGGGGCTTCATGCTAGAGTTAGAGTCAGTTTTTCTCCATTGTCTTGCTAGTCAAAATTTCACATTTCAGTTACTTTCCTCCCCAAAAGAATTTTGCTGTCCATTCGTTTGTAGAGCTCTATTTTAGTTTGTGTTCATGTATTTTTCTCCTGGTAGATATATCGTCAATTACTATCATTGTAACATTTGCCTTTGGATTATTTTTCCAATTTCACATATTTTATGACAAGCACTTGTTGGAGAAGCATAATCTGTCTCTGACGGCTCCTGTTACAAATGGAAAATGGCTGTAAGTAGAACTTGTTAAAAACCTTCCAAACATTCTTAATGTGTTACCTTATTGTCCCAAGTTTTGACAATGCTGACAAAGAAGCTTTTCAAAGATATTGTGGAAAATGGAGAAAATGCTGTTAATGAGCATGTTCTCACTTTCTCACAATGTTTTGTGACTTTCAATAAAACAAACTTCAAATTCTCAGTCACATTAAGTTTTTTATCTGGGAATGCTGCCACTTTCCACATTCTCATTTCATTTGGTTAAGAATTAAACCATAATACAAAATTTAATGGTCTCTTACATGGGGAAAAAGGCGGGCTTTCAGACATTTGCGTCAAGTGTTGTTTAGGCACGCTAATCCGAGTTACGATTCTGGATATGCAAAAAATTTACCAGTGACAAAAAGCTTTAACAAGGTCAGTGTGTGCAAAATGCACAGAGGGACCTTGGTCAAAACATTCTGCCAATGCATCAAACCTGCAGCTTTTTCACAGAACGTGATACAGAGAGCTTGTTTGTTTTTCCTTCAGGTAGCTGAAGACAGTCTGCCAGGTACTGTTGTGGGTACGTTGATCGTTGAGGACGAAGACGCCAATCAAGAACACAACTGTCAGATCTTGAATATCATCGATGTCCCTTTCAAAGTATGTCCTACACCCAAGTCATTATAAAGAAGGGATCAGTTAGTGTAGGGATTAAGCATGTGAATTTACATTGCTCTCTGAAAAAGGGGGTCTTGCTGACATGGGCCAAAACTTTTTGCTATTTTTAAATTTTCTGCATGTCAAAGGATCTCTCTACTTCATGATTTGGTCAGTTGTATTAAACAAAAAATGGTTTTGAAGGATCTGTGATTATGTGATGACTTGCTTGCAAAAGACTGTTAATGTTCAAAAGATGGAATGAAAACTGAGTTTAGTATCGTCATAGTTTCATAATTTTCATTCAGATCTTTTCCATTAGAATGAATCACATATTTCAAGAAGAATTATTGACAGAAATACAATTTCTAAGTCTTTCAATTAAATCCAAGTGAAAGGAACGGTTCTTCATTTCAGGTTGATAACAATACGAAGGTGGTCGTTGATGACGAACTTGATTATGAATCTGACAAGAGTTTTAACATAAAGGTCAGTGAATCACTTACTGGACTAAATACATAGTATATATATATGCTCTGTAAAAAGGGAGCTTAATGCATTTGCAAAAAAGTATTGACCAAGGTCAGCATGTGCAATTTTCTGTATGTCAAAAGACCAGTCTTATTCATTACTCAGTTGGCTGTACGACAAAATGGATTTTATGGATACATCATTATGTGATGTCTAAGTCGCAACATTTGCCAGAGCATGGCTCATATTTATGCTCTTCTTCAACAAAGTGGGGGTATAATGCTTTGCTAATGTCGGTCGGTAGGTCCATCTGTCGGTCGGTAGACCTTACCTTGTCCAGATGATTACTAGACTCAAACTTGACCTAGGTTCCTCAAATTTTGATGAGACATGCATCATGGAGTATAGATAATCCCTAATGATTTTAAGGTCAAGGTCAGAGTGACCGTCATCATGTTGATATATAGACCAAAACTTGTCTGGATGATAACTAGACACAGAATTGACTTAATGTCCTCAAATTTAAAAGAGACATTTTTCTTGGAGTGTAGATGATCCCTATTGATTTTGAGGTCACTTGGTCAAAGGTCAAGGTCACAGTGACCGTCAACATGATAATATATAGACCAAACCTTGTCTGGATGATAACTAGACACAGAATTGACGTAGGTTCCTCAAATTTGGCACAGAGATGTGTCTTGTAGTTCAAATGATCCAGATTGATTTTGAGGTCATTTGGTCAATGGTCAAGGTCACAGTGACCATCAACATGTTGATATATTAACCAAACCTTGTCCGGATAATAACTAGACACAGAATTGACCTAGGTTTGTTAGATTTTGCACAGAGATGCGTCTTGGAGTTCAGATGATCATCCCTATTGATTTTGAGGTCACTCGATCAAACGTCAAGGTCACAGTGACAAATCTACATGTTGATATAGAGACCAGACTTTATCCGGATGATAACTAGACACAGAATTGACCTAGGTTTGCCAAATTTGGCACAGACATGCATCTTGGAGTTCAGATGATTCCTCTTGAATTTGAGGTCACTCAGTTAAAGGTCAAGGTTTGAGTGACCATCTACATGTTGATTTATAGACCAAACCTTGTTTGGATGATAACTAGACACAAAATTGACCTAGGTTTGTTAGATTTGGGACAGACATGCGTCTTGGAGTTGAGATGATCCCTATTGATTTTGAGGTCACTCATTCAAAGGTCAAGGTCACATATTGATATATAGACCAAACCTTGTCCAGATGATAACCAGACACAGGATCTAAGTTTCTCAAATTTGGCAGAGACATGCGTCTTGGAGTTTAGATGATCCTTATTGATATTGATATCAGTCGGACAAAGGTCAAGGTCATAGTGACGGTCACACACACACACACACACACATATATATATATATATATAGAGAGAGAGAGAGAGAGAGAGAGGATCTTATCCAGATGATATCTAGACACAGAATTGACCTAGGTTTGTCAAATTTGGCACAGACATTTGTCTTGGAGTTAAGATGATCCCTATTGATTTTTAGACCAATCCATCGAAGGTCAAGGTCACAGTGGCCTTCAACATGTTGATATATAGACCAAATCTTGTCCAGATGATAGATAGACAAAGAATTGACCTAGGTTCGTCAAATTTGACACAATCATTTGTCTTGGAGTATAGATTAATCCATTAAAGGTTTAGGTTGCAGTGGCCTTCAGTTTAATGATACTTAGGCCAAACCTTGCCTAGATGATAATTAGACGCAGAATATTGACATAGGTTCTTCAAATTCTGTACAGATACTCATCTCGGAGTGTAAACGATCCCTATGGATTTTAATGTTAATCCGTGAAAGGTCAAGGTCACAGTGACCACCAGATGATTGAGGGCCCGCACTGCTGTTTGCCACTTGAGCCATTTGCTAAAAAGAAAATTAAAGTATTTCAAAAATCATCATATGTGGCTCAACTTGTGGCTCCAATATTTTATTTGTGTATTATCGGGGTTGTAGGAAGCATCAAAGTGGACTGGGAAAAAGCGGATGTCAAATTCGCGTTTTGATATCAGTTTATGAACAGTGCCACTTCCTGTATCAATGTGGCAGTAGGGGGCCATGACTGTTTTACAAACAGACATCCTGTTAAGGTCTTTCAATTCTTTACCAAAAATAGCGTTTCTTCTATTACCTCCTTATTTTCTATCCATTAGAAAAAAAAACACTGTCATGTGAGCCACACTTAACTCTTTACCACATTATTACGACTTTTAACACCGATGTGCAAGAAGCCTGTTGAAAACATGGTGGGAAAAGGAAAAAATGCTGGTAACCAGCATTTCCTCCTTTTTCCATAATGTTTTCTTCCCCTCCAAAAACCAATTTTTTTTTTAGTCACATTTATTTTATCATCTGCAAAGGCTTTAAATTTGGATGAGTACAAAATTTTGTAGTTTGGTTAAGAGGTAAGCTCTTTACCAAACGAAATAATTTTGGACTTGTCCAAATTGAAAGCATTTGCAGACGACAAAATTAATGTGCCTAAAAAATTTAAATTTGATTTGGGAAGGGTAGAAAACATTGTGGGAATAGGAGAAAATCCTGGTTACCAGCATTTTCTCCTTTTCCTACAATGTTTTCAAAGGCTTTTTTCTTGGGGTCGTTTAAAGTCGGGATTGTGTGGTGAAGAGTTAATGCTAAACTTTTGTTATCTCGTGAAGAGTTCAGGTGAAAAAATAAAGCAGTTACATTTCAAATTCAACTGCGCAATTCTTCTTTTATTTTACAATATCTGCCAAAAAAGCCAAAAAGTTGAGCTTGCTATTTCAGTGGTTAGTTAAGAAATAACCTACTCGGGCTATTGCCCTCGTGGATTATTTATTGTGCCTCATAACTCATTACTGTGGTTTATTGAACGATATACCACAATAGAAAGAAGATTATTTCGATTCTAACTTGGCCAATTCTAAATGAAAGGAAAACAAGTTCAAATTAAGGGTAAAATCACAGATGAAGATTATATTCCATTGAATAACTCTCGCATTGAATGACATCACTCTACATGGATTGTCGCAGATTTTACCACGTTTTCCTTGCACTGTGTTTATAGAGCCAAAAGTCACGTGTCATGTTAGAATCTTTGTTTTACAGTTTGGGATTCAACCTGAACATGACTTACCTTTGTAAAGTTTTATTTACTGTAAAAAGTGAAACTGGTGGTCCCTGAAATACTAAACACGTTGCCACATTGACTATTTCGCTACCATCCGAAGATCTTATCTTTCTTTTTTTTTCAAAGTAGAAAGTAAATCACTGCGGAATAACATTTATTTTGGTTAAAGTTTGACATCAGGTAGTAGATGGTGTGGAACAAAGATAACACTGCATTTTCTATGCAATCTGATCTAGATTTTACGCCATCTGGAAAGCTATGTTAGTGCTTATCAGCAGTAAAAGGGTTTCAAACCCCTGTAGAAGACAGCCTTCAAAAACAGGAAAAGAAGCAACGACTTTTGTCAGATATTTTCTCCCTTTTCTCACACCTTTATGGGCATTGTACAAAAATTACCAATTCCTCCCTATATAATCTTCTAGACTTAAAATGTTCTATAAAAAAGCTATTGTTACCATATACAGTGCTCCTATGTACTCTTTAACCTAAAAAATGGTAATTATTCTAATCTTAGTTTCTTTTACTATTGATCAAGGTTGCATGCATGGATACAGTAGTACCAGCTAGAACAAGATTGAAGACTTCTAAAACGCTGATGATCAATATCGGTAATGTTAACGAACCACCTGTAGACATATACTTAACCATGACAAAAATCAAAGAGGAGAACGTCATTGGACAAGTTATTGGTGAAATAAAGGTTATAGATCTAGACAGTAATCAGGTAAACATGTATCTGTTTTATTTAGGGTTTATGCAAATGACTTGCATCTTTGCTACTACACAAAATTCCAGCCTGTTTCAAGTTGAACACATTTGCAGATAATAAATTAAATGTTTCTGAAAACAAATTTGTCTTTGAAAGAATAGAAAAGCATTGTGGGAAAAGGAGAAAATGCTGGTAACCAGCATTTTCTTCTTTTCCCACAATATTTTTTAAAATGATTCTTTCCATGGGCCTTAAAGATGGGCATTATGAATATCGCCAATAGTAGCATTACAATCTGAAAGAAGGGAGGACAAAGAAAATGTCAATCAATTGACTTTTTACACAACAAAAACTTTGAATTGTCGAAAGGGAAAGCTTGTGCAGACGATGAATATAATGAGTGTTCAGTCATAGCACTTTTTTTCAAAGTAGTGAAAACGTTACAGGAAGGGCAACAAGCTGGTTACCAGAACTTTTTTAAAAGCCTTAATTCTCAGGATCATTCATATTTGGTTTTAGAAAGAGATAATATCTTGTATCTAAGTAAGGAGCTTTTAAAATATCATCTAATCTGATTCAACTGTATTTGTTCCTAGAAGTAACGATTCTGTATGCACTTCAAGTTCCAAATATCTCTAAAAAACAAAGGATATTCTCTCATCCGTCTCACTTGTCTCCTGTGTGCCACTAGTCATAAGTTTATGTGTATCAGAAAATAGCTGATCAGTTACAGTGCTGCTGCCACCACCATTTCAGTAGTAGCTTATTGTGTCCCCCTACTACGAAGTGGAAGGGGGTATACTGGAATTGCCATGGCTGTCTGTCGATCCGTCCGTCTGTCTGTAGACACAATTTTGTCCGGAGCTTTTTTCCCAGAGTTTTTCAAGTACTGCACTGAAATTTACACATAATGTTTGGTTACATTATTAGTTGTACGGTCAGGTGGCAGGGGACTTGAAAACTTGTTCACGGCTGTGGTTAGTCATGTCGCCCCGAGCCAAAGGTGAGGTGGCAACATTGTTCACCACAGCTGTGAACAAGTTTCCAAGTCCCTTGCCACCTGACCATACAACAAATTTATTATACTGCAAAGTTTTACCCTTTTAAAGCGCGTTAAGCGAAATTTTCCGGCTTTATAATTTCATGAATCAAGTATGCTTAAGAAGTAGAAATTCCCTTCTGAGTGCCCCAATTCAATAAAAACTTGACATCACTGAAAACTGACATCACAAAAAGGTGCAGTTTGGTGCATAAATGTGCAGTCTGGTGATCGATCGACAATGCCATTTTGGATGTTGTGTTGCATGTGTAGTGATGTTTACGGGGCACTCAAAAGGGAAACTGGTTTTACATGGTTTTTGCCAGGGAACATGATATAATTTATGTTCCTGGCAAGGTAACTGATCAGATCACAAGAAATTTCTTTGCAGTATAATACATGAAATTGTGCATGTGCAATTTTCACGACCTTGCTGCCATTGGTTACCAAATTATCTCCCCTTAAGCTTGTAAGGTTTCCTGCATTGTTGCTGTCCAGAGCATTACTCATAAAATTTTGCATATACTGAACCCAATTTTATACATAATGTTTCTGTACATGTTATAATGGGATGTTTTACTTTCATGCCTCTGCTATAATTTGTTGCTGAATTATCTCCCCTTGAACTTGTAATTTTTACTTAATTACATTTAATGTTGTCTGCAACAATTATTGTTGTCTGCAGCAATACTCCTACAGTATTGCATGTACTGTGTTACGGGAGACCACTCCTTCCTGCATGGCATACTCCCGATTTAAATGCAATACCTGGCTACTGTGTCAGGGAGATATCTCTTTGGCTCAGTGGTTAGGGTGTTGGCTTTGCGTCCGGGAGTTCGGAGTTCGAATCCCGCTCCGATCCTTATTTCTGCCATGCATTTATTCATTTGTTTCTTTGTTACGGACTTCGTTCGTAAGGTGGGGGCTCGTCCTGGATCGGCCATTGAGCCATTAATCCCATTTGTTGTCCAAAATTGGACTTCCTGCCTAATAAGGCTTTGAGTCATCAATAAATGATGACTTTAAGAGGGGGTGTGTTACGGGAGACCACTCCTTCCTGCATGGCATACTCCCGATTTAAATACAATACCTGGCTACTGCGTCAGGGAGATATCTCTTTGGCTCAGTGGTTAGGGTGTTGGCTTTGCGTCTGGGAGTTCGGAGTTCGAATCCCGCTCCGATCCTTATTTCTGCCATGCATTTATTCATTTGTTTCTTTGTTACGGACTTCATTCGTAAGAACTGAATTCAAATTTACACATAATTTTCCTATTAATATGAAGCTGTGTATGTGCAGTTTTCATGAACCTGGTATGATATGCTTTTGAATTATTGCCCCTGAAAATTTTAAAGTTTATGTTGCAACTGTGTGCAGTGTTTCAACCAGCTTGCAGGATTCCCACAAAATAATAACGATTTCCGCTAATTTCCAACAGCGGCATGCCAAAAGCGGTGCAAAAAAATCGAGTCATGCTCCGAAAATTGATTTTTGCTTATATAAACGCGCCAGAGTACAAACAACTGTGGGATGAATCTAAAAGGTACAAAACAAAGATGGACAAAAAATATATGTGACTGGTTTTACAAAAAGTATTGAAAATTAAACTTTTTTGACAGAAAATTTATCTTGCACATTGAACCAGTCTCTTTTTTTTTTTTTTGCGCCTGGTTCCCGACATATCAGTGATCAGAATGGAAAATGGTTATTATACACGAACATGTTTTTCAGCTGATTTTCCTCGCTAAAAATGAATTATGAGTATGAAAAGAAGAATTACTGACTTTTTCCCCTCGCACAAAACAGGGTAAGGAGCAGCCCTTTAAACTGCCAGTCTTGTACTGAACTGGAATTTACACACAGGATTTCTGTATATATGACGTTGTGCATGTGTAATTTTCATGACTCTGCTGCAATTTGTTACAGAATTACCTCCCCTTGAACTTTTTTTCAACTCTTCCTTTTGTACTAAACCATTCTTCATTCTGTGACCAAGACCTGTATTTTTTGTGAGGAGCTGGTGGGGGGTATAATCATGTTTAGTGATAGCACTAGTGTTAAATCTAAGTTCAGTTTTAGTTCCAACTACTCTATTTGTATGTATCTGGCTGATTTCAGACATAAACCTAGTTCAAAATAAGACAGAGCTAGTGCAATTGCCCATTTTTTTTACATGTACATCACTGGCTGCTTTCGGACATCAAGCAAGTCGTAATAGGATGGAGCTTGTGCATCTATCCATCTCTTTATTTGTACACCACCGGCTGCTTTTGAATCCAAACCAGAACCATTGAACAAATTTTTCTCATTTTGGCACAATGTTTTCTGAAGCCTTCTTACCAGGGTCGTTAAAACAGTTCAGAAAAGGGATAATATTTTGAGGTAAGCAAGAAGTCAATCTTTTTGCTACCAGTCTTTACCATATGACGACACTTATTAGGTAATAAAAGGTAAGCATTTGACAGCAACAAATTAAAAGTAGCTAAAATAACCCTTTACCACACAGCAAAATTTTAGACTGGTTCAAATTTAAAGCATTTTGCAAAGGACAAAATAAAGGTGACTGAAAAAATTGAAATTTGCTCTGGGAAGGGTAGAAAACACTGTGGGAAAAATAAAATATGCTGGTTACCAGCATTTTCTCCTTTTCCCACAGTGTTTTCCAAAGGCTTCTTTCTCAGGGGTGTCAAAAGTAGGGATTGTGTGGTAATGGGATAATTTCAGTTGTGTATAGAGTAGTCGAAAACTTCGTGGGCGAAGAAGAAAATGCTGGTTACAATAATTTTCTCCTTTCCCCACTAAATTTTCAAAAGTCTTTTTATCAGAGATGTTTAACCCTTTACCACACAATGATGAATTGTAACACCCCTGAGGAAGAAGCCATTTGAAAACATTGTGGGAAAAGGAGGAAATGCTGGTAACCAGCATTTTGTCCTTTTCCCACAAAGTTTTCTAACTTATCAAAGCAAAATTGCACCATTTTGAGCCACTTTGAAATTGTTGTCTGCAAATGCTTTCAATTTGGACAGGACTAAAATTTTGCTGTGTGGTAAAGGGTTAAAGTCAGAATGGTTTGGTACAGGGTTAAATGATAACCTAGGTTTTTTTCACAGACATTCATTTCACTGGTGCAAAGAGACAACTGGCAAATGTTTAATCTTGAAGTGGACTCTACCCTTGTTGCGAACACTGTGTTTGACTTTGAGACCAAGTCCTATTACACTGTGACTGTAAATGCGACTGATGATGAGGGTGCTACATTTGTAAAACATTTAGTAATACAGGTAATTTTCTCTTTAACCCTTTCCCAAACAAGCCTTTGTTTTTACATATCTGCAGTACAAGTCTTTAGAAAACACTGTGGGAAAAGGAGAAATTGCTCGTAATGAGCAATTTCTCCTTTTCCCACAGTGTTTTCTGCCCATTCCGATAATTTTCTGCCATTGTTATGAAAGTTGAAATTGTCATCTGAAAACTCTTTCAGTTTGGAAGATTCTAAAATTTGTTGTTTCGGAAAGGGTTAAACTTTCTTCATGTAATAACAACTTTTAACTACCCAGAAGAAGAAAGCTTTTGAAAACATTGTGAGAAAAAGAGAAAATGCTGCTAATCAGCATTTTCTTCTTTTCCAACAATGTTTCTTCCGGATAATAGACAGATTTCATATTTTTGAGTTGCATTTAATTTGTCATCTGCAAATGCTTCTGATTTGGACAGTGTTTTGCCACAATGTTGTTTACTCTATGATGGACAAGTTACATTGTACTAAAACTTTGTTCACAAAAATGTTTACAAGTTTTGTGCCACAAAAACCATTCAGTAAGTCTTCAGATGCAGATGTCAGTCACACTTACCATCAATTCAGCTTAACCTTTTCCCAAACAAACCCTAGTGTTTACGTGTCTGCAGTAAAAGTCTTTTGAAAACACTGTAGGAAAAGGAGAAATTGCTCATAACGAGCAATTTCTCCTTTTTATACACCCGTCGAAGACGGGACGTATTATGGGATCACCCGTGGCGGGTGGGCATCCGGGCGCGCGGCGTCCAGTTTTTTGTCCGGAGCATATCTCCAAAACTATACAAGCTAGGGTTATGAAATTTCATGGGTGGATAGATATCATCGAGGCGGAGTGCAGTGCACAGGAATCATAACTCTTGCTTGCTTAATTTTTGAGTTATTGCCCTTTGTTGTTTTTCATACTTGAATTTTGTCCGGAGCATACATGTATCTCCAAAACTATACAAGCTAGGGTTTTGAAATTTCATGGGTGGATAGATCTCATTGAGGGGGAGTGCAGTGCACAGGAATCATAACTCTTGCTTGCTTAATTTTTGAGTTATTGCCCTTTGTTGTTTTTCATACTTGAATTTTGTCCGGAGCATATCTCCAAAACTATACTAGCTAGGGTTATGAAATTTCATGGGTGGATAGATCTCATTGAGGGGGAGTGCAGTGCACAAGAATAATAACTCTTGCTTGCTTAATTTTTGAGTTATTGCCCTTTGTTTTTTTTCATACTTGAATTTTGTCCGGAGCATATCTCCAAAACTATACTAGCTAGGGTTATGAAATTTTATGGGTGGATAGATCTCATCGAGGGAGAGTGCAGTACACAAAAATCATAACTCTTGCTTGCTTAATTTTTGAGTTATTGCCCTTTGTTGTTTTTCATACTTGAATATTGTCCGGAGCATATCTTCAGAACTATAGTAGCTAGGGTTATGAAATTTCATGGGTGGATAGATCTCACTGAGGGGGAGTGCAGTGCACAAGAATCATAACTCTTGCTTTCCTAATTTTTGAGTTATTGCCCTTTGTCATTTTTTATACTTGAATTTTGTCCGGTGAATATCTCCAAAACTATACTAGCTAGGGTTATGAAATTTCATGGGTGGACTTGGGGTAAGACGGGCGTATCTTGCGACAATTTGCCGCTCTTGTTCCACAGTGTTTTCTACCCTTTTTGAGAACTTTCTGCCATTTTCTCAAAATCTAAAATTGTCATCTGCAAACTCTTGGTTTGGAAGAGTCCAAAATTTGTCATTTGGGAAAGGGTTAAATATTATTGCACATGCATACTATTTTGGAGGGTGGTACACATTTCGGGAAAAGGAACTGGCAAGGTGTCCTTTTCAAAAGCCTCCCCCCCCTCAAGATCGTTTAAACCATGAATTGTGTGGAAATAGATAAGTATTGAGTTACTTCACGAGGAAACTGAGCTGTTGTTGTCTATTTGACAGGTACAAGATATTAACGAATCCCCAGTATCCATTGTACTGGATCAAGAGTCGGTGTCGGAAAGCAAACTGCCGGAGGAGATAATTGGAAAGTTTTCGACATCAGACCCGGACAGAAATCAAAGGTTTACATACAGGCTTGATGACGAAACCATAGCACAAGGTAAAGTATTAATCACAAGTGATAGCAAAGGCAGTTGATGGACCATTGGTCTATCATCTAACACTAATTTTTAGTGGTCGATCATCAAACACTGATTCTAAGAAATACCAGTTTTTCGCCCCCACTATGAATAATAATATTATTATTTCCACAACAGACTAATGCTGTTTCAGTGGCCTATGGTAATACTCATATCGTAGACAAAGCTGACAGGCTTTGAGTTGTCACCAAACAATCCCTAGCTTTTACGACCTGAGATAGAAGGCATTTGAAAAACATTGTGGGAAAAAGGAGAAAATGCTGGTTACCAGCATTTTCACCTTTTCCACAATGTTCCCTACCCTGCTGGAAACAAATGTCATTTCAGAGTTGCATTTATTTTGTTGTCTGCAAGTGCTTTTAGTTTGGACCAGTCTAAAATTTTGTGGTTTGGTAAAGAACTACATGGTGGTCCATGGTTCAGACCCTAAATTTGGAGTTTTTGGTGGTCAACCTTTGGGTGACATATGTCTATACTTTTTGCTATTGGTCAGTTTCAACATGTTTAAGGACCATTCTACATTGTAATTGAGTTATTTGTTGGAAAAAATTGATTTTATTGATCCTTAATTATTTTATAACCTGCCAGGTGTGATACACAACAGAGGTGCATTAACCCGGCTTATCCAAGAGCATGGATCAGATATAATTAACTCTTTACCAAATGATAAAATTTTATACTTGTCCAAATTGAAAGCATATGCAGACGACAAAATAAACATGACTCAAAAATTGAAACATGACTTGAGAAGAGTAGAAAACATTGTCGGACCAGGAGAAAATGCTTGTTACCAGCATAGTCTCCTTTTCCCACAATGTTTTCTGAAGGCTTAACCCTTTACTCCATAGATACTCATTTCTACGCATTGCTTGTAGGAGCCTTTGGAAAACATTGTGACAAAAGGTGAAATTGCTTGTGACGAGCAATTTCACCTTTTGCCACAATGTTTTCTATGCTATCAAAAGATGTCATATACACACAAGAAATATCTTCATCCTTTCTGTAATTTAGGGCCAATTAGAGATATCATAGAAATGACTTATGGGGGTAAAGGGTTAACAAAAGTTGCTTCACCACATTAGTGTAATAATGTAATTAGCAAAAAAAAATGAATGTGTTCGTTCTAGTTATGTACTTGATATTTATTTCCCATTGTTTTGCAGAACAGAATAGTTTTTGCTTTCATTTCTTGACTTTGATTGGTCCCTATAGCACTGAATAAATGAATTTTTTATTTCTGAAAAGAGAACACACAGCCGATTTTACAGTTTATTGCAAGTCAAGGTTGTTTTGGCAATTATTTATACAAATATTTGCAAGTCAAAGTAAGTTTGGGTAGAAATATACAAATATTTGCAAGTCAAAGTAAGTTTGGGTAGAAATATACAAATATTTGCAAGTCAAGGTTGTGTTGGCTAGAAATATACATGTACAAATATGTCAGGGTTGTTTTGGCTAGAAATAAACAAATATTTGCAAGTCAAGGTTTTTAGCTCACCGAGCACAACGTGCTCAAGGGGAGCTTTTAGGATCACCCGTCGTGCATCAGTGCATCGTGCGTCGTCAACAATTCTTTAAAGATCAACTCCTCCTAAACCGCTGGGCCAATTTGGACCAAACTTGGCTGGAATGTTCCTTGGGAGGTCCTCTTTAAAAATTGTACACAGAATTTGATTCCATCAAAAAAACTGGTTGCCATGGCAACAAAATGGAATTTTTTAGGAAATTCTTTAAAAATCCTCTCCTCTGAAACCGCTGGTCAGATTTTAAAATAATTTCACAGAGATGTTCCTTGGGTGACCTTTTACAAAAATTGTTCGTGAAATTTTGATCAGTCTAGAAACATGGCTCTGGTGAATGGGGGATTCTTGCACTAAACAGAAATGAAGGAATTCTTAAAAATTTTTCTTCTCTGAAACCGCTGACCAGATTTTAAAATAATTTTACAGAGATGTTCCTTGGGTAACCCTTTTCAAAAACTGTTCGTGAAAATTTGATCCGTCAAGAAAAATGGCTCTGGTAAATGGGGACTTCTTGCACTATACAGAAATGAAGAAATTCTTAAAAATTCTTCTTCTCCGAAACCGCTGGCCAGACTTTAAAATAGTTTCACAGAGATGTTCCTTGGGTGACCCTTTTCAAAAATTGTTCGCGAAATTTTGATCCGTCAAGAAACATGGCTCTGGTGAATGGGGGCTTCTTGCACTATACAGAAATGAAGAAATTCTTAAAAATTCTTCTTCTGTGAAACCACTGGTCAGATTTTGAAATAATTTCACAGAGATGTTTCTTTGGTGACCCTTTTCAAAAATTGTTGGTGAAAATTTGATCCGTCAAGAAACATGGCTCTGGTGAATGGGGGCTTCTTGCACTATACAGAAATGAAGAAATTCTTAGAAATTCTTCTTCTCCGAAACCGCTGGCCAGATTTTAAAATAATTTCACAGAGATGTTCCTCGGGCAACCCTTTTCAAAAACTGTTCGCGAAATTTTGATCCGTCAAGAAACATGGATCTGGTGAATGGGGGCTACTTGCACTATATGGAAATGAAGAATTTCTTGAAAATTCTTCTTCTCTGAAACAGCTGGTCAGATTTGAAATCTATTTCACAGAAATATTTCTTGAATAACCTGTTTCAAAATTTGTTCGCGAAAATTTGATAGGTCAAGAAACATGGCTCTGGTGAATGGGGGCTACTTGCACTGTACGGAAATTAAGAAACTCCTAAAAATTCTTCTTTTCTGAAACTGCTGGTCAGATTTTGAAAGGACTTTTACAGGTGACCTTTTAAGAATTGCTTGGCAAAATAATGATTTTGTTTCCGTGTTTCAATACCTTCAAAAAAAAAGGCTATGGTCCTCTCAAAAATTCAAGTGAGCGATCCAGGGCCATCTTGGCCCTCTTGTTTGGTGTAAACATACAAATATTTGCAAGTCAAGGTTTCTTTTAGCTATTAATATACAGAATAATTATCCCCCCCCCCCAAAAAAAAAAACAAAAAAAACTCTGTTTGGGGGGGTATATAGGAATCAGCTTGTAGGTCTGTCCATCCGTCGGTCGGTCTGTAACTTTTTGTCCGCTCTATTTCTCATAAACTACTGGACGAATTTTATTCAAACTTCACAGGTAAACTCAGTATCAAGCAGAGATGTGCATATGAAATGTTGGTTATGGTTCATTGATTTTTCACTGAGTTATGGCCCTTTCATGAAATTTCTTGTCCGCTCTTTTTCTCATCAACTATTGGACAGATTTGGTTCAAACTACACAAATAGACTCAGTATCAAGCAGAGATGTGCATATCCTATGTTGGTTATGGTTTATTTGGGTTTCATGGAGTTATGGCCCTTTGATGATTCTGGACAAATTTCTTTCAAACTTCATTGATAGACTTTGCACTCAGCAAAGATATGCATATCATAAATTGTTCTTAGTTAATTAAATAAAATTTCCAAGAGCTAAGCCCTTTTTTATGTTCTCTTTATGAAGGTGCCCTTGCTGAATTGATGAAAATAAATTATACTTTTGATAGAATACTTAAAATTTTAACACAGCTTCTATGTCATGCTTACTTTCAAAAACTATTACACCAAATAATTTTTTTTCGCAATGATTTGCATACAATATTTTTGCCTTTTCTAAATTCTTAAAATCAATTCAGCAAATGTGACTTACCTCCTATAGGTGGGCACTGGTAACAAAACCACCTTTACTAAGTTTGCTTTAGTGCAGATGTTGCTTTATGTGTTTTATGTGTCTGCATATGTGTGTTATGTAACCTTGTCTTCTGTTTACTCATGCTTATCATATATTTGCACTCAAGCTTTAGTTTTGTGACAAGGAGCTGTTGGGGGATATGATCACATTTTGTGATAGTTCTAGTTTCATGTTGCTGTAAATTTCCTGTACTTTTAGTTTGCTTTTAGTAATGCAAGAAAATTTGGTTGAGTGAGACCGAAACTCGGGCAAAAATGTGGTATTTTACTTGCCCTATGAGAAGCAAATACAAATATAAGGAAAGTTACCACAACACTATTTATTACTTTTTCGGTTATTCATCCACAAATTTTAACAGCAAAATATTACAAATATGGAGATTAATTTATTCACATATCATGTTAGAATACTGTATTCATTGTTTTTGTAGGGATCTTTGTGGTGAAAGACAATGCTTTAAGAGTTGGGCCGATGGGATTGGATTTCGAAAAACAGGACCTGTATTTAATATCGGTGACATCGACAGACAGTGGAGAACCGCCGAAATCTGTTGAGGTTATCACTCACTTTTAACATTTTTTCTTTACAAAACACAATGCTCTTTTAAACTTAACCCTTTACCAATGAAGCCCTGGTTTTTTACGATGCTGAAATAGAAACCCTTTGAAAACATCGTGGGAAAAGGAGAAAATGCTGGAAGCAAATTTCAATTAGTGAAATTTATATTACATCCAAGGACCTCAAATTTACGGACCAACCAACCTGATGCTAAACTTTGATTGAGCACTTTCTCGGTCTATTCTCAAAAATGTTCTAAGTTCCAAAGTTACATGTACACAATACTTGATTTTCTGAACCAAATTGGTTAAACCAATCAAAAACTTACTTTCTTACTCCAGAATAAGACCACATATACTTTAACCTTGAAGTGGAATTATTTGAACAATATTTCTTGAAGACATTGCAATACTTATAACACTCTGCACCAATTGTACAAATCTATACATGTAAATGTCTGTTAGAGCATCATACACCATAGAGAGTGGGTAAATAATTTCACATAACTTGATGGTCCATTTTAATTTGCTTTTATAAGAATCGAAGAAATATTTCGGTAAACTATACCCTGTGTATAGAAAAGAATTTAATGTGCCCTAAAGATCATTTCAAGTTTACTTCTAGGTTTATTTCTTCAGTTCGCATAGATATTATTGGTGCCAACAAAGCAGTTTAAGCCTCTATTACTTCGAATACATAGGTAACCTCCAGGCCTAACCCACAATTGACAAAAAAGTTTATTTGCACAATCAGTTGCATTCATGTACAACTCAAAGTAGTAGGTAAGCACTTTGACATTCTTTCTCGCTAAAAAATTCATGCTACTTGTGTATAATTGCAGAACAATTTCATTTGCAGGTCAATTTTACAATAAATATTATAGATGCAAATGAACCACCATCGGACATCATCGTATCACTTACCGAAGCCATTCCTGAGGACGCCGCAGCACACACTGTTATTACTGCTGTCCAAGTAGATGATCCTGACAGTAACCAGAGCCATTTTTGTCAACTTAATGATACTAGTCACATGACGCTGGCCACCAAGGAAGGCGATGTGTTGGAGTTGGTGTTGTTGCAGTCTCTGAACTTTGAAAAAACGCCAGCTGTATATTTGGAAATTTCATGTACTGACGGAGAATTGGAAATACAACGGGTACTAAACTTTATTCCATTAGTATTCTGATGTTGACAATCTTAAAGTTAGAATTCATTCGCGAAATTGCATTGCATGGGTATATTGCAGATAACCGTGAATGACATCATCATTTTATTAAAGGAAGTTGTGGACCAAAATCCACCAGCAAGTATGTTCCTATTGATCTTAATCTGCTATTAAAAAAAAAATACTACCAATGCTTTGCATGATAAAATATTGCATGGTTTCAACAACCTTGCTTTCTTTTTAATGGCTTTTATTGCTGTTTTATCACTATTTTGGTAATATGGCAGTGGACAGTGTACACATTTATGCTCTCCTGGACTTTCATTGTACCAGAAGTTTGCACAATATTTTTTTTTTTTTCGAATCACTGACTGCTTTCCAATGTAACAATTTTCGAAATAAAGATCAGCTTTGAGAAAGGAATGATTCATGTCGCAATGACTTTCGTCAATGCTCGGAAAGACATTAGTCGAGCAACACCTGGGTTCCAAGCCCTGTGAACACCGATTACATTTCCGGGCCTGGTCCCAATGGTTTTGCACCCACTTGATGGATCGTTTACCAGTTTAGAGCAAATTGTAACTGTTTTCAGTATTTTACCAATGCTTGCTAGGTTAATTTTTTTCTAACCCTTAACACTTTACCACTCAATCCCGACTTTTAACGACCCTGAGAGGGAAGCCTTTTGAAAACATTGTGGGAAAAGGAGAAAATGCTGGTACCAGCATTTTCTCCTTTTCCTACAATGTTTTCTATCCTATGAAAGACCTAAATTATCATTTAAGCTACATTACATTTTGTCATCTGCAAATGCTTTCAATTTGGACTCGTCTAAAATTTCTTTGTGTGGAAAAGAGTTAACCACAAATTCTGAGTTTTTAAACTCTTTATCTTTTGAAAAATATTTCATTCCTTATTTGCATGTGATTTCAGTTTGGACAGATTTAGAGCAAATTGTAACTGTTTCAGTATTTTGGGTATGCTTGCTAGTTTTTTTTTCCTAACCCTTAACAACAAAATTCCGAGTTTTTAAACTCTTATCCCTAAAAAAATTAATTCATTCCTTATCTGAATGTGATTTCAATTTCGACAGGTCATCTTAATTAATAGGCTACAACGCAGAAAAACAATTGTCAGTATTTAACCCTTTACCACAAGGCAAAATTTTAGGCCTATCCAAATTGAAAATATTTGCAGACAAAAAATTTATAGTGGTTCAATTGACACAGTTTTTCTTTGAAAGGGCAGAAAACTTTGTTGGAAAAGGAGAAAATGCTGGTTATCAGCATTTTCTCCTTTTTTCCACAGTGTTTCAAAAGTCCTCTTTCTCGGGCGTCAAAAGTAGGGATTGTGTGGTAATGGGTTAACCCATTACCAAACAAAAATATTTTAGGCTTATCCAAATCGAAAGCATTTACAGACTACAAAATAAAAGTGGCTGAAAATTTGAAACTTGTTTTGTAAAGGGTAGAAAACATTGTGGGAAAAGGAGAAAATGCTGGTTACCAGCATTTTCTCCTTTTCCCACAGTGTTTTCAAAAGTCTTCTGTCTCAGGGGCGTCAAAAGTAGGGACTATGTGGTAATGGGTTAAAGCATTATGTAGATATCAAGAAAAGTATATCTCATATGATGGAATTTATCTTTGAAAAGCTAGAAAACCTTTAGGAAAGAGAAGAAAAAAACAGTTACCAAAAATGTTACAAAGGTTCATAATGCTTTTAAAAACCATTACTAAAACTCTTAATCATATGCAGAAGAGTTAACCCTTGACCACATGACAAAATTTTAGACTGGTCCAAATTGAAAGCATTTGCAGACGACAAAATAAAGGTGACTGAAAAAACTGAAATTTGTTCTGGAAAGGGTAGAAAACACTGCGGGAAAAGGAGAAAATGCTGGCTACCAGCATTTTCTCCTTTTCCTGCAGTGTTTTCAAAAGGCTTCTTTCTCAGGGGCGTCAAAAGTAGGGATTGTGTGGTAATGGGTGAATGCATGACATGGTCTCACTTTTTCATGTAAAGGCTGTCACGATAGCAGTAAGCGACGTGAATGAACCACCAACCTCTATTAAACTGTCTGGATCCAAAACTGTCCTCGCCACAGCCAAACCTGGTCACGTGATTGGTCAGCTGACAGTTGATGACGAGGACGATAAGCAGACACACACTTTTACATTTCTTGGTGCAAATTGGGATCTTGTCGAAGTAAGTTTTAAGAAATAATCTTCTTTCTATCATGATTTATCAATCAATAAACCACAATTGTGAGTTATGAGGCAGAATAAATAATCTACAAGGGCAATAGCCCAAGTGGTTTTTGCGCCTCATTACTCATAACGTGGTTTATTTAACGATAAGCCATGATAGACAGATTTCAATTCTAACATGACCACTTTTTTATGAAAGGAAAACAAGTTCATCTGTAGCGTAGAAGCGCAGGTGAAGATTATGTTCCATTGAATAATTCACTAACTTACTTCGTACAGAATGACGTCACTCGCATGGAATGTTGCAGATTTTACCACACTTTCCTTGCTCTGATAAAATCCAAGTACCGTATATGCTCAACTATAAGACACATTTTTTTCCCTAGAATTTTCAGCTTGAAGTTGGGGGATTGTCTTATAAGCGCATAATCAAAGGACTTTGCAAAATTTCATCTGAAGAACGTACTTACCTGCTGATCAGCACGAAGGAAAAAACACCTCACAAACGAGTCACGCTGATCTGAAGCTATAAGTGACTAAGTAATAGTTGTTATTATCACCCATTGTGTGAAGAAATAAAAGTTAAGAACTCAGTTATCTCGTTATACTTGTTAGTTTAGATTAAAAATTATTCGACCGAGCAGTTATTCCTCTTACTGTGTCAGTTTCAGCCAGTTCATTTATGGCCCGCTAGTTCACTGTAGTACACATAAAAGTACAGTCTACTGACTGACCCTTTCGACCATTCTAAAATTCAAAGATGAATCATTACTTTTTTCAAAATCAAATGCGTTTTAATTGATACGTTTTTGCCATTGTAATGAATTAAAATGATGTAATAAGTAACCTAACTGAGGTAAAGATTTTCACAGTGCAAGGCAGATCTAAATAAAAATTATGAAGCATTTATGAGTTGATCGTGGAGGTAAGGAGGTAGAGGGTTGTGACTGCAGACAGAGTGTGAATTACAAGACAGTACACACCTATTTTTAGAAGAGTTACAGCCAGATGTCAAACTTTTACAGGTTACACTACCCAGGCCATAGATCGATAAATTAGTGCAGTTTACATCACCTCTTTACCAAACGACATAATCTTGGACTGGTCCAAACTGAAGGATTTGACGACAGAAAAAAAATTAACGCGGTTCAAAGATTAAAACTTGCTCTTGGCAGGTAGAAAACATTATAGAAAAAGGGGAAATGCTGGTGACCATCATTTTTCCCTTTTCCACAATGCTTTTAGGAGGCTTTTTTCTCATAGCCCTGAAAACTTCAGATTGTGTGGTAAAGAGTTAACATAGCCTAAAGGGACCGAAAAGGTTTGCCCATTATATGATTTAGGTTTGAATGAGCAAGCATTACAGTCTCTTTTGTTATAACTCATCATTTATGGCTAGAAAGTATCCTCGCCATACAGATATTCAATCCCTTACCATATAATTCGTGGTATTTACAACCTGGAAGAAAAAGACTTGTACAACACAATGTGTTGGAAATCCTTTGAATTTGGACCGGTCTCAATTGCTTTCTTTTGGTAGAGATGTGAATTACGTCATACTGAGCGTAATACATAGAGGATATTTGTTTTTTTTCGGTGTAAGATCGAAATTTATTTCATCGAGTGGACACCATCGGTAATATTTTCACAAGTGGTGCAGCCACGAGTGAAAATATTACTGATGATGTTCACGAGATGAAATAAATTTCGATCTTTCACCGAAAAAAAACAAATATTCTATTTATTTTATGCTTTTAACCCTTTCTGGGAGGAGCTTTATCAAAATTCAGTACAGTTCTTTTCCCTTATTCCCCGTGGCGTACCCCTCCCGCATAGCAACGTTACGTCAAGCGCGTGAAATGTAAGGTATATGACGTCATATTTCCCATCTAGTTGTTAGGCATGCGCAATTTACCTAGGCAACAAGAACGTGAAAATCGGTATTTTCACTGGTGGTACCAGTGTAAGATCGAAAATTATTTTCACTGCCAATTCCCGATATCCTACCGGAAAGCATGAAATAATCTTGAGTACTTTAGTTCTTTGATTTAACTCTTTCTGTCGGCGAGATAAGTAGTCTGCGCACCCACTGATAATTAACAGTTAGGGCAAACCGTCGAAGGCCTAATTTCCCCGTAAAGATTATTTTAACGAAAAATGTGAGTAGTTTGATCTGTGCTTTACACTTTTTTCACCATGTTCTTTTCCATTTTAAAAAGAAACATAGAGTTGAATCAATGTATGATCGGGTAAGATACAGGCTATTCATTTTTGGAATGATGCAACTGACACCCGGCAATATATCATAATATCTGCTTGGTATATATCAAGCTGAACAATCACAATTTTGGGACTGTTATGGTTAGTGTGAAGTCTACCGGCGTCTTATAGGAGGTCATCATTGAAATCCCTGATTTTGAATTGCAAAATTGGGGGAGCGTCTTATAAGCGAAGGCGTCTTATAGTCAAGCATATACGGTAATTCCCTTATCAGGACCAATATAATACTGGAGAAGAATCAAGGGAAATAACTGAAGTGTGGTCCTCATTGTTAGCAAGGACACATTACCATGGGCTTTCATATCTCCAATGCATTATTACCAGCAAGACATCTCATAATTTTGGAGACATAAAGTTCATTTTGTCTGATAACCAACTAAATATAGAAGTAGAATGGTCCATTGACATGCAGAAAATTTAACAATATACAAAAAAGTTTTGACATAGGTCAGACTGTGCTGTCTGATATGGTTAAATGCTTTTTGCGAGTGCAGTAAACCCACTTTTCACCTATAGCATTGCTCATAATTATGTACATGTATGTAAATGACTGTCTCAAGAAAAGTATGCATCAACCCTTTCCCAAACAATCCCTAGTTTTTACAGGTCTGGAATAGTAGCCTCTTGAAAACATTGTGGGAAAGGAGAAAATGCTGGTGACCAGCATTTTCTCCTTTTCCCACAATATTTTCTACCCTATCATAGACAGAAATCATCTTTTTAGCAAGAATTGAATTATCATCTGCAAATGCTTTTAATTTGGTCTAGTCCAAAAGTTTGTCGTTTGGGAAAGGGTCAAGATCGTCTGTCTTTTATTTAGGTCAATGAAAACAATGAACTGGTATTGAAGGCTGCTATACCGTCCACTCAGCTAGAACAGTTTGACCCAGGTCTGAAATTCACCATAACTGTTGCGGACAATGGAGATCCTGTTCTGACTTACACTCAAACCTTCAACATTCCGATAACCACCAAAGATATTATTACAGATGAATTACCAACCATAGGAATTACTGATAGGAATATCAATGAAAATTCAAAGGCAGGGACAATTATTGGAGAATTATTCTATATTAATGAAACAAACTTGGAAAACCTGTACATGTCCATTGAACACAATTTTGAAAATTTGTTTGAAATTCAAAATGGAACATATCTTGCCCTTGCACAAGACTTTAGCACAACCGATACTAGTTCAATATTTATCAACATAAAGGTAACTGATACTTTCAACAAGGATTTTAGATTGAGTATAATTACTCTTTTAGTTCAAAGAATGTGTGCAAATAATCAAGAAGTGTGCAGAGACAATGAGAAATGTGTAGTACATAATGATACATATTCTGAATGCACCTGTCAAGAAGATTTCGAGAAAAGTTTGAATAACATTTGTGTAGCAATAGATAATTGTGAGACCGGAAACGACATGGTTCTCTGTCAGAATGGTGGCACATGTATTGATGACGTCAACAGTTTTGTTTGTAAATGCCCGAATGGTTTCGGTGGCGATCGGTGTGAAATCAAAAGATCTGAAAATCCTTGCTCCAACCATCACTGTCTAAACGATGCTATCTGCTTGCCAGACATAGGTAAGTCATTTTGCACATATTATAAGAACTAACAAGTGCTTTGCTGAACTATAAAATACCTATGTACAGATCTTTTTGGACATGAAATAATGTGTGAAATGATGACTTTTTTCTATCACTGTGGGAAAGCAGTCACTGGCTTGGAAAGACTATTGTGCATAGTAATGATAAACTCCAGGAAAGCATGGTTAGGTGCACTGGCCACTGTGAAATAAGTAATATCATACTGAAAATGCCGTTAAACTGCGTGCGATCGATCAATCATTCAACCATTGTCTTATTTTTGCAGACACTGGCACGTATACTTGTTCCTGTAAAACTGGATGGGAAGGTGACCATTGTCAGTCCAGCGTGGATGACTGTTTGAAAGGAGTGTGTTACAATGGAGGTCAGTGTATCGACAAACATCTCACCTATTTATGCACCTGCACCCAGCAATACAAGGGACTGAGATGCGAATATGGAGAAAATGTTTGCATTGAAAAGCACTGTAATGGCACCCATCTATGTGTTGGTCTGGTGCTGAGTGAGGATACATTGTGTGTCTCTGAAGAGATTTATAGTGTAACTCTAATTTATGACAAACCAGATGATGTTCAAGAGCTAGATGTATTCCAGGCAAGACTTGTAGACTTTATTATAGAGTATGGCAGGTTTCCAACTTTTTCATCATCTTTAGTCCGTAAAAGGCGAACCACGGATAGCAAAAAAGTGCAGGTATATGTTGTAGAGGCCATGGAATTAGACTCCACCTACTTCAAGTTTAGTCTTGTTATCCTGGATGCCGAATACGAACCATTTACAAGAGTCGAGGCTCTCTATGTGTTATCTACGATATGTACAGAGATCGGTAAGTATATAGATATCTTTAACCTGCTATTAATAAATATTACATTTCACACCGCTACTGCAGACTTCTATATTAACCTTTAGCTTGATAAATAAGTGGAAAGATACTATCAAGTGGATAGTAAAGACCCACATCTTGCTTTTTTTTTTCGTGTGTGTGTGTGTGTGGGAAGGGGGGGCGGGGGATGGGTGGAAGATGGTTTCATATCGGATAGTGAAGATCCACATGTTGCTTTTTTCAGAATATTTGGTGTGTGTGTGTGGGGGGGGGGATGGTTTCATATCGGATAGTAAAGACCCACATCTTGCTTTTTCAGAGGTATTTGGTGTGTGTGTATGGGGGAGGGATGGTTTCATATTGGATAGTAAAGATCCACATCTTGCTAGTAAAGATCCACATCTTGCTTTTTTTTTTTTTTAGAGGTATGGGGGGGGGGGGGGATGGTTTCATATCAGATAGTGAAGATCCAATATCAGACTGCACAGTCCTTGCAGTCTGATCTTGATCTTCACTGTCTGCTGCAAAAGGTCCTAGCATCTCAGCATCCAAAGGGTAAACTCTTATCCTGCCTAATTCATCTTTTCGACTTTAACACAATTAGACTTCTTTAATGTTATTTGCACTAAATGTGACGGAGACTGCTAGCTCAGCAAATTACAACTATGATTGGGAGTTGCATTCTGACCACCTATAATAGCTTGAATAACATCTTTGGTGCTTGTCTTGTCGACACCTTCTTTAACTCTTTCTTGTGTGAAAGCTTTCAGCTTTTTAGCTCACCTGAGCACAAAGTGCTCATGGTGAGCTATTGTGATCCCGCTGTGTCCGTCGTCAGTGGACCATTGTCTGTCGCCCGTCGTCAACCTTTTACCTTGTGTACGCTCTAGAGGCCACATTTTCGGTCCGATACTCACAAAAGTTGGTCAGGATGTTTGCCTTGATGAAATCTCAGACAAGTTAGAAAATGGGTCTTGTTGGGTCAAAAACTAGGTCACTAGGTCAAATTTTAGAAAAACCTTGTGTATGCTCTAGAGGCCACATTTTTAGTCCAAAACTCTTGAAAGTTGGTCAGAATGTTTGTCTTGATGATATCTCGGACAAGTTCCAAAATGGGTATGTGGGGTCAAAAACTAGGTCACTAGGTCAAATCTTAGAAAAACCTTGCATACGCTCTAGAGGCCACATTTTCAGTCCCAAACTCTTGAAAGTTGCTCAGAATATTTGCCTTTATGATATCTTGGACAAGTTTGAAAATGGGTCATGTGGAGTCAAAAACTAGATCACCAGGTATATTAGACGAGTCTGAAAATGGGTCATTGGGGGTTAAAAACTGAGAGGGGAATCTTGCATAGATAGTCTTAAACATGCAATTATTTTGCAATTTAGATGTGTTAGACTATCAAAGGTGTTTCCTCATAAATCTAATTAAACAATTAATTGATCCAAAGGAACTGATTGAATTTATTTAAAAAAAAAATGTATCTGCCACTACTTTCTCCACCACTTGCAGCAGAAATCACTTGTCCAATAATAGTACTACAATCAAATAAAGTTATGCAATGGAAAGCAGAGAAGCGAAGAGACATGCGCAAAAATGTTGGGCACTGACAACCCCACGAAACGTCTTTAACATGGCTCTTGTGCGTCACTGTTTTTATATGTACCTATGTTTAGTCCCAAGTCCATATATCCACCTATCATCTTTAGGAAAAATTCTTAGTTTTAATTTGTGGAACTTGAAAGAAACAGAACTTCTGATTGGTTAAATCAAATAGTTGTGTAACTTTAAGAATTAGAAATTTATGCAGGACAAGACTAAGAATGTTCTTAAGAATGTATGGCAAATACGGATCCAGGATCCCTGCAATGATGGGAAAAAAAAACTTGAAAGGACTAAGATATATTGCCTGCAACAGGCGAAAAGGGGCATTTAAAAGTTTGCGTAAAGTGTCATCTGCACAGTCTGTCAAGGCTAATGGGAAAGGACTTTGTCCGTTTTTATGTAAATTTATGTTTAAGCTCACCTTGGCACAAAGTGCCAAAGGTGAGCTATTGTGATCGCCCCATGTCCGGCGTCTGTCAACAATTACTTTAAACATCCTCTTCTCCTAAATCACTTGACCAATCTTGATGAAACTTGGCAGGGATGTTCCTTGGGTGAAGCTCTACCAAAATTATTTAAAGAATTAAATTCCACCCATAACTCTGGTTGCCATGGCAACAAAAAGGAAAAAAAAAATACAAAATCTTTGAAAATCTTCTCTGAAACTAGAAGGTGTAGACCTTTGATATTTGGTATGTGGCATCTCCTAGTGGACATCTACCAAGTTTATTATGCTCCCCGAAGGGCGAGCATATAGTCGCCGCTTCTTCTGTCCGTCCGTCCGGCCAAAGCCATTTCTCCACAACCCCAGGACCAAATTGGATAAAATTTCATAAATGAACTCCTTAGGGTAAGGCGCCGACGTACTTTCCCGCTTTTTCCATTTTACCCCGTGTCTTGGAAAAAAAGGGGCTTAATGCAAAATTGCATTTTTTACCAACATTTCATTCAGTTTTTGTCAAAATTTCATGAAGCTTCATGGTTATATTGTTTATGGAAAGATTCAGCATGTGCCCTTGCTATTTTTAATCTAGGCGTTTTTTAAGTTGACGTTCTGTCACGGAAAAAGGGGGGGTTCTTGCAAAATTCCGATTTTTACTAATGTCTCATTCAGTTTTGGTCAAAATTTCATTAAACTTCATGGTTATATTCTTTTTTCAAAGTTTCACCATGTGCTCTTGTTTCTTTATCTATGTGTTTTTCAATTTTAATCTCTGTCATGGAAAACGGGGGTTTCTTGTAAAATGCCAAGGAAAAGGGGGCCTTAATGCAAAATTGCAATTTTTACTAATATCTTCTTCAGTTTTTGTCAAAATTTCGTGAAACTTCATGGTTATATCTTGTTTTACAAGTTTCAACATGTGCCCTTGTTATTTTCAATCTATGAATTATTAATGCGCAAATACCTCTTTCCTAGTTTCTCAATTTAAGTCTGCATCACAGAAAAAGGGGACTTCATGGAAAAATTGTTTTTCACTTGTATCTCCTACATCTGTGCTCAAAACTTTGTGAAATTTCAAATCTGAACTTGTTGGAATGTTGCCCAGGTACCTCTCCTCCGGTTTCTCAATTTTTAGGCTGCGTCAAGGAAAAAGGGGGCTCCATGTAAAGAATAATTTTATGTAATATTTACTACATGACTGCTCAAAATTTTATGAAATTTCGAATTTTAAATTATTATCAAAAAATGCCACAAATCACACACCAGTTGTATTTATTTCAATGATACAATATTGCCTTATGGAAAAAGAGGGCTAAAAAAGGGGACTTAGTGGGCTTATTGTCCTCTACAAGTTTGTGTTGGCTATCTCTAAGATAGTAATTGCCTTTTCACTTCAATTTTTGGGGAGCATGAACAGTTCCTTTTAGGATAAAAGAAGTAAATATATATCAATTTCATATATCTTATGACAAGCACTTGTTCGGGGAGCATAACCCGTCTCTGACGGCTCTTGTTCAAATTATGCCCCTGGGGTCAAAAGTGGCCCCCACCCCAGGGGTCACAAGTTTGAGCGTAAGAACAAAGCGGGAAAACTTTAAAAAAACTTTACTGAAACTTGATGGCATAGATCTTTGATATTTGGTATGTAGCATTTCCTAGTGGACCTCTTTGAAGTTTGTTCAGATGAAGCCCTTTGGGTCAAAACTGGCCCCACCCCGGGGGTCACAAGTTTGAGCATAGGATCAAAGAAGGAAAACTTTAATATTCTTCTCAAAAACTAAAAGGCATACAGTTTTGTTATTTGGTATGTAGCAATTCCTAGTGGACCTTTACCAAGTTTATTCATATTATGCCCTTAAGGTCAAAACTGGTCCAGCCCCTGGGGTCACAAGTTCAAACATAGGAACAAAGAAAAATTCAAGAATATTCTTCTCTAAAACTAGAAGGCAGAGAGCTTTGATATTTGGCATGTAGCAATTCCTAGTGGACTACTACCAAGTCTGTTCATAATATGCCCTTGGGGTCAAAACTTGCTCTGCCATGGGGGGTCACAAGTTTGAACATAGCAACAAAGAAGGAAAACTTTACGAAAAAATCTTCTTCTCTGAAACTTAAAGGTGCAGAGCTTTGATATTTGGTATGCAGAATCTTCTAGTAGACCTCTATCAAGTTTGGTCAAATGATGTTCCTGGCCCTGCCCCGAAGGTCACAGGTAGGAGCATGGGAATAAAGAAGGAAAACTTTAAATTTCTTTTTCTCCAACAATGAGTGATAGGGATTACTTGAGAACTATTCAAAAAGAGCTCATTTCTCACTTGAATAAAAAATAGCAGCTTGGTTTTACTTGGAGACTTCAACATTGATGTATCTGATAAAGAAAACGACTTGATACAAACTTTAAGCAACAAATTTGGCTGTAAGTTGCTTTTGGATGAACCAACAACTGACAACCAATCAGCTTTAGATCTTCTTTTTGCTAATACCCGAGGCTCAACAGGTACCATAGAAACATACTGGCCAGATCATAACATTATTTACTTTCATACTTAAATATTGAACAAAGCAGACCATTATAGAAATGTACTATATTAGTCAAAACTTTATACGTTTCAATATTTCCCCAATAAAAAATTTCCCTATTTTAATATTGTATTCTGTTACATTTTCCCATAAATAAAGGATTAAAGAAAGGCTAGAGGGAACATTAATTCACATTTTAAAAGAAACATTTATCAGTAGCAAAAGAATGGGTGTCTCCCCCCCCCCCCTTTGTCAAAGTCAAGACGTTGGAGTAAGGTTAGGTTAAGTGGACATTTTAAAGTTCATCACATTAAGATAACTGAAATAAAGCTATAGTCTCAGGTGAGCACTCCAGGGCCAGTGGCCCTCTTGTTTGCAAGTCTACTGTAGAACAAAATCTGATGTAGGTGTAAAGTGCCATCTCTCATTAGCCTGTGCGGATTGCACAGGCTGATCCAAGACGACACTTTATGCAATGACTGAAAGCTCTTTTTCGCGTGTTGCAAGCCATATAAAGCTATACCTAAAACAAGATGTTGTCAATTGTTTTGGTTATGGAGCAGACCAACAATGTTTTCAAAAGGCACCTCTGCCAGGGTCATTAAAACTCGGGATGGTGTGGTAAAAGGTTAAACTGTTGTCTATGTTTTCCAGATTTGGGAGATTCAGAGGTAACACTATTTTGTCCTGGAATCCAGAAGGCTGCAAGAAAACCCCCACCACCGTCACAGGCATCCTCATCGGCCGGTCTGATTGCTGGAGTGATTTGTAAGTTGAATCATTGTTGTCACACTAGTGACTAGCTGTGAGAACTAAGAGAAACATTCCTTTTGTTTCTTTATTTCGACGATGTTGAATGTGCTGGTTTTTTTACCTACTTTTTAATACTGATAACAAATGAATAAATAGCATTTTGTGATTGATCCAATATGTAAACATGTTTATTCTAAGGGCCCTTGCCTATTTGCAGACAAATTTAAACGGTCTATCTTTTTTTTAAAGATATTTTTTGTTTAAACTTATGCTTAATTCCTTGCGAAAAAAGAAATACAAAAGAGTATTTTTAGCCCACCTTAGCACAAAGTGCTAAAGGTGAACTGTTGTGATCACCCTATGTCTGGCGTCCGGCATCCGTCAACAATTTCTATAAACATCTTCTTCTCCTAAACCATGGGGTCAATCTTCATGAAACTTGGCAGAAATGTTCCTTGGGTGAAGCTCTACCAAAATTGTTCAAAGAATTTAATTCCACCCATAACTCCATGTTGCCATGGCAACAAAAAGAAAAAAAAAAAAAACGAAATCTTTGAAAATCTTCTTCTCTGAAACTAGTGTAGAGCTTTGATACTTGGTGTGTAGCATCTAGTGAACCTCTACCAAGTTTGTTCAAATTATGCGCCTGGGGTCAAAACTGGCCCCACCCCGGGTCACTAGTTTGCGCATAGGAACAAAAAAGGAAAACTTTAAAAATCTTCTCCTTTGAAACTTGAAGGTGTAGAGCTTTGATATTTGGTATGTGGCATCTACTAGTGGACCTCTACCAAGTTTGTTCAAGTGATGCCCCTGCAGTCAAAACTGGCCCCACCCCGGGGGTCACAAATTTGAGCATAGGAACAAAGAAGGAAAACTTTAAAATTCTTCTTCTCTGAAACTAGATGGCGTAGAGCTTTGATATTTGGTATATGGCATCTCCTAGTAGACCTCTACCAAGTTTTTTAAATCATGCCCCTGGGGTCAAAAGTGGCCCGCCTGGGGGGTCACAAGTTCGAACATAGGAACAAATACGGAAAATTTTAAAATTCTTCTTCTCTAAAACTACAAGGCATAGAGCTATGATATTTGGCATGTAGCAGTTCCTAGTGGACCTCTACCAAGTTTGTTCATATTATGCCCTTGGGGCAAAAACAGGCCCTGCCCCGGGGGTCACAAATTTGAGCATAGCAACAAAGAAGGAAAACTTTAGAAATCTTCTTCTCTGAAACTTGAAGGTGCAGAGCTTTGATATTTGGTATGCAGAATCTTCTAGTGGACCTCTACCAAGTTTGGTCATATGATGTTCCTGGTGTTAAAACTGGCCCTGCCCTGCAGGTCACAGGTTGGAACATAGGAACAAAGAAGGAAAATTTTAAATTTCTTTTTCTCTTCAACGGGAAGGTGTAGAGCTATGACATTTGGTATGTAGCATCTTTGAGTGGACCTCTACCAAGTTGTTCCAAGGATGCTGCTTTGTTAAAACTGGCTCTGCCACAGGGACCACAAGTTTGACCACAGGACAAAGAAGGAAAATTTAGAATTCTTCTTTGAAACTGGAAGGTGTAAGGCTTTGATATTTGATTGCCCTATGTCCGGCGTCTGTCGTTCGTCAACAATTTCTTTAAACATCTTCTTCTCCTAATCCACTGGGCCAATCTTGATGAAACTTGGCAGGGATGTTCCTTGGGTGAAGTTTTACCAAAGTTGTTCAAAGAATTGAATTTCACTCTTAAGCTATAGTCTAAGGTGAGCGTTCCAGGGCCAATGGCCCTCTTGTTATAAAAGTCCAACTACCTTAACTCTTTACCACACAAAAAAATTTTAGACTGGTCCAAATTGAAAGCATTTGCAGACGACAAAATAAAGGTGACTAAAAATAGAAATTTGTTCTGGGAAGGGTAGAAAACACTCTTGGAAAAGGAGAAAATGCTGGTTACCAGCATTTTCCCCTTTCCCAAAGTGTTTTCAAAAGACCTTTTTTTTCAGGGACGTCAAAAGTAGGGATTGTATGGTAATGGGTTATAACAGTTAACACTTCTTTGTTTGAATAATAAAAGTGAATTATTTAATCTTGCATTGTATGCAGAACAGGCATTTATAGAAAGAATGTATTATTTTCATTTGATAAATAAGTCATAAGTTCATTCTTAAATACTTCTGTATACAGTGTTAAATTATAGAAATTAGTTGTCGGTGTGCATCTTTTTTGTGGTGGATTTTTGACTCATTTGACTAATAATGTTTGTTTATGTATTATGACTAAGTACATGTGTACTTGTCTGAATGAATATCTATCTATCTGTCTTAATGAGGAAATATGGGAGCAGCTTTATCAGTGTATTGAACATTCGTCGAATGTATTTGATGATACTTCCCAAACCATCTCTACGGATTGTTATGTTTAAAATTAATTTGAGTCATGCTGCGGAAAATGGAGTTTAATACATTTGCAAAAAGTATCAGTCGATACTTTTTGCTTTTGGTAAGTTCTTGGTAAATTTTATGCATGTCAAAGAACCAGTGTACCTCATGATTGGGTCGGTTGTTATCAAAAATGGATTCAATGGATCGATACTTATGCTCATATGATAATACACTGTTTGACAAACGATACAATGCTTCACAAAGATGTAATAAACCCTCATTTGCCAGAATGTGGGTCATTTAACCCTTTACCACATAAGGCATTTCTGTGGTATCTCTAACTGACCCTAAATAATAGCAAGGATGAAGGTGTTTCTTATGTGTATAAGGTACCTTTTGATAAGGTAGCAAACATTGTGGCAAAAGGTGAAATTGCTTGTCACAAGCAATTTCACCATTTGCCACAATGTTTTCCAAAGGCTCCTACAAGCAATGCTTAGAAATGAGTATCTATGGAGTAAAGGGTTAAGAAATAATCTTCTTTCTATTGTGATTTATCAATCAATAAACCAATTTTGTGAGTTATGAGGCACAATAAATAATCCACAAGAGCAATAGCCCGAGTGGTTTATTAATTGCACCTCATAGCTCACGTGGTTTAATGAATAATAAATCACAATAGAAAGAAGATCATTTTGATTCTAACATGACCAAATTCATGAAAGGAAAACAAGTTCATACCTAAATACACGGATGCAGATTATAGTCCATAGAATAATTTACATACCTACTTTATACAGAATGATGTCAGTCTATATGGAATGATGTCACACTGTATAGAATATTTAAGATTTTACCACACTTATGTTACACTGTGTTTCTAGACCCATGTTAGAATCTTTGTTTCATTCCAGTACAATATCATTTTGTTTTTATTACTTTGACAGTTCATTTGTTTATGATTGTCACAGGTTTTGCCAAATCAAAATTTAAATTTATTTTTTGTTTTACATGTAGGTTCTTTAGTTATCGTTGCTTGCATAGCTGTAGTAGCTTTCGTGGTCTATAAGAAAAAGAAGAAGGAAAGAGCCGTAAGACCCGAGGTACGTAAGATAAGCAAGCATGTGTTTGACTGTATGAAAACAAGCATTCTGACATGACACGCAAATTCGGCTGTATAAACACAGTGCAAGGAAAGCGTGGTAAAATCTGCGACAATCCATGCACAGTGACATCATTCTGTATCGAGTGACGTCATTCAATGAGTGGGTTATTCAATGGAACATAATCTTATCCGTGTGTTTACTCCAAGTCTGAACTTGTTTTACTTTCATTAAGAATTGGCAATGTTAGAATCGAAATAATCTTCCTATTGTGGTTATCTCTATTTTGACTCATTACTTTTTCATAATCTTAAACCTACAACTCTTTAGATCCGAGACAACTCTTTGTATTACAATAGAGAAATGGATTTAATATTGATTTCACAAATCACATTGTCCGAAGTGCACAAAGGCATTTCAAAGCTCAAAAACCGTAAAGCATGTGGTCCTGATGGAATACCAGCAGAATTTTTCAATTTGCCGATTGACATTTTCAGTCATTCTCAAAAAATGGGTACAATTACGCTTGAAAAAATGTCCAATTTTTTAGTTTCTCAAATGATTATCATTATTTACTGGATAGTAAGATTCGACTATTGAATGAATTATCTGCAAAGTTTGACGCAGTCAACATCCACCATCTCCGAGAAATGTGCAGGCAAAATAATCATGTATGAGGCTCTGTTATGGATGTTAGAAACACTACTTTAACATGTGTTGGGTAATATTAATCTACTTTTATGACAGAGACATGTTGTTTAAGTTTGAGATTTTGATAGACGATCTCATAACCCTTACAGAGAATAGCAAGTATTTGGGCCAAGTTTTGTGACTACATCAAAAACACATTATCATACAAAGTGATATTCACAGAAAACATGTACATGTATTTCAAAAAAACATTGCCTAATGTTTGTAATTTAAGTACTCTAAATGAGTGATGGAACACATTTTTAACATAAAAGTGGAACCAATAAACTGCATAGACGTTTTCCTGACATATGCTTTGACATCACATCACACAGTGCTTTTGTTACGGAGGTTAGCAAAACCTGTTCATTTTAATAAAACAAACATATTTAACCCTATTGCTGCACCCACAATATGATACCATTAGCAATCAGCTATTATTTCTTTTAAGGCATTAAGTTATTTAGTGTCTTCTCAGAAACCAAACTGTTTCAGCTACTTCCGCACAATATTTACACCAGAAAATTGGTAAAGTATTAAGTTAGAGTTTCTGCTCTTTTTGTATAACAAATAATGCTATAAACATCTTGATAGCCATACAGTATGACATCACTGAAATACACACCAGCGTGAACCTAATTATTATATCCCACCGAAAGGCGGCGGGGGATATGGTAATAGTCTCCGTCCCTCATTCCGCTTTTTGTCTGGAGCATATCTCCAAAAGTATTTGAGATATCAACTTCAAATTTCACAAGTGGATAGATCTCATTAAGGAGGCATGCATTGTACAAGAACCATCACTCTATCTACAGTATTTTTTGAGTTATTGCCCTTTGTAAATTTTTTTCTGGAATTTTTTTCAGGAGCATATCTCCAAAAGTATGAAAGCTAGGAACTTGAAACTTCATACACATATAGAACTTATTGAGGAGGCGTGCAGTGCGAAAGATCTATTACTCTGTCTTCAGTATTTTTGGAGTTATTGCCCTTTGTACATTTTTACTTTGAATTTTTGTTCGGAGCATATCTCCAAAAGTATAAAAGCTAGGAACTTGAAACTTCACACATACATAGAACTCATTGAGAAGAAATGCAGTGCACAATAACCATAACTCTGTCTCCAGTATTTTTGGAGTAATTGCCCTTTGTAAATTTTAACTTTGGATTTTTGTCTGGAGCATATCTCCTAAAGTATTTGAGATATCAACTTCAAACTTCACAAGTGGATAGATCTCATTAAGGAGGCATGCATTGTACAAGAACCATTACTCTATCTTCAGTATTTTTGGAGTTATTGTCCTTTGTACATTTTTTTCCTGGAATATTTGTCCGGAGCATATCTCCAAAAGTATGAAAGCTAGGAACTTGAAACTTCACACACATATAGAACTCATTGAGGAGGCATGCAGTACGAAAGATCCATTACTCTGTCTTCAGTATTTTTGGAGTTACTGCCCTTTGTACATTTTTACTTTGAATTTTTGACGGGATTATATCTCCAAAAGTATAAAAGCTAGGAACTCGAAACTTCACACATATATAGAACTCATTGAGAAGAAGTGCAGTGCACAAGAACCATAACTCTATTTTCAGTATTTTTGGAGTTATTGCCCTTTGTAAATTTTAACTTTGGATTTTTGTCTGGAGCAAATCTCCAAAAGTGTAAAAGCTAGGAACTTGAAACATCACACACATATAGAACTAATTAAGGAGAAGTGCAGTGCAAAAGAATCGTAACTCTATCTTCAGTAATTGTTGAGTTATTGCTCTTTGTAAATTTTCACTTTGGAATTTTGTCCGGAGCATATCTCCAAAAGTACAAAGGCTAGGAACTTCAAACTGTATACACTTATAGACTTTATTAAGGAAAAGTGCACCTAATAAAAATCAAAACTCTGTCTTCAGTAATTTTTGAGTTATTGCCCTTTGTTAATTTTTATTTTGGATTTCTGTCTGGCATATATCTCCAAAAGCATAAAAGCTAGGAACTTGAAACTTCACACACATATAGAACTAATTGAGGAGAAGTGCAGTGCACAAGAACCATAACTCTATTTTCAGTATTTTTGGAGTTATTGCCCTTTGTAATTTTTTACGTTGGATTTTTGTTCGCTCATTCTCAGATTCACAGGGTTTTTTTTGACTGATTACCCTTTGATGAATTTATCCTGTTCTGGGACAAGTGCTAGTTTTTTTGCCCTTGTTTTTGTAATAAGGTGTCATGGAAAAAGGGGGTTTCATGTTATATTTCATTCCATTTCTTGTGAAGGCAGCTTCTTCCACATTTCTTGACGGAATTGAATAGAATTTTGACAGAATATTTCTTGTCATGTGACCTATTGCATATTGTCAACATTTTGCGATTTGTAGCTGCGTCATGAAAAAAGGGGACTTCATGTTTTATTTCATTTTATTTCTTGTGAATGCAACTTGTCCCATATTTCTTGACAGATTTGAATGGAATTTTCACATTATCATTTGACCTAATACAACGCCTCCACATATCTTGGCATATTTGGATGGAATTTTCATGTGATCATGTGACCTACGGCATATTGTCAAGGTTTTGGGAATTGTAGCTGCATCATGGAATAAGGGGGCTTCATGTTATAATTTCATTTTTCACCAGAATCTCTTCAATTACTTGACATATCTCAATAGATTTGGATGAGATTTTCACACATCATGAGACCTAGTACATGTTGTCAGGGTTTTACAATTTATCACTGTATCATGGAAAAAGGGGACTTCATGTCAAATTTAATTTTTTATCAGTGTATTTCCAACTTCTGCACATATTTTCATAGAACTTCATATTTTTATTGCTTGATCAAAGCCAGTGACCAATGAGTCAATTGTGCATTCGTCTCTCCATACATCAGTCTGTTCGTAAACCTTTTAGATCACAAGTAATACCATATATCCATTCAGCTACCCAGGCAGGTGCTACAAATTTCAACACTTTAGTCTCTAGCTACCTGCTTGAAATGGCAGTAGTGTGGCAGCTTATATTGTGAGAAGGATATCTTCTAAAGTCCTTGACAAAAATTGATGAAACTTCATGCATGTTTTCAATTGGATAGTCCGTAGATACATTTTCTTTTTTCTCCCACATATATGAAATCCTGAAATGGGTACTTAATATATAATCCGGTTATGGACCTCATATATTTTTTTATGTAATGAAATCCTGTGCCATGGAACAAGGAGCTTAATGTACAATTTCATCATGGACTAGTAACAAAAAGGCCACATGTACATGCAAAACACAATACCTCTTATACGTTTGTATTAAAAAAGGTCTTTTTCGGCGGGGGATATCATTTCAACGAAATTGCTTGTTATTACTTTTGTTTTGGGTATTAGCAAAAAGGGAAAAATAGCCAAATGAAAAAAACTTTCTTTTTGTATATGCAACATGATGCCATTAGCATACAGCTTTGATTCTTTTAAGACACTAAGTTATTTTGTGCCGTTTAAGGATCCAAGCTGTTTGACTTTCAAACTGTCATAATAGAAAACCTAACTGGTTAACTAAGATGCCGATGAGAGAATATATTTTCAATAACTTTCTGCCTTTAGTTAACTGAACTGCTCTCCTTCTTCTTTGTCCTTTCTCTAAAAAAAAGTCTTTATTTTTCCTTTCAGTCTTTAGCTCAATTTCTTATGCCTTTCAACGTTTATGAGTGCCATTTTGTTACAGAAACCTCCACTGACTTCTAATGTCTGTAACGCCACAATTCAACACTATCAAACATTATTTATGTTAAAAAAGTTTTTCTAATGTTAATATTTATCTAAATCACAACTTGATTGAATAACATTTAATCTATTTATGTCAGGCTGACTTAGGAAAATCACAGATTGAGAAACAGTCAGTACTTCATCTAACCTCCGTAACGGTTTAGAACCGTTTACATATATTTTTATCATCAATTTTGCACATTTCACACACTATGTGACGTCTTACCAGACTGTAAAACATGATTTAAGAAATTCAAAATGGATCTAAATTGATTTCATAAAACAAAATGCATCAACGTCATTTGGCCATGAGTTTCTAGTACATGACTTGTATTTGAAAGACTAATGTTACTTTTTTATAAACATATGTTTTCTGTAAATGCTTTCTACTTTTTTTCCAGAAAAAAAATTGTCTTTTGGTAAAGGGACATTTTTGGAAAATACTTATTTACAGAGATTCAAAGAACTCCGATTTCAGAGACCTGGTCTTCAATGAGAGAGAATTGAATCCTATCACAATACTTATCATCAATCCTCAGAAGGAAACTGACCAAGCTGGTGGACTCAAATGTTCTTCACTACCAACTGAACTATTTTCCGTTGATAAAACCATCATTTTAGCAACACTTCAGTTGTCAGCGATTTTCCGGAGAAATCGTCCTTATGCAGTTTGGGGATGGTTTCTCCAGGGGATGATTTCTCCTGACATCGTATTCAATGGAAAATAATCTGCATCTGCATTTTTACTCTTAAGTATGAACTTGTTTTCCTTTGATTAAGAGTAGGTCATGTTAGAATCAAAATAATCATCTTTCTATCATGGTTTATTGAAGAAATAATCTTCTTCCTATTGTGTTTAATCGTTCAATAAACCACAGTTGTGAGTTATGAAGAATATTAAATAATCCATGAGGGCAATAGCCCGAGTGGTTTATTTATTGCGCATCATAACTCACAATGTGGTTTATTGAATGATAAACCATAATAGAAAGAAGATTATTTCAATTCTAACATGGCCAACTCTTAATGAAAGGAAAACAAGTTCAAACTTGGAGTAAACATGCGGATGAAGATTATGTTCCATTGAATAACCCACTCATTGAATGACGTCACTCAATATAGAATGACGTCACTCTGCATGGATTGTCACAGATTTTACCACGCTTTCCTTGCACTGTGTATATAGAGCAAAATTTGCGTGTAATGCTAAAATGTTCAATAAAGCATGTTGTGACTTATGAGGCGCAATGAATAACCCACTCAGGCTTTCGCCCACCCTGATTATTTATTGTGCCTCATAACTCACAACTGTGGTTTATTGAATGATAAACAACGATAGAAAAACCATTTCTTAAATAGAAGCTGATTGGTTCAGAGTAGTTACCTTCGTAACAAGTAATTCAGGGAATGTTAAAATTTGAATCCCTGTTTGACCATCAATTAGTGAAGTTCATAAGAAACATAGTTTGTGTAAGCTACATTTTGGCTCAGCTATTTTAGAAGAAAACTTCAAGGCATTGCCGTAGTACTTGTGTCGTCTACGTCATCATGCAAAAGTTTGACATTCCATCTATGTGAATAATGAACAGCGCTCCAGATTAGAGGGGAGAAGTATTTTAAATCCATTAATTCTTTTCCAAACCCTATATTGTAGGTACTCATTAGAATCGTCTCAATGAGACAATTCTAATGAGTACCCATTACATACGGTTTTTAGTGGAGAAGTATTAATGTTTCCAATTTTGAAATCAAAATCACTCCCTCTATCTGGAACTCTGAATGAAGATAGTTTACTTTTATCTAGGACTACTTGTTAACTATCAAAAACAGAACTTCAACAACAAGAGCAGGTTACCATCAAGTATTTCTGACACAGTTATGTCCTTTTTTGTTCTAGAAATTTCACTGTAATCAAGCAACTGCAGTAGAGTAGCTGTACCCGCATGCGGTTCTCTTGTTATGTATTTGCTTGTAGAAAGCAGTTTGTGTAATTTCAATCATTCTTAATTTCATTCTTAGTTTAACTCATTACCAAAGGGCAATATTTTAGGCTTGTCCAAATGGAAAGCATATGCAGATGGCAAAAGTGACAGAAAATTTGAAATTTGTTTTGTGAAGATTAGAAAACATTGTGGGAAAAGGAGAAAATGCTGGTTTCCACAATGTTTTCTAAAGACTTCTTTCTCCGGGTCATCAAAAGTAGCAATTGTGTGGCAATGGGTTAATTATCAAGAATTTTAGAAATATCAAAAGGATTTTTCATTGGCCCACACATTCGAAGCAATGTTGACACCTGCTCCCGCGTATCGAACTCGGTTAACTTTTGTTTACAAGGCCAACGCTCTACCTCATGACCACGGATACCACCTCATTACTGTCGCACCTTTTTCTTCTTTTAGAGTATTGAGACTGGCATGGAATCAGGACGCTCCAGTGGATATTCATCAAAGGTAATTATTGCATTTTCAAAACATTCAGACTATACAGACAGATGTATAAGTCTATTAATGTGTTCATTAACTTGGTACTTCCTGCCAATAACAGTAAAGTGCCACTCAGATGTAATACTATCATATCATTTTGGTTATTTCTATGTTAACAAAATTCAAAAAAAAAAAACAACCAGGATCATTATCAATGCGCAGATAAGATTTAGTCATAATGGTGTGTATGTGTGTGTGTGTGGGGGGGGGGGGGGAGGTTTGGTTAACCCTTTCCCAAACAAGCCCTGGTTTTTACGTGTCTGCAGTAACAATCTTTTGAAAACACTGGGGGGGAACGGAGAAATTGCTCATAACGAGCAATTTCTCCTTTTCCCACAGTGTTTTCTACCCTTATTTTAGAACATTGTTGCATTTTCTCCAAATCTAAAATTGTTGTCTGCAAACTCTTTTGGTTTGGAAGAGTCCAAAACTTGTCGTTTGGGAAAGGATTAAGGAAGAAAAATTGGTCTTTATCCTTTATCATCACTCAAATGTGGGATGAAGTCACCATTACAGTGTATTATACCAAGTAAGACATCACATGATTATGGATCACTATAATGAACTTTATCTAACATGAATCACAAGGTAGAATGTGCCTTGAACACGGAGAAAATTTACCAAAAGCAGGGACTTTCGACCCATGTCGGTTTGCACGGACGGTGCGTTCTGACGTAGGTCAATAGTTTTTTACTATCCTAACATTTTGTCGTCTGATACCCTTTACCACACGACTCAAACTTCTAAAGGACCCTGACAAAGAATCAAAGTGTTGAGAGAGTTGTAGTGGTATTTGTCAAGGAAACAATGTGAAGTATTAATCATTTGAAAGAAAAAAGAAGTAGCATTCAAATATTGACTTGAAAGGCAACCTACTAACCAAATAAACTAACCCAAAAAAAAAACCTTTTAATTTTGGTTGAAGGGAGAGTACTCATGACGAAGTTAGGATTATTTGTATATTGGTGGCCTCCCCTTGATCATGGGGGGGGGGGGGGAGTAAGGAGTAATGTCCCTTGACAGTTGGATGCATGATGGATAGAAAGAGAAACCACGTGAATATATTGAATAAAACTAAGTTTGTACCTGAATTCTATAATGCTGAAATATCTTTGGCCGTTAACATTTACTTTAAAATATTACAATCAATTTTTTCGATCTGTTGGATATTCATGCCCAATCAAATGCAGTAGCGTGCAATCTTGGGATGAAGAAGCCATGGGACGAACTGGTTTTGGAACGAAAAAGTCCTAGAACAAGCGATCAGTATACAAATTATGTATCATTGTGCCAATAGACGATTTGCCAATTAAATTTGATATAAGCGATATTTCCATTTTATCGTAAGCGGCGCACCGGAAGTATCACGTGACACCGGACAGTTAAAGCATTATTTCAATAACAAATACCGTATTTCCCATTCACAAATCCTTTAAATTTGGACAAATTCATCACTGAAAAAAAGTGACATAGTAAGAAATCTATATGAAATCAATTCTAACACAATTTATTCATATTTCATGACATTGCTTTTGAAAAAAATAATTAGGAATAGACAAAGTACGCATTTTATGAGATCGGTTTGAAATAAAGAGCATGTAGAAAATAAGAATGAACTTACCCTCTGTAACATGTATAAAATTCATAATCCCGTCCACTAATGATCACCAAACGGGTAAATAAATATGAAACAAAAGATAAGAAGGGTCAATTCAATGCGACACGTGTGTGTTAATCTGTAAGAACTAAGTACATTACAGCTGTTCTAAAGGTCTTCCGCCCTGTCCAGCGCAGTGCGATACCGAAATCAAAGGAACACCGAGTTAACCCTTCACCAATTATTTTCTTTTTTGTATAAAACTTCATTAGACGCATATTTTTAAATACTTATACTCAAAATGAAGCTTGAATAATTATTTTGTGCAGAAGGTATGGAAGGTTTGAAATTTGAAGCCACGTTTCTTGCGTTATGATCTATAATGTGAAGTTATTCATCAATAGTCCCTGACCATGCCTGAAAGTGCAACAAAAACGTTTGATAATAGTGCTATAATATCAGTAAATGGACTGCCCCTGTCTTTCTGAAGACACTGGACAGCTATTTAACCTTTTACCAAAGTATTCCGAGTTATGGGGATCCGGAAAAAAAAGGGGGCAGACGTGCTGATTTTGCTCATTTTATGTTATTTGTCTCACTTTCTCAACCTTAACACACCCCCACACCCCTCAAAAAAAAAAAGTAATCAATATACAGTTCATAGACATCTGTGAAAAAATGAATTTTCAAAGTGTGAGAGAAAATATTGTGGGAAAAAAGGAAGGGATTGCAACAAGCACTTTCTCCTGTCCCTACAATATTCTTTTACTTTTTCAAGGACAATTACAACCATTTGGCCTTTTTTTTTATTCGATCGTCTCCATAGGCTAAGTATCTGGACGAGTCCAAGGTGTTGACGTCAGGTGAAAACATTCACGGTAACTATTTAACCTTTTACCAGACGACAAAATTTTAGACTGGACAAAATTGAAACACTTGCAGATGACAAAACACGTTACTCAAAAATTGACATTCGATTCCAGCAGGGTATGAAACATTGTGAGAAAAGGAGAAAAATGCTTGTTACCAGCATTTTCTCCTTTTCCAACAATGTTTTCAAAAGGCTTCTATCTCACGGTCATAAAAACCAGGAAATGTTTGGTAAAAGGTTGAAACCCTATACCACATAACCCAAGCTTTTTACGACCCTGAGAAATATTGCTTTTGAAAATGTTGTTAAATAGGGATAAAGTTCTGGTAACCAACATTATCTCCTTTTTCTTTGCTATCCAAAATAGCAAAATAAGAGGAAAAATAACATTTATATAACTGCAATAGACCTTCCCTATTTTTATGTCTGATTGGTCAACTAATGTTTGCCGAATTCAGTAGCTAAGTTTGTAACGTACAGGCTCGAAATTCAGGGGTTGGTGGTTTGAATTATTTAAACTATTAAAGTGATAGCAATTCTTTTTTTTTTTTTTAAATCGTTCCAGTATCTGCAAATAGACAGACACAGTCTATTTACCAAAAACTGGGACATTATACAGTTTGAATTTACGGGATTCATTTTCAGTGGGCAAATACGTGCTATACTTGTTTTCATTGAAAAGCTAGTAAAGGGTTAGCTGGGTGTTCTTTTGATCTCGGTATTTCACCGTCAAAGTGGGTGCATCTATTTGAAAAGCTGTTATACTCTTCTTAGGCACCGACTAACACACACGTATCATAACTGTTTATTACGTTCAGTCTGACGTTGATCACATGTAAAGGTTTGGAATTGTTTAAATCTGTCATAGGGGGTAAGTCTGTTCTAATCATTAGCCCCTTCAATTTTTGTTTTCAAATGCATTATTATGTAACCTGATTTAACTGGGCTCAGTTTAACTGTATACTTGCACTCATTTCTTTCGGAATGGGAGGGGGAATTGGATTTTCAAGTTATTAAACCTTATCCTACTAAACAATAATATGACAAATTTTAAAGTCGTTGGTAAAATCCAAAATATTATTTCAAAGGAATATCTCCAGGTATAATATCTCCGTTTCGGACAGTGTAGATCTAGGATCAGACTGCACGTTTTTCGTAGTCTGATCTTGATCTAAATAATCTGCAAAAAATCGTTGAGTCGCGCTTCGCAGCATAAGGGTAAATGCAGTCTGTATACAAAAAGTTCTATCAACACGCCCCACAGGAGACAGCGCTGCTTATGATCTTTGAAGTTTACCGAAAGATTGACAAAACGAGTTCTTTTTTTGTGTGTGTCTTCGAAAAAGATAATTGATAAAACTACTGGCAAGGCCGATTTAGGGTTTTTGTTGTCTTATTTATCACGTTTAGGGTGAATTCCATTTAAAAATATGACCTTTTCACTATTCGGTATATTAAAGATTGGGAAAAATTGTCCGGTGGAGAGTACTCGCAAGGGAAGTAACTCGTGGTGACGCGTCAGTAATGGAATTTGGCAGATGGTCTATAGAAGGCTATGAGCGAGTGAAGCTTTTTTCAATCAAAAATCAGCATTTCCACGATCAACGGCCTCACCGTTTGTATTCTAACGTGCCATTTCCAATTACATAATTATCTGGGAGCTACCAAAAAACTCTTTTGCGGGAGAAAAATAGAGTATAATTGGGTTTTTTTCCTTTGGCTTTGCACAAAATACGATACATGATCTTCAAAAATTCAATACTGAACTCATAGTGGTATTGTTTTCAATATATACCACAAAAACGTCATGGGAAATATTTTCTACATAACGTTTACAAAAGCTTTCTTCCTTAGGGTCGTTAAAACAAGGAATTGCTGGCCAGCGTGTAAACGTTGCTGACCCATGTATCCTAACTTTTGGTAATTAGGACGAAGGTTTTAATCTCTGAATACTTTTAGGTTTGCCGACCGCCATGTTCACCAAGGATCGTTAAAAACCGAGTGGCACCAGATCAGACGAGTGAAGCAACAGCAAGCAATGTGTCCGATCTTGACCCTTAACCTGATCCGGATCGCTAAAGCCAAGAAGAAGAATGTGGTGCAAACTGACTTTATTTTTTCCTCAGAAAGTGTAATTGATTTATCTGGTGTTTTTAGCTTACCTGTGCACGAAGTGCTCATGGTGAGCTATTGTGATCGCCCAATGTCCGTCGTCTGTCGTGCGTCGACCACAATTTCTTTGAACATCTTCTCCTCCTAGACCACTGGCCCAATCTTGATGAAACTTGGCAGGGATGTTCTTGGGTGAAGCTTTACCAAAGTTGTTCAAGAGATTGAATTCAAGCCATAACTCTGGTTGCCATGGCAACCAAAAGGAAAAAAAAATCAAAATCTTCGAAAATCTTCTACTCTGAAACTAGATGGCATAGAGCTTTGATATTTGGCATGTAGCATCTCCTAGTAGACCTTTACCAAGATTGTTCATATGATGCCCCTGGGGTCAAAACTGGGCCCGCCCTGGGGGGTCACAAGTTTGAAACATAGAAACAAAGAAGGAAAACTTGAAAAATATTCTTCTCTGAAACTAGAAGGTGCAGAGCTTTGATATACCTCTACGGCATGTAGCATCTCCTAGTGGACGTCTACCAAGATTGTTCATATGATGCCCCTTGGGTCAAAACTAGCCCCTTCCCTGGGGGTCACAAGTTTGAAACATCGGAACAATGAAAGAAAACTTTAAAAATCTTCCTCTCCGAAACTAGAAGGTGCAGAGCTTTGATATTTGGTATGTAGCATTTCCGAATGGAATTCTACCAAGATTGTTCATATGATGCCCCTGGGGTCAAAACTGGCCCCGCCCCGGGGTGTCACAAGTTTGAAACATAGGAACAAAGAAGGAAAACTTTAAAATTCTTCTTCTCTGAAACTAGAAGGTGCAGAGCTTTGATATTTGATATGTAGCATCTCCTAGATTGTTCATATGATGCCCCTGGGGTCAAAATTGGCTCCGCATTCGTTATAGACCTATACTGCTTAGCACTCAGGTGAGTGATATAGGACCATCATGGTCCTTTTGTTTCCGATTTGCTGCCATAGGCGAAAACAATGACTTTTGCGGATGGCATAGATCAAGATCGGACTGCACAGAAAGTGCAGTCTGATCTTAGATCTATACCGTCTGATTTCTTTGTCAAACTTATAAGGCAAAAATCAGCGTAATTTCAGTGGATTTTAGTTACAGTTGTCGTACAAAAGTTGACTAAATATATAGATATACTAGATATGTTTTTATTTCATGCTTTCTGGTAGGTTTTTGAGAAATATCGGTGATTCGTTTTTTTTCTTTAAGCTAACTTTTAGCACAAAGAGCTAAAGGTGAGCTATTGTGATCGCCCCTTGTCCGGCGTCTATCGTCCGCCGTTCGTCAACAATTTCTTTAAACATCTTCTTTTCCTAAACCACTGGGCCAATCTTGATGAAACTTGGCAGGGGTATTCCTTGGGTGCAGCTCTACCAAAATGGTCCAAAGAATTGGATTCCACCCATAACTCTGGTTGCCATTGCAACAAAAAGGAAAAAAATACAATATCTGTGAAAATCTTCTTCTCCAAAACTAGATGGCATAGAGCCTTGATATTTGGTATGTGGCATCTCCTAGTGGACCTCTAACAAGTTTGTTCAACTTATGCCCCTGGGTTCAAAACTGGTCCCGTCCCGGGGGTTACAAGTTTTAGCATAGGAACAATAAAGGAAAACTTTAAAAAATCTTCTTCTCTGAAACTTAAAGGTGCAGAGCTTTGACATTTGGTATGTAGCATCTCTTAGTGGACTTCTACCAAGTTTGTTCTATTGATACCCCAGGCGTCAAAACTGGCTCCACCCGGGGGGTTACAAGTTTGAGCATAGGAACAAAGAAGGAAAACTTTAAAAGTATTCTGCTCTGAAACTAGAAAGAGTAGAGCTTTGATATTTGGTCTGTGGCATCTGGTAGTGGACCTCTACCTAGTTTGTTCAAATAAAGCCCCAGGGGTCAAAACTGGTTCCACCCTAAGAGTCACAAGTTTGAGCATAGGAACAAAGAAGGAAACTTTAAAAATCTTCATCTCTGAAACTAGATCGCGTAGAGCTTTGAGATATGGTATGTGGCATCTCCTGGTGGACCTCTACCAAATTTGTTCAAATGATGCCCTTGGGGTCAAAACTGGCCCCATCTCGGGGGTCACAAGTTTGAGCATAGGAACAAAGAAGGAAAACTTTAAACAATTTTCTCCTCTGAAACTTGAAGGCTCAGAGCTTTGATATTTAGTATGTAGCATCTCTTAGTGGTCCTCTACCAAATTTGTTCATGTTATGCCCCATGTATCAAAACTGGCCCCGCCACGGGGGTCACAAGTTTGAGCATAGGAACAAAGATTGAAAACTTTAATATTCTTCTCAAAAACTAAAAGCCATAGAGCTTTGATATTTGGTATGTAGCATCTTGTAGTGGACCTCTACCAGGTTCTAGAAGGCATAGAGCTTAAATATTTGGCATGTAACAATTCATAGTGAACCTCGACCAAGTTTTTCCATATTATGCCCTTGGGATCAAAACTGGCCCTGTCCCGGGGGTCCCAAGTTCGAACATAGCAACAAAGAAGGAAAACTTTAAAAATCTTCTTCACCGAAACTTGAAGGTGTAGAGCTTTGATATTTGGTATGCAGAATCTTCTAGTGGACCTCTACCAAGTTTGGTCATATGATGTCCTTGGAGTGAAAACTGGTCCTGCCCCGGGGGTCATGGCTTGGAATATAGGAACAAAGAAGGAAAATTTTAAATTTCTTTTTCTCTCAAACGGGAAGGTGTAGAGCTTTGATATTTGGTATGTAGCATCTTTGAGTGGATCTCTACCAAGTTTTGTTCCATGGATGCTGCTTTGGTCAAAACTGTCCCAGCCCCGCAGATCACAAGTTCGAACATAGGACAAAGACGGAAAAATTAATATTCTTTTTTGAAACTGGAAGGCGTAGAGCTTTGATGTTTGTTAGCTCACCTTAGCACAAAGTGCTAGAAGTGAGCTATTGTGATCGCCGTATGTCCAGCGTCTGTCATGTGTCGTCCGTCAACAATTTCTTTAAACATCTTCTTCTAAGCCACAGGGCAAATCTTGATGGAACTTGGCAGGGATGTTCCTTTGGTGAAACTCTACCAAAGTTGTTCAAAGAACTGAATTCACTCATAGGCTATAGTCTAAGGTGAGCGTTCCAGGGCCAATGGCGCTCTTGTTTTAAATTTTCATGAAGATACCGATTCTTATACTCTGAATCTTCAATTAAAGTTGACGTAATATTGTAATGCATTGCTATGCAGAGGACCGACGGGGTAGGCCAAGATGGATAATTGAAAAGAGCTGTACCGGATTTGATTAACCCATTACCAAACGACAACATTTTAGACTGGTCCAAATTGAAAGCATTTGCAGACGACAAAAGAAAAGTGACTGAAAATTTGAAATTTGTTTTGTGAAGGGTAGAAAACATTGTGGGAAAAGGAGAAAATGCTGGTTACCAGCATTTTCTCCTTTTCCAACAATGTTTTCTAAAGGCTTCTTTCTCAAGGGCGTCAAACGTAGGGATTGTGTGGTAATGACTTAAGTTCTTCCCTGTTCTATAAAGGCATGTAGTCCATGTAAAAACAACATTAATGATTGATTTCTAAGCTTCCCGCGGGGCGAGCATATAGTCGCTTCTTTGCCTGTCCATCCGTCTGTCCGTTATTCAAGCCGTCTTTCCTTCTGCTCGTCCTTACCAGCCCGGCATTGTGAGGTTAGGGGTAAGTGTACATGTAGTCTCAATGGGGTTCATTCCGTCCATCTGGTAGGTATGGGGTTAGGGTTAGGGCTAGTGGTGTTAAAAAATGCTCTTGTGGGGTTGCATTCAATAAAGAGCAATTCGACCCCACAAGGTCCGTCTCGTAAGACCGACCTTCCGTCCGTCCGAAGCCATTTCTCCACAAATCTTGGACTAAATTTGATGAAACTTCATATATGAACACGCTGTGTCATGGAAAAAGGGGGTTTATTGTAAATTTCTCCTGTGACCAACCATTTACCGACAGCCTTCACTTTTCTAAATAGAGACCTATTCGGGGAGCATAGGTTCCAGAAAGGCAGGTAATTATTATCTCCCTTTGTAATGAGAATATAAATTACTAGTTTTAGATTTATAAATGATAATTCTAAGGTCAAAAAGGAAAACGTAGCTAGGTAAAGGTAGTACAGTAATACTCATTTTCAATAATAACCAATTTTTTTTGGATAATATTACAGTGGAAATAGTTGTTTTCTATTGCGGGTCCACTACCCTAACCCTTTCCCAAACAATCCCTGGTTTTTACGACCCTGAGATAGAAGCCTTTTGAAAACATTATGGGAAAATGAGAAAATGCTGGTAACCAGCATTTTCTCCTTTTCCCACAATGTTTTCTACCCTGCTGGTAACAAATTCCAGTTTTTGAGTTACGTTTATTTTGTCGTCTGCAAGTGCTATCAATTTGGACCAGTCTAAAATTTTGTCGTTTGGTAAAGGGTTAATGCAGCGATAAGATGTTTTTCAAGTTTAGCGAGAATAATATGAATGTGGATAAATTTATCTCCCTTGAAGCTTTGGTGATTGTCGTCTGAAAATGCTTTCAGTTTGTGCAAATTTGAAATGTCGTCTGGTACAGAGTAATTGAATTCAGGTTTATATATTTGTCGCTAATGAGGACCTGATTCCATGGGGAAAACTGTGAATACTGTCGATAATTAGCTCAACAGTCAAATAGAAGACTTGTTATGTCACTGTTATTATCGATATCTTTCATTATTTCATGCTTTCCGGTAGGATATCGAGAAATAGCAGTGAATATATTTTTCGACCTTCCACTGGTACCACCAGTGAAAATACCGATTTTCACGTTCTTGTTGCCTAGGTAAATTGCGCGTGCCTAACAACCAGATGGGAAATATGACGTCATATACCTTACATTTCTCGCGCTTGACGTAACGTTGCTATGCGGGAGGGGTACGCCACGGGGAATGAGGGAAAAGAACTGTACTGAACTTTGATAAAGCTCCTCCCAGAAAGGGTTAAAAGCATGAAATAAATAGAATATTTGGGGTTTTTTTTCGGTGAAAGATCAAAATTTATTTTCGTTAGACCTAATCGTCGAATAAAATTGCCTTGTAAATCTCTTAACCATACAACGGAGCCCCGGTAGCTCAGTCAGAAGCGTACAAGACTTGAGAATACGGGGTCGTGAGTTCGATCTCCGGCACGGCCAATTTCTTTCCCAGGATCAATGATAGGCATTGCCACAGGATTCCTTCCAGTCCCACTGCTGACCATTGTTTCGATGGAATGTGGGAAAGCAGTCAGTGGCTTGGAAAGAAAATTGGATGGAGTACTGGTAAAAGAGACCATGGGCGGATCCAGGGGGGGGGGGGGGGGGACCGGGGGTCCGGCCCCCCCCTGGAATTTTGGCAAAAATGTGGTCATCGGATTCGTGAAATGGTACTGGTTTTATATTGCACAGCATTTATGTATAATACAGTCATAAATTTGAAAAAAAAAAGGTTCTAAATGTGGAGACCTCCTCATGTTAGAACTGGAAACGTTGACTTTTCTTGTAAAGGGCTTACATCCACTGAAATCCGGAAATCAAAGTATCATATGATAAGACGAGTGCGTTTTTGGTGGGACCCCCGTGAGAAAGATATCTGGATCGGCGCATGGAGACCCCAGGAAAACAATGATAAGCGCACCGTCCGCCACGATATAAAATTAAATAATGTTGAAAACGGTGTGAAACCCCGTACAGTCAATCAATTTTTATCAAACAGCAGAATTTGACACTTGCCGTCGGTCCAAATGATAGTATTTGTCTATAGCCGTATTCGACTGGGACCTTTTCGTTAACCCTTTACCCCATAAGGCATTTCTATGGCATCTCTAATTGACCCAAAATGATAGCAAGGATCAAGCCGTTTCTTATGTGTAAATGACACCTTTTGATAGCATAGAAAACATTGTGACAAAAGGTGAAATTGCTCGTCACGAGCAATTTCACCTTTTGCCACAATGTTTTCCAAAGGCTCCTACAAGCAATGTGTAGAAATGAGTATCTATGGAGTAAAGGGTTAAGTATTTCTTAGCTCCGCCTACCTGCGCAGAAGATCGAAATTACCTAATGATTTTGGACCAGTCGAGTAGCATTTATGAAAAGATAGAAAACATATCCGGGAAAAGGAGATGTTCTGCGCAAAGTAGGAATCGGGACAATTCCGGAATTGTCCGGTGCAATTCCGGAGTCGGCGGACAAAGTAGGAATTCCTACTTTGCGCAGGACAATTCCGGAATTGTGCCGATTCTTACATTGCGCAGAACATATATAATGTTCTTTATTAAACATATAACGTCAGTATACTGATTATTCTGAATACGAATCTTCGTCACTGAGGTGTTTTATTGATCATGTGACATACCCACAAATCTCTACCAAACTCCGGCGCAAATTCTAAAAATAAAACTAAATGGCCCAGTAAGAAAATACCATTTAACCCTTTACCCCATAAGGCATTTCTATGGTATCTCTAATTGACCCTAAATAACAACAAGAATGAAGCTGTTTCTTATGTGTATATGACACCTTTTGATAGGGTAGAAAACATTGTGGCAAAAGGTGAAATTGCTCGTCACGAGCAATTTCACCGTTTGCCACAATGTTTTGCAAAGGCTCCTACACGCAATGCGCAGAAATGAGTATCTATGGAGTAAAGGATTAATTTTTTTTTATCTTAATTCTGATCTTTCTTCTTTACTGATAATATGCAACATGTAGCTATTGCATTGCTTTATTCATTGACAGATTAATTTTTATCATCATTATTATACCATGTAGTTGGTGAGTCTATGAAAATCTGAATATACCTATATTTCTGTATGAAAATACTTTTCACCATCATCATCCAGGCACGTAGGAAGCAATTTTGGAGGGGGGGGGGTGTCAAGGAAGCAATAAAAATTTTGGATTTAGGGGGCCAAGATTTCCAGAATCGGCTTGTTGTCCCGATTTCATACAGAAATCTATATTTGTTCAACAATGGAGTGAATTATGTGATTTGGAGAAAAAAATAAAGCAGAAAATCACACTGAATGAAGTGTGACCCCAGAAATTGTTAGGTGTCTATCAGATGACAAAAGTAGATGAAAAATTCCTTGGTTCGCAGCAATTTGTTTAGAGCTATTTTAATTTGTTTCAAATTTTCTGTCAATATATATATAAGCTACTCTGAACTATCATTTCATCCTCTTTATATTTTCACGATTTTCTAGCAATATTCAGCCGAACACTGACAGGGTATTTTTTTTTTGGTGATCAAATTATTGCCCCCCCTGCCATCAACAACAACAACCATCTACTTTATATCAAAGTTGGTATCATGTGAGGCAAAACACACACATGCATACACACTCGTTATACCAAACTAGATCTATAAAATATTAATTTTGCCATCGTCTAGATTCGAACCAGCAACCGTCTAATCCTTAGATTGGTGACTTCATCGAAGGAACTCTCTCTGCTAGCTTCTCGTGTGCTTAAGCTTAATCTATCTCTTGTTACTGTAACAGGTCAACAGGTCTCACAGTGACTAAACGGAAGTGTGGAATTTTATAAAACATGTCGTGGAAAACACTGCTAATGATTCCAACATGTTTTTCCGTCTGCAGGTTTATCATCATCTTCGCAAGCCAAGGCTGACGATTCACTACGCTACTCTACCCTTGGCGGATCGAGCTTGATTTTTACGTTCCCCTGATACCCTTTTTCATTGGATGCAGCCAGCTCTAATAGCAACGAATGAAATTGCTCGTAGCAATTTCATCTTTGATAAAAATAGAATAAGGTCGCTACCTTTCTAAAAGAAGGTGAACGTGGATGTCTTCATTGTCTTTTAGAAATATTATGTAAAGGGGGGGGGTTTAATAACCATCATTCAACAGAGGGCGCATCGCGAAATCGGGCTCAATCAGCCAAGGTAAGATCCACGTAGTGATCGTAACATTGTCTCACGAAGATGGTTTATAATAGTTTTCAGCGATTTTTCGGAGGGAAAAAAGGTTTTGTTGAGACAGATTTTCTATAACATTTGCGAAACTAAACCTTGTGTTCATGTCAAATTCAAGTGCCAGTCGCTCTCTTTTTGTCGGAAACTGTGGATCAAGATCAGACTGCGCACTCTGATCTTTGATTTGCACTACCTCTAAAGCGCTCAATAAACCCATTGGACATAATTCAGTATGGAGTAAGCCCAAGATATACATGTATGTGCATATATTTTGTAATTTTACAGTTGCCTTTTTTTTGCCTGTACTATTTCACTAAAACTGTGTCTTTAACATACGAGCCACATGATGCACTATACCAAGCGTGTCATCACATAATTACGGGTCTATGACATAAATTTGGTTTAGCAACCATTTGATTTAAGAGGTACATTGGTCCTTTGACAAGTGGAAAATTGGCCAATGGCAAAATATTTTTTACTAATGTCGGCCTGCGCAGGCTGACATGGGTGAAAACCTCTTGCAGATAAAGTAAACTTTTTCATAGAGCACGATTTACTTCACGATGTACGAGACTGTCTAAATTAACTCTTCCTCTCGGTCAAGGTCAAAGTTCACCGTCATGAACCGAGAAACTTTCCTTACCATTGACGCTTTTCTTCGTTCGGTATTCCGTTCGAGTTTCTCACGAACATACTGTGGTAAAAGCATGCGCAGTGGATCACAGAGGGCGTTTCTACGCATGCGCCATCGCAAACATTTAATGGCGGCCATATTGGTTATGTTATCCACCGAATATCTACCATGTGGACTCCTCAGCCGACTTCGACAGAAATTGTCTCTACGGGCGTCAATATCACAACACATTTCGTCTTCATTTATGGTTTCCATTTGACTTTTTGCTGCAAAGTAACTTCCTTCGGACAGATTTCTACTTCGTGACCCTTCTGCTCTTGGCTTTGTGAACACGACCGTATCGTCCTCAAATACATTCGGGTCCTCGGTCACAGACGGTATACACATGTTTTCTACCCTTCCTTTTCGACGACACGAACTGACACGTTCTCTATTATCCGTGGGTAGCTCAGTTGGCTTATGATAGTCTATATCTTTGTACACGGCATTTTCATTATATAACGAATTCCTGATTTCCTGTTTTATCTTCCATTCTTGGGTTTTGGGAGAGTCTGTTCCGTTGTAACGTGACGTTGATGCTGCATTTGGTAGAATGAATTCCATATCTTTGTATTTGGCACTCTCGACAAACAGAACGTCTCTGATCTCGTCTTTAATCTCGCGACGCGTGAGATTTTCCATTTGTTTCCTGTCTGTCAGATATTTTTACACCCAGGGGTTCTGTAAATTGTAAAAAAGGAAATAGCCTATTACCATGCAATCACAGGTTTTAAGGTTCATGTAAAGTGTTTATTTTGCTTAATTTCATACGTCAATAATTCTGTAATTATTAAAATTTGTCCGGGAAAACCATATATCAAATTAAAGCTCTGGATGAGTACAAGCTGTTTTACATAATTATACCTACTGGCCTTGCATAATAAAACTAAAACATTGCAGAAAAAGATGACATCGTTTAAAACCTACAAAATAATAATGACAACAAAATTGCTTAAGTTTTGGAGAAAACATAGGCTATGGTACATACCAGGTACTGCTACTACCAAAAATCCTATAGTTTCTTTAAAAAGGCACATATTTAAGTCAGAAAGCTTGACATTTTTCTCTTATTGAATTGTCAACCATGTTTGACCTACTTTGTTTTAGTAACAGGTATGGTGTCTCCACAGGATCAAAATGTACAAGTGGTTGTGCATGATAAACTTTCATTAGTAATTTTAGATAATAAAACAAATGAAAATGACCTGTACAAGTGAAATTTCCATGTCTACGTCCAAACCCTTTCTCAAAAACAGCAGTTACAAAAGGTGTCACCAGTCTGGTAGATAGGATTAAGGTGTCACCAGTCTGGTAGATAGGATTTAGAATCAATTTTTGACATAAGCATTTTTTTCATTGTTCTTTTTGTGTGTGTGATGGGGTAGTGGGGTGCTGTTTTTGAGAAAGGGTTTGTAAGTGGACATGGAAATTTCACTTGTACAGGTCATTTTTATTCTTTTTTTATCTAAAATTATTACTGGAATAAATTGACCTGAAATTGACCTTTATGCAAAGAGTAATTAAAACGTGAATATTTAAACCATCGGGTATAACCGGACTGTACGGAAACTGTTATCGGTAAATGTCGGGTTTGACCCTTACTGCGCCTTAGTCAAAATAAAAAGGTTTTGCGGAAGGCATAAATTAAAATCAGGCTGCACAGAAAGCACATCATAGATCTAAGTCACCCAGCATGTATTACCAATTTAAACCAACAATATAATGGTTATTTCAGGTATTTCAAGTATTCTTTGAAAACACTATACCCGGTAAATCTATTAGCAGCATAAAGAGTTTAGAAACATGCACATAGTTCCGCATGCAGACGACATTAGCCGGAGCCAAGTTAGAACAATAAATCAAGCGTGTAATATATGGTAATTGAGGTCATTTATTTCATGTCAATTTGTTCAGGTAATACTAATGAAAGTTTATTACACACAACCACTTGTACATTTTGATCCTGTGGAGACACCATACCTGTTACTAAAACAAAGTAGGTCAAACATGGTTGACAATTCAATAAGGGAAAAATGTCAAACTTTCTGACTTAAATATGTGCCTTTTTAAAGAAACTATAGGATTTTTGGTAGTAGCAGTACCTGGTATGTACCATAGCCTATGTTTTCTCCAAAACTTAAGCAATTTTGTTATGTCATTATTATTTTGTAGGTTTTAAACGATGTCATCTTTTTCTGCAATGTTTTAGTTTTATTATGCAAGGCCAGTAGGTATAATTATGTAAAACAGCTTGTACTCATCCAGAGCTTTAGTTTGATATATGGTTTTCCTGGACAAATTTTAATAATTACAGAATTATTGACGTATGAAATTAAGCAAAATAAACGCTTTACATGAACCTTAACGATCATAATGAAATAAATTTTCAAAAGACCTTGAGGGATAAGAAAAAAAATGCTGGAAGCCAGCATTTTCTTCTCTTTCCACGATGTTTTCTACCCTGTTTAAGACAATAATCATCATTTGAGTGACGTAAAATTTCTCGTTTGTAAATGCTTTCAATTTTGACCAGTCTGTCATCTCATCATTCCCGTTTGTAAAGTCGACAAGGCTTTCACAGGTCTTTGATGCTCTCTTTGTCTACTACGGAACACTTACTATTTCCTCGGTCGATCGTCAATCACTTAAAGCACATAATATTGAATCGTCTGTAAATTACGGAAAACATGTAGGCTTACTCTCAAATTTTCATTAACACCGTTTTTATAAACAGAACTAGAACATAGCGACCCCAACCCCTTCTATATCGTATGTAGTAATACTAATTATATACGATAAAGACGGAATCGCCAATGTGCTAATTATAGTAACGGTGTCCGATAATAAAACCTTCGTTATGATGGACCAGTGGAGTTTCAGGGGCATATGATGATTTTAACTCGTTACCAGACGACAAAATTTTGAACTCTTCCAAATTTATAACATTGAAAGATGATAGATTAACTCTACCACACGAGAAAATTTTAGACTGGTCCAAATTGAAAGCATTTGCAAACAACAAAATAAAGGTGACTCAAAATTTGAAATTTGTTCTGGGAAGGGTAGAAAACGCTGTGGGAAAAGGAGAAAATGCTGGTTACCAGATTTTTCCTTTTCCCATAATGTTTTCTAAAGGCTTTTTTTCTAAGGGGCGTCAAAAGTAGGGATTGTGTGGTAATGGGTTAAGGGTGGCTATTACTTTGAAAATGTTGTGGGGGTGGAAAGAAGAAAATGTTGGTTACCAGCACTTACCGCTTTTCCATCAAAATATGCTGAAGACGACTTCTCAAGCGTTATTAAAAATACGAGATAGCTTCGTAGCAACCTTGTAACGTATTAATATTAAACTGAAGCGAACTTAACTGAGCTGACGTTCACATTTTGACGCGAACAAATTCTACAGTCATGATACAATACAATAAATTTCGTCACACATAAACACGAATTTGAAAAATACACAACTAGAAAAAACATTTTTTTAAAGGAAAATTTCATTGACACTAGACGTTAACTACATGTATATCACTTATAAGTAAAATTTCATGTCTGTTTCCCGTTTGTCATTAGACATAAAAAAGGAGAATCAAAGAGAGGATGAACAAGGGTAATGACATGGGACTGGTTTACAGGATATTTTTTAAGCAATGATTTTTTTTTCTGGGAGATGCTTCCTTCATCAACTTAGAAAAACTAACGATCTTGATTTTATCTCTTGAAGGTAAAATACTTTGACGGTCTTCAGGCTAAAGCTAGGATAAATCAGTGATTGTATTTATATACATACAGCCTCATCTTCGCGAGCCAAGCTTGTAGACGATCACTAGGTGGATCTTACCTTGGCGGATCGAGCCCGATTTCAAGATTCCCGCGACACGCCCCCTATTTGATGCTGCTTATTATCTCCCTTTACATCATATTTCTTAATGAAATGTCGTTTTACAAACAGCTTACGAATACAATAATTCAACATGAAGCAATAACCACAAACGTACTTCGACATTCCATGATCAGGTGCTAGGATCAAGCCTGAAACATCTGATGATTGATTGGTCACATTGAAACTTTATGTAAATAGTGTTCTTCTATGTTTTCTTCGGTAAAAAATCATTACAGATCCTGCACACATCCATGGAGGTATTCATGTTTACCTCCTATTTCTATCGCGATCCTGTTCTATTTTTATCAAAGATGAAATGCTGCGAGCGATTTGATTTGATGCAGTTAGAGCTAGCTGCAACCAATGAAAATACGTATCGGGTGATTGTGGAAATCAAGCCAAATCCGCCAAGGGTACAGTAGCGTAGTGGATCGTAACCCTTGGCTTGCGAAGATGATACAGCCTCTACTTTATCGGTCCAATCCTTGCCGTATTATACGCGAGCACAAAGGCTTAAGCGGGCGGCAAAGATGACGATCAGACTGCACAGAACGTGCAGTCTGATCTTGGATCTATTCTGTCCGCTGTTAAAGTAAGACCTATGACATGAAGTCTCTCCGAGTTTCACTGTATTGATATCAAACTACGGCAGAAGTTTAGGACGCAAACATATCTAGCTATGTGCATGGACAGACACACGAACGGAAGGAGGGAGGGACGGACGGTCAAAAAGACAGACACACAGGTAGGCAAACAGAAAGTAACACACTAAGACAGACACTTAGAAAGACACACAGATGGATGGGCACTAAGACAGATCTTATGACAACACTAAGAAAATAAGACAGACCCTTAGACACTAAGACAGATCGTAGGACAACAATAGGCTAGACACTAAGACAGATACTGAGACACTAAGACGGACAATAAGACACCAAGGCAGAAATTGGGACACAAAAGACAGGCAACGGGAGAACACTAAGACAATAAGAGACTAAGGCAGACATCTGGACAACACTAAGACATACAATAAGAGACTATGACAGACATTAGGACAACACTAAGACAGACACGAAGACAAAAAATACGACACCAAGGCAGACATTAGGACAACAAGAAGACAGATATTATGACACCTCTAAGACAGACATTTAGACTGGCATCATGACAGACACCAAGACAGACATTAGGACAACTTGAAGACAGATATTATGACATCTCTTAGACAGACATTTAGACTGGCATCATGACAGACATTAGAACAACAAGAAGACATATTATGACACCTCTAAGACAGACATTTAGACTGGCATCATGACAGACACTAAGACAGACATAAGGATAACAAGAAGACAGATATTATGACACCTCTTAGACATTTAGACTGGCATCATGACAGACACTAAGACAGACATTAGGACGACAAGAAGACATATTATGATACCTCTAAGACAGACATTTAGACTGATATCATGACAGACACTAAGACAGACATTAGGACAACAAGTAGACAGATATTATGACACCTCTAAGACAGAAATTTAGACTGGCATCATGACAGACACTAAGACAGACATTAGGACAACAGGTAGACAGATATTATGACACCTCTAAGACAGACATTTAGATTGGCATCATGACAGACATTAGGACAATAATCAGATATTATGACACCTTTATGATAGACATTTAGACTGGTATAATGACAGACACTAAGGCAGACATGAGGGCAATACTAAGACGGACACTAGGACAACACTTGGACAGACACTAAGACGGACAATAAAACTCTTAAGACACACATAAGAACAACTTTAAGACAGACACTAAGACGGACATAAAGACACTAAGGCAGACATTAGGCCTATATAAGACAGACACTTCGACATTTAGACAGAAAATACACTAAGGCAGTAGTTAGGACACGATTGAGACAGACATTAGGACACCACTAAGACAAACATTAGACAACGCTAAGACAGACACAAAGACAGACATTTGTACATGCACTTAGGCACTAAGACATACATTGGGACATGACTAGGATAGATACACTGAGACAGACAATAAGACACTAAAGCAGACATTGGGACAACAATTAGACATAAGGACAATACTCAGAAACTTAGAGAGATTTAGGACAACACTTAAGACAAACACTTTGACGGACAATGTGATGGACACCTAGACAGACACTTAGACATTAGGACAACACTTAGACACTCAAAGAGATTTAGGACAACACTAAGACGGACACTGTGATAGATACCTAGACAGATACTTAGACAGACAACAAGACGACTCTAAGACAATATGACAGAGTTTAAATCAGACATTTTGATTGCACTGAGACAAACACTAAAACAGACATTATGATGACACTAAGACAGACAGTAAAACAGACATTAGGACAACACTAAGACACACGCCAAGACAAACATAATATTCACCAAGACAAACGGGCATGAGAAAGCATAGAAAGTACATTGAAACAGAAACTAGCCTCTTACCTTGCAGATCATTAGACAACGACAATATTCCACTTTCCATCGTTTATGGAGACCCACACGTAATAAAGAACAGTATTTGATGTCGTTTCTATGGTTACCTGATCACCTGCGACTATTGTCTGCAGAAATTATATACGCGAAACAACCAATAGTTTACAAGCCCTGTAGTTTATCGAACAAAATTAAGTTTAATGGTTAAATTTCTGTGAGCCGTGTTCTGATAAAAGGGGGCTTAATGCATCTCCTTCATACCATGACAACGAACAAGTCATCACTGTATTATGAATCCATGAATTCCGTTTTCTATAACAACGCACTGGATCATGTGGTACACTGGTCCTTTGACAAACAGAACTGACCAATAGAAAAAATGATATCTCCTAATTGGGCTGTGCATATTCAAAATCACATTGCACGTTTTGTGCAGTCTGTGGGGTTCGTATTCACAAACTATTCTTTGTATTGTTCTTCAAGATTTTCTAACTGAAAGTAACAGAACTTCTGATTGGCTAAACCAAATGGTTTAGCCAATCAGAAATTCTGTTACTTTTACAATGACAAAATAGAAAAAAAAAGATATAGGGTTCGTAAAGTAGAGCGTCGGCCTTGCAGCCAGAAGGTCCTAGGTTCGATTCCCAGGAGAGGCTGTCACATTTAGTACCGTTCATAGGCCCACACATTCTGCACATGTACAAGTGCACATGTAGTATCCAGGTAGGAAGCAGAATTGACGGGGATTGGTATAAGTTGCAAGAACTTGTTTCTCAATCAATGTAAAATGAATATTTATGTTTAAACTAAGAGGTTTCGACACAGGTCAACCTCGAGGCTGATCTGAATCGAAACTTTATTTTTTGCATATGCATTAAACCCTTTTCACGGTGCATGAATCAATTATCTTATTACTGCTTCTATTAAGGAGCAAATTCTCCTTTCGCCACGCTTTTTACACACGTATCTTTGTAACGAACTTATTTTAATGGATATTTGAAAAGAGTCACTCGCTGCAAAGTCGTTTCGTCGCGCGAAAGAAAATTAATTGGAATTCAATATACCTGTTATCTCCACGTACACGTATAAAGTGTAGTGATGAGCTTCAGAAATTGACGCGGAAATTCTGAGAAATAGATAATGTGGTATAATTGATTTGTCCATCTGTGGATCAGAACAGAACAGAACAAGTGTACAAAGCCAATGTCACATGATGTAGCCTACGCAACATACCATTTATAAACTCTTCACCAAACGACAACATTTTAGATTTGTCCAATTTGAAAAAAATCTGCAGACGTCAAAATAAAAGTGACTGAAAATTTAAAATTTATTTTGTGAAGAATAGAAAACATTGAGGGATAAGGAAAAATATACGGGAATTATCTCCTTTTCCCGCGATGTTTTCTTAAAACTTCTTTCTCAGAGTAGTCAAAAGTAAGGATCGTGTGGTGGTGGGCTAATGGGTCAAGGGGTCCTCCCTCTGAAACCATTAGGCACACTGTCCCCTAGAAAAAAATGCTTCTGAAAACATTGTGGGAAAAGGAGAAAATGCTGGTAACCAGTATTTTCTCCTTTTCCCACAATGTTTTCTGATATTTCAATGACGAATGCAACCATTTGCTTAACCCTTTACTCCTTAGATACTCATTTCTACGCATTGCTTGTAGGAGCCTTTGGAAAACATTGTGGCAAAAGGTGAAATTGCTCGGGACGAGCAATTTCACCTTTTGCCACAATGTTTTCTACGCTATAAAAAGGTGTCGTATACACATAAGAAACGGCCTCATCCTTGCTGTTATTTAGGGTCAATTAGAGATACCATAGAAATACCTTATGGGGTAAAGGGTTAAAATGCTTTTTTTAACTTGGACAAACATGTCTGTAGAATCTTATTGTACGGTCATGAGTCACCCCGTTTACCGAAGAGTCTCATGTTTTAACCAATTACCTCACAATCCCTACTTTTGACGCCCCTGAGAAAGAAGCCTTTAGAAAACATTGTGGGAAAAGGAGAAAATGCTGGTAACCAGCATTTTCTCCTTTTCCAACACTGTTTTCTACCTTTCACAAAACAAATTTCAATTTTTCAGTCACTTTTATTTTGTCGTCTGCAAATGCTTTCAATTTGGACCAGTCTAAAATTTTCTCGTGTGTTAGAGAGTTAACGACTTGGCAAAAGAGGGTGTTTGAACGTATTTTCTGCAAGATTTGATTGTACAATCTTATCTATAAGGTATTACCATTCTAACAATTCTAGTGCAACTTGAAATAACATTTCTTATTGGCTGACAGAATTACTTTTGCACAGTTTTAACTCATTACCAAACGACAAAATTTTGGCTCGTCCAAATCGAAAGCATTTGCAGATGACAAAATATGAGTGGCTGAAAATTTGAAATTTGTTTTGTAAAGGATAGAAAACATTGTGAGAACAATGTTTTCTATAGACTTCTTTCTCAGGCTCGTCAAAAGTAGGAATTGTTTGGTAATGGGTTAGCCGACCAGAAATTCCTTTGATACAGGTCTACTTTGAAATCATTTGTTGATAATTTTGTTAGTTTCATGAAAAGGGAGGTAATTATTATCTCCCTTCGTAATGAGAATATGGTGGTTTTGGATTTATAAATGATAATTCTTACAAGGAAAACAACATGATGAAAAAAAATGGCTCTGTTAAATAAGCACACTAATACTATAGTAATAGGAAATGATCATAGGAAATCTTTTTGGATAATATTACAGTGGAATTAGCTGTTTTCCATTAGGATTGTACTACCTTGAATTGAGATATTCAGATTTTCATTATCTTTCCAGACTTACAAAATGATCGATCACTGTATAAAGTAAATCGATATCTAGCAAACCATCAGAATATATAGAATATTTTAAAGCCCAAAGAAAGATAGCAAAAAATCAATGGTATTCCCCCAAAACACTGCGTAGCCTTACTAGATATTTTTAAATTTCACGCCATAGTCTCGTGAAGACTTGTGGGAATGTAATCAAGGGTAACAACCTACGTCACAGGAGGTGATATCGGACCTGGGCATGTTCATAACTTATGTCCGCTATATTGAAAAATAAGTACGATATGAAGATAGAATGAGGCTAACTTTGGTGGATACAAACGGACTACAAAGACTCTCATGTATTTATCAAAGACATTAGATGAAAACATTTAATATTATGATGTTTTAGACAGGAAGCAGATGTCTATATGCACAAACACTTTGACCAAATATCAAAAAGTGATTGGGTTTTAATAGTTGGTCGAAGTCTATTCCATTTTTATAAGTATCTATTCCATTTTTTAACAAAAGCTTTGACAAAAAACAAAGTCCCTAGGCATTGTACGCTTTGGAGCTCTAAACACTTTTTCAGATCATTTAAAGGAACGATTACAAAAAAAAAAACAGTCTTACCAAAGACGCACACTGACTTTATAACAAGGGTCCGATATCACAACCTGTGACGTCACACTGACGTACGTTGTGAGGGGTAGTATTATGACCGTTAGCACGCAGTGCTTTTGAATGTTCGTATTCAAATTAGTATGATGACGTCATATCTGATGTAGCAAGAAAAGACGGAGTTACCGATAGTAAAACGGCCATCCAGTTATTCGAACGCTAAATATTACCACGGCGGGGAATCACGTGACACAACAACAACAACAATGACCGTTATTTGAAAAAAATCCCCAACTTCAGGTAAGAAAATCTTCAACAATTCCCACGGCGGGGAATCACGTGACACAACAACAACAACAATGACCGTTATTTGAAAAAATTCCCCAACTTCAGGTAAGAAAATCTTCAATAATTCCATTAATACATGACCGATTGGAATTTGGTTTGAAGCAGAGAAGGCGGAAGGACTCCGGGGATTTGCTTGATGTGGTAGATTTTTTAAACAACACCAGATAAAAAAGTTATTGACGAGCAAACAAATTATCCAGGGTAAAAAATTTGTTTGCTCGTCAATAACTTTTTTATCAGGTGTTATTTAAAAAATCTACCACATCAAGCAAATCCCTGGAGTCCTTCCTCCTTCTCTGCTTCAAACCAAATTCCAATCGGTCACGTATTAATGGAATAATTGAAGATTTTCTTACCTGTAGTAGGGGAATTTTTTCAAATAACGGTCATTGTTGTTGTTGTTGTGTCACGTGATTCCCCGCCGTGATTCCGTTAATACGTGACCGATTGGAATTTGGTTTGAAGCAGAGAAGGCGGAAGGACTCCAGGGATTTGCTTGATGTGTTAGATTTTTTAAACAACACCTGATAAAAAAGTTATTGACGAGCAAACAAATTATCCAGGGTAAAAAATTTGTTTGCTCGTCAATAACTTTTTTATTAGGTGTTGTTTAAAAAAAATCACATATCTAGCAAATCCCTGGAGTCCTTCCGCCTTCTCTGCTTCAAACCAAATTCCAATCGGTCACGTATTAACGGAATTATTCAAGATTTTCTTACCTGAAGTTGGGGAATTTTTTCAAATAACGGTCATTGTTGTTGTTGTTGTGTCACGTGATTCCCCGCCGTGTATTACTGTGCCTTTTTAACCCTTTCCCAAACGACAAATTTATAGACTGGTCCAAACTGAAAGAGTTTGCATACAACAATTTTAGATTTTGAGAGTATGGCAGGAAGTTCTCAAATAGGGTAGAAAACACTGTGGGAAAAGGAGAAATTGCTCTTTACGAGCAATTTCTCCTTTTCCCACAGTGTTTTCAAAAGACTTTTACTGCAGACACGTAAAAACTAGGGCTTGTTTAGGAAAGGGTTAATGAATACAATTATCTTTCCGTTTTTACGACTGTGTACTAAGATAAAATCTGTCCGTATAGATTAATATTTGTACAGTTGATTTTGATTTACGGCATTAAAACTAAACAGTTCCTTTTCAAAAAACAAATTATGTTAATTGCGTCACATTCGATTTGATATCTAAAAAAACATTCCTATTTGCACAAGTTTAGAAGTTTCGTTGTCTGTTCACCCTTTACCAAACGACAAAATTCCAGACACCTCCAAATTGAAAGCGCTTGCAGACGACAACTTGAAAAAGTGACTAAAAATTTGAAAATTGTTTTGTGAAGGGTAGAAAACATTGTGGGAAAAGGCGTCTATCTCAGGGTCGTACAAATCAGGGATTGTTTAGTAAAGGGTTACGAGATGAACAACGAATTCCGTAATGGCATTGTTATCTTCCAGATAGATTGTTTGGAAGTAATCGATAATTTTGTACTTGTCGCTAATTAACTCTTTACCATACGATCCTGACTTTTAACGACCCTTGAAGAGAAGCCCTTTGAAAACATTCTGGGAAAAGGAGAAAATGCTGGTTACCAGCATTTTCCCCTTTTTCCCACAATGTTTTCTACACCGCCGACAGTGAATTTCAAATTTTTAACCACATTTATTTTGTCGTCTGCAAATGCTTTGAAATTGGAGTGGTACAATTTTTTTGTACTTGTTGCTAATTAGGCCTATCTCTTCACGCACACGACCTAGAAAACTGTTAGATAAATTAGAAAATGTGAAAATGTTGGTAACCAGCATTTTTTTCGCCTCATACAGAGTCTTCTGCCCTTCCAAAAACAAATTTCACTTTTGAGTCGTATTTATTTCGCCGTCTGCAAATGCTTTGAATTTCGACAAGTCTAAAATTTTGTCGTATGGGACATGGTTAATTTCCTATCATACGATAAAGCTTTAGACATTATTTGTAAGAATTTGATATCAAAATGCACAAGATTAATTTTAATTTAAACATATTTTATTCAATATATTGACATTTAAATACACAATACAAAAAATAAACGTGAAAAGGATCGGAACGAAAGCATGTTGCTTATATAGTTCCTCTCCCTAAGCTGAATCATGTGATACGCCAATAATATCAAATGTCAAAAAGAAAAGATTATTACAAAGAACAGATAGTATGATTGTAAACAAAAAGGGCTTCGTTATCTGAAAAAGTAAAAAAAAAGGAAAGGTGATTGTTGATTGACCAGAGCGGCAGCAAAAGGTACAAAGTTATCCTTGTATTTAAAAGTTCGCGACAGTACATTGTCAGTCGTTTGGTACATGGTTAATTTCCTATCATACGATAAAGCTTTAGACTTTATTTGAAAGAATTTGATATCAAAATGCCCAAGATTATAAGACCTTTCATATATAGGATAATGAAAATATTAAAGAAAAAGGAGAAAATGCTGGTTACCAGTATTTTCTCCTTTTTCAAATGTTTTTGACGGGTGTCTTTCCAAGGGTCGTTGAAAAACGACATTGTTTGGTAAAAGGGAAAAATGTACGGAAATAAGTAGTTCAACTATCTAGCTTATATTACAACACACTACTTAGATTGTTACCTATTAACTTCGAATCTTACTCCCTTGTGATTCTTATGAAATAGGCTATTTGAAAAAAAAAAAGCCGGCACGCTGTCCGCAAAAGGTCAGTAAGTCGCGCTTAGTTGCCTAAGAATTAAGATTACATAAAATACCTTTTTCTACGTGTACATAGTGACAAACGTATCAGGACAATTGCCCCCCCCCCTGACAATTGCCCCCCACCCCTTAGGACCACTCCCCCAGGACTATTGCCCCCATGACAATTCCCCCCCCCCCCCGACTATTGTTGCCCCTCGCTCCGAGGACAATTCCCCACCTCCCCCCTTAAGAACGGCAGGTGAATACAGACCCTGATCTTATTTATTCTGGACAGCCTGCAAAGGTCAGCGAGTCTCGCCGTGCAGCTTAAGCAGCTTAAGGTTTAAAATTATTCGCACAAGTCTTCATAGTAAACATAGACCCCGGTGGAATGATAGTTGTATGACAATCGCCTTGGCTCGGGGCGACATGACTCACTACAGTAGTGAAGGGGTTTCCATGTGCCCTGTCAACGTAGGCTAACCGAATCACTCGTCATAACTCGGTCGATTCTGTACCTACATCTATGGCTCCCATCTCTCGAGGAATGCCGAATGCTGACCGAACAACGAATTCATTACTCTGCAAAGTTTCACCATTCCAACGTTTCTTTGGAGAATTTTACCTGTTTTTGGCTCAAAAAATGAGTACGCTGACGAAGTAGAATTATCCTTCTGAGTGCCCCCAATTCAATGAAAACTGACGTTACTGGGAACTGATGTCAGTGAAACCTTGGTAATACATGCAGCTTGGTGCATAATCTTGATGTTAATTTTGATCGACGCCGCCATTTGGATGTTGTGTTGATGGTGTAGACACGTATAGGGGGCTCCCGAAAGGGAAACTGCTTTTACGTTGGTTTTGCCAATGTATATCATAAGTTGGGGGCGTATTATCCAATCACACCACGAGAAATTTATTTGCAGTAGATCTATAATAAGATCTTATGTTTCAAATTGTCGCATTATTATAATGGTGTTTTAACTCCATTTTTGTGAAATTTAAGATTTTTATATCGTTGGAATCGTTATAAGGCGCTCTATCTTCCCATGAAATTAATTTTGCATTACAGGCCCAAGTTAACCCTTTACTCCATAGATACTCATTTCTACGCATTGCTTGTAGGAGCCTTTGAAAAACATTGTGGCAAAAGGTGAAATTGCTCGTACCGAGCAATTTCACCTTTTGCCACAATGTTTTCTATGCTATCAAAAGGGGTCATATACACATAAGAAACAGCTTCATCCTTGCTGTTATTTAGGGTCAATTAGAGATACCATAGAAATGCTTTATGGGGTAAAGGGTTATGAGGTTTTCACTGTGAACTTGTTCACTCTACTAACGATTAACAACCATTAGAACATTTGGAACTAATATTCTCGAAAACACCAAAATGACGATTATAACACTGTTATAAGTCGACGAAAGATCCTTGAGCAACATTTGATTTGTCGTCTACATGTTGTTTTTCTTCTAAAAAAACTTCATAAAACAGTCCTAAGATGTTAAGAATTGTAGATATCTGGGTCAGCTACAGGCATGCAGTTTTATTTTCATTTGAAACTTAATACTCAAGATGGATTGGTTAAGCTTATAGCCAATCAGGTCATTCAATGATAAGATCAATAAATACGTGTACATATAGATATATGTACATGTACATGTCATAACAAAATGTAGACCGTATGTATATCAACTGCTGATAAATATATATATTTTTCTTATATAAAAAGGCAGTTGTATATGAATGAATGAATGAATAAATGAATGAACGAAAGAAAAAACGAACAAATTTTAACTCTGTTGAGATTTTTTCCTGTCTTTTGAATGTAGTTTTCAACATAGATTGCTGACAAGGCGAAAAGTTGTCCCAATTTTGTAGTTCAAAGTTTCGTTTCAGGTGAAAACAAAATAGTTTTTTCCCAAAAATCTATTTAAGGACATCACGTGGGTCAAAATATAGTACTTTGTGTATGACAAATACATTTTATGCCATTCTGTATAGGATAATTTTGAAAGAAAATCCAATTTTTATCTTGAAGACGATGATGATGCAGAAATGCTATAATAATCAAAGGCAAAAATCAATCAATCAGTATCGAAGAGATCAAATTAATGTGTTTGAAAAAGAATGATTAATGAGCAAAATGCTGATCGCTGAGTAGTTATAACCTACTACTGCCATACTGTTTCAGAAAGATTTTGTTTTTGCCCGTTTAACTCTTGGGCAGCTAAGCTTGACTCAAGCAACCTGTTACGGACAGTGTAGCTCGAGATCAGAATGCACAGAACGTGCAGTCTGATCTTGGATCTAACTCTCCGATAAGAATATATATTCCCACAAATAATTACTTTGAAATGACAACATTTTAGTTTGTCTACTTTTGGCTTGAAAGTTTCATTTAACTCTTTACCAAACGACAAAATTTTAGACTTGTCCAAATTGAATGCAGTAGCAAACGACAAAATAAACGTGACTCAAATATTGAAAATTGACTTTAGAAGAGAAGAAAACATTGTGAGAAAAGGAGAAAATGCTGGTCAACAGCATTTTCTCCTTTTCCCACAATTTTTTCAGAAATCTTCTTCCCTTGGATCGTAAAAAGCAGGGATCATTTGGTAAAGGGTTAGTTACATATAAAAAGCAGGTTGATTGTAAACTGTGTCAAGCGTATTTTGTGCTGTAATTTAAAATTCAAACTGGGCTACCCATTACCAATGTTACTAAAAATATCTTGTCTGTTAGTTGTATTTAAACTGTAATATCGATGTTCAAAACGTGTCTCTACCAGTTGTATTATGGTCTATATAAATAAAAATGTCGAATTTCAATGATTCATATCAAATCTGAACTGAGCTTAAAAGGTTAATAAAACCTATAAATCTCATTAATTGGTTGATTGATTGGTTTCATATATTGACTGATTGATTGATCGATTGATTGATAGAAAAAAGCCGCATGATATGCCATAAGGTCTGCGTGCATGTATGTTTACACTTATAGTATATTCCATTTAGATTAACAGTGAAGAATCTTTTTCATTTTTATTATTCAACCGGAGCTAAAGCTTTAAAAGGTAAGACCTTTAAGAATGTATATATATATTCTGTTTCCTTTTATCTGTAACAATCCTGGTTTCAAGCCTCGCTGTCCCCACAGTGTTTTTCACAGGACTGTCCTTGGGCAAGACATTTCAGAGCCTTACCTGGTACTGGTGAAACCAGGAAAACATGAATATGTGAACAGTGTCCGTGATATGACAAATAATGTTGAAAGCAGCGTAAAACACCATTCAATTAAATTCATTTGTAACACTTCTCAATTTTTGACTTAGTTTCTTTCCTGTGCTTTCTTGATGGAAGGTTTCCCCCAAGACCAGCATTTTAGCTGATTTACACATGTGAATGTCCCTTGCTAGCAGTTTAGATTGCATAAAATTTTAAGGTATTAAAATGAGCAGTTTGATATGCACGTCATTCGATGTGTTTTGAAATGAGTTTGTTCTAAATGACCTTAAAGGCGAAATCTGGTGTTATTGGCGTAGTTTAAGATGAGGCATTGCTAATTATTGTGCAGTTACACATTGGGACTATATATGCATTGACAAGTTACTTAGCCGACACCTGGTTTTGATATAGTTGGTCTGTAGTTTTTAATGATGTTGCAAGTTTTACTGATTGTGCAACATATCGTAGGTTTATTTCAAAAACCTCGTAACTACAGCTTGTGACAAGCTGTAGTTACGAGGTTTTTGAAGTAAACCGACGATATGGCATCATATGAAAGGTCCGTTTTCTTATTAGAGGTCGGGAGTCAGAACAGATCCATTTTTTTCGACTGACTGATTGGTTGGTTGATTTATTTCAATTGATTCATTAAGTGATTCTTTGTGTCACTCTCAGTACTTCAACCCATTTCTCCAGGAGTATGTCAAAGAAGGAATTCTCAGGTGAAAGTCAACAGAGGTATAATTGCAGAAGCAGAAGCCAAAGTTTCACATTTCTTGTAAAGAAACATCTATGAATTTATGCTTCTTACGGCACAGTATATTTAACCCTTTACCCCATAAGGCATTTCTATGGTATCTCTAATTGACCCTAAATAACAGCAAGGATGACGCAGTTTCTTATGTGTATATGACACCTTTTGATGGCATAGAAAACATTGTGGCAAAAGGTGAAATTGCTCGTCACGAGCAATTTCACCTTTTGCCACAATGTTTTCCAAAGGCTCCAACAAGCAATGCGTAGAAATGAGTATCTATAGAGGAAAGAGTTAAGTCAAGTGATACATGGAAAAACAATTTTCCTCTAAATTATTACAATGCTTTTACTCAAATAAGGGACTCTATACGTATGAGGAGCACCTCGGGTGAAAAGATAATTCTCAGTTCTCTTTGATAACCGAGTTAACTATTTCTTAGAGATCGTTTCAATATTGCTTTCAGTGGCGGCCCAATTACGACAAATTTGTTTCATCGTCTAATAATTTTGTCTGTACTTTTACACTATGTGTACTTTGTTTATATAGATTTTATCCGTAAAACGACGATACGAAATTCTCATGGTAAAGAGGCAAACTTGTTCTTTTGGCCATTGACTCTTAGCCTATAGAACCCTTGAATTTAAATAAAACTCCGAACAAAAATGCTCACTCTAAACAGACTACAGGTTTATTTCGAAAACAAACATCAGGACCACTTCTATTTTTATTTTGAATTTTCACCTTATACTGATGAAAACTGAAATTCAAAAGGCGCGATCGTTTCACAAACGCGTTGTCTTTTTGCTTTCGGTTTCGATTTTACTTTCGGTTTGAATTAGACTGGTTCTCTTTTGGTGTACTTTTCTAGAGGTGGCCCTGCTTTTTCACAATATAGAAAACGTATGTAACCAGTCGCATTTATATAACACGTGATCAAAAATGGACGAAAAAGACCTGGGAGAACGAGTCCTGAAGTGTTTATCGTCCAGAAAAAAGAAATGCGAGGCTTTAAACAAGCTTGTTCAAACCCTGCGCGTGCAGAAAAAGTCACTGAATCAATGTCTTTACAAACTACAGAGGCAAAAGAAAGTGTTAAAGTTGCAGATGTCCCCACCGATATGGGGTTTACCTGAATGTTCCTCGTTAACGAAACCAAAGCCTTTGACAAAGGGTTTGACAGGCCGCACGTATGGCACTCGAGGAAAGAAAGTAGTGGTAATTGCTAGCACATTGTTCGTGTAAAAACACTTTTTCCTATTCCATTGTAAAATGTGGCCAATATCCACCACTAAACAGTTTTAATGCATATCTGTGGCATTGTTTCATGAATCATTAAAGTGAGCAGAAAGAAGAAATGGATGAAATTTAAAGCTTAATTCTATTTGCCAATATTGTTTTTGATGGATACAGAATGAATCCTTAAATAGCATAATAGGTTAACTCTTTACCATACGACAAAAGTTTGGACCTGTCCAAATTGAAAGCATTTGCAGACGACAAATTAAATGTGAATCAAAAATTGACCATTGATTTGGAAAGGGTGGAAAACATTGTGGGAAAAGGAGAAAATGCTGGTTACCAGCATTTTCTCCTTTTCCTACTATGTTTTCAAAGGCTCTCTCTCTCAGGGTTGTCAAAAGTCGGGATTGTGTGGTAAAGAGTTAAAGATTCTAACACTAGTCGTTCTTTGTACATAGTCTTTTCATACAAGAGCAATAACATTCTACAGTAAACTCATCACACAGAATTAACATTTATTCCAAGGATAGCTCGATATTTTGTTTCTCTGCTTACCTTTGTAGAAGCTATTATTCTAGTGCTCAGAAAGTTTCTAAATCTTACAGGTCTCCTTTTAGCCTGTTGTTTTATTATCTTCTTATAAGCTTTTAAAGTTGATGTGATACACAAATGTCATGCAATACAAAAAATGGGTCATTCAGACATTCTCTTAACCCATTTCCACACAATCCCTACTTTTGACGCCCCTGAGAAAGAAGCATTTAGAAAGCATTGTGGGAAAAGGAGAAAATGCTGGTAACCAGCATTTTCTCCTTTTCCCACAATGCTACTACCCTTTACAAAACAAATTTCAAATTTTCGGTCTCTTTTATTTTGTCATCTGCAAATGCTTTCGATTTGGATAAGTCTACAATAGTGTCGTTTGGTAATGAGTTAAAGTGTTGTCCTGGGTCAACCCACGCAGTCCACACAAGCTAACCCGAGACAGTTTGCGACTACATTCGAATTTGTCCTAAAATAGACTTGGATGAAATAAAAAATCACATGAAAAAAGAAAGTGCCGTCTTCTCCTAGCTTCGGCAGACTGCGCAGGTTGATCTGAGGTAACACTTTACACAAATTCCGATCACCATTTTTTGCATGTTGAGGGCCAAAAGATTTAACTTCACATTTACACAAAGTTTATTACAAGGTTTAATTGATCCTTTTATGTTTCAGTCTGACATATATTTATCTGGCTAATTTGTAAACAAAGAGTCAAGATTATTTCAGTTTATTGTACATCCAATTTTGTCTGAAAAAGTAGAACTGTGGATCAGCGATGTAACTTTTTACCAAATTACAAAATTGTAGACTTTTCCAAATTGAAAGCATTTGCAGACGATATTATAAATGTGGCTCAAAAATTGAAACTTGTTTTGGAAAAGGTAGATAACATTATGGGAAAAGGAGAAAATGCTGATTACTTGCATTTTTTCCTTTTCCTACAATGTCTTCAAAAAGCTTCTTTCTCAGGGTTGTTAAAAGTCGGGATTGTATTGTAAAGAGTTAAGTGATAAATGTGATCCTCATATAAAAAACATTCAGGTCTACCAGTCCTTGGTCCTGTTTCATGATAAAACCCATTACTACACAATCCCTACTTTTGACACCCCTGAGAAAGAAGCCTTTAGAAAACATTGTGTGAAAAGGAGAAAATGCTGGTAACCAGCATTTTCTCCTTTTCACACAATGTTTTCTACCCTTCACAAAACAAATTTCAAATTTTCAGTCACTTTTATTTTGTCGTCTGCAAATGCTTTCAATTTGGACCAGTCTAAAATATTGTCGTTTGGTAATGGGTTAAGTCTCTTATTTTGCTCAAGTCTGCTGACGGACCTCATTTGTGACTTTTGGATTGTTACTTGAAATCCATTGTACTTGTATCAACAGCGTTCAGAAACATCCTCAAATCTTAAGTTGACAAAACATTTCACACTCAACTCAGCAAATTAATGGACTTAAATCTGTTAAAATGACTTACGACCAGTATTTTGCAGAGCTGAGTCTGAAACATTGCGCCACCATAGGATTTGATAATGTTTTAAAAGTCTGTCAGTATTAGTGAAAATTATTCGAGGAAACAAACTCGGCTTTAAGCGGAAAATAAGTCAGTTGGAGGACTTCTACAATAAAGTTTTTTTTGTGAAAACAGGCCCAGGACCTTATTGTAGCTGAGGATGAAAAGATCAAAGCATACAGTGCAGTGCTCAATCTCACGCAAATTACTGTGTAAATCATGTTTCAGAGTGAAATTCATATAACAAATTTTGGTTACATGTTGGAGCTCACATTATAAGAAAAAGTGTAAGAAAGAAAAAAAGCTGCTGATTTTAATCTTGTGTAAAATGACAGGTTTTGAAATTATTTGTTACCCTTATCAAGGGCATAGCGCCTTCTCTGCACAAAACACATATGCGTATAAAAAAATCCAGGACCAAAGCTGTCTTACGAACGAAGTCCGTAACAAAGAAACAAATGAATAAATGCATGGCAGAAATAAGGATCGGAGCGGGATTCGAACTCCGAACTCCCGGACGCAAAGCCAATACCCTAACCACTGAGCCAAAGAGATATCTCCCTGACGCAGTAGCCAGGTATTGTATTTAAATCGGGAGTATATGCCATGCAGGAAGGAGTGGTCTCCCGTAACACATACCCTCTTAAAGTCATCATTTTATTGATGACTCAAAGCCTTATTAGGCAGGAAGTCCGATTTTGGACAACAAATGGGATTAATGGCTCAATGGCCAATCCCGGACGAGCCCCCATCTTACGAACGAAGTCCGTAACAAAGAAACAAATGAATAAATGCATGGCAGAAATAAGGATCGGAGCGGGATTCGAACTCCGAACTCCCGGACGCAAAGCCAATACCCTAACCACTGAGCCAAAGAGATATCTCCCTGATGCAGTAGCCAGGTATTGTATTTAAATCGGGAGTATATGCCATGCAGGAAGGAGTGGTCTCCCGTAACAGCTGTGACATACAATGATGTATTACTGCATCATAAGTTTTACTCTTTATATTTTCCAGTCCAAAGATAACAAAGATACAGAAAAAGCAGAGAGAGTTCTGCAACTCCTTGAGAGTAAATCTGCACCTTTAAAATCGATAGAAATAGCGAGAGCCATAGGGCTTTCACGAGCTACAGAGGTTAATTCAGTCCTGTATTCTATGGAGAAAGAAGGGTTGGTTACCAGACTTGAGGGCAAGCCTTTAACCTGGACACTGAATCGGGAAACCACAGGTATGTAAAAGTATCATCACTACAGTGTCTTTACCTGTTAACCCTTTACCAAACTACAAAATTTTAGACTGAAAAGCACTTGCAGACGACAAAATTAATGTAACTCAAAAACTGAAATTTGTTTCCTGGGGGGAGTAGAAAACATTGTGGGAAAAGGAGAAAGTGCTGGTTACAAGCATTTTCTCCTTTTCCCACAATGTTTTCAAAAGGCTTCTATGTCAGGGTCATAAAAACCAGGGATTGTTTGATAAAGCATCAACTCTTAAGTCTTTACCACACAGTCCACGGAAAAGGAGATGATTGGTATTTTTTTCCCCAAAGAAATATTGATGTGGAAACAGAACATTGAATTAATGTTGTGACCAGAAAATGGTTTCTTTTAACTCTACCAGACGACAAAATTTAAGACTGGTCCAAACTCGGAGCATTTGCAGAAAAAAAAAAAAGAAAAAAAAGATGTTTTTGGGAAGGGCAGAAAACATTGTTGGAGAAAGAAAGATTGCTTTTAACTTTTTACCAAACGACAAAACTTGAGGTTTGCCCAAATCAAAAGCATTTGCACAGGACAAAATAAAAGTGAATGAAAATTTGAAATTTTTTTTGTGAAGCGTAGAAAACATTGTGGGAAAAGGAGAAAATGCTGGTTACCAGCATTTTCTCCTTTTCCCACAATGTTTTCCAAAGGCTTCTTTCTCAGGGTCGTCAAAAGTAGGGATTGTGTGGTAATGGGTTAAACAGTTTTTCCCCCTTTCCCTCAATGTGTTCTTCCCTCTCAGAGAAAAATATTATATTAGCCATGTTTAAATTGCCATCAGCATGTGTTTCAAATTAGACCAGTCTGCTTTTCAATTGGTTAATGTTAATTTCCACCTATTCCTTCAGGAATTTCTCCAAGAGAAGTAGCCATGCCAGCAGCGAGTTTTGTCAGTCAGTCACCAGACACTGGTTTTTTTCCAGAGTTTCAAGATTCTCAACTATTTAGACCAGACATTGAAATAGACGGTAATGAAGAGAGAGAATATGATCAAGACCCCAGTGAAGATACAAGTATACTTTGTCAGACAATCAGTAGCAAAAATCAGTCTCATTCTCACAATGTCAACTATTCAGCGGATCCCTTGATAGCAAACGAATTGTTTGAAGATTGTGACATGGAAAGTGGTGATTCTGAAACATTAAGTGAGATAACAGGGCAAGTGGTCAAAACTGAAATAAAATCACAGGCTACAGATATAGAGCTTCTTGGAAGAGAAACAAAGGTAATTAAAATCCAACCTGAACAAGAGGACACCTTACTTTTGCAAAACTCTTCGAAAATGGATGTCAGTTCTGAACCTGAAAATGCTTTAAATACACACATACCCCTCTGTAAAAGTGAGAGTATGGGTCTCTCTAGTTTGACTCTGTCAGCAGAAGGTCAGCACATGAAAGTGCAAAGCACACCATTAGTTCTGAAAGATGTGTTGGATTTGGAAGAAGATATGGAGATCAGAAGGAAAAACGTGATAGGTAGTACTGTAGATAAGACTGATGCAACTGAAGGAGATGATACTGACATGGAAAACTGTGTTAAGATTCTTAAACAGTTAGCAGCTATTCCAGGTATGGCCCAATTTGTATTATTAAACAAAACAAAGCTCTCCATGGAAGAGTTTGAGGCTGCAGTACACAAATGTCAGTCTTACGGTTATTTATCAGGTTGTTCAAAATTTTGGAAAATTACTCCGGAAGGAATTGAATACATTGAAGATCAGATAGACGAAGATGAAAAGAACAAACATCCAGTTGAAGGCTTCAATCCAAAGCTGCAGAAAGAAAAGCCAACTGGGCCCCCACCTCCACCCAAGGTTATATTGAAAAACAGAGGTCATGTGACAGAGAACACGGAAGAAGATTCACAAATTGTACAAAAGGCCAGATGGTTCAGGGATAGATCTCCTTTACAGTCAAATGTCTCAAGAACTCCTGCTCCATGTGTTAATCAAGCTGCAGTGACAAACAACTCGGACAACACTTCCAGATTTCTCAGTTCATCCATGAGGCCTTTAAGTGGAATTTCCAACAGAGAGCAAATACAACACAATGACTCAAATAACACAGATGAGTTTGTGCACTCTTCTCTATGGAATACACATGAACAATCTTACCATGATAAGTTTGCCTCATTGAATGGGTTATCGAAAAATTCATATGGAGGCATGTTGTCAAAATCTGGAAATCTAGCAGTTCATTCTAGTGAACATCAGGACAAACAAAAAAGTCAGCCCACCACAGCACTAAACCCACATACTAGTTCAGGTAGTAGAAGTGCTTTTAATGCATCCATGCCCCCAAATCCCATGGATATCATATCAAATGGCTTAAAAAGGACTGAAATATCTCCCCCCACTACTCCTTCAACCTCATCTATCTCTAAGGAACAGTCAAATTCAAAATCTGGCAGTTATCAGTCTATGTATATGCAAAGACAAGGGACAGAGAACCAACCAAGTTTATTCTCTACAAAGATGGGCCAACCAAAGCCGCTGCATACCTTTCAGACTGGTTCTTGGTCAGTGGCATCTGCTGTTCCAAGTGCTACTCTTTCTTTCTCTGAGCATGAAAATACTGATAACCGTTCTGTTTCCTATTTTCCAAGAAATGTCACTGTACAAAATGAATTCAAAAGTTTACCAGTGAGTGTTAGTAAGTCAAGTGGACCTGTGAGCCTAAATGGACTAAACTCTCTTGCTTTATCCAACGAGAGTTTTAATATTCTCAACAAAAATCCAGTTAGTGCATTAATGGAGTATGCACAGTCAAGGAAAACGGAGGCTCATGTCGAAGTACTTTGTTGTAAAGGAGCGGCTCATAGACCTACGTAAGTTTGATCTGTCCTTTCTTATTTACCAAGTGTCAAGTGTCATCTCAGATCAGCCAGCAAAGTCTGTGAGATGGCACTTTACGACTCTATTAGATTTTGTGCTACAGTAGACTTGCATAAAGCAGAAAATTACATAAAAAGGAAAGTATAATTTTTGGTTAGCCTGCATGGACTGCCCAGGTTGATCTGAGACGATACTTCAAGCAAATGTCTGAATATCCCTTTTTGTATGTTACAGGCCGTGTGGACTTTGATGTTGCATTATTGTTTATCCCATTACCACACAATTCATACTTTGACGCCCCTGAGAAAGAAGCCTTTTGAAAACACTGTAGGAAAAGGAGAAAATGTTGGTAACCAGCATTTTTTCCTTTTCCCACACTGTTTTCTACCCTCACCAGAACAAATTTCTATTTTTGTGTCACTTTTATTTATTTTGGACCAGTCTAAAATTTTCTCATGTGGTAATGAGTTAATTATGGTCCTGGGGTCAGCCCTGGAGATTCCGCATGTTAAAGAAGCTTATTATAGTTAAAACTTTAAAAATTTCCTTGTAGTGCATAAATATGTTAGACTTTCTTATGCAATGAGAAAAAAGTTCAAACATGAGCAATTATCAACATTTTGGTGTTGAAGGGTTTAACTCTGTTTTGAAGAATGACGGATTAATATTGCAGCCTAACATTTTGACTTTCGACTTATCAGTGCATGCTTAGTCTGTAGACAAGACAGATCATCATTGCTTATTTGGAACAGTATTTCTCAATCTGTAGATACAGATTTTTTTTCTGTCTACTATTTTATTCAATTGTGACACATGTATTTTAACTTATTACCAAACAACAACATTTTAGGTTTATCCAAATCAAAAGAATTTCCAGACGACAAAATGAAAGTGACTGAAAATTTGAAAATTGTTTGATGAAGGATAGAAACCAGCATTTTCTCCTTTTCCCACAGTGTTTTCAAAAGGCTTCTACTTTAGGGTTGTCAAAAGTTGTCATTGTGTGGTAAAGGGTTAATCATTTTTTATCCCTACATTGAAGGTTCACAATGGCTGCCTTTGTTGGCAGTAGACGGTTTCCATCAGTCACCTGTCACAACAAGAAAGATGGAAGGAAGGAAGCTTGTGATATAGCATTAAGGCAACTAATAGCTGAGGGCCAGTTTCAGGCAGAGTCGGCCACAGAATCTAGTGTAAGATTTTATCCAACTACTGCACTGTTCTTTGTTACTGAAGACCACTTCTTTACGCAAGGCTTCGTCCCGATTTAACCCTTTCCCAAACAAGCCCTTGTTTTTATGTGTCTGCAGTAGAAGTCTTTTGAAAACACTGTGGGAAAAGGAGAAATTGCTCGTAATGAGTAATTTCTCCTTTTCTCACAGTGTTTTCTACCCATTTGGAGAACTTTCTGCCATTTTTATCAAATTTGAAATTGTCGTCTGCTAACACACTGAGTTTGGAAGAGTCTAAAATTTGTTGTTTTGGAAAGGTTAAATCCAATACCTAACAACTGTGTTAGAGAGATATCTCCTTGGCACAGTGGTCATGGTAATGGTCTTGTGAACCTTGAAAAACAAGGATCTTTGTTCACCATGGGTTAGAATCCCACCAGATGTGGTTCCTGTATTTCTCTAACGCATTTGTTTATTTGTTTCTTAACTTTATTATGGACTTTGTACATAAGATGGGGCTTCGTCTGGGATTGGCCCTTGAGCCATCAATCCCATTTGTTGTCCAAAAAGGACTTTCTGCCTAATAAGGCTTTGAGTCATCAATTAAATGATGACTTTAACCCATTACCACACAATTCCTACTTTTGACAACCCTGAGAAAGAAGCCTTTGGAAAATATTGTGGGAAAAGGAGAAAATGCTGGTAACCAGCATTTTCTCCTTTTCCCACAATGTTTTCTACCCTTCACAAAACAAATTTCAAATTTTTAGTCACTTTTATTTTGTTGTCTGCAATTCCTTTCAATTCTGACAAACCTAAAATTTTGTCGTTTGGTAATGACTAATGAGTTAAGAAGGGGTATGTTATGGGAGACCATTGCTTCATGCATGGCTTTGTTCCAATTTAAATACAGTACCTAACAACTGCACTTGAGAAATATCTGTTTGGCTAAGTGGTTCTGGTACTGGTCTTTTAACTCATTACCAGACGACAATATTTTAGACTGGTTTAAATTGAAAGCATTTGCAGATGACAAAATAAAAGTGACTGAAAATTTGAAATTTGTTTTGTGAAGGGTAGAAAACATAGTGGGAAAAGGAGAAAATGCTGGTTACCAGCATTTTCTCCTTTTCCCGCAATGTTTTCTAAAGACTTCTTTCTTAGGGTCGTCAAAAGTAGGGATTGTGTGGTAATAGGTTAAACGTTGAAAAACGAGGATCTTGACAGCAATGGGTTCAAATCCTGCCAGATGCAGTCCTTGTATTTCTTCCATGCATTTATTCATTATTTCTTTGTTACGGACTTTGTTCGTAGGATCTTGTTGATGCTGTCTCTTTAATTAATGCTTGCCCAGCTTTCTTGCTTCTCTAAATGGACTTACCCAGTAGCCAGTCTATCAGTAAACTGGAAATAAATTGGCTGGAATATACTTACAGCATTGGCATAGTATTGCTTACTTAAATTTACAAGTTGATGCTACCAGTATCTGATTGTCCTTCTTTACACATACTTCCAGTAATTCTATATAGTTCTGGTAATGTGAAAAAAATTTCAATTTATTTGGAAGAACTCGTAAGAAAAAGAAAATATCAGAGATTATTTATTATTAATCATGACTGATGTTTATTGTCCTAACTCTTTCGTCCCAGCTTTTGTCATTTGGTAAAGAATTACCACTCAACAATATGAAAAACTTTTGGATTTGTCCAGGTTGAATGTATTTGCAGATGACAAAATATAAACGATTTAAGAACTGAAATTTGTTACCTGAAGTTTGGAAAACATTGTGTGAAAAGGAGAAAATGCTGGTAGCCAGCATTTTCTCCTTTTCTCACAATGTTTTCAAAAGGCTTTTGCTTCAAAGTCATTAAAACTGATGATTGTGTGGTTGAGAATTTTCAAGATCATTAAAATGTGTGGTTGAGGATTTTCATCAATGTTATTAAAACTTGTGGTTGTGTGGTTGAGAATTTTCATCAAGGTCATTAAAATGTGTTGTGGTATGGTTGAGGATTTTCATCAAGGTCATTAACACTTGTGATTGTGTGGAGGAGTATTATGGGAAACTTTCATTTTGAAGTGATCTGCTGCTAAACAACAAAAAACACAGTTGACAAAGGTTGTGATGTTTTCATTGGTGTATTTTTTTGATTACAGGGAAACAAGCCTCAGGCGACCTTAGAGACTATGACGCATTTTGACAAGATTGCAGCGCTTACACATCGTGGGTTTACAGCTCTTGTTTCACAAATAACTGCGGACTCTTTTGCTGGTAGGAAGGTCATCGCAGGTCTTGTAATGAAGAGGTCAGAGGAAGATACTGGCATATTGATAAGCTTGGGAACAGGCAAGTAAACATTCAATACATATTATATCAAATGTTTTGTTGTAGTAGCCCACCCGGGTGGCTCAGTGGTGAGCGTGTCAGAGTCGTGACCTGATGGTCATGAGTTTGATACCCGGTTGAGGCTAACTTTCTTTCCGGCGTATTTTCGCTTCTCACCTATGCTGAAGCATGTGAGAAAAGTAGTCAGTGGCTTTGGAAAGAAAGTTGTGTTAGCGCTGGTGTAAGAAAGCCAGAAAACACATGTGTGTTATCGACCGCCATGATATGACCTTAGCTGTTAAAGTGGCGGTAAGCCCCAATACAACCAACCAATTGTTGTAGTAACCTTTTGGTGCATGTACTTGTTTGAAGGTGAAGGGAGAGAGAATTCTAAATGGTGCGAGACCAAAAGAGACTGAAAGTCACGCAAGGTGTCAAAATTTCTTGATACATGTATTAATTAACTCTTTACCAAATGACAATTTTTTAGGCTTGCCCAGATCAAAAGCATAAGCAGACGACAAAATAAAAGTGATTGAAAATTTGAAATTGTTTTGTGAAGGATACCATTCCTAAACCAATTATAAATTTTTCAGTCACATTTAGTTTGTCTTCTGCAAATGCTTTCAATTTGGACCAGTGTAAAATTTTTTTGTGTGGTAAATCGTTAAATGTTGCTGAAATGATGCTAATTGACTGTCAAAGTATAGAAAACATTGTGGGAAAAGTGAGAAAATGCTGGTAATCAGCATTTTCTCCATTTCCCACAAGGTTTTCATAAGGCTCCTTCCTCCGGGTCATTAAAATCAGGGACTGTTTGGTAAAGGATTAACTGATTTGGATTATCTCTTTACCACATGAGAAAATTTTAGACTGGTCCAAATTGAAAGCATTTGCAGACGACAAAATAAAGGTAAAAAATAGAAATTTGTTCTGGGAAGGGTAGAAAACACTGTGGGAAAAGGAGAAAATTCTGGTTACCAGCATTTTCTCTTTTCACATAGTGTTTTCAAAAGGCTTCTTTCTTAGGGGTGTCAAAAGTAGGGATTGTGTGGTAATGGGTTATTCAATTTCACAGGTAACAGATGCATTACGGGACAACAACTAAGCCTGCAAGGTAACACAGTTAATGACTCCCATGCAGAAATTATAACTCGTAGAGGATTTATTAGGTATGTTGAACAGTCTTTCTATGCTAGTGTTACACATGCACAGAAGTGTTAAGTCTTTACCACACAATCCAGACTTTTAACGACTCTGAGAGAGAGGCCCTGTGATAAAATTGTGGGAAAAGGAGAAAATGATGGTAACCAGCATTTTCTCCTTTTCCCACAATATTTTCTTCCCTTTCCTAAACAAGTTTCTAATTTTCAGTCACGTTTAATTTGTCATCTGCAAATGCTTTCAGTTTTCACCAGTCTAAAATTTTGGTAAAGGGTTAAGGGAAAGCCATTTTGATAAACTTTGACTTAGTTTATTGCATGACTTTTTTTTATCTTTGTGTTGCATTTATATGAGTGATGCTTTCTGAAAAATGTGGGTTGAATGCATTCTGCAAAAAGTATCGACATTGATCAGCCCCATCTTTGCGAGCCAAGTTTACAATCACTATGTGGATCTTTCCTTGGCTGATTGAGCCCGATTTTGAGATTCCTGCGATGCGCCCTCTATTTGATTCTGGTTATTAACCCCCTTTACATCATATTTCTAAAAGCAAATGAAATATTGTTTTACAAACCAGTTACGAATACACATGAAGCGATAAGCAGACATCCATGTGGGTTTCCATGTTTACTTTCTATTCGAAAGATGAAATCCTACAAGCAATTTCATTCGTTGCAGCTACAGCTGGCTGCATCCAATGAAAAAGGGTATCAAGTGAATCTAAAAATCAAGCTCGATCCGCCAAGGGTAGAGTAACATAGTGAATCTTCAGCCTTGGCTTGCGAAGATGAGGTCAGCCCGTGAAGACCGCACAGGCTGACCTGGGTCAAAATTGTTTACTTTTGATGAACTTTCTGCCTGTGTAGGAACCATTCTAACTCCAGATTTAGTTTAGAAAAATAGATTTTATTGGTCTATAATTATGTGATGACTTGATGGGTAAAATACATCACTGGGATGTATTAACCCTTTACCACATGGCAAAATTTTAGACCCATCCAAATTCAAAGCTTTTGCAGATGACAATTTCATAGTGGCTGAAATGATCCAATTTTTCTTCTTTGTGGGAAAAGGAAAAGAAATTTGCAGAGCTGGGAATTTGAACATGATTTCTTACTTCTTTTTTGGTCAAAAGTTTATTTATACAGTCTCGGTCATTTTGTATCAAGAAAATTTGATTTGAAAATAAATAAAAAATTGATAGAAAAGTGAATTTCTGAATGCAAACATGAGTTGTCCAAATTAATTTTGACAACAGAAATACTTTTCTGCTCATTTCAGATTTTTGTACAAACAGTTATTAGACTATGACCCTTCAAAACATAGTCCACTATTTGAAAGATCAAGAACTGGAAAGTTACAAATTCGACCAAAGATTACCTTTCATTTGTACATATCCACAGCCCCTTGTGGGGATGGAGCCCTGTTTTCACCAAGGTTTGTAGTGTTTTGTTGATCACTAGACCCTAGTTTGATAGCACTGAGACTTATATAATATGTCCATCTTTTATATCTAACCTCGTAACTCTTTACCAAACAGTTTACCAAACAGCAGAATTTTAAGACTAGTCTAAATTGAAAGTATTTGTAGACAACAAAATAAATTTGACTCAAATTTAAAAGATTTTTTTTGGGACAGGTAGAAAACATTGTATGTGTGAGTAGTATCTTGATACCAATTCCTTTTTGCTGCATTTCGCAAGGCTAAGCTTAGGTCATATACAGTTATGTGACCAGCAATTTGTCATATCTGTGATACAACACCTAGATTGATTTAAAAATCCAAATTGCATTTCCTATTCATCACAATTATGCATTCTTGCCCCACAAGGGTTAAATTTTAGCTCCACTGGCCAAAGGCCAACAGGCTTATGTCATGGCCCTGTGTCTATCTTGCCTTGGTCTGTGCAAAAATTTTTGTATATCTTCTAGTTTGAAATCAGTTGGTCAAGTATTGTAATGTTTGGCTTGTAGTGTTTTTAGTTATTAGCAAGTAGAGCAATACAGGGTTGTCATGGCCCTCTTGTTGTCATGAAGCAAATAGATTGACTTTTTGAATAGTTGTACATGTATAAAGCATCAAAAAAATGGACTTCTTGTTGTAAAATGAATACTTCTTTAGATGGAAAAAAAAAAAGAAGTAGAATGAATTTCATCCTGTAAAGAAAATGCATGTAAAATTTTACATTGTTATCAAATTTTGTTTTTGTTCACGGTATTTGTCAGAAATTTGTTAAACTTAGAATAAGATAATGTCATGTTACTTTCCTATTTGCTGTTAGATATGTTAAAATGACATTTTTCAAGAAATAGGTCTACTTACACACCTATCTGCTGCATTGTTTTCTAGTTAGAGGGTTTGAAAAGTGAAGAAATAGCTCAAGCAATTTCCCCCATGTCGTATTACATTGTTTGCCTGGTCCTTGGTACATTATATTTTTGTCATATTTCTTAGATATTTTTGGATTATTCTGAAACATAAGTATAGACTTTTGAAATACACGGAATCGATAGACCGATAAAAATTAGACCAAAACATTTTTATCATTGTAGAGATGCAGAGTCAAGTAAAACACCAGTGGATATGAGGATAAGACCTCCACATGAACCGGTATTCTCTAGTAATGTGCAGGGACTTCTGCGTACAAAAGTGGAGGGAGGTATAATCAGATTTTTTTAGCCCTCTTCAAACCATCCCCATGCTTTCATGACCCTGAGGCAGAGGTCTATCGAAAAGATTTTGGGAAAAGGAGAAAATGCTGGTAACCAGCATTTTCTCCTTTTCCCGCAATCTTTTCTATAGTTCTTTTCATAGACATCCCATCATAGAAGATACATTCACCTGCCTATCTTTAAATGCTTTTAACTTGGACAGGTCTAAATTTTGTTTTGTGGTTAAGCAAACTTTGTGTACAAGTTTTTTCAGCTGGATATACATACAAGTATTATTTGTCAAAGGCGAGCATGGGCATAGAAGTTACACTGGAAACAGGTCTGTCAGACCAATCAACAACAGATATAATCTTATTGTCCTTTCTTCTTGTAATTCTGCAATTTTTATCAAGAACAGTGGTTATTGCAAGAGTTATGGCCCTCCAAATTTTTATGGTGATCTTGATACATAGCAATCCACAGGGGGAATAATGTTTAACTTTTTACCACAGGACAAAATTTTAGACTGGTTCAAATTGAAAGCTTTTGCAGACGACAAAATAAAGGTGACTGAAAAATTGAAATTTGTTCTGGGAAGGGCAGAAAACACTGTGGGAAAAGGAGAAAATGCTGGTTACCAGCATTTTCTCTTTTTCCTACAGTGTTTTCAAAAGGTTTCCTTCTCAGGGGCATCAAAAGTAGGGATTGTGTGGTAATGGGTTAACCTGTTTCAGCTCTTGTGTGTAATAATTTTATTTTCATTTTTCTTTTGGCCAGGTGAGGGTACTATACCAATAGAAGCAGGGTTCAAAGGTCAAACATTCGATGGTATACAAAGAGGTGAAAGGTTACGGACAATGTCCTGTACAGACAAGGTGTGTCGGTGGAATGTCGTTGGGATGCAGGGAGCATTACTGAGTCACTTTCTTGAACCTATATACTTAAACTCACTGACATTAGGTATGTATACTTTCACTTTTAGCTCAGGTGGTTTTGAAGAAAATGTTGAAGTATTTTTATAGCAATAGTAATGTTATCAACTGCAGCATACAAAATCTCTGAGATTCCAGAGCTACTCTCTGTAACCTATATTCATAGACTTATTGAAATGGGAATTTAGAATGTATTCATTGTAAGTTCATCCATTTCTGATTTGTCCTCAGACCAACACAATTTTTGTGTAAATTATACAAAGAACAAACATCTAGGCAAAGAATTTAACAGCCCTGCAATTCGTCTTAAATGGGTAGAAAAAATTATGGGAAAAGGAGAAAATGCTGGGTACCAGCATTTTCTCCTTTTCCCATGTTTTTAAAACGCTTCTTCCCCAGGGTTATGTAAACTTAGGACTGTGTGTTAACTCTTTACCAAACAACAGAATTTTAGACTGGTCCAAATTGAAAGCACTCGCAGACAACAAAATAAACGTAACCCTAAGATTGAAATTTGTTTCCAGCAGGGTAGAAAACATTGTGAGAAAAGGAGAAAATGCTGGTTACCAGCATTTTCTCCTTTCCCCACAATGCTTTCAAAAAGCTTTTATCTTGGGGTCGTAAAAACCAGGAATTGTTTGGTAAAGAGTTAACCCATTACCACACAATCCCTATTTTTGACAGCTCTGATTGAGAAGCCTGTAGAAAACATTATTTCCCAGGGTCGTCAAAAGTCAGTATTGTGTGTTAATGGGTTAAGTGAGTCTTTGGGGAGCTTAATAACATTTTTTATGGATGAGTTTCATAAATTTTTACCTCAAAAGCCAATGAGTGTCAGATTCTTTTTATCACACAACTGTACAACAAGAATTATGGTCCATAATGTGTTAAAACAGAGGCATACATGTATAATGTGTAATGAAATTTACATGACGCTTAGTCACTTCTCTGACAGGTATGTTACAAATGAAAAATAATTCTAAAGAAACTTGCATAATATTGTTTGTGTTTGGAATCTTAAAGTGATTAAATCAACAACTTTAAGAGTTTCAACCATTAATTTCCTTCAGGAACCTAGGTCAGTATTGCTTTAGAAATTAAACATACAATTACAGAGTGCTGACAAAATACAGCACTATTTTCTTATCACATAAGTATGTGAGACAAGAAAATTTGTTACATTGAAAACAAGGAGAGTTATGTGATTAAATACAATACAGAACCCTTTCCCAAACAACACATTTTGGACTCTTCCAAACCGAAAGAGTTTGCAGACGACAACTTAAGATTTTGAGAAAATGGCAAAAAGTTCTCAAAAAGGGTAGAAAACACTGTGGGAAAAGGAGAAATTGCTCGTTACGAGCAATTTCTCCTTTTCACACAGTGTTTTCATAGGACTTGTACTGCAGACACGTAAAAACCTGGGCTTGTTTGGGAAAGGGTTAACTCATTACCAGATGACATTATTTTAGACTAGTCCAAATCAAAAGCATTTGCAGACAACAAAATAAAAGTGACTGAAATTTAAAAATTTCTTTTGTGAAGGGTAGAAAACATTGTGGGAAAAGGAGAAAATGCTGGTTATCAGCATTTTCTCCTTTTCCACAATGTTTTCAAAAGGCTTCTTTTCCAGGAGCATCAAAAGTAGGGATTGTGTGGTGATGGGTGAAACAAGATTTCACCATGTTTACTATACTAGTTTTTTATGTGTTTTGTGTATTGTCTTTTAGGGTTGTTGTATAACCATGGGCATCTGTCCAGAGCTGTATGTTGTCGAGTTGGGCGTGGTGCAGCCAGCATCGAGGGCATGTTGCCCACCAACTACAGACTGAATCACCCATGGTTGGGCCGGGTCACTGTCTGTGACCCCCCAAGGGAGGTACAGAAAACAAAGTCTCTCAGTGTCAACTGGTGTTTTGGAGACACCAATGTGGAAGTCACAGATGGGACAACAGGACTGTGCAATACTAGGTAATCTCTTCAACTGTGACAATGTTTTCTTGGCATTTTTTTTTTGCAGTACCCATGTGTAGTTTACCAGTAAATAGGTCTGAATGTCTATCCTCAATCAGCTTTTTTTCTCCAGTGACATCTATTTTCACTGAATTAGGGTACTCAGAAGGGACAACCTACTTTGTCAGCATACTCAGTGCTTTAAATAAAAAAAGCAGGTAAATTTGCTTAACAAATGTTGAAATGGTGAACCTTTGCAGTATGATATATTTGTTGTACGGTGAGGTGACAGGGAACTTGGAAACTTGGTCAAGGCTATGGTGAATCATGTCGCCACCTTGTCTTCAGCTCGGCTACACATGATTCACCGCAGCCTTGAACAAGTTTCCAAGTCCTAACAGTTTAACAAATAATATTATACTGCAAAGAAATATTTCTCTTGATCTTATTGGATAATATGCTCCAAACATATATATCATGTACACTGGCAAAACCAGTGCAAAAGCAGTTTCCCCTTTGGGATCCCCGTATACATGACTGCAGTATTAACACAACATGCAAAATGGCTGCCAAGTCTCCTGCCACCCGACCATACAACTTATATCATTATACTGCAAAGAAATTTCTCGTGATCTGATTGGTTAACATGCCGGGTACATATATCATGTTCCCTGGTAAAAACCACGTAAAACCAGTTCCCCTTTGGAGTGCCCCGCAAACATCACTACACGTGCAACACAACATCCAAAATGGCGGCGTCGATCGATCACCAGACTGCACATTTTTGTACCAAACTGCACGTTTTAGTGACGTCAGTTTCCAGTGACGTCAGTTTTCATTGAATTGGGGCACTCAGAAGGGAATTTCTATTTCGTCAGCATACTCGATTCGTGAAATTATAAAACAGGAAAATTTCGCTTAACGCGCTTTGAAAGGGTAAAACTTTGCAGTATAATAAATTCGTTGTACGGTCAGGTGGTAGGGGACTTGGAAACTTGTTCACGGCTGTGGTGAATCATGTCGCCACCTCGCCTTCGGCTCGGGGCGACATGATTAACCACAGCCGTGAACAAGTTTCCAAGTCCCCTGCCACCTGACCGTACAACTAATAATGTACAGGATTTGAAACCAGGTCTCTAGTTTGAATTCTAATTTGTCAAATGTCTTTTTGAAGACTTTTGGAAGCCTTTGCTCCAGGATTCATTGCTTTCTCATTCCTGATCATTGTTTGGAGGATTGTTATGTGGGAAAGCAGCTAGTGGTTTAAGAAAAAATATTTTTGAGGTACTGGTTAAAGGGATTTAAGAAAAGCTGCTTTGAAATGATTTAAATAATGTTGAAAATGGCATTAAAAAAAACATACAAAAAAAAAGCATTTATCATTTACTGCACTAGATCTATGACACCTTTCTCTCTATTTCAATGATTTCTTGTGATATAAAGATTAACCCATTACCACACAATCCCTACTTTTGACGCCCCTGAGAAAAGAGCCTTTCGAAAAAATTGTGGGAAAAGGAGAAAATGCTGGTAACCAGCATTTTCTCCTTTTCCCACAATGTTTTCTGCCCTTCACAAAACAAATTTCAAATTTTCAGTCACTTATATTATGTCGTTTGCAAATGCTTTTGATTTGGAAAAGCCTAAAATTTTGTCATTTGGTAACGAGGTAATCAGTTCTGTCAATATATTCTGTATGTGTATACATTTTTATTTCAGCATTGAGAAAGGCCTTTTTTCCCGCTGTTCAAAACGTAGCTTTTTCAACAGTTTTAAAGCAGTGTGTGAGAAATTTGGCCGGCAAGATTTGCTCCAAGCAGAAACCTATAAAGATGTCAAGATGAAGGCAACAGATTTTCAACAAGCAAGGGAGGCCATGTTGGCAAAATTCAAAGAGAACAAATATGGCCCTTGGGTATCAAAGCCTGTGGAGGAGGAGATGTTTGGTTGGGAGGAACAGTAATAAAAACATTTTTGTGAAATAGCGTATTTGTATACGAGTCACATTCTGGCAAAAGGAGGCTTAACCCATTGCAACATGATGCCTATGTTTGACGACTCTTAGAAAGAAGCCTGTAGGAAACAATGTGGGAAAAGGAGAAAATGCTGGTAATCAGCATTTTCTCCTTTTCCCTCAATTGTTTTCTACCCTTTACAAGACAAATTTCAAATTTTCAGTTACTTTTATTTTGTCGTCTGCAAATGCTTTCGATTTGGACCAGTCTAAAATATTGTTGTTTGGTAATTAGTTAATTCATCTCAGTAAAGCGTCATACCAAGGAAATTATCATATAATTATGGACCCATAAAATTCATTTTGTATAAGAACTGACTGAATCATGGGGTGTCATGTCCTTCAACATGCAGAAGATTGACCGATAGCAAAAAGTTTCGTCACGGGGAAAACAAAACATGGCTTATATAGTTTTCAGATAGAGCAAAAAAAATTGTTTCTGATGTCAAACACATAAATGTTGTGAAAGTATTAAGCCTTATACTAAGTGATTCTGCCTTTGAAAATATTGTGGGAAAAGAACAATGTGCTGATTACCAGCATTTGAGCTTTAACTCTTTACCACACAATCCCGACTTTTAACGACCCTGAAAAAGAAAGCCTTTGAAACCATTGAGGGAAAAGAAGAAAATGCTGGTTACCAGCATTTTCTCCTTTTCCCCACAATGTTTTCTACCCTTTCCAAATAGAATTTTCAATTTTTTATTCACCTTTATTTTGGCGTCTGCAAATGCTTTCAGTTTGGTCTAGTCCAAAATTTAACTCCGCCTTGTGCTGTCTTTGCCATCTCAAGTCAGAAAGACTTCAAACTCATGTTTGTTGCAATATTATGGAGTACAGTGCATAAGAACAGTAACTACCTAACACGGATTTCGAGTAGTTCCACTTTGATCTTGGTTTTTACAGTAATTCTCTGCTTGTCTAGAATGTAACTTAGTCACCCAGAGTGAAATTGACTTGAGACTAGGTAAATATGATAGATGAATTACCTGTCCTTTATGATTTTTATTTCCTTCCCCATCCCCCACCCCCCCTCCCCTTGACAACTTGTTGTGGGATGGGCGTATCTTGAGATAATTTGCAGATCTTATTGTTATTGTATATATTGTATATAACTGGCATAATAAAGCATACTGTTTTATTGAAAATGTTTGGTCTAATTGTATAGATCCAGAATAAAAATAAGGCTTTTGATTATAGAGCTAGTGTATTATTAAACTTGTCATACAATCTCGAAATCTCGAGTTTAAACAACCCCTACATTGAAAGCGTTTGGAAACATTGTGGGAAAATGAGGAATTTTTCAATCGTTTTATGTCATTACATGTATGTAATTTTTGTTATTGTTTATAATTGGCAAAATAAAGAGCACTGTTTTATTAAAAATGTTTGGTCTAATTGTATAGATCCAGAACAGAAATAATACTTTTGATTATAGAACTAGTTTATTTTTTACCCTTTGCCATACAATCTCGAGTTTAAACGACCCCTACATTGAAAGTGTTTGGAAACATTGTGGGAAAAGGAGGAAATGTTCAGTTGTTTTATGTTAATACATTTGTATAATTTTTGTTAGCTTTTATAAATAGCTTAATAAAGCTTACTGTTTTATTGTTAAGTTTGGACTTACATGTATAGATCCTAAATATGAAAAAATGCTTTTGATAATGAAACTGGTTTATTATAAACCCTTCCCATACAATCTCCAGTTTAAAGCACACTAAAGAAGATGAGCTTTGGAAAACATTGTGGGTAAAGGAGAAAATGCTGGTAACCAGCATTTTCTCCTTTTCCCACAGTGTTTTCTACCCTTTCAAAGGCAAATCTCATCATTTCAGTAAAATTGAATTTTTGTGTCTGCAAATGCTCTCAATTCTAACAAGTCTTAAATTTTGTCATTTTGTAAAAGATCTAATGTATTTGAAAGGAGACTGAGCGGGTGATAGAGGATGACGAGAAATTGTTTGATAGTTTACTGTACATGCACAGACCCCGCAGGCTGACCCTGGTCGATACTCTTTTATAGATACATTAGGCCTCCTTTTCTAAAGTTTTGGTTCAAATAGTTTAGCCAGTGAGGTGTTGCTACCCAGTCGGGTAGTTCTGTTGTTAGCATGTCTGACTCATGTCCTGGAGGTTGCGGATTTGACACCTGGTTGCGCCAAACTTTCTTTCCAGCAATTTTTTGCCTCTCACCTCTGATGCATGTGAGGTATAGTCAGTGGCTTTGGTAAGAAAGTTGCTTCAGTACTGGTATGAGAAAACTAGGAAACACATGGCTACGTCATGATATGATCTAGGCTATTACAATGGCATTAAACTCTAACACAGACCAAAAGTGAGATGTATTACTTTCTAAATTTAGATTAAACCATTACCACACAATCCCTACTTTTGACGACCCTGAGAAAGAAGTCTTTGGAAGACATTGAGGGAAAAGGAGAAAATGCTGGTAACCAGCATTTTCTCCTTTTCCCACAACATTTTCTACCCTTCAAAAACAAATTTCAAATTTTCAGTCATTTTTATTTCGTTGTCTGCAAATGTTTTCGATTTGGGCAAGCCTAAAATATTGTCATTTGGTAATGGATTAAGAATGAAACTTCTTTCGAACAAAGTTCATAACAAAGAAACAAATAAATGCATAGCTCAAATACAAACTACATCTGGCGGGATTTGAACCCCTGAAGGGACAAATAACCTCTTTTTTGAGGATTTAAACACCAGTACCATAACCACTGAGCCAAAGAGATATCTTCCTGACGCAGTTGTCAGGTATTGTATTTAAATTGGGATGAAGCTATACATGAAGGAGTGGTCTCTCGTGACATACCTCCTCTTAACTCATTACCAAACGTCAAAAATTTTAGGTTTATCCAAATCGAAAGCATTTGCAGACGACAAAATAAAATTGACGGAAAATTTGACATTTGCTTTGTGAAAGGTAGAAAGCATAGTGGGAAAAGGGGAAAATGCTGGTTACCAGCATTTTCTCCTTTTCCCATGATATTTTCTAAAGGCATCTTTCTCAGGGTCGTCAAAAGTAGGGATTGTGTGGTAATGAGTTAAAGTCATGTTATTGATGACTCAATGCCTTATTAGGCAGAAAGTCCGATTTTGGACAACAAATAGGATTAATGGCTCAATGGCCAATCCTGGACAAGCCCCTCTCTTACGAACAAAGTCTGTAACAAAGACACAAATAAATGCATAGGTCAATTACAAACCGCATCTTGCAGGATTCGAACCCTTGAAGGGACAAATGACCTCATTTTTTGAGGATTAAAAGATCAATACTAAAACCACTGGGTCAATGAAATATCTCTCTGACACAGTTGTCAAGTATTGTATTTATATTGAGACGAAGCTATGCACAAAGGAGTAATCTCCCGTAACAAACTAAGAATGGTTGGTGAATATAGATCCAGCCAACCAAGCACTGTCTTTTATTCCTTTATTCTGTGAGTTCGATCCTTGGTTTGGCCAATTTCTTTCCAAGGATTGATGATAATCACTTCAACAGGAGACATTTATCTCCCACCACTGACCATTGTAACGACAATGATATTGTGGGAAAGCAGCCAGTGGCTTGGAAAAAAAGATTGTGATGAGTAACGTTGCTTTGGCTCAGTGGTTCGAATCCTGCCAGGTCCCTGTATTTTTGCTATGCATTTGTTCATTTGTTTCTTTGTTAAAGACTTTGTTTGTAAGGATAGAAGATTGAACAAAAGTGGTCCAATCTGGTTATAAAGTCAGAATTGGTCCAACCCTATTATTTAGTCTTATCCAGGTTGTTCCAATGATTTCATCCACTGCTCATAGCCATTTACAATGATAATAGGGTAAAAGGGTTTGTTGACTAACCTTTAACCCTTTTCCAAACAATCTCTAATTTCAAGACTCTGTGAAAGAAATCTTTTGAAAACATTGTGGGAAAAGGAGAAAATGCTGGTAACCAGCATTTTTTCCTTTTTCCACAATGTTTTCTACCTTTCTGAAAACAATTTTCATTTTTTGAGTCACTGTAATAATGGTATCTGCCACTGCTTTCAATTTGTAACCATCTAAAATCTTGTTGTATAATAACGAGTTAAAGCTACATATATACAGCAATTTTTTATCAGCCAGTTCTGAATCTATTTCATCTCTCTTTGATAAAATTAACCCTTTCCCAAACAACAAATTTTGGACCCTTCCAAACCAAAAGGGTTTGCCAACGACAATTCTAGAATTGGAGAAAATTGCAGAAAGTTCTCAAAAAAGCGTAGAAAACACTGTAAGAAAAAGGAGAAATTGTTCGTTACGAGCAATTTCTCCTTTTCCTGCAGTGTTTTCAAAGACTTTTACTGCAGACACATAAAACCATGGCTTGTTTGGGAAAGGGTTAACTCTTTACCAAACGACAAAATTGTAGACTGGTCCAAATTGAAAGCATTTGCAGACGACAAAAGAAAAGTAACTGAAAATTTGAAATTTGTTTTGTGAAGGGTAGAAAACATTGTGGGAAAGGGAGAAAATGCTGGTTACAAGCATTTTCTCCTTTTCCCACAATGTTTTCAAAAGGCTTATATTTCAGGGTCGTTAAAAGTCAGGATTGTGTGGTAAAGAGTTAAGATAATTCTTATATCTTAATGCCAAACAAATGCCCCTGACGGTTGCAAGGTTCCATAGATTATCGTTGATAGAAAATAATAATTGTAGTAATAATGTTTCTCTTGAAAACACCGTGGGAAAAGGAGAAATTTCTCGTAACGAGCAATTTCTCCTTTTCCCATGGTGTTTTCAAAAGACTTTTACTACAGACACATATAAACCAAGGCTTGTTTGGGAAAGGGTTAACAGAATTGCACTTTATACAACAAAAAGATGTTTTTTTTCCCCGTGGGTCATTATAGTGGTAACTGTATCATTTTTAGTTTAACTTGTTACCAAACGACAGATTCATAGCCTGGTCCATATTGAAAGCATTTGCAGACGACAAAATAAATGGGAAAGAAAAATAGAAATATGATTTGGAAAGGTTGAAAACATTGTAGGAAAAGGAGAAAACGCTAGTTACCAGCATTTTCTCCTTTTCCCACAATGTATTCAAAAGGCTTCTTTCTCAGGGTCTTCAAAAGTACAGATTGTGTGGTAATGGGTTAAGATTTGATAAAGGTTATTTTGGATGGTAATACAGGCGAAATCTTATCTATGCTTGCCAGCCTAATTACTGTAAATCACCCTTTCACAGTGCCACACAGTAGGCCTATCAGGACAGCTCATGCCCTGGAGAACTTGTACACTAATCTCAAGGGTACGAGTTCTTCAATGAAGTCTTACACTGGATATGACTTCTCTGGAGAACTTGTACCCCCACAAATATATAAAATGATAGTTAACCGTAGGCGTAACCAAGAAAAGGTAAATTATACGCACGCCGAAGTTGGCAATTTTTGAGGCTGGTGATGAGAGCAATTCGGAATCAACTGAATGGAATCGGAGCCGTAAAATCAAGATATTTCTGATTGAAGCTGTTTTAGAAAATGTCCAAACTGAAAAATATGCGGAAAGAGGCAAAGTACAACCTATTCTCGATTTTTTTACATTACGCACATGCGTGGTGTGCGTAATAGAAGTTACGCCTATGTTAACCATCATGTTATCAACATTTATTATGCCGTTATTGTGATGTTGATTTGATGAAAATGTTTTTTTTTGGTATATCTGTTGAACAGACATAAATAAAGTACAGAAACTTGTGTGTTTTCTCATGCAGTGTTTATGTTTTGTTTGCTGATTTGGAGTTAAATTTCTTCACAAGTTAACCCTCTTCAACACAATCCCGAGTATAAATGAACCAGAAGGAGAAGGATTCTGGGGACCTTGCAGGGAAAGGAGAAAATTCAGGTAACCAGCATTTTTGTCTCCATTTTCCACCATGTTTTCGACCTTTTTGAGGGCTATTGTTTCATTTGTCTCACTTTCGAATGTCTTTTGAAGACTTGTTTTAAATTTAGAAGAGCGTAGAATTTGTTGTTTACTAGTTAAAGCAGTATACATATATCTACTGCCATTAAAAATTTGCTGGGTAGTGTCAAATAACAATAACCTGCACAGATTTCTGTTATATGAATTATGGTTGTATATGTCTTAGAAAAAAGTCTCTTCTGTCTGCTTTTAGGCTTGGCTTATTTTCATATAAATTAGCGCGACTTTTAGATTTTCCTGTATTTTATGAACACTTTTACTTCCTCTCCACTCTGTTAACACTGATTTACGTCTTTGTGAAGTTGTTTGTGGCACGAACCAAAATCGGGTAAAATCGGGAGTAATTTTATGGTCAAAGGGAGGAAACTCGTATTCATGACATTACTATTTTCATAACAGAGTTACTTCCCTTACATTTGTGGACAGCATAAACCCGAAGACGAATAAACATTATTGCAGCTTGTGAAGACGATCTGTATATATAAAAAAATATTGTAGAGCTGTCATTATTTCTGGTAAAGTTTAAGACAGGACTGATTTCAAATGCTGCTGCGTCTGAAAATATCATGATAGAAGACGCAAGAAAGAGAAACATTTGCAGACGTGGTTACTATTTTATAAACATGCGGTAGTCTCCCTTGTATTTTGTCACATTTGTAAACAAAGTGAGCGCCGAAATCTAAACTTGGAAAAAACAATTCGGTTGTCAAAGTAAGAGCTCACACAGAATCTAAATGTAATTTTTACAATTGTATCTATCAACTGATGAATGTTTACGATAAATAAGCTTGTTTATGTTACAATGTTAACTTGGGAACCAACGACATGTTTTCGTTCAACTAGGTTTTCGAGGTTATTAGTAAATGGGCTGAAGTGTACAAATAGTGAAAGCATACAGGTCTGAATCTTCTAAGCTAATAAATGGAGATGAAAGCTATGCTTTTACCGATTTTATTTATGTTGATCCCAGTTTAGACCCCTTTCCCCCTTTTCTTCTTTTTTTTTTTGGTAGAAGAGGACTGTAAGATGGGAGGTCACTCTCTATTAATTTGAATGCTAAATCCCTGAGACAATAACCTGGTTTAATTAAAATGACGCAACAGCATCCTGCCTTTGAAAAATACCAGTGGGGAAACCATCTGACAGCACAAACTTTATTCCAGTGTAACTATTTAATAAACGTGCAGTCTGATCTTGAATCTGCACGATCCATTCAGAACATTTTTTTCGAAAAGAAAACTCCTTTGAAATAACAAAGATTTGTGTCAAAGTTGGCTTGAAAGTCTCATTTTACTTATTGAGCAGAATAAGTGTTAACAGAAGGTCGGGATTTTTCGATTGACAATTGTGGGTATAAATTAACCCTGCACCGGTTCTTGAAGTTGTGGTGTGACTGTTTGTAATAGTTGGAAAAAAGACTGTTCCGAGGGGTGCGGTTTAATAGTAAGGGAGAGTACTCTTCATAAGTAAAGGACACAAGATTGTTCGAGTTCTCTCCCTTAGACCATAAAAATCGCGATGGAATCTGATTCTAGGGCAATCCCAAGGATCGATCCACAGCAATATTTAGGAGCTTTCTCTCGTTTTTAACTCTATCATCTATGCTATGGAGGGTTTCCGCCGTCAGTCCGTCTGTCTGTCTGTCTGCCATCTATGCTTTGGAGGGGTTTCAGCCGTCCGTCCGTCTGTCTGTCTGTCTGTCTGTCCTCAAGTTACTCTTTTTTCTTGTTTACGTGATAAATTTTGCATTTCTCATCAGATTTTCATGAAACCTACACAGTTTGTCTATCTCATCAAAAGCTTGATATCTATCTATTTTGACAAAATTCAAACGAATAGTATGGGCAAAGTAGCCATTTTAAGTTTGAAATTTCCATTTCTTGTTTAGGCCTTAAAATCTAAATTTTTGGTCAGATTTAAGTGAAACTTACACAGTTTCTTTATCTTATCAATAGCTTCAGCCCTATTGATTTCGAAAAAAAATCCAAGCAACGATTGGGAAAAGTAGCCATTTTCAGTTGAAATTTTTCATTTCTTGTCAATGAGATAAAGTCTTCATTTGTTATCAGATCTTTGTAAAACTTGCACAGTTTGTTAATCTCATAAATAGTTTGGACCCCATTGATTTGAAAAAATAAAAAAAAACAAAAAAAAACCCAACCAACAGTATGGCAAAAGTAGCCCTTTGCTGATGAAAATTTCCATCTCTTCAGTTTATAAATATGATGAAGTCAGCATTTGAGGTCAGATTTTCATGAAACTTACAGAGTTGCTTTGTATTATCAACAGGTAATACCTTATCTATTTTGAAAAAAAATCTGACAATCAGTATGGGAAAAGTAGCAATTTAATGTTGAAAATTTCCATTTCTTGTTAATGCGATGAAATCAGAATTTGGGGCCGGATTTTCAATAAACTTGCACAGTATGGTATTTATATCGAGTCAGAGTTATGCTAGAAGGAGTAATCGCCCGTAACAAACTAAGAATGTTTAGTGAATATAGATCCAGCCGACCAAGTACTGTCTTTTATTCCTTTATTCTGTGAGTTCGATCCCTGGCTTGGCCAATTTTTTTCCAAGGATTGATGATAGTCGCTGCAACAGGAGACATTCATCTCCCACCACTGACCATTGTAACGACAATGATTATGTGGGAAAGCAGCCAGTGGCTTGGAAAAAAAATTGTGATGAGTAATGTTGCTTTGGCTCAGTGGTTCGAATCCTGCCAGGTCCATGTATTTTTGCTATGCATTTGTTCATTTGTTTCTTTAGTACAGCCTTTGTTTGTAAGAATAGAAGATTGAATAAAAGTGGTCCAATCTGGTTATAAAGTCAGAATCGGTCCAACCCTGTTATTTAGTCTTATCCAGGTCGATCCATTGATTTCATCCACTGCTCATAGCCATTTACTAATGACAATAGGATAAAAGGGTTTAACCCTATACCAAACAATCTCTAATTTTCAAGACTGTGAAAGAAATCTTTTGAAAACATTGTGGAAAAGGAGAAAATGCTGGTAACCAGCATTTTCTCCTTTTCCCACAATGTTTTCTACCCTTTCCGAAAACAATTTTCATTTTTTGAGTTGGTTTAATATTGGTGTCTGCTAATGCTTTCAATTTGGAACCATCTAAAATCTTGTTGTATGATAAAGAGTTAAAGCTACATATATACAGCAATTTTTTCTCAGCCAGTTTTGAATCCATTTCATCTCTCTTTGATAAAACCAACCCTTTCCCAAACACAAAATTTTGGACCCTTCCAAACCAAAAGGGTTTGCAGACGACAATTTTAGAATTAGAGAAAATGGCAGAAAGTTCTCAAAAAGCGTAGAAAACACTGTGGGAAAAGGAGAAATTGCTCATTACGAGCAATTTCTCCTTTTCCTACAGTGTTTTCAAAGACTTTCAGGGTTCTCCTTTGACCCGGGACTCCGGGTTTTGACTCTTGGAAATCCAAAATTACCTGTTTCTGACGCTCAAAATAATCTGCCTAAGCGTCAATCTGACGCACGAGATTTCCAGTCAAAGGGTCATATAAATTATGTCGCATACGTCTGGCAGGAATGTAGACTATAATAAACATGATCAGTACCAACTGCGTAAAGACCAGCTCTGTTTATCACACGTAATCAAGCTGTTGAGTGGCGAGTCATTTATGAAAATATGATAAAGGTGCTAATCCAATTATCTAGTTTAATATGACGGGTTTTCAAGTTAACTGCTTATCTGATTAACAAATTTATGTCAAAACATGCACTAGTGCTTGTAAAAGAATTAACAGATTTGAAGAAAAAGATCGGTAGAAAAAGCGTGAAAACCCATGACACAACAGAGATCAGTTTGACATCGTCCGATCAGAGGCACTTCAAACTATCTTTTCATCTTTACTAACAGATTTAAACAGTGAATTTATACTTATTTCTTCATGAAACAATAAGTGAAAGCTAAAATCTCTGTTTATAAATTAGGATTTTTTTTTTTCTAAGATGAATAGAATAGATAAGAGTGGGGGGGGGGGGGGGGGAATGGACGTTAGGTCTTCTTGTCTTAAATCATTAGTGCTGAAAGAATAGTGAAAGAAAAAGAATTTAGACAAGAAAAGAAAACTTAAACCTTTAGAAATAAAACTTTAACGGGCCTTTACATTCTCCCTTTTTCCATAATGTTCTAGGCCAAGAAAGACAAATTCAGTCATCCCAGCCACATTTGAATTGTCGTCTGCAAATGTCTAAAATAATTATGATCTAGATAGTCAATTCTTTTTTGTTGTTTGGTAAACAGTTCAAAACTGTTATTTGTGTCCATTTATTTATCAAGATGAATTGCATACTAGGGCTGCAATTTAAAGTTCTTCTGTCCACTGCATTCTAAGGGTATTTTCTTATCTAATTTCCTTCCCATAAACAAAGAATATAAATAGAAAGTTTTCAATATTTCACTCTTATTTCTCCATGATAATTTTGACCCTTGGATATCACTATTTGACTCTTGGAAATACAATTTTGACTCTTGAAAATTTGGGCTCAAGAGTCAATGACTCTTGGGATTCTGGACCTAGGGAGAACCCTGGACTTTTACTGCAGACATGTAAAAACCAGGGCTTGTATGGGAAAGGGTTAAGATAATTCTTATATCTTCATGCCAAACAATTGTCCCTGACGGTTGCAAGGTTCCATAGATTATCGTTTATAGAAAATAATAATTGTAATAATAATTACAAATGATAAAAAAATAAATCAATGATGCTTTGACATTTGAATACCTATTAGAGTTAACTTTTAGATGCCGGTAGGTCAGATGGTAGCTTTCAGGAATGAAGAACAAAAGGTAGCTGGCTCGTTCCCCTGCTCGGCCAAAATTCTTTCTGAGGACAGATGGTAGTCATCGCATCAGAATTAAACCATTTCCCACCGCTGACCGGTGATTCAACGATGGTAATGTTGGAAAGCAGCCATTGGCTCAGAAAGAATATTGTGCAGATTATTGGTAAAAGAAACTCCAGGAAACCATGGATAGGTGCACTGGCTGCTGCGATATAATGGAAATAATGTTGAAAATGGCAGTAAACACTAAACAATCAATCAAGCAGTCAATCAGCATTAGATGGACGACACCCACCTAACCATGGGAATGAAAAAGGAGGCTCCTGATTTGCATAGATAACTAATTTAGAATATAACAAAATATCATGGTTCTTGTCATTGACATCTTGATTAGTCCATGACTTTGTAAGTACATGTATACATCATTGAAATTAGAGTGAGAGTGGTAGAGATTTTGTTGTTCAAGTCAACATTGTCTTTTTTAACCCTTTCCCAAATGACGAATTTTGGACTCTTCCAAACTGAAAGAGTCTGCAGACAACAATTTCAGATTTTGAGAAAATGCCAGAAAGTTATCAAAAAGGGTAGAAAACACTGACGGAAAAGGAGAAATTGCTCGTTACAAGCAATTTCTCCTTTTCCCACAGTGGTTTCAAAAGACTTACTGCAGACACGTAAAAACCAAGGCTTGTTTGGGAAAGGGTTAACAGAATTGTGCTTTATATAACAAAAAGATGTTTTTTTTACCCTGTGGATCATTATAGTGGTAACTGTATCGTTTTTAGTTTTAACTTGTTACCAAATGACAAATTCATAGACTGGTCCATATTGAAAGCATTTGCAGACGACAAAATAATTTGGAAAGAAAAATTGAAATTTGATTTGGGAAGGGTAGAAAACATTGTTGGAGAGGGAGAAAGTGCTAGTTACCAGCATTTTCTCCCTTTCCCACAATGTTTTCTAAAGGCTTCTTTCTCAGGGTTGTCAAAAGTAGGGATTATGTGGTAATGAGTTAACCCTTTCTCAAACAATCCCTGGTTTTTACGGGTCTGGAATAGTAGCCTTTTGAAAACATTGTGGGAAAAGGAGAAAATGCTGGTAACCAGCATTTTCTCCTTTTCCCACAATGTTTTCTACCCTATCATAGACAGAAATCATCTCTTTAGCAAAAGTTGGATTGTCGTCTGCAAATGCTTTCAATTTGGTCAAGTCCAAAAATTTGTCGTTTGGGAAAGGGTTAAGATTTGACAAGGGTTATCTTGGATGGTAATACAGGCCAACTATAAATCTAATCTATGCTTGCCAGCCTAATTACTGTAAATCACCGTTTCACAGTGCCACACAGTAGGCCTATCAGGACAGCTCATGCCCTGGAGAACTTGTACACTAATAATCTTAAGGGTACGAGTTCTTCAGTGAAGTCTTACACTGGATACAAGAAAAAGTTGATGCAAAGCATCAAAGTCGCCGCAAAAAAATTTGTTTAATGCTTCAAGAAAGCCAGGGCAAGTAAGTAAATGTCAGTTTTCATCAGCAGATTTTTTAACACATTATGAAATTATGTGAATAGTAACCTATATCAAAACTTGTCTTCTGTTACAGTATCTAATACCCTAGCACAGCGCTCTCTTAGCTCTTTTCCAAACAACTAATATCAGACTCTTCCAAATTCAAAGAGTTGGCAGATGACAATTTAAAAAGCTGCAAAAATGGTGGAAAATTCGCTAGTAGTGGGGAAAAAGTATTTAATAAAGAAGAAATTGCTTATAACGAGCAATTTCTCCTTATCCAACATGTTTTGACAAAAGAATTTGATAGCACACATGTGATAACCCGTGTTTGTTTTGGAAAGTGGTGAAAGCAGGGCTAAGTTACTAAAATGTTGCTGCCCTAGGAAAGTATTATTCAAGAGGACGTAAGTTTGCAAGGCATGCTTTCAATTTAAACAAGTCTAAGACTATAGTGTTTGGTGAACAGTGTTCATAAAGAATCATGGTTTTGCATCGCGCTTTATCATTATGTACAAAACACAGCGAAAAAGTGGCCTCTCTCCAGATTTTTTCCACAAATTAAATTTATGCAGAGCTCGTTGAGAAATAAACAAAGGAGTTTTAAACTATCTTTGTTGTAAAAACTTAACTTAGAAATAAGTAACCAATAATGGTCAGATACAATCATAACCATCATACCCGTTCTTCGGCGGAATTTAGCACAATTTCAGCAATGCACAATTTTAGCAGTGGTCATTCAACAAAAAACACACAAATAGTATGAAAAACTATCTACAAAATAATGAAAATGATTATTAAACCTGTGTACGAAGGTTGTACGAAACGACCAACTGGATACGAAATGACCAAAATTGAAAGTATAAGTAGGTACGAAATGACCAAAATCGTACGAAATGACCTAGGTACGAAATTAACAAGGTACGAAATGACTGGAAACCTGTACAGCCTTGACCAATGGAAACAAGGCATTTATGTGGACGAGTCCATTTCTCACGAATAGTGACAATAAAAGAAATAATTGGGCGGTTTTTGGATGTTGTAAGTATTAATAGAACAAAAATAGTATCGTATTGCAATTTCGTAGTTTAAGAATGAATTAAAAAGCCAGTTTAAGGCGAAGTAACGTTAGAAAGATTCCTTGTTAACCTAACACCCCTATAAAAACGAAATTCCCACTATCCATGTCCTAACTCGAAAAACTATTAAAAATTTAGTCGCGCGCTTCTGCGCGGCGACTAATGAGTTCTCTGGAGAACTCGAACCCTCACTAATACATTTAACCGCCATGTTGTCAACATTTATTATGCCGTTATTGTGATGTGGATTTGATGAAAATTTTTTTGGTACATCTGTTGAAAAGACATAAATAAAGTAAAGAAACTTGTGTGTTTTCTCATGCAGTGTTCATATTTCAGCCACATAGGAAGCATTTCAAGATTTGGGGGGGAGGGGGGGGGGGGGTTAACTTCGAAATACTGAGATTTTTTGCGTGGTTGTTGCATTGCCCTATGAACTCATATCCTAGTTACTATGATTTTCAAATTTTCAAAATTATTGGGGGGTGGGGGGGGGGCTGAGCCCCCCCCAGCCCCCCCCCCCCCCCCCCTTGTTCCTACGGGTTAAATTTCTTCACAAGTTAACCCTCTTCAACACAATCTCGAGTCAAATGAACCTGAAGGAGAAGGATTCTGAGGACCTTGAGGGGAAAGGAGAAAATTCAGGTAACCAGCGGTTTTTTCTCCATTTTCCACAATGTTTTCGACCTTGTTGAGGGCTATTGTTTCATTTGTCTCACTTTCGAATGTCTTTTGAAGACTTGTTTTCAATTTAGAAGAGTGTAGAATTTGTCTTTTAGTAGGTGAAGCAGAAAAATTTCTGGATAGTGTCAAATAAACATAATCTGCACAAATTCCTGTTGTATGAATTATGGTTGTATATGTCTTAGAAAAAAGTCTCTTTCTGTTTTTAGGCTTGGCTTATTTTCATATCAATTAGCGCGACTTTTAGATGTTCCTGTATTTCATGAACACTTTTACTTCCTTTCCACTCTATCTACACTGATTTACGTCTATGGGAAGTTGTTTGTGGCACGAACCATGATCGGGTAAAATCAGGAGTAATTTTATGGTCAAAGGGAGGAAACTCGTATTAATGGCATTTCTATTTTCATAAAGAGTTACTTCCCTTACATTTGTGGACAGTATAAACCCGAAGACGAATAAACATCATTGCAGCTTGTGAAGACGATCTGTATCGAAAAAAAAAAAAATATATATATATATATTGTAGAGCTGTCATTATTTCTGGTAAAGTTTAAGACAGGATTGAAAATGCTGCTACTTCTGAAAATATCATGATAGAAAACACAAGAAAGAAAAACATTTGCAGACATGGTTACTATTTTGTAAAAAGGTGGTAGTCTCCCTTGTATTTTGTCACATTTGTAAACAAAGTGAGCACTGAAATCTAAACTTGGAAAAAAAACAATTCGGTTGTCAAAGTAACAGCTCACACAGGATCTAAATGTAATTTTTGCAATTAAATCTATCAACTGATGAATTTTTACGATAAATAAGCTTTTTTATGTTACAATATTTAAACTTAAGAACCAACGACATGTTTTCGTTCAACTAGGTTTTCGAGGTTATTAGTAAATGGGCTGAAGTGTCAAATTCCAATCATTTCTTTGATCATTGACCGTAAGTTAGGGGACAAATAGTGAAAGCATACAGGTCTGAATCTTCTAAGCTAATAAATGGAAATGAAAGCTATGCTTTTTCCCGATTTTATTTATGTTGATCCCAGTTTACCCCCCCCCCCTTTTTTTTTTTGGTGGAAGCGGGCTATAACATGGGAGGTCGCTCTCTATTAATTTGAACACTTAATCCCGGAGACAATAAACTGGTTTAATTAAAATAACGCAACAGCATCGATCCTGCCTTTGAAAAATACCAGCGGGGAAACAATCAGTACAAACTTTAGTCGGGAGTACTTATAAATAAACGTGCAGTCTGATCTTGAATCTACACGATCCATTCAGAACATTTTTTTCCAAAAGAAAACTCCTTTGAAATAACAAAGATTTGTGTCAAAGTCGGCTTGAAAGTCTCATTTTACTTATTTAGCAGAATAAGTGTCAACAGAAGGTCGGGATTTTTCGATAGACCGTTGTGGGTATAAATTAACCTAGACTGGTTACCGCCCCTGATACACTACGTGTATAGGGACAGGTACAGGCTAATCGAAACGGGGCGAATTCTGCCCGTATTATGCGAGGTAACTGTGCATGTAGTAACTTAGAGTAGCGTCTCTTGATTTTTGTGTGTATGTTTTTGGTGGGTGTAAAAAGCAATAGCTATGAAAATAATTTTCGATATTACTGTCTTTTAAAGTGATTGTTTTGTGATCATAATATAATTACTTATGCATGGTATCATTTCAACAAACGATAGGTGAATGTCTAAAATTTGATAGAAAAAAAATGTTAATGATTATAAGAGTATTATTTGATTATTATGTTTATAATACAAGCTAAATTAATGAATACATGAAAAATTTTCAGGTGCTGACGTTGAACTTTTACTAAAAAAATTAACATCAAAATAACAAATATAATGCACAAGTTTGTACTTGATAAAGCAGAAAGGGTAATAAGATAATCAATTATCTTATAAATTGAATTGTAGGTTGCAATTCTCAAAGATTAAAGTCTGTTGTCCCTTTGAAGAAGCCTGCAGAGATAAGCCTAGGGGCAATAAAACACATGTGGTGTCTAATCATCATTTAATTCTCCCTTAACATTTAATTTCTTTTTTTTTTGTAAGGAATAAAGAAGCATGTTTCAACATTTACTAACAAGTGTTTGGGGGAAAAAAATCAAAAGGGGGGAAAATTGCTTGCCGAATATTTATGTATTACTCAGTTGTTCAGATGTCTAACAGTCAAAAATTAAATGAATAAAGAATTTAAAGAGGATTTGAAATAAAAGTATCTAATTAACCCATTACCAGACGACCAAGTTTTAGACTAGTCCAAATTGAAACAAATTGCAGACGACATTTTAAAGAGCATTTAAATTGAAAATAAGTACTATATAGGGTAGAAAAAAATGTGAGAAAAGGAGAAATTGCTTGTTACAAGTAGTTTCTCCTTTTCTCAAAATGGAATGTTCAGATTTCCCTCTCCTTTTTATCTAAAAAAATGATCATTCTAGATGGAAAAGGTCCTTTTATTTGAAAGTTATAAATTATGCTCTATGAATACCTGTATTCTATTATTTATTAATAACATTATAATCAAAATAAGAATGAAATAAAGTCAACTGAGCACATTGTCAGGTTACTCGATATATGTTTCGAGCCGTTTCATTGGCCGTATCAATTATCCAATCACAGGGCACGGTGCGATTAGCTTGTGCCTGTTGTAATACACGGTATACAACGGTGGCCAGTTCAAAATTAACCCTGCACCGGTTCTTGAATTTGTGGTGTGACTGTTTGTAATAGTTGGAAAAAAGACTGTTCCGAGGGGGTGTGGTTTACAAGTAAGGGAGAGTACTCTTCATAACTTAAGGACACAAGGTTGTTCGAGTTTTCTCCCTTAGACCATAAAAATCACAATGGAATCTGATTAAGAACGTATATGGGACAATCACCAGGATCGATCCACAGTGATATTTAGGAGCTTTCTCTCGTTTTTAACTCTACAATCTATGATATGGAGGAGTGTCCGCCATCCGTCTGTCTTTCTGTCTGCCATCTATGCTATGGAGGGGTTTCTGCCGTCTGACCGTCTGTGTGTCTGTCTATCCACCAGTTAATCTTTTTCTTGTTTACGCTATAAATTTTGCATTTCTCACCAGATTTTCATGAAACCTTCACAGTTTGTTTATTTCATCAATAGCTTGATACATATCGATTTTGACAAAATTAAAAAAAAAATAGTATGGGAAAAGTAGCCATTTTAATTTTGAAATTTCCATTTGTTGTTTATGCCTTAAAATCTAAATTTTTGGTAAGTTTTAAGTGAAATTTACACATTTTCTTTATCTTATCAATAGCTTCAGCCCTATTGATTTCGAAAAAAAAAAAAATCCAAGCAACAATATGGGAAAAGTAGCCATTTTAAGTTGAAAATTTCCATTTCTTGTCAATGAGATAAAGTCTGCATTTGTTATCAGATCTTTGTAAAACTTGCACAGTTTGTTAATCTCATAAATAGCTTTCACCCCATTGAATTTGAAAAAAAAAACCCAACCAACAGTATAGCAAAAGAAGTCCTTTGCTGATGAAAATTTCCATCTCTTCAGTTTATAAATGTGATGAAGTCAGCATTTGAGGTCAGATTTTCATGAAACTTACAGAGTTGCTTTGTATTATTAACAGGTTATACCTTATCCATTTTGAAAGAAAATATGACAATCAGTATTGGAAAAGTAGCTATTTAATGTTGAAAATTTCCATTTCTTGTTAATGCAATGAAGTCAGAATTTGGGGCCGGATTTTCATTAAACTTGCGCAGTTACTTTGTATTATATACGTCTTGAATTGTATTGATTTTTGAAAAAAAAAAAAAAAAAACAAAAAAACCCGGACAATCAGTACGGGGAAAGTAGCCATTCAAAGTTTAAAAGTTCCATTTCTTGTATGGGCTTTGAAGTTCATAGCGTTGATCCAATTCTGTTGAAACTTGCAAGGATTGTTTGGTTCACCAAGGAATTGAACTCTATCAATATTTAATAAAGTGAAGAAATCTAGTATTCCGTTCAGAAAAAGCAGCCATTTTGTTTACTTGTTTACTCAACAAAGTCTACATTATTATTCACATTTCCTTGAAGTTTGCCAGGATTGTGTAATATAAGGCATACTTTTAAAACACTTTCAAATTTGGCTTAGATTTCAAACATTTAGTTTTTCAAAATTGCACTTCATATAGTTCACTATACCTTCTTGTGCTGTCTTAGTGGCTTGAAACCCAGTTGCATGAACACATTTGTGTGTGTGTGTGTGTTTTTTTTTTTGTATTTTTGCATCATAAATTCATAATGTATGTTACACAAAAACAAATTTACTGCCAGTAGAGCAACTTCAGGCCCTCAAGGGCCTCCAGTTTTTAATCCAGTCCAATTTTTGATCTTTTAAAACGTCCATATCCTCCCATAGATCTATTGCCTACTATCTTTATCCGCAATTTTGCTATAGATCAATTAAAATTTAAGTTCCTTATTACATGTAGTAGGTTAGGACACGAGGCCTACCTTCGATTTGGAGGGTAGCTCTGTTGTTATTATTGTGGCTTTGTCTGGGGCGCTATGGTCTAGCCCTGCTAGGGAATCTGCTTACCCTTAGCTTTGAAGGTGGATAGGGGTTTGTTAACCCTGTCTCAAATGGGATTTGGGAACTTACCTCCTAAAAAATTCAAATTTACAGCAATTAACCCATTACCAAACAACAAAGTTTTGGATTTGTCCAAATTGAAAGCATTTTGCAGACGACAAAATGAATGTGAATCAAAAACTGAAAGTTGATTTGGAAAGGGTAGAAAACATTGTGGGAAAAGGAGAAAATGCTGGTCACCATCATTTTCCCCTTTTCCCACATTGTTTTCTAAAGCGGCTTTTTTCCCATAGTTGTCAAAAGTAGGGATTGTGTGGTAAGGGTTATTTTTGAGACCAATTGTGCCATTGAAACTCAAAAAAATAGGATAGATCTTTTCTTTCAATAAATCTTTCCTGAGTTACATAGACGTAGAATTACTGCATACAAGCAGTCAAAACGGTATCAGGAGAAAACTTGTGCCCTGAAGAGCTCATACCTTGGAGAACTTGTGCCCCAGTCTCAAGGGTACGAATTTTCCAAAGAAATCGTACCCCCACTAATGCATGTAATGATAGTTTATCAGCATGTTGTTAACTTTTATTTTTATGCCATTAAACTTGGTGAAAAATAGCTGTTTTTTCTTTTTGTACATGTGTTGAAAAGACCTAGATAAAGTAAAGAAACTTGTGTGATTTCTCATGCAGTGTTTATATTTTGTGTCTGAAAAGGTGAGAAAACACACTAAAAAATGAGACCATGTTTGGTAATCTGATTTTGCCCCTTCTCCCACAATGCTTACGAAAACTTCTTCAGAGTAGTTGATACTCGAAATCATGTAGTAAATGTCTCAGAAAACATAGAGGAAGTCTGTTTTATGAAAATGAGAGAGAGAGAAAAATGCAAATATTGCTATAATGTGAACTCATATTTTAGTCTATTTAAAATTCTATACATCTGCAGATGACAAATTCATATCTGGTACAAATAGACTTCACTTCTCTAAAAGGGAGGAAATAAATTGTGGGAAAATGAGAAAATTCTGGTTATAAGCACCTTCTCCCCCTTTTTTCCAACAACAATTTCAAAAGCTACATGTATCTTCCAAAGGGTGGTACATTGTATTATGAAACTCTGCACTATTTAGTAAAGGGTAAAGTAATGATCCATCAAGATTTTAAGAGCTAGATTTCGTCTTATAATGTTACATAATTAAAAACGGGTCTACTTATTTTATCCTTTTCCAACAATGTTTATAAATCGAGGTCTTTTTCCTCTTAAAACCGTGTGATAGATTGGTAAAGGGTTAAGAGTACTTTTAATGAACAATATCAGTTTAAATGCTGGTAAATGGCAAATGTGCACTATGGTTTTTATCATAACTGATATGCGACTTCATAGTACCCAACACCTTTGACTCCTTTGAAAAATTGGGACATTCCATCAACGAACCAAAAGCACATATATTCAAACAAGCTTTTTAAAACATATATTCGAATAATTCGTAGAATCTAGATTATGTAGATCTACCTGATAATTTCATATTTCTAAAATTTATTTGCCCAATTACCTTTATTCCTTTCCAGTTAAATTGATAACACATTCCATTACAAAACTGATATTTTACCAAAAATAACTAAGTTTCCAATGCATAGGCATAACTTCTACTACGCACACCACGCACGTGCGTAATGTAAAAAAAGCCAGAATATGTCGTAGATTGCCTTTGTTCGCGTATTTTTCAGTTTTATCGTTTTCTAAAACAGCCAAGATTAGAAATTATCAAATTTCTACCTCAGAAGAGGCTCGAAATCGTTCTACAGCCATCTTGAATATCAATTTTTTTTGGGGGGGAGGCCCCAAAAACCCTCTCGTGCTCTCCCACCACTCGCGTCTACGGCGTGCGTATAATTCACTGGTTATGCCCCTGCAATGCTTGATTGTTCTATAACTTACTCATTTCACGAAAGATAACTGAAAATTATTGATTCACCAAAATCTGATTGATATACATTTGTATAAATCCATCCCCCAAGACATCTGTAGGATACGAATTCTCTGGAGAATTTATATCCAGGGTACGAATTCTCCAAAAAACTTGAATCATTCAGATTGGGGTACGAGTTCTCCAGGATACGAATTCTCCTGCAACCTGCCACACATAAGTGTATTTGCTAACTGTAATCAATTCCCCTTTAAATAGTTAAAGACTAGTCAAGAGTTATATAAAACCCTTCAGATATGTCAAAGATACAAGAATTGTCGGAGTTTTTGTTGACGACGAAACAAGAAAGAACTAAAATCATTGAAAAGCTTGATTCCAACGATAATCATACTATTTTATTAACAAAAATACAAAAAAAAACTACTAGATCTGTTTGTTCAATAACGTGCACAGAAAGTTTCGGACGAACGAGTAAGTACGAACAAGTCCATGGACGAAAAAATCTGTACTGAAAAGCAGGTACCAGCTAAACCGATAACCAGGCTGGCGGAAACGGCCAAGGCTGCACGTGCAAAATCCATTAAATATATGCTATTTGTATACAAAATAAAATAGAAGTAAAATACCAAAAAGAGAAAGCTCGACAGGTACGCAAATTCCCATCAATGAAAACAATTGCTACTTAAACATGGCAAACAACGACGAAAATTTGAAATGGAGATTAAAAAAAAACATTTAGAGCGGGTGCACATAATTCCGAACGACGTTTAATTCCGAACAAAGTCCTATTTATGACCGTAGTTCTTTTGCACTACTGTACAGTACAGATATGACATCACATGTATATCAACACTTTATTACTCTTTCCTGTTTCGCCGGTTTCGAGTCGATAGCGTGATTATATCTCCCACAATTTCAACTTTGTTATGCTACCCGTAATCGGGTGAGTAAAATTGTGACATTCGCTAATCCAACGACACCGTTACTTAAGGTTACCTCACAGCACAAAAACGCTACAAATCTCATTTTGTATTGTTTTCTTACTAGTGAAACTATTATTTACCAGCATCAAAAGACATTTTAAAGCATTACAAATTGTTAATGAAGATATTTGACTGTTCGGATTTAAAACCTTATTTTCCCAGACTGGTTTTAATTACGAATTAGGTAAATAGTGTTAACTGCAATAACTGAAGGTGCAATAATCATGAGAAAATTTGTTCACCGATACAAGCTTGTTTCATTTGCATGTTTCATGTTTTGAAAATAAATCCATTGTAATGTTGATATCTTCAGCATTGCTGTAAAATGATGTTGAGAACATTGTGACAATAGGAGATACTGAGCATCATTAGCAAAAACTCCTTATGGTTGCAATATTTTCAAAACTTTTCAGTTATGCAAACTAGGCAACAAGATTTCAGGGGATTTTTCCTCCTTCTGTTCCGTTTGGTGATTTAGTAGATCTAGATCTAGTGACCCACATATGTTAATTAGACTTTGATCCCATTAGCATACCACGATATCTGTGAGAGAGCCTCAGTCAAGATAGATATCTGTCCAGAGTTGTCGTTCTTTGCATACACAAGTGTGTTCACAACTACCTCCAACTTTCTGGTACTGGTATAGACTGCTAGATCTATTAAAATGTGTTTGAAGTGGTGATTTTTGAAAATCGCCAAAGTGTTCGGATTTAAAACCGCAAGTGTTCGGATTTATAACCAGCGTTTGTAATTTCAACCCTTCGGTTACACTCTAGAAATGCCCATAACTCATTATCGGTACACTATACTGCGTTAGTTATCAGTCACAACTGAAAGGAATACACAAAAGATGATACAAATGACGTCACATGTTCAGTAGGTGGTTTTATTTACGAACAGCAGATCATCATGCTTAGGTGTTCGGTAATGGGTACACTCGCTCTATCCCATTTATATCCCAAACCCACTTCGTTCCAAGGCTTATTCATTTTATAGCTTGTTCGCCCCGACTTATTATTAGTCTACCGAAATGAATTTGGAGTAGATCTAACATGAATGAAATAGTAATGCGAGGATGATAATTTGAAATGTCAACTAGATATCTAGACTAAGGCATGTCTGAAGAGTGTCCACTGTAATTGGGTTTCTTCCATCAAAAGAAGTTTTGCTGCAGAGACTTGACTAGTAGAGAAGAAATGTAGAGACAGAGCAACCACAGGAATTTGACATTCTATAACAAAATTAATTAAAAGAAAAAAATATGGAAAAAAAAAAAAATCTCCCCCATATAATAATTATAAACACAAAGAATGCAACGTCTCGATTGCCGGCGCTAGCACAAGACGGCCTTTCCTATCCAAAATCACCCACAAAACAAACATTGATAATAATTTCCTTTAGCTTTGCAATCGACAACAGAAAAATGTACCTGCGACATTCGGTGATTCCTCAGTAAACACCTTTTAACCGGAGATATCTCTCATGTTTTATAATTCTTTTGAAAATTTCTTTCAATCAAGGGGACCATTCGCTGACGTCACGGGAAGAGCAAGGAACCGTATTTTTATACGCCCGTCGAAGACGGGACGTATTATGGGATCACCCGTGGCGGGCGGGCGGGTGGGCGGCGTCCAGTTCTTTGTCCGGAGCATATCTCCAAAATATTCTAGCTAGGGTTATGAAATTTCATGGGTGGATAGATCTCATCAAGGGGGAGTGCAGTGCACAAGAACCATAACTCTTGCTTGCTTAATTTTTGAGTTATTGCCCTTTGTCGTTTTTCATACTTGAATTTTGTCCGGAGCATATCTCCAAAACTATACTAGCTAGGGTTATGAAATTTCATGGGTGGATAGATCTCATCAAGGGGGAGTGCAGTGCACAGGAAACATAACTCTTGCTTGCTTAATTTTTGAGTTATTGCCCTTTGTTGTTTTTCATACTTGAATTTTGTCCGGAGCATATCTCCAAAACTATACTAGCTAGGGTTATGGAATTTCATGGGTAGATAGATCTCACCAAGGGGGAGTGCAGTGCACAGGAACCATAACTCTTGCTTGCTTAATTTTTTAGTTATTGCCCTTTGTCGTTTTTCATACTTGAATTTTGTCCGGAGCAAATCTCCAAAACTATACTAGCTAGGGTTATGAAATTTCATGGGTGGATAGATCTCATCAAGGGGGAGTGCAGTGCATAGGAACCATAACTCTTGCTTGCTTAATTTTTGAGTTATTGCCCTTTGTTGTTTTTCATACTTGAATTTTGTCTGATGCATATCTCCAAAACTATACTAACTAGGGTTATGAAATTTCATGGGTGGATAGATCTCACCAAGGGGGAGTGCAGTGCACAGGCACCATAACTCTTGCTTGCTTAATTTTTGAGTTATTGCCCTTTGTCGTTTTTCATACTTGAATTTTGTCCGGAGCATATCTCCCAAACTATAGTAGCTAGGGTTATGAAATTTCATGGGTGGATAGATCACACCAAGGGGGAGTGCAGTGAACAGGAATCATAACTCTTGCTTGCTTAATTTTGGAGTTACTGCCCTTTGTTGTTTTTCATACTTGAATTTTGTCCGGAGCATATCTCCAAAACTATACTAGCTATGGTTATGAAATTTCATGGGTGGATAGATCTCATCAAAGGGGAGTGCAGTGCAGAGGAATCATAACTCTTGCTGGCTTAATTTTTGAGTTACTGCCCTTTGTCGTTTTT